>JAPFRF010000012.1:1395000-3795000 GCA_029282475.1 Phrynocephalus forsythii | reverse complement strand
TTCTTTCTAGTCATCTAATGTTACAATGACAACTTTCCTTCAAGCTTTATCACTTGTGGTGGACAAGCAATTTGAAGAGAGAGAGAAACTTTCAGATTGTGTTTGACATTCTTTTTCTCTATAATGCTTTCTTGTATATACCATTTTTCTTACATCTATTAGTGTATTGTTTCTCTGTATGATCTCTGGGACAGTGTGTTCTTAACCAAAAGAACAATGCAGATAATGCCTGTTTGTAAATGTACCACAAGTATAATTTAAACCCAAACTACTAGATGTATTCAGAAGCATTGTTACATTTTTTGGATCGTTGAAATATATTTTAAGAAAATATAATTCCTAAACAATTTTTGCCAGTTCTGTTCCTGATAACTGGAGAGCTTCATTAAATATCCTGCAATTTGTACACCTTTGGTGTCCATCCTTTTACATTCCTTCTCTGACTTAGGTTATTTTCAAATCAATAGCACCAATTTCTCCAGTAAAAAGAAATTGTGTTAAAAATAGATTTGCCAATGATATGAGAATTAAATAGCCTTTCACTATTGTTTTAAGCAAGAATCACTTTTTAGCAGACAGAGCAAGATTGAATAGCTAGAGCAGGTAACATTTCCTCCACCTCATGCCACCCAGTGTCACAAATTAATACAAACACATATGGTCAAACTAGTGGAGACATCCAGTTCTAATTGATTGATTTGCAAGGGTGTCCTATAGGCAGGGCTGTGGAGTCGGTGTTGAGGAGTCGGAGTCGGAGGAAATTTTGGGTACCTGAGTCGGAGTCGGAGTCGGCAAACAATGCACCGACTCCGACTCCTACTAAATTTAGATTGGAATGTTAAAAAAAACAAGTTTAAGTGTCCCAATGCACAAAAAGTTATAATTAATGACTTATCTACTGTAAGAATAAAGACCAATGCATGCAGTGCCTCACTTAACCGCAAAACGAACATGTTAAGTGACCGTGAAGAAGCATGCTTTTCATGTGCTTCACTATATGGCACGCAACGGACAATTAGGAGCGGCAATACTTATACTTTCCATAGTGTTGTGTTCTGCTGTTACGCAGTGCCCATGGGTAACCTAGCCTCTCACTGATAAGGGATTAAGTAAATATGTTTTTTGCAGGACTAGAGACACTTGTATAAGTGAAGGGAATGGAGGGTCAATAGTTCAAGGAATGTATAAAATACATTCACATATTAATACAGAGGAGTCTGAGTTGGGGAGTCGGAGTCGGAAGTACAAAATAACTTAGGAGTTGGAGTCGGAACATTTATCTACTGACTCCACAGCCCTGCCTATAGGTCTAGTTGTGTTCCTGTCAAGAGGTAAATTAAAAAGCAATTGCTGTCAAGCTCGGGCTTCCTTGCTGAAAATGTGTGTTGCCACTGTGATGGATTTAAATTCAGTTTGAATTCTATATACCAGCCCCTTTGGCTTTGAGCTGTCAACTATAGGCAGAAGACTTTTGGCCTTATTGGGCTTATCTGTGAAGCAGCTCCAAATAACTAGTAAGGTTGTGCTCCAGTGCTTAATGTGCTATGCATATGAAAGTTTAAAAAGACTCTTGCTTCAGAATGTTTCATTTCCAGTGAGTTTCCCAGTTGTTCTCTGCCTAGCAGCCAATAGCAAGCTTTTCCACTTCAGGCCCTTTTATCTCACAGAAACACTAGTCATGGGTTGGGAATCATACATTTGAATCACCTTTTAATATATTTTCTGGGATAGAATGAAGGACAATCAAAGTAATTTCTGACCGTTCTCATTGAGTCTCGAGGACAGACCTATCCTCCTAGCTTTCAATCTTGAACGAGGTTCTAAAAATTAAGATAATTTAAACTACTCTATAATGACTGTGTGATGGTATTGTGTGACATGTTTCTGGTCCCTTTTAAATTAAAGAGAAAGGAGGTACACTATTATCAAAAGGCCCCAGTTTGCATATGGAGCTACTCTTGGCATATTAGATCCAATTATTCAGTTAGAGCCATAATAGTCACACTTTGGTAGAGGAAGACAGATGCTGTCAGAGATATTGTGCCTCCATGTTTTTCTCTAGCCTATGCTTGTTCATTTGTTCTATAGTATATGTTTTTCTTTTAAAAGCCCTGATGGTTAAAGACCCCTGTCTCATACACTAGGAAATCAGTTCATATAGTAATATAGTCTTAGCTTATTTCTTATAACAAAAGATTAGGCTTTGCACATAGAAGCTGGTGGCCAAAGTCTTGTTTACCAAATGAATTGTACTAGAACAGGTATTGACTCAATAGAGATTTGTTGAGTCAACCCCTTGGTACTGTCCATTGATTTAAGTAGGCCTGCTCTAACTCGGACTTTCTTTAGCTTAGTAAAGCACAGTTGAGCAAACTGAGCCTATTGGTATTTAAAATGTAGTAAGATTGAAAACATCAGTTCCTTTTGCCATTAATTCCAGTGGTTCACAAAATAAATTTTCTTCTAAAATTTTCTTTTCCTTTATATATGCAACAATGTCACCTCTGATTTTCCGGGCCCTCTGCCCAGGGCATGGTCATGTACATGCACACCACCCTCCCACAGCTTCCATCACAATTGGAGCAAAAATAGTCAATGTAGGTACATGGTGGAGGAAAAGCCCTACACAGAGAGGGGGCAGAGGCATGCATGCCCATGGGCACCTTAGAGTAAACCTTGTATCACAGAAATACAGGACTAATAACTGACTGCGATTATCAACATCAGTTGACTTGTCCAATTGAATACTCACTTTCAGTGGACTGCCTTTAATATCTTGAACTACTTGCAGTAAAATATCCTGACTGACATCTTGAATGAGCAATCAAATCACCTTGTTTGATAGTGGAATCTGCTGAATTTCCTTACGTGCTTCAGAACCTAATATAATTTTCGCAATTTCCAATGCACATGGTTTTACCAATTCCTTAGCTATTGTGTGATACCACAGGTAGGCCACCTGATAAGACGCTTCTAACAAAGACCCCTGAACTGCCGCAAAGTCAAATTGTGTGATAGTACCGCTGGTATCAGATTATGCCTTCTCAGACTCTTAGATGTTAAGTTTATATCCTGCAGCTTCATCACCATGCTGATTGTTGAAATGTTCTAACAACTTCAATGGTTTTAGATTGGAGTTTGAAAATATATTTCAACATAAAAAGCATTGTGGTCATTGGATACTGTTTTTCTCTGTTGCACAAGTGAATCCGTAAGCAACACACTCATCTTTCCATTGGCGTCTTTTTGACAAGGAAAGTGTTGCTACAAATAAAAAAGTAATATTCACACATTATTTTAACTACACATTTAAGTAAATTATAAAATAATGTACAGTATAAAGAAAAACTATAGTTTGTACTGAAAAACGGAAAATTGGCATTCATTTGTATATTGGCCTGCTTTGTTAATCTTTCTGCATTATGAAGTGCATGATTCAAGTAATATCTCATATTGGTAAGTGCATGCGCAATGACCAAAGTAGTAGTGGGGATCTTATTGTTAACATCTGGACACAATGTTTGCCGATACACACATACTCACTTCATTTGTGAGTATACAGTAGTCAAGTCAAATTTATATAGAAAGAGTTTTCAATTTTATATTACAGTGACCCCCCCACCTATCACCGGCGTTAGGGACCTGACCCGTGATAACTGACAATCTGCGATAAGCGGATACAGGTTGGTTTGGGCCTGGGGGGCCTAGATGCAAGGGCCTTCCCGGGTCTTCTGGAGGCCCCAAAAGGACCTCCCTGCGAACCGGAAGTGACTTCTGGGTCTCCGAAAATCATTTCTGAGGCCTCCCAACTTCTGGTTCACAGGCAAGCCATTTTGGGGCCTCCAGAAGGCCCAGGAAGGCCCTCGCAAGCCCATTCGGGGCAGCGCCAGTCCTGGGGTAAGTACGAGAGGCCTAAAACAGGCCTTCCCTCTTACCCCAGGGTGCCTTTTTTTCATATATTGCAGTCCCGCGATATAGTGGGATCACAGTATATGAACTGCAAATGGGCTGGTGACCACTGTATACATTTAGAAGTTTAAAACTTCTAAGAACTGCTGCACTACAGAATACAGTAATACCTTGGTTTGTGAGTGCCTTGGTTTAAGAGTGTTTTCCAAGATGAGCAACTCTTTCTGATCAATTTTGCCTTGATTAACGAGCAATGTCTTGCTATACAAGCACTGCAGCAGGTCACATGATCACAATTGAGCCAATGGTCGCCCCCCCATGCTGGATTGTGCGGATTGTCTGGACTGTTTCATCTCTGGCAAGCCTCAAAAGCAGGGGGAGGAGAGAGAAAGGGAGGTCTCCGTTGCACCAGCCAGGAATGTTTTCAAAGGACAGTGCAGGTAAGGGTTCAATTTTTCTTTCTATTTCTATTTTTATTTAAATTGTTTTCAACATTCTTATTTTATCAAACCATTTCTAGTCATGGGGCAGCTAGTCAAGTGTGTATAGGACTACACATGGCACTTTATTATTGTCACATTAAAAATCCAGTTATTAGTACCAAGCAGAGCAGATTCCACAGCCAGGTACCTAAACTGTGGTGTGGAGGTGAACTTCTAGCCAACTTCTTTTGTGACTTTTGGAATTTTGTGTGTACAGTATGTGGTCTATGTGACCCCAGAATGAATCATCTGAGTTTCCATTACTTCTTTTGGGGAAATTTGCTATAAGAGTGTTTTGGTTTACAAACATGCCTCTGGAACAAATTATGCTCATAAAACAAGGTATTAGACACGGTCTTTGTGAACTGCGTTGTTCTTTCAGAGGAAACTCATGTTGTTGCATGCTATCATGTTGCCCCGACTCGTGGTGATTTGATGAGTGATCAAAATGTTCTCAGCTGCCCTTCTTGGCTCCTGTGAATTCAAGCTGTTGGGGAGTTAGTCCATTTTGTATTTGGTCTTCCTCTTTTCCTACTGACTAGCTTTCCTAGATGGCATTATGTCAAGCATGAAAATTACATTACTTCTGTTGCAATCAAATGGCTGTATTGTTTTGTAGATTATAATCACAGAGATACAGACCAAATAATTCTCCTGTGGACTATCTATGGTGCTACTCCAAGTTATGTATCTGATCCAAAAATGCTAAATTATATAACACCATGAAAAAGAGAAAGAAAGAAAATCCTTACAGTTTCCCCACTGTTTGTGATAAGCCTTTATAATTACATGCCTGGCATGTTTGTGCAGATGAACATAGTTGCCTCTTTTAAGACTAATAACTTGAGTTTTTGTTAGTGTTTCATACTTGGGCGGTTCCATTATTTAAAGAGGTGTGTGTGTGTGTGTGTGTGTGTGTGTGTGCTTTTAAGTATGCTGCTTTGAAAGTTCTTAGCAGGAGGCCCTACGGATGTAGTTTTACCTTTCTACCTGCATGTCTGCCCATCATATGGAACAGAGTGCTACTTTACTGAGACAACTCACAGGAAAAGATCCAGTTCACTGTCTTTTTGATTTCTAAAATCTAGGTGTTTGTATTTCTGTGGCATATGTGCATTTAATTTTCAGAAGAGGCTTACAGGCACAGTCCAAAATCCCCCAAATCCTTGTTATATAGCAAGCTCTACTCCTCCTTTCTACTTCACCTTACGCCCTCCTCTACCATTCAGACATCCACATATTGTTTCTGGACATTGCTGCAGCCCTTAAGCCACAGTTACAGTACTTCTGTCATTCCAAGAAAGCAGCAGCAGCAGCTGAGTTCACTAACTGGCAACACAAAGGCAACTACAGTACTTTACTTTACTCCATGTTCCATCCATATGTGTGTGTGTGTTGTGTCGTTACAGTCGTGACCGACTCTACGTGACTCCATATCCATGGAGTTTTCTTGGCAGGAATACTGGATTGGCTTGCCAGTTCCTACTCCAGATGCCTACAGCACCTGGTATTCCCTGGTGGTCTCCCATCCAAGTACTAGCCAAGGCCGACCCTGCTTAGCCTCCGAAATCAGGCGAGATCGGATGTGCTTAGGGTATCTAGGCAGCTCATTCCATCCATAGAAAACTATTTAATTATAGCCACTAGGTGGCAACCGGGAACACTGAATGCCAAATAACTGCTTCCAGCAGATTGTGAACTTATTGTAAATCATGCTGATTAATGGCTTATTTTCTTGTTTACTGTACTAAATATCTCACTTAGAAGAAACTACCTTACATATATTTTATATACTTACTGCAGATGAAAATACCTTACATGCATTTTATAAAGTTCTCTTATCTAACTGAAATACATTTATATTTCATAATTAAAACGAAAACATTCGAAACAAGTTTAAGAAATTGTTGAGTTTGCACTTGGAACTCAGACTGTTTGTTTCAGAAGACCTCCTTTTTACAGACCAGGCTCATCCCTGACACACGTGAGTCATACACCACTGGCTGTTGAAAATCAGTGTTGCAGTCCCTGATGTTTTTGAAGTTGATATTGAATCCACAAGCTAGTCAGAGAGAGAGAGAGAGAGAGAGAGAGAGGGATACCTATAAACACTGAAGAATGTTTCATTTGGGGAGGGAGAGTGGCTCCACTGACTGTAGGCAGTACCAGCACCAAGACACTGTCTTCCTTATATTACAAGAGCCCTGTGGCTCTTTGGTGCAACTGCAGTGATTAGCAACTCAGGCTTCTGCTCATGACCTGATTTTGATCCCAACAGGCTCAGGAAGCCAGAGCAGTGTTGCCTTATCTTTCCATTCTTCTGATGTCACTAAAAGGAGAACCCAGCTTGTGGAGGGGGGGAGGCACGTTGGTTGCATAATTATGATGTAAACCCCGATATCAAAGAAAACATGGCTGACTGTTTCTAACTACTGTACATAGCTCTGTCTTCAGATTGTCCAACTAAAAAAGTTGGAAAAAATCCTAAGTAGAGAGGCATGTCTCTCTTCAAAGTTCAGAGGCAGAGAAGGAACAATTACTGTATGTGCTACTGGATTCACTGACATTCACCTGAGTCCAGGAAGGCCCGTTGCAGCCAAAATCTTTAAGAAGACAACATACGAAGCTGCAATAATCCCAGTAACTACAGTAGTTCAAAATAGTTGTTTGCTGAAGACATCTGGGTGCAATACTATTTTTCATATACAGAAAGCCCTGCCTCCTGATGAACCCTCATGCAATCCAAGAGGAAAACGGAAGGACCAAACTGGTAGTAGAAAAATGAGAAACTAAGGTAAAGATAGTAAAGAAGCATGTCTCAGTTGGTCAAGCCAGTTGTGTAGAATACAATCAGGACATTAACTGAAGCATTTCTACCCTCTAGTTATCTGAGACACATTTCTTGACTAGGTGGACATTGTGGGTGCTTCTTCACATTTTATTTCAGAGGATGAAAGATTAACAGTTACATTTCCACGGGGAGCTGTTTCATTTTATCTCCAGAAGACTGCCCTTCTTTGGCCGACACTGGGTAATGGACATGGTTCTTAAAAGAATCCTGTGAGATGAATTAAGCTGACAAATAGTGATGAGTTGATGGCCTCTTGATACTTTTTTTGACAGAATGGGAACTTGAACCTTGGTCTGCCTGGTCCAGGTTCATCTTTCCAATGGTTGCAGCTCCATCATTTTTAAATGTGTTGCTGTTTCCCTGGACTGAGCCCAGAGCAATAACTCACGCAGCAGCCTAAGACACTGTGACACTGATAAGGAGATACTATGCAGCTAGCAGAAGCACTTCCATCAGCTCCACCCTCTTATTTTTCAGAGAACAAATTGCGAAACAAAATTCAGCCTTCCTGAATTTCTTCTTTTTCCAATTTTGCAATGAGTCCCTCTTGACTGCAAATATTTACAGTATATTCAACAAAGTCAAAGGGGAAGAGATTTCCCATTCAATTCAGAGAGGACATACAAGCATTCATTTCCTTCCTGATGGGTTTTTTTAAAGGTTAATTAGGGCAAGCTGATACATTAAATTACAGGAGGGAAATAAATGCTTTCCTGTCTGAAGACCTACTGCAAGTAGCTTGCACTAAGAATTGCAGAAGCAACCATTTATGCACAGGACAATATGGTCACTCTTGAGTGCTTAGACCACCCCTATTTTCACATCAAGCCCTACTCGCTGGTTATATAATTGTGAAGATGTTCTTCATAGCTGTACACAGTCACTCTGTAACAGCCAGCCCTACACCAATCTCCAAATGAAGTGAGACAAGTTAGCTACAGTCTCCCTCTTTGTCTTGTCTGGCCACGTCTCTCAAGTGCCTTGCAGTATGAACTGGAGACATGCTTACTAGAGTTGCCAAGTCTTAGGGAACTAGCTGGGATATCAATATTGGTCCCTGCAGGGGAGGACAGGTCTTAGTGTGAGGAAGACTAGAGCAGGAATAGCATTTGGTCTCAGGTTTAGCTTTGAAATTGGAAGGAATGAGCTGCTGCTGACCTGCCAACCATAATGCTCAGTACAGGTGAAGAAGGGAATGGAACTGGGAAGAGAAAAGCCGCCTCTCGACTCAATTATAAATGATTTTCTCCTGGGGGGGGACCCCCTTTGGACTTTAATATCCCAGCCCCCAAAACCCCAAACCTCTCAAAATTTGGGGGTCTTAAAGGAAAGAGTCCAGAGAAGCCATTTGGTTCCTCTAGGATGCATCATTTTATTTCTAGAGGGGAAAATGGTGTTCTGTTTCATTTCATAACAAAATGGGTCCTACCGTTTTGTTATGAAATGATTCATTATGTAATGAAATGATGAAACAGCATTTCATTATTCATTTCATGTCCATCTCTACTATGGACTTTACCTCACCATGGATTCCGAGGTGATAACTGGTAGTCTCCCCGTACCTCTCTGACTTTGTTTGGGCCTCAGCGTCTTGTGCTGATAATGCAGCCACAATCTGTGGAAAATACAGTCAAGACTGAATTTTTCTTACACCCTGTGAAGGTCCCCAGCCCATCCATTGCTAGGGGGATGCTGAAGGGCCCACTGTTCATCGTTGTAATGAAGGTTCAGAGACACTTCCATTCTCAGCCCTGCATAAGTTTTATTAATTATTTAATAAAAATGCTCCCAGCTTGTCCTTGGGTCAGTATATCTCCACTTTAGCATCCTCAGTCTCACTCCGGAGGTTTCGATTCACCCCTGGACCCTTACAGGCACATTATGATAGAATAGCTTATCTTTCAAATCTTATAGTGGCCTACAAGTGATTAACCATTACCCTTGATATTCAGCAGGAATGGGTTTACTCATAGAGCCAGCTGACCTTCTTTCAGGTCTTTTGCCATTTGGTGCAGTCTTCGATTCTTGCTGGGTCCAACAGGCAAAATTATCTGTTATCCTATAGTGGGCTTCAACACCAACACAAATCAGAGTACAGTAGTCCCCCATTTAGCGTGGAGGGTTATGTCCCATAGCTACCCAAAATAAAGGAAAATCTATGACATGTGGACATGGGTCTGGCTGGGACAAAGAGCCACTGCTTCCTGCCCCCTGGCTGAGAGAGAATGCCTGCCCGTCTCCCTCATCGTCCCATCCCTGCTCCCCCCCTCCCCAAATGAGGCCGTGGCCCTTTGCAGGTAGGGCTGGCAAGGTCCTCTGGTCAGAAGCATCTGCTGAAAGCTGCATGGCCGTCCAGCCCACAGACAAAGGGCCACCTTTCCTGGACTCTCCTTTCCCCTGGTTCCAGTGTTTTGTGGTTTCCCAGCTTTTATACAGATCTTATGCTAAAAGGTGGAAATACCTCTTCTAAGCCTTAGTTACCAAGACTCAAAGCTTTAAGTTGAACAACATGTGTCTTTGGCTCTGTCTGCCCTGGAGCTTGTCCAACACACTTCCTGGTTTCCAATGGGCCTGTGTAAAAGTATCAATCGCTTCCTGTTAGCCACACTTAAAGAATTCACCACTACAAAATAGGCATGCTTTATACTGAAAGATATATTGTTAAAAGAGTTTTAAACAGACTCATTTTGGACATAACGTTTAATGGCCAGCAGCTGTGGTGTTAGTGAATCAGACTTCCAAGGCCTGTCTGCCAGCATATGGCCGCTGTATTGCAGGATGCTAAATTATAGGAGTCCTTGGTTTGAAGCAGAAGGTTTTTTTTGTTATGATTAATTGAGAACATGTGTACAAATTCTAGTTTTTTTCAAAAAGCAACCGAGATTGTAAGACTTTTATTTTAATTTTATTTATTCTGGCACACATTGTGATTGCAATCGTGTTCTCGGGTAATGGACATGCCAACCTATATCTGCTTACAGATCTAGAAGTTCAAATGCCAAGAACTGTTCTCAGCGAACAGAAATTATGTAGTTAATTGATTTGTGCAAGCAAGGAGATGCATGAAGTCTTGCAATGATGAGGGATTGAGGACATTTTCTGGAGCAGAAAGAAAATAAAAGGAAACTCAGCCTGGCAAAAGGGCCAGAGTCTTGATAGAGGGAATATGTTTAATACCCCAAGGGGTTTTGTGTAGGAGGTGGAAGATTTCTTCTTTGCTTTCTCAGGGTTGCGAAACATTGGGTTGGTGCCCATGGGAACCACAGTGGTGGTCATGTCCTCAAAGACGCAGCCAGAAGCCTCAACCTGTTGCCAATTAGTGCTGGATACGTCCTTGCAGAAACACAAATTAAAAGCAATGTGCAGTAATGTCTCTGAAATGTAATTCAACACCAAGCATATGCATACGCAAACAGCTGTGACATTTAGGAGCTGTTAGCAAGACAAGAAGGCAGCTCTTTCACATTTTGTTATATGCATAAAATTTAGCACAAAATATGGATATTAACTGAGGAGGGCACACTCTCCCACGTTTACCTCAGATTAACCAGCAGATCCAAGAATCTTTTGTCCTGGAAGGCAGGACAGTTTATCTGCTGGAAGACATGACCAACACAGAATTCAAGTTTCAACATAGGCTTGGAGTTTGTACTAAATATTATATTTACTCTGGGCACTAAACATAATGTTACAAGCCGATTCTCCAAGTGTACTACATTGAGGGACCTATATTTATGAATCATGGGGGGGGGGGCTCCTAAGGCACTCAGTCCTGTTCACATTAATATTTATGCCTGAAGGCACCCATCAGCAAGAATAAATTGATTTTAGGGGCAGAAATGAGTTTTCTACAGTGGTAGACATATTGGCCACTTTGAGGAATGGTAGAGCAGAGTTAACAGCAATCGCCAGGTGTCAAGAGAAGAGGAACAGCAATTGTGAGGCAGTTTTAGCCAGGAGGTCTCAGGGAATGCAATGGGAGTGACAAATGTTATCTGGATATAGGAAATACAAAATAGTATTCCCAGTGTTAATTCTTTCACTATTGGTGCTTTGGAGGGCACCAATATATTGTATTGACTGCAGGATTCAACATTTCATAAGCCAACCACATCTCTTTGGATGAGGAGTGGTTAATTGATGAAAAAAGGACTCTGCTTCTGAGATTTCTGCCCCAGTATTCCATTTGTGAGATTTTTGCCTTGTGTAGTGTTACTTTGTGAATTGTAGCAGGCACAAGAAGGGAGCCTGTAGATTATCTAGATAGACAGTCAGCATTCAGGTTGTTCTTTGCTATGCAAAGTTTGGCATCCATTTTCCTGCTGGTAACATGGGCATGAATGTATGCAGCAGTACTAGGCCACTTACCGGGTTTTGAATCTTAGCTACAGAAGCAAAATATTTCACGTACTTAAACCAAAGGTGGTTTTTAAAATTGATTATATAAGTTGTGGTTCTCTGCTGTTATGTGCCATCAAATCCATAGAGTTCCAAAACATGTGAGCTATTGGGGGGGGGTAGGCCAAAGGGAAGAAATTTGACATAAGAATGCAAATGTAATGCAACGGCCTGTCCCGTTCAGCAGGCGCAAGCGCACTTGCTTCGGGTTGCAACTCCTCGTGAAGCCCGGAAGACGAGAACTCGGACCCGGGCCTTCTCAGTGGCAGCCCCCAGCCTCTGGAATTCCATCCCCAGTGAAGTGCGCTCTGCAGAGTCCCTGCTGGCCTTCCGGAAGGCTTTAAAAACCTACCTCTTCCGGGAGGCCTTTGGCGATTCTTAATTTAGTTTTTTTTTCCGCCATCATCTTCTGCCTGTTTTTTCCCCCAGGGTTTTTAGCTATTGAGGTGCCATAAGGTTTTAATGTTTATCGTTTACTGTTATATTGTTGTATTTGTGTAATCATTGTAATTTTCGTGTGGCTATTATAGCCGTTGTAAGCCGCTTAGAGTTCGCAAAGAAGATAAGCGGGGTATAAATGCAAAAATAAATAAATAAATAAAAATAAACATAATCATAAGGGGTTCTCATTTGTTTCTATTGTTATAGTTTTGCTTTTAAAATTATGTTGTATTTGCCTAAAACAGTGGGGGTGGGGAGTGGGAAGCATGTGGAGTGAAAACCAAAGGCTGGGTTCTTGACTGAGAATAACTCATCCAAGGAGAACAGATGACTTGGCGACCAGTGAAATGTTTACAACTGAACTGAACAGATGCCTTTCAGATAATGGGTGGGCAATCTGACATAGATGCTATATTTGATTGTACGCTTCACTTAAATATCTCATCCCCAAGCAATGCCAGAGAAAAATGAAGTCTCTGTGTGGAAACTTCCTCCTCTAAACTATTCCAGTGTTCAATGAAGACACGTTTGTCAAGGCCACTAAAACCTCATGGTTCAATCATTTTAATTTTTCTTTGGTCACCCTGACCATCCTCTACAACACTGGTTTCTCCAATGATATTGCTTCTCTAGGGATTCATTGGTGAGAAAGTAGGCAGCGGAGGATGAGCTCCGTTAAAAAGACATTGTTGATCTCCTTTGCAATGTGCAGCTGCTGGGAAATGCTTGGTGATTGTTTTTGTTTTTTCTATAGTGCAAGTGTAACATTTTCATGTCCCTAGAAGAAGGGGGTGGTAAATAACTTCTGAGTACTCTCTCCCTAGAAACATTTTATCCTTTAGTCATTTTCAACCTCTTTTAAAAAAAAAAAACCCAGGACCATAAAATCAACATGAAAGAAATATTGGCCAAATCAGGCTTGTACAAGTCCCATAACAAACCTTATATAAGGTGATGTGTAAAGTGTTGCTTCCAGTCTATGGCCTCCTTCAAATGTGCTAGTACCCACCCGGGGGGGGGGGCATATGTCCTTCAAAAAGAGTGGCTTCCCTAGATGAAAGCCAATTCCACATTTTCTGCAACCTCAAAGTCTCGTCTTAAAAATAAAATGATTATTTTGGAACAAAGTGGTTTGTTTTGATTGTAGTTTGATTGTTAATTTAATTTCCTGTGGAAGAATCTTGTCAAGTAAAGAATCTGGATTGTTATTCTCAGTCGTGCAGCAAGAGTAGGGTCATTCTAATCTCTGCATTACCATGGAATATGAAAACGTTCTTCTCAGCTGGGCAAATGTTTCACTCCTTTTCCTCAGCCACTCCGATTGCATCCTGTGTTTCAAGACACCAGCTAGAAGGCCTGGTATGAACAAGCTGTGGAAAATTAATCAATGAAGCCCTGACTGTGTGACTTGGTTGCTCTGAACTCAGTGACTAGAATGCTCCTGGGCCTAGATGGATTTGAAATCAAGCAGCTTCCTGTTTTTCTTCCCCGAGTTCTCCCACAGCGTTTTAATAGCTGAGACTAGGAGGGGAGGGGCTGGGCAAAACTGAGACTGAACTGTTAAGAGTCTTCCGTTTTCTGTGTTGCTTCTTCAAAAGAAGAGATTTTAATGTTTAAACTCTTAGGTAATATATTGGTTATATATGTTGAATGGGTGGGCATAGAATTTTGGAAAATAATGTGCCTTTCTGTAAGATTTGGACCAGTCAAAAGAATATCCTGTTTTTCTATTTTTATACCCTTTTAAAAGTTTGTTTTCTTTTTTTTCCAGATGGCGAGGTCACCAAACACACTGGTGTGATTCGTAACTTTATGGAGACTAACTATGGCCGCTATCTCACCTGGGGGAAGATCCAGATATTGTGAAAGTACAGCTTTTCTTCTTTTTGGTCACATGACTGAAGATGTGGGATCTCTGTTCCCATGTACAAAGATTTTTTTAAAAAGCACCATTCAGCCCCACAGCCAGCAGGTGGCGGTAGGAAAAAATGAAAAATAATAAATAAATAAAAGCACTGACAGCCCGAAGGCCAGCTGATCAGCGCAGGGTGGAGGGGAAGATTTAAAAATACAATTTAAAAAGCGCCACCCAGCCCCAGGAGCTGGTGGGGCTAGTAAAAATGAAAACAAACAAACAAACAAACAAACAAAAACCCAGCGCTGACAGTCCGAAGGCAAGCTGATCAGCACGGGGGGGGGGGGAGGAGAATTTTTTTTAAAATTAAAAAGCGCCAACCAGCCCCAGGACAAGCTGGTTGGGGCTAAGGGGAAAAGCAGAAAACTGGATCATATGAGAGCTCCCACAGACTTCCTGCTCGCATTTTTTACCAGAGCAAAAAATTCCCAACTTCTCCAGTAGGTCATGGAAAACCCACTAAAGGGGGCATAACTAGGGTTTTTTTAAAAGCTCGGTGGCCGTGGGGACAATATTTTTGAAATTTCATCAGCATTTTAAAGGATGTGTAATAGAGCCCTTAGTGTGATAGGGGAGTCATGGCAACTGGACTTCTTTTCTTGTGGGGTGAAAATGTTTCATTAATCATCTTCAGATTGAAGAAGCCACTTAAATAGGTAGTGAAACATTTCGATCCCACAAGAAAAGAAGTCCAGTTGCCATGACTCAACTCCCAGATAACCTCACCTGGATGACTGGGAATCTCCATGGACATGTGTACCATAAATTTTTGATTATTCAAAATGAGAGTTCATATCAATTCATGGTTTATCAATGGATATCAACAATTAATTTTAGCCATGCCAACCAAATGCTTTTGATTGGTTATTATATATAGTTGGCTTGTGCAAACTTAAAAAACAAACACAAAAACACAAATCAGCCAAGCCCCCCACCTATGCAGCCCACCCCTTGTGCCCAGTCCGCTTGTACTACACCGTCCCACCTTGTCTGCCACTGTGGCTTTCCTTGCCACCATAGTGGTCTCCATTTCTATTGCACTGCAGCCACCACCATCACCGCCGATCGGCCCCAGGAACAGCCAGTCGGTGCTATGAGTTAAGAAAAAGAAGAAACCCGGATCATCTGCGTGGTCCCACGGCGCCTGCTTCCTTAAAAGGTGGATTATCAAAGCGAGGCAAAAAATTCCCTACCTCTTGGGTGAGTCACAGAAACCTCGCTTAAAGGGGCATTACTGGGTTTTCTTTTTTCTTGTTTTTCAAAAAGCCTGGTGGTTGTGGAGACAGCATTTTTAGACACGATTTATCTAGTAATTTAAACTATTTTTAAAGGGACGTGGAACCAAGCCCTTGGACAGCATGCAGGAAAAATTTTTAAAAGCATATTTGTTATACAGTACAAAGAGGTTATTTTACATTTTAGGAGATATAACCAGCTAAAGAGTTAGTCGAAGTCAAACTGAGAATTATCATACAGAAACTGTTATAATTATCATAATTTATGGTTATTATATAAACCATCAAAAGCATTTGTTTCTTATCTCTAAGGATTAAAGCATTATCCACAGAGGGTACTTAAGCTTTATCTGAAAATGTGCTTTGCTGGGGTTTTTACAGCTTCACATGCTGCCTGTGGTTTCATTGACGGGGAGGGACTCTCCCGGGATGGGGTGACTTTCAACCTATCCAGCACTAACCAATCATTCCCTCCTGCCTCTGAATTCAAAAAAGCCCCACCTCTCTACTGAGTATTTGATCTTTAGTCTGTTGGAAGCAGCGGTTTCTTTCCTGTTGATCTGTTCACTATTGTAAGTAATGAAACATTTTCATTTTATTCTTTTTCCAAAAAATGCCTTAGAGCAGTGATGGCGAACCTTTTAGAGACCGAGTGCCCAAACTGCAATTCAAAACCCACTAATTTTTTTGCAAAGTGCCAATATAGTAATTTAACCTGTATACAGGTAGCTATGAAGGGGCAATGTCAGGTGCCCACAGAAAGGGCTCCGAGTGCCACCTTTGGCACCCGTGCCATAGGTTCGCCATCACTGCCTTAGAGTAAGTTACCGAGACCTTAAGTGCCAGTTAATGAGAAGGGTATGGGCTATCTTGTAATTATTCTGCTCTGTGGATGCCTGCAATTCAGCTGTGTGGGAATTTTAAAAGAAAAACAAATCTCTGCAACATGCCTTCCATCCAGTTACTTGGTTGTCTTCTTCTCCTTAAAACATAAGACTCGTGAAAGGAAGGAACAGATTAAATACAGATAAAAAAAGTCAAAAGAAATCTGAGGACTATAGATAATGCTCAGCACAGTGTAGCAAAACAAAGAATACTAAACAGAAACATCTGAACTAGATTACAATAAAATAGGGGAGATGCAGAATAATTACTTATAAAACATCTACCTTTTCCTGTCTCCCTTCATTACTGTCCCAGATAACACGAAGTGTGTTTAGTTCCATTACTCTAAATGTAGTGTGTGCCAACCACCGCCACAAAAATGTCCTCCTATTTCTGGATGTAGGCTTACTTGAAATGGTACCTGATTTCTGGTTTTAATTCTGATGGCTGAGAAGAAGCATACTGTCCTGCTCTTGTATCCTCTGTGTAAGGTATCTGGAAGTTGAGTCATGGCAACCAAACTTCTTTTCTTTTGAGAAAAAAACATTTTGACACTCATCCAAGCTGCTTCGTCAGTCTGAGGAAAGTTGGTGCAAGGCTTCCAATTTAAAGTTCACCTTGGTTTCACACCACCCTGATCTGAATAGGCTCATTAGGGAGATAGTGGCCTTGTTAGGTGGACAATGGCCTGAATAGGCCTATAAAATGTACATTGGCCTGGAGTGTGTGAAAGTCACACCTATACAACCCTTCAAAACAACCTTTAAGCATGGGTCCTTAACAGTAGCCTTCTTGGCGGAAGTGTGAAGTACTTCTGGTTTGTTTAGGAAGTGATGAAAGGGCCCCATGATAAGTGGGAGTCAGATTGTGCCTAAGTCTTCCACCCCTTTTGAAAGAGGAATTTTCAAGGATATTCATATTAGCTTTTGTCTGTGGTAATTTGCAGCATTTGCTGCTTCCTGAATCTGCCTTAAATGTGTTTTAGCCCAGGCTGTTCCAATGCTTCCCCTACACTCATTGACAAATCCATAGCAATACTGGCTCATGAGATGTCCATGCCCTTATACCCCTCTTCATCTTCTCTGCCCTCTTCTCCTTCTCCCAAAGCTAGTATTGAAGACTTGAGTTGAGAGGTCAGGTGAAGAACCAATAATTGTATTCTTGCAATGAGTCTAGCATTTAATTGATTTCAAAGAACCAAAATTCAACCATTTCTCAAAGAGCTGATGCAAAAGACAACTTTTTCCCCCCTCCCCACAAACTGGGATAGTGAATGAGCTTCCTTTTGTCTTCTTATCAGTTACTTTGTGTAAGGAAAACAAAATGCTGTCAAGTTATCTCCAGCTGCAGCAGTTTAAAAGTAGGTTCACTTTTAATGTACCCCTTAGAGGAACCTTTTAAAAGGACTTTTCAATTTTAGGGCAACATTTTTGCACACTGTAGAATCAATTTATTGAACTCTAACATTTCTTCCATTTGGCAATTTTCACTTCAAAATACAGTGATACCCCGACTTAAGAGCAGCTCGATTTAAGAGCGGAAAACTGTTGGCGTTTTAACTGCCGCCTTACAAATTTTAGATATGTTCTGCTCGACTTACAAATATATTTTTTCATTTTTTTTCATTTTTAACTTGTTTTTTCAATTTTTTAGATAGGTACCCCGACTTAAGAGTAGTTTGAGCATGCATTTGGAATGGATTAAATTCGTAACTTGAGGTACCACTGTAATCTACAGTAATCTCTAGACCTTTGTTCATAAAGGTTCATCAGTTGATCTCAGCTGCTGAAGTTGTACAGGTTAGCTGTCCTCTGTCTGTGAAGATTTGCAGGTTTCTTGCTTCTCTTGTTCCATGCAATCATCTCTGTTGAAATACTTTTCTCAGCTATAGAAAAAAACAAACAAACAAACAAACAATTTATGTCCTGGTGAATTTTTGTGGACTATAATCTGCATAGTGTGCCTGAGGAAATGAACTAGACCCACAAAACCTCACACTGAAATGAGCTATTTTGTGCTGAATATTTTTTCTATAGTTGCCATATTGTTAATTATGCCATGCAACTAATGAAATATGAATTAAATTCAAAGACTTGGCAAGGTTATAGGAATTCAAAACTGATAATTCAAGTCAGAAGTGGATACCTGATACTACTACTTTCTAGGTTCATAAAAATGCTCATTCATTTAACACTATACACTGGTGCCGGAAAAATTACAGTGTTTACATGATTATATTTATCTTCTTGTGGTTACAAATTGTAGTTTAGGATTTGTCTTTTTCTGTGGGCCCAATTTCTAGTTGTATTTTTGCCTTTTTGAGAGCTGGTGCTATTGTGGGAAGTCTGAATTCAAGGAAAGATGTACTGTTTAACCATCAAACTTACATTCCGGCTGTTTTCAAGGCCACCTCCCACTAGTACATTCCAGAGAGACATTTTGTGAAGAACAATAACATCCAGATCTACACTAGATTAAGCTAAAAACTATGTTCATTATCTAGAATACCATTCTCAGCAAGGACCATATGCCCCCTTGGGGGGTCCCTAGCACATTTGAAGTGGGCCACAGACTGGAAACAGCTCTTTACATATCACTTTATAAGGTTTGTCATGCAACTTAAACAATCTTGATTTGACCAACGTTTCTTTAATATTGTGTTTATGGCTGTGGCCAAAAAAACATAGATCCTATTTTTCTGGAGCAGACCCTGCCCGGACAGAACCTAAAATGAAATATTTTGAATATCCAATGGTTGGCATTCCCGGATGCCTGGATGCAAAACAAAACAAAACAGTGTAATTTTACAGGCCAAGTTTAGGCCTTTCTTGGGTTACTTTGAAGGCTGGTTAAAATGTGGGCTGGATGCTTCATGTTCTCATAATAATATTTGCCAATGGATGCAGCTGTGAAAACGATTAGCAATTTCTTCAGGAGATGTCCTAGATGTAAGATACTTGCTGGAAAAGGTGGCTTACTCACAAATATGAACAGGTCCAATAAATGTTCTTGGCAGATACTGTGCTCCAGAATAGCCTATGACATGACTACAGATTGGGCGACTCAACCAGCTGGCTAAGAAAGGGACTGAAACCTCTGTATGCATTTATTATGTGTGCTGCCTATATGGTAACAGGACAGGCAATATACTATTCCATGTTTTATCTACTGTTAGGCAGCAAGACTCAAGGGTTCTTTCCACATTATTGACATTTCCACATTAGCTATAGTAGTAGCATGGTTTCTTTCAGAATGAAAGGCTATTTTACCCTGCATTCATAAGTTTCCCCCATTAGATTCCCTGGAACAGACATGCCAGTGTTGCTCACCTGGAAAAAGAGTGATGGAAAGAAGGGTGGGGTGTTCATGGTTGTGGAACAAAAAACAAGCGAGGGAGCCTGAAAGTGGCAACATGGCTGAAGTTGGCGGCAGCAGCAGAGCATTGTGCAAAAAGGAAAGGAGGCAACTGTTGCAACACAAAACGGTTTTGTTTCTGTCACTCCAACATAGAAAAAGACTCATAGGTCTGGGCACAGACTTCTTTCTGGCATTGTTTATGGCACATAAGCAGCACTAAAATCAGACTAATTGTTGCCTGTGGCTGAGCCTCCCATTTCTTCATGCAGAGAGTAATAATAACCAAACTTGACCCATAGTTCGTTGGGAAAATATTTGGCCACAACTTTATTATTACAGCAGACAGTACTCTGGCTGAGTCATTGGGTCGGATCCCACGCATCAAGGGGGGCCCACCTGCTCCTCGATGCCCCTGCATTACCACCATTCCTTTTTGGGAATGCCCAGAAGGTTTTTGTTGTTGGTTCCCCTGGGGTATCCATCCATTAATCCATCCATTAATCCTTCAACAGGTCCCCGAGGGGCGTAGACACCCCCCCCATCGTTGGCCTGTGTCATTTAACACTTTCTGAGGCCTTCTGCTGCCCCCTCTGCGATTAAGCCCTTGTCCTTTTCCGTCTGACGTGACCATGTCAGTTTTTCTTCCGGATTGCAGTTTCTTGCTTGTTACTTTTACCGCTTGGATCTGTCCCAATGCCTGCAAACCGCCAATTGCTTCCAAAGTTGTGACATGTATAACACAGCATTCAAACAGTAACAAACTCTAACCTACACCTTTATATACATAGGGTGGGTGGGAGGGTTTGCTCCCTCTCCAAAATGTGAAAGGGGGAGTACTAATTCCTGCCTTCCTTTAAATCTGGTGCTGACCCAGGCCTCGGGAGTACATCATCCCTTCCCAAGATCCCGGGCTGTTCCAAGCTGCATGTACAACCCAGGCTTTCCATAGGCTCAGGTCAGCACCTTGCTGCTGACGCATTTTCCTTCCTTGCTCGTGGCTGCAGCCATTGCCCCCTTGTTGTGACTCGCTGTCCTGGCAACAATCATCGGCCCTGGTAAGTCAGGTCCTTCCTTTTTGGTAGCTTCAGTAATCAGCTACAGAAGACAAGTCCTCTTGGATGCATACCTTTATATGATGAGGACAGCTGACTGTGGCAGGTAAACCAAGAGTAATACCCCCAAGTAGCTAGCTAGACTTTGTGATTAGTCAACACCACTAAGAGGATCACAAAAGCCAGAGTTTCTGTCTAGTGAGCTGTATGGTTAGGATTGAGGTGAATTGGAAGAACATTATCTTGCCCTGCATGGTAGATCTAGAATCACTCACTCCAAACTTCTATACCTATTTTAATTTTTCGTAATCTGGATTCTTCTGATTTGACTTTCCACACCATAAGACATCACCTGTCTGGCTCCTCCCACCATTGAATTGTGCAAGCTCCACAGGAGCAGGGCTTTTTCGGAATAAAGAAGCAAATGTGTCTGACACATCTAGAATGAACTGGGCTGGGGGGGGGGGAGCCCCAGGTCCCAGGTGAAGGAAAATAAACCTGCAGTAGAATGGAAGTGGAAGGAATCAATCTAAATCACCAGTAATGTCACAGAGACCTGTTAAATTAACTGGACTTGATGGACAATAGAACCATCCCTTAACAGGACCAAAAAGGATGTGTGATGGAGCTCAGTTAAAGCTGAGACAGTGGACAAAGATACACCCTACCTCTCTGGGAATAGTTAATTGCATCTGCAGAACAGACTTGATGATTCCAATGTAGATGGGGCAGAGAAGTTCTACAAGGGCAATGTAGTGCTCAGGTGAAAGACCTTGGTCATGGCAAGGAGATGTATGTTGTATGCAGGTGTATTTCCCTCTGTGCCCAGTGCTTAGATTATTGCTAGAAACTGATAGACATCTGATGTTAGAGGTTCCTAGGAAAAGCACTCATTGCTAAAAAGTGGTAAAAATCAGCCTTGTCTGGCTCTGTGAATGGAAGTCGCATGGGAAATTACTAGTTGTTTGTAGTTTGTAACAAAGAGTAACAAATCCAAGGATCATAAGATACACTCAGGTTAGACAGTACTAACAGGTGCCGATGTTTTAATGTCTGATTCTGCCATCCTTCCAATATCTAGTTCTGTTATCAGTTTCCTCATTAGTGAGATACCCTGTTATCATTTTGCAAATTTATGAAATGTAAATACCAAGAAAGCTGGCAAAACCTAGGTATAGAGATGGACACAAAATGAATAAAATTTGTTTCATCATTCATTATTCATTTCGTTAGGTAACGGAACAAATAACAAACCGCCACCTCAAAGAAAAACAAAATGAAACAAAATGGAAATTTTTGTTTCATTCCGGTTCATTTTTCATTCCCGGCGTCATCTCCTACCTGATGGGATGTCCTCCAACCGCCTCTGCTGCCACCAGCGCACGGGGAGGGGGCTTCCAGCCTCAAAACAAAGCAAAAACAAACAAACAAACAAATGCTGATCAGGCCCGCAATGCAGCTTATCAGCGTGCCATGTGGTCGGTGATTCAAAATAAATAAATAAATAAATAAACCAATCCGGCCCATGGGCCGCTGACCCAGCCCACGGGCAGCACGATTCAAAATAATAATAATAATTTTTAAAAAAACCACGGGCCATTGGTCAGCATGAAAAAAATAATTAAAAAACTTTTTAAAAAGCTGACCAGGCCCACACTACAGCTGATCGGTGGGCCACATGGTTGTGATTCAATAAACAAACAAACAAACAAACAAACATCCTGCCCATGGGCCCCCAACCTGGCCGGGCATGCAGTCAGTGCAATTCAATTATTTTTTTAAAAAAAAATAAAAATAAAAAACACACCAACCCGGCCTGGAAGCTGCATGGTCGGCACGATTAAAAGGAAAGGGGGGGAGTGGGGAAAATGCCTCAAATTTAAAATGTTTACATTAAAATTAAAATTAAAAAAATTAACAGCCGCACCGACCTGGCTCGGGAGCTGCATGAGCAGTGCGAGTAAAAAGGGGAAAAGGGGGAAAACCCCACACTGACCCGGCCGGTGCATGAAAAAAAAATTAATTTTTTTAAATTGTTGGCCCCAAGCCAGCACCTCTCAGCTGTTTAAAAAAAGCCCCAACATCAGGGACTTTTTAGTAGTAGTAGTAGTAGTAGTAGTAGTAGTAGTAGTAGTAGTAGTAGTAGTAGTAGTAGTAGTAGTAGTAATAATAATAATAATAATAATAAAAGCCCTGATCATGCTAAAAATAAAAAAATTAAAAAACTAAAAAGAGAAAAACTGAAAGTAAAAATCCTGAAACAAAATAAAATGATTTACGAAATGATTTTTTTAAAAAAATCATTTTGTAATTAACTAAACAAAACAGGGCAGAGGAAAACAAACTACAAAATGAAATGCCATTTTGGCATTTCTTGCCCATCTCTACCTAGGTATGCTTAGTGCACCTACTGTGAGCATTTTGGAAAGTATATGAAGAGCTGAGTTGCCTTCATTTAACAAGCTTGAGTGTAGATGTAGATACTAGGAGATAGTGACTCCAGAGATTGTTCATCACTGTTCTTCAGTGGCGCCCAGAGAGTAGATGGGCAAAGGATATTCTCTGTTTTACTATTTTATTGCTTATGCTATTCTGCTTTACAGTCTTTTTAAAACAGTTTTACACTTTCCCTGCATTTGTATGTTCAAAATCTCCAAATCTGATACAATCCTTTATCAACATGACAAAACAGGAAAAAACTTGACAGGAGCAACAGTGGAAGGTGATCATCATTCTACCTTAGTGGTCTATGCTATTTTACCATTACCACCTTTAAGAACTATTGCTATGGCTGTTCTTTTGACCTTTAAAGATTGGGAAGGTGATCATCATTCACAGACTATAACACTGATACCCAACAAGCTCTTGTTACTAGCACTTCACTTAAGGAAGCAATGGCAAACTATTTTGCATGAATTATAGCTTTTAAATTTATGACAAGATAGTCCAAATGAAGCAAGAGACAGTGCTGGAAGATGCACATTTCCCGTTGGAAGGCAATGAATCAATTACTAGAGAACAGTTAAGGTTAAGTATGAGTAGCACTGGAGATGAATAAAGCTAAAGGAGGCTCAGCTGTTGATGTGCACAGAAGATGAAAAGAAATATAATGCATATAACAGACTTGGAATATTAGTACAGTACTGGAAAATTTGTGATTGTACAATAAGAAATGAAACAAGAAATTGTACAATACTTTGTGTTAGTGAACTAAGGCAGGCTGTGATAGGTCAATTTATATCAGATCATTCAGTCAATGTATTTAACTCGGTAAATAATTGGCTCAAAAGGAATGGACTGTCTCTAATATAGTACAAGCTCTTATGAAATGTTACTGTGTAAAGCCTAACGGATTAGTATCAACCAGACTTCAAAGAAAACTTACTAAATAAACCCTTCATGTACATCTATGCTCTAGTTATAAAAGCTGGAAAAGGGGATAAGAAAGCTTTTTTGAAAGTGGACATGGGGGAACTGTTTACTCACCCCAACTGGTGCATTGATAACAGGTGATTGGAGTGCAAATGTAGGAAATCAAGCAGAACAAAACATCATTAGAGAATTTAGCCTACAAGTCAGAAATGAGTAGAAGAGTGACTCATAGAATTTGGTGATGCCAACTGACTGTTTATTGATAATAGATGCTTCAAGCAACCAAAAAGGCAAACACCACCATATCTGGATTACAGAAATAAAACAGACTACATATTGGAGCAGAAGAATGAGAAGGTCTAGTCTCTCTGCAAAAACAGGAACAAGAGCAAATACAGTGGTACCTCGACTTACAGACATCTCAAGAAAAAAATTGAATTAAGAATAGAAATCCATGGGTATAGGAAACACTCAAGTAATGAAAGAAACCTGTTTTTTTCAAGTTATGAAAGGGAAAGGAAAGGACCTTTTCAAAACAGCTCCTGCTTGTTTGCAATAGCAATACTGCCATCTTGTGGCCACGCAACTCCAGTGCTGCAATTAGGAAGAATAAGGAGCCATTTTAAACAGGAAAGCTGAGAACCGGGGCTTCTTCTTCTTCTTCTTTAAAATAACCTTTTCAAACTGCCAATTTTGGATATATTTGGCACCGTTTTGGGGACGTTTTGGAACCTTGGGGTAGATTTCTCATGTGGTTGAAAGGTAGGGAGATGAGCTTCTCTTGTTTGCATGTTTTTTCATTCTGGATGTGTGATTTCCTACGGAATGGATTAATCCATTTCCAAGGCATTTCTATGGAAAACTGTTTCAACTTAAGAAAATTTTGACTTAAGAAAATGAATTTGGAGCAGATTAATTTTGTAACTAGAGGTACCACTGTAATGGTAAAGATACTGAAAAAGAAAAAGGAAAGAAAAGCAAGAGATCTATTACTTGTTAAGGGATGACAAACTGAAGGGTATTGATCAAGCATCTGTAGCTGTTTTAGTAACCCCCAGGCATTGACAATCCTCAATAGCAATGTATTATATATAGCCACACAAGTGATACAAATTATATATTTAAAGATAGTGATATCCACTCAGCACTCCACATGTATCCACATGTATATTCTCATCACATGTGTATTCTCATGTCACAAGACGAACCTTGGTTCCTTGCAAAACAAACTTTGGTCAAAGCCTTCCGGCTAGGCAGATCACTAAAAGGAGAGACATCCGTTGTAGATCTGGAATGTCTCTGAGCAAGCGCAATGAATCCAAGGACGTCAATTAAGTTGTAGCTGTATAGAGGCCAATTTATCTTACACACAGTTAATTAACATGTAGCCAGCCAAGAAAATCTTATCTCTGTTTCTCTCTTTGTGAGCTCACCTGGAGCGCTTCCCTGGCAAAGATGATGCCAAGGATATAGTCACTCCCAGCCTGTGTAAGTTAGATCAAACGTACCCAGGTACGGACCCAAAGAATACATTTAATTAGTGTCAGGAATACAAAATAAATTGCCAAAGATGTCAATTAATGTTTGATGTATGTAACAGATGTGTGTGACGTAAATTCGGACGGGCGGGGGGAAAGGAGAGTGATTGTGAGTCTATAAAATATACTGCATTTCCTTTGTTCGGTGGACTTCTCACTTGTTTTGCATCAAGTGAGATTTCTCTGGTTGACAACCAAATAAATCCTTTTCCTGTCTTCGAGACCCAGACTGCTCATTGCATTTTGCAGTGCCTCTGCCTGCAGGCAGTGGACCCGGCATTTCCTATTCCTTTCAAAACCACTTCCAGTTTATGGCACTGGTATGAATTAGTGACCTAGCAAAAGACCCTGTCATGAACAGACCCACTCAGGTCTTGCACACTTAAAATTGTAGCTTCATTTATTGAGTCAAGCCATCTCTTCTAACAGAAGGAACTTTCATAAGAATGGGATGAGTGTGAACACATTTGGGTATTCCCTGGGCAACCCCAGCACTCAGTTGACTCACCCTTCCATTCTGGAAGCACCAATGAATTGCTTTCTACACAAATGAAAAAGAGGAAGAAGATCTCATGTTCTTTCTCCCTCCTGCCTTCCACTACTCAGTATTATCTTTTTTAATGAGTGTAAACTTCCCACAAAGTGCCCAAATTATTATATACCCAGTGTTGGGAATTTGCTGGAGGTGTTTTAGGTGAGGTTGACCTTGGCCACAGAACGAAGAACAGAGAGAGAAAAATGCCTTTCTCAACTAGCTGAGATGGGATGTGCACATGGACTGCTGCATTCCTCCCAGAAGGCTTAGTTTTTATCATCTTATCTATGTTCATAAGTGGGATATTGGAGAACTTACAAAAACAATGGTTGGGATAGGAGGCAGGTGCCCTTTAGCCCTTTGGCTCTGCCTCAAAGCAAAAGGTCAGGGGAAATAGAAGGTCACTTTCCTTCCATGCATGCAATGTGGCACCAAGAGCATGTGCGCATCACTGTAGCCCCTCTGAACCACACCCATCTTTGTCACATTTTTCTTCAGAGAGAATTCAGGGTTGATTTGATCTGTAATTCATTTATTTTGCTTTCTATTGATCCGTGGTGCTTGTACAGCCCTCCTCTGATGCCACATTTTGAATTAAATTATCTGTTTCTTTTCCGCATTCTTGGCTCTTCAGCTTTCACTTTCATACATTACAAAGAGAAATACCATCTAATAAATGATCTTGGCACTGGTCTCCAGTGACGCGTCCTCACTTTTAATGATCTTTTCTAATTCCTTCATTGCTATCCTTCCACATCCCAGCCATCTTCTGATTTCTTGATTGCAGTTTCCATTTGGATTGATGATTGAACCCACGTAAATAAAACCTTTTAACTGTTTCAATCCCTTTATTGTTAACAGTAAAGTTATATATCTCATCTGTAGAGATTATTTTTATCTACAGTATTTAGCATGCAGCTGTAATTCTGCTGCTGTTTTTCCTTTGACATTCCACAACAGCTGTTTCAAGTTATTGCTCCTTTCTTCTAGTACTACAGTGTTATTTGTATATCCTAAATAATTGACATTATTCCACCAAATTTCACTTCATCTGAAAATTTCACTTCATCTTTTTATAACAATATAATCAGCATCTTGATTGAACAGACAGTGAGATGAAATGCATGCCTGTCTGATACTTTTTGAAATGGGAATCCATGATGTTTTCCCATGTTCTGCCCTAAAAGTAGATCCTTGTCCAGATTATATATTATGGATAAGAGGATAATCAAATGTTGAAGCACAGCAAGCTAATGTCATAATCATAGAAACATTGTATTAATCTCTCATGCAAATGAAGTGATACTCAGGATTTTACAACAGTTTTGTCATATTTATGAACAGGAAAGAAAAAAAACACCTTCATTTGAAATGTGCTGTTAGAGGACAGCTTTACACATGCCATGTACGCCAGGAAAATACATTAATGGGTTTTAGGTTAATTCAGGTATCCAAGTTCAGATAGATTTTGAGAAGAAAGGATTCAATGAAAAGGGCAGTTATGGTAGGAAAAAGAGGAAGGCCATAGGAGAAGAGGAGGAGATGGCTAGAGTCAACAGAGGAACCCACAACCATTAAATTGAAACGTATAAGCAAGGATGTTCATGACCAGCCCTTTTGGAATTACAGTGGTCCCCAGCCCTTTCACGGTTCATATGTTGTGGTCCCGCTATATCACAGGACCGCAGTACAGTGAAACCCGAAAGGCATTTTATCCCAGTATGGGGAGTGGCACGCCATGCCGGGGTGAGGGAGAAAAACCTTTATTTCCGCATCCCAGCGCCAATTGTGGGGAAGGGGAAAAAAGGGCGCTGGGATGGGGGAGAAAAATCTACAGGGTATCCTGTAGATCAGCTTAACTACTGCCAGTTGGTGCTGTTGCCTTTCAGGTGCTCGTTGCTATGTAAAGCTTAGCACCTTTTTTTCCTGCTGGCAATGAGGGTGCAATATTGTGTTCCTGTTACTTTTGATTGTGGATACTGTATTATGCCTTTGCCTTTCACTGTGAAAGCAGACACAAATTTATTTATTTATTTATTTATTTATTTTGAGTATTTATAGCCCACCTTTATTCTTGAAAAAGGACCCAAGGTGGCTTACAATAATGAGGGACAATATACAGTCCAGAACCTTTAAGACATATTCAAGTTAAGAACAGGGAATTAGAAGAGACATCTTAGAACAGGGCTGTCCAGCGTTGAACAGCCCACGGTCTCTCGCCCGCCCACTGCACGTCTCCGCCAGCTCCCCACCAAGTGCGGGCGCCTGCACGTGAGTGTGCACACTCTCCCCACCCACCCCCTGCCACCCACATTTGAATTTGGCGTGGCTCAAGCGCCCTCGCTGGTGCCACACCAAATTCAACCGGGTTGAGTCTTTTCCCTCCTCCCCTTCGCCGTGAACAGCAGGAGGGGGGGGGAGGTTCGAAAAAGAGTTGAAGGAAGGGAGGAAATCTTTGTCATCACAACTTCAGATTATTTTAAGCCAAGCAGAGCCAGAACAGTTGGCTTGCTTCACTCCTGAAGCTGAATAAATGACTTTGGCAGAAAGGATGCTTAGGAATAAACAGGAAGTTGCAGAGAAGAATACCACAATAAGATGCCTGGAAGAAGACAGTGGGACAGTAGTGACAATATTGCCAGCCTCGAGAGGGAGAAGAAGGGGGGGGGAATACATTTAAAGATCTGCAAGTTGCAAATACTGTAATTGGAGGAATGCCCCTTTGGGGCAGGGATAGAGATTTCCTCCAGAGGAGCTCTGTGGCAATGGAAGGCAGAGCAGCCCCAGGCCCTAAAGTCTCAATCAATGGTAGCAGTGGGTCCTTGGGGGGCAGACTTCTGATGGTGGCCAGGAGGGAAGGAGTTCCCTGTTGGGTCAGTTGTTGGGACATTTCAAGGGATGGCTCCACAGGCCACACTGGTTCTAGGTTTCAGTGCTCAGCAGTGCCATCAACATATATGAGCTGGTGCGTTGGGAAGACATTGTAACTAACAGCACAGATATATGTATGTATGTATGTATGTATGTATGTATGTATGTATGTACGTACGCACGCACATATGCACATATGCACACACACACACACACTGCACATTATTGCAATGTATATATGCATTGTACAGTACATTGCACATTATAATGCATGCTTTAATCCTGTCACAGCTTTAATGTGCAAACTATCATCAACAGGTTTATTGTTTGGTATCTTGGCAGCAGTCCAGCTCATGGGCTGCCATGTTGGCCTTTCCCCGGTGCGAGGAGGAACCACGCAGCATCTCACATGGGCTAGACAGTATCACAGGCACCATGGGAAGAGTCCATATGCCCTGTAGAGGTGAGGCTGGCGGGACAGGGACAGAACTAGACAATGGCTGCCAACTTCCAAGTTATTAGTTGAACAAGTGTCATTATAATATGCAAAGGAATTTTGAGGCTTATAATGGCACGGCCTTTGAAAAATATATTACCTAGAGCAGACCTACCTCAAAATGGGAAAGCAGCATCCCCATCTGAGAATTCTTCTCTGCTCTTAGTCTGTAGCCCTATATCAGCATTTGTCTCAACATATGGAGGCCTATATGAATGATGGGGACAGGAGCCTGCAAATAAGCCAAGCCCCCAGGAGTCACTTTGCTTATTAAGTACAATGGTGTGCTGGGGAGACTGGAGGTGCTTTTGGCTGAACATCCAAACCTAGGACCTGAACTCAGGAATTCTAAGCGCATTCAGCCAAATTCACTTACTGTCTCCTCTGTAGATCCTGGTGATCCTTAGCAGGGACCCTTAGTGCCATTTATTTGGAGAGGGAAAATTTCAGAAAGAAGATCTCAGGTCTAGAGAGCATAACTGCCAATACTTTCTCCCACTGGATTCAATGGATGGAGGTTAAAAACCCAATCACCTTTGAAGGAAAGACATCTCTCCTCTATTAGCCTAAATTTTCACAACTTAAGTTTCCACAATAGTATTCCCAAGAAATGTGCCTTTCTGAAAACCGATGAAAAAGAGGCCCATGTGTCTGTTTTTGGTTGCTACTGCTGAGACTGTGGTGCCACCACTGAGAGAGCCCTGCCCTGCGTGAATGCTGGCAGGAAAGAAGTTTAGACCCTGAGACTTGGGTGAGGGAAGTCTGAGAATAAAGGTGTAAACTGGGAGTGATAGTGGGACTGGGACAGGGTGCTTCTTGAAGCAGATAAGAGCACCTTATTTTTGTGTGCCTAAGTATAAGGGCCTCAACCCAAGCCCACATGACCGTATAGCACAGCAGAGATTCAGAGTAAACCCATCAGTAGGTTTTATGGAACAAAGGGATTCATGTGGATGGAAACACTCCCTAATTTCTGTAAATATGTGTAACAATAATACACTGAACTACATCTATATAAAAGAGGAAAACACACCCCTCTCTCCCTTTATTTTTGCTGTTAGAATGTGTAACATTTATTCTGAATGGAGCTTTTCAGTGACATGCATGATCTTAATAAAGCCAATACACAATGTAGGAGTCATCTTTAAATTTAGACAACTAATAATTGTGTCATTAATTTAACTTCATAAGCCAGAAATAAACTAAAATGATAAGTTTGTTTAGAAACTATGCATAGACTTTTATATGGATTTAATAAAGATCAGTTCCTAAACGTAGAGTTTTAGCATCTTTTCAGTATAGAGAATGCACACAGTTTTGCTCATGCTTATTCAGCTTGTCTGCCCAACATAATAGGAACATTTTATAATTAATTGCAATATGTTACCTAACCAAAAAGTCTGTTAAAACTCTAAGCAAATCCCACCCCATGCCCCCTTTTCCCCCACTGTTAATTCTTTCTTTTAAAAAAGGCTGTGGCAGTCAACTATTTTACTTTTTATAAATCCTTAGTTTAATATGAACTCATAAATCCCCCCTCTCTCACACACACCTTTGGCTCTTGTTCAATGACAGCAAGGTATTCAGAGTGAAGAAAAACAATTTTAAGAAACCTGATCTAACTTATTGAGTAGCCCCCTCTAGCTTATGTTTCAGGTTATGGTGGAAAGGGGGATGTGGGTTGTGAAAGGACACCATTTATTCAGTCTACAATGTACTGGTTCTTTCACCCCTCCACATGAACTCGCTGAATGTGTTAGAACGGCAGCTGTTATGTTGAAGGTACAGAACCCGTATAAAAGTACTGCGGTCTGGCTAGCAACATATCCTGCCGTGGCATTTGATGCAAAGCAGACCCTGACAGAGCAAGTGTACAGAAGAGTTAGAGGAAGGCTTTCCAGAATGAGCAGGTTGGTGAGTGGATGGGTAGGAGGTAACCAGGGCAATGGAGAGCTCACTGGTTGAAGCATCTGACTGCCGAGCCAGAGGTTGGGAGTTGGATTCCCCATTGTGCCTCCACAATAAAGGCTGGACTTGATGGTCCATAGGGTATCTTTCAGCTCTGCAGTTCAAAGATGACAGTAATCATGATGATTACAAATCCATGCATGGCCTCCACTTTTTATTATTTCAGCAGCAGAAAGCGGCATGAGAGCATTTTTTAAAAATATGAGGTTTTGGAACAATCAATAATATATTGTTCAATGAGGTCTACTGTGGCACAGTGAAAAGACTGTTGGGCTAGGACTAAGGAGGTCCAGATTGAAACACCCACTTGGTCATGGGACCAACTGCATAATACAAAATGAATATAATTATTGTTTATGAGCCATAGGCCAAGTCTAAACATTTTAAAAGATTGCCAAGACACTCCAGGTAATAATTCCTTACCAAAACTTCCATGCAGCATCCATTCGTGTTTTCTGCCCCTCCCTCATCTGTTAAATCAGCTTATTTGTATACTTTTCTCCAACCAATAACTAAAGCTAGTACTGGTTCTGGCTCATCTATGGCACTTATTAAGTACTACGGTATAAATCTGTGCTTTAGCATTCAGACAGGGTTGCTAGCTAACATAAGTATATCCTTCCGAGCGACTTACCTTTAGTATCCATTTACTCTGACTAAACTGGTTGTTGTTTTTGATATCTGTATATTTTTGTGATAAAAATGCTTAGAAGCATTGATAGTGCCAATGTGAAACATTTTAAAATTTCACAGTCCAATTAAATTAGCTGATACATTGTATCTAGCCAAAGGTCCATAGCAAACTTTAAAAAAAAAAACACATTTTCTGTCTCCACCATAGCAATTAGATTCCTAGGAAACATACATTTTATATTTGCAGTTAGAACTAACTCTGCAAAGTCAGCTTTCCATTCTTTTCAAGCATTGCTTTTTTACCATGTCATTTCATATTTTATGGCCTTTGGTTGCGTAGTCATTTACTGAGGTCCCTGAAGTCAGGTTTAATTTCATTCTTCTGAGAGGTGTTGTTTTTATTATCCTTTCTGAAGCCTAGTGTGTCTTGACAAGAGAACAGGTAGCTAACAACAGGTAGAAAGAGCAATAAGGTAGGTGAGGTCTCAAGGACTCTGAGATATTGTGTGTGGGGGGGGACCCCACTGTGGTTAATAGCAGGCACAGGGCATGCTGTCCCCACTGGCACACAGTGTTCAAGAAAACACATGCAAATATTGTATTTTTCCAAAAAGTACTGGGGTGCTTGTGGTTTCTGCTTGATCCCGGGACATTTATGCACAGATACCCCTCCAAATGGTCTTATAACAAGTCCAACTGGCTTTTACATTAAAATGTAGAAAACCTGCTAGAGGAGATAATCATCTGGAAAATATGGAATGAAGTAGCATCAGTATGCTGCCGGAGAGATGGCATTTAAGAGTCAAGTAAAAGCAAAAAATGATAACGGACAAAGACCAACCAATGTTATATGTGGTCCCAGCATATATGTGTGGATGGAAGAGAAAATAATGAGTTGTGCCACCTGAATGCTTCACTTTTGATCATGCTAATAGGCATCGTTGTGCAGCTGTAGCAATGCTTGTTACTCCCACATTTTGTATATACACAGCATCTCATTTGTATTTAAATGTTTTTATTGTTTTTAATTGATCATTGACATTTTAATGTTTTATTAATTGTTCATTTTAATTGTAAACTGCCCAGAGACCTTTGGGTAATGGGCAGCATATAAGCTATATAAACAAATAAAGAAATAAACAAACAGTGGGTGACCAGAGGAGAGGAAAAATTACCACAACGGTGGAAATGCCCATCTGATTTGCAATAGGGTTGGCAGTGAGACTGCTTGTTTCATGCAGTGTTTTTAGTAGGAAGGTTGTTTCAAGACAACCTGTGATACTTTCTGTATTAAACATAGCCCCTGAAGAAGGCTTCCTAAGCCAAAATGTGTTGGGCTTTTGCTCAAATAATCTTTTTGCTTAGCATCCTGAGACTTTGTCTCTTTTGACCTATAGACTGTAAATACCATGATAGCTTATTCTGTTGCAGGCTGTGCTCGTGTAGGTCCAAAGTTCGTGTAAGTGGTTAGCAGGTGTGTGTGTGTGTGTGTGTGTGTGTGTGTGTGTGTGTGTGTGTGAAATCAATGTTTGGCATATGGTGCCCAGACTTTGCCAGAGAGCTTGCTTCTGTTTGTGAAGTGACACCATGCCCACCCTTCTCGGAGGTGCTGATCTAAGCTGATGGGGAAAATTTAGAGTTGTTTCACCAGCACAGTTTAGTCAAAATGGGGGACTCAAGGGGAGGCACCGGAAATCTTTGGAGCCAGTATAGGGGGAAAGCCGACAGGAGCTGAGTGGCATCCGGTTCGGAACACCTCATCCTCGGGGAACGAGGTTGGAGAGGATAGAGAATCACATAGAGATGACATAGCAGGCATTAGCACTGGGAGAATAATGGACTGTGACAGTTTGTCTACTGAAAATAAAAGCTGTGAGGGGAAAAGAGCAAGGCAGCAGCTGTTGTTGCAGGACCCACTGTACAGGTGCTTCTACGCCAATGCTCGAAGCCTCCGAGCAAAGATGGGAGAACTTGAACATTTGGCAGCTAGGGATAACATTGATATAATAGCCATAACAGAAACCTGGTGGAATGTGGAGAACCAGTGGGATACAGCAATCCCAGGCTATAAACTCTATAGAAGGGATAGAGAGGGGCGGGTTGGAGGAGGAGTGGCCATCTATGTCAAAGAAGGGGTAAAATCCAGCAGAATGGAGATGGACAGAGAGTCTGACTCCACCATAGAATCACTGTGGGTTAAACTACCAGGTCCCAGGAGTGATGTGATAGTTGGAGTATTCTATCGTCCACAAGATCAAAAACTTGAGGGGGACCTTGAAATGAGGAGAGAAATCATGGAAGTGGCTAAGAGGGACAGGATATTAATCATGGGGGACTTCAATTATCCCCACATTGACTGGGCCAATGCGAGCTCCGGGCAAGAAAGAGAAACTGGGTTTCTCGACTTGCTGAATGACTGTGCCTTAGAGCAACTTGTCATGGAGCCCACCCGAGAACAGGCAACTCTGGATCTAATTCTGTGTGATACTCAGGACCTGGTCACGGATGTGAATGTCACTGAGCCTCTGGGGAGCTGTGACCATGCTGCAATTTCCTTTGCCATGCATGTCGGAGGAAGAGTGTCAACCAAATCAGACATAAAAACCCTTGATTTTCGAAGGGCAAACTTCCCTCAGATGAGGAAACTAGTTAGAGAGAAATTGAAGGGGAAGGTTAGAAGAATCCAATCTCTTCAGAGTGCATGGAACCTGTTTAAAACAACGGTAACAGAGGCCCAGCACAAGTGCATGCCACAAAGAAAGAAGAGCTCATTTAAGTCCAAGAGGACACCGGCATGGTTAATGAGTGGAGTTAGAGAGGCTCTAAAGCACAAGGAGAGGTCCTTCTGTAAATGGAAATCCTCCCCAAATGAGGAAAATAAAAAGGAACACAAACTTTGGCAAAAGAAATGTAAGAAGATGATAAGGGAGGCAAAGAAAGATTTTGCGGAACACATGGCTAGCAATATAAAGGGTAATAATAAAAGCTTCTTTAAATATGTTAGAAGTAGAAAACCTGCCAGAGAACCAGTTGGCCCTCTGGATGGTGAGGGAGGAAAAGGGGAGGTTATAAGGAGGACTTGGACATTGCAGAGAAATTGAACGAGTTCTTTGCGTCTGTCTTCACGACAGAGGACCTTGAGCGGATTCCGCTGCCTGAGCCGCCCCTCTTGACTAAAGAATTAAATCAAATACAGGTTAAAAGACAGGAGGTTTTAGGACTAATCGATAAATTGAGGATTAACAAGTCACCGGGCCCAGATGCCATCCGCCCAAGGGTTATTAGGGAACTGAGAAATGAAATTGCAGATCACTTAACGGTAATATGCAACTTGTCTCTTAAAACGGCCACAGTGCCGGAGGACTGGAGGATGGCAGATGTCACACCAATTTTTTAAAAAGGAAGGAGGGGGGACCCAGGAAACTACAGGCCAGTTAGCCTTACATCTGTCCCAGGGAAGATGGTGGAAAGCCTCATCCAAGAGAAAATCTAAAAACATATAAAAGAACAAACCTTGCTGAGAGAAAATCAGCATGGCTTCTGTAAGGGTAAATCTTGTCTGACAAACCTTTTAGAATTTTTTGAAAAGGTCAACAGGCACGTGGATTTGGGTGAACCGGTGGATATAGTCTATCTGGATTTTCAAAAGGCTTTTGACACAGTCCCTCACCAAAGGCTGCTGATAAAATTGCACAGTCAGGGGATAAGAGGATGGGTCCTCTTATGGATTGAGAACTGGTTGAGATCCAGGAAACAAAGAGTAGGTGTCAATGGGAAATTTTCACAATGGAGAAAAGTGAAAAGCGGTGTGCCCCAGGGCTCTGTCCTGGGACCGGTGCTTTTCAATCTGTTCATAAATGACCTGGAGACAGGGATAAACAGTGACGTGGCCAAGTTTGCAGATGACACAAAACTTTTCCGTGTGGTGAAAACCAGAGAAGATTGTGAAGAGCTCCAGAAGGATCTCTCCAAACTGGGGGAATGGGCTGAGAAATGGCAAATGCGTTTAATGTAACCAAATGTAAAGTAATGCATATTGGGGCAAAAAATCCAAACTTCATCTATCAACTCATGGGCTCTGAATTATCCATGACGGATCAGGAAAGAGATCTTGGTGTGTTGGTGGACAGCTCCATGAAGGTGTCTCCCCAATGTGTGGCAGCAGTGAAGAAGGCCAATTCCATGCTAGGGATTATCAAAAAGGGGGTTGAAAATAAAACAGCCAACATTATAATGCCATTATACAAAACAATAGTAAGGCCCCACCTGGAGTATTGTGTACAATTCTGGTCACCGCATCTCAAGAAAGACATAGTGGAACTGGAAAAGGTGCAGAAGAGAGTGACTAAAATGATTACTGGGCTGGGGCACCTCCCTTATGAAGAAAGGCTAAAACATTTGGGGCTCTTTAGTCTGGAAAAAAGGCGCTTGAGGGGGGATATGATTGAGACATACAAAATAATGCAGGGTATGAATAAAGTGGATAGAGGGAAGCTCTTCTCTCTCTCCCAAAATACCAGAACTAAGGGACATACACTCAAATTGAAGGCTGGGAGAGTAAGAACTGACAAAAGAAAATATTTTTTCACCCAGAGCATTGTAAGTCTTTGGAACTCCCTGCCACAGGATGTGGTGATGGCATCTGGCCTGGATGCCTTCAAAAGGGGATTGGACAGATTCCTGGAGGAAAAGTCCATCACAGGTTACAAACCATGTTGGAGAAACCAGGGTACTTCAAGGGCCAGATGCAGGGGAGTGGTATCAGGAGACAGATATCTAGTCTCATGCTCTCCCAAATGCATCTGGTGGGGGCATCTACAGGAAGCTGGACTAGATGGGCCTTTGGCCTGATCCAGCATGGCTCGTCTTATGTTCTTATGTTCTTATGATACTTGCTTCCTTCTCCAGCTTACCTGTTCAGAGGTTCCCCTCCTTGCCTTCCCACTGTTGATGTGCAGTGGGACATGATGTTTGCCTGGTTGCCTCCCTAACACTGCTATGACATCTCTATGCCATCACTGTGACACAAATGCAAATCTGTTCACAAGCATCCGGATTGGTGGTCATGGCCATCTGGAGTCCTGAAGTAGGTATCTGTAAGAGGAGTAGGAGAATAAGTGATGCCAATGTGCTCTATTGTGTATGACTATCCATGTTCTCGCCTTATAAGGTGATATCTCCACTGGAAAAAAACATATCTGTCTAAGACATATGCACAGTCTCATACTGGCATATCCTAGAAGTTATGCAATTATCTTCTAAGGTGGCAAGCAAGCTATACCAGCTGCCAGTCCTGTAAAGAGGCCCCATTTCTCCCTCATATCACTGCCGCTGTCGTGCATCTCTGCCCAACTTAAAATATCTGGAGAGCTTGAAGGCTTTCCCATCTTCTTTAATTCACCCAGAAATGGGTGGGTGGATGGGGTGCAGCTAGTAAGGAGGAAAAATACCCACTGGCACTGAATGAACATTTACCAGTATTTATTTGTATAGCCCTGATGCATAGGGTTAGGCAAAATGGAACTGGGTGAAATGTTTTTTAACTCTCCTACCTGCTTGCAATAATCCCATTTTAGTTTGAACCCCGGGCACTCCTGTGTGTGTTGGGCCAGCAGCTTTCACAGCTTCCCAAGCAGCCATACAACCAAGACCTCCTAAATACAAAGAATTATTTATTTCTAGAAGGACACCAGCGGTGAAGGCAATGGAGCCTTTGGAGGCAGAGTTAGAGCTGGAGGAAGTCAATCACTGTGTGGTGGCCCAGGAGCTGTCATTTCATGGCAGGCTCGAGGCCAGGAAGAGAAGAGGAGGAGCACCAAGTCTGGGGCCTTCCTACCGAGATGCGGGAGAAGAAGCTCAAAGATGGTCGTTTTGGGAAGAAAACTTTAGAAGGAGTCAGATTTCATTGCCGGAGCCCAGCTTGTAGGCTCGCCGTGACTCACCCAAGAGCCAGCCTGAGTGAGAGCTGCCTTTGTTCCACTTGTGCTGCTGAATGCGGGTGGGGGAGAATGCAACAGCAGCCGCAGCAGCAGCCTCTGCCCCTGCCTTTTTAGACTTTGCCTAGGCAGGCAGTTTGCTGCAGCCCCCTCCCCAAGGTCTGGCTCTGCAAAAATGTCCCCTAGGTAAGAACCCTTCCATTCCTTTCCCTCCTCCTGTTTCTGCATGGAGTTTGTTCATTTCATCTCTCCTTTCCTTCCTTGTCCTCTTTCCCTTCCCTTCTCCAGCCTGTCCCAGTGGCCATGGAATTGGCTCCTGCTACTTTTGAGTTCATCGCTCCCTACTGTTCTACCGGCTCAGGTCATAGAAGGTAAGAACCTCCTCCTCCTCCTCCTCTCCCTCTCTCTCACTCTAGTGGGCAAATGAAGAGAGGTTTATTCTGAAATCGAGCCGTTCCCACTAATACCGGCAGGAATTATGCATTGGTTTGAGAACTAGAGGTGATGTGTGTTTTTGCAGGACAGCTTGCATCAACTCTAGAAAAGTTACCACTGCCATTCATTCTGTCCCTGAAAGGATTGCATCTGAACCATGGGCTGAATGGAAGAACCAGTCATGTTCATTCTTGTGTCAATTTAGAAAGCCAATAACGCTGGCTCTGCAGAGTGTCAAACATCAGAGCATTGCAAATGTGTGCATAAAATGGTAAGATTTGGAGGAAGATCTTAAATATGCTAGTGGACTTTAAGATGCATTGTGTGATGTGGTACTATTTTTTGGTACTCATGTTTTTTTAAACAGTCTTTAATATGTGCATGTGGGAAATTACCCAAAGTTTTCCAGCATTTCTGTCAGTTGGAGTCCAATAACAGCCAGGAACCTAAGGCTGTAGGTTGGTTTGGATTTGATTGTGAAAATTTAGATCCTTCAGTTTTGAATCTTTTCAGTTTTATGAGATGTTCTGCTTTGTCTTCAACAAACTAAAGGAAACATCATTGCACATGCTGGGTTCTCTTCATGCCTGTCATTACTTTATGGAGCTGATTCAGTAGACTCTGTATTCATCTGTATTTTCAGGCTGAATACTACCCATTGCAAATTTTAATGGATGAGCAGGGATTTGAACACAGGTCTCCCCAGCACAACACTCCATTGAGTCACTACACAATACACACTTTCTGTATTGTCCCTCGTGCATTGTTGTAACAACTATTTAATACTGCACTATTAACTCTTTAATATTCAGATTTCACAGACATACAAGTAAGGTAATGATTTATAAGTTACCTGGAAACTTACTGCAAACTTAGGTGCACATTCAGCATTTTATTCATTGGTGTTTTACCATAAGTCATCAATGTGAGACTTTAATACACTAGCATTCAAAAGCACCCAAACATCTAAGACTGTGAAGGTGCACCATCCTGGTTTACAGCCCTGTTAACAGAGACAAGGAAAGTTTCAGAACTTTCCTGCCTCTCCTCCTGTAAAACAGAAAGTGTATTGATCTCACTCATCTTCAGTAAGGAATGCAACACTAAGTTGTGAAGGCAGAGAACTCATGTGTCACCCTGACACACTGCTATAGAAGAATGCAGTCCAATACCTCTATGAATAACTCTATTTAGCCCTGCACCCTAATATTCTAGGGACTATCTTTAAAACAGCACAGAAGATAACAGTTTATTTTATGTTGCTAGCCAAAGCACTGAATTAGTCACTCTTGCATATGTTGCATTTCACATTTTTTCCATGTGACAACTTTTCCAGTTCTGAACTTGTTATAATGGACAGATGCTGTGTGCTTTGTGGATTCCTTTACCCAGAGGTTGCAAACCCACACGATTCTCTTTTAGGAGCAGAAAGACCATACCTCAAGATGGGGAACCAATGTTCATTCCTGGATATTGATTATGGTGTCTAGGGCCAATGATGGAAACCACAGTTTTGAAGGCCCCCAGGTCCTTCTTAGATCAGTTACATCATAGAGAGGGGCTCCAAGGCAACAGCATCTCAGTAGATGGGGCATGACATCATAGCAAAGGCAAAGCAGTACAATGGAAGATGACAAACAGGAGAATGAAGCAAATTAACTCCTTTCCTATGACAGGCTGGGTAAAGCATTGGATCGATCACATCAAGAGCTGGTGCAAAAGCCCAAGAATCCATCGAGTCTCTAGGATTGTGCTGCCCACAGAGGCCAGGGGTCTGTGGGAGCAGGACTTTAAATCAGGTGCCAAACAGTTGGTCCCTCAGCAATGGGAAGTACTCTGCCACATCGTGCTCTTATAATCGGTTGTCAGTGATACGCCTTTCTCATGATTCCTCATACCTATTTCGGAGGAAATATGTCTGGACGATAATCACTTGCCTTCTGCATACATGTTTCTTTCTTGCGTTCTAGGTTGCTGTGATTTTGTTTACATTTCATGTTCTTTTTGTTTTAAATATCTGGCATTTCTCCCCACTGTATTTTATGTATTTTGCTGCTTCACATGGAAACTGTCTTGTAAGGAAGACACCCTGAAAAGTGGGATAGAAAATGGGGGATTGGGGGGGGAAAGCATTCTAGAGTATCTCTTGGATTTTTACTTTTTTATTTATCTAGACTTTCTTTAATGTTACCAATTCAGCATCAACATATCCTGTTTTATTTGTACTAATCATGTGCTTCTTTTACAGCAGTACTTTTAATGTGTTTTTGCTTAAGTCTCTACCTCTCAGGAAGAGATGGCTCAGCCTGATTAACACAGAACTGAATAGAGTTGTGAGATCCTTATATCAGTCATGAACAAAATGCTTCAAATAATATTCTCTCACTCTTGGCTTCATTTTTGTAATGAATACATGAGTAACTGTAAAATTGGGGAGAATTTCTTTGAGCAGGTAGAGCTTTATAAATACAAGGTATGGGAGTTTGTTGTGATGGTGGTGTAGGATCTTGCTGAGTGCATCCTATGAGGCCCTCTGCTGCTTTGTGCAGCACAAACAGCAGCACATCAGCCAATATGGAGTTGGCAACTGATAATCCTGTAGGATGGCACTGAGTTTGAAGACACAAACTTACTCCCTTGGATTCTATTGTCTATCATTTCCTACAAACGCTTTCCCCCTTCTCTCTCCCTTTGTATGCACACAAAGTCCATTCCTCTTTGTAGTTCCATTCTTTCAGAATCATGCTCCTCAAACTCATCCCTTCTCTCGTTCACAGACCCATAATTAAAGCACATGCTTCAGTCACTTCCACCCACTCAGTCTATTACCCCAGAGGCTTCCTTAACCCCCTGCTATCACTCTTTGGACTTGAACCTGCCAGGCCCTTCCTTTTTCTTACTCCAGCCTCTCTCAATCCACTGGGTTACTTCTGTCAGTTCTCCTGCTCATGATAAGTCTCTCCTCATCTTCCCAAAGCAGCAGCAATGTGGGTTTACCTAGTCCTCTTCAGGGGACGGGAAGTACTTTTGCATAAAGTACTGGCCGGGTTTTTTCCCCTTAAGAGACATTAGGGACCAGACAGATGTCAAGTGGCTGAAAGGCATTACTTCACTTCCTGCGCTCCTGGTCTCTCCAGTGTCCTCCTGTTAAATTTACATAAACACAAACACATGTCAGTTTGACATTTGATGGGCATAGCAGCAGGTAGCTGGTGATATCTATTGCTTAGAGTTGCTGCTTCTCAGGGGATGACCTGGAGCAACCTTTGCCACTGCATATGTTTTGGACCACAACTCCCAGAATTCCAAGCCTGTATTGCCAATGACAAAGTACAGTGGGAATTGTGGTCCAAAACATCTGGAGGGCTGAGAGTTCATCACCACTGACCTAGAGTCTCAGAGAATGGTAATGATTTACAATTTCTCCAGTGAGTGTTCAAGAAGTTTTGCTGGAAGAGGGAGGGAAATGACTTTTATATGGCCATCAACAGAGGGCATGGGTGGTAGGAGGGTTTCCCATAGGTTGGCAACGGGATTTGCAAATCCCCAGCAGCAGTGCCCAGCCTGGAAGATTTCTCCATGTGTTTGTGCACCATAAGTGAGAGAGCACAGGATGTATGCTCTTGTCGGAATGGTAGTAGCCACTGTAGTGTACGGGCAAATCCAAAATCATGAAATATGGCATGGATATAAAGTGGGGGGGGGGAGGACATGCACCATGAAATCATATTGTTTTTTAAATAGACTATTTTTGTTAATTAAAATATATTTGTTAGATGCACTATCATACCACATCACTAGAAGGCAGAAGTAGCTAACTTCCTGGAAAAGAGTGATGGAGCTTTCATATAAAGGTAGAAAGAATCAATCAATCAGTCAGTTAGTCAATCAATCAGTCAGTCAGTCAGTCAGTCAATCAAGAAGGCCATGTTCAGACCATCATTATATAAAAAAATCTAGGAGCTTAAAGGTGATATAGGAGTACATATTGCTTTAACTAGTGATGGGCTTTTGCCTTTGTCTCCAGCCATTATTTCATCAGCAAATTTAAAAATTTATTACTAAACAGCAGTTGCTTTGACTCAGAAATGTTATGTGGAGTAAGCCCCACTGAACATAATCAAGTGTCACATCTGAATAAACACAGTTGATGCTGTGGACCTTGACTATCAGCACAGTACAATTAAAAAAAAAAGTTATTGTGAAAAATGCAGTATTTTATATGCTTTTTTTTTTAAAAAAAAGCTGTACTGGTCATACATCCACAATTCACTTTTGAACAATAGTTTTATTAGGACCATCTAACATGCCACAAAATTGTGCCTGCATCTGAGTTCTCCAGTGGTCTTCTTCAGGGTATATGATACAAAAACAACAACAACAGGGTGGGGAGAAATTAGGTCAGATCTTGTGGATATGTAAGAGCATGAGGATTTGGGGTGCTGGCTGAAGTCTCAAGGAGCTGCTAAACTTCTTCAGGTTTCCAGAGGAGAAAGACAACAAATCTGCAAGTGAGAAGTACTAGGCAAGAAAAATATGTACAGTATTTTGAATTTTTGTGTATGAAGTGGTGTGTGTGTGTGTGTGTGTGTGTGTGTGTGTGTGTGTGTGTGTGTGTGTGTGTGTGTGTGTGTGTGTGTGTGTGTGTGTGTGAGAGAGAGAGAGAGAGAGAGAGAGAGAGAGAGAGAGAGAGAGAGAGAGATGGGCCTCCAGCATTATAACTCAGAAGCTTTCTTGTTGTAGAGCCTTAAAGGTGTGGAGCCTTAAAAATTCTGCCTATGGGCTACAGCAAGTCTTCCGCAATCCCAAGCAGCAGTGTAGGGCAGGCATATCCAAAGTCCAGCCCTGGGGCCAAATGTGGCCCGATTTAAAATTTTGAGTGGCCCTTAGCCTCTTCTCCCTCCTGGCTCAGCCTGTCGCTCATCCCACCAGCTGGCCCTTCCTTGTGCTGGCTAGAGGCATCAGCTTGCAGTTCTCCTTCGTGGACTCTGTGAATCCACACAATGGGTCTTCGCGCCTGCGCGCCTGAGTTACCGGTCTTTCCAAAGCTCAAGGCGTATAAGCCCCTCCCCTCCGTGTGCATGCTCACCCATCTCCCGCCTTGCTGACTCAGTTCCTTTTTGCCGCTGCTGAGCGAGGTCGCACGTCTCCGAGCTCTTGCAAAAATTAAGGAAAGTGAAACTTATTCATTCAAACCTATTTTATTTCTTTTATTCATTTTCCTCCCAAGTTACCCCCCCTTCCAAAGTTATTACTTTAACTTTTAATTTTGGGCGCCCGCCCCTAGGGCGGAGGAGTGGACACCCCCCCCGTAGGTGCGGGCGCGCCGGCTGTTTATGGCCATGGCAGCACTTTTTACACAGTGCGACGCCTGTTCAAACAGAATTCCATTAGCTGACGGACACAGTTTGTGCCTGTATTGCCTGGGAGAGGCTCACCAAACCGTGCTCTGCCCACATTGCAAAAAGCTAACGAAACCGGCCCTCAAACACCGCCTTGAACGTTTAAGGGCGTGTCTCTGGGAAAAATCCCTTAAACCCATGGAAACCCACTCGGAAGCATTTATGCCCTCCACTTCCTCAAAATCAAAGTCTTCAAACAAGGGGAAGACAATGGAAAAAAGGAAGAAAAAACATCTTCAGCCAGCTCTGATTCCGGAGAAAAGATCAAAGGACTTAGCTTCCGATGTGCGAATGGTGGCGGCGCTGAAACCACCCATGCTCGTTCCAACCGAGTCGCGTGGCGTAGAGGGGGTTCCGAGCTCAGTGCAGGTCGGCGACCAGTCTCCTGATGTCACCCAAGATGAGCCATGGTCCCATGCCTTTGAAAATCAGGTGACGGGTACCCGTGAACCCCCTCATAGCCCTATGATTCTATCGGGCTTACCACCAGGCCAACTTGTCCTTGACACGGACACAGCCACATTCAACTACAATCCGTTGTCGCACCAACAAAATCTACAGGCTGCCTCCTCTACTTCAGCTCTTCAGCACTCAGACATGGAAGAGCAGGGGATGGAACCCCCCCGACGCCTGGGCATACAAAGATCGCCCACTGCGAGACCAGGCATAGAGGAGAGAGTAGCCCATGATGCCGGGCAACATCCGAGAGGCCAACAGCCTGGGGCATCCCCGGATAAGGGCAGGAAACGGGTACGGGCAGAGACCCATGACACCACCTCCTCTCCCTCTCCCTCTCCCAGACGTCGCAAATCACGATGTCAGCAGGGCAAACGCCACAGATGTCATGAGTCCTCTTCCTCATCACCTGCAACACGGCGTCACAAGACAAACGCCATGCAAAAAAGAAGCGACGTCATGCACGTATGGTGTCTAGCTCATCTGACACCGATTCCTCTACCACTTCTTCTTCCGCCTCCCCCAAACCTAGAAGGCGCAGAAGGGGTACACCGAAGCCTAGAGCTCAGTGCCCTCTGGTGTCTAACAACGACACCATCACAGGAGCAGGCTTCCCAATTCAGTACCAGAAGGTCCCTACTGACATCACACCACAGTCAGTGGTTCCTCAGGTACCACAACCACAGTTGCCAGATTCACCAGCCTCTATGGATTGTCCAATAACTGACGAGTCCGACACAGGAGCAGCCTCTCAATCCTCCCATAGATCGACTCTCTCAAAATCTCGGCACTCGAAAACTGATATACAGGAAAAACCATCTCTTACACCGAAGATTTTAAAAAACGAAGATTTTAAAAACTATTCACAGATGGTACATAAAATTGCACAAGTCATGGGACTGCAAGTGCAACTTCCAACAGCCAGTGATGCGTGTAAATTTTTCGGCCCCTTACACAAAACCAGGCCACCTCTGTTGAGGATGGGATTCATCCCTTCTATGCTGGATAAAGCCAAAGAAGCCTGGGCCAAGCCCTCTTCCAATCCCTTCATTCCAAGGAGGATCGACAGCCTGTACAAGACTCATGATGAGGGCACAGACTTACTTATGAAGCACCCACTACTTAATTCAGTGATAGTGGATGCCACACAAAATAGAGGAAAGTCTCATTAATCTACCACCCCGAGCAACAAGGAAGCTCGGAAGCTAGATCTCATTGGCAGGCGTCATTACTCCCTTGCCTCATTCTCCTTGAGAGCACTGAACTATCTATGTGCCATGGAGGCTTATACATGCCACCTCCTGCTTACTTTTCCTGAAAATTCATACAACATTTTCAGGAAGAGCACAAGGCCAAAGCGCAGGCCTCATAAGAGGAGGTTTTGTCCCTGATAGATTACCAGATGATAACCTCCCTCCACATCAAAGATACAGCCTCTAAACAACTGACGACCGCTATTCACCTCTGTCGTCACGCCTGGCTCAAAACTGCCAACATCACAGATGATGCCAGGAACCCTATAGAAGATTCCCCATTTGATGGAGAAGGACTTTGCAACCTCCACAGATGCCTCACTAGACAATATCCAAAAAATGAGAAAAGCGGCCAAATCTTATACATATCAGGGAAACTCTTCACAGTCATTTTCCACACCTCCAGCGTCACCCTGGAGAACGCAATACACACCGTCCCATCAAAGAACCCAGGGACGATATAGGCCGCAATACCAACAGTCTCCATACCAACGCCTGGCACCACAGCCAAGGCAATGGCAGCAACAGCAAGCCAGTAGGTTCGACTGCAAGCAAAAGCAGTTGTCCTGACCCGGCTCCGCCACACCACGATATCCCCATCAGGAGATCAATCCGGCTTCCACTCTCGATACTTCACAATACCCAAAAAGGACAAGGGCATTCGTCCTATTCTAGACCTTTGAATGAACACCTTTATTCGAAGAAAGAAATTCCGTATGGTTACACTAGACACCATCATTCCAATGCTGCAACAAGGAGACTGGTTCGTCATCCTCGACTTACAAAATGCATATTTCCATCTCTCCATAGCCCCCCAGGACCGGAAATACCTTCACTTCCGAATGGGGGGCTCAACTTACCAGTTCAAAGCCCTGCCCTTTGGTCTCTCCTCCGCCCCACGGGTGTTTACAAAATGCATGGCACCCATGGCGGCCTTCCTCAGGCTCCAGGGAGTCCACGTCTTCCCATATTTAATGACTACTGGCCCCTGGTGGCACCTACAAAACCAAAGGCAGAAAAGGACAGAGACCTCACCGTAAAGCCCCTAACATCTTTAGGACTTCGGCTCAACAAGAAAAAATCCACTCTTTCCCCCTGCCTGTCGGTGAAATACATAGGAGCACTTCTGGATGCTGTAAAGGCAAAAGCATACCTAGCTCCAGATCACCCAGAAAAATCAAACAGGCTCTGCAGCCGTTCCAAACCTCCACCAAGGTGTCGGCACCCGTCCATCCAGGTAACGATGGACGCCAGTACCACCAGCTGGGACGCCACGTCCAACCACCTCTCCATCCATCACAGGTGGACGACCAAGGAGCGAGTCCAGCATATCAATTACCTGGAACTCCTTGCCATTTTCAAGGCCCCCAAAGCATTCGAGCTCCTCCTTGCCCACAAAATGGTCCAAGTAACAACCGACAACACCACGGCACTTTATTACTTGAACAAACAAGGAGGCACCCATTCGAAATTTCTACTGCACCTCACCCTCAAACTTTGTAAGAGCCTCGTGGCGCAGTGGTTAAATGCCTGTACTGCAGGTGAAACTGTGCTCACGACCTGGGGTTCAATCCCAGGTAGCAGGCTCAAGGTTCACTCAGCCTTCCATCCTTCCGAGGTCGGTAAAATGAGTACCCAGCTTGCTGGGGGGGGGGCAATGTGTAGCCTGCACTCTGTAATTAAAATTGTAAACCGCCCAGAGACTACTTAAAGTGGTATGGGGCGGTATATAAGCAGAACACTTTGCTTTGCTTTTGCTTTGGCGATGGTGCATAACCAATACCTCTCATTCAGAAAACCCTGATGAAGGTCAGACATCCCAGAGCCCACGTCATACTGCTGGCACCGTGGTGGCCAAGACAGCCATGGTTCCAAGCCTTGCGAACAATGGCGACAGACACCGTCAGGTTGCTGTCAACGCCCGATCTCCTGACGCAGCACCAGGGCCAAGTCAGACACCCAGACGTCCTGACTCTCCACCTAACAGCATGGTACATCCGCTAACAATCGCAGAGGTCCTCACAAACTCCAGGAAAAAGTCTACAAATAACCTGTATGCATATAAGTGGGCATCCTTCCTACACTTCACTCGAGCCAACTCCCAACCCTCGAGTCCAAACAACATCCAAGTCCTACGGGAATTCCTTCTCTTGCTCTTCAACAGAGGACTCTTCCTATCTACCATGAGAGTCTACACTGCAGCCATAGTGGCACATCAGCCACCTGATTCTGAGGCTGCAGCCCTATTTACACATCCTAAACTTAAGAGGTTCCTAAGAGGCATTGCTAACCTCTGTCCATAACACAGACCTCTGACACCACAAGGGTCTCTCTCCTTGGTGCTTAATTGTATGACTAAGCTGCCATTTGAACCTATGGCTACCACATCGCTGTACTTACTTACCTTGAAAACAGCATTCCTAGTGGCAATCACATCCACCAGAAGAGCTTCAGAACTCGCTGCGCTCAGAGCGGACCCGCTGTTCCTTAAATTCCATCACGACAGGGGGGAACTCCATCCAGACATCTCTTTCTTACCAAAGATAGTGTCTTCGTTCCACGTGTCTCAGCCACTTATTCTCCCAACCTTCTTCCCGAACCCAGCTACTCAACTGGAGAGGACGCTCCATTCACTCGATGTCAAGAGCGCACTCCTCTTTTACACCTCCAGGACAGTCCCTGTAAGAAAAACATACAGGCTCTTTATCAGGACCTCTGAACCATCTCGAGGTCACCAATATGCCCTCAATCCATCTCCAGATGGATCACCACAACTATCAAAATGGCATACAATGCACATGTCTCTCTACCTGTCACACCTCGGGCACACTCCACAAGAGCAGTAGCCTCCTCCACTGCCTTCATGAAAGGAGTGCCCTTGGAAGACATATGTAAAGCAGCAACCTGGTCTCGACCGTCCACGTTCCTGAAGCAGTACAGGCTAGACGTCCGGACACAGAGATCGGCCACATTTGGCACGGCAGTTTTGACAACTGTACTACCATGACTACCCTCCACCGGTAAGTCAGCTTGCCAGTCACCCATTGTGTGGATTCACAGAGTCCACAAAGAAGAAATGCAGGTTACTTACCTGTAACTTAAGTTCTTCGAGTGGACCTCTGTGAATCCACACCACCCACCCGCCTCCCCTCTCTCTGTCATGGCTCGTTGTACTCTCTAAGGGTCAGCAGCGGACAAGAGGGGAACTGAGTCAGCAAGGCGGGAGAAGGGTGAGCACGGAGGGGAGGGGCTTATACGCCTTGAGCTTTGGAAAGACCGGTAACTCAGGCGCGCAGGCGCGCAGACCCATTGTGTGGATTCACAGAGGTCCACTCGAAGAACTTAAGTTACAGGTAAGTAACCTGCATTTTTATGCCTTGCCTGCCCTCCCTGCCTCTGTCCATCCCCTCAGCCACCCACCCCGCCTACCCGCTCCTGGCTCCATTGCTGCAGCATCTTCCACACCTCCTTGCGAGGGAGGGCAGTATATGCAAGCAGGGGTGCATCTTGGGTGTGCGTGGGCCAGTTCCCGGTCTGTGCAACAGCCGCTGGGCCCTTGGGCACCTTGAAACCAGAGCATTTGTGGCTGTTGCAGATGTGCACAGACCACACCCTTTCTCCCCCTTTCAGGCTGAATTGTCGCCCCCCCACACAATTTCACCTCACCAAATCTGGCCCTCCTTGCAAAATGTTTGGACACCCCTGGGGTGGGGCATTGGAAAACATCCTCTGCCGTACATAAGGTCTTATGAGATGTGAGAAAAAGCTACACTTGCAGGGCTTGGTCACCTGCCCAGCTGTTGAACCCACACTCCTGCTCAAGGGCACCATATTATGTTGTTTGTTAGGTTGTACCCTGATTCTGGGCCCATTTACAGTACTTGGGTTACTGTAGTGTCCATTTCTATAATCAGCAAGTCAAGCAGTGGCTACAGTTGGCTTCCTGTCCTGCCTTTGTTTCTATGATGTCACAAGACTCACCTATTTAACATCACAATGAGAGCCTACCACCTGATCTCAGTTTTGTTGTTTGATACCTCGGGGAAGAAGATGCTGCTGTATGAGTGACATCATAGCCATGAGGTCTGCATTTTAGACCCAATCTCAAAATAGAACCGTACAGACTGAAGAAATTAGACACTGGAAGGAACCAGAGCTCTCAAATTCTACCAAACACGTCATTTAGTTACAGCTCTTGAAAACCTAAAGGCCATTTGCAGTTTTGATCTGTTTGTTGTGTTCATTTTTTTTCTTTGTCCAAATATATAGTTCAAAAGTTTTTGTCATTTAAGACAAAGGATATAATGAATACTTGCAATGCATCTTATATTTGATGCAAAAAGTTATCTCAGTATATCAAGACACTCTATGAGAAAAAAGAGGCAATTGTTGAAAGGTTCTTTGATCCTACATGAGAGTAAAAATACTGATACTTTTTGTCACCAATAATATGTACAATGATCCTGTGTTTTGTGTAAAGGGTGTGAACCCCTTTTATTTCACATTTAGAGATTTTTTTTTAAACAGTGCTGAATTGCAGGAAATGAATAAAAATTCTTCTAATCTCATCCAGTGGGAGGAAAACATTTGATAATTTTTCATTCCTGCCTGTTAGAATGAAATAAGCAATTTACATTCCTGCTTAAGAGCAAGTTTCTGGATGGTCCCAAACACTAGTTTCTATATAAGTGAACAGAACAATCCTTAGTGCCACTGAACCACAGGGAGCCACAGCCCATTTACAAAATGCTGTGCCAAGAATACATTCCTTGGGACCGACAAGCTTTCTGGCTTCATATATCACACAAAATGAACATCTTCAAAATCAGACCCAAACCGCTGCTGCATGTGCTCCTTTAGCATTTGTAAGAGAGGCTAACGTTCCCTTTGAAGTCAGTCACTGAGGAAGGTAGGCATACTTTTTTTGGGGGGGGGGAGGCGTTTCGCCATGTGCTGTGTTTGAGGAATTTGATTCCTTTTCTCCTTTCTCTCTCTTAACATTTCCCCTTACCAGCGTGTGTTTTACTATTGGCAAGCCTACACAGCAAATGCTGAGTAACAGTCAGAGTAAATATTTGTATTTTTGTTTCCTCAGATCTGTGCCCCCACGCGGCAGTGGCCAGGAGGTTGTTGACTTAAAACTTTTATAGGTTGACCCAGAGGTTACATCAAGTTATCCAGAAGGGCATACTTTCTAGGGCAGAAGCATTCTTCTCTGTAGTAAACGTGGGGTTGGCTTGCTGGCTGGCTATCCCTCTGGAAAGCTCCAGTAGCTGATGAGGCAGGTGGAACTCTTTAGGACGTTTACCCTCATGCCTCCCTCTCATACCCTCCACCCCACCCCATGAGAAATTCACGGGCCCAACTACTCTGCAGAACAAAGAGCACAATGGAAGGAGTGGCGCCAGCATGGCTCTTTGGCTCACCTCTCGTGGTGATGGGGGAGTCGGGGTGTTCCTGCTTATATGATTCCACTCCCAATTCATCAGTTGAGACAGTAGAAACACCAGGCCTGGGTTTGATTTTTTTACACCTGTTTGTCAAAACAGAAGTGGTAGGAGATAGGGCATTTTAAAAATGAACTCCTAATGCTATAAAAGAGTGTATGAGGCCACCTTTTGTTAGGACCCATGGAATGCAGGGAATTCCACCAGGAGCATTTCAGAGGGTGTGAAGAAATAATTCAGGAAGAGCATGGAGACAAGAAGGCTGCTCTATCTCTTGCTGTTTGACAGCTCCCAGGCCCATATTTTGGCAGTGGGGAGGGGGTCCAAGAAATTATGGGACTGGCAGCTGTCAAACAGGAAGAGGTAGAGCAGCCTTCCTGCTCGAGTTCCTGTTCTAAAAAAAACATCCCTAGAAGCCTGTCCTTCTCCCATGAACTGCCAGATCTTTGAAAAATGCTTTTAAAGAAGAATTAATATAGTGATATCCTGAAACTGTTTCTAACTGTGGTGGAGGCATTTTGCTCTAGAAATCAGTGCATTAATTTTTCTTAAAAAAACAACTTTCCAAAGTTTGTCCTACACAGTGTGTCCATGACAGCACTCCTCCTCCTGCTCTCCCATGTGTTGCTCCATCCCCCTCATATTCCCCAGACTAGCTCCTGGAGAGTCCCCCCCCCTGATTCTGCAGTATCTTCCAGTCCCTGTTCACTTCAAAAGTCTGATGGCAGCAGCAGCTGCTCAAAAGAGAAACGTTTAGTTGCCTGAAGAGTCGGTATCTAGTGACTCTATGCATCGATCACTGGGCTGGAATTCTATATGTAGGTGTTGGATTGATTGGCGGCTTGTTTGTGTTTTTGCTTAACAAGTGCCAATGCAGTGGGCGGAAATAAGAATGCCCTCAGGCAGTCATTTTCTGTTGGGAATCGGCATCCAGCCATAAATGTGTTGAAGCAGATGCTGGAGGGAAAAATGGCCAAGTACCTACAATCCTCTTCCAACAGAGGAAACAATGACTACAATTATGCTTTGACTCTTAAAAAAGACTTTGGATTCACCCTCTAATTTTGCTGCTTTTCCGTGCAGAATACTGTCCTCTTGCCCAGCAGTCCATAGCAAAACAAGGGTCTTTTTATGTCTGTGGAGCATCTTCAGGGTGTTACCAGCTGTGCTGGCTTCTTGTCCCTGTACAGTATATCCTGATTTTATGGCTATTAAAATGTTTCCCTCATCAAGAGCCAATTATTTGCAGGAGGAAGTGGCCCAAGGATAATCTGCATCAGATCCAGCGAGTAGCCTTGCCAACACCTGCAGAAAAGATTTATAAATATGGAATGATCATATTGCTTGCCTCTCATGACCATGACCAAAATTTAGTCTTTAAAGTTTTGCTCTAATTTTGGTGAAACACAATTAGAACAGCTTAATTTTATTAGGCCCCGATTCATTTAAAATTAAAAGGTTTTAAAAAATGTCAAAATGTTTTAATTTACTAGCCATGCAAAAGTCTCAGTAACCAGGATCGAGATGAGGCAGAGCTGATTGTGGCAACGACAGTGAGGGGAGGTGGCAATAGAGTGCAAGGTGTGAGTATATGTGTAAAAGTGTGAAAGAGAGGACATCAAGAATAACTAGCTCAGCTGGTGCAGATTGGTTTCCCTCCAGTGGGAACCAGGGGGACAAACATGTGGTACAGGAAGATGGGTATAGATAGATAAGAATACCAAGAGCTTATCCATGAAGCTGGAAATGCCTATGATTGACAGGATCCTGGCTCATTGCCAAACATGTGCCCTACTATTAAGACCAGACAGCTTGATTACATATGAGTAGAGAGGCCGAGTTATTCAATGAGGAAGAAATATACGTCCTCATATACTGGAAGGCACTGGAAGCGTTTCCAATTACCAATTCTCCATCATGGATTTACTGACCAAGCTTGGTCACTAGCCTCCAGTTGTTGCACTTCAGTACTGCAGTGTCCTCTAACAGGAATACAGTAAACAAGTAATTCTGTTTTCGGCTTTTCAGTCCAAATATTCAATCCACAGTGCTTGAAAGATGAGTAATGGATATGAAAATAGCTGGGAATAGGGGTGGTGAGGTGGAACTGGAGGAAGAGAAATGCCAGTCAGTGACAAATCTGTGGAGACCTCCATCCTGATGCTCCCATTCCTGATTTAACTAATTTTTTGGCATGAAAGCACCTGTTCCTTCAACTCAGATGAGAAAATATCATTCAGAGAAGCTAGTTGGAACAAATGTGTTACCCTTCATTTTTCCAAGTAATATTTGGGAAGGGTCTACTCGGGGTTTTCATACTGCACATTTCTCCGAGTTGTAGTAACACGAACTGTGAAATATTTGCATAACCCCATAGTTCATTCTATGATGTGCCTGATTTGTCTGCCACACCCTTCCTTGCGAAGGTACTGTAAATATGGCTTCCATCAACTGTTTGCTGAGGAACACAGCAGATGCCAAAATCTTTTCAGCACAACCAAGGTCTGTGCAGCAAGTACCTGGCTCAAACAGAACATGGAACAACTGGAATAATGCTTGAATTCTTTCCCCCCATGGTTTGAGGGGCAGGCAAGACTGTTCATAGAATAGTGGAGTTGGAAGGGGCCATCAAGTCCAACGCCACCCACCCACCCCTGCTCAGTGCAGGAATACAAATCAGTTGGAGTTGGTACATCTCAAAAGTATCACAGGCACACCCACATGGGAAGGAAATCAAACACCATTGAGACTCAGAGAGAGCACTATTTCATATCAATATAACACCTCTACTATAAAATCTTTCTTTCTTCTGAAAAAGACTCAAGAGGCATTTGTTCTACAGCCCAAGTGTTTAGCTTGGGCTGTAGAACTTTAGCACATGCATTTTGCATGTCTTGAAATTGCTACTATGTAAAACAAGGACCAAGTTATTGAATTTTCAGTTAGAAGATGCAAAAACCAGATTCATTTAGATTTACAGTAGCAGATTTTTTAAAAATAGGTAAAATTAAACTAAATATTAAGTGACTAATCTTGAAGGGCACCCTAAGAAAAAACCTGCATACATTGCGCTCATTTTGATACCACTCATCCAGTGCCATTTTTGTTGAATACAGCTTCAGACTGTCTCTCCTCGTAGACTAAAGGTGTAATCACACAGGGAAATAGGTTGCAATCTGTGCCTCTGGTGGAATTGCCTGGTGCAGTCAGGGCCGGATTTAGATGACGAGAGGCCCTAGGCCAGTGTTGGTGAGCCTATGGCATGGGTGCCAAGAGATGGCAATCGGATCCCTTTCTGTGGGCACCCAGCATCGCCCCTTCACAACCACCTGTATTCAGGTTAAATTGCTGTATTAATTTGGCACTTTGCGGAAAATTAGTGGGTTTTGAATCACAGTTTGGGCACTCGGCCTCTAAAAGGTTCGCCATCACTGCCCTAGGCTACTTCACTTGCAAGGCCCCTCCCAATCCCCCACCTTCAAGACTAGAAGAAAATGTAACATTGTTATAAACAACAAGTGAAGCCAAGGATGGTGAAGGGGTATTTAAAATTCTGCAACTCATTTCTCCTCTAAAGGACATAAGATATTATTGTTATATAGTGATTGGGAAAATGCATAAATGTTAAAATTAACATTGAAAAGCTTTTGCAATCAATCTTTTGTCAAATAAGCATTGATTTACAGTGGTACCCTGATTTCTGACATGCCCGACAACCAAGAATCCCGACATCCGAGCATGCTTCTGTTGTCCCCCCACCACCACCTTACAAGCAAGATAGGGTTTGCCTGACTAACGATGGCGCGTTGGGGCGGGGGGAGAAATGGCAGGTCGTTTAAAATGTATTTGAGCCAAAGTCATTTTAAAATATGCCCACCTTTCCCCCCGTGATGCAGAGGGGGGTCAGGAGTAGTGGCACGCCATGTTTAAAATGACTTTTATCCACCAAAGCTCGCCGCTTCTCCTGCCCCTCCATGGTGCGCAATGTTTGAAATGACTATTATCCACCGAGGTAAGCTCTTGCCTCAGTGGATAAAAGTCATTTTAAACATAGCACGCTTTCCCTCCATGCCACGGGGTGGGGCATTGGGAGAAGTGCTGCGCCATGTTTAAAATGACTTTTAGCCACAGAGGCAAGCGGTTGCCTCCGTGGCTTAAGACATTTTAAACCACCTGCTGCTTCTCTACCCCCCAACGTGCCTGGTGTGGGTTGGGGAAGTCGCGGGTTGTTTAAAACAGTTTCCAATAGGAATGCATTGAAATCCATTCCCTCCGGAATAGATTGATTTTCAATGCATTCCTATGGGAAACCACTCCCCAACTTACGAGTGTTTACTCAGAACGGATTAGTTTTGTAAGTCGGGGTTCCACTGTACATAAATCCAGCCCTGGGTGCAATCTCTTTCCCAGCAAAGACACAATGTACAAGAAAATGTGCTCCTGCCTAACCATCTCCCCTTTTCTGTTGCTTCCTTGCCCATGGCTTCCCAAAGGCTTTCCGAGATCAAAGCTAGTCCTAAAAAACCTTAGAATCTTAAGCAAGGTAGGGTGGGAGGAGGAAGCTTTTAATTAATTTAGATCAAACATTTCTGGGGCTAACTCACGTTACATTGACCAAAGTTATGCCAGCAGGATTTCCCCCAGTGGTTTCTAAAACGAAGGAAGCTTTTAAACAAAAGAACAAAACAAAACAAAACAAAAAATAGTAAACTCCTCTCCTTGCATTTGTGAAAATGATTAATTAGTCATGAAATTGCTATTTCTTCACTTATGATGAAACTCCCCCCCCGGTAATCAACATAAAGAACCTGGAGATGGAATTTGCAAATGACAATGATGACAGTGGCAGAGATGGTTCAATGTATTTATTTGTACAGGCACGAGAGGTACAGTAAGCACAGTAGTCTTTAGCAATGCATTGGTTTGTATGTGTCTCCTGCACGTACCTGCTCTTTTACCTTCTTAATATATGAAAGCACTGCAGAACTGGAACCACTGCAAAAATTTTTCTAGACTCTGGCTGAAGTGATGCCTTCAGCACTTCTAGAAGGGAGATTTGATAGTGGATTTTGCCTTAGGTATGCCAGGGTCAGCAGCACCTTCTTCTGTGATATTTCTGAGTCCTGAGGTTAGGGGTAGGTTGGCAGATTCTTTTAACTGTAACTAGGGGTGGGTGGGAGGCAAAGATTTGGAGGGTGATTGAACTGTCTTTGGTTAGCTGTTTTAGAAGTGACATGGGAGGAATTCAGGCACAGTAAATGGGTCCAGAATGAGGGTCACATGGTAACCCAGAGCAAGGTTTTTGGTTTGCTTCTTTTAGCTGGCCAGTGGGCAGGCAGGTGGCAAAATATGTCCACCAGTGGCAATACTGGCTACTATTCTGAGAGCATTCCCATTTCACCCAAACTTGCCTACTTCAGTGACAGAGCATCCTAGAAGGTGGTGATGTTTCTTTTATGTTTTGCTGAGTTTTGCCATTTCTGATGCCAGATTTCTGTGCCTAGTTATCCATATGCATGTTGACTTATCAGTCCTGGCATCCTGTCCCTTTTTGTGGAACTTAACAGTTCCAGTGGCAGAGCATTCCACTGGAGCCCTGCCAATTTCTAGCTGCAGTTGCACAGTCAGAGAGCACCCTGTTGCTTTAACTGGGCTTTCCACTTGGCCAAACTGCAGCTGGAGCCTTCCTTATGCAGGCATTGGTCAGAGGGGAAGGCACAGAACTGGCATTGCTGGGAAATGACAGCACATATCCCATTGGAAGGTGAACAGATTGATTTTGTGCTTGTCATTATGAATAGAGGTGGGCACTAACCAGAAAACCCATGGCTCAGGTTAGTCTGGTTTTGGCCCAACACTTGGTTCGGTTCGGATTCGGGTTTGTACAAATTTTTTTTTAAAAAAATCATACAAACCCAAACCAGTTCAGGGTTTGGGTTCTTACCACCGGCAGCTCCTTGGCGGTGGCAGTGGCAGATCCTGGCCCCTGCGGCAGGGGCTTTTTGAGATGCTGGCTTGGGGCCAGCACCTCTTTTTTTAAAAGCGCCCACCGCCTGGCCCCTGGGGCCAGGTGGGCACTTCTTTCTTTATTTTTTTTTTTTCTTTATTTTAGAGCACTGACCCAGCCACCCCTGGGGCCGGGGCGGTGCTCCTTTACTTTACTTTATTTTTATTTTATTTATTTTTATACTTCCGGGTTTGAGCCCCGTGTTACAGCTGTTTTCTTTTTTTCTTTCAGCGCCGACTGTGTGGCCCCTGGGGTCCGGTCGGTGCTGGTTTTTTAAAAATATATTTTTACAAAGATTTTAGGGTGCCAACCAGGCCACCCCTGGGGCTCAGTAGGTGCTCCTTTTTAATTTTCAATTTTTTTTTTACCTCCGACCATGTCGACCGTCGGCTTTTCCCCCCCCGGTCACCAAGAAGCCACTGGACCAACACCAGTAGGAGACATCTCCCCCCCCCCCATTAACGACACGAACCAAACCGAACCATTTTCCCCGGTTCATTTCATTTCATTTCAAATTTACCCCTAGGTTTGTTATTCATTTTGTTACGTAATAAAACAAATAACAAATAATAAAATGAACTAAAAGTTCATTTCGTGCCCATCTCTAATTATGAATAATTCCTGTAATAGTTTTTTTCTTAGCAGATTAAGGAACAAATCTGGCTTTCTTACACGGCATGTTCCCTATACGGTATTTGTATAACTTCTTATAACCTTGTATTTACATTGACACTATGTTTTCAATTTTAGTTTCCATCACGCATAACTTTTATATAGAATTCCCTCAATTCCCTCAATTCCCTCTTCTCAATACCTGAATATGTCTTAATTGTACTGGACTGTATATTATCCCTCATTATTGTAAGCTGCCTTGGGTCCTTTTCCAAGGAGTAAGGTGGGGTTAAAATACTCTAAAATAAATAAAATAATAAATATCTCTTTTGATTACCTATGGCCGCTGCCAGTATATTCTTGCATTGGAGCCTGCCTTTGAGAAAGTGCAGAGTTAAGGGGTTTTATACAGTTGCCTGCAAGTACAACAAAATGGCTTTCACACCTAAATATAGTTGATGATAAGTTCAAAAATGCCTGTAGTCTCGATGTTCAGAAAATTATGTAGAAATAGTACAACTCATTTCTAAGTTTCAATCCCAGGACTTACTGAACTTGGGAAGAAACCACAAGTTTATGAGTCATTGTTCTGAGCATTAAAATGAACCAAGATAGGGATCTGCCTTCTCTTAATATGACCTAAAAAGTGATCACAAAATAAAAACTCTTGCAGATGTTGATAAGTCATGCAAATGTTTAAAAAGTTGCACAAGCGAGGCAACAACCCCAGCACTCTTTATTTCTTCTTGACTTTCTCTGTTAATTCAGCCCCTGACATTTCACCATATGTCAAAATGCAAATAATCTAACTGTTGTGCACAAAGGAATTTTGTGTGGGCGGTGACGAAGCCTTGGTCAAGGGCTTGTCCATATATCTGCTGGACACAGAGGGCTTGAGAAGCCAGAGGAGCCTCTGGCAGTACCTGCTGGCACATCTGTGCTTTTCCCTCCAGGCATCTTTTAAACAAGCTGGTCATGGGAGCTGCTTCAAATGAAAGAGCACTTGTAAACTATTGTAAGGGTTAAACTCGGATTTCCTTAGATATATATATATATCAGCCACCAGATTTCCATGTAAAGCTATGGTTGAAAAATTAAAGAATACTAAGCACAAGATACCTAGATAAGGGAAATCACATGTTCTGACAAAAATCTTTTTCTTTCATGACTTGGAGGAGCACTGCAGCAAAAAGTTGATAAAGGCCATCTACTTTGATCCCGAGAACTATGGAGGAAAAGTGGTAGGTAGAGATAGGCACCAAATCGGTGCATAGGTTGGTGCTGATTTGTCGGACATGTGCAGGTATCCCTGCCACACCTCCCTGTTTGAGTGGCCGGCTGCCATTTGCTTCTCCTCCTCCTCCATTGGTTCCCCCCCCCCCCACACACAAACACATTTCTTTCCTAGATAAGCTCCCAGAAGCTTGTGGAAAATGAAAGGAAAATTGATTTCAGTTGAAGCCCAGCAACATACATAATATCAAACCTTGGAAAAATAGTTTCCACAGACTCTCAGCCAGACCCATCTCTATGGCTTCATTGTTTTTCATTCATTCTTTGCTTAGAATCAAGGCCAGCTGATGGTATAAATTATAGCTCAGTACTATGTCTAAAATCAGGTTAAAACCTTGGCCAAACAGGTAACATGGCAACCGTAGTCTTATCCCAACCAGAATCATCACATCCTGGTGAGCATCAGTGACAGAATCGCCAGACTTTAGTGGCACCAACTGAAGTATCAAAGTAATAGCATGCATCTCAGGATCTCCAAATGGGAAGATGTATCTCAAGATAAGTTTCGAAGAAGAGTTTATTTCCGCATGAGGATTTTTTAACGCCTGGACACTTATCTCTGCCATTACTAAGGGTCACAGGTTTAGTGTGAATGTATTATAATGTCTGGGTATACTCCAAAAAGGGGGCATGGTGGCTCAGCGAGCTAGAGCACTGAAAACTGTCAGCTACAAAATTGGCAGCCCAACAGTTCGAATCCCGGCTGCCACACAGCGGAGTGAGCTCCCACTGGTAACCCCAGCTCTTGCCAACCTAGCAGTTCAGAAGCATGCAAATGCAAGTAGATAAATAGGTACTGCTGAAAAAAAAAAAGCAGGAAAGTAAAACAGTGTTTCCTTGTAGCCATACCAGCCAGATGGGCATGGACTTGCACAACACTGGCTCTTCGGCTTGAATACAGAGATGAGCACCACCCCTAGAGTCGGACATGACTAGCATGCATGTGTGTGGGGGAACCTTTACCTTTTTACACCCCCAAAACAAGAGGGGAGGGAACTGAGGAGGGACCCAGTGGAGCAAGACAGGGTTTGTGACCGTAGTACATGAGCCTTCTTGTTGATATGTCCTGGCATCAGTTGTTCAGGGCCTGGGGAAAAATATCTCTGTGGACAGTCGGTGAGTTTTATACAAGTCCCAGCAGTAGCACAGAGTGCCCCCAATCAGCATATAGGTTGTAGGTAAAACATCTCAAGATAAGCACTGCAGTGGGAATGCACCTGTCTGGTTTATGGCAAACTTGAGATACCGTAAACTTTCAAAAATCTTCTTATATTGCTATTCCTAGCATTTTCCCACAGGTGCAGGTTCACTCTTTGGATCCTGAAATGCCCCTTTGCTTGATCAACAGCATCTTCAAGGTGCAGGGCAAAGATTTACATGTCCTTATTGACAGTGTCCTGCAGGATTTTCAGGTGGGAATAGTTTTGGCAATGGTGGAAGGTGCTACTCTGAGGACATGTGCATATCCAGTAGAGCCAGCTGTTATTGATGCCACACCTAGTAGCTGTCAGGTAGTGTCATTTGTGACATGGTCAACTTGGGGAGAATCCCAGCACTCGACAGAGTATATGCATTTCCATGGCATGGAGGTGGCTCTCCATGGCTATTGTTGCTGCCCAGGACTCTATGCCTTACAGTGCAACAGGGCAGATGGTCACCTATAAATCTTAGATTTGAGGTGGATTGGCATTCATCAGTGAGTTCTTATCAGTGCAGCCAGACTGCTTTCACTCTTGTTTGCATGTCACATTTGAGATGGCAGCCATTATACTGGAAAATACAGTAACCCCCCCCACCGATTGTGGGGGTTAAGGACCCACCACACCCGTGATGCATGAAAATCCGTGATATGCGGAAGCGGGTGGGGGCCTGGGGGCGGGTGGGGGCGATCGCGCGCCTGTCCGAGAAGTCTTGGTGCGGCATGCACAGGCAGTGTTGAGGGATCTGACCTCCCACTGCCACCCACCCGTGCTGCCTGAGACTTCACGGAGGGGCCGGGGGGCGGCGGGCCCCGCACAGCTCCGAGGCCTTTCGGAGGGGTCCGGGGGTGGTGGGGATTGACCCGATCATTCCCCCCGCCCCCCTGCGTGGCTCCGAGGCCTTTCAGAGGGGCCGGGGTTGGCAGGGAGCGACCCGATCGTTCCCCGCTGCCCCCCCCCGCACGGCTCCTTTTCCTCCCCCAATTAGGTTATAGACAGAACAAAATAGTTCGTTTCACAAAACAAAAAACAAAAAACAAAAAAAATTCATTTCGTCTGTAACAAAATGCTGCTTCCTTGTGTAGTTTTGTTTCATTTCATTCTGCTACCTAACAACATGATGAAACAGCCTTTTGTTTTTTGTTTTGTGTCCATCCCTAAACAGCAAGCATAACATTGTTGCTGTAGAGCAGAGGTTCCCAAACCTTTTCGCCTGTAGAACACTTGCCAATAATTTTTTGTTTTCTGTAGACCCCTATGCCTGCCTAATATTGAATTTTCCTAAAATTATTAACTTCAAATGTGTTTTTGACAGCTGACACAGTGCTCCACTCTTTGATAGGGGCTTTTGTAGCATGGACTATTGTAAAAAAAGAAAAACATGTACAATTTTTATTCATACCTTTATTGAAAAGACACAAAATGCAAGTAAATATTTGGATTTGGAATGAAACAAATAAGAATCTAGTAAAATTCTTACGTAAAATTAACACATAAATAATGCTGTTAGTGGGAGGGATGAGCCTGATGCTCTGATAGCAATTGTAATTAGTGAGGTATACTTTTAAATATCCACGTTCAGTGATTTGCAATCTATTTCTTTTTTTTGTAAAAAGATTGGCAACCATGCCTAACCCCCTTTCCACAAGATATGAAGAGGGAAAAGCTATCAGAATCTTTCTTGTGATAGTCCATAAAGCAGGATAAGCAACAATTATATCTTTCTGAAGCCAGAACTGCTGATACCCCTTCTGAACTGCAACTTAACTTCTTCGTTAGTGCTTATTCCAATCAGTTCTTCTTGTAATGTGACATCTGATTCTTCAATGTCACCATATGGATTGAGGCACTGTGGTATTTCCATAGTCAAAATATCGTCAAACCTGGTTTTAATGTAGAACATGGTCCAGGAAACATTTTGCTGCAGGTACTGTATGATGAGATCCATGACTAATATAAAGAGGACCATCCCTCCCTGTGGTGCTTTGGGAAATTGCCCCCAAGCTGGGGTAGAGCTAAACTAAGCATGAACCCCTTCGGTGACAGGCCAGCCAGTATTGTTTGTCACAACAGACCAAATACTGCAAATTTTGGTAATATAGACATTTAAATGTCTTAACTGTGTTCAGGATGTCTGGGTTTGGTAAGGTCATAGAAACACAAGCCTAGCAAATTTATCAACCATTTCTATTGATATCAACCATTTCTATTATCAAGATGTAATATTCTGGAGCTGAACAAGATAAGATATTTATTTAAGAAAAGCATTGGTGAGAAAAGCCTTTATGCTGATATCTGTTACTGTTTAAAAAATATTATTGCATTGGCTATGATGGGAAGTCCAAGCAACTTTGCCAGGACTTTCTTTTGCTGCCAGTTCCTTCCCTTTTTAGAGCCCCTGATGACTCTGAAACAAAGAATGAAGCAACTGAACTCCGAGATATACACATTGTGCACAGAGGTTCAAGCCAGTCACTAATGTTGGAGGCGAAGCATAGCCCTGAGTAGAGGAACAGCACTAGCTGTTCATTTTTGGTACCTAAGCTATTTCAGAAATAGCAGTATTATGATCTGTTCCAAGAGACTAACAATGTTATCCCTTTGGAAACCTTAGCTTTCTCAAAAGCTAACACATATCCTATATTTTGACAGAACCTCCTGTTGGTTAGAGACACTTTGCTAAATGCACCAGTAGGTGTATATTTACAGGATGAAATCCAGTAGCAAGTGACAACTAGAGTAGGCCAGGTGAATCTGTGGAACTCAGAAAAGAGTGGGCTTGCAGCTTTCACCAAATGGCACCTACTTCAGTTGTAACTTACTAGTGGATTTCAGAAACAGAGAGATTTCCAGGTGGCTAGCTCACATAACGCAAACAGGTTGCCTTGCAGAGCAGGAAGGAAAGGAAAGGCACCAGGTCAGTAAGGCAAGATGGATGCAGGGCAAGGAGTACATGTAACCCAAGAGTCACGCTTGATCCACCCTTATACTAAGGGCTTTGCTTCCTCTTGTTCTGGCAGCAAGGATTTACCTGTCCAGAGGGAGGCTTTCCAACCTGGTGTTGATCCCAGGATCATGAGGCTCAGTCAGTGGCGTAGCTAGACTTTGGAGTGCTCGGGACAAAGTCAGTTTCTGTGTCCTTCCCCCCTCCCCCAACTGTATCTCACCCACCCATCGGGCGGGGCGGATCCTGGGGGAACAGTGGGGGAGGGGAAGAAGGGTCTCTCCTTCTCATGCCTTCTTTGTGGGTCTCCTTTCCAGTTAAGTCTCTCCTGTGCAAACCACACAGCATTCAGATAGCGCCAAGCATGCATTTTTTCAAGCATCACCTCCATTGCACACTTCCCCCTCCTCCTTTCCCCCAGCTAAGGATTGGCAGTCATTAGCTTGGGGAAAGGAGGAGAGGGAAGCTGGCTATGGGATTTTTTTCCTCAAGCAGCACATCTGTTGCATGCTTCCCTCTCCTCTTTCCCTTGGGCTAATGACTGCCAAGCCTTACCGGGGGAGGGGGAGGGGAAACAATCAACATATGTGCTATTTGGGGGAAAATGCCTGCTTCCCTCTCCTTTTCCTCAACTAAGAATCTCCAAGCCTTAGTGGGGCAAAAGGAGGACTGCTGTCAGGATGGCGCATGGCTTCCTCCTCCTGCTCTCCCTCCAGAAACCCCCAGATTGCTGCACACCCCGGAGCAAATGCGCTCTTCCACCCCTCCCTAGTTACGCCAGTGGGCTGAGTTGGGAGGGAAAAAGAAGCAGCAGAAGCAGAAGCAGAACAACAACAACAACAACAGCAACAACACATGAAAGGATGACAACGACGACGATGACAACAACAACAACAACAACAACAACAACAACAACAACAACAACAACAACACATGAAAGGCTCTTCTTTGTTGCTGCTCCCATACTTTGGAACTCCCTCCCGCTGGAGGGCAGGACTGTCCCATCTCTGCTGTCTTTCCGGAAGCAGATAAACACCTTCCTCTTCAGGCAAGCTTTCTCCGAATGAGGGACTACCTGCTATGTGACTTTATACAGATTTCCATACATGATTGCATTGACTGATTTCATAAGAACATTAGTGTTTTCCATGTTGCTCTTCGCCCCTCATAATAGATTTTTCTTTTCTTCTTGCATGCTCTTTGTAGCTCTAATTCTACCTTTTAATGTTCTCAAATGCCCTGTTCTTAACTTGAATATGTCTTAAATGTTCTGGACTGTATATTGTCCCTCATTATTGTAAGCCACCTTGGGTTCTTTTCCAAGGAGAAAGGTGGGGTAAAAAATATTCCAAATAAAAAATGGATACCGTAGATAAAAGAAGAAGATTTTCTTCTTAATTTTTTAGCAAATGGTTTGAAACCGACTCGAGCAAGCAATTCCATTGGATCAAGTTTCCTTACTGTGACGCAGCCCTTCTCCTTACAGCTGGAAGCTATCATTTCCAACACACACACACACACAAATATGGAAGCAAGCAGTTATGTGGTGTGTGGTGTTTTTTTTAAATGCCTTTTTTCAGGAGATCTTAAGTTAATCTAGGTCCAATGTTCTGCCTTCATACTCTGTGGCTTTTGTAAATACAGTTTAACAAATAGGATGGTTTTCCACTCTCTTTTTGGTGTATCAGGATACTGACGTAATACAGGAAAAAATAACCACCCTGCATATTTTGCAGCAACTTTATTAAAGCCCTCATAAGACTCAGATGGTCACTATTATGGAATTGCTGGGTCAGTGCTTAAATACTTTCATTGGGACAGATCTAAGAGCAGAAATTGTTCTCCTCAGGACTGACCATTTTCAAATATTATTGACTTGTTCTTCCATATTTGAGAGCAGATTTAAAGTTAGTGACACTTGTAGAAATAATTCAGTCTGAGATTTCTTTTTGTACACCCAAGTTTAAAATTCTGAGTGGTGGATTTTTCTTTTTGGAAGCGTAAGGAGAAGGCTCAAAGCTTTTCAGTTGTGGAAGGACACCTGTATCTTTATCCAGAAATCTTTAGCTAATCTTGCAGCTAAAGAAGCCAGAGATGACTTTTAAAATCTTTTCCCCAAAAATAAAATCCAAATTGATAACATCAAACAGAATGTTAACATTAAATCATTTTTACGGTTTGCCAGCTAGCAATTGAGGAAAGAACTTGTTGAGCTTCTCAAGGCATGGACGGCTGCATCCTCGACAAACAAAAGTCTGATGACAAAAGGACTCCCTGCAAGATTCCTATTGTATGGGTTGAGTTCAAATGAGAGAAGACAGTCCTCCACATCTCTCCGTCAAAGCTAGTTTACAGCATCATGACCAGGACTTTGAGTTGAGCTCAGAGCTGTATAACCCATGAGGACAGGATGCACCACTTGTGACCAGAGATGGGCAACAATCAAGCCATGAGCCAGGGTGGGAGTGGGGCTGGGGTGGGCAAATTCAAAGGCAGCGAAGGCACCATAGTGCTGGATAGACTGACAGTCATCCCAGCGCAGAAATGTCCTTCCCAGCCAACTCTACTAAAGACAACATGCAAGGTTTCACAAACTTCACATAGCTTTTTTAAAAAAAAAATGCAAAATCAAACTATAAACAAACAAACAAACAAAAACAAAAATGGAAGTAATATGTAAAATTCTAATTCACAAAAAATCCAGGCATCTTATTTTTATCTATAGAGATGCTTGTCTCTCAGGGTTAATATTGCATAGTTGTGGTACCAAACTGTAAATACTCCCCCCCCCCATTTGCTAGTTCTTTAATCCCTGAAGATGAGGACATCTAGTAAAGGGCCTCTAAAGATGACTTCTACCTATGGACAGACCGATGTGGTGCAGGCAGTGCTCAGAGCTCTTTAGCCCTACGGACTGCAACACATGGAGACTCCAGTTCATTCATATGTCCTACTGTACTAAAAAGTAGGCTACAGCAACTGGGTGGTTTTCAGTTCTGTACTTGCATGGTGAGCCATTATTTATAAGAAATAAGAAGGCAATTGTGATGTTTTTGCTTTTTTAAAAATAGTCTCCTCCCCCAATTCTGGATTTAAAAAAACCAGCTTGGCAGCAAAAAAGAAATGGTTGTATTTTGGCCATGTCCTCAAGCAATGTTCCAATCCAAACCCTTGTAACTGGCAGTGGTGGTTGTGTGTTAAACTTATTTTAGAAACAGCTGGAATTTTTATGCTCAGAATATGGTTTCAAAATGAATCAGTTTGGAGTTCCTTGAGGATAGGCTCAGTAACTCCAGAATGTAAACCCAGTACAGGTGGCTTATTCCCAAGTAACTGGGCCCAACATTGGTTATTTTTACAGAAGAAAGGCAGGTTAAAAGTATTTTAAATAAATTAAATATATCAATACATTCTTGCTAATTTAATGGCAATAATCACCGTTACTGTTTCCAGTGTGTATTACTGTAGGAACTTGATGACACAGTAGAAATATGCTGCACTGATTTATCGAGTGTGTGCTTTGTTAGGAAAAGAAGAGGGAAAATGTAAGAAGAGCATAAACCTTTGGACAAGTCCCTGGAACCACTGCCGTAGCTCTTCAAACAGAAATTGTGCCAGCAACGCCTTCCCTGCACACAGGGCACCAGTTAACTCAAGATGCATGTCCATGGACCACCCCATACACAAACATGTAAGACAATGCCACACAGCAACCCTGTTCTATAAGCCTGAATGATCCAGGCAGCAAAGACCCCGCTATTGCAAATCCCCAGGCCTCCCTGTAGATCATGGATTCCCAGCCTTGGCTTTCCAGGCGAAAACTCTCAGAAGTCTTTATCACTAGGTGTGCTGGCCGGAATTCCTGCGAGTTCTCATCCAAGAACATCTGAGGAACCACACCTGGGAACCACTGCTCTAGAAGGAAGTGAAACTGCAACTTGGCCATACTACACAGGCACTGTTTGGAAACACAACACACAAAGAAACATCACCCACATATCTCCTGGACAAGGAACCTGGACAGAGCATGTTCAGACTTCCAATAATTAGTAGTCAAGACCCAGTTCTTTGGCTAAGGTGCCAACGAGAAGGCCCCAGAGAGGTGCCAAGGGGAGAGAGAAGAGAGAGGGGCATTTGGGAAGAAATGAGGAGACAAGGAAGCAGCAGAGGAGAGGAGACAGAAAGGGAGCCAAACCACAATTTTTAGCCTGTTCCTTCCCAGTAAACAAATAATCCATACTGTGATTCTTGGGGGTGCACACACTCCTTGGTTTGGTGTGTGCAGGTGCCTCCCTTCCCCCACCCCTGCACCACAAGATGCATGCCAGGGATGCTATGTTTCCTGGGAGGAAATGGACCAAAAGTTACAATGTGGCTTACACTAAGCAACAGGATTTTGGCCATAATGCATATGTCTTTTTATCAATAGGTTTGAAAACAGACTGTTCAAAGTTTGAGGAACACAATGGGAGACTAAAGATAAATGCAAGAATGCAAGGTCTAACAAATTCCTTATACTGCCCTTGCAGACAATTTCATGGTCCAGAAGGTAGAGGAGGCAACAAGAGGCAAAACCATTTTAGATCTGGTCTTAACCAATAAGGAGGACCTTATAAATGGGGTCGAAGTGGTAGGATCATTAGGTAAAAGTGACCATGCCCTCTTGGAATTTGTTATACAGTTGGAAGGTGAAGCTAAGCATAGTCAGACAAGAATCCTGGACTTTAAGAAAGCCAATTTTTGTAAATTTAGGGAATTATTGGCTGTGATTCCATGGACCGACACACTGAAAGAGAAGGGAGTCCAAGATGGATGGGAGTTCCTTAAAAGCGAGATATTAAAGGCACAATTTAAAACTGTCCCAACAAGAATTAAAAATGGGAGAGGTCTAAAGAAACCGCAATGGTTTACTAAACAACTGTCAACTCAGCTAACTATAAAGAAAAACAAGTACAAGGAATGGAAAAATGGGAAATGCACCAAAGAGGAATATAAGCAAACAGCTAATATATGCAGGGGGGTGGTAAAAAAAGCTAAAGCGCAAAACAAACTTAGACTTGCCAGAGACATTAAAGATAATAAAAAGGGTTTCCTGGGAACTGGGAATGTTTAGTCTTTCAAAAAGAAGGCTGAGGGGGGATATGATAGCTATGTATAAATATTTGAAAGGGTGTCATACTGAAGAGGGAGCAGGTTTGTTTTCCATGGCTTCAGAGACTAGGACTCGGGGCAATGGTTTCAAACTACAGGAAAAGAGATTCCATTTGAACATTAGGAAGAACTTCATGACAGTTAGAGCTGTTCAGCAGTGGAATATGCTGCCGCAGAGGGTGGTGGAGTCTCCTTCCTTGGAGGTTTTTAAGCAGAGGCTGGATGGCCATCTATCGGAAATATTGTGATGGGGTTCCTGCATGTCAGGGGGTTGGACTAGATGGCCCTTGAGGTCTCTTCCAACTCTATGATTCTATGATTCTAAATGCAGTTCCCTCACTTCCCTATGAAACACATGAATAGCAGTTTGCAATTCAGCAGGTCAGGAGAAGGAAAATGGAGGATACAGTGGCACAGAGAAGGCTGTGCCTGTCCCCATTCACATTTTCCTGAACAGTCAATCACCTGCAGTACTTGGTGTAATTACTTCTTGTCTACATTTCTTCCCCTTATGTCTTACAATCCTCATTGTATTAGTTCAGAAACTATAGAAAAAAGACATGTTTTGTTATAAGGACATAGTAAATTGTCTTTGGTCTACAAATACGGCATAGTTCGAAAGAGATGACTCAGACATTGGATGGCAAATGTGCTGGAGAAAAGCCTATATAAATAACTTCCTTTCTAAGGGAGTGTTTAGGGGGATTGTTCTTAGTGCTAATAAATCACTGTTCTTCCATGCAAGCTATGTGGAATTGCAAATATTCTTCTACTGTATGATGAGATGCTGTGCTATGGCAGTGCTCTTAGGCAGGGCCAGATCAAGGCCACCATGGGCTAGCAAGCTGTAGTGGACTCTCTGTTGTGAAATGTCAAATATTTTATGCACAATATTGCAAAAAATATCTCTTCCCCTTTTGAGTTGCATGCAGTCATACGAGAGCAATTGTGTAAGTGTTCCCGTTGGTCTGTCACGTTCCCCTTTGTATGGGCATGGCTGGTCTTGCACTGCTTGTTATATTGTTTGCACAAATGGTTGATGACCAGTCACGCAACAGGAGGCCTGCCAAAGCACCCTGCTGGGTGAACTGCTTACACACAATAATGGTCTTGACATTCCATATACCCTGGAAGCCATTTCCTACACTTTCCTTCAATCCAAAACCAATGTTCCGTCTGTGGTGCAAGCCTCAACTCCAAAGTACAAGGTTCCTATTATCACTACTGTGCCTCTTTTTACAACACACAAACAGAGAGATCTACTCATTCCCCTCCCCAACACATGGGACTCCACAAGAGTCACAGACTGACTCCCTGCTAGCCTCAGCCTCGTGGGAAAGGTGGGTAAGAGACAGGCAGACAGAATCACAATCATTCAGCCTAACATTTCCGGTGGAGTGGTGGTGGTGGTGATGGGGAGAGACTGAGAAAACTTTAGCTCACGGAGAGAGGAAAAAATATCAGTGTAACAAAGCACCATTTCATAAAATATGTTCTTGAAAAGCATAATTGTCTTGTATGAAATTACAGTAATCACTTTACATAAATTGCCACAGCATGTAAAATAGCCGCCTGTAAATTACCCGGTGCCTTAATTTACAGAGAGCTTGGAAAATACTTTTGGACCATTTTTAAAAAATAAAGACATGTGAACATGTTGCCCGAGAGATTCTTGAACTTCTAGTTCTAGTTCAAGAAAGTAATTTGCTCAAGCACTGCTTGTCCCCATCTGTCAAACATCTTTTGGTGGAGACACACAAACGAAAGCTACTCCCAAATGATCTATAAGCAGATTTTGCAGTGTCATTAAGGGGGGGGGGAGAACTCAGTGTGTTATTCATTATCACCTCGCATTACTCCATTCACAACAAATAATGCACTGTGTTGTGTGTTATTAACACTTTGTATGGTCTTTCCTAGGTTACACATGCACATACCCACCCTTACATGGGGAAATGTCTCCAGTTCTGACCAGTGGCCAGTTCTGATACTGCATTTTGAGGTTTTATTTTAATAGTAAAAGGTATAATTCCAAACTGAATCCCTGATCTTTTTCCTCTTTCAAGTGTCCTTCTGTCAGTTTTTTAAAAAAATCAAAACCAGTTCAGACACTTGAAGGCTCTTCTTGTTTTTATGTAATTCATATTCAACATAAAAAAAATAACCAAACCAAACTAAACTAAAAAAAATGAAAAGACAATTTGAGTGGGTTCTGGTCCAACCTTAGTCCCCCCCCCACACACAAACTCTTCAGTCACTAATAGAGGAGCTTCAAGATGAATAATCAACCTTTTATTTTAATAATTGAGGTGGTTTCTCCACCACCACTTCCACGGGATCATCACTACATACCAAGGGTTGAGTTTCATCACTGTTATTGACATTAAATCTCAGTATCCTCTCAAGATTTACCGGGTACTTCCTGCAGGGTTTTCTGGTGGCTGGGCATCCCAAGGAGTTAATGGTGGATCACCTGCTGGTGGTCATCATTAGTGATCTTGTACCATCCGTTTTGTTTCACTGACTCCCTCTCCTTCTGGTCACGCTCCTTTTCTCTCATGCCCCAGGCCTTCTTTCCCCCCATGGGATCCGGCCATCTCTCGAACTTCTCTCTTCTCCATCCTCTTTCTAGCTTCTCTCCAGCCTTCTCCTCTCCCATTCTTCGCTCTCCCTCTAGTATAAAGGTTTCCAGTCAATCATTTTCTCAGTTTCTTTTTTAGCTGTTTGGAAAGTGACCCATTCTCCATTCTCCATTCTATTACCATATATACTCGAGCATAAGTCGACTCAAGTATAAGCCGAGGCCCCTCATGTAACCACAAAAAAACTGGGAAAACTTATTTACTCAACTATAAGTCAAGGGCGTTTTTTCATTATACTTGAGTATATACAGAATACCATCCAAGCTCTAAAGGGGCTGGGAGTAGTAACTGTCAATGTGTGCTGGGATTGTGGAGGCAATTAGGGAGTTAATACCATAGAGTAAACTCCCTGATTGCCTCCAGGCTCAGAGCACACTTTGCCAATTACTACCCCCAGCCCCTTTAGAGCTTCATAACTTAGTCCCCTTACCCCCAAATCTTTCCAGATTTCAGGGGGGTACCTTCCAGAAGGTATCCCTGCTACTTTGGAGTCTCAATTTTGATTTCATATTTTTAAAAATAATAATTCACTCAAAATTACTTACCTTTGGGGCACTAAAGTAGCAGGGGTACCTTAAAATGATTTTAGAGAACACCCTGAAATTTGGAAACATTGGGGGGATAAGGGGGCACCAAAGGTGGTACCCCTAAACCTTCTCATTGGAATCATATGGGAAGCTGCAGCAGCCTTATCTCCTGCCTGATCCACTTTGGAGTAGGTTTTTTTCCTAGGTACTTGCCCTCCACTGTCCTCCCCAAGTCCTCCGAGCATCTAATTTTACCCCCAAAACCTGGGAAACTTATTGACTCGAGTATAAGTCGAGGGTGTCTTTTTTTCAGCCAAAAATAAGGGCTGTAAAACTAATACTTGAGTATGTACAGGTAATTCCCAACCTTCAAACAGTTCTGTCTTCTTATCCTTCTGTCCCCTTCCTCCTAATGCTTTCCTTTTTTTATATATTGTCCTGTTTCCTGCCTTCCTCTCCTTTTCCTATTCTATTTCTCTTTACCAGGTTCTTTCCTGCCTGTTGGCTCCTATTGGGGTTTTCCCTCCTTCAGTTTCCCTGCCTTAAATCGTTGTGGTGGCCTATTGGTGAGAAGTATCCCAGTCTTTTCCAGTGCTTCTGGGCGTTCAGCCCATGGGGAGGAATCTAGCCCAATTGTTACAAGTTCAACCTTCATTAGGGAGCTGGAAGTCTCACATCCCTCTGCGTGGAGGATGGCAGCACACTTGTGGGAAGCATGTGAGTCTTACCACTTCTTTCACAGAATTAAAAAAAATGAACAGTAAATACATAATGGTTAGCACTTGCTGTATAAAATTGGAATGGGAACATAGTTACAGCCATCACTCCATACTGTACATTTCAAATTAACCATATCAATCCATGTAGGTAGACCTTGCAAATGCCCAAGTAAGTGCCCTCTTGAAACTGGCATCTGTACGATACATGTTCAGATAAGACACTTTTCTATTGGAGTGTATTTAACACCAGTTAAACAAGATAAACTCTCCTGCTCTAGTCCACAAAACAGTTTGCTTTTTGTGAGCCCTGTGGCACAGTGGTAAAACTGTGCTCACGACCTGGGGTTCAATCCCAGGTAGCAGCCTCAGGGTTGAATCAGCTTTCCATCCTTCTGAGGTTGGTAAAATGAGTACCCAGCTTGCTGGGGGGGGGGATGTGTAGCCTGCATGCTGTAATTACATTGTAAACCACCTTGAGAGTACTTGAAGTGGTATGGGGCGGTATATAAGCAGAACACTTTTGCTTGGTGATTGATCCTGCACTTTGTCTGCACATACGGTCACTCAGATACAAAGTTCTGCAAGCATCACATCTCTAAAACATTAATGGTTTTCCAGTAACTGTACGGTTTGACCCTAGAGTCACAACACAAGGGTAGTGGGAGTCATAAAGGGCAATGGCCAACTTTAGCCTCTATGATGATGTTATAAAAGATCCCCATTTATATTCTGCTATGAAAAGGAATGGTTGCCTGCTGCTATACAGAGACAAATGAAGTTAGGCAACGCATGTGCTATCTCTGATGATAGGTGAATGAGCTCCTACCAAGTTGGACATCACCACCACACAGTGTAGCATATAGGCTTCCACTAGTATGTACTGCACAATTTAATTGTAAAATATTGGCGACGACAATGCAACATTCTGTAACGTGTATACTGAGCTCTGAAAATGTATGATGTATAGAGTGTAGAATCCATATGGTGAAGTCTGTGTTTCTGAACAATGACTCCAGACAAGAAACGTCTAAAGGAAAGTAGCACATGTTCTGATTATTGGTGTAATAGGACTAGACAGAGGCGTGTCCAAGAAGGCTTTCTGACACACTAACTATACAAAGATTCTTTGTGTGTATATCTAACAAACAACCATTTAGGAGCCTGGTTTGTTGTTTTCCTTGGCATTCTCTCAGAGTTTTTGTTAAATAATATCTATAACTATGCTAGGTAAGAGTATTTCCAAGCGCAATCTAAAAGAAGTCATGACAGCTATAAAACAAAGAAGCAAGCTTTTGTCTCCCTGAGTAATTTAAATGATACCAGTCAAGAGAGGCAAGTTGGTCTGTTTCCTTGAGAACCCAAGATATGTGTCTCAGCCCATTGTATGGCTTGTCAAGGGACTTGAGAACCACAAAAATAATCCAAGTCAACACGGTATGTTGAGTGGCATAACACTGGAGCTATCTTGCTAAATGCCATTTGAGGAAACATCAGTGTTCTTCTTTGGCGTGAGCCCCTCTCCCAAATAATTGCCCTTAAGGCTAGAGAGCCAGTTGGCTCTTTCACTCTTTCTTCGTTTCCCACATGAAGCTAGTTTCTGGATTGAATGATATTCAAATCACAGGCTCCATTTTTATGAGCTGATGGCAGCCCTAATGACCCGCAGAGTGGAAGAAGAATGAAGCAGTTTTGCTTGGGTTCTAGAGAATACCAATGGTTCTTCCTGACACGGGCTTACTGTGGCTGCTTTCAGGGTTCAACTGCATTTTTTCCACATACAAAAACGGACTTTTTGCGCAAGTTCTAGTTCCATGCTACTATCCTCTCCTGATCTTGGACAGAATAACTGGTTCCTGGTGTTTGCTCTCTAGGTGTTATTCTCCCTGATATTTAGAGTACTTGTCAGGTTACACCCAACTAATTATTAAGGCTCATATACAGAGTGCTGTTATCATCAGTCACTCTGGAGTTGTTCATAGTTATTTGGGTATTTTTGTTGCTTGTCCTTCTACTTGCATCCACATTTGAGAAGGGTGTTTGTTGCAGCCGTACCTAAAAAATAAAAAATAATGAATGAATGTACTGGGACACACAGGGTTATCATGGTATCATGTGTCCATACACACCTTGAATTGTCTCACTCCCAAAACAGATCACCAATCTTTTTGCCTGTCTAATCCAGTGTTTTTCAACCACTGTTCCGCGGCACACTAGTGTGCCGCGAGATGTTGCCTGGTGTGCCATGGGAAAAATTGAAAAATTCTAAAGAAATTCAACCCAGGGCCGGCGGGTGGCCCACAGCTGGGAGGCGCTATAAATAGCGTCCAAGGGCCAGCTTGGCTCCTCCCCCCCGAGGCCCGCGGCGCTGGCATCACTTCCTCCCCGGCCGGACCTGGCCCCGCTCATTCTCTTAGTGTTTGCCCTGTGCCTGCCGCCGCCGCCGCGACTCGCTTGCTTCCCTCTCCCCCCTCCTTTTTTTATCCTGGACCACCACCACCCCTTTCCTGGGAGCTACCAACGGACTGAGCCGCCCGACAGCCCGCCCGCCAACACGAGCCGGCCCGGGAGCCCCAGCCCAGAACAAACCACCAGGTGAGGGGAAAGGGAGGAGGGGCGCCTGGCTGCCCCATGAGCACCGCGGCAGGGCTGCGAGGAGGAGGGGATGGAGGAGGCCTCCGCCGGGCCTGGGCTGAGGAGGCGGGGGGCGGGGGGGCTACTGGCACGGCCGGACGGCTGGCCTTTAGGGTCCGGGAGGGGAAGAGCCGTCTCTGAGGGGCCCCGCGATGGGTTCCTTGAAGTCTTGCCCCTTTCTTTCTGTCTTGGGTCGCCCTCTTCTCTCTCTCTGTCTTTTCTTTCTTTTTTTCCCCACCTCTCTCTTTCCATTCGTACCCTTTCCCCTCTTCATAGAAACGTGCTCATTTCTAGCCTGCATATGTGTATGTCTAACAGCCTGCCTACTGTAATTAAAACTGTAAACCGCCCAGAGACTCCTTGAAGTGGTATGGGGCGGTATACAAGCAGAACACTTTCTGCCTTCTTTCCTTCCTGCCTTCATCCTCCTCCCCTCCTGTCGCTGGACTTGCTGAAGGCATCTGCCTTGGCCACAGTGTGGAGAGCAAGATGGGCTTTTGGGTCTTATTTGTGTTCCTGGAGAGTCAGTGCCCCTTCTCAGGTCTCCACTGGATACAGAAGTCCATGCAGGGCAAAATGTCTTTAAAAAAACAACACAGGTAAGTGGGAAGTGGGTGCTAGAGAGCGGGCTGCCTCAATCTGTGGCCCCTCTGTCCTGCTTCTCCCTACACCAGCAATGGCGAACCTTTTAGAGACTGATATTGTTAGGTCCCCAAAATAGGGTTTTAAAATTATTTTCAGATGGGCTAGCCCCACTGAAGTCCGCTGAATCCCACAAGAAGCCAATAAAGATCCAACGCGAGAAATCCGAGGAATACTGATTTTATTTGGTACCAATAAAAGCAGCAGGTGGACATCTGCCTTCCAACCGGGCTAAGATGTCGACCCAGAACACACAAAGAGTTCCAACTTTTATTGACTGTCTTTCCCCGCCTTTCCCAAGTGGCGCCAAAACGAGGGATTGGTCGAGGGAAGTTCAAATGGCCCAATCAAGAGGGGTTAGGAGTTGGTTGGGGGCAGTCCTGGGTGGTCCCTGGCAGCAGCCAGGGCTTATGCAAATGTTAGACAGAATGTCACAATGGGGACAGGGAAGTGTGGCATTGTTTTTGGGTGTTGGTAAACTGAAAAGATCAGTGAGTCAATAGGAGGTGGCAGAAAGCAAGTATCAACACCAGTGAGGGGGGCAGGAAGGGTCGATGGGTCTACACACAAACATTTGGGAGACACAATGGTTTGGATACATGGGGATACAAGTCATAATAGGATTATATTCAGGCATGCTGGAATGATACAAAGGCGTAAAAGCTCAAGGATGTAAACTCTTATGGGATTGCATATGAGTGTTTTGGTGGTTACAGAAACTGTAAACATGAGCATACAAGTCCTTCCCAGGTGTAAATGAAACAATGGAGAGTGTCCTCAGGCTTTGATGACAATCTGGAGTGGTAGACAGAAATGTTGATTCTCTGGAGAGTAGTTCGGGTACGTGTGGAGGCCCTGATGAGGATGGAAGTTTCTGGACACCCTTGCCAGCCTGCAAGGTTGCCATTTTCTTTCTTCTTGTTCTGATCTTCCCTTGCCCCAAATGTGAGAGTGTGAGAGCCAGGGGACAGGGTGGGCACACGTGTAAGTGTGCCCAAGAGAGAGAGAGAGAGATGGTAGGAGAGTGGATGGAAGATAGGAATAGAAGAAGGGAAGGTGAAGGGGGAGAGAAAGGGGGGGGGAATCTCTTTTTCCTTCAGTTAAGCTGGCAACCCCTCTTGCTGCCCAGAAAGGTGGCTCAGGTCCGGGAAGCAGAGAAATGTTTCAAGTACCTAGGTTTAGTGAGATAGAGTGTAGAGGAATAGGAGAGGCCAGAAAGGAATGAGGCAAAAGGAAAGAAGGAGAGAAAGAGATTTGTCTGGAAAGGAAGAGAGAGAGAGAGAGTGATTGGCAGGATAGAGGAAAAGGGAGTTGGTTCTGAGGAGGTAATGTGGCTGTGGAACATTTGGGATTGATAGCTGAGAATCATTCCCTTGGCTGGTTGGGGTAGGGAACAACCAACTTAGAGTTTGCCCAGTCTAAGCCATGCCCCTAGTTGCCTAGTTCAAGGTTTGGGGAATGAGCAAGGGCAATGGAAGGGTCAGATAGTGAGGTGGGACATGGGCAAAGGAGGCAGAAGGGCTAGGTGACAGAATTGGGGTGAGAGAGAGAGAGAGAGAGAGAGAGAGAGAGAGAGAGAGAGAGACGGGGGAAGGGGGGTTGGAAGGATTATTGTCAGAGTCAATGTGAGGCAGGAAAACCCATGGGATTATTCAAAGGAGTTTTGCCAGTCTTTTGTGAGTGCAGGAAGGTGATAATGGAATGTTTCCCCAGGCGGTGATAACATCTGGGTCTGGGTCTCTGGTGATCTAGGATATAGCTGCTGTGGACCTGCCAGAAGCTTTGGAGAAAATGGATTCTTTCCAGAAGATGCAGCTTGTCTTGTGGTGCTGCCATGATGCCAGTTCTTCCGTGCCATAACTCCCTTGCCCCAGTTGGTAGATTTAGGGGCCATTAGGTAGAGCAGAGACATGTTTAAAATGTGTAGATGGAGTGGGAGGAAGGAGGGAGAAGAGAGAGAGAAAGATGTGTGGGGCACTGGTAGTTGGAGGCTAAGAATCAGGTAGGCGGAAAACCCATGGACACAGTCCTTTTGGGGTGCTGGAGTCCCTAGTTCCCAAGAGCGATTGCTCACAAACATTCCCTGAAAGCCATGAGCATGATAGAAATAAATCGCCAGGAAAAAAAGCAGGCAAGAAGTGTGGAAAGGAAAGGGGGGGCTCGCTTTCTGCCCCTATCTCGGGAACGCCTGGGTATTTTTAAACGGGGTGAAAAGCAGCTTGCTTTTCTCAGTATGGGGACCAATTGGGCCATATTGTTGACTTTCGGAACCGGTCCAAAAGTTTTAAAATTTTATTTTTCACAGTGTCTTCACAATATAGGCACAGAGTTAATTTTTTTAACATTTTCTAATGGTGGTGTACCTCGTGATTTTTTTCATGAAACAAGTGTGCCTTTGCCCAAAAAAGGTTGAAAAACACTGGTCTAATCTACCATCTCCCTGACTACTTTACTTTGTTTCCCTTCTCTTCCTGGTTTTACCCATTCACAGGACATAGGGGGCGAAGATAATACCCACTATCAAATGGCAACCATTCATCAAGTGCATAGATTGAACTGCTAGGGTCCCATGCAAACAGATCATGCACTGGAGCAAACTGGAGCAAATTGGGGGGAAAACAATCACAATGTAACAAACAAACAAAACCAGGAAAGAGAAGGATTTTTTTTGTCTTACTTTGACACTGTTGACTTTCAGCACTGTACTGTGTGGACACCAGGGATGTAGCACTGCTATTGTGGGCTCAAGGAGAGTTGAAGAAATGTTTTCCTAGTATTTGTAGTTTTACTGGATAAGATCCAGTTTTCAACTTTGGTCTTCTTTTTACTTTGTGAAATGTCAATTTTTTTGTTAAGTTCAAGCCCTGCAAATACTAACAAGTACACACAAACGGTGAAGAGCTGCTGTGTACAGCATTATATGCTCACAGACTAGGCCAGATTAAGGTAGACTAGAGAAAGCCAGATTAACCTAGACTAGACTGTTCATCTCTTTGAATTGAACAGATCCTATCAATCTCATTATCATGAAACTATTAGGAAAGAGGCCAAGTTGCTTCCACCACTCGTCAAGGGACCGGTTTGCTATTTGCCCCCAAGCTGATTTTGTGGCTTCTTGACTGACAGAGTAGTGGATCTATTAATGTGTGTAAACTGAATTAAGGTAGGCAGACTTGATTCTTCTTGCTCACAAGGATTTGAGCAAAACCTACTGGAATCTGCTGGAGACAATACAGTATACAGAACATGTGTTAAAAATAAGGTCCTTCCTCAGGTAGTGAGATAACTATTTTTCATAGAATGGTTTTTCTCCTCAGCTACACACATTGGATTTAGCATGCTTTGTTTGTTCATTGTGCATGGTCATTGGCTTAATTTGCAAGTCTGGCTGCTGAGGCCTGTATCTCTGAAGAAATCACATTGAGGGAGGGAAAAGGAGTTAATCAAAGGAAACAAGTACAGTATTATCCTTAACATCTAGTTTGACTCTGTGGTGCTTGCTGCTAGCTTTGACAAACCTGTATAAATACTGCACACAGTCTCAAGTACTACACACTTGACATTTACAGGCGTCTTCTTGTAATGGTAAACTCCTCTGTATAATATACCATACTTGGATATGAATGAGCTTGGCTGTGTTCCTGTCAAAGCTGCCACTATAAAGCCCCTATTAGGGTGTGTGTGTGTGTGTGTGTGCGTGCGTGGTGGAGGGGTGAAATAAGAGCCAGATGCAAGAGTAATTTAAATATACGTTATTGGCTTGGTTTTATTTTTCCTTTTTGCAAGCTGGGACCAACAAAAAACTACTTCTTACAAGCCCACAATCCAGATGACGTCGTTTAGTAAACTTGTGGGATGGAAGGATTGAAATAATGTGGCATATAGGGAGGTCTGCTCATTATAGTAAAATATTCTGTATTCTTACTCACACATGTAATGTTTACATGTGTTGTTCATGACTTTAAGCAGTATTTGTAAAAGTATTCAAGTGGATCAATGGCCTTAAAAGTGAAAACAACCAAGTTGTGTGGCTCCTTGAATTTTATTACTGCACAAAATTTCACAAGCACTGTATTTTTCATCAGACACATGCATCTAATGGAGGCGCCGGGTCTGCACAGAAGCTCTACCACAAAACTCTTTTATTTTTCTTCTAACAGACTATAGAATCATAGAATCAGAGAGTTGGAAGAGACCTCAAGGGCTTCTAGATAGCAAGAATTCTGCATTATTTTAAACAGCTTTTCATCTTTAAAAATGATTTTCAAAACTGTAAATAATGTTTTATCTATTTTATTTTTAGTTGCTTTGGAAGCCCATTAGACAGAAAAGCAATATGTATATACATTTAATTCACAAATAATTAATACTACCCTGAATCGTCAAAGTCTCACTTGACATTGTTGAGCCGAGTAACTTTTATGCTCAAAATATTAAGAATATATCTGAAATAGCAGTAATGTTGAATTTCTTAATAAAACATAGGACCGTATATAAAGATTTTGTACTACATCTGACTAATCACAAGATTTAGTCTTAATCGCTGCCATATGATAATACTTCTCCAGTCCCAGAGATAAGCAGTAGAGTGAAATGATTTATTTAGAGATTTATACTACCCAATGCTTCATTGCCATTATCTTCATATAGAACTGGATGCCCAGGCTAGAAGAGCTAATGTTTTCCTGTTTAGTTAGAAATAGAGATGGGCACGACCAGGAAAAATGATGTTTCGAGTTGTCATGTGTCGGAGCCGGCCCGTTTCGGCTCGTTTCCGATTGTCGCAAAAATTTTCAAAAATTTGTCATTTCGTTTGTCGTCTGTCATTAGTACTGGTTTGGGGGGGTAGGGTAGCGGGCTCCTGGAGGCACCTCTCTGGGGTGGGTGCCTCCTCTGGCCCGTTATGAAGGGAAGGCATTTAGCAGGCTCCTGGAGGCACCTCTCTGGGGTGGATGCCTCCTCTGGCCCCCTACAAAGGGAAAAGGAAGGGTACATGACTGTGTAGCCATTGCGTACCAAGTGGCACTGGCAGAGGCACCTCTCTTTTGGGTGCCTGTAGCTCACTAAGAAGGACAGCGTACAGAGTTTTTTGTAACTTTGGACTGGTGAGCGAGGTGAGAGAAGAATGCCTCTGCTGGGCGCCCTCTGGCTCACTAAGAAGGGAAATGTACTTGCGTGTAGTGCAATGCGAGTACAGATCTGGCTTAGGGTTGGGGTTAGGGCAAGGGCTAGGTTTAGGGTTATTACGGGTAAGGTTAGGGTGAGTTAGTGGGCTGCACCTCTGGGTGCCTCTGACCCACTAAGAAGGACAGTGTACTGGCGTATGGGTTAGGGTTAGGGTTAGGGTTAGGGTTAGGGCTAGGGTTATAGTGGGCTTTTTATGCCTGACTGGCACATCCCAGAAGTCTCAGTCAAAACCTGGCCAAGTGGCCATGCGATTGGTGGGATGGCTCCAAAAATTTGCATGGTCCCATCCCATGGCCAGCCCATCATTGCGCAGGTGTAAAAAAAATAAAAATAAAAATAAAATAAAATAAAATCAATGGGATTGGAGACAGACGTTTATTGCAAGAAAAACCCACTGCTGCTACTGTAAAAATCCAGGCAGTTAAAATACCTAATTTTCGCATGTTTCTGTGTGGTGCTTTGGTGGGTTTTTGGACCACGATTTCAAAAAAAATATTGCGGTCACCATTTTGGATCCCCCCGCACCGCATGGCATGGCGAGACGACGAGGATGCCCCCCACCAGAGCAGCCCAGGACAGGAGAGGGGGGAGGCCGGGGACCCCCCCCAGAAACCACCCCTCTGGTAGGTGCCCTCACTCAGGCAGGCATATTTTCGCCTGCTTTTTTGGCCGGGAAACGGTTTTTTTTAAAAACTTTTTTCTGTGCCGCTTGGCATCGCGTGATCGCCGCAATGCCATGAACGACAACGACAAATCAGACCCAATTTTTCTTTTATTGGTTCGAGTTCGAGTTCTGACGGCTTAATTGTCATTACCGTTTCCGTTGCGTAACGGAAACGAGGAACGGAAACGGAAACGAGAATTTCGCTGTCGGAGCCCATGTCTAGTTAGAAATTATTCTAAAGCTCTAAAAGTTCTGTTGAAAAATCGGCACAAGCATCTAAGCAATAGTGTGCTGTATTTGTGATGGCTGCAGAAAGTCTGGGGAGCATTTGCCGTCAAACAAACACAGTAAGCTGTCAAGATGATGATTAAATTACAGAGACTCAGTTCTTTGCTTGATCTTCAACAATGTGAGCTGCCTTCTTGCTTAAAAACTTGACAGTCTTTTAGCTAAGCAGTAGAACATTGACAGTATTTTTCAGGTCCCTGAATAGAGTAATTTGTTGTCAGTTGTAGACTGAAGGCAGTCCTATGGCAGGTGACAAAAACAAGCCTTGGTCTTAATCATCTAGCACAGTGCTCCCCAACCTTTTTGTCCCCGCGGACCGGGAAATTTTTGATAATTTTTCTGTGGCCTGAAGCTGGGGGTGGGGGTGGGGAGGGGGAGAATGAGAAAGGGGGTCCGGCAAGGAGGCAAAAGGGGGGTGAAAGCAAAGTATGGGAGGGAAGGAGGAGGGGGAGGCACGAGAGCGGCGGCGGCGGCGGCGGCGGTGGCACTCACCGGCTTGGGGCATCGGGTGCCACTACCCCCATATATGGGCGGGGTGGGGGGAACCCGGGGCTCCTGGGCATGCGGGCCCCGCCTCCTCCTCCAGCTGGGAGCCATGCGCTGGTCTCGCTGCTGGCGTGCTCCTGCTGCCGCCGCCGCCGTGGGCCTCCACCTCCACTGGGGAAAGCGAGCGGGGCGCCAGCAGCGCTTTCCCGGCGGAGGAGGAGGCCCACGGCAGCGGCGGCAGCAGGAGCAGGAGCAAGCGCGGCGCCAGCAGCAAGACAGCACCCCGCCCGGCCGCACCAGGAAGCGCCCTCACGAGCCGCCGCCGCCGCCTCCTGCTCCTGCTCCGGTTTCTCCTCCTCCTGCCGCCGCCGCCGAAGGAGCAGCAGCAGCAGCAGTGAGGGCAATTGCCGAGGGGTGGCGGCGGTGGCGGGACGGGGCGATTGCGGTGGCAGCGGCGGGGGGCAATTGCGGGGGGTGGCTGCTGCTTCACCGCCCCGTCCCCGCCGCCGCCGCCACCCCTCGGCAATTGCCCTCGCTGCTGCTGCTGCTCCTTCGGCGGCGGCGGTGGGAGGAGGAGGAGGAGGAGGCGCCGCCACCGTGGCTGCTGCTGCTGCTGCTGCTGCTGGTGGAGGGCGAAGAGGAGGAGGGCGGCGGAGGAGGAGGATGCGCCACCACCGGCGGCGGGCGGAGGAGGGAGGCAAAGACAAAGGCGGTGGCGGCAGCTCCTCCTGCGCTCCTCCAGCCTTCCTCGGGAGAGAAGAGGAGGAGGAGGAGGGCGGCGGAGGAAAAGGGGAGGAGCCTCCCTGGCCTCCCCAAGCGGCCCGGTGCCCACCGGTCCACGGACCGGCACCGGTCCGCGGCCCGGGGGTTGGGGACCACCGATCTAGCACATAAAGCAAATGAGGACAGATGCCAGTTGTGTAGTCTTCTCTAGTTCAGCTTCTGTGAATGGTACATAAGCATCGCACTCTACCTAGGCTGTACAACAAAGCCATTCATTTGTTCACCTTCGCAACCCAAAAAGCAATAGATGAAGGCTCCTTATGTTATTTTGGGACTGTTTCTCTCACCATTTTTTCTAACATGGTTAGTGTGGAGAGAAAAAGAAGGCTAGACCTCATATAATGCTCCCAAGTCCTTACAAAAAGAATGGAATAAAAATAAAATAAATATACAATGAATAGCAGTAATCAGAGGACATGTTCTAAACCATAAAAGTAGTGGTGACTGGTTGATGACGGCAGATGAAGTCATCTAGATAAACATTTCTCCTTATCTTCCATCCATGAAAAACCCAATTCACGCTTGCCATTAACAGATTTCAAACATATTCTGTACAAGTAGCAAAGGTGGCATGTAGGTTACCAACAGCATTGTGATTTGAAAGGTGGTGACTGTCTGTCATGGACAGAAACACAAAATTAGGCCGCACAACCCATTTCAAAAATGGCCAAACTGATGTGTACAAGTTAATGACAAGATCATTATTTGAAAGCAGAGGCTAAGAGGAGCCTCAGACTTCCACAAGTACATTCAAGTACTCTCTTGAACCCATGTTTGCCTGATCCAAAAGCAATATATTCCAAGGGGGAAACAAATTAGTTTGAGGGCCCATTAATTTTTTAATTTATTTGATTTTATACTGCACCATCTGGCACTAGTGACACCCTGGGCGGTTCACAAAGTTTTAAGATAAATTCAACAAACATAATATCAAGGATAAAATCAGACACAAAACAAACATAATAAACCATAACTAAAATCAAAATCAAAATTGTAGACAATGATAATTAATCAGTGTGTTAACTTTAATGTTACTGGGGAGTCCTGAGTAACATAGAATCATAGAATCATAGAATCATATAGTTGGAAGAGACCTCAAGGGCCATCTAGTCCAACCCCCTGCCATGCAGGAACCCCCATCACAATATTTCCGACAGATGGCCATCCAGCCTCTGCTTAAAAACCTCCAAAGAAGGAGACTCAACCACCCTCCGCGGCAGCATATTCCACTGCTGAATAGCTCTAACTGTCATGAAGTTCTTCCTAATGTTCAAATGGAATCTCTTTTCCTGTAGTTTGAAACCATTGCCCCGAGTCCTAGTCCCTGAAGCCATGGAAAACAAACCTGTTCCCTCTTCAATATGACATCCTTTCAAATATTTAAACATAGCTATCATATCCCCTCTCAGTCTTCTTTTACAGAGACTAAACATTCCCAGTTCCCTAAGCCGTTCCTCATAAGACATTTCCTCCAGACCCTCAACCATCCTGGTAGCCCTCCTCTGCACCCGCTCGAGGTTGTCAACATCCTTTTTAAATTGAGGCACACAGAACTGGACACAGTACTCCAGGTGGGGTCTGACAAGAGCAGAATAGAGTGGTACTATCACTTCCCTTGATCTAGACACTATGGTTCTGTTGATACAACCAAGAATCGAATTGGCTTTCCTGGCCGCTGCATCACACTGCTGACTCATGTTCAATTTGTGGTCCACCAAGACTCCCAGATCCCTTTCACAGGTACTATCCTCCAGCCAAGTATCCCCCATCTTATATTTGTGCAATTCATTTTTTTTTTACCTAAATGTAGTACCCTACATTTCCCTCTGTTGAAATCCATTTCGTTAGCTTTGGCCCAGCACTCTAGTCTGTCAAGGTCTTTTTGGATTTTCATTCTATCCTCTAGGGAATTTGCTGCCCCTCCCAATTTGGTATCATCTGCAAATTTAATTAGCATACTCTCTATTCCTTCCTCCAAGTCATTAATAAAGATATTGAACAGCACTGACCCAGAACAGAACCCTGGGGCACCCCACTGGTCACGTCTCTCCAAGCTGAAGAGAGGCCATTTATGGTCACCCTTGGGGTGCGATTAGTCAACCAATTACAAATCCACCTAACAGTAGCACTATCTATCCCACTTTCTACTAACTTCTTAGCAAGAATACCATGGGGAACCTTATCAAAGGCCTTACTAAAGTCCAGATAAACAATATCCACAGCATTCCCCTCATCCACTAGGCCTGTAATTCTATCAAAGAAAGAGATCAAATTAGTCTGGCATGACTTGTTTTTAAGAAACCCGTGTTGACTTCTTGTAATGACAGCATTGTTTGTTAAATATTTGCAGACCGCCTGTTTAATAATCTTCTCTAGGATCTTTCCAGGAATTGAAGTCAAGCTGACTGGGCGGTAATTATTTGGGTCCTCTTTTTTTCCCTTTTTGAAGATGGGGACAACATTAGCCCTCCTCCAGTTGATGGGGACTTCCCTTGTTCTCCAGGATTTCTCAAATATTATTGCCAATGGTTCTGAAATTACTTCCGCCAGTTCTTTTAATATCCTTGGGTGTAATTCATCTGGCCCCGGAGACTTAAATGTGATGATATGCATCACATTATTGATTACATTACTTGGGGGAGATGTTTTGTTACTTAGCATAATTATACACCATGGTTGGGGATGGGCAGTTACTCTGTCATTGCTACTCTGTCTGTTATTTAAAACAGTGCTTCTGCTGCCCATAGTGGCATTGTTTCCTCTAGTCCAGTGGTGGTGAACCTTCAGCACTTCAGATGTTTAATTTGGACCACAACTCCCAAAATTCCAAGCCCGTATTGCCAATGATAAAGGACTATGGGAGTTGTGGTCCAAAACATCTGGCGTGCCAAAGGTTTGCTACCACTGCAAGTCTCTCCTTTGTGTGGAATTATGGTAGGAGACATCGGGCACTCCTCCACAGGGAGTGTGGTTGGCAGGCAATTCCTGGTGTGGCTGGTAGGTACAGTTGTACCCACTCCAGGAAGTATGGAGGTATCTGGCCATACGTCATGCAGAGGACTAAATCATGTTGGTCTTTTGTGCGAAGAATGGATGACTGAGGGAACTTATTTAAAGTATTGCCAAAGTAACAACAGACAGAATTTGTGTCTTAAGTGACTCTCATTTGCTTTCAAATGCCATTTGTTTTTTGCATGTCATTTACTGTACTCAGTTTGGTGTCAAACAAGGCCAGCCCTTTCAGGAAGCAGGGGAAATCTTCCACCTTAACCAATGAAGCAGGAGTGGGAAGGAACCATATGCTCCCTACACTACCACCTTAGTGAAACATACAAATGCATGCTCTCTCTCTCTCTCTCTCTCTCTCTCTCTCTCTCTCTCTCACACACACACACACACACACACACACACACACACACACACACACTTCTGTGTAGACAAGTATAGGATCTTCTTTAAGTGCCACGTCCTCCCAGAACATTAGCAGTCAGTAACATAATCTGTTTTTTAATCTAAAGCTATTCTAAATAGAGAAGCTGTGCCCAACTGCCCATTGTGTAGGATCACACTGAGTGTAAAATGTGCCTACAATTCACTTACCTTCACTGATACAAATTTATACCGTATGACCTCCGCATCCACTGATTCACCAATCACAGATTCAGTTATCTGCGATTGGTGATCAGTGTGTGCAGGGGTGGTCCGATCGGTGGCAGGGAGGGGGGAAAAACAGAAAGAAAACTTACTACTGCCAATGCCAGCTGCCTGCCCCCACTGCTGGCCAGCCACCTTCCTGAGGATAGGATGGTGACTTAAGAGGACCTGCCTGGCCAACTGGCCTTTGAACATCCCAGGTAGGAAGTGGGAAGATCCCTTGGTTGTGGTGGGCGGCCTACACAACAGCGCCCCACTCCCTGGCCTGCGCTGTCGGGCTGGTCCGGCATCTCTTGCCACCGCAACCGCACTGCCCTCGTGGCTGGCAGGCACCTTCCTGGCCCTTCCTTCTCCAGGCTGTCGGGCTCCCGCCACCATGCTCACACCACTGCACACCCGCGTGTACGGCCTAGACGGCCTCTGCTGGCAGGGGGAGGCGGTGGGGCATGGTAGGGGTGCTGGCCACGCAAGGCCCAGCCACGGCTTGGGGGTGTGTGTCAGGCCTGAATGATGAGCCTATGGGCCCGCCTGGGGATCCGTGGTGTGTGTAGGGGGTAGCCAGCAGGCATGGGAGGCTCAGCTGCCATGGCCTGGTTGCAGCCATGACTACTGTAACACGATCCCACTGTTTGGTGAGTTTGGGCAATTGGTGGTGGTGGGGGCTGCTTGGGCTGCTGCAGCACGAGGGGAGGAGCAGTAACCGGGTGCTGGCTAGGGAAGGAAGGGCCGGGAAGGTGCTAGCCAGCTGCTGGTTGCGGTGGAAAAAGAGGCCGGCCCAGCCCAGCAGTGCTGGTCAGGGAGTGGGGCGGTGCCATGTAGACCACCTGCCACGGCTGAGGGACACTAGTTTAACTAGACACTAGTTTAACTGATTCTTAAACACCATCTCTCAGATGTTGGCTGGGGCAGAGGTCTTGTGGAAAAAGTGTGGGTGGAAATTAGAGGGCTGCTCTTTCTCTTATTCCTTGGCTGTATGTGTAGCTTGAAACCAGAGGCTGGAAGGAATTACCTAGTCTAGATATTGTACTTAGTGTCACAATGTGGTATTTAAACCAGATGCCACTAAATATGGATTATGTAGTGAAGCCAATTTTGGGTTTTATGATATTCTAACTAAATGGATCAAAACTAAACATAGGAAGGAAAACTACAAGCAACATTTTCCAGCTTCCAAAGAAATTCTTACATGGCTTTTTCATCATCGGATGGGTTATGCCTTGGAAAGCTTAATGTAAGCAACTTGATTTTTCAGCAGATGTTGCCAAGTCGGGTTCATTATGTCTCCTAACATTTTGACCAGGCCCACAACCAGGACTGTTGCCATAGATTTTCCAAATAAATACCTTTCTTGCTGGTGTAGACATTCAGATGCTCGTTCAAAGATCAGATTAACATTGGTATTATGCTCCCTTTCTTCCTTTATTTTTAGTAGCCGTATCTTGAATGAATGGAACCCTTAGAATGCTCTGTAATATAAAGGTGAACTAAGCAGGCAGGCAGGCAGGGGTGGGCCGTAGGGGATCACAGGGCATTCAGAGGGCAGGGCTTTCCAATCAGCAGTATCAGCAGTGTGATAGGGGTGTTCCCATCTCAGAAGTATTTCATTAAAAATCAAATTGTCACCCCAATTCATTAACACTTTGAACAAGAAAGTCATTATTTTAATAATAATATGCGACTAATATAATGATTAATCTTTCAAATTATTCTGGGGAATATGTTTGGGTGGGGTGGACAATCTGCATGATTTAGGAATGTTCGGTGAACCTCTAGGTCGATGATTTAACAATTAATACATTTTACAACAATCAGTGGAACAAATTAAGCTGCCAAGTGCATTCACATCAATGAACTGATTTCTTTACAAGTTTGGCTGTAACACTTTAGGACTAATGCTGGTGTTTCCGGACTACAGACAGCCTAGCGTAAGTAGGCAGAAAACTCTTCTCAGAAACCACAAGTTTGCCTGTAACTGTAAGCAGAGTTTCTCATCAGTAGGACAGAAATATAGTTGTTGTTACAGCATGGTTCTAGGCATGGTGTGTCCTGGTAGGGACCTTATGGCTGGGAAGAGCCTCTCAAATACAGTAGCACCCCTGGGACCTCTTGTGGATACAGAAATCTGCAGATATGAGATAACAACGGCAAGGGGGCTGCGGTGGTGGTGGAGTGTCAGGGGGCCTCCACCTTTGTCACCAATGTTATGGATGGGTAGACACCTGCAGGCCATGGTTTTGAGAGGGAGGATTCAAATAACCCCCTGCTGGGGAGAGGGTGAAAGAGCAGTGAACCTGCCATGGCCTCTGCTTGTGCTGCTGATGTTGTGGGCAGGCACTCCCGGGCCATGCAGCCTCCACCTCCACCACTGCAGGTGGGCCCTGCGGGCTGTTCCGCCTCCACCACCAATGCTGCGGGCGAGTGCTCACAGGCCATGCTGCCTCCACTGTGGATGGGTGCTTCCAGGCTATGCAGCCTCCATCTCCACCATTGGTGTCCTGGGCAGGCTCCCCTGGGCCACGTGGCCTCTGCAGCAACCGCCGCTGCACCGCTCGCACTGGCGCACCGCTGCCATCCCTGCCCCTCACACCGCCACTCACCATTTGCGGATATCTGAAACCATGGGTGCTGAATCAGTGGATATGGGGGTGCTACTATATGTACATTGAGCTCTAGGGCATTCTATGGTCCCGGTTCTCCAGAAGTTCTACCATTAGCACAACATTTTACCATTAACTGTGTACATCCTGCATTACTTTGATTTTGTTTAGAGAAAGAAGGAAGAAAATCAGGGAGGAGAACGTACATTTTTGGTGGTAGGAGGTGTACTTATTCATGGGTTACAATGAATTGTTAAGCAAAATTTGCTCTGAGGTGGGGGGAGGGTCACGTTCCAGACCTACATTACTTCAAAATTTAGCATCCCATAGCAGTCAGTACCACCAAATGAAACTAGTTACTGGTAACATGTCACATTGTTACACATTGGTCAAAATGGGGCTGCAGAACTATGTGTGCAAAACTGGAGGTTGTGCCCATGGGATTTGTGTTAGCAGCACAGAGGTGGCAGTACTATCCCTGAAGCACTTCTGCCACACATTGTACTATAACGCATGCTATGGGTTTACTGCTGCTTGTCCACCTGCGTAGCACAGCTCCTTTTTATCAGGATAATGGCCACTGTCCCCTTGCTCTGCGGATCATTAAACAATGCTTTCTTGAATTCTAATGGCCATGTGTCTTGCACTGAAGAACAGAATCCCCATGACTAAGACCCATAAATGGCAATAGACCCAGGGTGTTGCAAATGCCCGTAGAACCTGCATATTTCCCCTTCTCCCTTTCTTCCCCAATGCACCATCCTGCATTGCTTAAACTACAGTTTCCTGTGGACCGCATGGGGATGAACACTGTCCTCGTACTTGTTTGTTGACCAGAATGTGCAGCAACACGCAAACTATGGTTTCAGATTCCAGTTAGTGAAGCAGCACAGAATCACAATTTCCCATTTTAAGGCATAAGCAGCAACAGGGGTGTATTCACACACCAAAGCTGGCACAGCAAGACAAGTGTGTGTGTGTGTGTGTGTGTGTGTGTGTGTGTGTGTGTGTGTGTGTGTAGACCTGTGACTTGTTTCCATGTCTAATAAGCAAGAACATTATGTCCTAAATTGGACACTAGGTAGAGCTGATACATCTGGTGAACTGGTGTGATTGCACTGTGTATTTCTTGGATGCTTACATAGCCTCACAAAGCTCTAAGTACACATTTCTTTCAAACAATTAAACGCTTGCAGACGATGCTTCTGATGCAATGGCTTGTCTTCATGTCCCAGATGACACTGGAGGAAAGTGAAAAACTCTGTTACATGTTAGTCATGATGGCTTCCTACTCCCATTTTTTCCAGAGGCAGGACATTTTCTGGACTGGCGCCATGGTCAGTTTTCATGTGAACCCTGCCCGGGGTGCCTCTGTGTGGCTGTTCTTGCAGAAAGCTATGGGAAATTTCTTTCACAGCTGTGGGAGAGGTTTAGAAAGAAAAATAAGAAAAGTGGGAGAAAAACATTTATCCAGATTGCAAACTAGAAAATGATATGGTGCTACACTGGTGTGTGTGGTGCAGAGTGTTTGGATTTTGGTTAAATTCCTCTAGCTGTGCAGTAGAAGTGCAGGGATTCAGAAAGGAGAATACCTTCAAGTTCCCTGGATTCTCATCAACTGGGACTTACAGTATTAATAACTCATTCTGGGACACAGGGTAAAGAATAAAAGGTTTCCTTACAATTGAACAGATTAAACAGCAGAGTGAAAAACATTACTGTTTTCAGCAACAGACTTCAACAGACCCCACAGGGAGAAAGAACAGAGCAGAGAGGCAGGTAATTGAGAGGTAGGGAAAGAATGATTGCTTAGTACTGGGTAAATTGACAGTCACACCAGCCCAGAAGGGTCCCTTTAATCAGTTTAAGGTGTCATCCAGGTTTCAAAGGAAAGGGCTTTGAGTGAGATAAGACACTTTGAGAAGAATGTGTTCTTGCTCTTCAATGGCTTGATCATAATTAGAGATGGGCACGAAATGACCATTTTTTCGTTACCGTTCTCTGTTATTCGTTCCGTTACGTAACAGTACGAATAACGACCATTGTGATGGGGCAGGCTCGAACTGAACAGAACCAAGAAAATTTTCTTCGGTTCTGTTAGTTTCCGTTACTGACGTCGCGCCTGCTTGTGCGATGAAAAATGGAGCAGCGCCCAGCCCCCTGTCCAGCCGTCTCCGATTGGTGAATGACAGCCCACCGGGCACTCATTCAACAAGCAGAGGGCGGCAAGAGGGGCCTGGGCCTGGTGGAGCCTCTTTGTTCCCTCCCCGCTGGAGCCGACACGAGACTTTGCCAGTCTCACGAGAAGAGGCAGGATCCAAGCCCTTATGAGGGCTAGGCTCCAGGATCTCAGCCTCTTCGTTAGCACTCAGCAGGCTTTGGAGGGGAGGATGTTGGAGCTCGGCTGTGCCCGGCGCCACATGGCAAACCGGCGATGGTGCAGCCGGCTTGGAAGCAGGAGGGCATCGTTGGAGCACGGGGGGAGTGCAGCGGCACCCCCCACAGGTTTCCCTGGTCTAGGCCCGGGGGGGGTGCGGGGCAGTGGTCTGCTGGGGTGGCGGGTCCTGGGGTGGAGTGGTTCCCGGGGAGAAGGGTCCCAGTTAGGGCGGCGCTGCATGGAGCTCCGGGGTAGCAACCCGATGGGGGTGGTGGACAGAGCGGCAGATTGGTCCTTGGGGAGGGGGTCCAAGGGAGGGTGGCACTCGGCGGTGCTCCGGGGGTGGCGGCCTGTTGTGGGTGGTGACCGGAGCAGCGGCCCAGGGCTCCCCGTGGCTGCGGGATGGCTCTCCCAGGAGGCTTGCCCCAGCCCCGGGAGGGCTCCCTGCGGCCGCAGCTTGCCGCACCTGAAAAATGAAGAAACAGAAATGAAGCGGGCCCCAGGGGCCCGAAAAATGGAAATGGAACAAAGGGGGGCCCAGGGCCCAAATAATGAACACAAAACGCCATTTTGGCATTTTGTGCCCATCTCTAATCATAATATCAGTTTTCTATGGTTTTAAACACAGATATTTTGAAACTATGTACACTGCCTTGAGTACCTTTGCTGGAAGAAAGGTGGTATACCAATAAAGTAAATAAATATATGAGTAAATTTCACTGCATTAAAAACTATATATTCATAGTGCTTATTATAGAGAAGTTAATCCCTAATAATAATTAAACCAATGTCTGTAGGTCAGAGATGGATTTCGAAACAAAAGGACATTGGCCTTAGTATGCAGAGAGCACCCTCTTATTAATTGCAACTAGAATAGATGCACTGACTCAACAACATTGACATGTGTTCACTTGCCATGCAGCAGTTCAGGTGTACACTTTGCTCTTGCATTTTTGGACATATTGTATATTTAATTTTATCTGGTCACCTATCAGATCTTGTTGAGGTGGTGATGACAATGAAAATTAAACAGTCTGGGAATATTTAATGACATGCAATATAAAAATACCTGAAACAAGTCAATAGAAAAAACCATTCAAATAAAACTGTTGATTTTGTGGAGGAAGATTAATTTGCTCCCAGAAGCAATTTTTTTTTAATTTTGAACACTACAGTCACAAGATTTGTCTTTGGCAAAAAAAGATTCCTCTGAGTTAATTAGCTAGTGTTCTCCTCCTCTTGGCACAGAACTGACTTGCTGGCTCTGGTTCATTCCACAGACAAGAGGCAACACATGATGCACAGCTGTGGACTGTCCAGCTGCATCCATCAGATAAGTGCGGGCAGGGGAGGGATAATGCAGTGTGTTCAGAGAGGAGAAGATTCCTTGAAGGATTCTAAAGGGCAGCTCATCACATCCACACTGTGGAAAAGAAGAAAATAACCCCTTATTCCAATGTTAACTGGAAGACACCTTTTTTCTGATGGGGACAAATTGTAGGAGAAAACATCATGGCAATAATGATTTTGTGATTACTCCATTGCAGGCCAATGAGGTCAATGAATGGAGATAGCTCACTTTTAGTCCATCTCTGTAGCCAGGAGAAAAAAGTCAGCACCAACATTTGTACACATTTCAGTGTGCATTTCTGCCATGATTATGATTTTTGTTGTATCTTGTTTTCTAGTGTATACATGTTTTGCAAGGAGTCCATCCTATGACTGTACATTTAAAGGCATTTCTTTCTTCAGATAAGAACACATGGGGACACATTTTACGTTAATTTTGCATTCTGTGAAATGCACTGAAATATTCGGGAAAGGCACATGGTAGACATGGGCACGACCAGAAAAAATGAGGTTTCAAGTTTTCGTTTGTCGGAATGGGTCCGTTTCGGCTCGTTTCAGTTTGTCGTGAAATTTTTCAAAAATTTGTCATTTCCGTTTGTCGTTTGTCGTTTCCACCGTGATTTAGCGCGATTTGACTTCCCAGAGCATAGGGGCATCCTGCAATCAGGGCCAGCGCTAGGTGGCGGGCGGGGGGAGGGGGCGGGGGGCCATGGGTGGGCGGCGGCCACGGGTGGGCGAGTGGGCGGGCCGCGGCGCGGGCGGGCGGGCGAGTGGGCAGTTAGGATATCACTTAGGAAGGTTAGAGGTTCTGTTCTTGGCTTGCACCCCAAATGTGTGTGTGTGCAAGCAATTTGAAGTTGGGAAAATAGAAAATAAATGGTAGTATATAATATATATTTAAAATAAATCCACACCTCCCACTCCCAGTCGAACCTCCCCCTTTATCCAATATCAGAAAAAAATCCTCAAACTGCCAGAGAAGAAATAAAGAATAAACTGCTATTCCCTTCAGCAGACAAAGCTGCAGGGAATCAAAGAAATTATTTTCTAAATTCAATTCCCTCCCTCCCTGCCTAACTTAAACCCTAAAGCCTCCAGCCTCCCTCCTCAATCTCGATCGGATCACACCAGCACCAGCAGCCAGCCCTCCTCCCTCAACCACATCCATACACCTGACTGCGATTTCTGGAAGGTGCCGGCATCCAGAAGTGTCCGTCAAAAACCTGGTGATGCCATTGGTGGAATGGTTCAAAAAATTTGCATGGTCCCATCCCATGCCCAGCCCAAATGGGCAGGTCTAAAAAAATAAAAATAAAATAAAATAAAATAAAATAAAATCAATACGACCTTTTATTTCTATAAAACACCCACTGCTGCTACTATAAAAATTCAGGCATTTAAAATAAATAAATTTCACATGTTTCTGTTGTGATTTGGTGTGTTTTTTGACCACGATTTCAAAAGAAAAATTGCGGTCGCCATTTTGGATCCCCCCCCACCGCATGGCATTCAGCGAGACAGACGACAAGGATGACCCCCCAGCCTGGTGCAAGCAGCCCAGGACAGGAGAAGAGGGGGAAGGTAGGTGACAAAGCCTCAGGCAGGCATATTTTTGCCTGCTTTTTTGGCCGGGAGTCGGGTTTTTTTAAGAAACTTTTAAAAACCTTTTCTGTGCTTCGCATCGCGCGATCGCCGCAATGCCACAAACGGAACGAAAAACCCGACCAAATGTTTCTCTTTTCGGTTTGAGTTCGAGTTCTGACGGCTTAATTATCGTTACCGTTTCCGTTACGTAACGGAAACGATAACCGAAAACGGAAACGACAATTTCGCCAAGTCGTGCCCATGTCTAGCACATGGTGTACAAATGCATTCTGGTTCATACATAGATTCTCTTCAGATGGGAGAGAAAGAATTAGGCTTTGTCGGTATGGAGAAAAGTTGTCATTGATGCCTCTCCAGAAACTCTTTCCAAAAGACTGTGGAAAAAGTCCTGGTGGAGTCAGCAGTGGCTTATCCAAGGCAGCCTAGAGACACCATACAGGGAAATCTGTCTCCTGGAACCAGCCTTCTCTGCTCTTGCTTAGTGGTGACAAATCTTTTCTTAACCCTGTTGCCAAGACCTAAATGCTCACCTTTCATCTTGTTGGCTGCTTTTTTCCATATCTACACTTGGTTATGCATTACCTCTGCTGTGGACCACATTGCTTTCTGGTTGTGCAAAATGAACCTGTTTTCTGGCCTGGCACTTGAACTGCTTATGATCTGAATTATTCTTCCTGTATACTGAGATGCTGCACTATGGTCAGTCCTAGACTATATCTAGCCCCACTCTGCAGGCATACTGTTGAACCCTGCAGGCCAGGGGTGGGAAATCTTGGGCCCTGGGGCCAAATTTAGGCCATGAAATCCCTGTGTTTGCTCTTTGGGGTTCCTGGATGGCCACATCCCGTTCTCCAGGTGACCACTGACTTCATAGCTTTTCTAGAGCCCCCCCCCACTATAAAAGGTTGTTGTGCCTGTCCCAAGGCTTTGTGATTAAATGAATAGCTGTAATCAAGACATTGCTGTAATTTCGTGGACAGTGGACCCTGCAAACATCCCTGAAATTGAACTCAGCCCTTGAACCCCCTACCTTTGCTGCAGGTTAGTTAATAAACAGTCATTTTTAAAGGTCAGAAGTTTATGATGCTTTGTCCGAACCACAAAACTCGTGCTAGGATCTCGCACAGACAGGCCTGGACAAACTAAGCCACCATCCAGTTTGTTGTTTTTCTGCTTGCTGGACTTCAGAATCAGGGCTTTGTTCACTGCAAGGGCAAGATGGCAGAATGTGCTTGGTATGGTGGGTCATGCTTGCAGTTGTTTAACCTGAGATCCATCTTCCAGGCCATGACTTTCCTTACTGTGCTCTTGTCCACCTGGTCCCTTAATATTATCACTAGTTTATCTGCATCCATTCATAGCAGGACAAGTCATCCATCCATCCATCCAGTTTACATACCACCCATCTAGCGAATCACTACTCTGGGTTGTGTGCAACAACAACAGCAGCAGCAACAGCAACAACAACAACAAAACAACCATAAATTATATATGTAATGGCTACAGACACTAATAACACAAATTTCAAAAACAGCAGGATATGCAACAACGTCCATAATGGAACATACACTATAGTACAGTATTCCTTTTCTCCTTGACCCAGTCTCCAGCTATTTGGGGTGAACTTCCCTGAAAACTTCTTTAAACAACTCAGTTTTTAGGAGTGTTCTAAATATATGAAACATGCACCCACCTTAACTCTTGCAGGAGAGCATTCCACATAGAAGGCAGCCTTGCAGAGAAAGCCCAGTTTCTGGTTATGCTTTTCCAGGCTTCTCTAGGTGTCAACACCTGCAGGCACGAGGATGGAGTCAGGACAAGGATGACATGGGGCTGGAAGCTGCAGGACTGTGACTGGGTCTTTTGGGGCCTCTGTCTGAAAAAAACAAGGCAAGAGAGCAAAACAACAACAACTGATAAATAATTGGGATGATCAGAATCACAGTTTACGGTCTATGGCAGGCCTGCCCAAAGTCCGGCCTGGGGGGCAAATCCGGCCCGTCAGGCCATTCTGAGTGGCCCGCAGCTGGCTGGCCTGCCCCTCCCTCCCCCTCCTTCACCCCATGTTTTTTTAAAGAAAGTGGGTGGGGCTTGCAGTGGGGTGGCAGGGTTGGGGAGCAACCGGCCCCTGACACATTCTCAGCCACCAAATCTGGCCCTCCTCACAAAAAGTTTGGGCACCCCTGGTCTATGGTCTCTTATCAGCCGTGAAATGAAAAATCCATGAATGATGAAAGGGTGGCAGAAGGGAAGGAATCTAATCGCATGAATTATCCCACATGGATGCACTGAACATGTATGAAAATTCATTATGTTACTATGTGCAAAAATATTGTTACGCATGGAAACCATACTAAAATGCATAGGACTAATCATTGTGCATGTCTAAAGCATTTTTACAATGCCGAAACAATGATAGATGTAAACAGAGAAGGCCAGCTAATATGTAAACTGGAGACATAAATGTTTTAGATTCAGGCAGGTAGAGGGCTGGGGAAGATAATAATAATAATTGTGTGCTGTCAAGTCATTCTTTTCAGGGCATCTTTGGTAGAGAGCACTCAAAAGTGATTTAACATTCCTTTCTTCTGGGGTGGTGGTGGTGGGTTATCTTCTGACTGTGCAACTTGCCCAGGCCGGCTCCCCTGGGATGCGCATTGGGGAACCGGACTCACAGAGCCTTTGGCTCCACACCCAGATATAGCCTTAGTTGAGGGAATGATACCCTCACTTATCTGGCTTTAGTTATGGGAAAGGAATACCTTTGCTGCTATGCATGCATGCATACTATTTTTCTGACCAGCAGAGGGAAGCAGAAGGATGAGAATTATGTTTGTCTTGAACTGCACATTTAAAAAAAAAGTTCGGGGAAAGTTGATCCTGTCTCTCAGAGATGCTCTTCCCCCAAAATCTGCTGATAATTTCTTTGTTTGAAATAGTGGCTTTGTTCTGCTAAAATACAGACTCATTTCATAATGCCAACCACTCTGTTTTTTTTAAAAAAAAAAACCACAGGGGAGCTATTGGCAGTGCTTCTGACCTTGTTGTTGTGTCGTTACTGTCATGACCAACTCTTCGTGACCCCATGTCCATGGAGTTTTTCTTGGCAGGAATACTAGAGTGGTTTGCCAGTTCCAACTCCAGGCACCTGTCAGCCATCCAAATATTAGCCAGGCCTGACCCTGCTTAGCTTCTGAAATCAGGCGAGAACAGATGTGCTTAGGGCATCTATGTGGCTGTTCTGACCTTAGTGGGTAGAAATTAACATAGTGTAATATCAAATTAATCTTATGCTACTTCTGTGCTCTGTGAAAGCTATTGCTTCCTCAAGAAACCCAGAAGCTGCTTGGATTGCTCCTAAACAGCAGACAAACTACAGTAATCTGAGTAGGGACAAGTGCTATTTGACATTACACAAATGGCATTTCACATTGCAAATGGCAGCTTTTGAATACTAAGAAGTCCTTAATAATAATTGCATGCTATCCAGTTAATTTTGATGTATGGCAGCTCTTGCCAAGGTATCCTAGGTAGTGAGTACTCAGAAGCAGTTTGCCATCCCTTCATCTGGAGGCACCCTGGTCACATGAGGCACAATGGGAAATTAAATTCACAGTTCCTGCCTCTGCAGCCAGATACCGAAACAACTGAGCAAACCAGTCAGCTTAAGAATTCCTTAGGTGCACATTATAAGTTCACAAAGCCTCTTCAGATGACTGCTGTGTGAACTTTGGCCTGGCTTAGGCAGAGTTGTTAGTTTTGCAAGAGCAAAAAGATATTGAAATGTAACTATTGAATAAAATGGGCCAGAAACTGGTGAGAGCCATTGCAATAGGATGGTGGATTAGAATTCAGGAGATCTGGGTTCAAATCCCTGCTCAGCCATGGACACTGGTGTGTGTGTGTGTGTGTGTGTGTGTGTGTGTGTGTGTGTGTGTGTGTGTGTGTGTGTGTGTGTGTAAAGGGAAACTCTTCCTTCAACATCTTGAAAATCCTGTTAGTGTGACATAGGTCAGATGCAATTTGCTAACACACAACACGAACAAGATTTTGGGTGTGTGTGTGGACCAATAAATACCATTTGAAATAATAACTCCATAGCACATGGCACAGTCCTGTCTAATAGGGGGGCTGAAGTAAAAACTATCATAGCAAATAGAGCTGTTTTCCATTGTTTTTGTTCTAATCCTTCTTTAAAGTCATTGAAGCTAGCAACTGTTAGCACCACACTGTATAAAACATGTGATATCCTTTTCCATCTACAATTTCTGAATAGTTCAAACCCCCAACTCTGGTTGGCAAAAGGCAAAGTTGGATTGTTATCTATTGAAGGAAAAGAAAGGAAAGCCAAAGGTACTTTTTAAGCATAGAAGTCTAATCATACTTCAGAATAAAGTAACTGAAAAGGGGGAGGAAGATGAGCAGAGAGAAAAAAGAAATCAATGGGAGGTCGTGACAGGGAGGAAACCAGATTTGGAGTTGAGAGAACAGGACAATCAGAGAAAGAAGAGAGAAAGAAAAATACCAGGCACACTTCATCTCAAACCCACAGTTCTGGTAATATTCTTTCTTCATTTCAGTCTCTCTCTCTCTCTCTGCTTTTCCTTGAAGGGAAAGAACCCACACACCCCACTGCGTGGCACCCGGGATTTGTACTGCTGAGCTGCCAACTTTGCAGCTGACTGTTTCAGCAAAAGTCAGTCCAGAACAGGTACAGTGAAGTTTTGGCACTCCAGATATTTTGGACTACAACTCCCAGAATCTCCAGACTATACTACCAGTAATAAAGAATTGGGAGAGTTGTAACCCAAAACATCTGGAGTGCCAAAGGTTCACCACCCTGACCTATAAAACAATTTTGATAGTCAAGCTCTGCTGTCTTTGTGTGGAGTGCTTGTTTTATATGTTAAAGACATGATGACCCTAGTCCAGTGATGGCGAACCTTTTAGAGACCGAGTGCCCAAAGTGCAATTAAAAACCCACTATTTTTTTTTGCAAAATGCCAATAGAGCAATTTAACCTGTATACAGGTGGCTATGAAGGGGCGATGTCGGGTGCCGACAGAAAGGGCTCCAAGTGCCACCTTTGGCACCCGTGCCATAGGTTTGCCATCACTGCCCTAGTCCATGGTTTTTCAGCTGCATAGGTCAGAAATAATGTTCAGTACGACTTCACAAATAGATGCATGTCGTGGTGGATAGATCCAGGCCAGAAACAGCTGTACTAAAAGGGCAGTGATGCATTTTGATTATATGGCATCATACTACAGTATACATTTCAATGAATTAGGAATAAGGAGAGAGCCCCACATTCAAGGCCAATGGGAGGTCATACACACAGCTCCACCATGTCAGCTGTTGGTGGTAAAGCCTCAGATTACATGACTCTAGACATCATATTATTAAGGTTGATGAGAGGTTTCCATGGTATTTCTTTCACAGAAGTAACAGCTTTTAGAATAGAAGCAACCTTTTTATTAGTGATGCTGCAGTCCTACCTTTCAACCTGCTATTTTCTGAATGCCCGATGTCTTTCCTTATGCATTCTCACCACACAGACAGTTTTGGGTGGAAATTAATGGAAGACTGGACTAACATCTGGTGGAATACAAAAGAACCTAGGGTGTGTTTCTAGTTGGGAAATCTTGGCAGCACTCAAATTCCTCATAGAGGACTGAGATTTCTAGCATCATATAGTAATTAATTCTGTAAGAGACACCAACAGCAAATCCCCCTCTTTTTTGCACAGCTATTTGCTTTGTTTACTTAAAAGTTATATAACACATATAATTATTCCATAAAATCAAATATTCATGGTTGGAACAATTCTTCGCAAAACAAGTAAAATCAGATTACAGATCAAATCATCCCTCACTCAAAATGTGAGCAAACTCTAATATCTACAAATTGAGTTGAACATGGGAACCCAGACCAACCAGGGGGCATCAGATCAGTGGTCTGGGCTGGCACCAGGTCATGTGGCTGGGCTTCTAGGGGCATGGTGGCACCTTGTGCTCCTTATAGCAAACAGAAGGGAAACGGGAAGTTGGGGAGCCCCTTCCAGCTGGATAGTTTTAGATTGGCTGAGGTCCAAAGAGACGAGATTTGAACCTAGTAGACTGAAATGGAGGAATTATTTATTTATATTTATTTATTTGATTTATATAACTCACCCCCCCCATCTAGCCCGGGGCCACTCTGCCAGAAGCTTCACTCGGGTCCACTTGCCTTGTATATAAAAGGAAGTACACAGCACTCCAGTCATTTGGCACCTTCCTTCTTCTTACTGGTTGTTCAGCCATGGTTTTTAGTTGTTTTGTTCACTGTTGCTTTTGCAGTTTGGCATTTTAGGGTTACCTTTTATTGCTGGTTCAGATATGATCTCCTTCCCCTTTCCTGTCACAACTTTGTTTAGAGTTTGGGGCACTGGAGCAGATCCAGGCTGTGTGAGGGCAGCAGTAAGATCCCTGCTTGCCCTAGGTAATAGAGGAATCTTTTTAAGGACCCAGGGAAAGGGCAGTGGTCTGGCCAAGCCCCTAAGTAGCAATGACCTGTGGAGTGAGGTACACACTTGTGGTCTTCAAGGGACTGCTTCTCCTGTATGAACTCCCCCCTCTCAACTAGTGACTGGGAGAGGGGAATGATGGTTAATAGAGATGGAAACGAAATGCCAAAATAGCCCCCCCATGGGGGCTGGTCGTCGGCAGTGGTGAGTTCCTGGCCCAGCGGAAGCCGTCAAAATCAGGTAGGAGAAGATGCTGGATGGGAGAATGAAAAACAAAATGCAACGAAACAAAAATTTCCATTATTTGCTTTGTTATGTAACAAAATGAATAATGGACAATGAAACAAATACAAAAATCATTTCAAGCCCATCTCTAATGGATAGCATCAAGGGGCACTTGGGTTTCCCATTGATCTAGGTCCATTCTCAATGCTGTAGCCAATATAATTGTAGCCTCCCCCTCCAAAGACTTAGGTGTTTGTCATTTTTCTGCCACTCAAACCTGATCACTGCCATAGGCCTACAAGTCTTAATCTGATTAATACTGGTTGAGGAATGTGGTCTAATTTATACATAACTCCAAAGTGGAATGTTGCTACTGATTGATTGCTTTGCTGTTTTACGTGGTGGCTAAATGTCATGCTATGCAACTAGTCAGTCATTTAGAATGTTTACATTTCTATTACATGTGCATGGTAGAAGAGACTCAGGTTATTCATTTTTGCTTGAATGAGAGTTCAGGCTTGACTTGATTGAACACCAACTTTTCTGCTTTTCTGGGAGTCTCTTGTATTTGTACCAACATCACTTTTCAAATGAGTTGATTTTTGTCCCTGTCTTTCTTCACTAGCTTCCTTTCACATAGGATGGATACCTTGCTTTCCAGTGGTATTCTTTGCTAACTCCAACCTCTTCCATTCTCCTCCCTCTTAATTTCAAAAAAGCATATTTTGGTACAGAAGGACCGTAGCCACATCCAAGCAATTCTCACTTCTGTCTTTTCACATAATACAGATCATTGATTGATTGATTTGATTTGATTTATATCCCACCCATCTAGCTATAAGGCCACTCTGGGCAGTTTACAACAATAAATATAAAATAAATACAGCAATGCTTTGGTTTACAAGTGCCTTGGTTTGTGAGTGATTTGCAAGACAAGCAATCATTTCTTCTAAATTTTGCCTTGATCAATGAGCAATGTCTTGCAATAGGATAACTGGAACAAGACACATGATCACAAGTGAGCCAATTGTAGCTCCCTTCCTCCCTCCTTGCTGGATTGTGCGGATTGTCTGGAATGTTTCATCTCTGGTAAGCCTCAAAATCAGGGGAGGTAGAGAATAACGGAGGTTTCCCGTGCACCATCCAGGAGCATTTTCAAAGGCGAGTGCAGGTTTAGGTTTTATTTTCTTTATATTTATATTTTTAATTAATTTGTTTTCAACATGATTTCTTATTTTTCAAACCACTTCTAGTCATAGGGCAGCTAGTCAAATGTGTGCATGGCTGTAAACTGCATTTTATTATTGTCACATTAAAAACAGAGAGTAAAATCCAGTTGTTCATCCCAAGCAGAGCAGATTCCACAGCCAGGACGTGGATTTCTAGCCAACTTCTTTTGTGAGTTTTAGCATTTTTGTGTGTACAGTATGTGGACTATGGGATCCCAGAATGAATCAGCTGAATTTCCATTATTTCTAATGGGTAAATTTGCTTTGATATATGAGTGTTTTGGTTCACAAGCATGTTTCTTTTATGCTTGTAAACCAAGTTTTTACTATACAAACAAAAATCAATAATACAATAAAAATAACAGTTAGTAGAAGAGGCAGCAGTGAGGAGGAAAACTAGAGTGTAAGGTGTAATGCTGGGAGCTATGTCCAAGACTCTGAGAAAGCCTGGTTAAATAGCAAGGCTTTTAAACAGTGTTTAATATTCCAAGTGAGGAGCCCAGGCACCTATCAGGAAGAAGAGAATTCCAGAGGTGAGGGCTATCACCAAGAACACCAGGTTCTTGGTTTTATCTTTCTGGGAGAGCCCTCAGTCATCCTGCCTAGGAAGAACAGGTCACACAAAGAGTTCTTGTTGGAAGAAAACATTTGACAGGTCCTTAGGTCCTAAGATTGTATGCTGATTTTCTGGAAGTCACTACCACTAGGACTCCTTGAAAGATCTTAAAAAGCAGTTGGAATTGGGTATCATCAGCACATTTATGGTATCAAGCCACAAAATTATGCCAAGAGATGTGAAATTTCCGGAAACTCTGTGTGTATGGGGGTGAACACACGCACATACACACACAAACCATGCCCCTTATTTTTCTATTTTTTCGAAAGTATTTTTCCATGGCTTCAACATTTCTGGAAATTTTACATCTCTGTTCTGAACATCTTCTATCAGCTTTTTCATGTCTATGTGAAATAAGATGTGGAATCATGGAACCCTGAGACACTCCACAAGCTAATGGTCAGTGTGCGGAACAGGAGTCCCCCAGCACCACTACTGTTCACAAAGTGACACCACACAAGGGAAAATCCCAGAGGCAGACTCCTTTTACTGTACCATCAGTTCACCACTTCTCACCCAAACCACAAGGCAATGGTCAGGGCTGTTTTTCAACAAGCGTGAATGGAGGAGAAGAGGGTATCCTGTAGATCATCTTGACTGCAGCTATTGCTGTTGTCAACATTCAGGGTGCCCTTTGTTTGTAAAGCTTGGCATCCTTTTTCCTACTGGCAATGTGGTCACAACTTTGAATCATGGGTACAGAAGCACAATATCCCACATTCATAAATCAGAGGGTTTTTTTTTTTAAAAGAGCTGAGTTTTAAAAAGTATTTGAGTCTAGTATAGAATCTTCCCATCTGCAAAATGTTGAAGGGTATCAAAGTTTTGAAATTACCAGTCTACAGGCTGGTCTACTAAAGCCATAGTTGCAGTTTCCCTGAAATGGAATGTTTGCCTATGTTTGTTGAAAAATGTATGTGCATATCTGTAATGCTGAGCTCTGAGACAGCATTGAAAGATAAATCTTTGTGGGTGTTAGAAAAAGGTCAAGCTAATTTTATAATCAGCCAGGTAGTAACCATAGTTAACGCACTGCCTATAAATCAGCAGCTTCCAGCCACTGCCTTCTGCTAAAGAGGCACTCTTCATGTAAGCACTGGCCAAACTAAAAATCAAATGGCCCAAGCTGTTTTTTTTTTTTTTGGAGGAGGGGTAGTTGCTAGAAAAGCATAGTTTCTATTGCCTTAACTAGCTCATCATGTACCTGTAAGGGGTTTCTGTCCCCAGACTTGCTATCAGATCCCCTCAGGGCAAGACAATGTGCAGGGCACCAGAATGTTTGATTGAAACATTTGGGAGCTCAAGGGAGACAGTTTCTTCTTTGTTATTATTACCACATGTGCTTTCAATCAGAATCTCACAACAATCTGCCTGAGAAAGAATACAACAATAGCCCAGGAGCAAGAGGAAAGGGGTGTGGAGGGGGGCTGCGAAGCTGCCCTGCTCATTCCACCTGAAATTCTCTCGGCTTCACTGAGAGAGTTTCTGATTCTAAGGTGTCAAAAGGCCCTTAAACAAGGTTCCCCTTGGTGTGGACCTTTGTAAATGTGTTCATCCAAACAAGCACAGTTATATATCTTCTCCAGACTTTGAGGTAAACAAGGGATGGTTGCATACAGCAAAAGCAAGGCTGCATCACATACTCTGACTTGCCTCTCTATTTACACTTATTGATCGTGGCCTAGGGTTAAAGAAAAAGTAGAGCCAGGAAGCAGGTTGCAACAGAATAGAACGTAACAGTCCGGCATGTTGAAACACCTCTATCCGCCTGCTTCACATTTATACTGCACTTTGCTCAATGCATGCTGTATATCAGTGTTCCCAGAGGCAGACTCCTTTTACTGTACCATCAGTTCACCACTTCTCACCCAAACCACAAGGCAATGGTCAGGGCTGTTTTTAACCCTAAGCCTAAGAATGGAGGAGAAGAGGACCATCCCGCTGGATCATCTTGAAGCAGCTATTGCCTGTCGTCAACAGGGGTGGGGGCCCTTTGTTGTAAAGCGGAGTATCCCATTTTCCTACTGGCAATGTGGTCACAACTTTGAATCCTGGGTACAGAAGCACAATATCCCACAGCCATAAATCAGAGGGTTTGTTTTTTAAAAAAGAGCTGAGTTTTAAAACGTATTTGAGTCCAGAGTAGAATCTTCCCATCTGCAAAATGTTGTTGGGGGCCGGGCGGGCAGTTTTGAGGTGGAGATCCGCTGGAGGCTGGGCGAACAAAAGAAGAAGTTGGAGGAGGAGGAGGAAATGGAATGTCGAGGAGGTTTGGAGGAAAATGCGGGTGCATATCTGTAATGCCGAAGGCAGGTGGGCATGGTGAAAGATGCCCGCCTGTCATTGTTAGAAAAGGTCTTTTTGCATTTTTACCCCATGCCAGGTTCTTTTTGGGGGAGGACTTTAACCTGCTTTTTCATCCGGGAAGAGCCTTCCAGCCTGCCGCCTTCTGCCGCTGAGGCTCTTCTTCTCCCCCCGTCCCTGCTTGTGGGGCAGGAGAGCCCCTCCACCTGGCCCGCCTAAAAATCAAATGCTCCAAGCTGCGGCGGGGGGGAGGGAGGAGGAGGAGGAGGTTGCTAGAAAAGCATAGTTTCTATTGGTTAACTAGCTCATCAAAACCTGCAACGTTTCAGCCTGGACTTGCTATCAGATCCCCCAGGGCAGGGCGCTTTGGAGGGCACGGCAGAATGTTTGCCGCCGCCACATTTTCCAGCCCGGGCGGAGACAGGTGGTGGTGGTGGTGGGGACACTTTCAATCAGAATCTCACAACAATCTGGAGAAAGAATACAACAATAGTCCAGGAGCAAGAGTGTGTGTGACACACTTCTGTCAAGCTCCCCTCCCTCCCTCCCTGAAATCCCTTGCCCGCCTGAGTCACCGGGCTCAGTTTCTCCAGTACAGTAAGAAGGTTGTGGGGATGGGTTCGGTTGTTGTTGTTGGTTGTTGTTGTTGTTTTGTAAATGTGTTGTGTGTGTGTGTGTGTGTGTGTGTCCTCTCCAGTGTGTGTGTGTAAACAAGGGATGGTTGAGAGAGAAAAGCAAGGCTGCATCACAGACTCTGAGGGAGTTCTGTTCAGCAATTGATCAGGCCTAGGGATAAAGAAAAAGTAGAAGGAAAAGATGGACTAAATCAAAATAAAGTCTGGCATGGGAAAAATTATCAAACGCCTGGTCCACATTTATAAAAGGTTGGGGATCACTGCTGTATATGATCATCCCTATATTCTTAGCACTAGGCCTGTAAAATGCAGCAGTATTACTGTACTCATGTTGCATTGGGCAATTGTTTGCCTAAAACAGACATCTTCTGGCAGGTTTAAACAGTCACTCTGAGCTTCATACAATACTGTGTTGAGAGCTTGCTTTAATACAAGCCCTGACAGTTTTGCCTAACAACTTAAACTTTTACTATTGCAACCTAATTCCCCTCATTCCCTGCTAAAGTGCTTTGTACTACTGTTTGCTAAAGGTCAGTAATGGGGCACCCAAAAAGTTCTGGAAAAGAGCCCTCTCATTACCGAGGCCTTTTCAGGACATAATTGACAGATAATTCCTTATGCAGAGTATGGGAAAGGTTGCCTTAAACAACAACAACTAGGTCACATCTGCAGAATCAATGGGAAGGAGGACTCCAACCCCGGCTCTGAGGTTAGTGCATGGACACACATTGGATGTGGAACAGGATCTTGGCAGCTGGTGGAACATTTGAGGAAAAGAGGTTTGAAGCATCTCTTCCACATGGTTTGCTTGTATTGCCTGGCCGTATCCTCACAGTTTCCACACATTCAAAGGGGCTTAAGGTGGAGACCTCTCCCTGGATCGAGTCCTTGAAATAAACCATCTCTCCAGAGCCATAACTAGTTGTTTTGGCACCTGGGGCAAAGGTTAGTATGTATCTCCCATCCACTCAGGATGTGAATCCTCCATGAAAAAGGAAGTGGGAGCATAATTTGGTGCTCCCTCTCAAAATGGATCATATTTATTCTTACAATGAAAAAAAAAGGAATCAGAAGGTGTTGCTATTTACAGTGTTTTCCTAACACCCAACTGCAGATTTGCTACTAGATTTTAGTGCCCTCCAAATTTTGGTGCCCTGGGACAAAGCCCCTTTTCCACCTCAGCTACAGCCATGTCCTGTACTTTCCAAGAACACAGTTCTTCTTGCCCATTAAATATTCTGTAGTTGGTTAGACACTGGAAAAAAAGGCACCCTGACAGCCTTTCATCCTATAGTGCGTTCTCAAATGCTCCAATGACCTTCAGCAGCTCATGTCCTTAGAGTTTCTTAAGGTGTATGTGTGCCAGCTTTATGTGTGTAAGGCATGAATGCTCTGACTTTAAAAGCAAAATAGACATGTAGAAGAATTTTGAATCATTTCAGTATAGGATGGTCCCTTATCCATCATCAAAGGTAGGAGATGCATCACCCTATGTTAATTGATGTGCATGTACAAAATCAGAAATTAATTTTTAAAAAACAATTCAAACCAAACGAAGGTACATAGGGGTCAGGTAATTTGTGTGCCTGATGCTCAGATGCTGATAATGATGGATAAGGTTTTTTAGGCTCCTCATCTCCCTTCTTGCAGTTCTTTGCCTTTTGATCAGACTTGTCAGCTCTGCAGATAAGTGAAACCTTTAAAAGGAGGATTGTCTTCTGGTAGTTCTTCAAACAGAGGAGGACTATTCTCATTGAAACTGACTACACTGTCTTTGTGCAGAGTCCATATCCTCATCCACTTTTATAATAAATAGTTGGGTTCATATCTTGTATCTCTTTTCTGGTCAATGGTTTGAAATAACATTAAAGAATAATCTTGAGGAGGTGAACTTTCAAGGAACACTAACTGCACTTGCTCCATTTCTTCAAGGTTCTCTCCTCCCCCTCCCCCTGGGACAGATCCAAATTGAAATATCCAGCTGTGCTGCTATGGAATATCACTGAATCCTAATTCCTGTTTTATTACAGTCTCTGACAGAAGCTTGTAGAGTGTGTGCATTCCTTTTGAGAAAATGTTGGTCTTCAACTTTATAAGAACAGCATATGCATTGGATGAACTCCTCTGCTTTTCTTGAAGCTGTGATATGAGGAAGGAATATGAACAAAGTAGGGAGCCAGTGCAGAATTATTAGAAGCATAACCCCCATAAAGTCTTCATTATACTGCTGTGATTGGTGTCAGTAATAAAAAAGTCTAAAAAAAAAAAAGAAACATACAGTAAAGTGAATCTTTGATAAGTCTTTGTATTTTTACCTGGAGTCCCTGGCCCTTTTGGATTTAACTAGATTAGTTTTTTCCCTATATAGGCTCCAAAGGCACAGAATGCCAGGAGATTTAGCATATAACAAATGTGCTGGCTGGTTGGTGTTTTCCCCCCTTCTTTGAAGCTACTTAGGAGGCAAAGATTTGGGGAAGGGGGAGAAGGGAGGCTGAGCGCCTTACTGTGATTGGTAAGTACAAGAAACTCCTCCTAATGCTGGCTGACAGACCCTTCATTTCCATGAGAAAAGGAATGGGTGGCTCCCTGGTTTCGAGGCTCTTCTGCAGAGAGTTACACAGACATTGTCTGCAGAACTCGGGAGAAGCAGATTGATTTGTGAGAAGAGCACCCCCCTCGCCCAAGGCAGGCCACCCGAGGTCAAGCTGAAACCCCTTGGAAACTGCCAGCAGGATGGAGGTGCTTTTTATCTTGTCTGGCTGTAGATGCTGAGACTAAAAATCAGTTTTTTGGGGTGGTGGTGGCAAAGGAGCTTTGGTCTTTTGCCTGCTGGCGGTAGGAAAAGAACATGCTCGCTAAAGCCACTTGGCTAATCTTCTTAATGCAGTCTAGCCTGGTGGGAGGACAATGGTGGTGGCAGAGACTATGGGGCTCCCCTGGAACCACCACCACCTCTCCGTTGCCAACAGCTGCTAGTGCTGTGACCTCATTGGGCCTGCCAAAGGAAGACTCGGCCAGTAGCTTTTCACCAAGGAAGACGAGGGTCCACTCAGCTGTTATGGCAGGATGGAAACCTCCTGGCAGGAAGATTTCAGGGGTCAGCAGAGGGCTTCCCCAGTCAATCCTGACCACTGGAAAACCCACCCCGACTTTCCCCAAGAAAACAATGGTGGAATTAGAACTGGAGTTTAGAACAGCTAAGAGAATAAATCTGTGGAAACGAAAGAAAGCAGGTAATACAAGCCGTAAAATAAAAATAATAATCCCAATATCTCTAACTCATTGTTTAGATTTCTGTTTGCCCAGGGCGGGCACACACACACACACACACACACACACACACACACACACACACACACACAGAGAGAGAGAGAGAGAGAGAGAGAGAGAGAGAGAGAGAGAGCATTCCAGATGGGTGTTCCTAAGAATATCACTACTGTATCTCGCATCCCCACTTGCTTTTTGATAAGATCATCTACCTCTCTGTTTATCAGGTATATGATGCAAATGTTTCCTAAGTGTCCTGATCTTTTGAGACGCGATGTGGCAGGCTTGTGGAAACAATAAATGCCCTGTTTGTGTTACCTCAGTTGTGTGAATGCTACTGTGGCACTCTGCTTTCCTGTGCCACTGAATGCTGGAAACATTGCTGATGTTTGAGGAAGGGGTCAAAGTTGGGAAATCTGGCAAATCATTTAGTTTAATATCCGTTCCAGGTAACTTGGTAGAAATTTGTACTCCTGGTTTGTAGGCTTTCTGTCTACAGCTCGTGGGCCACTCAGAGAACAAACTGCTGGGCTAGATAAGTCTTTGATCCATGGGTGGTGGTGGTGGGGAAGCAATATACATTACTGGAACCTCTCTCTCTCTCTCTCTCTCTCTCTCTCTCTCTCTCTCTCTCTCTCTCTCTCTGCTTGTATTTTACAAATGTATCTAATTCATTGTCTGCACACTTAAAATGTTGTTAGAACTGGAGCTTCCGTAAAATGAAAGGCAAATTTAACACAAACACGACTCAATATACTTTAGGCAAATTAGCTTGTTTTTATTTTGACTGACATTTCCTTTGGGAGGTACCTGTACCAAGCTTTTGTGTGTCTAATGCACGTTGGTCTGAAAAACCTGCAGGACTGGAGGAATAACACTGTGAGAAACGGGAAAGTGCATTTGTCTTAGCAAGTGCTACAACCCTACATTAAATTATACACAGTACCTTTACATCTCCTGTAATCAGGAGGCAAGGGTAAGTGTAGGCGTCCTTCCTTCCTCACCCCCAATCTTTTTGATTTTCAAAGCATTGCTGCCAAAGCCTGTCTTTCTGTCAGTTCATGAATCGTCATGGATGAAGACAGCTTGGGAAAAATCCCATGTAGGAGAAATGACTGCCTCTGTAGGCTGAACTCCATGGTACAGTAAATGGAGTTGGGGTGTGCTTCTTAACTGAAGGAGTTGGGGTGTGCCAAGAAGGAGGTTTAGGCTATGGGAGGGGCCCCCAAGAATTTCAGAGCTTGGGGTTAATTTGCCACTGACATCACAGCCCTCTTCTTGGGAACGGCTATTTCCTCTGCAGAGGTCTGTTGGATATCTATGCTGTGTAATTAGAATTTTCCCCAGTGGGTTGAAGGAAAACAGTAACTACCAGCTGCTCTGAGAGGTGTTGCTGTTTATTATAGGGCAATGAAGAAATCGAGAGTCAAGAATTAGGTACAAATAACTTCTTTCCTTTCTCAAAGTATAAAATGATTTTAGCTTATTTCAACTGAACGGGTGTGCTTCACAGTAAAAAATCAACCACACATTTTAAAAGCTTATCAAGGTCCTAGTTTAGGGGCAGCCCATGTTCTTTTACTGCCTGAGGTGGGAGCAGAATGCAGTGGCAGCAGCATCCACTGCTCCAGAACACTGCAATATCTGCCTGTCTGCCCGTACCTGTGCGGAAGCTAGAGGAAAAGATAGCAGTGATTTATTATTTGTTTATTGATATATTTATTTTTATACCACCCATCTTCCACACAGGAACTCTGGGCAGTTTACATTTAATACAAAAAAGACAAATTGTAACATAAAGCAAAAAGCCAAAGCTAAATCAGTAAAATAAACCAAGAAGAAAGAGAAAGAAAAACTAAAGGACTGAAGAACTAAAGAACCAGAGGCGGCCAGCAGCAACTACTGTAACAAGCTAGGAAACATACCCCGGGACAACAAAACATGATCAACAAACAAGACATCAAGATCCATTGCCGTGATGGGATCCATACTGGAGAGAAAGAAAGAGGTTGTACCTAGGGGAGTGCGTTTACCTTGGGCTGCTTCTGAGAAGGAGCTGCTTGCCAAGAAACACACAGCAGGGTGGCACCCTTGCATTCCATTAGTCAAAGGGAATCTGGAAGTTGAGTCATGGCAACTGGACTTCTTTTCTTGAGAGAATGAAACGTTTCGCCACTCATCCAAACAGCTTTGTCAGTCTGAGGAAAACTACTTGCGAGTCCTCCGTTTTATAATTCACTTTGACCTCATGTCACCCTGGTCTGAAAAGGGTGTTTGGATGAGCAGTTTCAATCTCTCGAGAAAAGAAGTCCAGTTGCCATGACTCAACTTCCAGATAAACTCACCTGGATGACTGAGAATCTTCACAGACATAGCCAAAGGGAAAAGGTACACAGGAAGGCAGAGGGAGTGACAACAACAACAAAAAGGAAAACACCTCCTCTCTGGGAAGGAAGTGGTAGTAGAGGCAGGTGTTGTCATTTTTACTTTTGAAACCAGTCTGTGTGTTCATGTGGAGAACATGGGACATCGCTTTAAAGCAAGAGGTGTTGGGGGAAACCATCAGTTCAGAGTACCCCACTGCCTGAGGCTGTGTCCTCAGTTAGTTAGTGACAAGGCTGACTCTGCTTATTTTTGGAACAAGATAAGGAAAATGACAGGGGGAAAAGTGATAAAAGAGACCAGAATTTGAATCTAAGGCAATATGTTTCTCCTTTAACAGGACTTACCCTTCTACAAATGTAGAAAGATAATCATTATCTTTAATAAAAAGGGCAATGCCCCTCATGCCATGATCTCAAACTGGAGCCGAGGGGGGGGGGAGAATAAAGCAATTGCTATTTTTAAAAAGATCTGCTTTCACATTTTACTTAAGCTTCACCCTGTGGCACCAATGGTGCCTTGAAAAACCTTGCAAATGAACAGGCTGATTTTTGAACATTTTCGAAGCTATGTTTTTAGTCCATTTAGAAACATGGAGGTTTGTAATCTGATTAACACAATGTTAGTGTATTCTTTGTTGGCAGATGTTATATATACAGACCAAAAGGGCTGTAGATGGAAGAGAGCTTATAAACAGCAGGAGGGCTAAAGGACCATAAAACACAGCAGACATTGCTATGGAAATCACAAGCATTTGCAGAACAGACTTTTTTCATCTACAGTTGCTGGTTATGACCCAGTTATTATAAGCTTATGCTCATTTAACAATGACAGTAAGAGAAGTACCAGTAACCTTCCCTTAAATAAAGCCTAAATGAATAGAACAAAGCCTATGAAGAAATTCTAGTTCAGCAATTTCCTGGTGGAGCATGGAGACCAACCCAAACCATAATCAACTTTACATCACTTCCGTCCACCTTCTGGCATCCCATAAGATTGCCACAAAAGTCCCAGTTTATCCCAGCCTTCACTGTATGTAACATTGGTGGCATGTTGAATAGGGCATGAAAGTCAGGCTTAGCAGCCTTTTCCCATCCCATCTCCACATCTCTTATGCACATGTACACACTCAGTAGCCCTCTTCTTTCTTGAAATCGGGAATCTGCCTTGAAAACCTGCTGAGTTCCTGCGGCTACTGGAAGAAAAGCCAGTTTCTAAATACCAAATGGTTTGGATTAGGGATAAATATGTTCTATTTTACAACTTCCTTCTTTGGGCCAACATTTTCCAGGAGGAAAATCTGTTTGGTCCTCGATTTCAGAGCAGATTCAAATGCTTTGGAAAACTTGTGTCATTGTTCTACAGCTCTTAGAAATTCCCAGACAGCATGATCTGCACATTATGCAGGGTGATTACATGCTATGTGTTGCTGTTCCCATGCTCTCTTTATTAGGAAAATTCTAGAAACTGCTATCTCCATATAGGATGTTGCCCCCTCTTGCTATGTATACTTGCTCTTTTTCCTTTTCCCTTTAAACAAAAATTCATCTCAAACTATTTAGACAAGCTAAATCACATGTTCCAAAAGATTATATAAAGCCTCTCTATAGTGGAAGGGATTAAGCGGTGCTTTCTTGTACATCAGTCTGTACAATTAAACCAAGAGAAACCATATAATCATGCTGTGAGCCATATATCCAAGAAGGCAAGCAACCAATTTAGACCGCTCTCTCTTCCATTAGACCATGGACCTTTTGTTTTCTGGCCAGTCTTTCAGACACAGTATATCCTCTCCAAATTTTGTTGCTGCCTTCACCTCGCCCTGTATTCCCCAGTGCCAGAGAGTTCTTTGAACAATATGAGTGCAATATGATTAGGGTAGGTTTTCCCCTTTAGTAGAAATGACAGATCGAGAGCATTTAGAGCCAGGAAGTCTGATTTGCTGAACTGAAAGAAAAGAAGGATGGAACAGGACAGTTATTCTTACTAAACTGTGTTTCACATACTATGCCAATATTTATTTATTTATTTATTTATTTATTTATTTATTTATTTGTTTATTTATTTGTTATATTTCTATACCACTCATCTTCTGGACGGAACTCTGGGTGGTTTACAATTAAAACAAAACCAACATGATATTACAAAAAAGCAAGTGGTTACTAATAAAATAAGGAGGGACGAGACCCTCCACAAAAGGTGATGGACGGCAGTTTAAAAAAAATTAAGTAAAAAGGTTGCCATATGCTTCTTTAAAAAGGAAGGTTTTCAGGGCCTTTTTGAAGGCGAGCAGGGACTGTGCTAGGCACAGCTCACTGGGGAGATGATTCCACAATGTGGGGCCCACCACAGAGAAGGTTATGCGTGAGCGATTTCTGCGCCTCCCTGGGTGTGGCCACCCTAAGTGAGTGCGCCTGCGCCATTCTAGTGGGCCTGACCCCAGTTGACCTCTGGGAGATATGCTCCTACAGGTACTCTGGTCCAAAGCCATGGAGAGTTTTGAAAATCAAAACCAGGACCTTGAACCATATCTGGAGGACAACGGGTAGCCAATGCAGGTGAGCCAGAACTGGGGTGATGTGGTTGAATCTACGAGCACCCAGCAGCAGTCTGGCCACCGCATTCTGCACCTGCTGGAGCCTCTGGACAAGGGTCAAGGGCAACCCCACGTGGAGGGCATTGCAGCAGTCGATCCTCGAGATCACGAAGGCCTGCACGACTGTCCTCAGGGAGTACTCATTGAGGTACTGGCGGATCTGGGCGATCCTGCAGAGATGGATAAAAGCGGCCCTGGAGACCGCCGTCACCTGGGCTTCCAGGGAGAGGGCTGAATCCAGGACCATGCCCAGATTCCTGACCCTGTCCATATGCTGGAGGGAAACCCCCCCCCCAGGCTAGGGAGGGGGCCATTGTACCCAGACGAGGGCACCCCGAAGAACAGAACCTCCATCTTCCCTGGGTTCAGCTTGAGTCGCTTAGTCCTGGTCCATTCCAGACCGGCCTCCAGACACAGTTCGAGGGAGCGTACCGCCTCCTCTGCAGAGGAAGAAAAGGAGAGATAGAGCTGCGTGTCATCAGCGTACTGATGGCAGCAAACTCCAAATCTCCTGATGACCTCCCCAGCGGCCTCATATAAACATTGAACAGCATGGGTGAGATTGCCAACCCCTGGGGCACCCCACAAGGGAGTGTCCAAGGAGCTGACAAATCATCCCCCAGCTGAACCCACTGAGACCGGCTGCCGAGAAAGGAATGGAGCCAGCAGAGAGCAGAGCCCCCAATTCCAGCTTTAGCAAGCCGGTCCAGCAGGTTACCGTGGTCGATGGTATCAAAGGCTGCTGACAGATCAAGGAGGACCAACAGGGAGGAACACCCCTGTTGGCCTCCCTGAGGAGGTCATCCTGCAGAGCGACCAGGGCAGTCTCGGTCCCCCGAAGCGGCTTGAACCCAAAGGGATCCAGGATTCTATTTTCCTCCAGGTACGACTGAAGCCGGACCACAGCCACCCTCTCAACAACCTTGCCCAGGAAGGGAACAATGGCATTCGGACGATAGCTGGATAACTCATCCGACACCAAGCCAGGCTTTTTCAAAGTGGGCTTCACCACGGTCTCCTTCAAACAAGAAGGAAAAATTCCTTCCCTGGAGGAGGCTGTGGCAATAGCGGAAACCCACTCCGGCATGTTTCCTCCGGCGGAATTAATAAGCCAGGCTGGGCAAGGGTCAAAAGGGGAAGCCGCCAGCCAGCAATAAGCCATAACCCTGGAGGCCTACGCAGGGAACACAGGCAGGAAGACCGAGGAGGTGAGGCCCCAGGGATGTCAGAGGATGAACTAGCCCAACCAGGGGGCAGATCAGAGTGGATGGCCTCATTTTTTAAATCTAAAATAGGCTGCAAATTGCTCACTAGTGAACTCACTAGGAGGAGGCCCCAGCTGACCAGGATTGGAGAGGTCTCAAACCACCCAGAACAACTCCGCCTGGCAGTTCGAGGCCTCACCAATTCTCAGGGAGACATGAGGTGTTTTAGCATCCCTGATCGCGCGAACATAGTGGCTGGTCAGCTGCTTGAGTGCAGCCCTACTCACTGCCATCCGATCCATCCTCCAAATGTGCTCAAGTTTCCTGCGTTCTTGTTTCAATGCCCGCAACTCAGCCGTGTGCCTCGGCGAGGAGTGGGCTCCACAGCGGAGGAAGCGCTTGGGAGCGCTTGGGAGTACTGCCTCAGTGGCACCCTCATACCACCTATCCACAAGGGCTTCAACCGGATCGGTTGCCAGACCACCAGAAAGCTCCCCGAAGGCCTCCATGAACCGTGCAGGGTCCAGGAGCCTACGGGGGCGGAGCCAGACAAAGGGCTGACGCTCCCTGTGGGGCAGGGTGGCGATCGACAGGGAAAATTTTAGCAGATGGTGAGCCGACCATCTGGGGGTGAAATACCCCCAACCCTCAGAAAAGAGTCTGACGACATGGAGGTAAAAACCAGGTCCAGGGTATGACCTGCTCTATGGGTGGGGCAAACAACATGCTGAGATAGATTCATGGAAGTCATGGATTCCATGAATTCCAGAGCAGCTCCAGAGAGTTCCTCCTCGGCATGCACGTTGAAGTCCCCAACCACCAATAGGCGGGGGGACCTCAACAGGGCAGCCGAGACAAACTCTGAGAACTCTGGAAAGGATTGTGCTGGGTTGCGGGGAGCATGATACACCAGCACAATACCAAACTTATCTCGCTGTCCCACCGATAGATGAAGGCATCCAATCCCGGGACACACCAATGCCGCAGATCTGCTAATATAAAGAGATTCCCTGTAGATTCCACAGGAATTAAAATAAAGTAATTGAGAGACACAGAGGGGGCTTCTAGCTAAGCTTCTGTAAGGTGCCATACTTCGGGCTTGTGTCTTCCAGGAATTTCTACCAGTGTGGATAATTTTCTTGTGCTTTCGTAAAATCTGATTGGACCATTCAGCCATCCTTTCTATTGAGACATCTCAGCATTGTGTACTCTCAGTGATGGCTCTATTGTGTCTTTGTGCTATTGGCATTGTGACATTACTGTGGAGAATACTGTATAGTGCTAGATATTCTCATATGCAACCAGTTTTTTTCTTTTCCACTTCCTCAAACTTATATTGCAATTTTCCGATTGACCTATTGAGCTGTTACTTGCATAAAACCAGTAGAATCTACAACTATTTTCTCTCTATAATGGTAGGGTGCGTTTGCTGATAAATTGGAATCAAATAATGTCCTTCCTTAGAAAATTCCAATGTAACTAACTATGTACATAAAATAAAATGTCGTAAAGCATCAATGCAAACCTGTAGAAGAACCAGTGAAGCAGTTTCCTGCATTTGAGAAATCTGTAAAAAATACATGTTTTTTAATGAGGGTGAATTGATATTAGCCTTGGAAAAAGCTGGATATCTGGAAATCCAGGGACTATAAGAAGTTGCTACAGAAAAGGCTTTGGGCCATGTTAGTCCTGTGGGTGACACTTTGAAGGGCAGCAGAATCCGAGCCCCCATGGCTAGTCTTATATCCTGGATTGGTCTTTGAAAAGCTGCTCAACTGAAGTCTATTTGAAAGGAATAAAACCATAAGGAGGGAGATCAGGGACCTGTACAGCAGACTCAGCAGGCACACAAGTCACCTGGTCACAATCTTCCCCACATTTTATAAAAACATTTCTAAATTTGTAGCTTGTTTTGCAATTGATGCATATTCACTGAAGCATTATGCAGAACCATCATCATAACACAAGTCTTAGAGCTGTGGTGGTGAAAGGCCAGCCCCTGTCAAGTAGGCAGAATCCAAGTGCCTACCTTTGGCTTTGTCTAAACCACTGGCGTTACCCAGAAGTTCTGTAATGAAGTGTAGTGTAGTGGTGAAGGATGTAAACTTATAGCAACCATGTAACAATTTTTACACAGAAATGACCTATGTAGGTCAACCCTACCCATCGTTATTTGGCAAAGAATCCCAATGAATTTCTCTAGGAATTAGTTCCTGAAAGTGCATCAAAGCTAGGGTGCAAGCCCATGAAGGTTTGTGCAGGCAAGCACGCAAAAGGAGTGCAGTTATCAGGTTGGAAGCGGAGGACTTCTTTCCTGGGAGGAAGCCTAATTAAACCAAGTTGGTCTTGCCTTCAAGTATAAGCGCTTAGAACTGTTCTGTGTAATCGTCATTTTCTGATTTTAACCTTGGGGAGCCCTGTCTTGATCTGTAGGGAAACACTGCAGAGCAATTTCTCTGTTATAGTGTCTGCAGGCCCCATTATGCAGCCGCCACTGTAAAAATGAAAGAAAGGGGGGAGCAGAAACTTACAGGATGGGGAGGGGGGAACTCTGCTAGGACATGGAGCATCTCTTAATGTATTTTAAAGAGTGCTTTAAATGCAGGAAATAATGAGCTTCAGAGAACAGATATGCTGCCCTTGGCAAAAAAACTGAATAAAACCCCAAGAAAGTTTGGCATGTTGAAGTCTTGGCATAACTAATAAACTAGTATGCCACTTTTTTTCTATAGGCAACTGTAATCACCCTTCACCTTATGAAATAATTTTAAATAATTTTAAGATAATTTATTTATTCATTTTACTTATTTATTTATTTACTAATTTTATATACTGCCCATCTGGCAGCAAAGCCACTCTGGGCACTTAACAACAGTGCAGATTAACAGAAAATGAACAATAATTGAGTACAAATCATATATATAAAAATAAAATAAAACCAACAACAAACAGATACAGTATCAATAATCACAATTAGGCTACAGATTTAACAAAAAACAGAGGGTGGAGGAGTGTTCTTAGCTGAAGATAATACTGCATTAAGTGGTCACGGGCTGTGGGATAATTGGACATATAATGGAGCTATTTGTGAACATAAATGGGAGCTACCTGTATACATTCATCTATGGAATTAGCCCCCCTGCCTTGCAGATGGACAGCACAGGACAAAGGTTGAAGAATCTCTGGGGGCTATAATTCAAAAACATATTTCACCCCCCCCCAAGACCATTTTGGGGTTTAAAAAAGAAAGGATAAAAAGTGTGTGTGATGTTTGTATATGCACATGCACACACACATTTTGTGTATTTCATTTGTTATTGATGGGTTCAATCCAGTGGTTAGGGATTTAACATTCAAGGTTCAACTTTGGACTCTGAATCGGATTCAACCATAAATGGTAAACCAAGTACAAAAATAAACAAAAGCCCTGATAAATTGTCTTGAAACACGAGGGGCAAGTTCTCTTATCACCATGCTGCTGTTCCATTATTACATTATTACTGCCCTGATCAAACCAATTTCATCTGACTTTGGAAGCTAAGCAGACTCAGTCCTTCCTGCTGCTTTGAAAAAATACCACTAGGGAAGGCCAAACATTTCTGAGAAGGATTAGAAAAGAATTGCACCTGAAATATTGGAGAGCTGGTGCTGGTCCGAGTGGACAGTGCTGGACTAAGTGGACTGATGGCTTCATTCCACACACTGCTGCTTCCTGTGCCTTAGCTGCATTCAACTGATACTTTCTCAGGATTCATCCTAGAAGCCTAACAGATGCCAAAAGCATAAGAAAGCCAGTTATTGCTTTGGATGATAATAATTGTATGTAGAGATGGGCACGAATAAAAAAAATGACATTTCGTTTGTTGTTTGTCATTTGGAGGGTCCGTTTTGGTTCGTTTCTATTTTTTGAGAATTTTTGCAAAAAAATTGTTTTTGTTTTCATTCATTTTGTTACCGTTTCGTTACCATGTATTTCATTTTTTGTGATTTTTTTAGCATTTAAAGCAGTTCACTAGAGATGGGCACAAATTAAAAAAATGACGTTTTGTTTGTCATTTGTCGTTTGGAGGGTCTGTTTCGGTTTGTTTCTGTTTTTCGAGAATTTTTGCAACAAATTTGTTTTCATTTTCATTCGTTTCATTACCATTTTGTTACCATGTATTTCTTTTTTGTGATTTTTTTTAGCATTTAAAGCAGTTCACTGTATTGCAGTAACAAAAATGAAACACACGACAAAATTTCCGGTGTTTCTGTTCATTTTGTTTCATTTTGGAGACAAAATTTGTTTGTCGTTTCGTTGCGTAACGAAATGATCTGTTCATGCCCATCTTGTTTCATTTGGAGAAAACAAAATTGACAAAAATTCATTTTGTTGTTTCATTTCATTTTGGAGACAAAATTCATTTGTCGTTTTGTTGCGTAATGAAACAAAAAAACGGAAACGGAAACGAAAAATTGTTCATTTCGTGCCCGTCTCTAATTGTATGTTGTCCAGTTAATTCCAACTTATGGCAACCCTTTCCAGGGTTTTTTGGGTGGGTAGAGATACTCAGTTCTGGGGGCATCCAGGAGTTTGGAGCTTGCTCAAGGCTATACATGCTTGCTAAACTCACAGGAGGCACAGTGGATGACCAAACTCCTCACTACAGGAAAAGAGATTCCATTTGAACATTAGGAAGAACTTCATGATGGTTAGAGCTGTTCGGCAGTGGAATATGCTGCCACAAAGGGTGGTGGAGTCTCCTTCTTTGGAGGTTTTTAAGCAGAGGCTGGATGGCCATCTGTTGGAAATACTGTGATGGGAGCTGTGATGACAGGGAGTTGGACTGGATGGCCCTTGAAGTATCTTTCAACTGATTGTATGATTCTATGATTTTATGACCTCTGGCTCTACAGCCATTGGGTGTTCCAGTCAGCTGATTGCTTCAGATGAAATGGTTACAAAGGATTGCTCAGTATTAGTCATTTTCAATACTTGATATGCAGGTTGCTATAGGAAAATTAGAACCATGTGTTCGGTATTTTGAAAATGAGCTTTCAGTATTCCATTGAAAACCATAGAGAAATGAGAGTTATTCTGCAGTGCAGCAATAAGAGAGAATAAACAAATTTAGTTGCACCCCCATTTGTTGGCTTTCCCTTGAAATCCATCCCCTGTCACCCCCACCAGCCTTGAAATTACCCCCAATCTTTTTGTTATCTGCTACTGCTGAGCAACACCACCTGTGATTTTGCACTATGAGAACCAACTGTTCATGTAGTTTGTTCCCTAGGAAGAGTGAAAATATGTGTAGAAGATCCACATGTAGTCTAATGCTTCAAATCATGATTTAAAACAACAGTGTTTGATGGAGAAAAATTAAAAAGCAGCTCTCGATTATTGTTAGTTGGGACTGCGTTATCTTTCATTGTCCAGAGTAAAAATGGATGCTGAGAGGAAGTTTCATGTTGCTTCAGAGCATTTATTTATTTATTTATTTATTTATTTATTTATTTATTTATTTATTTATTTATAAGCTTGTATCCCGCCCATCTTCCCAGCGGGAACTCTGGGCGGCTAACAGCAGTAAAAACACATAAAACAAACAGTTAAAACTACAAGCAGTAAGGTGCTTTAGCGGCCCCTACACTGTTAGATTTTGAATAAACAACAAAAGAAGTAAAGAGTCTTACTTGATTAAAAAAAAATTAGTGTAAGTTTACATTTTTGAGACCTTGAATACATTTTATTGCACTCGTTAAAATGGAGTTGGAGGGAGCAGCTGTAGTTACCTGCAGTACTTGTGCCATGTTTGTCATCTTGACAGAGCGTATGCAGAACTACATCTGCTGCAAGTGCAAGCTGGTTGCGCTATTGGAAGAGAAGGTCCAGCAGCTAGAGGCTCGCATATCAGACCAGCAACATATTAAGGAGCTTGAGCGGTTCTTGGACAGAGCAGAACGGACTATCCAGGTCCAAGAAGAGACAGGGCACACTTCTGAGGATGAAGTCACTTCCCCAACTCAGGAGGTAGATGGGTGGAGGAATGTGACTCAAAGGAGTAGAAGGCCAAGGGATAGCTCAGAGAGTCTCATATTGCACAATCAGTTTGAGGCTCTTTCCCTCAGCACACCTCATGAGGCACACACAGAGGAAGATTTGGTTTCACCGGAGGATCTCTCCCTCATCACTATTGATGAGATACAAGATCAGGTACATGTAGATGAGCAGGTTGCAGGAGAGAAGCTTCTTGTACTAGGGGATTCTATCATTAGAAATACAGAGGGATGGATTTGTGACGAGCATGATAACCGTATGGTCACTTGCCTGCCAGGTGCAAAGGTTGCAGACATCACGAGAAATCTAGATAGCTTGTTAGAGAGAACCGGGAAGGAGCCAGTGGTCATGGTACACGTTGGTACCAATGATGTCGGGAAGGCCAAGCGGTCAGTCTTGGAAGCCAAATTCAGGTTGTTAGGTAGAAGATTGAAGTCCCGGGCTTCCAAGGTAGCATTTTCAGAAGTGCTACCTGTTCCTCGTGCAGGACCTGCAAGGCAGGCAGAACTCAGAAGCCTCAATGCGTGGATGAGGCGATGGTGTTGAGAGGAGGGCTTTAGATTTGTCAGGAACTGGAGAACATTTTGGGACAAGCCAAACCTGTTCAGGAGGGATGGGTTGCACTTGAATCATGATGGGACCAGATTGCTGGCACTCAACCTCAAAAAGGCAGCAGAGCAGCTTTTAAACTGATAACTGGGGGAAAGCCGACAGGAGCTCAGTGGAATCCGGTTCGGAATACCTCATCCTCGGGGAATGAGGTTGGAGAGGGTAGAGAATCAAATAGAGAAAACATAGCAGGTATTAGCACTGGGAGAATAACGGAATGTGACAGTTTGTCTACTGAAAATAAAAGCTGTCGGGGAAAAAGAACAAGGCAGCAGCTGTTGTTGCGGGACCCACTGTACAGGTGCTTCTACGCCAATGAACTTGAACATTTGGCAGCTAGGGATAACATAGATATAATAGCCATAACAGAAACCTGGTGGAATGAGGAGAACCAGTGGGATACAGCAATCCCAGGCTATAAACTCTATAGAAGGGATAGAGAGGGGCGGGTTGGAGGAGGAGTGGCCATCTATGTCAAAGAAGGGGTAAAATCCAGCAGAAATGGAGATGGACAGAGGGTCTGACTCCGCCATAGAATCACTGTGGGTTAAACTACCAGGTCCAAAGAGTGATGTGATAGTTGGAGTATTCTATCGTCCACCAGATCAAAAACTTGAGGGGGACCTTGAAATGAGGAGAGAAATCATGGAGGTGGCTAAGAGGGATAGGATAGTAATCATGGGGGACTTCAATTATCCCCACATTGACTGGGTCAATGCGAGCTCTGGGCAAGAAAGAGAAACTGGGTTTCTCGACTTGCTGAATGACTGTGCCTTAGAGCAAATTGTCATGGAGCCCACCCGAGAACAGGCAACTCTGGATCTAATACTGTGCGATACTCAGGACCTGGTCAGGGATGTAAATGTCACTGACCATGCTGCAATTTCCTTTGCCATGCATGTCGGAGGAAGAGTGTCAACCAAATCAGACATAAAAACCCTTGATTTTCGAAGGGCAAACTTCCCTCAGATGAGGAAACTAGTTAGAGAGAAATTGAAGGGGAAGGTTAGAAGAATCCAATCTCTTCAGAGTGCATGGAGCCTCTTTAAAACAACAATAATAGAGGCCCAGCACAAGTGCATACCACAAAGAAAGAAGAGCTCATTTAAGTCCATGAGGACACCGGCATGGTTAACGAGTGGAGTTAGAGAGGCTCTAAAGCGCAAGGAGAGGTCTTTCTGTAAATGGAAATCCTCCCCAAATGAGGAAAATAAAAAGGAACACAAACTCTGGCAAAAGAAATGTAAGAAGATGATAAGGGAGGCAAAGAAAGATTTTTAGGAACGCATGGCTAGCAATATAAAGGGTAATAATAAAAGCTTCTTTAAATATGTTAGAAGTAGAAAACCTGCCAGAGAACCAGTTGGCCCTCTGGATGGTGAGGGAGGAAAAGGGGAGGTTAAGGAGGACTTGGACATTGCAGAGAAATTGAATGAGTTCTTTGCGTCTGTCTTCACGACAGAGGACCTTGAGCGGATTCCGCTGCCTGAGCTGCCCCTCTTGACTAAAGAATTAAATCAAATACAGGTTAAAAGAGAGGAGGTTTTAGGACTAATTGATAAATTGAGGATTAACAAGTCACCGGGCCCAGATGGCATCCACCCAAGGGTTATTAGGGAACTGAGAAATGAAATTGCAGATCTCTTAACGGTTATATGCAACTTGTCTCTTAAAACGGCCACAGTGCCGGAGGACTGGAGGATAGCAGATGTCACACCAATTTTTAAAAAAGGAAGGAGGAGGGACCCGGGAAACTACAGGCCAGTTAGCCTTACATCTGTCCCAGGGAAGATGGTGGAAAGCCTCATCCAAGAGAAAATCTTAAAACACATAAAAGAACAAACCTTGCTGAGAGAAAATCAGCATGGCTTCTGTAAGGGTAAATCTTGTCTGACAAACCTTTTAGAATTTTTTGAAAAGGTCAACAGGCACATGGATTTGGGTGAACCGGTGGATATAGTCTATCTGGATTTTCAAAAGGCTTTTGACACAGTCCCTCACCAAAGGCTGCTGAGAAAATTTCACAGTCAGGGGATAAGAGGGCAGGTCCTCTTATGGATTGAGAACTGGTTGAGATCCAGGAAACAAAGAGTAGGTGTCAATGGGAAATTTTCACAATGGAGAGAGGTGAAAAGCAGTGTGCCCCAGGGCTCTGTCCTGGGACCAGTGCTTTTCAATCTGTTCATAAATGACCAGGAGACAGGGATAAACAGTTAGGTGGCCAAGTTTGCCGATGACACAAAACTTTTCCGTGTGGTAAAAACCAGAGAAGATTGTGAAGAGCTCCAGAAGGCTCTCTCCAAACTGGGGGAATGGGCTGAGAAATGGCAAATGCGTTTTAATGTAACTAAATGTAACGTAATGCATATTGGGGCAAAAAATCCAAACTTCATCTATCAACTCATGGGCTCTGAGTTATCCGTGACGGATCAGGAAAGAGATCTTGGTGTGTTGGTGGACAGCTCCATGAAGGTGTCTCCCCAATGTGTGGCAGCGGTGAAGAAGGCCAATTCCATGCTAGGGATTATCAAAAAGGGGATTGAAAATAAAACAGCCAACATTATAATGCCATTATACAAAACAATAGTAAGGCCCCACCTGGAGTATTGTGTACAATTCTGGTCACCGCATCTCAAGAAAGACATAGTGGAACTGGAAAAGGTGCAGAAGAGAGCGACTAAAATGATTACTGGCCTGGGACACCTCCCTTATGAAGAAAGGCTAAAATATTTGGGCCTCTTTAGTCTGGAAAAAAGGCGCTTGAGGGGGGATATGATTGAGACATACAAAATAATGCAGGGTATGAGTAAAGTGGATAGAGGGAAGCTCTTCTCTCTCTCCCAAAATGCCAGAACTAGGGGACATACACTCAAATTGAGGGCTGGGAGAGTAAGAACTGACAAAAGAAAATATTTTTTCACCCAGCGCGTTGTAAGTCTATGGAACTCCCTGCCACAGGATGTGGTGATGGCATCTGGCCTGGATGCCTTCAAAAGGGGATTGGACAGATTCCTGGAGGAAAAGTCCATCACAGGTTACAAACCATGATGGAGATGTGTAATCTCCAGGCTTAAAACCAGGATACTTCAAGGGCCAGATGCAGGGGAGTGGTATCAGGAGACAGATATCTAGTCTCATGCGCTCCCAAACGCATCTGGTGGAGCCGCTGTGAGATACAGGAAGCTGGACTAGATGGGCCTTTTGCCTGATCCAGCATGGCTCTTCTTATGTTCTTATGTTCTTATGAAGGACAAGATGCCGACGAGCCAAAAAAACCAAAAACTAATTCACAAGGTCGCCAAAGGCCTCTCTAAAAAAAGAGGGTCTTTAAGGCCTTCTTGAAGGCTGGCAGGGACGGAAGCAGGCGCAGCTCACTGGGGAGATGGTTCCAAAGTGAAGGCCCCACCACAGAGAAGGCGTGGTCTCATGTGCGCGTTTTTTGCGCCTCTCTGGGTGTGGCAACCCGCAGTGAGTGCGCCTGAGATGATCTCGTGGGTCTGGATCCGGATGCCTTTTGGGAGATGTGCTCCGCCAGGTACTCTGGTCCCAAGCCGTGGAGGGCTTTGAAAATCAAAACCAGGACCTTGAACCTGATCCGGAGGACAACGGGGAGCCAATGCAGGCGGGCCAGGACTGGGGTGATGTGCTCGTATCTACGGGCACCCACCACCAGCCTAGCCACCGCATTTTGCACCCACTGTAACCTCCGGACCAGGGTCAAGGGCAACCCCACGTAGAGGGCATTGCAATAGTCGATCTTCGAGATCATCAGAGCCTGCACAACTGTCCTCAGGGAGGACTCGTCAAGGTACTGACAGATCTGGGCGATCCTGCGGAGGTGGAAAAAAGCGGCCCTGGAGACAGCCATCACCTGGGCTTCCAGGGAGAGGGCCGAGTCCAGGACCACGCCCAGGTTCCTGGCCCTGTCTTTAGGCTGGAGGGGAAACACCCCCCAGACTAGGGAGGGGGCCATTGTACCCAGACAAGGGCGCCCCGAAGAACAGAACCTCCGTCTTCTCTAGATTAAGCTTCAGCCGGTTATCTCTGGTCCATTCCAGAACGGCCTTCAGGCACTGATCGAGGGAGCGGATCGCCTCCTCTGCAGATGAGGAAAAGGAGAGATAGAGCTGCGTGTCATCAGCGTACTGATGACAGCGAACTCCAAATCTCCTGATGACCTCCCCCAGCGGCCTCATGTAAACATTGAACAGCATGGGTGAGATTGCCGACCCCTGGGGCACCCCACAAGGGAGAGTCCAAGGGGCCGACAAGACATCACCCAGCTGAACCCGCTGAGTCCAGCCGCTAAGGAAGGAACGGAGCCAGGCCAAGGCCTGACCACCAATTCCCGCCTCCGCGAGCCGGACCAGTAGGTTACCGTGGTCGACGGTATCAAAGGCCGCTGAGAGATCAAGGAGGACCAACAGGGAGGAGCTCCCCCTGTCGGCCTCCCTGAGGAGGTCATCGGTCCCGCGAAGAGGTCTGAATCCAGACTGGAAGGGATCCAGGATATGATTAACATCCAGGAATGACTGAAGTCGGACAGCGGCCACCCTCTCGACAACCTTGTCCAGGAAGGGAACAATGGCGATCGGACGATAGCTGGAAAGATCGTCCGATGCCATGCCAGGTTTTTTAAGAGAATATTGGGTAGAATATTGCTTGTAGGTTTTTATTTCCATCTTTGGTAACAAAGGGAACTGGCCACTTAGTTGAGAGAAAGAGGAAGAAGGGAGAGGATGAGAAAAAGTCAGATAGGGAGCTACTGTTAAAAATAGCAAATTTTCATGGTTTAAAATTATCAGATTGCCATCTAACAAGTTCTTCTTGTCTCTCCTACCTTGCAAATTAGCATGCTATGTTTGTGACAGGTAACTAGGAGGCAAAAAAAATTCTTTCTCATGTTTCAGAGTTTTAATTTTTGGTAAAATTATTTCTCTCTCCCTCTCTCTTCCTACAGTAGATGTACAGAGATCTAGAGAGAACAGCCAAACATTCTCCAGAGTCCACCCCTTCTCATTGATTGGGACTTAAATTCTCAATAACTCAGTCTTAGACATTTGTAGAGGAAAGAAAAAAGAAAAAAGCCCCTTTACTTCCAATTGTTTGAAACTACAAACCTGTGTGTACTGCTTTCTTTATTGCACACCTACTAGCAACTAACTTAGCAGATCAGCAATGAAAATCAGCTGTCTCCAATTGACCAATGAAAGTGATAGAACACTTAGAAGAGAGGAGGGCTTCTCCTTGCATTTCAAGGGCTGGAAGATAAGTTCCCCACACACCCTGGAATTCACACAAATTACAGAAAGAATGTAAGACTGTAAATAAAACACCAAAATAACATATTTTCTTCTAATAATAATATGTTTGTTTTGATCCTGAAACATCTTTGGGAAAGGCTTGCAGTCACAAACTCTTGTGGCCCCTACCAGATGGTGAAGTATTGGACTGCATCTCAGAACATTTCTTTAGAAACGTGAGCTACTAAAATGATCTGGAATAAATATTTTGTGGTGTTTGTCTTGTGTTACAGAAAGAGGACCAAATGGGAACCTTGATCTCACAGAACTAATAGGAGTTCCACTTCCTCCTTTTGTTTCCTTTATCACGGGCTATGGAGGATTCCCAGCCTATAGCTTTGGACCAGATGCTAATATAGGCCGTCTCACAAGGACTCTTATACCTCAGCCATTCTACAGAGATTTTGCCATCACCATTACAGTCAAACCAAGCAGTGACAATGGAGGTGTGTTGTTTGCCATAACGGATGCTTTTCAGAAGATCATCTACTTGGGAGTCCGTCTATCACCTGTGGATGACAGTACCCAAAGAATAATTATGTACTACACTGAACCGGCTTCTCAGATCTCTCGGGAGGCTGCCTCATTTAAAGTCCCAGTAATGACCAACAAATGGAATCGTTTTACTCTGGCTGTGCAGGGCAGCGAGATCATCTTGTTCATGGACTGTGAGGAATACAACAGAGTTCAGTTTCAGAGATCAAGGGAGGCCTTGCTCTTCGAATCCAGCTCAGGCATATTTGTTGGGAATGCAGGAGCAACAGGACTTGAAAAATTTACTGTAAGTATTTATGTGGCAGGATTGAAGGTTGTTTTGCAGTTTAGTTTGTGTATGATGCAGCCAAGTTCACACTTTTACTATGCTTCAAGCATAATCTTTTACCCATCAAGTGGGTAGAGGAGCTCTGTTTGAGCTATTGGTGGTAGTCATACATCCACCATCTGATTAATGGTGGCTTTGATTGCTGCTGATATTTTGTGTCCTTGATCAGGGTTTGGGAAAAAGTAAGGAAAGGTAAGAGTTGGAGCAAATAATAAGAAGAACACTCACAGCCACAAGCACAAAAATGCTCTTTCATACTGTGCATTTCAGAAGAACACAAAAGATAATCACCAAACAATTGTGTAGGGTTGACAGTCTGCCTCTTCCCAAGTCAGAGTGGCTGGACAGCTCCTAATGAAAAGTGGCCTACGGTTAGAAGGTGGTTGCTTCTCCAAGGAGATCAGAATTTATGATCTTTAACTATGTGGACTGGAGAGCCCAGTGAGCTAGATACCTGACTGTCGACCTAGAGGTTAGGAGTTCAACTATCCACTGAACCTCTTGGGCATAGAACTAGCCTACATAGCCCTGGGGACACTATAAAACCCTTGGATGCACCAGAAAAAAGAAATGGTAAATGATTTCTATGTACCCTATGTCCTGGGAAAGAGTCAACATACATTTGAATTAGCTTGACAGCATTTTATTATTATTATTAATGATGCAGAAAACAATATTGTCTTGTTAGATGCTGAAGAGCCTCATGGCACAGTGGTTAAACTGCTGTACTGAGACTTAACCTGTGCTCAAGAGCCAGGTAGCAGGCTTAAGGTTGACTCAGCCTTCCATCCTTCTGAGGTCAGTAAAATGTGTACCCAGCTTGCGCCGGGGGATGTGTACCTGCATAATTACTTGTAAACTGCCCAGAGAATGCTTTAAGCGCTATGGGGTATGGAAGCAGCACAGTTTTAATCAGTGTTAGTTTGGGTTATATGTGGATTTCATCCACCATTCCCCTAATACTAACAACATTATGGAATCTGGATGGATGGATGGATGGATGGATGGATAGGTATTTTATTGGATTCTTGAGCCCTTTAACAATGGTTGATACTGCAAAAATGACACCCAGTCCTTCCAAATGAACTGAAAATGTCCCTCTCCAAAATTGCAAAGTACTGAGTAAAATTCATTTGCACAGCTGAACTTGCACAGCTGAAAGCATGCATTAAAATTAATGTATTCATATTAAATGGCTTAGTTTTCATCAAATGGGTAAAAAGCATCAGATCATCTAATGGTTTCAAAGAGAGTTTTAAAAATAACAGTAGATAAAAGATAGCTCCAAAGTGACAAAAAGAGAACTTTTGAAGATGCTTGTAACAAATGCACTCCTAAAGGTGAATGGTGACAACTTATGCAGTCCTCTATAAACTCTATTATAATTCAAAATAATGATCCAAATGATGAATCAATAATGCTAATTCAATTTGTTAAACTATTTCAGGTTTAGATGTTGATAACAATTAATCTCTATTTTTAAAATATATTTTAATACCAGTTGTTTAATTTTAAGGCTTAACTTTCCAAGCTCTGTCATTCATTACAACAGCATTGGATAGATATGGATGTTATATTACTTTTTAAATAAAACATTGTTAGCCCTTCATAGTTTGTGCAACTATGCCAGATTGTTGGAAATTAAGCACCTCTTACTTCTGTCCATCTGTTCCCATGTAATGCTTTTCATTATGTGGAAATCATGGGAGCTGCAGGACAGGCTTAAGAACTCTTTAATTAGGGAAAATTGGTACTAATGGGACATTACTAACAGCATTAAGTTTCTGTATTTAATGCATTCTTATTCCTGTCCTGAAGCTCTCGTGAGTTCTAATGTTTGATGAAACAAATTACATGGAGCATGGGAAAGGATGATCTAATTTCCAGAAATTGACTCCTTCCCGTGAGGTTATTAGCCTTCTGTGGGTATAAATGCACTAACAGAATTTCAGCCATTGTGTGTTTGTTTAAACCTCTACCACACCCATTTAGTAGACAAGCCACTACTTTGGGTGACATTTTTTAAAAATGAACATATAAAAACAAAGCCCCTCATAAAACCTCCACGTTGGGAATAATCCCAGACTCAGAATGGTGAACCCTCAGCTGGCATAAGCTTTCTACCACATCTATGTATGTGCTTTCCAGGTACTTCAGCCTGCTTGTCTGTATGTTTGAATTTCAAATGTTCTTCCACAGAAAATCTCCCTATGTTTTGAGTGAGAGAAGAGTTCAGTGTTGACATTTCCATGCTGTAAAATCAAGGGGAGCATGTACATAAGAAGAGCCATGTATTGTGTATCAACTCTCTTTGCATCCTTTTCCTTACTTCCAACAGAGCTTTATTATTACTATTTGGTTTATGTAATTGAGAGCCTTTTCAAGAATAGCAATTGTGTTCTGAAGGTTTTTCCATGTGTTCCATGTGAGAATCTTATTAAAGAATCTCATTTGCATTGTTCTTCTCAATCCTTACAGGGCTCTATCCAGCAGCTAACAATCAAACCTGACTCAAAGGCTATTGAGGATCAGTGTGAAGATGATGACCCTTATGTGAGTACTGTACTCATATGTACACATTTTTAAATAATGATAAGGATCTGGAAGTAGATAGTATAACAAAGTAGGAATCCTTTTCACCCATTCAGTGTTGGTAATAATTCTCAGTGCATCCAGTTCACTAGCTGGAGGTCATAAACTATTATTATTTTGAATGGATTGGGAAGCAGTTGATGAAAAGCCCAGTCGAGGGATGCAGCAAAGAAGGATACAAGTTCCATGGGGTGTAGGCTGCAGTTTCTAATGATATGAGCTACTTACATAGAGTTCTAGAGGAGCCTAAGGCACTGGTGGCCAAACTTTGGCACTCCAGATGTTTTGGACCACAACTCCCAGAATTCCAAGCCTGTATTGCCAATGACATAGGACTGCAGGAGCTGTCCAAAACATCTGGAGGCCCAAAGTTTGGCCACCACTGGCCAGAGGGGTGGAAGCTGGGACAAACAGTAGGTTTTACTCTATATAGTGGTAGAGCACGTCCTTTGTGTGCAGAACTTTTCTAGTTCAGTTCTCATTTGTTCCAGCAAATCAGTTTCAGCTGTACGTACTCTGCCCCAGTGTGGACTGGACCAAAAGGGCATAATCTAGGGCAGACAGGACTGGCTTAGTGAGGTGGTGACCTTTGGTGGCAGGGAGCTGGGTGAATACACCACTCTCCCAGAATCACTGCTGACCCTCAAGGCAGACCTGGATAAAAAGGAGAAGGAGTGGTCCCTGACAAAGGGGAACAATAGTAGGACATCCATGATCATGCCAGGGGAGATGATGGCAGTCCCTCATTCTGGCACACTGCAAGCTGACGGCTCCGACCGCCGCCTTACCCACACCTCTGTCAGCCTGCTGCCTTCTCCTCTCCTTTCACCACTACCCTGGGTCCCAGCAGCAGCCGGATGCACTCCTCCTCTCCCCCCACCCCCAGGCTACAACACAATGAACAGTGTGCCCGATGCCTACACCTGTTCACTTGTCGCGCCCAGCAAGGCTTCCCTGCCGCCCAGAGCAGCCCAGCCAAGGGATGTGAGCTTATAGGCAGTGGCCAGGGAGCCCTCTGCGCCAGCCCTGGGAGGTTACCCACACACCTTCCCGTTGCTTCTGGGCAGGGAGCTGCACGGGGGGGAGGGAGGTGTCCCTTTTTGCCCCTCCCTAGTTACGCAACTGTGCTGCTGCTCTAAGCAGCCGTGGGAGAGCTTGGGCTGGCCTTGATGGCAGAGAAAGGGAAATCTGTGGGCTTCCAGAAACACAACTCCCATGATCACCAACAGTTGTGTTGTCTGAAGATGTTTGAAGTCTAGCCCCTGGCCAAATATACTTGTTATGGAATCAGCCTAGTATTCAATGTGGAAAACATACATGTATTTATTCACTTTGTCCACTTTGCTCACTTTCGATGTACTGAATATACATACACAAAAGCTGCTAAATTTTTCATGTGCTCTTCACCTAAACCCATCATTCTGTCCTGGGTTTTGTAGGCTTCAGGTGAGGGCAGTGGCCATGACAGCATTCAGGGACAAGAAGGTATCCCTGAGAGTCATGAAGTTATTTGGCCTACGCAGGCCCCAGTAAGTATTAACCTGTGTCTAAGTTTTATATTGATGACTGAACTCCATCTAATTAACAAAATCGTTCCCTTTGGATGCAGCCTTTTCATTTCAGGCACATGGTAAGTAAATGCAAACTCATTTGCTATGTTTACCTCAATAGTAAGTTTTTAAATTTGAAATATCTTCATTTATCTTTATATGTTCTTTATTTTTATTTATTTTACATATTTTTTTCTAAAAGATATAAAAAGGTAGTTTAGATCATTAAAAGATAACATATAAACCTAAAAACAAATATTAAAAAGGAACAAACAAATACCACTCTGAGAAATGTAAACATAAGCAATACTAAAAACACAGTCAAACCAGTAATGCACAATCATTCATGTACTCATGCCCACAAAAGCTTTCATTAAATATAAAATAGTCTTTAAATTGTTTTTGTCCTGTCTTGTTTTGTTTCTTTGAATTCATCTAAAAAATCCGCTCAGGCAACCAAGTCACTGAGGGAAAGCTTGCCTGATATGTAGAAATGGGTTATGTTTTCAGTTTGTCCAGCAGAAAATGTTGTCTGGTTGCATAACATGATAAATGACCAAAATAATAAAAACAGCATGTAATGAAAATAAATGTAACAATTGGTTCAGAAAATACAATATAAATTACATAAAAAGAGTAATTCCTTCAATTTCCATGCAAGACTAAACTGTTAACTCCTGGAGTTTGTAATATAAAATGTATGTAATAAAAGCAGTGTATTTACCTGATCACAGATAGCTGTGATAAGTGTTTTAAAATAACTTTTAAACAACATCCAAACTTTGATATGAAATGGATCTGAAGCCTTTGCAGCTGACAGATCATTTTCATCACTTAGCCATATTAACCGGTCCCAATAAGTACATTAGAAGGTCCATCTTTAACTAATGGAAATTTCAGAACCATTTTCAACAGCACTTCAGTACACAACTCATGCAGTTGCAGGCTACCAGTGTGTGAATAAATGTTGCCAACAATCTTTGTTCAGACAGAGCTGCGGTTGCTATTTCTGCCTAAGGCAGGACAAGGATCCTAGACATTAAGACCGCCTCTGCCTCAAGTTAGAATAATGGATCCAGGAGTACAGTATCTCGAAAGTGAGCACCTGCTGTTTCAGTGAAAGAGTAGTTCTCTCCAGAATGACTATAAAATCACTCTTACTTCATAATAGTGATCTCGTAATAGTGATCTCATAATATCTCTTGTCTGGATTAAGCTTCAGTTTTTTGGTTCTCATCAAAACCATTATTCTATTCTTGACTTCACCTGGGTTAGACAAAACAAAGAGATTAAGTTGGGTTTTGCACCTTGATGACACTATAGCACATAACACCCAGATTGTCTCCCACATATGTTCAATGAAGATGTTAAATAGCACAGGGGTAAAAGTTGAGAGCCCTGCAGAGCCCTGGAATGTAATTGCCATGGAAGACAGCAGTAACCCACCAGCACTGTCTTTCATAAATGGCCGTCCTAGTACAAAGGGAGCAGGAACAGAACATGAAAAAGTGCCCTCTACTCAGAGAGCTGTCACAAAATAATACCATGGCTGGTGGTAGATAAGACTCCTCAGAAGTCTGAAAGGACCCACATGATTACGTTCCTGCTGCTTTATTATCTTGGCAAAACTGATCCCACCATGTGACCACTTTTCTGCTCCAAAAGTGAGTTTAAAGATGAATTGATAATGTTCTAGAACAGGGGTCCTCAACCTAAGGCCCCGGGGCCGAATGCGGCCCCTGAAGGTCCTGAATCCGCCCCCCGGGACCAATTCCAACCCCCCCACCTACCCCCTGCTTTGCAAGCAAGCCACCCTCCGCAGCTGCTTCTATTGATGAGGCAGTTCAAAGCAGTGCGCTATGTCACTTCTCCCACTCCCCCCAACTACCACCCAGATGATCAGCATACTGGCTAGTGGGGGCATTCAAAGTGGGAGGGCTACGGCAAGGTCCCCCACTCCCCTCACCGACCGCCCAGATGGTTGGGGAGCCAGGTGCAGCCGAGTGGGGCAATTTAAAACACAGGGTCAAAGTCTCCCACTCCCTCCATGGCCCTGAGGCCCCACCCCTGCTCCTCCTCCCCCCTGCCCACCTGCCTTCCTTGTGTGGCTGCCACCTGTGTTATTGTAGTGGTGAGGAATGAAGGGGGCAGGCAGAGGCAGCTCCAGCCAGCCTTCCGAGCAAGAGCAGCCATGGCATTGGACCACTGGAGGGATGGACGGCAGGGGACCAAGGGGGAAACAGAGCTACTTCCCCACCCACCCAGCCCCCTCCTGAGCTGCTGCCTTGCTCCATTGAGCGAGGGAGGGAGGAGGGAGCACAGCCATGGCCGGAGGCTGAAGATGCCACCACCATCACCAGGTTAGAGACCAGCGAAGAGGAGGTGGTGGAGAAAGAAAGAGAAGAAGGCCAACGGTGGCCTGGGCCTGGTTCCTGGGAGGCTGGTGGGGCTGCATTTGTCCCGGATGGTGATGGGTGGGCTGGCGAGCCAAGAGAGCACCGCAGCCTGGCTGGACTCAGCCAGTGAGCCGGCTCCTGGTGGCTTTGGGCATGCCTTCCTGCCTCCCCCTCCCTCCTTCCCAGCCCTTGCTCCCTCTCCCTCCCTCCCTCACTTGCAGTGCACTAAGTTGGGCTGGGCCAGGGCAAGAGAAGAGGCAGCTTTCCCTCCAGGGACAGTGAGGATGTGATGGCCAGGGCACACTGCTGGATCTGGGTGCAGTGGCACCAGCCTTGTTGCCCTTGCTGTGGCTGCTGCTCCTCATCCTGAGTGGCTGCCCAGAAGGTGATGAGGGGCCTGAGTTTGCCTGGGCTGCCACCTCCTTCCCGATGCAATGAAGGAAGGAAGGAAGGAAGGAAGGAAGGAAGGAAGGAAGGAAGGAAGGAAGGAAGGAAGGAGAGCTGCTCCAGCCGCTGCCACTGGAGGAGGAGGAGGAGGAGGAGGAGGAGGAGGAGGAGGAGGCGCAGCAGAGGGATCCCAGCAGTGTCACCTCAGGGTGGTGATCTGGAGCAGGAGACATTGCTGGGGCCCTGGAGACACAATGATCATGGGCCAATCGTGGGGAGTTCCGCCCACTTGCCCCTCCCTCCCTTTTCCATGTCGGCCTTTTTGGGGTTTTTTGGACTGTGGTCTGGCCCCCAGTGGTGTCTGGGGTGTGGTGGACCGGCCCGCTGTTTGAAAACGTTGAGGACCCCTGTTCTAGAAAAATCTGTGCCTGGGGGTAGCTGAAGAGAATAAAAAAACCATCAACTTGAGTGCTTTTTCTGTTGTCTTCAGCTAATAATAACATAACATGTTCTGAATAAAACCAAAGGTCTGTCCAGTCTTGCATCTTGTTTCCCACAATTACCAATCCCACAATGATCGGTGCAGTGGTTAAATTGCTGTATGGTAAAGGTGAAGGTTCCCCCCGCACATGTGTGCTAGTCATGTCCGATTCCAGGGGTGGTGCTCATCTCCATTTTTAAGCCAAAGAGCCAGTGTTGTACAAGTCCAATGGCCATGTGGCTGGCATGGCAGAACACATTTCTGCGCACGGAACACTGTTTACCTTCCCACCTGTTATGGCGGTACCTATTTATCTACTTGCATTTACATGCTTTCGAACTGCTAGGTTGGCAGGAGTTGGAGTTAACAGTGGGAGCTCACTCCACTGTGTGGCATCTGGGATTCGAACTGTTGAGCTGCCAACTGAAACAGCAGCACACACCCATACATAATCTCTTTGTTAATGGCTGTCACTGTACATTGAGGTAATAAATTCTAGGCTGATGTTTTGGGATGTCATGATGCCTCGGCTGTATCCGCCTTACACTCAGCAACATGCAATCCTGGTGAAGGAACTCTTCACTTTAATCACCTTTAATGTCTATTTGGGATGTGGAACCACTAGCCTGTAAGCCATATCCGTCAGGATTCTCCAATTGGTCTACCAAAGTTTAATCCTCCCCATCAAATGTGGCACGGTAGAATGAAGACCTAATTCCTAAATTCCTTACCTGACTGATTCTGATCAGGGACAGAGTTTCATCACTTGGTGATCTGCTCAGCAAATGGTGGGAGGAGGGGGGCATATAGTCCTACAGCTGTTCTGCACAGGGGGATATGCGAAGAGGGGAAGCTGGAAGGAGTGTGTGTGTGTGTGTGTGTGTGTGTGTGTGTGTGTGTGTGTGTGTGTGTGTGTGTGTGTGTGTGTGTGTGTGTGTGTGTGTGTGTGTGCGCGCGCGCGCTGTTACAGTCATGACCGACTCTGTCCATGGAGTTTTCTTGGCAGGAATACTGGAGTGGTTTGCCAGTTCTTACTCCAGGTGCCTACAGCACCTGGTATTCCCTGGTGGTCACCCATCCTAGTACTAACCAGGCCTGACCCTGCTTAGCTTCCAAAATCAGGCGAGATCGGATGGGCTTAGGGCATTTAGGCAGTGCATATATACATGTAGAATAGGGTAAATGAGTGTGAGCAAATGTGTGTAAATGGGACGTCTTATGTGTACAAAAGTATGAATGTTATAGGGAGGGTGTGTGTGTGTATCCATCCCATAGTCATTGGAATTAAACTGAAACAATAGCACACACCACACTGGAAACTTCTATCCTTCATGAATCTTCATATTCTTTGGCTCAGCAGGAAGCTCCAAAAATACCTCAACATTGTAAGCTAGGTAGAATTCAGAAGCACACTAAGTAATACATTATAATGGAGAATGGATAGTGTGCTGGTTATTTCTTTGTAGATGCTTGTGATTCCCTTCTCTTCCACATAATATACAACTCAGTGCATCAGAATAGGAATCAGGAGATCTGAATTTCTGTCATGAAAAGTCGGTGGGGGGCAGCACTAACCTCTCCTTTAATATTTCACATAACTTGGGAACCTCTACTAAGGTTGCCATGAGTCAGAACTGACTTAACAGCACAATAATACACATCCCATATAATGCTTAGTATTATTTGAGGAAATTTGGGCAGCAAGGACTAATAGTTGAAGATCTGCAATGTACTATTTGGCCCATATTTCAGCTTTTAAATAATCTTTATGCTCTGTGCAAGGAAGTGCAGCCTGAATTAAATCCTGAAAGGTCTCTCTTAACATATTTCATGGTTTAGAGACTTCCCAGCAGATTGAGACTAATCACACTAATTCAAGGAATGAAGCCAAAAGGAGGTGATTTTATGGTTTAAAGACAAGTACTATCCTATAAAACTTGTATCCATTCTATACTCCTTTGGAAACTGTTTTTGGTCTTTCGTCTGCCTCCAAACAAAGAGCAGTCTGTGAAATTCTAGCTACCACTACAGTAGGGTGCTTTGTGTGAGATAATCACCCCATGTTTTATGCTGTGCAACTTTTCCAGCCAACAATCATAAGCCTGAATGCCTGTAAAGCAATCAGCTTTTTAAGCCATGGGAATTTAATGGGAAAGTACTTGAGGACTGGGAGAGGGAGGGGCAACAGGGCACACAGACAGCTTCATGTTTATTTGTTATAAAATTATGTTGAAGTGTTATTAAAAGTATAAATTGGGTGAAATTGCAGTGCATCAAGTCTCTTGAGAAATGTGTTCCTTTAAAAAAGAAAGCTGAAACATTTTTGCAAGCTGTGAAGTTAGTAAATTCCACCATGTTCCTAGATTTATATCCAAACTGGGGAGGTTCAGTATATCATGCCTTGCCAGTTTCCAAACCAGCCCAGACCAAGACACTGTCTGATAGCCAGAGCAGCCACTAACAGATGCTTTTGGAAACCTGAGGTTCACTTGGGAACTGTTACAAATTGCCAAGCAAACTGCCCAGAGCTGTTCCTTATACTGAGCAGAATGAAGGACCATGCTTTTTAGCAGAGCAGCTGCCAGCCAAATTACTATTTTTTCAGTGCCCAGTTTGTTTAGAGTGCTTCATGAGATGCTTCTATAACAAACCAGCATCACAATGTGGCAAGGCTGGAGGAATAATGCAATTTATTTTCCTTTTTTAAAAACACTTTTGTGCCCATGTTGATGCACTAGACTAGAGCACCTAGGTAGGGAAAAAAAGAAGAAGAAAAGGAAAGGAGAACTAAATCAGCATTCTCTCCTTGTTTCCAGCCTATTACAGCCTATTAAGTATCTCTTCAGAGGCTGCAACACCTGAACCAGGTTGCAAAAATGTTAACAAGGAAAATATTACTGAAGTCAATGGCAGTCCAAGGAACTTAGACCTAACATTCCACAGCCTCACCAAGAAAAGCACCAAGTGGAGATTTTAAACTTTAATAAAGAATTAGCAAAAGACAGGCCTAACTGTACAAAGAAGGAAAATACTGTTACATGATCAGTAAGCCAGTTAGGAAATAAGAAATCACTGAGTCAAAAGACAACTAGGTGAAAAGAAACTCCCTCCCATAGAAAAAATAAAGCTATCCTCGTGTGCTCTGGGCTTTGTGTTCTGTGTGTTCTACAACCCTAACAGGGCTTTCAAGGTGACTGAGATACTGAAGGAGTGGTTTTGCCAGTCCTACTCCTCCAGTGAGTGGGAATTCAAACCTTGTTCTCCAGAGTCCTAGTCCAACACTCTATCCAGTACTGCACCATTAGGTAAAGGTTCCCCCCTGCACATACCTGGTAATTGTGTCCGACTCTAGGGGTGGTGCTCATCTCCGTATTCAAGCCAAAGAGCCAGTGTTGTGCAAGTCCATGGCCATGTTGCTGGCATGGCTGCAAGGAAACACAGTTTTACCTTCCTGCTTTTTATGGCAGTACCTACTTATCTACTTGCATTTAAAATGCTTTGGAACTGCTAGGTTGGCAGGAGCTGGGGTTATCAGTGGGAGTTCACTCTGCTGCATGGCACCCAGGATTCGAACCACCCAGCTGCCGACTTTGCAGTCAACAGTTTCGGAGCCTTAGTCCACTTAGGTGGTGTTTAACACTGGGGGAACCTACAAATACACTTAGGCCCTGGCCACACAAGGGAAATATTCTCTAGTTATCCTCCAATTAGATCATTGCTTTTTTCCCTGGTCACATGATGCATAGTCAAGATCAAAACATTTTCCTGGCCAGCAGTGTAACTGGAGTTTAATTTCCACTCCTTGGGAAGATAATGTTATTTTGTACCTCTGTTGTATCAGTGCATTCCTTAGCCGAACTGCACAACCTGCTCTGCTCCTTTTCAGAATCAAAGCCAGGAAGGTGCCTGCCATTATTGCAGCACCATTTATTTTATTTTATTTTTTAATTATTTTTCATGGCTGGGACATTGACATATCTCTGAAAGCATGCCACAGAGCAACTTGAGCCATTGCTGCAGCACCGGCATTTTGACGTGCCACTTTCCACCAGTCATTATGAAGAGACAGTTTCTCTCTCTCTCTCTCTCTCTCTCTCTCTGTGCACACGGGGAGGATTGCAAGGGTGGGCGGGGGAGAGGAAATGATAGATTAAGCCCAAAGGCACAGGGGATGGCGGAGGACCCATGTGTTTCTGCAGGAGCAGCCAATCTGAGGACAAATTTCCAATCCAATATTCCATAAACATTGATGCACTATTACATATACAGTATTTACTTAAAACATATATGTAAACCAAGGGACTGAGTTGCTCCACAAACCCTGCTCTCCACAGACCCTGCCCCATCTCCCCTAGGCCAGGCGGCTGCACACGCAGAGCCCTTCTACCACATGCCCTGGGCTGGAAAGAGAGGGGAACAATACAGCTTCCAACTTTTCCATCATCCTTTTGTAACTGCTTGAGAGTCTGAGAGAAAGTCAGAGAGTGAGAGAAAGAGAGAATACACATGTTCAAGAAGTGGGGGTATCCCACTTGGAGAAAGGAAAACATCCTGTGGCAGCCCTCTCCTAATCAAAAGTTATTGCTGAGTTACTTGAACAATCTTCTTCTGCCTTAGTCAGCAAGGACAAAATTAAAGCTGAAAATAAGAAGGAAGAAAGGAAGAAATCTAGTCCATATCTAAGACACTCTTCCTGCACACTCAAGATTAGTGCACTTTATTTCTCTATATGTTTAAGAGAACTTTGTAGACTGGGCTTTTTGGGGTGCTGTTTTACCCTCCTGGCCCCTATATTTTTAAAATTTGCTCCCTATTAATGCTTTATGGTAGAGATGAGGCCATCCTGAAGTCTTAAAAAAGCCTGTCCAATACTCTGTAAAATGGTTAAATATATGTAGGTCTGACATCATTCTGAATGCATTTTTCACCAGGACATAGTAGAAAGACCACAGTCAATTGAAAAGTTACACCAATTATCAAACATATCCTCTCCATGCTTATTAAGACATAAAGTACCATAAGTCAGAATCAACTTGGTGGCACACAATTATTGTTATCATTAAAGCTCATTGGTTGTTAACAATAGGGCTCTTTCCTAAATGAGTATGAATTATATAACAGTGTTAATCAAATACAGATGCAAAAATATGCAATAACTTTATAGACCAATAAAGATCATTATACAATAAACACACTTTTCTAGATTAAAACACCACTTTTTCAGGTTTGTACCAGTGTGAAGAACTTAAAGACCAAATGTACATGGCAAGATGGACATTGTATGGTGATCTTTTAGTGGTCTATAAAGGTTTTGCCTACTTTTTCATTTTTAAAATTTTGTTTGGAACACATGCCAAGCTTTACTCAAGTGTTAATCAAAATGAATTAAAAGTGTTGAAGCTAATGTTGGAGTGATACTAAAGAACCTTGAGCAAGTAGATTGTTAAGACCACCTACCGTATTTCCCCTCTAAAAGATGCCTCCTTGTATAAGTTGTATAAGTTGACCCTCACCTTTCCAACCCCAAATTACAGTTTTACAACCATGCAGTTCTCTTCTCAGTTGCCTTCCGTGTATAAGACGACCCTCAATTTTTAGTCTAACAATTTTAGACAAAAATATAGTCTTATACATGGGAAAATACTGGATATAGTTTCAAGAAAAGAAAAATACCTAGTCTTTCTTGGTTCCCCAAAAGGCTTCTTTTACCCTCTCTCGCTACTAGATACTGTCTAGATTAGGGAAACTGTGGATTGATGCATAAAGGCCTGTGTGTACTGTACTCTGGGGCCAAAAAATGTATCAGATGATAATATACAAGATAGATTGATAATAATACCTCTATACCACAAACTTGGCCATGGTTTTATCTTATTTTAAGGATATAGACAGCTTAGTGGAGTATGTAATTTATGAATCTGTAAGGGTTTATTTATTAATATTTTAATGGAAGACTGTATAATTTTGTACTTATTTCAAATTTTGAATTGTATGTGATTAGTGTGGATTGTTTGGTGTGTTTTGGTCTTTGACCGTAATAAGGCTATTATTATTATTATTATTATTATTATTATTATTATTATTATTATTATTATTATTATTATTATTATTATTATTATTATTATTATTATAGATAGTTTTTGAATGGATAAATTGTTCAAAGCTAATGTATTTACATATTAAAATTTCTGATTTAAACTTCATCTGGTAGCTAAACACTCCCTCCTCTATATCACACATGCTTCAACACTTCTTGTTTTTACATAAAGTGTTGAAGATGTTCCAAGATAGCACACTCTTCTCATTGTAGGTTTAGACTACCTCATGTTTTATGATAATTGCTTTGCTGACGCAATAGTTATTTCTTATGGTAAAGTAATTTCTTAGTGGTAAAATTAAAAAAAAAGAACAAAGCAAAAAAGTGAATAAATGCATCCCCCACCACCAAATAGTACACATATACACATTCCATGTCAGCCATGATATCAAGCAAAAAAGAAGAATCAGGGGTACAAGACATAAAGAGGAGGAAGACAGCATGGGAGCAGATGGCTAAGGTGTCTGGAAACCTTGATGGGTTTCTTGTGAACCCTGCTGAAAGTATGCTGAACTTACCAGGAACACCACATGAACTTCACGAGCCTGATCCAGTATCTGAGGACATTCCAATTGTTGCTTTAGAAGCAGAAACAGCTTTGCCTGAGGATGCTTCTACCTCTATTCAGCCAAATATTCTGCCAGAGAGTAATGACCTTAAAAGTATTCACTGATATTGCCCATTGGCCTGAAACTGTGGATGAAGCTCTGAAAACTGAACTTGTCAAGAGAAGGACCATGGAATTGAAGAAATGAAGAGTAAGGATGCATTGTTTCCAAATAGAGATGGGCATTTCATTTCAGAAGGGGACTGGTCTTGAAATGAAGCACACCAGCACAGCTCCTGTTTGGAACGCAATCCCACCCTCCAGAACAAAATCATCCACTGTCTTACCTTGCTTTACCTCACACAGGTCAAAACGCCTACCAGGAAGTAGCCTCAGACCTATTATCTTTCCCTCTGCCTGGTGCTGGCCAATCAGACAGGGAGGCAGAATGATGCATGTCCTTGCACAGCTCCTAATTGGCCAGCGCCAGGGAGATGGAAAGAGGATGCATTGGAGACTGGTTGGAGTTTTGCCCTGTGCAAGGTAAAGCAAGATAAGACAGTGGTGGATTTTGTTATGGATGGTGGGACTGCATTCTGAACACCAGCTGTGTTTTGGAACCAGTTCCGAAACAAAATACCCATGTCTATTTCCAAAAGAGTGTGATGGCAGGTTATTTTCAGAGGATTGATTCTATAAGATTTTGGACAATGGTGTGACTATGTTAAGGACATGGTTGGTATTTTCTCCTATAAACTGTGCTGAATATTGCTTACATGCGCTGGCCACAGGAGAAAGTTCTTTTGGAAAGCCAGATGGATTTAATACATGGAGAAAGCTACCCCCCAGATTACTACAACATGAGCACAGTTCATATCACTACAGTGCATTTACGATGGAGAAGGTATTTGAAATGCAGCTATAGAAAAAAGAGTCTATCTTGTTCAAAAGAGATCATTTGATAAATGGAAAGCAGCCCTAGCTAGAATATTGGATTATGTACAGTATCTAACCAGGCATACCTTACCCTTACGTGGTCATTCAGAATATCTTAGCACAAGTGCTAACTGTGGAGTTTTAGAAACTTTCAAGTTACTTGTCAAGTATGACCCAGTTGCCAATCAGCATCTTCACAAAGTTTAGCAGGCAAACATGTTGTGTAAGGAAATTAGGAATGATAGGACATGGAGTCATTTTCTTAGTCTCATGAGCAGCACAGATTTTACTCTGCAGTAGACTTTATCTATGGAATGTGTTAGATCAGGGGTCCTCAACCTAAGGCCCCGGGGCCGAATGCGGCCCCGAAGGTCCTGAATCCGGCCCCCGGGACCAATTCCACCACCCCCAACTACCCCCTGCTTTGCAAGTAAGCCACCCTCCACAGCTGCTTCTATTGCTGAGGCAGTTCAAAGCAGTGGGCTATGTCACTTCTCCCACTCCCCCCAACTACCACCCAGATGATCAGCATACTGGCTAGTGGGGCATTCAAAGTGGGAGGGCTATGGTAGGGTCCCCCAGTCCCCCCACCCACCGCCCAGATGGTTGGGGCGCTGGGTGCAGCCGACCGGGGCAATTTAAAACAGGAGGGCTGTGACGAAGTCTCCCACTCCCACCATGGCCCTGAGGCCCCACACGTGCTCCTCCTCCCCCCTGCCCACCTACCTTCCTTGTGTGGCTGCCGCCTGTGTTATTGTAGTGGTGAGGAATGAAGGGGGCTGGGAGAGGCGGTGCCAGCCAGCCTTCCGAGCCAGAGCAGCCATGGCAGTGGACCACTGGAGGGATGGACGGCAGGGGACCAAGGGGGAAACAGAGCTACTTCCCACCCACCCAGCCCCCTCCGAGCTGCTGCCTTGCTCCATTGAGCGAGGGAGGGGAGGAGGGAGCACAGCCATGGCCAGAGGCTGAAGCTGCCACCACCATCACCGGGTTAGAGACCAGCGAAGAGGAGGTGGTGGAGAAAGAAGAGAAGGCCAAACGGTTGCCCAGGCCTGGTTCCTGGGAGGCTGGCGGGGCTGCATTTGTTCCCAGTTGGTGATGGGCAGGCTGGCGAGCCAAGAGAGCACCGCAGCCTGGCTGGACTTGGCCAGCGAGCGGGCTGCAGGTGGCTTTGGGCATGCCTTTCTGCCTCCCCTCCCTCCTTCCCAGCCCTTGCTCCCTCCCCTCCCTCCCTCACTTGTAGCGCACCAAGTCGGGTCAGGCCAAGAGAGGAGGCAGATTTCCCTCCAGGGACAGTGAGGATGTAATGGCTGCGGCTGCTGCTTGTCAAGCCCCGCACACAGAACACACAGCAAGCCAAGTTCAGTTCTTTGCCAGGAACTTTAGTTGTAATCCAGATAAAGTACAAAGTACAGTCCGAGTCAAGCCAGAGTAACTTACAGAGCCAAATGCCAAGTTCAAGGGAAACAGAGAAACTGGTGCCGCATATTCAGGTTTTCTAGATAATGCATCAGCTTTCTTATTCTGAGCCTCCGGAATATACTTGATACGAAAATCGAACCGAGAAAAGAATAAAGACCACTGGATTTGTCGCTGAGACAATCGCCGAGCTGTTTGTAAATGTTCCAGGTTTCTGTGATCAGTTAACACTTGCACAGGGTGTCGAGCTCCCTCAAGGTAATGCCTCCATACATCAAAAGCTGTTTTGATGGCCAACAGTTCACGCTCCCAGATCGTATAATTCTTCTCTGCAGGTTTTAATTGCCGAGAATAGTAGGCACAGGGACGCGGGATTTGGGAGGGATCCTCTTCTTGAGATAATACTGCTCCCAGGGCAACACTAGATGCGTCAGCCTCTACTATGAACGGCAGTTGTGGATCAGGGTAGCGAAGTAAAGGCTCCGAAGTAAAGCGGGTTTTCAAGGTAGAGAAAGCCTTCTCTGCTTCTGGAGTCCACCGGAAAGGCTCTTTGGGCCGAAGGAGATGGTTTAAAGGTGCAGCAATATCGGCGTAAGCAGGAATAAACTGACGGTAGTAGTTAGCGAAGCCAAGGAACCGTTGTAAGTCCTTACGATTTTGTGGTTGCTGCCAAGACAACACAGCCTCTACTTTCTTGGGGTCCATGCGGATTCCCTGGGGAGAAATGATATGCCCCAGGAATTCACCTTCTTCAATGTTAAACCCACATTTTTCCAGCTTAGCATAGAGTCCGTTCTCCCAAAGACGCTGTAAGACCTGACGAACATCTTGAACATGTTGAGCTGGATCAGCAGAGTAAATCAGAATGCCATCTAAATACACAATCACACAACGATCTAGGAGATCCTGGAAAATGTCATTCATCATTCTCTGAAACACACTGGGTGCATTGGTCAGACCAAAAGGCATTACTAAATGTTCATATTGACCGTACCGTGTCCGGAATGCAGTTTTCCACTCGTCTCCCTTACGGATACGTACCAAATTATACGCCCCCCGAAGGTCCAGCTTAGTATAACACTTAGCCCCTTTCAACCGGTCCAAAAGTTCAGAGATTAAGGGTAAAGGGTACCGGTCCCTAATAGTGATCTTGTTTAGTGCTCTATAATCATTACAAGGACGAAGCTCCCCTCCCTTTTTCTTGACAAATATCACTGGTGTGGACAATGGTGATTTGGAAGGCCGTATGAACCCACGTCGAAGATTTTTATCTAGAAAAGCCCTCAACGCTTCTAATTCTGGTTCGGACATGGGATAAACTCGCGCCACAGGAAGAGGTGCCCCAGGAATCAAATCAATGGCACAGTCATAGGGTCGATGTGAAGGTAGCTTGTCAGCCCCCTTTTCCTCAAATACATCTGCAAAGTCTTGGTATGCCTGGGGCAAGACAGGGTCAGATGTATCATGGGCAGATGCCAGTACAGTAGAGGAATGTTGCTTTGAACAAGGAACCTTGAAATATAATTCCCCTTGCACCCAATCCACCAGTGGATTGTGAGCTCGCAACCAGGAAAGTCCCAAAACAAGAGGAAACCAGGGCATTCGGGTTACATTAAAGCTAATCTGCTCATTATGATCCATTACCTGAAGAGTAAGGGGACAGGTTTCCTGAGCTACCGGCCCAGAACAAAGTAACCGACCCTCAATGGATTCTACTAACAAAGGAGTGTCCTTATTTTGTACTGGAATCCGATGGTACCACACAAACCCAGCATCCACAAAACAGTGAGCCGCCCCAGAGTCTACCATAGCATACACCGGAATCTCCCGACCATCAGGAAGCCCTAGAGTCACAGGTATCAGAAAAGGTCCTTGAGTGTGATAGCATTGCCTGGGAACCCTTCGGTATGCTCCATTCCTCGGGGTTCCTTCAAGGATGGAGCTGCCCTTTTACTGCTGGAGAGATAGCAGCACTTATTGAGGAACGCTTCAAAGGGCAATTAGAAGCGAAATGTCCTCCTCCCCCACAGTACAGGCAGAGATAATGAGAGCGTCGTCTTGCCTTTTCCTCTGGGGTGAGGCGTGGTCGAGCAGCTCCCAGTTGCATAGGCTCTGGATCCACTTCACTGGCCTCCCGAGATTGCAGATGAGACACAGCTGGCAGAGGTTGCTGTTTGCAGTTCTGGCCTCGGGAGAGACGACGGCTTTCCAGGCGTCCATCTATTCTCAGACACAGGGTAATGAGTTCCTGCAATGTGTTTGGTTGTTCTACCCTGCAGAGTTCATCCAGCACTTCATCTGCCAAACCTTCCATATACTGAGAACTCAGTGCCGGCTCGTTCCACTGCAAATCCTGAGCTATCAAACGAAATGCAGTGGTATAATCAAACACTGAGTTTTTGCCCTGTTTCAAAGCTCTAAGTCTCCTGTTGGCAGTAGCAGCCTGCACGGGATTCTGAAAGGATGAAGAAATATGGTTCAGGAAACCCTGATAATTATCCAGCAAAGGTGAAGCACTGAGGAGTAAAGGAGTCGCACATTTACCTGCCTGTCCCTTCAATAAGCTGATGATAAAACAGACCTTAGACCTCTCAGTAGGAAATTCTTGAGCCCGTACCTCAATGAACAGCTTGCATTGAGCCAAGAATGCAGGGAATTCCTCTAATTTGCCTTCAAACCGGTCAGGAGGCAGCAAAGGGCAACGAGGCTGTAATGATGCTGGAGCTTGCTGCAACTGAACAATTGCCTGTGACAAAAACAGTACTTGGTTTTGCAAAGCTTCCAGTGGAGTCATTCCAACAGCCCTCTCCTTCTCCATTCTGCTTGAATAAGTTTGGTGGGTGGGAGCAAACTGTCAAGCCCCGCACACAGAACACACAGCAAGCCAAGTTCAGTTCTTTGCCAGGAACTTTAGTTGTAATCCAGATAAAGTACAAAGTACAGTCCGAGTCAAGCCAGAGTAATTTACAGAGCCAAATGCCAAGTTCAGGGGAAACAGAGAAACATCGTAATCAGGAAGCCGGTCCAAGGTCAGGAAACAGAGAACGCCGTAGTCAGAAAGCCGATCCAAAGTCAGGAAAGAAAGTCAAGATTACACACAGGAACGTGGTGGCAAGGTAAGTGACGCGTTGCTCCCACAGAGGGTTCAGGGTAAACTTGCTAGCTTTATCCTAAAACAGGGAGCACACCCATATCTCTGGCAAGGCTCCTGCTAGAACTCAGGGCTTTCAGATCTAATTCTACGCCTATCATTAAAGATCCTTTCCCTAGCTCTCCTGTTAGTTCTCCTTTGCAGGATCCTGCTCCTAGCCCTTATAGGAGGAGGAGATGTGCCCTCAGCTGCGTCCTCAGACTCAGCTGCCTGCTGGGTTGAACTACAAGGCTCCTCCTGCTGCTCTTCAGCATTTAACCCTTCACATTCGGGTTCCATGACAGGCAGGGTCCTGGCACTGCTCCTCATCCTGAGTGGCCGCCCAGAAGTTGATGAGGGGCCTGAGTTTGCCTAGGCTGCCACCTCCTTCCCGATGCAAGGAAGGAAGGAAGGAAGGAAGGAAGGAAGGAAGGAAGGAAGGAAGGAAGGAAGGAAGGAAGGAAGGAAGGAGAGCTGCTCCAGCCGCTGACACTGGAGGAGGAGGAGGAGGAGGAGGAGGAGGAGGAGGAGGAGGAGGCACAGCAGAGGGATCCCAGCAGTGTCACCTCAGGGTGGTGATCTGGAGCAGGAGACATTGCTGGGGCCCTGGAGACACAATGATCATGGGCCAATCGTGGGGAGTTCCACCCACTTGCCCCTCCCTCCCTTTTCCATGTCGGCCTTTTTTGGGTTTTTTTTGGACTGTGGTCTGGCCCCCAGTGGTGTCTGGGGTGTGGTGGACCGGCCCGCTGTTTGAAAACGTTGAGGATCCCTGTGTTAGATAGTCCAAATACAGTTTTCTGGAACCATGGACTCTGATGCTAAATGGACATTTCAGGATCACGTGGACAGGACCGCAATAAATCCTTATCAAGACACAGAGAGAAGAATCGCCATGACTGTTCTTTACTTCGCATCACCTTGCTTTTGCTATGCTTCGAGATGATTCCTTGTTAAACTAGAGTTTAGAATTATTTAGAATAACTATGGATTTTATAAAAGAATTAGGACAGATTACTGTACTTAGAATAGTATTTTTTGTTTTTAGGGAAAATATGCTTGCATTTAAAATCTATCTTAATTTGTCATTATATTTAGAAGTAAAACTTCATTATAATTTACTTTGCCTTTGAAGGATTCATTTTTTGTAAGTTACTACAACCCACAAATTTGCCTTGTGTTTAAAGTGAGATATTTCTTAGCGAAAGGCTGGAATACACTTGTAATGAATCACAGTAATTAAGGGCGATTTCTGAGCATGGTGGCAGCAGTGGGATGACCTTTTTACAATCCTCAGAAATTATGGCATAGCAACAGAAAGAAATCATGTTGGTAAGCTTCATTGTGGACATGTCAGAGAGAGGAAACCTAACAATTTTTCTATTTGAAGACCTCCACTGCTTCTGAGTTCTGAGCAAATGACACACCTCTCTGAAGGCAAAGCCAAAATAATATATAATGGACTCTCATATAACAAATGGTTTATATAACATAAAATCTGTACAATATAAAAGATTCCAGAGACAGGGGAATTTTGCTTAACAGAATCGCTCCAAACGACAAATGACAAACGAAATGCATTTTTTTGATTCGTGCCCATCTCTAATATATATATTGAGTTATTGAGTTTAAAGCATACACACACACACACACACACACACACACACACACACACACACACACACACACACACACACACACACATGCTGCCGCTATGTGGGCTTCTTGGCATCCCATGGAGCTACAGTGTACACTTTGGTAAACACTGTATTATCTTGTGCTATCCAAATTAATTTCCTTAATTTAATGTGCTATAATACTAAACTATGCCCTCTGGAACAAACCTTGGCACACAATAAACCATTGCTTGAGCAGAGCTTACAAACTCACAATGACATGTGGACTGTCAGTTGCTGTGTATTGGATCTGCTCTTGAGTCATTTGGAGAGCAGGAGAAATATCAAACCCAACAGTGCAGAACATCATCATTCTACAGACAGACAAGTAGACAAGTTTATTTGTGTCACCATAGCTATTACAAAAGTTTGAATAATATAAAATACTCAAATAAAATAATCACTTACTCAGCCCAAATGATTAAATTTATTTATTTATTTATTTTAGAATATTTTTACCCCACCTTTCTCCTTGGAAAAGGACCCAAGGTGGCTTACAGTAATGAGTAATATATTATAGTCCAGTACAATTAAGACATGTTCAAGTATTGAGAACAAGGAATTAAGGGACATCTTACAGCATTAATAGACAGCATTACATTAAACCTAAATTCAATTGTATCTCATCCATACTATTCTATCAACAGATAAAATGTTATCATCATCATACAAAACATTCTTTTTAAAACTATTGCTCTAAAAGTAAAGCCAGCTACCTTGTCAGAACTATGTGATGTGTTATCCCCCAGCAGAAAATTTATCAGATGTTGACCAGATCTGTTAAATGTGAGACCTAACTCTTTAAACAGAATTACAGTATTTTCCATGTATAAGACTAGAGTGTGTTTTTCTCTAAAATTGTTAGACTGAAAACTGAGGGTTGTCTTATACACAGAAGTAAGATAAGGAGAGAACAATGTGGTTATGAAACTGTAATTTTGAGTTGGAAAGTGGGGTTGCATCTTATACATGGGGGCGTCTTATAGATGGAAAACAAAATACTCTTAAATCTTTATAAATTGGGCAGGCAATAAATAATGGGTTAGCTCTTCAACCTACTTCCACTTGAACAAACTCCTCCAACAGAGGCATTCTAAAGGACATGTGTCATCTTTAAAAGAACCCTTTATTTTTAATATTTTTGATGTTCTTTATGTTTTAAAGACCTCACAAATGATTTCTCATAGTGTTTTGAAGTAATATATGTATGTTAATCATTATTCTATAAATGATTAATGTTAGTAAATATTTTAATTTTTTTTCACAGCAGCATAACTGACTCTCCCATGACTCCAAATTAGTAATGTATTAAGTGTAATGTTTCGGTTTATAAATGTCAAGTTTGGAAATAATATCAAGCTTTAAAAGTTAGAGGCATACAGGACATTAATTTATAACTTCCTGACACAGTAAAGTCTTCTATGAGATAATATCCATGTTTTCTTTAAATTCTTGCCCAGCTACTGAATTTGTCTGGCAATTCATCAGATGAAACAACTGCAGAACCTGTAGGACCACCACCAACTGTGTCACCTCATTCTGATGAAATGGATTTCTCGGGACAGCATCCCCTAGAAGAAATGTCGAGACCAACTACAGTCAAAGAACAAGGCATTGTATATTTTAATTTCTTTACTTGTATGCTGTTCAGAGCAGAGACCTGTCTTGTCTTGGTAATAACATGGATACCTATGAGGCTACAGTAATGGCATGGTTAATGATGCTGCAAGTTATGTTTCTCTGAGGCACTGGGCCAGGGGCGTGCCGTGGGGAGGGCAAAGGGTATGGGGCACCACTGACTCAGCAATTAGGGGGTGCCAAATCTCCTATTGCCCCCCCCACCATTCCCCTGCTCACCATCTCCGAGTCTGGCTGCCGCGTCCACCCTTGTCGGGCTCTTTCTCTGCCCTGCCTGACTGCAAATGCTCCCCCCCCCAAGGGTAGGGACCACCTGCCGCCTGCCTCTTGTGTGTCGCTGCTGGTGCCCTGGCCTCCCTCCGTGCCCAGCCCTTCCCAAAGTTCCAAGGCAGGACGGAGACACCCGGGGACGGTGGGAAGGAGGGGGTCTCCCACCAACCAGCACACCTGTTACTGGGTGGCGGGGAGAGCCAGGCGGGGCTGTGGTGATCCCAGCCGACCAGAAAAACACTCCGCACCCCACCAGGGTGTATCTAGGGGAGGGGCAGAAGTGTACATCTGCCCTGGGGCAGAAATGTGGGGGCACCTGAAGGGGGAGGAGAAGGAAGAAGCCCTGCACCCTCCCACCACCACATGCCAGGTGAGCAGCAAAGCAAGCAGGCAGGCAGGCGTGCAAGAGCAGTGACTGCAGCACCCTCCTCTTCCTCTTCCTCCTCCAACTCTTCATTGCCACATGGGAACAGTAAGGCATGCGCACTAACACACACGCCAGCACGCTCGCACACACACACATGCACCATGCCCGCAAGATAGCCCCCCCTTGCTGGGTGGATGCTATGGGGTTGAGGAGGGCCAGAGGGGCACAAAAAACAACTTTGGCCCAGGGTACCCCAAAACCTTCCTATGCCACTGCACTGAAATGTCTTTCCAATAAAGATGCTAGCTGATGCATGGCTTTAGTGCTGACATGAACCTATCATACTGCAATGACTATATCTGACAATGAAAATGGGCTGAAATAAGTATTTTTGCAGGGCCCAACTGTCTGAATACTGATTACTGTACATATATTAATCAACTGTGTGCTGTCAAATCGGTTTGGACTTATGATGACCCTTTACAGGGCTCCCAATTCGAGGGTACTCAGAAGTGCTTAACTGGGAGTGTGGAACTTGCCAAAGGCCGGCCACACAGGCTCACTCTACCTGCAGAAGGCACAAGAGGAATAGAACTCTTAACCTCTAACTCTGCAGCCAGGCAGCTAACTTGCTGAGATAGCCTTGTGTAGCCCTATTGCCATTAATAGGGCTTCGTTGGTTTATAGCAAGAGACTGAAATGTAGATCAGAGACTTTCTGTTTCAAATCTCTCCTTTCAAAATTCAGAGAACTCCCCTCTCAAAAGCCACTCAGTCTCTGTGTCCCTAATCTGCAAAATGGAGACTATTCCTGACCTTCAGGGCTGTTCCTAGCAGATACCAAAATATTTCTTTCTTTCAATACCGAAATAATATAGGTTATGTCAAATATTTTGAAAACTCTTTTCCGCTACTTTAATATTACTGTTACTTCTGTGAATCTGGTGTTAATTGTGATATTATCTCTATTAATCTGGTAGGAATATAATGCCTAATATTTAACTGTGAACCCTATGGCTCAGTAATTAAATATAGTACTGCAGTCAAGACTTTGCTAATGACCTGGGTTTGAGTCCTATGGGCTCAGGTAGCTGTCTCAGCATTGACTCAGCCTTCCACCAATGCAAGGTTGGTAAAATAAGTATCCAGCTTGATGAGGGGCAAAGTGGCCCTTGCATAATTATGTTGTAAACAGTCCAGTGTTCTCACACTATGGGGTGGAATAGAATTTGAAACAACAGCATTTATGAAGTGATTTACAGTGTCTGAAGCATTTTATGGAAATCACAGTCATTCAGAACAATCATACGAAATAGCAACCATCCCTATGAAAGTGGGGGTGGCAATCTATAAGACTAAGACAGACTTTATGCTTCAAAGCCACTGCCGTAACTAGAGAGGGGAAGAAGAGTGCATTTGCCCTGCGGCGCGCAGCAATCTGGGGTTGCCTGGAGGGGGAGCAGGAGGGGGAAGCCACGCGCCATCCTGCAAGCAGTCCTCCCTTTGCCCTGCTAAGGTTTGGCAATTCTTAGTTGGGGTGGGGGGGGAGGAAGGAGGAGAGGGAAGCAGGCAATTTCCCCCAAGCAGCACCTCCATCGATTGCTCCCCCTCTTCCCCCCTGCTAAGTCTTGGCAATCGTTAGCTGGGGGAAAGGAAAAAAGGGAAGCATGTGACTGAGATGCTGCTGGGGGGGAATTCCATTGCCTGCTTCCCTCTTCTCCTTTCCCTGGGATAACAATCGCCAAGCCTTAGCTGGGGGAAAGGAGGAAGGGGGAGCGTGCTACAGAAGTGATGTTTGAAAAAAAAATTGCCTGCTTGGCGGTTTGCACAGGAGACTCGCAAAGAGGGCATGAGATCAACTGGAAAGGAGACCCACAAAGAGGGCATGAGAAGGAGAGAACCGTCTTCCCCTCCCCCATTGTTCCCCAAGGATCTGGCCCCCCTTGCTGGGTGGGTGAGACATGGGGGGGGAAGAGGAGAGGGCGCAGAAACTGACTTTGTCTGCAGGCACTCCAAACTTTAGCTACGCCACTGTTCAAAGCTTAGGGTTTTTTTTAAACCAGTAGACAAGGCAATTCATGAGAAATCTTGATTATAACTTCTAGTGAAATTATTGAGTGTTCAAGCCTGTAGACACCTGTTTTGTGACCAAACACTTCAGGACAGCAAAATAATAATAATAATGGTCAGAATACTGTGTAAGGTTTGTGTAAAGTTTGCATAAATTACAGCAACCACGTACACTTAATTCATGAGGTGGGAAGACACCTCTCCGCTATCCATCTAGATGCATAACTAGACAAATGCCGAGCATGCATGCCACCACTGCTATATCTCTCTTGCTATCTTAGCCTGTTATTATAGTCTTTGGGTTTTTTCTTGGTAAAAAATTGTTTTTAAAATTTGCTATCATTTTAATCAAACCCTATCCTACTGTATATGACTTAACATGCCCTGAGAAGCTTCAGTAAAGTCCATTTTGTCTTCAACAATCTCTTTAAGGTTGGGAAGGAAGTGCAGCTAACTAGGAACCCATTCCAAAGGATGGTGCCATAAACATGAAGGTCCAATTTGTGATGGATGTCTTTCTGGTTCCCCTTGGTGTGGCAATCCATGGGAGCTTGGTTTGCAAGGATCTGGTGGCATGGGTGGATGTTCTCGGGGAACAAAGGGTGCTTTCTTGCTGCTTGATTTTAATTATGGGTATTGTTCTGTTTGTTGTCTCTGTATTGTGAATTTGCTGCCTGCTCAGCTTTGTAAGCCGCCCAGAGTTCCCTTGGGAAGATGGGCGGGGTATAAATCTAATAATAAATAAATAAATAAATAAATAAATAAATAAATAAATGTAGCCTCACATATTTTTCATTGTTAACTCTTTTAGGTATGACCACTACAGAAATGACTAAACAGGAAAGTGAATATACCACGATATCTCAAGAAATATCCAAAACAGAACCGGGGCTGCATGATAGTATTCTGGAAAGTACAAGAGGAGAAAAGGTAAGCATATGGCTTAATGACTGAGTAAGGAGGCAATTCTGTACCCATTTGCCTCTACTCACTGGTGGAAGTGCCATTGTACTGCAACACAAAAGGCCTCCCTTTCGAAGGGAAAACTGCCTTAAGATAAAAAAAAATCTGCTGCTTACTCAATCATGTGATTTGGCACAGAACCCATAATATCTACAGAGATTTCTTAACTTGAGGCTATTCACTGCCAAAAGTTACACCCTTTGCACAGAAGCACAACAGGTTTTCAGTGAGTGGGACTGAATTCTGAGCAGAGATTGGTGTAGTTGCGCTACAACTAGTCTATGAATTATGCTATGAAATTGAATGGAATCAGTCAGGAAATGAGTTACTTTTCCATTAAAAATACAATGGGATCAGCTGCACAATAGTATGTCCTGGTATCTAAATAAATTTACTGAGGCTCGCATGAACCAAGCTGTGTGCTCGTGGAAATTCCTCCATGCTGTTCATAACTTCCAAGTTGTGTTGTATATAAAATGTGGGGAAAGTTCTCACAGCCTGTGGCCACCCACCCTTCAGCAGCCACTTCCTATTGCATGTGGTTTCTCCTGTGCCAATTTATTTCTCTTCTCTGGAACACACCCTGGGGCTCCTAAAGAACACAAGGAGGTTTTGTATGCTGGAAATCCAATGGCTCCCCTGACCAAATAGACTCCAGGTGAAATCAAAACGAAACCTTTTATTTGCAAGGTTGAAAACAACACAAAGGATGCATTCGCTTTCTGCTTGAATTGTATCCCTTCACATCTTTGCTTGAACTCTCCCACCTGTTCCTTTCCCTTTTATAGGACACCACCCCAACTGCTCATGCCATCCACCCCTCTCCTCCAACATGCCATAACAGCCGCAGCCTCCCTTCCTTCCCTGATTGCCAGTGTCCTCTGGAACCTCTTCTGCAGTATTCTGAAGGCTGTGATAGGGGGACGCTAGGGAAGACCCATGCTGTGACACATTCTGCCCCAGGGCCCAGTTCTAATAACCATGCTTATTCGGGGGTAAATCTCCATTTGATTCTAATGGGGTGTAATGAAAAAGAGATATGCTCAGGGTGACATGACAAATTGTTTAATTTTTTCCTGAAGGGCCAAAAGGGTGAAAAAGGGGAGCAAGGATCACCTGGACCCCCAGGGAAAGCAGGACTGGAAGAAGCCCAGTCTGGGACAATGATACCTGGGCTTCCTGGACTGGACGGTAAACCTGTGAGTATTCTGCTTACTCATATAATAAAGATTCTGACACTGATCTGTCCCCCCCCCCCGGCTTATATACCACCCCATATTTATTTATTTATTTATTTATTCTTGTATTTATATCCCGCTTATCTACTACAAGTAGTACTCTAAGCGGCTGACAAGCAGTGAATGTAAAATCAATAAATGCATCAAGTATAAAACAAAACAACATAAAACAATAAAACAACATTACATGTAAAATCCTCCTACATCCCAGCATGCGGAGGGACAGATCCAACAGGTTAAAATTAGGCACACCGAATAGGCTGACTAATTTAAAACAGTAGCGATGGCGGGGGGGGGGGGAGAAGAAAAAAAGAAACCTAACTGAGATCGCCAAAGGCCTCTCGGAACAGAAGAGTTTTTAAAGCTTTCCGAAAGGCCTGCAGGGACTCTGCAGAGCGCACTTCGCTGGGGATGGCGTTCCATAAGGAAGGGGCTGCCACTGAGAAGGCCCGGTTCCGAGTGAACGTCTTCCGGGCCTCTCGAGGAGTGGCAACCCGCAGCGAGTGCGCTCGCACCTGCCGAACAGGGCGGGCCGAGGTGGATCGCTGGACGATACGCTCTGTCAGGTAGTCCAGGCCCAAGCCATGGAGGGTTTTATAAACTAAAACCAAGACCTTGAATCTAATCCGGGCTGCAACGGGCAACCAGTGCAGACGAGCCAGAACTGGGGTGATGCGGTCATAATGACGCGCACCAACCACCAGTCTGGCCGCCGCATTCTGGACCCGCTGCAGACGCTGGAGAAGAGTCAAGGGCAGCCCCATGTAGAGCGCGTTGCAGTAGTCCAGCCTCGAGATCACCAGTGCCTGGACCACTGTTCTCAGAGAGTCAACATCCAGGTATGGGCGGATCTGGGCGATCTGACGAAGATGGTAATAGGCGGCCCTGGTAACGGACGCCACCTGCGCCTCCATGGGTATTCTGCTTACTCATATAATAAAGATTCTGACACTGATCTGTCCCCCCCCCCCCGCTTATATACCACCCCATACCACTTCAAGTAATCTCTGAGAGGTTTACAGTTTTTTAATTACAGTATGCTGGCTACACATTGCAAACCCCACCCTCGCAAGCTGGGTACTCATTTTACCGACCTCAGAAGGATGGAAGGCTGAGTCTACCATGAGCCTGCTACCTGGGATTGAACCCCAGGTCGTGAGCACAGTTTTACCTGCAGTACAGGCATTTAACCACTGCGCCATGGGGCTCCTACCCACGTTTTAAACAACACAGTCTCCATTCATTCACAGACAGACAAATTTATTTGTATAGCCATAGCTATTAAAAACAGTTCAAATAATATAAGATAATCAAATACATTGCTCAACTAAAAGCCATCCAAGATCAACATTGTCACAAAGACAGTTCTATCAAGCAATCAAAGCTGATCATTGCTGCAAAACTTCTTCTTCAAAATAATTGCTCTAAAAACAAAACAGGTTACCTTTTCAGATATACCTGGTGTACTATTCCCCAGTAGAACATTTATAAGGTATGCATCAGATCTATTAAATTCAAGACCTAACTCTTTGGACAAATATATATGGAATCAGGGCTGTATTCTCTGATTTAAGATTATATCAAGAACTGTGCTGCTGGATTAAATCAAATGTCAGTTTTAGCTATAACCAACCTGGTGCTTATGCAGATGTTGATATTTGCTTGAGAATTTATTTATTTATTTATTTATTTGTTTATTTGTTTAACAGTCTGCATCTCTTTCAGTACAGGGATCCAATTAACCACAAGTTTATTTATAATTTGCATACACACTATTAAAATATTGCTATATATTTGTATATTTGTCTAACCTCACAGTTTTTGATGCTCTGTTCTTCATTTGGCTGTTGGTATTTCCTAATACATATTTTTTTAACCTTTGCTGCTGTTTCTTTCAGTCTCATGTAACCACACTGCGGTTCAATTGTATTGGTTGTGGTAACACATATGATTTTGCTTTAAAATTGGGTGCTTTGTGCACCTGACAGCTTTGTATTAAGCTGTCTGCTTGGTGCCCCAGGTGTTCAGTTCCCTTCCCCCCTCCCCTGCTGATTGAGCCACTTATCTGACATCACATGGTGCCAGGTTCCTTCTGCTCCAGTGGTACACCCTCTGGCTCACTCTGCTTCCTCCTGTAGCCAACCACTCCATAGAGGAAGCTGGATGGGGATTCTCTCCACATATCCTATGAGTGGTTGGCACACAGAGGAGGTGAAGCTGGGCTGGCCAGGCTTCTGGTTGGATTGGTGCATCACCAGAGCAGAAGGATCCTGGCACTACTTGACTTCAGGTGAATGGCCCAGGTGGTGGGGAAGGGAGGGGGCTTGGGGACACCTGGGGCACTGCACTGATTGCTTTGTAAAGTGCCCAACACTGTTTTTTTTGTTTTAGTTGTGTTACTCAGTTGGGCATAAGAACTGGGATACTGTTTAGAACAATATGGCTGAGGCTAACAAAGGCACAAGGAAAGGGAAATGGTGCTAAGAAGAATAGTACTGAATCAGTGGAAAGTGAAAATCAAATTGGGAAAAATGTATTTCAAGTGAGTTCTACAAAACACCATGCTTTCCACCTTTGAGTACTCATTTACTAGCTGAGGGTGCACTGTTGATTCTTTCTTTATTAAAAAAAAAGAGAGAGAGTGCATTCACTGAATTAGTAATATTATCCTGACAGCAAATTGGTTAAAATTCTTACTTCTGTGCAGAGATGTAAATAATTAAACTTTTAAAATACAGCATGAACAACTGGAATCAGAGTGTTTTTCTTAAAGCTTTTTTTTTAAAATTGTAGTCCCACTAGGAATACTACCTGGGCTAAAACTGAGATTTAGCTGAAAGGTTGAGATTTGATGAAAGAGGCTGGACAATCCATTTTTCCTCCACCTGCCCTAACCATACTTTGCATCTCTGTCCCCTTGCTTTAAGGGATTAAGAGTACTTCCTGTCATTTTCATACCTAGTAAAAAAAGAAAGAGAGAAAGAAAGAAAAAGAAAGAAAAGAAAATAGGAAATAGGAAAAAGGGAAAAAAGGGGGAAGGCCAAATCAGCACCAAATGTCAAAGAGTAATTTCAGAAAACCGTCATCAGGAGATGTTACTATGACAGCAGACAATAAATAAGCACAACAGTATGCTTTTGCAGACACACCTCAATTTAAACTGAGGTGTAGCAGTGGTGAAATAATTCATGTGGAAAGTGCGTCAAAGGAATATCTTCCAAGCTGCCAGTTTTATTCTACAGTGTGCTGCCTTTATTGTAGAGAAGTTTAAACCTGACAGAATACTGCTTCCTACAGTGATTTGCCTCACCTTTTGAACTTCTTCCATTTTCCTCCGGGCCTGATTCTTATTATTCCTCCATTCTATAAGCCAAATTCTTTCATCCTCCATCCCTTCACAAAGTAAATGGGCGAAAACTGTAGGAGGACATGCCCTGGGCCCTCTTGTTCACAAGGCACCTCCCTTGGAGTGGCAGAGCACTACAGAGGGGAGATTTCACCCCTCTCCTCGCCTTTGCCCACATACCAAGACCAAAATGCTTGTCAAGAAGAGGCAGTAGAAGATGGCCTATGTTGTTGTTGTTGTTGTTGTTGTTGTTGCTGCTGCTGCTGCTGCTGCTGTTAAAAATGGTTTACAATAGCATTTGGGCCCACCCGTAACGCCTAAATCTCAGGACCACTCAGAACTGGGTGTCTGGAACTTGGCTTCTTTCTGGAGAGGTACACAGGTCATTTTTTTAAACTAATGCTATTCTAAACAGAGAAGCTGTGCCCACTGTAAACCATTGGCTTAAATTATTAAGCCAGAATGTTCTTCTATGCCTCTGGCCATGCTTCCCATCTGTTTTTCCTAGGAGGATAACCAGCATCAGATGGTATTTGTTATTACAAATTATGTGACCGAAATATTGCAATTTTCTTCTCTTTACGGTATTGAGAATTTCTAGCTTTTTATTCATATGTTGTAATGTGGCTACATTGCCCCCCCCCCAGGTCGGAATAATAGGCAAGACAGAGCTGGGTTGCCGCTGCGGGCCACACTTTTTTCAACTTTAACCACATTTAATAATACAAGTGGGGGCTGCGATCGTGCAGCGAACTCTTTGCCCTGCGGTGACTACCTTGACCCCACCCAAGGGCATTATCGGATACAGGCGAGCCCCCCGGTCCCCGGGGGTTCCGTTCAAGTGTGGCTCCCCCCAGGCTGACCAAGCTAACCTTCCCCACGGGAGCAGGGTGCCGTAATCTGGCGGCCCCTGCTCTGCTTGGATTTGAAATGCCCCTTTGCTCCAGGCGCTGTGATCTCAGGGTCGGCAGCGCCTGGGGGTCAGAGGCCTGTTGGCCAGCATTTGGGGCTCACCTAATGCCAAGTTCCCCGCACTACCCGCCACGGCCATGGCCAAGCTCCGCTATGGCCAAGCCTCCCCTCCAGACCCCTTCAGGGCCGCAAGCAGCCCCCAACGCAGGTCATCCAAGAACAGCTGCATGCCTTCCTCGGAGAGATGTACACCATCCAGGCGAAACAGCTCCGGCCTGTTGGGTTTAATGTCCGGGTGGCCTATAACACCACCTCCGCCCTTGCGGATGGCCTTGGCGACCTCCTGGTTCACACACCATCATGCTTGGTTGATGCCAGGTACCCAGGCCCTCCTGGGTACAATGGTAGACCATAACACCCGCACTGTTGGGAACCGCTGGTGCCACAGCTGCAAATCAGCCAGGACAGCGTTGATGAGATCCTTCCCCAGCCTGCGACCCAGGTCATTTCCGCCTGCATGGATCAAGAGGATCTCCGGAGGGCACCCCTGCGCCAGCTTTAAGGCAGTCGGCACCACCTGGTTCCACCATATGCCATGGTAACCTCTCCACTCGAGTATGGCAACCCCGCCCAGTCCAAGATGCTGCCCCCAACTGGACTGAGCCGCGTGCCTCACTGCCCAATACACAAAGCTGTGGCCCATAATCATCACCCTGGCTCTCGTGCACCGGGCACCGGTTCCTGCATAGGGAAGACATACAGAAAAACAAAGCAGAAAACAGGAGGGGAGGGGGCAAAGAGAAAGCCAGAAAGGGGGGAGGGCAAGGGCCAAACTGCAGCCTTAGCACTTGTGCAGGGGACGGACATACGATAGGTAGCGCTGTGACGCCCAACGGCCAATACACGTGATATCTGCTGGTCGATATCCCTGTTCTGCTGCCGTCAAGGCAGCGCCTATGCAGAATGAGTGAGTTCCGAATCGTAAGTGGCCAGCCCTGACCTTGCCCAGTGCCAGGGATGTCACTTTCCAAAACTGGTATTTCATCAGGGCGACCCATCCTGGTGACGGAATAGGAAACCCCCATCCCGCCCCCAAATTTGCATGTACTGGCGCACTGCCCTGACAGGGCATATCGCACTGAGGGAACAGGATCCAAGAGTAATGCGCGCTCCCCTTCCCAGCTGGTCCGTCTTGGAGCGACTGATACGCAACACTAACTTGTCCTCCTCCCAAGACTGATCATCGACCTGCAAAGCCTTGCCAAGTGAATCGCCCTTGCTGGCTGCCAACAGTTCCAATATCCTTAGGGCAGCAAAGAAGGCCACTAACGCAGCCGTTCGAAAGAGCTGGGCCTCATAGGTGTCGCGGCACACTTGAGGCCACCAGGGATCCAGGTGTAGGAGAAGGTCGGGTGACAGTAGGGCCCTATCTTTGGCCCTAGCCCCGCGTTCCCTGGCCCACCCCTCAATCATCTTCCTTACTCTGGGGTCCCGGGTAGAGTCCCCGCATCCCCGCGATTTGTCATGAAAGGACAAGGCAGCCAATTTGTTCTGGAGAGAGCTGGGGGCCCGCCCCTTCCAATACTGCATGACCAGAAACTGTTGAATATGCTCCACCGGTATCGGCCACAAGGGTGGTAAGCCCATCCCCTCCCTAAAGGTCTCAGATCCCTTGATATCAGCTATGTAACCCCTCCTGGTGTGTGCCGACAAAGACAGGCCTATGGTGCGCTCGGCTTCACCTCTCCAATTGTCCACATGTCCTCTGGCAGCTTCACCGGGTACTTGGTGGCTCCAGGGGCTAACTCCCTGAATCGCTCAATCTGTTGACTGGAGAGGACGTCGGCTAAGGCGTTGTCCATGGAGGGGACATACTTAGCATGCACTAAGATGTTATGCTTAAGCGTCAATAAAATAAAAGCCCTAACCAGGCCCATGACCCTTTCTGTCCAGGTGGTGAGGGTGTTGATGATGTGGACCACGGGCTGATTATCGCAGCAGAACGATACGGTGGAATTCGCCCAGGATCCCGCCCAGAGGCTCAAGGCCCCCAATATGGGGAACAGCTCCAAAAAAGTCAGATCACGAGTGATGCCCTGCTTATGCCATGCCTCAGGCCACTGTCCGTGGCACCACTGGCCTCTAAAGTAGATTCCGTAACCCAAGGAGTCCACTGCGTCAGTTTGGACCTGAACGTCTGCTCCCAAGCGCAGCTCAATGCACCAGAATGAGACCCCGTTAAAGTTGTCCAAAAACTGCCGCCACCGCTGGATGTCAGCACGCATGCCCGCCGTAACTCTAGTCCTGTGGAAGGGGCGAGTTAGGCCTGGGTGGTCACACAAAGGCGCCGCAAAAATGCATGCCCTGGGGCGACCACCTTGCACGCAAAATTCAGATGGCCAATAATGACCTGAAGCTCCCTGAGGGTGACCTTCTTACAGCCAGCCAAAGCTGCCAAGCGGGCCCTCAGGTCGCTCAGCTTATCGGGCGGGAGCCTAGAGGACTGGTTCCATGTGTCAGGTTCTACCCCAAGGAACGTGAGGACTGTCGTAGGGCCCTCAGTCTTTTCCTCTGCTAAGGGCAGCCCCAGTTCCCGTGCCAAGGCCTGGAAGGTGTCCAGCAAGCGCTGGCACTGCCCGGACTGGCGGGGCCCACAAAAAATAAAGTCATCTAAATAATGGGCCATTGCGCGGGACCACATCACAGTGCTAAGCTTCCATTCTATGAAGGTGCTGAACCTCTCAAAGGCCGCACACGATATGGAGCAGCAAAACAGGAGGGCCCGGTCTACGTAATAGCCACCTTCAAAGTGGATGCCCAGGAGGTCAAAGTCAGCCAGGTGGCCGAGCGGGGCGGGGGCCGGGTATAAGAAGGGGGACCCTGGGCCCAGCCCCCTCCTCGTCTCGCGATGCCACGTTGGTCTCACCCATCCTCCGGGGGTGAGCAATGCAGCCCCGGGCTGGACAAGCCGTTGCCAGGGCGACCCTTAGTGACTCTGGCTGTCCAAGGTATTTTCAGAATTTGTCTGTAAATCCACATTTCAAATGCTTCCAGTGTTTTTCTGCATAATGCATCTGTAAGAGCCCAAGTTTCAACACCATAGAGAAGTATACTAAATACATAACAGCAAAGTATTTGGGTATGAAGTCTGATAGATAAGTCTTGATTTGTCAAGACTTCCCTCAATTTCTGGAATAAATGTCTAGCTTGTTCAATTCCACAATGGATTTCGGATGAAAAATCCTATGTCAAGAATACTGATATCCTTGACATAGCATCCCAAGTATTTATAAGAGGATACTCTCACAATCATGTCATTGCCAGTCTTGAGAAGGTTCTGTGTCTTATTTTGCTTTTTTTTTTACTGATAACCATCCATTTTGTTTTCTTCACATCCCATGGCATTGCTTTCTGCAGCAACAAAATCCAATAATCCTTGCAAATCTGCCAGACCAGTTGCAAGCAGGACAGTGTTGTCTTGTTATTAACAAGAACTCCATTCACCTTCACACCTTGGTCCTTTCCTTCAAGAGCATCCCAGAAAATTCTTCCTGAATAGACACAACTTTGATGAACACCTTTCATAACTGACACCTCTTTTGATATCTGACCATCTATCCATATACCAGCACATTGATTCCAGTACAAATTCCCAATCAATCTGATGTAACGATTGTTACATTAATAATATTAATAAGTTTATCGTGTTGAACTGAATCAAATGCTTTTTCATAATCAATGAAGCAAACAAAACATTGGCGTTGACTTTGAGACATCACTGAACTAATATTTAAAAACTAAATAATGCCTCCCGAGTTCCAAATCTGTTTCGGAATACGAATTGGGTATCTCCAGTGCTGTCTTCACACTTCTAATATAATCTTAAATGCAGGACTTAATAACTTCAGGATGTGACTCATCAAACTGATTGTCTGGTATTCATTACAACTTTTTTTTTCATTTGGATTCTTTGGCAGGGGTATAAAAGTGGATATATATATAGACTGGCTGAAATCCACTTTTATATATATAAAATCAGGGCCTGGGGCTTTGTCACACTTCAATAATTTAATGGCATAGTCTACCTCTTCTCTCATGATATCTGCATCATCATCTAACTTGACACCATGGTCAATACTTCTGTTTTTCTTAAAGATATGTTTTATATATTCCTTCCACTCCTGTAGTTTCTCCTCAGTTTTTGTCAAGGTATTACCATTCTTACCAATAAGAAAAACCACTTCCTCTACTGTTATACACACCTGCTGCTTTCCTTATTTTCTTGTACATGTTAAATGAGTCATGCTTAGCATCCAATTCTTCAATTTTGCTACATTCCTTTGAAATTTTTTCTTCCTTCACCATTCTTATTTTCCGCTGTACTTCTTTCTGTAATTGTTGATATATTACAGGATCTCTATTTTTCATCCATGGCTTATGAAGGTATTGCCTGTAACCTATTTTTGCATTTGTGTTTGTGATGGCCACGCGGCTCAACTTCTTTTTGCCTTCACCTGTCTTCTATGATCTATGAGGTCCAGAATTTCATATGACATCCAAGGCTTGATCTTCTTTCTCTCAATTATCTTTAATTTATATTGACACACACCTCAGAGCTCCTGCTGCACATTGATTGCCAACAGAAATAAAAACTGTTTTTCCCTCTCTTCTCAGGCATATACTTTGAAACAGAGATTTCGGGTTCACTTCTGTACTTTGTCATTTGGAGCAAGCTCACTGGACAGGTATTTTTGCACATATAGGATTGTTACTTCCAGTCCCAACGGAGGGTTGAATGTGCTTAGGCAGAGTTCGAGAGGGGTGCCTCCACACTAATGTCCCCAGAGTGAATTGTGCTGCATTATTTTGTGTCATCAGGTCCTTTCTGACTTACAGTCTTTACCATTTTGTGTCCTTACTTGAGGGACATAGGGGGTGAACAGGATGTGTTCATTGAGATGCAAACATGGTCCTGGAGGCAAATATATCTAATTTGCTTCAGTGCTGTGTTACCTTGGGAGGAGAAATAGAAGTGGCAAGAAGCTTCAAACACAGAAGAAAGCAGATGCCAGTAAATGATTTCTTGACAGGAGAAAATCCTTGCTTTCTGTCCACTCATAGGCAAAACTTTTCCCTGTAACCTACTGGTTGAAACCACATTGTTTGATACAGATGTGGAAGGTGAGCAGTGTAACATTCTGTTGATTCTAGTTGGCAGTTAACACACTGCTGCTGTGATTGGTGGGTTACCTGCAGCTATTGGCTTGCTGTACACTCTAAAATCCCAGCAATATTCTAATTGCCCATTAGAAGCAAGTGACTGTTACATTATTTGCTTTCCACACATGTAATAATGCAGAGTGTTTAGGTAGCGAGTTGTGGGTATAGACTTGACAATTGTTAGTTACATCCAAATAATCTTAAATAGCAAATAGGGAAGGATATTTTTTCATAGAATATAAGGCCATTCTGATGAGCCATACAGAGCTTCTATAGACCACTGAGTATCAAAATAAGGCTGGTGATTCAGAGTGATATTAAAAAGCAGCTAAATGTTGATTGTTTATGAGTCTACAGTCCACCAAAATATATGCCAAATAGACTTTTTGCAGCAAAAGACATTCACAGCCCCCTCTGTAATTCCATTTATATGGAATATAAAAACAAAATAACATATACACAAAACAAATAAACAACCATGTTTACCTTTTTTTACCCCTGTACAACCCACCTCACACTCTGACTTAATCTATGCTTAAAATTTTTAAAATATGGTATGATCTTTCTCTCCAGAAATATATTGAATCTTCTCCTGGTGTGTACTCTTTTCCCTTTTGAAATACATATGCCAACAATTTATCCCATATTAAATTAAAATCATTATTTTTTTAATCCTTGTCTAATTTTGATTTCACAAGTTAGTTGATTGTTAACAGCCATATTCCGTAATTCCTTGTGCTATTCCTTCAATGGTATTTAGCTGCTGGATTTCCATTTTTAGCAAAAATTATCCTTGCCACCATCACCATTATTATTATTAACTCCACTATCTCATTCTTTTAATTGCTTCTTTTCAGTCACATTCAACAATGCAGCCTCAGGGGACATTTTAACCCTTTCCCCTATTATTTCTTGAATTTTCTTAAAAATCATTGTCCATTCCCTCTTTCTTATTTCAATAACCACAAACATGCAAATATTTCCTTTTTCCCTTTTTTTACAATTCCAACATGCTAGTGAATTGTGATATTTCTTTATTTATCATGCTCAACTTTACAACCAGTCTTTATTACCACCTTTTATTATCACCTTCTCTCAGACAGTGTCAGTCCCTATCTGACTAAAAATTTAGTGCTGGGCTGAGCCTTAAATCCCCTCAAGTTACTTCCCCAAATTCTCCCATTGGTCAACAATCAGCCAATCAATACAGACACTTCTCATGAATTGTTCATCAGCAATGGGTAAACATCGCAGTTACACTGTATGGGAGTGCAGTGATGTTATTGTGCCGCAGAGCAAATCAATTCTGTAAAAAAAAAAAAAGACACAACCAAAACAAAAATATTAAAACTGTGGGTTATCACAAAATTTTGAACAAATACAACACACTGATGTTGCTCTGTTCCACATCTGGACATATTTGACCAAAGGGTGTTTTTTGTTATGATTTTTTAAAAAGTAAATGTTTTACCCCCATGCAGAAACAAGTGACCTTTAACATTCCCAGTTTGAAAACAGATCAGATATATTAAAAAGATCAGTCCTGCTTATCTTGAAAGAGAATGATGGGTTCCACCTACTTTGTTTTATTTGAGAAGAATCCAGGCTTCAGGAGCTGAAATGCTGATCCTTAAAAATGCCTTTCAAAAGGGAAAAAATATGACTTCATTTATCATAACCAACTTTATCAGCAAGAGCTTGCAAAGTATATACTGTACATTGTTGCAGCTTTCTGTGGGAAGGAGGTTGTAGTGCAATGAAAGAACATGAAGACAGAATCAAAAGACAAGCTTTCAGTTATGTTTGTTCCAGCCCTGAGTACTTTAAGTAAACAATAACATTTCTGAAACCATGATTCTGACATGTTTTTGGAGGGGAAATCAGCTCCAGATCTGGGGCAATCTCAACTTCTATGTCAGTCAGGAACCAATTAGCTGAATTTCAGGAAGAGAACTTTTTGATGCCTTTATCTTTGAATGAGGAGTAGTTCTCTGAAAAAGGGAGTCAACCTCCAGGATTTCCCATTATTTGGTGTACTTTGTGAATATTAATGAGCTCAAGAGGGCATCCTGTAGACAATTGGGTGTCCTGCAGACCAGAAAAAATGTTTTCCTCTCATGAATCTTGGGGTTCCAATTGTTTTGGACTACAGAAATCTGGGCTTGCATAGCTAGTTGTGAAGTCTTCTGGGAGTTTTAGTCCAAGAACAACTGGAGATCTAAGGTTGGGAACATTGCTGAAGACCATCTTGACTACTGGCATAGGTATTGTAAATATTCAGGCTGCCCTTTGCTATGTAAACCTTGACATCCTAATTCCTGCTGGCAACACAGACACAATATTGTTCAGCAACGTAGGACCATTTCCCTGGCATTTTGAATCATGGATACAGAAACACAATATCCAACATTCATAAATCGGAGTGCTTTTTTGTTTAAATAATTGAATATGACTGCAAAGCAGACTGTGTGGAGACAAAAGCAGTCTTTCAAGTCTACATTATCTGTTCTTTCTTCAGCTTATTTCATAGAAAATGCTAGACTTAGCCCAACAGGTTAATGATTATTAGTTTCAAGGAGAGTCCTGGTAGCTGTCTCTAGCTGTAAAACAATTCTTGAATCTACAATGGTCTGTTGCACACAAAGGACAATGCAAGCCACAATCACTTCACCGTCAAGAGTGCAAAGGTTGAGTTTTTTTAGCAGCCTGATATCATATCTGGGGCCTCATGATTCTCTTCTTTATCTATATCTGCTCCTTCTTCTTGTGACCAACAAAGCACAACTGTCACTGACAGTAATTTTTGTGGGTGGGAGAACACATTCTATGGAGGCCTAAAGAGGATCTTCCTGGAGAAGCATCTCTGGCCCTGCTTCACGCCTCCTTAGTTCTGTTTCCAAGATAAAAGAAATAATTTTAGGACATGAACACCCCTTTCTGGACTAATCAAAGGAAGTTTGTGTTGTAGCATTAAAAGGATACTGTTAATATTTTTCAACTTGATCCTTGAATGTTTTTTCCTCTCCTGTTCTCTCTCTCTCTTTTTAAAAAAAGTTCTCATCACATCAACTTATATTATCATATGTGACGGATCAACATTCTTCTGCTTTAATAATTATTATATGCTACCATATCTTCTTTAATATAATCAAATTTAGAGGATTTTCTGCCATTCTATTTAGGTTTCTAAGAGCCTAATCACACTGACAAAAAAACCCTGCTGTTGCACTGGGTTCTCCTACACACCCACCCCCACACCCCCACCCCCACAATTTTAATTTATGGATTCACACGAGGTATGTGCAAGTGTGGACTGCTGTGTAATTCTGCATGCCTTCCAGAGGTCAATTTATTTTGAGGCAGATACAGAATCAGTTCCTTGGAACTGATTCCACATATGTGAACACCCATGACACTTTTTAACAAAACCCTGCTATCTGATATAGAGCTACACCAGTGCAATAATAGGTGATACCGTTATAGACTACTAATAATAAAATTAAAACACCATACACTGTGTGAACTTTTGTGCGTAAATCCCTTTTCTTCAAAGCAAGTACCAAAAATCCGAACCTTTGTGGCAAGATGGGTTTTGCCAGGCACATAGGGCTTGAATGAGACAGGAAGCATTGAGTCCATTGTTTTAAACTTTCCACAAAGGTTTGGTCTTTTGATTCTTGCTTTGAAGAAGTGCGATTTACCCAGGAAAGCTTGCATATTGTATGATTTTTCTATTAGTGGCCTATAGAGCTATACCAGATGGCAGGAATTTTAAAATAATAGTAAGTGAAAACATTCCCTCATGGCTCTTCTACCTGCCCACTCCTCAGTCAGCTGTCCCTGTGCCCTCCCACTCTCACCCTGTGCCCCCTCTTTCCCTCTTGTCTTTCTCCTTTGTTTTGTTTCTCCCCCGACACTGCCGCCTGATCACCCTGCCTGCTACCCATGACTAATGTTGTTTTGTCAGGCAGTGTGGGTGGTGGTGGGGGCAGCCTCCTTCCAAGCAGCCAGAGGGCCAACCATAATCTAATTGGTGCCATGCCAGGAAGCTGTGAGAAGCTGTGGAGCTGAACCCCCCAGCTGAGATTGCGCCCGGGGAGGGGGCAGGGGCGGAGGTCCTCCCAGGTAAAATATTTGGCTCCACTGTTTCTCCAGCTTTATGGGCAGTGCTAATTAACTGATCATTGGTCCTGCCCATGGGAAGGCAAAGGGCAATTCAAAACAATGACTCTCGCATGATTTTTCAGTCACAGCCATTTGCATTGCTGCATACAGGTATCTGTACACCAGGCAGATAGAATGCAATTCCATATGCCCACACTACGTCAAATGGGTTCCATCAAAATAGATGTGGATGTCCATCCTTGTCCATGCTGGAGACTGTCAGTCAGCAGAATGCCTGTCTCCATGGTGCTTTGAGCAACCTGATCTATGTTACCATCCTTTAGTCTTGACCCCTGGCATTTCTCTGACTCTGCTTCCTGTTTTACCTACTGATCTCAATTACTCTTGGGTTCTGATTGTTCTTTGGTTCTCTAGTCTTGCCTCCTGGTTGCCCTGAACTTTAGAACACTGGTTTTTCCAGTAGCACATCTCCAGAATTATCACCATTTGGTTTCTGAAATGTCATTAGGGATTGCCAGCATCATTTGAGGATTGAAGGGCTAGAAGCTTGAATTGCTTCTGCCTTGGTTTTGAGGGATGATTGTATTTTATAAAAGTTGTACTATAGGTTCTCCATCGTAGCCTTCATGAAGCCACACAGATGGGTTTCCCAGGCGCCCCTGCGCCAGAGGTCAAAACCTCCCTAGCAATAGGAAAGTTCTTTAGTCTCCGCCCCCGCACCCTGCACATGAGCATGGGTGTTCCCGCCTAAACGCCTCAGTTCCTCTTAACCGCCACGGCTAGAGGTTCTTCTCCGTTGGTCTCCATGCGATTTTTTCTCTTTGATCGAATTTTCTTCTTTTTCGGCTTTGAACTCGGACTGTTTTTGGCTCATGTATTTCGTGCGCCCCTTCAAGCATTGTTCAGGTTGCCGGGCCAAGATTCCTCACACAGATGGGCACGACTGCTGTCTTTTTTGCCTCGGTGAACACCATCACACCGAGGCTTGCTCGATCTCTAGAGGATTCAGCTCCCAGGCCCTTAAGAACTGTCACAACCGTTTGGCTAACTACCTTCTTGAGCGCTCCCTTCATCCACAACCAATGGAGCAGAAGCCGGTTGAAGCGTCCCGTAAGTCTGAGGCGTCGGGTCGGGTGGACAAGCTGAAGAAGATTCCAGTCTTGCAGGGTGTGGTTTCATTGAAACCGAAACCCCCTTCTAGCCTGTCCCTTGTGAAGTCCTCCAAGTCATCTTCGAAACCTTTGAAATCGTCCTCTCTTCCTTCGAAGACTTCCACTTCAACTTTGGGTTCAACCTCCGCACCGGCTCTCACTTCATCTCTAGCTTCTCCCTCGGTTACGGTCGAAACCGAATATTCCGGTTTGGCGACGTCTTTGGTTCCCTTGGCCTCTCGGCCGAAATACCAACAGTTGCTCCCCTCGGATCCATCAGAGTCGTCATCCAACGATGACACAGCCCTGCCTCCCAATATCACTTTGATGGGCTCGACTCCAACCATGGATTCTGGGACCTGTCGGTCCACTTCGGAAGGGACCGGTCGGTCCAGAGAGCCTTCGCTCCGCTCTCCATCATTGGCTTCTAAGGCAGCCTCGTCTCCCGTCCTGATCCTGGAAACCGAATTCAAGGAGCGTCCTTCATCATTGCCACCGACTTTCCTCTCGGGTTCGTCTACGAAACCAGAGAAGCATTGTCGCCGCACGCATGTTCAACTGCAGACTGCTCTCCCGAACCCGTTGGTCAGTTTTGAATCTTCTGCCACGGCTACGCAAACTCAATCTGTAGCTTCTGCAGTGGTCCAGGCTTTGACCCCTCCGAAATCAACAAGGAGGCATCGAATTCGACTGCACCACCTCAGAAAAAGAGACGTAAGGAACACCACCTACAAGCTCCGTCCTTGGCTGTTCCTCCCATCCCGGCCTTTTGCTCCAATTCGACAGCAAGCAGTGGTCCATCCACACCTCGGACCCTGTCGAAACCGAACAACTTGCTTTAGTAGCGTCTTCTTCCAGTTTGGCCCGAGAGGAAGAAGCCTCAGACATCGAATCCATCACATCGGAGGTTTTGGATTCAACATCTCTGCAGCTAGTTACCTCTCCTGACTCCGAGGCTGATGAGAAGTCTCCTCCATCTTCTTCAAATTCAATGAGGAATTATGCTAACTTTCTAGTACCAATGTCAAAGACCATTGAATTGCCAATTCATCAGCCTCAACCCAAGAGAGTTTGCCATATCTTTGGCAGAATTGCCAATGAAGAGACGGCTCCTGTCCATCTAACATTGATTCCATCCTTCCTCACCATGGTGGAGGACTCCTTTCAGGCTGTCTGCTGTTGCTGTCCCGCGCAAGCTTGAAGCGCTCTATCGAGTGCATGATGACAAGGCACCCTATCTGAATAAGCACCCAGCCCCTAATTCAGTGGTCGTTGCATCTTCGCAGGTACAGTCACGTACCAAGCAGACCCCGATTCCACCTTCTAAAGAAGGAAGGAAGCTGGACACCGTTGGCAGACATCTCTACTCTTATGCAATCCTCCAGCATAAGATTGCCAACAACCAAGGAGCTATGGGTGCTTAGCAGCGTGACCTCTTGACGCACCTTCATCCCTTTTTAGAACTCATCCCTGAGGACAAGTGTGCTGAAGCCTTAGCTCTATATGAAGAATCCATGGCCTTGGCTGCTCAGCAGATGCGTGCCTCAAAGCACTCGTTTGATGCTGCCTCCAGGGTTCTCAATTCGTCCATCACCCTCCGTAGGCATGCTTGGCTGCGCACCACTGGTCTCACTGATGACCACAAGGCCCAAATTGAAGGAGGACCGGCACAAAAAACAAGACACTGCCAAAAAGTTAAACGTTATTCACCCTCGGCCAAAATCTTCCTTTCGTTTCCAACCAAGAAGGCACTTCTGGCTCCTTCAAGCAGCAGCAACGTGACCGCCCTGCACGTTCCTCTGCTTTCTCTGGATTCACTGCAAAGACAAGGAAGTCCAAGTCCACTTCTACCTCTGCCAAGTCCAGAGACAGACGCTCCAGAGATGACTACTGACTGTTCATCCATCTGTCTCAGCCCATTCCTCCCTGTTTGGCGCAACATCACTTCGGACCAGTGGGTCCTTTCTGTGGTTCAAAGAGGTTACCTGTTAGAGTTCACTTGTCTTCCCCCGTTGGGGAATCTAATTCGCACTACCCCATCTCCTTGCCTTCTGGAAGAGGTGACTTCACTTCTTCAAAAGGGTGCCATCGAAAGAGTCCCAAGGACCATTGCTTATCACGGACTCTTCTCCCATTTTTTCACGGTCCCCAAAAAGGATGGCGGGCTGAGCCCTATCTTGGATTTGCGGTTTCTAAACAAATGTTTAGTTTACAAAAAGTTCTGAATGGTCACCTTGGAAAAGGTCATCCCACTGCTTCGCAGGGAGACTAGTTTGGGGTTGTGGATCTACGAGATGTGTACTTCCACATCTCGATCCACCCAGCTCATCGACACCTGCTCAGATTCGCCGTAGGGGAAGACATCTTTCAATATTCTGCCCTACCATTTGGTTTAGCAACAGCACCAACAGTCTTTACCAAGTGCATGGCACCAGTGGCTGCATACCTCTGCACACTGGGAGTAGTTGTCTTCCCCTACCTCGATGACTGGTTGGTCATCGCAGAATCTCAGGACAAGGCCCGCCAAGACATCGCCACTGTCCTCAACACCTTAGAGCAGGGGTGCCCAAACTTTTTGTAAGGAGGGCCAGATTTGGTGGCTGAGAATGTGTCAGGGGCCGGTTGCTCCCTGACCCTGCCACCCCACTGCAAGCACCACCCACTGACCCCTTGCAACCCCACCCACAGGAAGGAAAGCGGGGACCAAGGGAGGGAGGGAGGAAGGTGGAAACCAAGAGGGAAGGGGAGGGAGGGAGGGAGGGAGGGAGGTGGGGACCAAGGGAGGGAGGAAGGAAGGAAGGTGGGGACCAAAGGAAGCACAGGGAGCCGTGGCCACAGGTTGCCCCTTGGAAGAAGCGATCTGTGCGACCTTGCACCCCCCCCAAGCTCCCCAGCGGTGGTGACAGCTTGCCCGCCAGCCCACCCCAAAGCTCCTTGGTGGTGGCAGAGGCCCACTGGCCTGCCCACCCCCACACATTCCCCTGCGGTGCCAGTGTTGGCAGACCGCCCGTCCACCTAGCCACCCAAGCATCCCAGTGGTGCCGGTGGCGCGGTCTGCCCAATCACTGTCCCGTGCGTGTGCCCAACCTCACAATGTTCCCGGCTATGCCGGTGGTGGCAGCCTGCCTGTGCGCCGCCCTGCGTGCGCGTGCCTAGCTTCACAAGGTTCTCGGTGATGACGGTGGTGGCGGCCTGCCTGTGCACCACCACCGGCCGCGCGCCCAGCCCCACAAGCTTCCTGGCGGTGCTGGTGGTGCTGGTCCATCCCCTTGCCCGCCCACCCAGCTCCACAAGCTTCTGCTCACCGGCCAGCCCGCCCGCCTGCCCAGCCCCTCAAGCTTCCCGGCAGTGTCAGTGTTGCTGGAAGATTTAAAAAAAATACCATGGGGCGAAGGAGGGGGAGGAAGGGGCGGGCCAGCCAGCCGCGGGCCACTCAGAATGGCCTGACGGGCCTGATTTGGCCCCCGGGCCAGACTTTGGGCAGGCCTGCCTTAAGAATCACTGGGTCTGCAGGTCAATTACAAGAAGTCGCATCTTGACCCCTCTCCAGTAGTAAACTTCATCGGTGCCATTCTGGACTCTACCAGGGCCATGGCCTTTCCTCCACGGAACAAGATTGCAGAAATCCTCCATCTACTGCAACAATTTCACGTGCACCAGGTCATCCCAGCAGTCGAGATCCAAAGACTGTTAGGTTTCATGGCCTCCATGACCTCTGTCCTGGTGCACGCGAGGCTTCGACTCAGACCTCTCCAGGCCTGGTTCCTCCAACAATTCGACCCTCTCCGGGACCCTCCCAACAAACTCCTCACCATCCCTTCAGACTTACCTCATCATCTTCGCTGGTGGTCCTGCCAGTCCAACGTCCTCTCTGGACGCCCCTTCAGGAATCCGTTTCCCACCATACAAGTGACTATAGATGCCAGCAACACTGGCTGGGATGCTGTTTGCCTCTCGCACTCCATACACGATACCTGGACTCCTCAGGAGGAACAACTCCACATCAACGAGTTGGAGCTGCTGGCGATCTTCAAAGCGTTCCGGGCGTTTATCCGTCATCTCTCCAGCAATGTAGTACTGGCGGTGACCGACAACACAACCTCCATGTACTACATCAAGAAACAGGGCAGAACCCACTCACAGCGTCTTCTGCAGCTCACGACCCGCTTCTGGAATTGGTGCATCTCCAACAACATCCACTCCATTGCGATGCACTTACCTGGGGAGGAGAACTCGGACGCCGATGACCTCAGCCAACGTCTTCAGGCGACCCACAAATGGGAACTCCATCCCAGGACTTTCAACCTCCTTTGCAGCAGATGGGGCTCTCCTCGTGTAGAACTGTTTGCCTCCCAATCCAACACCAAGTGCAAGAAGTATTGCTCCAGAGCGGGGAGGGGACGTCACTCGTTAGGGGATGCACTCCTCCTCCCATGGTTGAACGACCTCCTCTATGCCTTCCCCCTTGTTCCTCTGATACACCGGGTTGTCATAAAGACCCTTCAGGAGAGGCCCAACCTCATACTGATAACTCCTTGGTGGCCTTGACAACCCTGGTTTGCGTCCCTTCTACAAATGTCCTCAGACTATCTACGCCTAGCCCAGTTTCCGGAGCTGCTTTCACTGGACAAGGGCCAGGTTCTGCACCCGGACCTGAATAGTCTCCAGTTCATGGCCTGGAGGATTCTACCTTGATTGACGCCATCATTGCTTCTTGCCGCAAGCCCTCCACTGACAAACAGTACACCTATAAGTGGAGGAGGTTCTCTCTATTTGTGGCTGATAAGGGGTTTGACCCGATCAATCCTTCTCTTGCCTGGGTCTTGCAATATCTCCTTCATCTGAAGTGTTCTGGACTTACATCGGCTTCTCTTCGAGTCCACCTCTCGGCTATTGTGGCTCACCAACCTCAGTATTCGGAGGCAGCTGCATTCTTTAGACACCCTAGAATGAAGCGGTTTCTCAAGGGCCTCAAGAACACTTTCCCTGACAGGAAACCGATCCCACCTCAGTGGTCCCTGTCCTTGGTCCTTCGGGCCTTGCAACGCCCTCCCTTTGAACCAATGGCATCTAAGGACCTTAGGCTGCTCACCCTCGAAACTGCATTTTTGGTGGCCATTACTTCAGCTAGAAGGTCAAGCAACCTTTGCGCTCTTAGGTGTGACCCTCCTTATTTGCGGTTCCACCATGATAGAGTGGTGGCTTACCCAGATGTCACTTTCCTTCCGAAGGTGGTTTCCTCTTTTCATGTGTCTCAGCCAATTGTTTTGCCAGACTTCTTTCCCAATCCTACCACCAGGATTGAACGGGACATGCATGCACTTGATGTTAGACGGGCCCTAGCTTTCTATGTCTCTAGGACCAAACCTAACAGAAAGTCAACTAAACTGTTTGTGTGCCATGACCCTGCAGTATTGGGTACTCCTGTCTCTTCCCAACATTTTGCCCGCTGGGTGGTTCAGACTATTAAGCTCTCTAACGAGCTAGCCAAGCTACCCTTACCCTTGGGCATCCGAGCTCACTCCACAAGAGCTTTGGCCTCCTCAGCGGCCTTTCTGAAGGATGTACCCCTGGACGACATCTGCCAGGTGGCCACGTGGTCCAGGCCAGAGACCTTCGTGACCGACTACAGGGTGGATGCCCGCACGAGGTTGGCCACTTCCTTTGGGAGGGCAGTGTTTTCCTTTGTGATGGCGTGACTACCCTCCTGCCAGTGAGTACTGCTTGCAATCACCCATCTGTGTGGCTTCACGAAGGCCACGATGGAGAAGAACCAGTTACTTACCTGTAAAGGTGGTTCTTCGAGTGGACCTTCGTGAAGCCACACAGCGCCCGCCTCCCCTCGGGCCGTCACGCCCTGACTGGTACTACCATTACCTGTCATCCTGGCAGTCAAGAGGAACTGAGGCATTTAGGCGGGAACACCCACGCTCATGCGCAGGGGGCGGGGGTGGAGACTAACGAACGTTCCTATTGCTAGGGAAGTTCCAACCTCTGGCGCAGGGGCGCCTGGGAATCCCATCTGTGTGGCTTCACGAAGTTCCACTCGAAGAACCACCTTTACAGGTAAGTAACTGGTTCTTTTCCTGACATTTCACTTAAGGGGAGACAGGAGGACAGTCTCCAAATATCTGAAAACCTATCATGCAATAAATGGAACTTACTTTCTATTGTTCCAAAACCTATCAGCAGAAACTGCAGGGAAGCAGAGTTGAGCTCAAAATTCATAATGGATATATTAACATACTTTCTCTTTCAGGGAAAACCAGGACCCCCTGGGTCCCCAGGATTAAAAGGGGAACCTGGTTCTAAAGGAGAAAAGGTGGGTACCATTTGACATAAAAGAAACAACAGTTTTAGCTGCCTTTAAAATGACAGTCATCTTGATGCATACTGATAACTAAGAGCCCTATCCCACGACTGCTAAAAAGCACTACTGAAAAAATTCAGGAAAAACCATCTTCAAAAATCATTCCCCCATGAGCAGCCAGCTTGGGGGGGGGAACTGACCACACCTCCTTAAGCGCATCCCAGCGGGTCTTCCAGCAACTACCTCTGGATATACTGGGTTTTGGAGCCACTTTCAACACAAACTTAAGTAGGGACTCCAAAATGCCATTGTTTTTCTCTTGTCCCCCATTGTGCTTACTTCTTATGGTTGTATTTTTTAAAGCTGTGGTTTCAGGATATCAATACGCTGGGAAGCCCACGCCATATGCGCTGGCCTGTATTTTACTGAAATTACTGAAAAATTCGCTATTAAACACCATCATGTAAGAATAATTATAATTGCACACATTACCACAGAGTTTGCAGTGACACTTTAAAAAAACATAGAAACTTTAAAAAAATTGTTTCCAAAGGAAAAGCAGGGAAACATCACAGAAATTTGCATTTTAATGCTCATCACGGTTGTGGGAACCAAACTTAGGCGGAGAATACAGCACTGTCAGTGAGGGCACAGAAACCCCCTTGCCAAATCATGCAAGCATTGACAGAGTGAATTCACCTTCTCTTAGGAGCTGGTTCTTCCAGCTGTGGGATAACGCTCTTAGGTGGTTTCAGACATGGCGACATGTTTATATATAAAGCATGTTTGTCTTCTTTCTCCATAAAGCATGACAATACATTGTGTATATAAAAATGTGACTTAGAAAAGGCAGAATCCAGGGTTTATCCTTGGCAGTTTGTTACAGAGCCTTGGAATTTCACACAACTACAACTTTTACCATGGTTACGAAGCACTCATGAAGGACATGTAATCAAGCCCTGAGTGGGGAGAATCTAAGAATAAAGGGAATGTAGTAAAGTGTAAAGAGAAACATCAGGCCATTTCTTTCTCCAGCAGAGATCACCGTGTTATCTGTCATATGGTTCTACCTGTATGGATCAGGGATGGGCACAAAATGAAAAACAAAATGCTGTTTGTCGTTTCATTAAGTAACAAAACAAAACAAATGAAACAAATGAAACAAGCAGCATTTTGTTAAATGAAACTGTCATTTTTTTCTATTGAAAGGAACCATTTTGTTCTGTCTGTAAAAGGGGCCCCTTACCTGCAGGATGGCGGCTGCTGCTGGAGCCCAGGAGAGGAAAGAGGAGGGGGTGGGTCACCGTCCTCGCTGCTCCGGCACTCTCTCCGCCTCTTCTCAGCCCAGCTTCTGGCTTCCTCTCAGCTGGGAGACAGATTGGGGGGGGTGGCTTCCCTGGGTCCTAGAGGCAGGGGATCCCCTGGGTCCTAAAGGCAGTGCAATCACCCAGAACTGCCCACCTGACCATTTTCAGAGGGCTCCTGTCGAGCTGTCATGGGCTGGACTCCTTTAAGCAAATCATCTTGGAAAGATAGATTAGAAAGATCTCAATCTGGTTAATATTATATGCATTTTGTATAGACGAGAACGGGGATTAGGTGAGAGTTGAAAAGAAACAAAGAGAAATGAAAATGTGACCAGCAAGGAAGGTGTGGGAAAAGAAGGTGGTGGGCAAGTGAAGTAAGTAGTCAGGGAAAAGTTCTCTGAAGGGTCTCTAACCAGAGTCCAACCATTCCTTGAAGGCACAATCTCTCTGTTCCTAATTGGAGCTTTCGGTCTTCTCTGCTGTTTCTAGTAAATTGGATATCGTGGCTTAGTATAGAACAGGGGTGCCCAAACTTTTTGTAAGGAGGGCCAGATTTGGTGGCTGAGAATGTGTCAGGGGCCGGTTGCTCCCTGACCCTGCCACCCCACTGCAAGACCCACCCACTGACCCATAAGTCCCACCCACTGACCCCTTGCAGCCCCACCCACAGGAAGGAAGGTGGGGACCAAGGGAGCAGGGAGGGAGGTGAAAACCAAGAGAGAAAGGAAGGGAGGGAGGGAGGGAGGGAGGTGGGGACCAAAGGAAGCACAGGGAGCCGTGGCCACAGGTTGCCCCTTGGAAGAGGTGATCTGTGCAACCTTGCACACACCCCCAAGCTCTCCAGCGGTGGTGACAGCTTGCCCGCCAGCCCACCCCAAAGCTCCTTGGTGGTCGCAGAGGCCAACTGGCCTGCCCATCCCCACACATTCCCCTGCGGTGCCGGTGGCGGCAGACTGTCCAGCCGCCCAGCCGCCCAAGCTTCCCAGTGGTGTCAGTGTTGGCAGAAGATTTTTTTTTAAAAAAAATGGGGAGAAGGAGGGGGAGGGAGGGGCGGGCCAGCCGTCAGGTCCGTCAGGCCACTCAGAATGGCCTGACGGGGCGGATTTGGCCCCCGGGCCGGACTTTGGGCAGGCCTGGTATAGAAGAAGACTCCTTCAACTGTTTGTTTTTAAATTGACATGAAACAAACACCACGTGCTTTGATTGGGATAGCATAAGTCTACTGCAGTTCTGTGACAGATATTAAACATAGCTATAAGTTAACATTCTTACTGTGTGACTTTGCCAAGCAGTTCCTATAGCGACTTATTATAGAAGTACTTTTTGTCTTATGTGCTTCATACCATCATATTCTTATTTATAGATAGATTTTCTCAGATTTATTTGGGCAGTTTATATGCCTGTATGTTTCCAGCTGCCTTTCTTTTATTTCATGGTGCTCTGTGTGCATGTGTGCATATTTAGCACCTATGATTGTATATATCTTTATGCACAGGGGCATACATATGCGCAAAGCAGCTATGTTCAGGCAGAACTCTGTTGCCAGCTTGGCCAGGGCAACAGATGTCTTAGGATGTTGGCTACATCAGCAGAATCATCAAGCTGTTCCTCAGACCCTTTACCCTGGTCCAGACAGTCAACATCAGAGCTTTACAAAAAACACAGCCAAGACGGATTCCTTATATAAGGCAATTATTTCCTCCCTCAATTCTCTGTAGGTGCTACATAGAGTACACCCCAGGAGACAAATCTGAGATAAGTAATCTCCCCTTTAATTCCTCTAGTTAGGTATGAATAATGTCAGTGAGGTTGGTGTGCATAACCTGGTAGCTACACATGGCCCTTACAACATATTTTATCTCTGTACTAGGGAGACCGTGGGGATGGATTGCCAGGACCCCCTGGACCTCCGGGGCCTCCAGGACTGCCTGCTCCCTCAAGGGGATCTGTGAGTTTATGTGCTTTAGGTTTTTCTACTTGTCCTTCAAAGTAATACCTGTGTCAGGGAAGGCAGAGAAAGAACTGAATGGAGAAAGGTGTACCAGGGACACAGGGATGGATGTAAGAAGAAACAAGCTAGAAGAGGGAGGAAGGGGGGGGAAGAGGGGGCGTGAGGAAGTCTTGTATGAGAAGCTGAATGAAAAGATCTTAGTAACATTTTGGCATGGATGAGAACATGGTACATGAAAGAACAAGAGGAAGAACAAAAGAAAGAGAAGTTCTCCTGTGATTATTTGGTAGCTCTATCGTAGGTGCAGGAAGAGAAGAATGTGTGCATCAGAATATACTTGCTAAAATGTTGGCTTCAGGTATCTGCTGGTGTATAAAGTTGTTCAGAGAACTGCCAAGAGCATGCACAGCAAGAAGAAGACTTGGACAGAGGTAGATGTGGTGGTTTCAGCTTTGTTTATGTTTTTATCAGTTTCAATCACATATATATGTCACAGTTTTCAGGTGTTCTGATTTTCACACCATAGGAGACATGTGGGTGGGAGGAGCTGAACCCCTTTTCTTCCTGACTTTACTCTCCCAGTCTTTGTCACTTGAGGTGCTTTTCTCCCTAGTTCAGTCTGGTTGGGAGAAGTATCTGAGTAGACATAGCATTAAGAAAGAAAGCGGGAAGTGCTCCCGGCTGTGTCTCTGCTCTGGTCCAATAACACTTGCTTCTTTTTTCTTTGCCTCTGAATGGAATAGTAATCTGAATAACAAAGGTAATACCCTCAGCAACCTTTGTTTAACCCCTTGTCATCATGAATATGTCTTCTCTCTATTTGCCATCTCTCTATCCCTCTCTGGGGTGAGTCACACAGAATAGTAGTTTAGCCTATCTACCAAAAATCTTACATATTTTGAGCAGACAACCAAAAGCTTGAGGTTCTTATTCGTGGTCTTCTGTGATTGCACACAATGGGTTAATGCACCATGTGCAGTAACTTCTCGGAACCTTATAGCAAAGACTAACAAGGATCTCCCACACCCTTTATAATCAATAGCGCCACCCATCTTACCTCAGTTTCTTCTTTTCCGCCGCTGTTGTAGCTTCTCCTGCGTGTACTCCTGTTTTCCTTAAAAAGATAAGAAATGCCTTTTTATTCTTTATTGTTTTTCATTTTCTCCTTTATTTGGAAGGAACTTCCTTTTCCCTTTCCCCCTTCCATCCCTTCCCTTTCCTCCAATGGTTTTTCCCACCTTTTTATGGCCTCCACAGCGTTCTTCAAGCACTGTTCCTCTTGTGGAAATAAGACACCATTTTCAGCCGGCCACTCTCTCTGCCTTTTTTGCCTTGAGGAAGGACAACTTCATGCCTCCTCTTAAAACTGTAAAAAGTTCACAAAACTGGTGCTTAGAGGCAGGCTACAAAGGCTGCGTTCCCACCTTTGGGAAAAGTCACTGATTCTGAATATGGATGCAACATTGACACCAGCCTTTACAGCCCAGCGGGCTAGCCCTACGGTTTCTCATACGTCGACAATGCTGTCAGTACCACAGGTGCAAAACACTAAGTCCAAAATGGCTGCTAAGCCGAAATCGACCTCGAAAACCGACAAAGGGAAATGCACCATGCTTCGACACCGACTACACTGTGCTTCACAAAAAGCAACACAATCAAGCGACAAACAACCGCCTGGTTCACAGAAGCATCATGTCAAGTCTGCTCATAAACAATCTTTGCTTCCGGCTCCATCACTTCCTTCGCAGCAATCTAAGCAGGTTTCAGCATCCAGAGTGCAACAATCTGCCACTCCCTCTTCAGACATTAACATCACACAGCTAGAGAACATTAATGACTCTTTTTTGTAAGTTGGATGACTCTCAATGTTCACAGCATATTACTTCACCTGTTCATCCACCTACTCCGAACTCTGATGTGGCTGATGAACACCCTCCGTCGCCATCGGAAGATTATAGGGCATACTCCTTGATGATTGCCAAGATCGCAAAAGTACTTAATCTCACAGTGGTACTTCCCCCTATAGATGATGATGACAGAGTATTTGATGCTATCTCCTTGGACCAAGCACCTCCTCTGAAGCTCGTCTTCATTAAACCACTACTCTGCCTTGTTAAGGAGTCTTAGGAAAACCCCTCCAGTGTCCAGCAAATGCCACGTAGAGTTGACAATTTGTATAAGGTCCATGGAGATTCTACAATATTCTGGCAGAAACATCCACTCCCAAATTCATTCATAGTGGATGCTACACAGAATAGAGCTCACAAGAGATCTGCCACTGCCCCTTCCAATACAGAATGGAGGAAACTTGACTTCCTGGGCCACAAACTCTATTCCTTCACATCCTTCATCCTTCAGGTAGCCAATTACACTGCTACCATGGGTGCATATCACAGGCATATCCGGAATAAGATGCAACCAATGCTCAAACCTACTGCCAGAGGAACACAAAGTCCGAGCCCTTAACTCTTATCAAGATGTTATGGCCTTGGCAAAACAACAGTGTATTGCATCTAGACATATTGCAGCTGCAGCTGCTAGACAATTAGCCACTATTATTTCCTTATTCAGAAATGCTTGGTTACGATCTGCTGGTATTAAGGATAATGCTAGGTAGCACATCAAGGGTCTCCCCTTTGATGGTACAGGTATTTTTGATACTCAGACAGATGAAATCTTGGACAAACTCCAAAAAATGAGAAAAGCTGCCTGTTCATACTCTACCAATGGCAACAAAGCTGGACTCCCGGCCACTTCTCAAACTATATCCAACGCCACTGTATCTACCAACAAATTGGCTTATGACCTAGCTAAGCACCCTCTACCACCCACAATTCAGGCCCACTTGACACATTCAATGACTACTTCTCCGGCTTTCCTTAAAGGGGTTACTATACCCGAAATTTGCAAGGCTGCCACATGGTCTTCTTCACTGACCTTTGCCACTCACTACCGCCTCATTATTCAGGCTTGTGCAGATTCTGTGTTTGGCCGTTCTGTGCTCATCTCCATCCTGCCATGATGGCCCACCTCCAGTAAGTCAGCTTGTTACACACCCCTTGTGTGCAGTCACAGAAGACCACAAAGAAGAAACAAAGATTATTTACCTAAACTTTAGTTCTTCGAGTGGTCATTCTGTGATTCCACGCAAACCCACCCATCCTTCCACTCTATCCGTCACGTCAGTTCTGTCATTTTTTTCTGTGGACAGCGGCAGATCAATTGGAAACTGAGGTAAGATGGGCAGACCTATGGATTATATAGGGAGTGGGAGGTCCTGGTTAGACTTTGCTAGAAGGTTCCAAGAAGTTACTGCACGTGGTGCATTAACCCATTGTGTGGAATTACAGAATGACCACTCAAAGAGCTAAAGTTCAGATAAGTAACCTTTGTTCTTACGTGGTTAGATGAAAACCAATTTATACTTTGAATCCTTTGACAGCCTTTGAATTCTGTAGCTGCAGTACTTCCAACTGGGCAGTGCCAGCCGTAGCGACACTAATGTCTTCATATCTGGTTTCCCAGGCTCCTGGTTTGGGATCATTGGCATCTTACATTTTCACATAAAGCTGCACATTTTTCAGTGCCTTTTTCAACAAATGCCTTGACCTTTCTCAATCTCTCTCTCTCTCAATCCTGTCTCTAATGTTCAAGTTACAACAAAGTTCTACCCCAAGTGAATGTGAACAAAACATGGAATCTGAAGGAAGTAAAAAAGAATCCCATAAAATCAGAAAAGTATATTCCAATATGAGGTGGGGATTCCTTTTGGTTCCAGATTGCAGACCAATTTCACCAGTCACAAAAATGAGACTATTTTCCAAATTTCAGCTTGAGCAAAATATATGAAGAATTCACTCTGATTAGATCAGTGGAATTCTTGGGGTTCAGTATTCACTAACAATGTTCTAAAAATTAATGTTTATTTCAGAAACTAATGGAAATACAAGGGTCTGGCTCTGGATCTGGTGACTTTGACAGAGACATAGAACTTCCCAGGGTAAGTAACTCCCAGGGACTGTTGCTGATAGTTTTTCCATCAGCTCACATGTAAAGCTGTGAACATCTGCAATAACAGCAAACTGAGGACCATAAAGTAAAGCCAAAGAAAGGAAGACAGTAATTTCAAAAGTACAGCTACAGCCTTATGTAAGAATGAAATAAGTTGGCACAAAATCAAGCAGTGTCATGCTGCCTCTGTCTGTCTCACTAGAGCAATCATGTCCAAACTTTGGCCCTCCAGATGTTTTGGACAGCAACTCCTACAGTCCTTTGCCATTGGCAGTCTAAGCTTAGAATTCTGGGAGTTGTGGTCCAAAACATCAGGAGGGCTGAAGTTTGGCCATGCCTGCACTAGAGTGACTTACTGTAACATCAGGATTAGCAGAGATTTGAATTGCTTGCTGAAAATTCCACTGAGTAGCCTGTGCTTCATTTATGTTTCTATGGATGAGGCTAGCTGGAATCACAGATGAATGAAAGAGTTAATTTGTTGCTCCCTGGCAGATCAAGATATGTTTGTACAGCTCTGCTAACCTGTACAAAATCCTCTGAATCTGCACATTTTTATTTTAAGGACAAACTTGGCTTTATTCAATGTTATGGACTTTGGAGAAAATCATCCTATGTCCTTTTTATATTCCTAGTGACTCATTATACTTCCAGAAACACCCAAATACATTTGTAATTAGTCCTGTTGGAAAGTACTCAGATACTTCCAAAAGCTTCCTGTACATTATCCTCTGAGGTAGACCACTTGTATCCTCCTCCTAGTGTTGTGAGTGGCTTGGTGGCTTTCAGGTTGAGAGAGGATGGCTTCCCAAAACCACCAATGAGGCCATTACTGAGGCAACTTGTGGAACATTTTATAACCTTACCTTTGATTTGTGTAGGGCGCACCAGGACCCCCAGGTCCTCCAGGATCACCAGGCATTCCTGGATTGCCAGCACCAGATTCAAATGCAGGGGCCCCAGGGACGCCTGGACAAAATGGGAAGGATGGCACAGCTGGAAATCCAGGTCCTCGTGTAAGTATTAATGAATGTGTAGGGACTGAGGCCTTGCAAGAGCAAATACTGTTGAAAAGCAAAGCAAACCTATTCAGCATTTTCTGAACATGTTAAGAGGACAAATGTGCTGGGAGACCTTGGCACTGCAAGGGTAGACCCAGTTGCCATGCATTTTCTTGGCTTGCGGTCTGAAGTGTGGTCACTTCTTGCCAGACATCCTGTTTTTGGGGGAATCCTATGTCTACTTCTTGTTACTAAAACTTTTGCTGCTGGTTTAGTCAGTGCTATCATCTAAAGCTCTTATGAGCCAAGGAAGCCTCTCAGAATAGCAGGAGGAAAACAAATGCTGAACCAGCCATTGGTAGAATGGTTGGTTTTTAGAATTCGGCTGTTTAATTTGCAAAATAAAACTACCTTTTGCTGTCTGTTCATTTTTGGAACAGCTGTTTTGTATCATTGGCTTTTATAGAGATAGCTGATGGTGTTACCTTCAAAATATTGCTTTTTGTTCCATGGACAATGTTCTGTAAAATAAGGTAATTGCTAGCAAAATCTTCATTATCAGAGTACAGTTGGCCAATTTGGGATGGAACGATTCATTTTCTTACGGATGGAGTGTCTTTGAAAGTTCCCTGTGCTAAACATGATTTTTTTTTATTGACTTCTAATTTGTTTCAATGGTATTTCCTTTCCCGGAACATTTCAAAGGCAACCACATATGCATGACAGCAGCTGTACCTGTATAATATTTGAAGTGAAGAATTCATTTGATAAACCTTAATTAACAGCCAGCTTCACGCAAGAAATGTTACCATGCCTGTCATTGTTCCAGGCTAGCAAACAGGAACTTAGCTGGCCCAGTTATATTTTCAGTTGTGGGCATTGTCTCCCATCCTGAGGTTACTTAGCAACTGAGGGGAGGGGGCTTTATCACAACTGACGGCTGCATATCATGTAGGTCCCCCAAAGATTGGTTTCACAAAGGTATTTAAATAGTGAGTTCCTGTGGTTTCCATGCACAGATGTACTGAAGAGAATCATGGAACTCAGAAGTAAGTCCAGAAACAGATTGCACACCCAACAGTGGTCTTATTATGGACAATGATGATTGGATGGCTTGTTTGCAGAAAGCACACTTGATAGAACTTCTGTGTCAACTGTCTTTTGTACTTGGAAGTCTTATTCTTACTAAACTTATAATTTGTGGATTTTGTAACTGATTGTACAGTTACAGATGTTTCATTAATACTGTAAGTGCTGAATCCTCACCTATTTAACATTTGCTTCACATGATTCTGGGGCCTTCACAAATTGCCCGAGATTCACACACGTACACAGTAGCGTTTGAAGTGTGGCACAAGGAATTTTATTTCTTGTTGGTAAATATGTCAGTTTTGCTACTAGTAAAGGATGACCGTGGCATTATCCCTTTGCTGGAGAAAGTGTTGACAGATATTTGCAGAAGGGCTAAACCTTTGCTCTGGCGAACATGGCTCTCTGAATTCAAAGGCTGGAAGGAATGTGTGGTTAGTGCTGGATAGACAATTCACTCTCACCCAGAAAAGTCCAGTCACACGAACTGCAGATAACATGCAAGGATCCAACAGAGACAATGCTGGAACATGTGTCATCAACTACCTCTATATGATTACAATTAGAATGCCGAAGTAGGAATTTTGTTGCAGAAACATATGTTATTCAAAGAGATTATCAAATACAGTGCTGTACACATCATACTTCAGTCTAGTTACAGCATTGACCAGTGTAGAGACCAGCTTGATGTACCCAAACATGTGTTTCAAGTGAATCAGAGGTTTAAACCATACGTTGACAGCAAAGTACCACATCAAGTATCAGGAAGGGAACTGATGGACAAGGAGGCAATGAATTCATTCCGCTGCCAGCACAGTCTGTCCATCCACTTACTATCTTTTCTCCCTTCCCATTGCATCTCTCTAAATATGCTCCAACCTTGGAGCAGAGGTTGTATGAGAAAATGAACTGCAGAGGGAAAATAAGAGGTGGATGGATTCAGCACCTCCTCCTATCTGCCACTGCTTTGCAGCTGTTTGTCATATCCTATGTCTGGATATGCCACATCTGGTTCCGTCCAGAATAGATTCATGTGGATACCAAAGGTATGCCATCGATCTATAGGGAGTTCTTTTTAAAAATGAATTGAAACCATTTCAAACAATGTACCCCCTAAAATGATGCACTCCTAAAATATGCTGTAATTTTCAGGGTCCTCCTGGTCAACCTGGTGAAAATGGGTTGAATGGCACTGTAGGAAGGAAAGGCGAAAAAGTAAGTTTGAAATTCAAGTTGATTTTAGAGATACTGGCAACATTCTGTCTCCCCTTATTTTCCCCAGATTTGGGAGTTTTGAATTAACAATTCTTCCGGATGGAACATCTGTGCTGTCCTCTTCCACATCGTATTTTACCACTTGGTGCCCACATAATGTGCTGTTTAATGGGATTTGCATCTGTGCGGCTGTCTGAAGGCGGTGTAGTGCTAATATGGGCGCCAGTAGCCTTTTCTTGGTGGGATTCCATATGCCTGCAATGCTGCCCTGTCCTTAGCAATCCCAAGTAGAGATGGGCACGAATCAAAAAAATGGTGTTTCGGTTTTTCGTTTGTCGTTGAGAGGTCTGTTTCGGTTCGTTTCCGTTTTTCGTGAATTTTTGGAAAAATTTCGTTTCCATTTTTCATTTTTTGGTTTGTTGTTTCTACCCGCTTTTTGCACGATTTTTAAAGCATTTCCATGCGCGGGCGTCCCCCAACACCCCAGACCAGAGGGAAAACACTAAAAAAGTTGATGCTGGCAGAGACACAGTATAGACTAGGTACGCAGGGAGACTGCAAAGGCAGCGGCGGGTGTTGTCCAGGGTGCAAGGCAGCCGCAGAGTGACTGCACTGTGGGGCAGGGGAGGGTACTCACCAAGAGGTACGCAGCACGCACGCACACAGGGAGGCTGCAGGACTGAAGCTAGAGTCGCAGAGACAGCAATCCCACCCTAACTCCCACCGGAGACTGCAAGGAGGACGGGGGCTGCCAGAGCTTTTTATGCCCTCTGTGGCTGCAGACCTACCCAGTCTGCAACCTGGGCATGCTATTGGTTGAACATGATCCCATCCCATCCCATGGCTTGCCTCCATTTTGTGGCTGGTGGCGACATCCATTTTGTCATCCTTAAAGGGAAAAGAAAAATACATTGCGATGGGAGAAGAAAAAAACAAACGTTTTAAGGACCTCAACCCCCTGGTAGATAATAATTTCAAATAATTATCGCATTAACGCTGCATTTTTACGGATTTCCAGGGCATTTTAATACCCAAGAAATCAATATTAGGCACCTGGGGGCCATTTTGGGTCGATGTCCCCTAACTCCCCTTAAAGGGAAAAAATACAGCTATCTGAGAAAAGACATAAATGCATGTTTTAAGGACACCAACCCCCTGGTAGGTATTATCAGACAGTATAAATAATTATCGCTGCATTTTTATGAATGTCCAGGGCGTTTTTTAACATTTAAAACAGCTCATTTCATTGCGCATTGCCATTAACGGAAACGTAACGTAACGAAGCTAATTTTCGTGGTTCATTTCGTTGCATTTTCATCACAATTTTCGTTAGTCATTTCCTTACGTAATGGAACGAATAACGAATAACGGAAATGAAAAAATGTTTGTTCCGTGCCCATCTCTAATCCCTAGTCAATGTTGGTGAGTTTTTAATGTGTGTGTGTTGTGTCGTTACAGTCCTGACCGACTCTTCGTGACTCCATATCCATGGAGTTTTCTTGGCAGGAATACTGGAGTGGTTTGCCAGTTCTTACTCCAGGCACCTACAGCACCTGGTATTCCTTGGAGGTCTCCTATCCAAGTACTAACCAGGGCTGACCCTGCTTAGCTTCCGAAATCAGGCAAGATCAGATGTGCGTAGGGCATCTATTCAACTGTAATTGAGAACTGAGATATTCCAACTGGGAAACAGAAAACTTCCTATTTGAATCCTCCTACCATGGACATCCACTGCAGATGAGAAGTGTCACAGTGCCAAGTTCCAGAACAAAGGGCTGAAAAAAATTAACCAAGGGTTTTGGGGCAGTCAAAAAGTCTGGGAATGCCTGAATAAATGTGGTACAGCTAGAGGTAAGAAGCAAATTACTTGGATGTTGAGGAAATATGTGTTTGGCAGTCACCTTATAAGGATATACTGCACATATGCTGTGTCTGGAAGAGCCCTAAATTCACCATTGAAATCATCCCCTGATCTTATAAATAACTGCAGAGGGAAAATACAGGCAGAATAGTTACCATATTTCTACATTTTCCCCTCCATGGCTAATTGCAGCTGCCAAATAGAGGAGTGCTTTTTCATGCCAGTGCCGGGACGATGGGTTGACCCTTCTTGCTCTCTCCATACCAAAGTCCCAAGCTATATTGTCTCCAAAAAGAGACAATAGATTTAATGTGACAATAAAAAGGTGCAATTTGTAGCCCTATACACACTTGAGTAGCTGCCCCATGACTAGAAATGGTTTGGAAAAATAAGAAAGTATGTTGAAAACAAATTAAAGAAAATATAAATATAAAGAAAAACAAAACCCTAACCTACACTCCCCTTTGAAAACATTCCTGGCTTTGAATGTCAGGCAGACTTCCTCCGCTTTGGATAATCACCCACAATCCAGCAGGGGAAGATAGGGAGAGAGAACCACTATTGGCGCACTTGTGATGATATGCCCTGCTGCAGTGCTTGTATATCAAGACATTGCTTGTTGATCAAGGCAAAATTTAGAAGAAATGTTTGCTTGTCTTGCAACACGCTCTTAAACCAAGTTACTCTTAAACCAATGTATTACTGTATGAACTTAGGCTTACTCTTTTTAGCTTTGAATATGGTATTTAAATGATGTAAGATGTCTAAGGTCCTTTTTAAGGAGAGAGATGAGGTAAAATATTTTAGAAAAATAATAACTGTATTCATCTGTATTTCATTTTTTGCCTGATCCATCTCTCGAGAACCAATGTTTTTGACCCGTCAGTTAAAATTCATATCACAAATACTATCAATATTTATATTAATCAGCTATGCCAAGCTTAAAAGCAGTTTTAAAGTTTCCAGTAGACCACTATTGTATAGTACATTTTTTTTTTGAAATCTCAGTTTCAGAAAGAAGATTGCTGTAAATCCCCAACTGAATTGATTTTCCTTGTGGCAAGTGTAATAACTAAGTGTATAATGATGCTGTTGTATCTGAGCTGGCAAACTACATGAAGAGGACCAATGCATTAATATAATTTTAATGAAAAGGTTTGGAAACCAGTTGGCTTTGAATTGTTGTGATACAACATATTCAATTCATAGAGATACCACTTGGCTATATACAATAAGATTGTTAAACTAGAAATTATAAAGCACAGGTTAGGATGGTTTGATATGGAATAAAATGTGGTTTTTAAAATGAACAAATAATGATGGTGATCCTAACTGGGTTTTCAAGTTGTGTTGAATTTCTATGATTGAGCAAGGATATGAATCCAGGTCTTCCAAGTCTGTCCATTACCATGTCCTTCACCACATTGCATATTCCTTGCATGTTTATATTTCAGTTCACTGTCTTTGAAGTCTTTTTTGTTTTTAACTATTGTCTTTATCTTACAGGGTGACCCAGGTCTTCGGGGTTCAGTTGGAGCAAAAGTAATGAAACATACCACCTTTAAAATTTTATTAATTTAAAAATGAAAAGTTAGATATGGCATTCTAAGTTTAGTGATAAAATGGGAAGGGTGTTATGTGCTTTTGAGAGGTTATCTTTTTCAAAAGAGATGATTTGGGAAATGGCTGATATCAAGAGAAAACAGTGAAAGGTGAAAAAACAGCTTAAGACCCCGGTCTCACTACCTTAATATGATGCGTACTATTTTTTTGGGCAGTCCCATGATGTTTGATGCTCAGTTAGCACCCTGACGACAGGGGAGTATTTTACTTCTCCGAGTACGTCCCGACTTGCTTATTGCACATCTTTTCCCTTGTGGCGAATACCTGCGTTGGAGCCAGGTAGCAGTTTTTCTTCTTAAAATCGATTGTAATTGCAGGTGGAAAGCCAGTAAAAATTGTGCCAGCATGCTGGTATGCCACCAATTCAGTAGCATAAATGATTACCAAGGCAGAACTACAGGAAGTGGCAGAAAAGGGGGTATGAATCTAATTGGTGTGCATTTTCTGGGGTTGCACCTCATTTGAGACATTAAAAAGGATGCATCAATAACAGAAGTATTTTCACACAACCCCTAGTGGTGGTACAAAATGCTGCGGTTAAACTGCGCTTCCGGGGGCATGGTTGGCCAGGGTACCAAAACACTGCTCTTCAGAGTGAAAGCACGATCTTTTGCTGCACAGTCTTTCTCAGCAAAAAGATGATGAAAGAGAAGTAGTAGGAGCAGGAGGGTGGTAGGTGGTGGCAACATCAGTTAAGCTTGTATGAGAACTATGTCAGTTCCCCAGGAAAAGAGATTTCTGTCTGAATGCTAGATGTTATAAAAGAAGATTATGAGAAGATTATGGCTAGTTTATTTGAAAAGTTTCTCCTCTCATATGTACCTAGCTGGACCCAAGATTATTTTAAAGAGGGCTCCAAAGTGACCCTCTCCTTTGACCCTCCCCATTTCACTGTGGAATGTTCTGCCCAGAGGGGTAGCAACATTTGTTTATTTTTCCCTAAACATTTTTATGTATGTATGTATGTATGTATGTATGTATGTATGTATGTATGTATGTATGTATGTATTTATTTATTTATTTATTTATTTATTTAGCCCAGTGTTTTTATGTATGTAGTCCTGGTATGTCCTGTTCCTTTTATGTATTTATTTATTTATTTATTTAGCCTATATGCTGCCTACTACCCAAAGGTCTCTGGGCGGCTTACAATTAAAATGAACAATAAAAACAATAAAAACATTAAAATGCCAATGAACAATTAAAAATATTTAAATATAATACACTAACATTGCCATCAGGACCCACAATCAATGTTATATTAGTTTTAAAAACTCCTGGAACAGGAAGGTTTTTAGCTGATATTGAAATATCAACGTCACCACCAGGCGGGTCTCACTCGGGAGGGAGTTCCATCACCTGGGGGCAGCTGCCCAAAAGGCCCTATACCTGCAAGCTATCCCTCTCATCTCCTTGCGGGATGGCTCTTTCAGGAGGGCCCCCCTGACTGGATCTTAATTGCTGGGTAGATTCATTTTGACCCTGATCTCACTGTAGCATGAATAAATGCAGTTAAAATTAAAATAGAATTAACATAGTTACAATATAAATTCTAGACAATATAATTTTTGAAAACTTTTTAAAAAATCAGAACAAAGAAAAGCAAAAGATACAACATGAGCCAAAGCCAACAGAAACAATGTGAGATAAAACCAGCCATTTAAACTATCTCAGCAAATAGAAATGTTTTGAGCTGATACTAAACCACTGCAGTATTTCCAGCCTCATTCCTCTATGGATAAGGAGTTCCACAGACCTTTTCCTTCATTTAAATATAATGTATTCCAAATAAATGGACAAAAATCTGTTTGCTTGAGTTCACAAACAGGCTGATGGGGAAGGAACAATCATGACCATTATCTCCTTTTGCTGTCAGTTCAATATATTATTATCCCCTTAGGCTTTTTATTCCTTTCAATTGTTCTTTCCTCTTTAAGCATTTGTGCTTCTAGAATCTTGCTAGTGCTGTCAGCTTTAATCATCATCATGTGCCTTCAAGTCAATTCTTACTTACAGCATGTCTGATCCTTTTCAGGGTTATCTATATAGAGGGTACTCAGACGTGATTTACCATTTGCTTCACAATCCCAGAGTGGCCCCAGAAGATGACTTGCCTTTGAGTAATTTGTACCTGAAAAACCCTGGAAGAGGTCACCATAAGTCAGGATTGACTTGACAGCACACAGTGATGATGATTTCTTGCTTTTCCCTTTTTTATTTATTTAAATGCTGTGTTTTATAATATGAAAAAATGGGCAAAATCCAGTTGACATAACTTTGTGGAGTGGGTGCCAGAAGCATTTCATGTGAAGTAATTAAAGCTTCCTGGTGGTTCCAAGCCTTCCCAGGCCTCCCTTATGCCCCAGTGGATCCGTTGGGAGCTTTGGGAATGTGGGTCTGGGGAGGAGGAGACCCTGTGGTGGTAATCCAGTAGCCATTTTTTTTCCTATCAAAAGAACCATCACCTGAGGCTACCAAAGGCTTCTCTGGGGCAAAAGAGGAAGCCTCAGAACCTAAAAGGAGCGGAATAGGCCACTTTTAATAATTTTAAATTAAATGCTTCCAATGCCCCATTTGGGTTATGTTGGTACATTTACACCATGGGACTTTGCTGTTTTTCAGTATGTTTTCTATAAAATACTGAAGGTCTTTTCTGTAATATAGCTACTTCACATTTGTTTCTCTGAAGATGGGACAGTTCAAAAGATGGGGGGGAAGGTGTTAGACAAGGCAAAAGGAAAAGCCATGGGATGATGGAAACTACAGTCAGGTAGTACTGACAGGAAACAACTGCACATACAGAAACACACACACTTCTGCTTCTCCATTCTCTCTCACTGATGCACACCTTGCAATTAAAATAATCTGTTCATTTCTTTTAGGGTGACCCTGGAGATGTTGGATTACCTGGCAAGAAAGGACAACAAGGAGCTGATGGGGAGCCTGGGAAAGCAGGCCCCCCAGGGCCCCCTGGCCCCCCTGGCCCAGGATATGGATTTGGATTTGAGGTACTCGGTTCAAAATTGCTCACTGGCCTGCATTTTCAGAAGGAATACATACATTTTGGATTATGTTTTATTGTAATTCAGCCTTGAGGAGATGATGATTCTATAGTCCTAAATATTTTAATGACTGCTGTATCACGCCCATTCTGAAACTCTTATTTCTCTCCCTTTGCCCCAGCAACTCCTCTGGTTTTTGGGGACCTTTCCAAACAGCATGTCTGATGATATAATTTGTCAGGGTGATGATTTAGTTCTTTCCTGGGTTTGATTATTTACATGACTTGACTGTCAGAAATTAATTATTATTATTAACCACACAGTTAACTACGTTGGATTTTGTATTACCAATCACTAGTCAAACGCTTCCCAAGCATTTAGGTCTATGTGTTGTATTGGCGAATTATGCAAGCAGATCCCAGTAAGGTAGCTTTCTGCAGCTGACTGATGGTGACTTTGTCAACTCCAATTTCTTCTAAATACTTGCTTAGTTCTTTAGGCACTGCACCCAGTGTGCCGATTATCACTGGGACCACCTGTATCGGTTTATGCCAGAGTCTCTGAAGTTCAATTTTCAAATCCTGATATCGGGTAATTTTTTCAAGTTGTTTCTCGGTGACTCTACTATCACCTGGTATAGCAACATCAATGATCCACAGTTTTTTTCTTCTCCACAATCACAATATTATGTTCCAAAATCCTGTCTGCCTGTATTCGGAAGTCCCAAAGTAATTTTGCATGCTCATTTTCAGTCATTTTTTTCAGGCTTAAGATCCCACCAGTTCTTTGCTACGGGCAGATGATAGTTCTGACACAAATTCCAGTGGACCATTTGAGCAACTACATTATGATGTTGTTTGTAATCAGTCTGAGCAATTTTCTTGCAACAACTCAATATATGGTCGATAGTTTCACCCGCCTCTTTACAGAGTCTGCATGTGGGGGACTCAGCTGATTTTTCTATTTTAGCCTTAACTGCATTTATTCTGATAGCTTGTTCTTGAGCTGCAAAAATCAGGTAATAGTTTGGTAGTTTGGTAATAGTTTATTGCTAAAAACCATTGGTCATCGCAATCTTGATTAACAGAAAGAAAAAAAACTTATAAAGTTACATCTGCGACAAATATAATTAAAACTTTAAACTTTAAAACTTTAAAAACCATGTGACACTTGCAGAGCAGTATGGTCCTCCCAAAGTTAGAGGTTGACCCGGATTTTCATAGCTGCCAGCGCAAACTTTGCAACTTGCTGTGCTAAGTTGGGCTCCAGGGGACCTGTCGGCCAGTAAACTAATAATCCCACCAAGGAATTTGCCTCTGGGTTGGTCGTGAAGGGGGCATCTGAGCAAGTAATGGGGCACGTCATCAACTTCACCTGAGCCACAAGGGCAAAGTCTATCCGAAACAGGGATTTTATCACGTCTCCCCTCTAAAAAAGCAGAAGGCATGGTCTGAAAGTGCAGGGCTGTGAAAGCTGTCCTCAAGGGAGCTGAGGTTAAATAGTGAAAGTAGCTTTCCAGCCCGAAAGATGTTTTAAACAAAGGGTAATAGAGGGAGAATGGCGATAGTGAGACCACAGCCAATTCCTTCCATTTGGAGCATAAATAAATCTTGTCTTTGACCAATTTTTTTGATACTGGGGGAGACAAAAGAAGGCATAGATTCAGTATTGATCCCATAATGATGTAATATGGGTCTGACAAGCTTTGCCCAGGACTCCCGCAAGGGGTGCTGGAGTTGTTCTATATAGCATTTCTTTGGCAAGCGGGAGTTGCTCATGGCAGCCAGCTTCAACCAGTTCATTGCCAAGGCAATGTGTATGTGTGTTTCAATAGGAGGTAGCCCTACTTCAGCTCTTACATATGCAGAGGGTGTGCCACGGGGTACAGCAAGGAGAGATCGGATAAAAGAATTTTGAACCACATCGAGGTGTGGTGTTTTAGTATACCCCCAAATTTCGGCCCCATATGTTAATTGGGGGACTATCTTTCTTGAAAACACTTCAAATGCAGGGGCAACCAGTTTACCACCTTGGGTTGAAAAGAATCTCAAAAGGGATTGAGTGGAGTGGGGGGCTTTCAAAACTGTTGCTTTCAGATGATGTTTCCAAGAGAGCAGGGCATTAAAATGAAGACCAAGGTATCTAAAGTTTCTTAGCTGCTCAATAGGTTTGTTGTCAAGAGTTCATTTATGTGTAGTTCTTTTCCTCCCAAAGACAGCTACTTTGGTTTTAGAGTAGTTAATGGACAAATGTTCTCTGGTAGAAAAGTTACTCAGCTTGACCAAAAGTCTTCGCATGCCAACTTGCGCTGTAGAAATAATTGCAATGTCGTCAGCATAAAGAAGGGCAGAGATCTTAGCATCTGCTATAGAAGGGGGGGAAAATACTGGACCACTCAGTTCTTGAACAATATCATTAATATAGAAATTAAACAGAAAAGGGGCCAGAAGACAACCTTGCCTGACCCCTCTGTCCATGGGTATAGATTCTGACAAGAGCCCGTTTGCCCCCAGTCTTACCCTGAGATGAGTATTGGAGTGTAGCTGCTGGATTAAAGCTATCTATGTTTGTTAGAGATAGTTTTTGCCACAAACGGCCCCTATCTATAAGATCAAAGGCAGAACTAAAATCTACAAAGATCACATAAAGTTCCTTCCTACCATGACAAACATACATCTGAATCAGGTGGGAAAGTACAAAACATTGGTCCACTGTAGATTTTCCTTTTTGAAAACCAGCCTGTTCTTCGGCTATGACCGAATTCGTGACTGCCCAACATACTAGTTTGTCCAGGAGATATTTAGAGTAAAGTTTGGAAACTATATTGAGAAAGCTTACAGGTCTGAAATTTTTAGGGTCAGTCTTAGAGCCTTTTTTGTGAATGGGGATAATTATACTAGAGCCCCAACTCAGGGGGATTTTCCCATGTTGATTTATGTAAGTAAACATTTTAGCAAACACTCCGCACCACCAAGGGGGGTTAGACTTAAACAATTCTCCTGGGAGCATATCTTCACCAGGCGCTTTATTACAAGGCAAAGAGCCAATCAGAAATTTAACTCAGGGCTTTTGTCTCTTTTTTCAGTGTTGTTTGTTGTTGTTGTTGTTGTTGTTGTTATTATTATTGATGATGATGATGATGATGATGATGATGATGATGATGATGATGATGATGATGATGATGTGTCATCAAGTCAATTTTGACTTACGGCGATCTCTTCCAGGGTTTCTTAGATAGAGGTTTTCATAAGAAGTTCACCATTCCCTTCTTTTGTGGGCACCCTGGGACTGTGCAGCTTGCCCAGGACTACTCAGGCTGGCATTTCTCTTGGGATGCAAAGTGGGGAACTCAACTCCCAACCTCTGGTTCTGCATCTGTATTCCTATCTACCTAAGCTATCCAAACAGCTACTATGATTACTTGGCCATTAATCAAAACTACTGAGCATTTTCTTTCCAAACATACTTAAAGATTAAATGTTGTGGTTGTAGTAGTAGTTGTTGTTTTCATTTGCCAGCCTGTTCAATTTAAAACATTGGTTTAGTTTTCACTTTTTCAAAGGTTTGCAAGAATGCAATATTAAGGATTTCCCATGATCACTCAACCAGCAAAATGGCAGGATATTGTAGCTACTCAAATCATGCTCTTAATACATGCCCTTTTTAGGCTGTGTGGAGATTCATATCTTGCACTGGAATTAGTTCTGGCTCACATTTGGAGCTGTTGCTGGCAGAGTAATGGCCCTAAATTCCAGATTTGTCTGCTCCAAACTGAGGTTCCTGTCCATCTCTGTCTGGGATCAAGAAGCGTGAGCAGCAAGGTTATACAGGCCAGGCGGGACTCAAACTCTGGGTCTGAACTTATTTTGGTATGTCCTTGTCAGCTTCCCAAGAGCCAGGTAACTAGAATGCTGGCCTCAAATATGGCTCTATTTATTTCTTTAACTTTGGTAAGTCACAAGTAAGTTGTATCCTATATAGAAATCTGCAGAGGTGAAGCCCAAAGTGAGATGTACCAAAAAAGCTGAAAAGGGGGTAAGTGGGGAAGGTAGGTACAGGAATAACTCACCTTTCCAAATATTATACTTTTGATAAAAGGGCAGTATCAGAACCACAATGAATTTAGCCCTGAACAGGGAACCATCACACATAACTATAGGCAAAAAATTCAGATGATACAAGTCTTATAACTACAGAGTCTTAAAATTATGCATTTTCCTTGTACAGGCTCCCATCTGGCCCTTCTTGAAATATCCAATGCAAATGCAGGGACGGGAGTTCAGGACCATCCAAAGTGGAATATGGACATTCGAACCTTCACAGGGGAGAACCAGCTCCAATGTTAGGCTCTGTAGTGATTCATTAGCCCTCCCCCAGCCTTTCATGAGTAAAGAAAGCATATGAAAGATTATAAAATAGAATACTGTAGGCTGGAAAAACAATGCATTAGGTGGTGGCGATTTTAAATTTTTACAATCTTATGACACAGTCAAGAGACCTGGCCATTTTAAGTGAATCAACAGATGGGAGTCATCAGGGTGTGGGGGGGATTCACAAGCTGTAGGAAGAAGCTACCGAAACTTAAGATCTTAATATCATCACTTTTGTTGTTGTTGTTCAGTCGTTCAGTCGTGTCTGACTCTTCGTGACCCCATGGACCAGAGCTCACCAGGCCTTCCTGTCTTCCACTGCCTCCTGGAGTTTGGTCAAATCCACGTTGATTGCATTGATGACACCGTCCAACCATCTCACATACATACATACATACATACATACATACATACATACATACATACATACATACATACATACATACATACATACACCTTTATTGGCATTAAAACAAAGAAAATTTTAGAATAGTATGCAGTCCAAGCAGAGGGAGAAATGGGAGGAACATCAATTAAAGAGGGAACCGGGTTGGAACGGGACACCAGTTGCCAAAATACTCTGCTGTTCTTGGAGGAGATGGCGTCGAATAACCTATCCCATTGATTTAGAGCAAAAATGTGCCGTTTCTCTTCCAAAAAAGATGGAAGGACTTTTTAACTGAAAAATAAAAGGTAAGTGCCTCAGAAGAAGGATGAGGGTGAACAAAGAACAATTGTCTCAGTTCGTATTTTGCAGATCGACAATCCTGGTCAAACCAGGAAACTGGTTTGCTCTTCCCTGTGTGTGGACGGGGAGGGTTCAGTGAGTTGGTTAAGTGTGAGATAATTGCGGAATATGCTTGGATAGCAACTTCGGGGGAGTTGGTTGATTGGATAGTTGCACACTGGCAAACAGTTTCTAGTGATCTGGACCATTGTTGGAAGGCCAGTGAAGTTCTAGAGGTCCACTTAGGATATATAAAGAGATCAGTGGGGGAGTCGCTACTGGAAGGATCTGAGAGGGGGTTCAATAACGACACCTGCAGAGGGATATGGTCACTATCGGTGCGCGGGCTAAGTTCAAAATCAGAAGTCTTTGCAAGAAGGTCGGGGGAAATTCATATATACTCGACCACGCTCAACCCTAAGGATGAGAAGAAGGTAAATTCACCTGAAAGAGGACAATCAGGGGCACCGATCAAAATACGGAGATTGTAACTTAGACATAGATCGACCATTAATAAGGCATTCTTATTGATGGAAAGGTCCTTGGACTTCCTGACCCCCGAGAAAGAGGGAGGAATCATCTGCTCCATATCCCAATTCATATATTTGGCAAGGCTTAGATTATTTGCTCCTAGCCTAGAGTTAAAATCACCAGCAAAGAGAAGAGAAATAGAGGGATTGGATACTAGTACTTAGTCGGTAATTCTTTTTACTTCTGTTCATGGATCTGTGGTAGAAGAACCATAGGGAGGGATGTAAACATTCAGCATGAGGATGTGGCGCTCACTATTATTAAATAGAAAGGCTTGAACATAAGGGGAATGAGAGGTAAAAGGGGAGAGAACAAAGGAGGGGGAGGGTTTCACCAGACAGCTTAAGCCAGAGCGTGGACAACCCAGCTTATTTAGTTTAAAAGCAGGAAGATTGTAAGAAACAAATCCAGGAACACTAGGGCTTGTGAGGGACCAGGTTTCCTGGAGAAAAATAATATCATGCCTGGAGAGATATTCTATAAAATCGGAGTTATTCCTTTTCCTCTCCCAACCTGCAATGTTCCATGAAACCAGTTTGATACTAGATGGGGACAGAGGGAGGGGGAGGGAAGGGGGAGAGTCAGTTGGATATAACAGCATCATTGGCATGTTCTGAACACAAGTGGGGGGGTGCTGGGTTGGGCAGGAACTGGCCTGTGCGTAAAATTAATATCTGGAGGTAGGAGTGTGGCTGCTTTGGGAGAAGTAATAGGTTGCGTTAAGGGATTGTTCATATTGTGAGACAGCTCAGACCTAACTTTGTCTAGGGACGAAATGATCTTAGTTTGTTCTGTCCAAGAGAGGCCTTCAAAGGCGGCAGTTGTTATATTATCCCCGTCCACGTCGACATCGAGCTGCAGAAATAGGTCTTCTTCCAAGGGGTGAGATACCTCCTTACGACGGCCCTCCGTTATTTCCAGATTATGCGGAGTAGCAGCAAAAGGCAAATCCAGATCTTGATTTTGTTTTCCCTCCGGTATGCTAGTGCCGTGTGAGATGACATTGGAAGCAGGTTTTCCTTGTGTTCGTCGCGTTGTCTTATCAGTCGATACTTGACTCCAGACTGTTAAGGATGCCTTGAATTTTGCAAGGGATTCTTCCAAAGAAGAGGTTAGCTTTCCCAAGGACTCAGTTTCAGGTGGAAGCTGCCTTTCAGGGGTTAACTGTAGTTGCTGCACGTCCTCTTTTTGGTTATCTGCAGAGTTGCAGTTTGGCAAGCAGCCAACTTGATGTGGCCTTGGCATGGAGGCAGCGTTTCACAAAGGAAGCTTTTTCAATGATAACAGTGGTTTTACCAACCATCTCATTCTCTGCCAACCTCTTTTCCTTTTGCCTTTGATCTTTCCCAACATCAGGGACTTTTCCAAGGAGTCCTCTCTTTTCATGAGGTGGCCAAAGTACTGGAGCCTCAGCTTCAAAATCTGTCCTTCCAGTGAACATTTGGGGTTGATTTCTTTCAGGATGGATAGGTTTGATCTCCTTGCAGTCCAGGGGACTCTCAAGACTCTCCTCCAGCACCACAGCTCAAAAGCATCGATTCTGCGGTGATCAGCCTTCTTTATAGTTCAGCTCTCACTTCTATACATCACTACTGGAAAAACCATAGTTTTGACTATCCTGACCTTAGTTGGCAAAGCGATGTCTCTGCTCTTTAGGATGCTATCTAGGTTTGCCATTGCTTTCCTCCCAAGAAGCAGGCGTCTTTTTATTTTGTTGCTGCAGTCGCCATCTGCAGTGATGAAGGAACCCAAGAAAATAAACTCTGTCATTGTCTCCATTTCTTCCCCTTCTATTTGCCAGGAGGTGATGGGACCGGTGGCCATGATCTTAGGTTTTTTTAATTTTGAGCTTCAGCCCATTTTTTTCACTCTCCTCTTTCACCCTCATTAAGAGGTTCTTTAATTCCTCCTCACTTTCTGCTATCAGAGTAGTATCATCTGCATATCTGAGGTTGTTGATATTTCTTCCGGCAATCTTAATTGCGGCTTGTGATTCATCCAGACCTGCCTTTCACATGATGTACTCTGCATATGTTAAATAGGCAAGGTGACAGTATACAGCCTTGTCGCACTCCTTTCCCAATTTTAAACCAGTCAGTTGTTCCATATCCAGTTTTGACGGTTGCTGCTTGTCCCACATATAGATTTCTTAGGAGACAGATAAGGTGATCAGGCACTCCCATTCCTTTAAGCACTTGCTATAGTTTGTTGTGGTCCACACAGTCAAAGGCTTTGGCATAGTCAATGAAGCAGAAGTAGATGTTTTTCTGGAACTCTCTGGCTTTCTCCATAATCCAGTGCATGTTGGTGATTTGATCTCTAGTTCCTCTGCCCCTTCGAAATCCAGCTTGTACTTCTGGAAGTTCTCTGTCCACATACTGCTGAAGCCTGCCTTGTAGAATGTTGAGCATAACCTTGCTAGCGTGTGAAATGAGTGCAATTGTGCGATAGTTGGAGCATTCTTTGGCATTTGCTTTCTTTGGGATTGGGATGTAGACCGATCTTTCCCAGTCCTCTGGCCACTGCTGGGTTTTCCAAATGTGCTGGTATATTGCATGCAGCACCTTTACAGCATCCTCTTTTAAGATGTTAAAGAGTTCGATTGGAATGCCATCAACTCCACTGGACTTGTTGTTTGCAATGCTTTCTAAGGCCCACTTGAATTCACTTTCCAGGATGTCTGGCTCCAGGTCAGCAACTATGCTATCTTGGTTATCAGGGACATCCAGATCTTTCTGATGTAATTCCTCTGTATATTCTTGCCATCTCTTCTTGATCTCTTCTGCTTCAGTTAGGTCCCTACCATTTTTGTCCTTTATCATATCCATCTTTGCACGAAATGCCCCTTTAATATCTCCAATTTTCTTAAATAGATCTCTGGTTTTTCCTTTTCTGTTGTTTTCCTCTATTTCTTTGCACTGTTCGTTCAAGAAGGCCGCCCTGTCTCTCCTCGCTATTCTTTGGAAGTCTGCATTCAATTTTCTGTATCTTTCCCTTTCTCCCTTGCATTTTGCGTCCCTTCTTTCCTCCGCTATTTGTAGGGCCTCATTGGACAACCACTTTGCTTTCTTGCATTTTCTTTTCTTTGGAATAGTTTTCATTGCAGCCTCCTGTACAATGTTACAAGCCTCCATCCATAGTTCTTCAGGTGTTCTGTCCACCAAATCTAGTTCCTTAAATCTATTCTTCACTTCCACTGTGTATTCATAAGGGATTTGACTTAGATTATACCTGACTGGCCCAGTGGTCTTCTCTACTCTCTACTTAAGTTTGAATTTTGAAATAAGAAGCTGATGATCTGAGCCACAGTCAGCACCAGGTCTTGTTTTTGCTGACTGTATAGAGCTCCTCCATCTTTGGCTGCAGAGAACATAATCAAACTGATTCTGGTATTGTCCATCTGGTGATGTCCATGTGTAGAGTCGCCTTTTGTGTTGTTGGAAAAGAGTGTTTGCAATGACCAGCTTGTTATCTTGACAAAACTCAATTAGCCTTTGCCCTGCTTCATTTGGAACTCCAAGGCCAAACTTGCCAGTTATTCATTTTATCACTTGACTCCCTACTTTAGCATTCCAATCGCCTATGATGAGAAGAACATCTTTCTTTGGTGTCAGTTCTAGAAGTTGTTGTAAGTCTTCATAAAATTGGTCAATCTCAGACTCTTCAGCACCGGTAGTTGGTGCATAAACTTGGATTACTGTGATGTTGAAAGGGCTGCCTTGGAACCATACCGAAATCATTCTAACATTTTTTAGGTTGTATCCCAGCACTGCTTTTCCTACTCTATTGTTGACTATAAGGGCTACTCCATTTCTTCTATGGGATTCTTGCCCACAGTAGTAGATATGATAGTCATCTGAACTGAATTCACCCATTCCTGTCCATTTACGTTCGCTGACACCCAAGATGTCAATGTTTATTCTTTCCATCTCATGTTTGACCACATCCAGCTTACCCTGGTTCATAGATCTCACATGCCAGGTTCCTATGCAGTATATTTCTTTGCAGCATTGGACTTTCCTTTCTCTTCCAGGCATGTCTTCAGCTGAGCGTCCTTTTGGCTTTTGCCCAGCCACTTCATTAGCTCTGGAGCTACTTGTCCTTGTCCTCTGCTCTTCCTCAGTAGCATGTTGGACACCTTCCAACCTGGGGGGCTCATCTTCCAGCATCATATCTTTTAGCCTTTTGTTTCTGTCCATGGAATGTTCTTGGCAGAGATACTGGGGTGGCTTGCCAGTTCCTACCCCAGGAAGTCGTATTACAGGCCTCATTGTCACCAGTGTAATTAGCCTTACAATGATGAAAGCACAGTTCAGCCTGTTTTATTTTGTAGCCTCGCTGATCAACTGGGACACAAAAGTAGCAATGTGCCGCATTTATAAGATATTCCAGACTAAGGCGAAAATATCATCACTACTTACAATAAACTGTTGCTTGTTGATTGGCCAACATTCCATCTGTACCAGGCATGTCCAATAGGTAGATTGTGATCTACCTGTAGATCGTGGAGGGGTCAGAGGTAGATCACCAGCTCCACTTAGCTCCATCTCTCCAGCAGCTTGCCCCGTCACTAGGAGAGAGCTCTTGCCAGCAGGTCATCTGCGGACAGTTTACTGCCACTGCTGATCCTTTTCCTGTCTTTTTCCCCTCCTGTGGGAATCTTGCCTGTGGGTGTATTGGGAGCGCTTATTGTTTTCATGGCAATAGTTTGTGGGTGCCTCATGGGGCTGCCACCCAAGCCCCATGATGAGATGCCACAGGCCTGGCATAATACCTGGTCACCCATTCCTGCCTCCACCCCAATACCCCTTAGAAGTATGTTATAGACCAGGGAATAGCCATTTGCCCAGGCTTTATTTGAATACACTTACCATATTAATTGTCTCATATACTGGTAATTGGTCACTTTATGGTTCGCTTTCATTAAATGTTTTTAGGCAGAAACAACAGTGTCAAGAATTTGGTGATTTTGGCAGGCTTTTCCAATTGTGTTCTAACTTGCCTATGCCTTGTCTTTGAATTGGTTCAAATCACGGTGACTTTTGCTTGTCTCTGCAGTTTTATTTTGCCTAGCCTTTGTGTTGATTCTGCATTGCAATTTTATTTCTTCTTGCCTTTGCATTGATTCTACACTATGTGGAATTTATTAATTTGCATTTGGTGGTATTTGAACTTGTTTGGCGGTATTTGATTTTATCTGGTTTGCAGAACAGATGCTTGAGGTTTTTTTATGATTGTTTGGTGGTATTTGAATATTGGTGCCAATGTGATGAATTCTTATATTTTTACTTTTAGAACTGACCAGATTGAGCCAGTGAGGACCAGATTCAGTCAGAATTTATACTAACAGCAGATTTGGTCTTCTTACATCCAGCCACCCCAGTATAACAAAGATGAGTGTTCCAAAGAAAAGCAAAACCTACCACTTCCATGATAAATGGGAAATAGACTACTTCATCATGGTGAAAGACAAGTGTTGTTGTGTAATTTGTAACACCCCAGGATCCTTGCACAAAAAGGGTCATCTGGAACATCATTCTAAGGCTCTTCATAGCAATAAGTTTATGCTGATTTTCCACTGAATAATGAAATTCATAAACTGAAGCTCAAAGAACTTAAATAAAAATTAGCTACTCAGCAAGAGTTGATGGTGAAGCCAAGGTCACATTCAGTTAGTGCAAACTGTAGCATCCTTCAAGGTCAGCATCCTGATCGCAAATAAATGCAAACTTTTTACTGAAGTGGAATTTATAAAAGATTGTTTTGTTGAAGCAGCTGACAAACTTTTTGAAGGATTTAAAAATAAGAACGAGATCATAGCTGCTATTCAAGATGTACAATTCTCAAGAAGCACTGTCGTGCGGCGAATAAAAAGATGTGTGGAGACACAACTGAACAATTGTTGGAGGATGTTTCAAATTGTGTTGCTTTCTCACCTCAACTGGATGAATCTACAGGCATAAGAGACATAGCCTTGTTATTAGTCTTTATCCGGATGTTTTTTGAAGACTTCAGTGTTAAAAAAGAACTACCGGTACTTGGAATGATTTCTTTAAAAGGGAGAACTACCAGTAGGGAAATACTCAGTTCTTTCCATTCTTTTGTGACAAAGTGTAATCTTCCATTGCATAAACTTGTTTCCATCACTACTGATGGAGCAAGAGCAATGACAGGTGAGGCTAATAGTTTCATGGGCCTCTGTAGACAGCATGACATATTCCCAGGTTTCTATTCTTACCACTGCATCATTTTCCAGCAAGTTTTGGTAAGCAAGAGACTTAATACAAAGACTGTCATGGAAATCAATTTCAAAATTGTAAATTCAGTTTGTGAAAGATCAGTTCAAAGATGGCTTTTCAGTCTTACTCTTGATGAAGGGGCAGCGGAAATCATTTTGCACACAGATGTAAAGTGGCTAAGTAGGCACAAATTTCTGCAAAGACCTTTATTGCAAGTAGTGATGATATCCGGAAAAAACATCCGGATTTGCTGAATGAAATAAGAAGGTTTTTTTTAGAGGGAGAGAAGAGATGACAACACAGAGTTGAAAGATGAGGAGTGTTTATGTGACCTGGCATTTCTCACTGACTTTACAGGCAAACTAAGTGATATGAACAAATGCAGTGGCAAGATGAAGGGTACAGTTTCATTCTATAAGAGCAAATTTGAGCTACAAGTGTTGTAAATAACACTTGTAAATAACACTTTTGATCATTTTCCTAATACCCAGGACCATCTGAGAAAATATTGACATGTTGTTTTTCAGAATGAGAAGTATGTGACAGAAATGTGTTCTGTTCTCCAGGATTTTGAAAACAGATTCTGTGACTTCCAAAAAACTGGAACTGTGGAGCACTTGTCATACCTATTCAACGTAGATGTGGACATTAAAGAAATTGCAGCTGCTATCAGCAAAAATTACTCATTGAACAAGCCATCTCTTGAAAACAAACTATGAACCCTTCAAATGACATTTTTCTCAAGACCTATGCTGAGCAAGAATCGTTTTGGAAGCTAGTGCCTAGAGGCAAATTTCCCAACTTGAGAAGATGCAGTGAAGCTGTACACTCCTGTTTCGGTTCAACTGATTTGTGTGAATCTATGTTTTCCCACCTGAAAATGACAAAGAGTACACAATGTTCCAACGTGACAGATGAACATATCCAGGATTCCCTAAGACAGGCCCTCGCATAGTATTCACCCAACTTCAAAAAGCTGGTGGATGAAATGCAGGCTCAGACGTCTCACTAATGAGCAAGAGCGAAATATTAACGATTGTGCAAGATCAGCCTGGATCAATACTCAACCTAAGTTTAACACAACAAAAGTTAAAGAAATTACTCAATAAAAGTTAAAGAAAGTTATTAAGATAGTTAAATAAACTTATTACTCAATACAACTCTAAGAAAAAATGTACTTTCCATTTCCCCTCACAGTTCTTACTGGATCTTCATCTCTGTTTAGTTTTTGCTTAATTTGCTTAATAGCTGATCACAGACAAGTAAATGACAGAAGGTTTCTTAAAAATGGAGGGGGGGGATGAGAATCCTCCAACTTTAATGGGTTAAAATTTAATTTGAAACTAATTTGAAACTTACTTTTCATGTTGGTAGATCACCAGCACTTTTGGCCAGAAAAGGTAGATCATGACCTGTTCAAAGTGGTTCCAAAGGTATAACAGTTCCAACAGGACATTTTGTTCAGTGTTTTCACATTTTGCAGTTAGGGTGTGGGAGAGTGAGAGGATCAGATTTCTTAAGGAATTGCAGATGTTCTGCTATTCTCCCTCAACACTTTTATCAACATACTGTATAACAGACTGCTTTCATTTGTGGGTAACAATCAAATTTCTCACTTCACACATTGCTCTAGTAATGTTACACTGTATAGCACAGATAGCCCCTATTGCAGTGATGGCGAACCTTTTAGAGACCAAGTGCCCAAACTGCAATTCAAAACCCACTATTTTTTTTTTGGAAAGTGCCAATACAGCAATTTAACCTGTATACAGGTGGCTATGAAGGAGCGATGTTGGGTGCCCAAAGAAAGGGCTCCGAGTGCCACCTTTGGCACCCGTGCCATATGTTCGCCATCACTGCCCTATCGCTTCAGAGGGACTGTGGGTCAGAACTATGAACGCAAAGCAAAACACAAGATAGCAAGTAAGTAGTGATGGGCTATTCGTTTTGGAAGTTACAGTTCCGAAATGACACTCCAACAAGGCAAGAATCCTCTGACATCATCATTCCTTCTCTCTGACACTGGCCAATCAGAAAGGGAGGCAGGATGATGCGTTTCCCTGCACAGCTCCTGATTGGCCAGTGCCAGGGAGAAGGAAAAATGGCATTGGAGGCTTCTTCCTTGTTGGAGCTCAGCCCTGTGTGGACGCAGAGCAAGGTAAGGGATTGGCTGATTGCATTTTGGAGGCTTCCAAATACCAGCTGGGCTTGCATGTATTGTTTTGGAACCAGTAGCTTCCAAAACAAATAGCCCATCCCTACAAGCAAGCAAGACAAAAGTGCTATGTGGTCTTTGTGCACAGTTCCAAATACAGGGTGGATTAGACCACAAAGCAACTAATATGCAGAAACTAGCCTTTAACCTGTCTTTATCAGGCTGGGCACGAAAGGTTTGTGTGTAATTTGCAGAAGAAATGTAAAATGTGCCAAAAAAAACACGGCTACAAGCACAGGTCAGGCTCCTCTAGTTAATGCACATTCCAAAATGGTGGCTGCAGTCCCAGGTCAGAAGGGATGTATCAAGTCAACTGCTTTTCAGTAACACATATGAGATAGAGGAGAACTGAAGATTTGAATCTCCCAGCTTCTTGTTCTTTCTAAAGAGGAGAGGAAAAATCTCACAGCTTCTTGTCTTCTCCTTTTCTTCTCATCCTGAGATTTTCTTCTTTGCTGTTTCTTTGGAGAGGAGACTTGCAAAAAAATGTTGTGGGATTCATATGCTGTCTTGCAGTATTTATCACATGAAAGAAAAACAGCTTCTTCTTGTTGTTCATTATAGATTAGTGCTTCCCATCTCAGCCCTCCCACTCCAAATATCCTTTGGAAATCATCTGTCTCTCGTACCAATTGTTTGAAAAATGTTGCAGGGAACGTTTCAAAATTATCCTCTGTGTTGGATTGTTCAGTTTTGTTTAATGGAGTAGCAGTAACATTAAAAGCTTCCTAGAAGCTGTGGTTGCCTGGCCTGTGCAGTATCCTATGAAGAACACAATGGGGGTGGGGTGGGGTGGGGGGATTGTGTAGTTGCAGAACGAGACCAGGATGGTTCTCAAGGATGGCACAAAATTCTTTAGATGCACAGAAATTAGGACCACTTGACATGGCAAAATGCCAAATGCCACTGAGAATGAGACATTTCCTTAGGAAACCATCACATTGCTGATGAGAGCTGTCTCACAGTGAAAGTAATTCTGAGGTAATGATTGCAAGTCCTGTGGCTGAATAGGAATATATAGGCCTGAATCAACCTGATAACCTTGAGTAGACTCATTAATGTATGTGGCTTGTAGAAGTGTCAACTCACCAACTAGCAAGTGATTCAGGGGTCCAGTCTACTTGGGGACTAGTAATGGAATTTGAGATATAATCCTTTGGAAAATACACATTTTTTTCCAATAACATTGATTATTTTCTAAATCATTTTAGAAAAAAATATCCATTCTGCTTTGAGAAGTTGAGCGTTCAAGCAGAAGCGCAGGAATTATTTGTGAAATGGGTCGGGAGTTCATTTATTATGTTCTTGAAATAATGGGAGATTAACCATTTTATAAAAAATATTGGAGAGGAAAGCATTCTTAGCAATAGGGAACAGCCTTGAAAGGAGAAGATCCAACTGCTTATTATTAGTAACTGAAAGAGCAGCAAGATAAGATAAGATAAATCTTTATTAATCCCACATAGGGGGAATTTACTTTTTACACAGCTGTAAAGTGAGAAAGAAAATAATAATAATAAATAGCGATTAGATAAAATTTAAAAAATCCAATATACAAAAATCCAATATAAAAATATACACAAATTTGGATAAAAAATTAAATGTAAAAAAAGAAGAAGCAAGAATAGACATGGGCACGACTAGGCAAAATTCTCGTTTCCGTTTTCGGTTCTCGTTCTCGTTACGTAACGGGTAACGGTAACGAGAATTACTCCGCTCCAACTCGAACTCGAACCGAAAAAGAAAAATTGGGTCTGATTTTTTGTTGTCATTCATGGCATCGTGGCGATCGCGCGATACCAAGCAGCACAGAAAAAAAGTTAAAAAAAAAACCTGATTCCCGGCCATAAAAGCAGGGGAAAATATGCCTGCCTCAGTGAGGGCACCTACCGAGGGGTGGTTTCTGGGGGGGGGTCCCCGGCCTTCCCCCCCTCCTGTCCTGGGCTGCTGGTACCAGGCTGGGGGGGGCATCCTCATCGTCTCCATTTGCCATGTGGTGGTGGGGATCCAAAATGGCAACCGCAATATTTATTTTTAAATCGTGGTCCAAAAACCCACCAAAGCACCAGAGAAATATTTGAAAATTAGGTATTTTAAATGCCTGATTTTTTATAGCAGCAGCAGTGGATTTTTCTTGCAATAAAATGTCTCCATTGATTTTATTTTATTTTATTTTATTTTTATTTTTTTACACCTGTGCATGCGCAATGATGGGCTGGCCATGGGATGGGACCATGCAAATTTTTGGACCCATTCCACCAATCGCATGGCCAGGTTTTGACTGAGACTTCTGGGTGTGCCAGAGAGGGCATTAAAAGCCCACAAACCCTAACCCTAACCCTAACCCAACCCTAACCCAACCCTAACCCATACGCCAGTACGCTGTCCTTCTTAGTGGGTCAGAGGCACCCAGAGGTGCAGCCAACTAACCCACCCTAACCTTAACCGTAACCCTAACCCTAGCCCTTACCCTAACCCCAACCCTAACCCAGATCTGTACGCAAGTACACTTTCCTTCTTAGTGGGTCCCAGGCACCCAGAGAGGTGCCTCCCACAGCCCACTATCCCCTATCCCATTCCCTAACCTGTACGTCAGTATGCTAGTACGCTCCCCTTCTTAGTGAGTCAAAGTGAGGCCCCCAGAGAGGTGCCTCGCAGAGCCCACTATCCCCTATCCCATTCCCTAACCTGTACGGCAGTACGCTACTATGCTTCCCTTCTTACTGAGTCAGAGGCACCCAGAGAGGTGCCTCTGCCACCCCACCCTAACATAATGTAATGTAAATGTATGGTACGCGGCGGCTCCACGAAACACTTCCCTTGCTTCCCTTCTTAGTGGGTCAGACATCAGAGAAGCACCCAGAGAGGTGCCTCCCAGAGCCCACTTACCCCAACCCCAACCCCAACCCAAACGACAAACGACAAACGGAAACGACAAATTTTTGAAAATTTCCTCGACAAATGGAAACGAGCCGAAACGGACCCGTCCCGACAATCGAAAACTCGAAATGTCATTTTTCCTGGTCGTGCCCATCTCTAAGCAAGAATTGGAAAGACCTTTGACGAAGAGCTTTTGAAACTATAACCATTTTACTATAGAACATTTGCAATAACCAACAATGAACTGGTTATATCTGTGAAGATTCTCAGTCATCCAGGTGAGGTTATCTGGAAGTTGAGTCATGGCAACTGGAGTTCTTTTCTTCAGAGATCAAAATGTTTCTCTACTCATCCAACCAGCCTTGTCAGTCTGAGGAAAGTTAGTGGTAAGGGCTCCAATTTAAAGTTCACCTTGATTTCACATCACCCTGGTCTGAATAGCCTCATTACATGGACAGTGGCCTGAATAGGCTGGGTAGGTTTCTGGTTTCAGGCAACTTAGTGCTCATCAGAGGAATATGTGATCATAGCATAGGATAACATGAAGAAAGGCAGTTCCTTGTTTGTTTTGAGGATATCTCTTGGAACATATCTCTTTATGCAGCAGTGGAAGCTCAATGCAGATGGCGTTCGTCTACGTTTCCATCCTCATCAGTAGAGGAAAATACAACGTAAACCCCTTGTATTGTTTGAATAAACACCTTCTGGGTGCTCATGGTGCCCCAATGATCTCTTCCTTTTTGTGGGAATGTGCAGAATAAAAATCCCTCAGATAATGTCAGCTTATTAGAATGACAGAAAATGAGGTCCCCCAGCTTTGGATTTTTCAGGGACTGTGCCCATCCTTCCCTGATATTACCATTTTCATTTACCAGAAGGTCATATTCATTCTATTTCAGTCCCATTCAGTGGTGTGGTGAGGGCCAAAGGTTTCAAATAAATGTTTCAAAGTATGCTCTAAACCTTCTCACTTTCTCTATATAAAGATGAAAACAAAATTACTTTCCTTTTTCTATATTAGGATATGGAAGGATCAGCGTTCACTGATTTGTCCAGTGAACCTCAAATGCCGGGATCCAGAAGGCCAAATGTAAGTGCAGTTGATATTCATGCCATCATTTCTAAAATCTTCTATGTGCTTTCAATACAATCTCTTCCTAGTTGTCTGGTTTCGGGACGTCTGTCAATGGAAGTGACCACAGTCATTGGGACAGCAGAGTGGAGTAGAGGAATGCCTTTGTAAAAATTCTGGGCTAGAATTGGAAATGGCTTAATTCTCTCCAAACTCATGGAGTTAATCCCCCCCAATCTGAGTTTCTTCAAGTGAATCTATGCACTCTGTCAAGTGACTGGTGAAAAGAAGATTGTAGGTTTTGAGGAGGATTTAATGAAAACTTGCTGGCACAGGCAAGGGCTTTCTTCAAGTTATTGGTTCTACAGTTTTGCTTCTTTTTCCTCCACTGGAATAGCAACCGTCCATTGAGGCAGTCTTAATTAAAATGGTAGATGGTGGGTCATTTATTGTGCAATGGTCTTGCCGCATTCACAGAGCATGGGTGTGGAGATGATGCCATTTTCCCTTTGAAACACCCTACTTTGCTTGATTGCAGCTTCCAATTTTTTCCCTAAAATAAAACCTGTTGAAGAAGGAAAGGAAGAGAAACTGTACGGTATCTTTTGATTGGATGCTTCCACTTGGTAGGGCTAGAATCTCCTGGTCCAGAAGCACCTGATGTTGAATAAAAGGGAGTGCTCTTTCTGACCCTCTCTGAAGTTCTGACTGCTGGCTATGCATCCAGTTGCTCCACCTCACTGAGCTATCCACCCAGGCAGATTTGAGAATGGAAAGACAGCAAATCACCATAAAGGAAGAATATTTATGTAAAAGCAGTGTGCAAGGAAAGAAATGTATCAGTGTTCAGAACATTCTAGGGTTAATATACAGGTACCTGCTAATATACTGAATTAGGAATTATGCAAAACATATTACACAAACTAATAAAGACAAAGGTCTATAAATATGGATAGTGTCGGTTATGATAAACCTTACTGAAAAGCAGTCAGTAGGTGGGAGAAAACCACCTGAATTGATGCCAGAAACAGATTCTGGAGATCTCCAATAACTAAAGCTGAAGGCATGTGCAGAGAGGAAACTGAGCCTGTCTTTAAGTCCTTGAAACTATTCACCAAACAAATAAGGCTAATTTGCACACTCCCAAAGGTGAGAGACATTGCTGCTGTGACATGCAAATGCTCTCATTAGTTCAAGTCTCTAGTGTCACATTCTGGCCTTAATCACATAAAAAATAGACTGGGCTAATAATTCATTGAATCATAGAACACTTGAATTGGAAGGCGCATATAAGGTCCTGCTAAGAGCTCAAGGCTAAATTAAGTTTATTGACAAGCCACATGTTTGTAATCCCAAGGAAAATGGGGGAAATTCAACAGACTAAAAAGTTCCTCAGAATTAGCTGCATGCATAGGAGTCACCAGCAAACAATTTGAGTAATATAGACATAGGTATGTGAACTAGTTCAATAGGGTACTTAATCATTAATAATGAGTACTGGCTAGGTGCGGTCAAATTAATTCTGATTTATGAAAACTCTCCCAGGGTTTTCAAGATATAAAGTAGTAGTAGTAGTAGTAGTAGTAGTAGTAGTAGTAGTAGTAGTAGTAGTAGTAGTAGTAGTAGTGGTGGTGGTGGTGGTGGTGGTGATATTATACAATCACTATCATGTGATGAAAATTATAAATACCTTGGAATACTAGAAACTGATAATATCCTGCACACAAAAGTTAAAGAACGGACAGAAAGGGAACACATCAAAAGATGTGGATAATCTTAAAATCACAATTAAATGGTGGAAATACACATAAAACCATAAACACATGAACAGTTCCAGTACTGTAATGAGATACCCAGCTGGAATCATTGAATCATAGAGTTGGAAGAGACCTCATGGGTCATCCAGTCCAAGTCCCTGCCATGCAGGAACCCCCATCAAAGTAACCCCGACAGATGGCCATCCAGCCTCTGCTTAAAAACCTCTAAGGAAGGAGACTCCACCACCCTCTGTGGCAGCATATTCCACTGCCAAACAGCTCTAACCGTCAGGAAGTTCTTCCTAATGTTCCAATGGAATCTCTTTTCCTGTAGTTTGAAACCTTTGCTCCAAGTCCTAGTCTCTGAAGCCATGAAAAGCAAACCTGTGCCTTCTTCGATATGACATCTTTTCAAATATTTAAACATGGCTATCATGTCCCCTCTTAACCTTCTTTTTGTTAGGGTAAGCATTCCCAGCTCCTTAAGCCACTCCTCGTGAGACATTTCTTCCAGACCTTTAACCATCCTGGTCGCCCTCCTCTGGACTCCCCGACCCGTGGTAGAGTGGAACCAAAATGAATGAGAAGATTTGGATTGAAAAACATGGAAACTAATGAACATGCATCATACACTACATCCAAAAAGTGATGTGGATGGATTATACAGTATTTGCCATAAAAATTTGAAGCTGTGGATTACTGCAAATACAGCAGGTATCCGAGGAGTAAAAAAGAAGGCTAAATGATTTTATTAATACAAATAAAGAAAAATTACTTAAGGTAGTGAAAATGGAAATATCTTGAGAACAAGAGAAACAAAGGCTCAATATAAGAAACAATTTGAAAATGAATTAAACAGTTGGAGAAAAACCACTGCACAGACAGGATCTGAGAAATGTTGGTGAAAAGTATGAAAATAATCCAGCATGGGCATGGCTAAAACTGGGAACCATTAAGAAAGAAATGGAAGGCTTGATTTTTGCTGCACGCTAACAAGTGCTCCAAACCAATGTGATGAAAGCTAAGATTCAAGGAATTGCTGGCTCTGTGAAGGATAAGATGAATTTGTGTCACGCCTCATCTGTGAATGTCCAAAGATTGCACAAATAGGTTACAAAATTAGTCATAATAGAGTGTCAAAATTAGTGCAATGGTCATTATGCAAACAAAATATAAATTGCTATCCTCAAAAACCTGTAGGAACATCAGGTAGAAAGGTTTCAGAAAATGACAAAGTCAAGGTCTTGGGAGATTTCCAGATCCAAACTGTTACAGACCTTGAATATAACACATCAGACATAGGTTGTATTTTAACATTTTGTATTACAAATTGGTTTTATTTATTTGTTTTTACCAATTTTCCTTCTATGCTTTTAACACATCTTGGTTTTAGCTTGTATTTTAACATTTTGTATTACAAATCGGTTTTATGTATTTGTTTTTACCAAATTTCCTTCTGTGCTTTTAAATTGGGTCTATGACTGCATAATAAAGAATGAATGGATGAATGAACATAACACATCAGACATAGTGGTAATGCAGTTACTGCAACTGTTACTGACCTCTTCAGGAGTGTCACCTGTGGAGCCTGAAGACTGGGCTATATAAGAGCTGGCTTTTCCCTTCAAACCTTTGTCTCAGCAACAAGCCTGTTGCTCCTGCTCTGGTGTTCCTGCTCCATCATGGCCTGAGTTCCTGCTACCCAAGTAGTAACTGTGCTCCAGTTCCATCCCTTCCTTGTTCCTGCCTGGCCTTCCTTTGTGGTCCTGGTTCCTGATGATAACTGCTGCCCTGGCTCATTCTACCTACCTGGCTCTTGGACTCCTTTCCTTAGTGGTACAGTAAGGTTTTTGGCTGGGAACCTTTATTTTACCAGGTTAATGATACTAGCTCCTCAAGAAATACAGAAATTATTTTAAAATACATAAAAGGAAGCCTTGTTTGTTTGTCATCAAGTCATCAAAAATAATCATTGTTTGGCATACAATAAAATCTGGATAGATTTGCCCTCATGCCTGTTTATCTCCCCCCCTTCTTTTGCTAATCATTTACTATTATGTTGGTTAAACACTTGAAATACTGGCACATATCAATAGTGTGATTGCGATTCTAACTTTTAAGTCGGATACTTTAAAAGTTCCACTGTCTTTAGTTGTGAATCAGAGCAAGACCATTATTTAGTATAGCATTCTTACAACACTGTCCATGAGCAAGTACCTCAGTTTTTATTTAGAAACAGCTTCTTTCAAGATTTATTGGCAAAGAATCTGACCGATGGATATGTTCTAAGGAAGAATGTGCATCAGCCAGCACAGAAATTGAGCAGTTATTTGCCCATTATATGCTTATCTGTTTCTAGAGAAGTTGTCCAGAGCAGGTATTTCAACAAAGATGCATATAGTCTTTCCTCCTTTTAAAGACAGAAACAATACCAGATGTAGGGAGAGATGGAGAAATCGACAGCAGCCAAGGAATACTATTCAACCCCTTCCTCTCCATCAGTTTGTTGTGGCTCAAAGATCTCTTTCTGATGCAGTTTTATTGACAAAGTAAAACTATACCCTTTCCTTTGCATTTGGGAAGTGGGGATATTCTGGATTATAAACAACCAATGTGGAAGTGTTATGCAACCGCTTCAGCTGCCAACCCTTTACTCCTAACCATAGCCTCCCAGCTTTTACTCACTTTTCATCCTTTAATCACTTTTCTTCATTTGCTACAGAAAGAAGAAACAATTGCTGTTATATGTACAGTATCTGATGTGCCATATGCATTTTGCCCTTTAAAAAAAAGTTCTCTTTTGAGGTGAGAAGATACTGCCGGAGAGGATTCCACAGAATGACACTTTCCATTGTTTTGTTTGTTTGTTTGTTTTTTGCTATTTTATATTTCTGGTTAACACTGGTAGTGTTTATGTTGTTTATGTTACCCAGTACATAAGACACAATCGTTATATGGATGTGTATCCAGTACTTTGCACAAGCTAATGCCTAGTTCAGGCTGTTGATTTATCAATTGTGTCCTTATTGATATAAAATATTTTATTGTAGGGTCCAACTGGAGAACGAGGTCTACCAGGACCAATGGGACCAAAGGTAGTTCACACTGCCAAGAATCTGAAAACTACAAACACTTGTGATTATTGTCATCGGAATGTGTTTTGCCACATGAGCAGTACTTCAACATGTTGTTGCTGTTAGATGAATAACAGTTTAAGTTATGAAGTTAACAGAATAAGTTTGGCCCATTTGTTTTCAAGCCACTCAAAAAATAAAGTAGCCTTTAGTCATACTTGGATAATTCCCTATATAAACAAAAGTGCATTGGTAAATTAAAGGGGAAAAGAAAATTAAATTCCACAACCAGATGGTCAAGGCCATGTATGATGACAACACATGGTGATAAAGCACATTGTAGAGAGATTGGATTTTCAAATTCATATGAAGGACCACAGATAGAAGGAACTTTGCTGTTGTACATTGGGAATGGTGTGGAGAATATATTGTTGTTCTATTAAAATACAACTATCTGTTGACCTTTGGTTCAATTGCTAATCTTACAAATTCTGGAACCCACTGTTATAGTCTTGCCATGGTTGCTAGATGTCCTTCTTTGCTTGCAGGTGAGCAAACCCTAAAGCGGCATGGTTTTATAACAACTTTTTCAAACCACTATTTCCATGCCATATGTGAGAGTAATAAATAATGCCTGTTTTTAAGAAAAATTAATATTTTAGGAGATGGAAGTTTTCCCAAAAGCTACTCTAAAAGTGCTATAAGCCTTTTGTATTGGTTGTCTTCCCCTAATTTATAACCATGCCAACATTATTTTTAAAGGAAGGGAAAGTAACTGAAATCAATACACTACAGTTCTTCTCAAGAAATAGAAACACACAATAACATCTGGCATAAATTGGGACTGATTATAAATTAGGTGAAAGGAAGATTCTTGTTTACAATTTAATTACCTTTATCACAATATGCAAATGATTCTTATTTTTATATTATAGGGAGAAAAGGGAGACATGGGAATTCAAGGTATACCTGGCTTGAAGGTAAGCTATTAAGTAAATATGATTTTTAAATTGACATCATTGAAATGAACAGGAATGAAAAAATATTTTTACTCCCTGGTATAATTGATCTCCTGAAAACTGATCTCCATTTTTATTTCCAGCTATAAGTAGGAAACAAAAAGATATGCATAGGTGTGCCTGTTTCCAAATTACAAATTGTAAATTTGTACTTGCAGGTATAAGTATATGAAATTTCTATAAAATGGGGAGCATTTTTTGATAAATGCATTCTGTTAAAAGGCACAGTTTGTGATTATAAAACCAAGCAGAGGCTGGCCATTTTAGGGACTTATCACTTAATTGCTGTTTCTCTCATAGGTTCGACTTTTGGTGTGTTTCTGTCATAAGCACATTCTGATGGCATCACTTGTAGACACATGTACACATGCACATGCACATGCACATACACACACGCACACAACTATGGAATAGGATATTCCATTATTTTCCAGATGGAGTCTCTTTGATCAGATATTCTTAACCCTACCCGTATGCTTGATTCCATTTTTTTCTTTGTCTGTGGGGAACAGATATAGCAATGAGCTCACCCACATCTTTATCTGTTCATGGTACATAAACTAGAGAGCAAACTGAAGGAAGCTGTAGTTTAGCCTCTTTACTTGTCAAAGATCTAAAGTCTTTGACATGTAGTACATCTATCCTATTAACATCCAGTAGCTCAAGTGCTCCCTGATTGTGAGAAGCCATGAAAAGGTAGTGACAAACCTCATCAAGAAAAGATTTAAAGACGTATTCCTCAGCTTTTAACCCTCAATGAAACACACGTTGATGGAAAAGATCGCTTGCCTGTTGGGTATATCTTATATTAAGTATTTTTAACTGGACCAAAGCCATACAGTCTGAAAGATACTGAGCAAATATAGACACAGTAAACTAGAGGAGCAAAAAATAATAATACAGTGGTCCCCCTCCCTTTTCGCAGTTCATATACTGCGGTTCTGCTATATCGTGGGACCGCAGTACCCCAAAGGGCTTGAGGGAGGGGAGGGAGGTTTGGGGGCTTTTTAAACCTTCCCCCCTTTCCCAGAGCCCCGGGCTCCAGCTGATTGGCGCTGGGGTGGGGAAACGAAAGGTTTTCCTCCCCCACCCCAGCACCAATCAGCTGGAGCCCTGGGCTTGCCTCCATGGAGGTATCGCTCGCCACTTCTCCCCACCCCCTCGGGGTGCTGGGAAGCGGTGTGTGATGTTTAAAGGACTTTTGTCCACAGAGCCAAGCCCTTGGCTCCACGGCCGAGAGTCCTTTTTAAGGATTGCGTGCCATTCGCCCCACCCCTCCCTAGAGTGCTGGGTAGTGGTGTGCTATGTTTAAAATTGTGCCTCCCCACAGCTGACCTGAATCCGCAGATCATGGATTTTCAATGATCGCCGGTTGCGTGGGTCCCAACCCCCACAATAGACGGTGGGGGGCTACTGTAATAAATAAAATGTGCTGCTTATAGATTGCTCCATTGTGCTTAAATCATTCTCTGGGCAGCTTACCATTTTTAATTATTCAGGCTACACATTGTCCTCCCTCCCCTCCCCTCCCCCTTCCCCCAGCGAGCTGGGTACTCTCTTTACCAGCCTCGAAAGGACGGAAGGCGGAGCCAACCTTGAGTAGCTATCTGAGCCCAGGATCCAACTCAAATTATAAGCAGAGTCTTGACTACATTATTGCGCTGTTAAATTTTAAAGCAGCTTTTCTAAGTTGATATCTATTTGATATTAATGAATTACTGTATTATGTTGACAACATAATGTGTTTATAGAAGTCTAGCTCAGACAGCTTGTTAGGAATTCAAAACATGTAGAGCAGAAAGAAAAAACTATCTCTCTGCATCCTGTTGTTTGCTAAATTATAGTAAGCAGAAGCTGTTATGTGACAGAAGGTGTCATTAATAGAGTGTAATCAAGTGTGGCACAATTTTAAAATTTATTTTGACTGAAGTCCTGTTAATCAGTGGCTGAATCCTTCTAGAAATGCAAAAATACAATTAATTTTTACCAAAGGTGTGTGTATGTGTCTAATACACAGATCGAGTTTAAAACCCAGCACGTTTTTAAGAAAGCTGCCTTGGGACCTTTTGCTGGGAGAAAAATGGGGTATGAGTAAAATGCATGAATGCATGCGTGAACAAAGAGGTAGTAGGCAGTAGATCTTGGAAATCTTACTCTTTTGGATTGGTAGTCACAGTGAACCTGATCTGGAACACAATGGGGCAATCAGTGGAGACTGGCCGGCAGCACTCGGGGGATGTGTTCAAATTTGCTCACATCTGCCACCAGTCTGGCTGTTGCGTTCTGGATCTGTTGTAGTCACTAGGTCAGTCTCGTGGGAAGCCCCACATAGAGAGCATTGCAACAGCCAATCCAGGAGATGACCAGTGCCAGCACCAACATCCTGAGGGAGCCCTCATTTACGTAAGATTCCTTGCAACAACAACTCAGGCATCTGCTTAGATCCTGGTGGGTTCAGTTAGCTGGCTGAAGACTGACTCAGCCTTCCATCCTTTTGAGGTCTATAAAATGAATGTTGTTTGCATAAATATGTTGTAAGCCCCACAGAGAGTGGCCTAGCACTATTGTGAGGTATATACTGTAAGTCAAAACAACAATTTGGGATTGTGACTGTGCTAAGGAGGAAGACGTGTGAGTACAATCATTCCCTCCTGTCTTCTTCTCTGGCAAATGTTTACTCCAAATAGCCAGCCCAAGGGGTGATTAGCAGTTTGTCAGGAGTGAGACTGTGCTGAAGAAGGTTGTGAGTGTGACCAAGGAGCGTTGTCCCCACTTGCACCCTTTCTTAGCATGACTGTAGCAAAAGCAGTAAGGCAGGAAACGATTCAGGGGATGCTGGCTGCCTGGGCATTGGTGATGGACCATTTGGACTTCCCATGTGTGTCTTGGATCATGGAGAGGACCTTGCTATGCTTCCTGGTCCAGCCAGAGGGTTATAAAGAAACTGAAGCCTCTCAGGGAAAAGATAAAAGCAACTCTAATTTAGCACTGATATTACTTGAATACATAGGGACTCAAACCCAGACTTTTAAGATATAAGCCAGAAATCTCTAGCTACAGAGGCTGTGATAGTTCTCTCCATGGATGGGTGGCACCCTCCCAAGATGTTGGGGTGATCCCCCCCCCCGTTCTGTGACCCATCCGGCCATGGATGGACAGATTTGTGAGTTTCATTTTTTCCTACATTTGATATTCCAAAATATCAGTTTGTTTTCATTCTTACTTTGAGGATATATGTAAATTTTCGTAAATTAGTTTCAAAAAGAAACTCATCCGATCAGTGTTCTTTGATTGTGAGCAAGGCCAAGATTCACTTGATGCAATAGGTCTTCTGCTTTTGTAACTTCTCACAGAACACAGAACTTTTAGGCAAAGGTGGTGCTTACTGCACATAAAAACTAAACAGAAGCATTCAGGAAAAATACCAGTTGAAGTTTTCAGTAACAGAAGGGCTTATATTTGAAACACACTGTTCCATCTGCAGTCCCTTTGAATTCCTCCTCCAATGTTTCCTCCACATTTCTAAAACATGGGGGGGGGAGCATTGCTGTTCAGAGTGTAGGTATTCCGTGCACACATGAAAATTTTTGGGTGTGTCCAAAGGAGCTCTTGGAAGTGTGGCCACTCTTAAATGAACTTGATCAATCCTTTGTCTGATAATTTGGCTGCTGCATCTTTTGTTTCACTAGGGAGAAATGGGCCCGGAAGGAAGACCAGGGTTTCCGGGTGTTGCTGGGCGTCCTGGAGATGCTGTGAGTAGGAAACAGGCTTTCCTTCTTTTTCAACATGACACTGGAAATTGGGGCATAGGAACTGTAAGAGGTTAACATTTTAGGCTTAGGTGCTGGAAGTGGGCAAATAGATTTCAGCAAGGCCTTTATAAAACGAGTCAAAGACCCACTGTTGGGTCTACTGAATATTCAATTTATTTCCTTTATATACTGTATCTCACTTGTGATGGTACATGATTTAGTTTTGCATGGGTTGGAATATGCCTTTATTTGATACACCCAAGTCTTTAAGCAATGTTATGCTCCTGTCAAAGTTGTGGATATTGTGCCCACCCCATCTGACTGAAAGCACAGTCATTGGCATCTCTAGGCTGGTCTTTTGCTATGGAAGTGGAACAGCCTGTGAAGGGGGACTCTCTGCGCATTGTGGCTTGAGAGAGGGGGTCTTTCTCAAAGGATGGGGAAGCAAAGCCTTATGACTTGATCCTTCAAGCTACTACCCTCTCCAGCTAAAAGCTATCCAGTATCCACCATACACCTATATGCTGCATAGGGATATCTGCCATCTAGTGATTGAGAACGATATTGCAGGCTTCAAAGATGTATGTATTTACATTAACATCATTTAATAACCCCATTTGAAAACAGCAACAGCAAATAATCCTTAAATTCACCTTAGTAGTGCCTCATTTTGTATGCTGTGTTTCAGGTGTCTAGGGTTTCATGGGCTTGGAGCTGTCAGTGATGGACATCTATTCTATGTAAACACTGCTATTGGTTTTAACAGTGTTAATATGATAAAAATGGGCACACATTTCTGCTTTAAAGTAAACAGATTTGTGCATTAGCCATGCATGCCTAGGACATTGCTTATAAGTGATTCAGCATGGAGAAGCAGTGAATCTGCACATGTTGTAGAAATTCCTAATGCCTAACAACTTGGAGTCATTTGTAGTCAGAAAACTGAAAATTGAGTGTTTCAACATGTGCAATCTATATTACTATGCACTTTATTTTCATGTATATTTAATGCAATTTAATGCTTTTAAATTCAGGGTTCAAAAGGAGAAAAAGGAGATCCAGGTTCTAAGGTAAAAATAGAGGCATTTCTTCATTCATTTGTTGGTTTCTCAAAACTGAATATGCATTTTACTCTCTGTCATATAGAAACAAGTATTTTAAAAACATCGTGATTCCTCTATTAAAATAGGGTGAACCAGGAGAACGCGGAACTAGTGTTGCTGGACCACCAGGACCTCCTGGACCACCTGGGCCTGTTATAGCCATTCCAGCGGTAAGTGTTATTTGGTCAGAATCAAGAATGCTGTTAGCTCTGCTGTACCATTTATAACCAGCTGTTGTACATTTGTCTACAAAAAGGTGGTTATAAAAGGCACTGCAGAGCAACAGTGGGGCCATCAGTATTTTCCAGTTGTGTAAGCTGAGTTATGACCTGATAAAGGACTCAAGTTTTCAAGACCTGAGCAGGTGTGTTAAAGATTAGACCTTCTGGAAATCATGAATTCATGAGGTTGCCGTATGTAGAAGACCCTGGAGGACACACAACAATAGCACATTGTTGTACAACCTCAACGGCCAACCAGTCCGACCCCCTGCCATGCAGGAACCCCCATCAAACTATTCCTGACAGTTGGCTATCCAGCCTCTGCTTAGAAACCTCCAAAGAAGGAGACTCCACCACTCTCCATGGAAGCTTATTCCACTGCCGAACAGCTCTAACCGTCAGGAAGTTCTTCCTAATAAATGGAATCTCATTCCCTGTATGCTAGTTTGAAACCATTGCCCAGTGTCATAAGAACATAAGAAAATAAGAAGAGCCATGCTGGATCAGGCCAAAGGCCCATCTAGTCCAGCTTCCTGTATCTCACAGTGGCCCCACCAGATGCATTTGGGAGCGCATGAGACAAGATATCTGTCTCCTGATACTACTCCCCTGCATCTGGCCCTTGAAGTACCCTGGTTTTAAGCCTGGAGATTACACATCTCCATCATGGTTTGTAACCTGTGATGGACTTTTCCTCCAGGAATTTGTCCAATCCCCTTTTGAAGGCATCCAGGCCAGATGCCATCACCACATCCTGTGGAAGGGAGTTCCATAGATTAACAACGTGCTGGGTGAAAAAATATTTTCTTTTGTCTGTTCTTACTCTCCCAGCCCTCAATTTGAGTGTATGTCCCCTAGTTCTGGTATTTTGTGAGAGGGGGAAGAACTTCCCTCTATCCACTTTACTCATGCCCTGCATTATTTTGTACGTCTCAATCATATCCCCCCTCGGGCGCCTTTTTTCCAGACTAAAGAGCCCCAAATGTTTTAGCCTTTCCTCATAAGGGAGGTTCCCCAGCCCAGTAATCATTTTAGTCGCTCTCTTCTGCACCTTTTCCAGTTCCACTATGTCTTTCTTGAGATTCGGTGACCAGAACTGTACACAATACTCCAGGTGCGGCCTTACTATTGTTTTGTATAATGGCATTATAATGTTGGCTGTTTTATTTTCCATCCCCTTTTTGATAATCCCTAGCATGGAATTGGCCTTCTTCACTGATGCTACACATTGGGGAGACACCTTCATGGAGATGTCCACCAACACACCAAGATCTCTTTCCTGATCTGTTATGGATAACTCAGAGCCCATGAGTTGATAGATACAGTTTTGATTTTTTGCCCCAATATGCATTACTTTACATTTGGCTACATTAAAACGCATTTGCCATTTCGTAGCACATTCTCCCAGTTTGGAGAGATCCTTCTGAAGCTCTTCACAATCTTCTCTGGTTTTTACCACACGGAAAAGTTTTGTGTCATCGGCAAACTTGGTCACCTCACTGCTTATACCTGTCTCCGTCATTTATGAACAGATTGAAAAGCACCGGTCCCAGGACAGATCCCTGGGGCACACCGCTTTTCACCTCTCTCCATTGCGAAAATTTCCCATTGACACCTACTCTTCTTTTCCTGGATCTCAACCAGTCCTCAGTCCATAAGAGGACCTGCCCTCTTATCCCCTGACTGTGCAATTTTCTCAGCAGCCTTTGGTGAGGGACTGTGTCAAAAGCCTTTTGAAAATCCAGATAGACTATATCCACCGGTTCACCCAAATCTACATGCGTGTTGACCTTTTCAAAAAATTCTAGAAGATTTGTCAGACAAGACTTACCCTTGGAGAAGCCATGCTGATTTTCTCTCAGCAAGGTTTGTTCTATGTGTTTTAAGATTTTCTCTTGGATGAGGATTTCCACCATCTTCCCTGGGACAGATGTAAGGCTAACTGGCCTGTAGTTTTCCGGGTCCCCCCTCCTTCCTTTTTTAAAAATTGGTGTGACATCTGCTATCCTCCAGTCCCCCGGCACTGTGGCCATTTTAAGAGACAAGTTGCATATTACCGTTAGGATATCTGCAATTTCATTTCTCAGTTCCCTAATAACCCTTGGGTGGATGTCCTCTGGGCCCGGTGACCTGTTAATCTTCAATTTATCAATTAGTCCTAAAACATCCTCTCTTTTAACCTGTATTTGATTTAATTCTTTATTAAAGAGGGGCCGTTCAGGCAGCGGAATCTGCTCAAGGTCTTCTGTCGTGAAGACAGATGCAAAGAACTCATTTAATTTCTCTGCAATTTCCAAGTCCTCCTTAATCTCCCTTTTTCCTCCCTCACCATCCAGAGGGCCAACTGGTTCTCTGGCAGGTTTTCTACTTCTAACATATTTAAAGAAGCTTTTATTATTACCCTTTATATTGCTAGCCATGCGTTCCTCAAAATCTTTCTTTGCCTCTCTTATCATCTTCTTACATTTCTTTTGCCAGAGTTTGTGTTCCTATTTATTTTCCTCATTTGGGGAGGATTTCCATTTACGGAAAGACCTCTCCTTGCGCTTTAGAGCCTCTCTAACTCCACTCGTTAACCATGCCGGTGTCCTCTTGGACTTAAATGAGCTCTTCTTTCTTTGCGGTATGCACTTGTGCTAGGCCTCTGTTACCATTGTTTTAAACAGGTTCCATGCACTCTGAAGAGATTGGATTCTTCCAACCTCCCCCTTCAATTTCTTTATAACTAGTTTCCTCATCTGAGGGAAGTTTGCCCTTCAAAAATCAAGGGTTTTTATGTCTGATTTGCTTGACACTCTTCCTCCAACATGCATGGCAAAGGAGATCGCAGCATGGTCACTGTTCCCCAGAGGCTCAGTGACATTCACATCTCTGGCCAAGTCCTGAGTATCACACAGTATTAGATCCAGAGTTGCCTGTTCTCGGGTGGGCTCCATGACAAGTTGCTCTAAGGCACAGTCATTCTGCAAGTTGAGAAACCCAGTTTCTCTTTCTTGCCCGGAGCTCGCATTGGCCCAGTCAATGTGGGGATAATTGAAGTCCCCCATGATTACTATCCTATCCTTCTGAGACACCTCCATGATTTGTCTCCTCATTTCAAGGTCCCCCTCAAGTTTTTGATCTGGTGGGCGATAGCATACCCCAACTATCACATCACTCCTGGGACCTGGTAGTGTAACCCACAGTGATTCTATGGTGGAGTCAGACCCTCTGTCAATATCCGTTCTGCTGGATTTTACCCCTTCTTTAACATAGATGGCCACTCCCCCTCCAACCCGCCCCTGTCTATCCCTTCTATAGAGTTTATAGCCTGGGATTGCTGTATCCCACTGGTTCTCTACATTCCACCAGGTTTCTGTTATGGCTATTATATCAATGTTATCCCTAGCTGCCAAATGTTCAAGTTCTCCCATTTTTGGTCGGAGGCTTCGAGCATTGGCGTAGAAGCACCTGTACAGTGGGTTCTGCAACAACAGCTGCTGCTTTGTTCTTCCCCTGCCCCATACAGCTATTATTTTCAGTAGACAAACTATCACATTCCATTATTCTCCCAGTACTAATACCTGCTATGTCATCTCTATGTGATTCTCTACCCTTTCCAACCTCATTCCTTGTGGCCAAGGTGTTCCGAACCGGATGCCACTCAACTCCTGTCGGCTTTCCCCCAGTTATCAGTTTAAAAGCTGCTCTGCAGCCTTTTTGAGGTTGAGTGCCAGCAATCTGGTCCCATCATGATTCAAGTGCAACCCGTCCCTCCTGAACAGGTTTGGCTTGTCCCAAAATGTTCTCCAGTTCCTGTCAAATCTAAAGCCCTCCTCTCGACACCATCACCTCATCCACGCATTGAGGATTCTGAGCTCTGCCTGCCTGGCGGGTCCTGCACAAGGAACAGGTAGCACTTCTGAAAATGCTACCTTGGAAGTCCTGGACTTCAATCTTCTTCCTAACAACCTGAACTTGGGATCCAAGACTGACCGCTTGGCCTTCCCAACATCATTGGTACCAACATGTACCATGGCCACTGGCTCCTTCCCGGTTCTCTCTAACAAGCTATCTAGATTACTCGTGATGTCTGCAACCTTTGCACCTGGCAGGCAAGTGACCATATGGTTATCATGCTCATCACAAATCCATCCCTCCATATTTCTAATTATAGAATCCCCTATCACAGGCCTGCCCCAAGTCTGGCCCAGGGGCCAAATCCAGCCCGTCAGGCCATTCTGAGTGGCCCGCGGCTGGCTGGCGCACCCCTCTCTCCCCCTCCTTTGCCCCATTTTTTTTAAACAGGCTCCCTGTGCTTCCTTTGGTCTCCACCTTCCTTCCTTCCTCCCTTCTTTGTTCCCCTTGTTCCTTCCTCTCTTGGTTTCCACCTTCTTCCCTCCCTACCTTGGTCCCCGCCTTCCTTCCTGCGGGTGGGGTTGCAAGGGGTCAGTGGGTGGGGCTTGCAGTGGGATGGCAGGGTCGGGGAGCAACTGGCCCCTGACACATTCTCAGCCACCAAATCTGGCCCTCCTTACAAAATGTTTGGGCACACCTGCCCTAGCAGAAGGAGCTTCTCTCCTGCAGCCTGTTCTTCTACATGTACCTGATCCTGTATCTCATCAATTGTGATGAGGGAGAGATCCTCAGGTGGAACCAGTTGTTTCTCGGTGTGTGCCTCATGAGGTGTGATGAGGGAAACAGCCTCAAATTGATTGTGCAATATGAGACTCTCTGAGCGATCCCTTGGCCTTCTACTCCTTTGAGTCACATTCCTCCACACATCTACCTCCTGGGTTGGGGAAGTGATTTCATCCTCAGAAGTGTGCCCTGTCTCTTCTTGGACCTGGATAGTCTGTTCCGCTCTGTCCAAGAACCGCTCAAGCTCCTTAATATGTTGCTGGTTCAATATGCAGGCCTCTAGCTCCTGGACCTTCTCTTCTAATAGTGCAACCAGCTTGCACTTGCAGCAAGTGTAGTTCTCTGTGCGTTTTATCAAGATGACAAACATGGCACAAGTGTTACAGGTAACTACAGCTGCTCCCTCAGACTCCATTTTAATGAGTGCAGTATTCTGGGCCTTGAAGATTTTACAGTGTTACTAGCTACTAATCTAGAAATAATAATCTAGTACCAATGTTCCTCCTTTTATGTAAAAAATAAAATCTCGCACGCCGTCAGGTGCGCGGGCCGGTCAAACAGCCCTAGCTAACTGCTCCAACCCAGAAACATACCAGTGCTGTCTTCTTTCTCTTTTTCTCTCTCAGCAGTAGCTCTGCTTGGATTCACACACCAGGCTCAAATAGTGTCCTAGCCTCTGAAGCCATGGAAAACAAACCAGTCCCCATATCCTTTCTTAGCCTTCTTTTTGTAAGGTTAAACATTCCCAGCTCCCTAAGTCACTCCTTGTAAGACATTTCTTCCAGATCTTTAACCATTCAAACATGCTGGTCGCCCTTCTTTGGACCCGTCCAAGGTTGTCAACATCCTTTTAAAATTGAGGTGTACTGAACTGGATGGACACAGTACTCCAGGTGAGGTTTGACCAGAGCAGAATAGAGTGGTACTATCACTTCCCTTGATCTAGACACTTTGCTTCTGTTGATGCAACCAAGAATTGCATTGGCTTTCCTGGCCGCCGCATCACACTGCTGACTCATGTTCAATTTGTGGTCCACCCATACTCCCAGAACCCTTTTACATGTATTATTACTTGTAGCCCATTTTGTTAGCTTTGGCGCAGCTCTCTAATCTGTCAAGGTCCTTTTAGATTTTCATCCTATCCTCTAGAGCAGGGGTGTCCAAACTTTGAAAAGCCCGCCACCTACCTGGTGCTCCTGAACGTCCCCCGTGGCTGACTCTTGGTGCTCTTAAACTTCCTAGTGGTTTTTAGGTGTGTGCACGCCCCTCCCCAATGGCAAAGGAGGCAGGGCAGTGGCAGGGATCTGCTGCGGTCCTTCTGTTTCGGATCTCTCCCTGCCCAGCCTGAGAGCCCACAGAGGAGGATCAGGCCCAGTGTCATGCCATGAGTGGGTGGGCGATGAAGGAGAGAGAGCCAGAGGCAGCCATGCCTCTACTCCCCCACCCCCACCCCGGTTTCTGGGCAAAGCACCTGGACAGAGTGGGATCTCCCACCCGGTCCCTCGCCTGTGCTGCCGTCACCGTGATTGCAAATGCAGTGACTGGTTTTTGCCTGTGGAGGGGGGCTCACCCTCCTCCTCATCATCATCATCCCTCCCTCTGCTGACCCTCCCTGGCTCCCTTCCCGGCACTCCGCAAAGTATGCTCCAGGAGGGTGGGCCAATTTTTTTTTTGCAATCGACTGGTAACCCACAGTCAACGTGTTGTGCAGGCCTGCTCTAGGGAATTAGCAACCCTTCCCAACTTGATATCATCTGCAAATTTAATCAGCCCTAACCCTAACCCTAACTCTATTCCTTCCTCCAAATCATTAATAAAGATGTTGAATAGCACCGGACCTAGAACAGAACCCTGGGGCACTCCGCTGGTCACATCTCTCCAAACTGATGAGAAGCCATTTATGATCACCCTTTGGGTGCGATCATTCAACCAATTACAAATCCACCTAACAGACAGCTTTAAGAAAGGATTAGACAAGTTCATGGAGAACAAGGGTATCAATGGCTATCCTTATGGATGCCTAAGGACAACCTCCAGGTTGGAGAGATAGGCAGGATATCTCTCAATGCCATTTGTGGGGAATCATAAGCAGGTGAAGACATCTGCTTGGGAATAGCCTGAAGCAAATGGTGAGCCACTGTGTGAGACAGAATGCTGGACTGGAAGGGCTGTGGCCTGTTCCAGCAAAACTGTTGTTATGTTCTTATCTATCCCGCATTCTATTAACTTCTTTGCAAGTATACCATGGGGAACCGTATCGAAGGCCTTACTGAAATCTAGATAAGCAATATCCACAGTGTTCCCCTCATCCACCAGGCCTGTAATTCTATTGAAGAGATCAAATTAGTCTGTCATACCTTTTTTTAAAAAGAAACCCATGCTGACTTCTTGTAATGACAGCATTGCTTGTTAAATAATTATAGACTTTCTGCTTAATAATCTGCTCTAGGATATTTTCAGGAATTGAAGTCAAGCTGATGGGGCAGTAATTATGTGGGTCCTCTTTATTCTTTTTTTGAAGACGGGGAGAACATTTGCCCTCCTCTGATCTAAGGGGACTTCCCCTGTTCTCCAGCAAATCTCAAAGATTATTGCCAATGGTTCTGAAATTATTTCTGCCAGTTCTTTTAATATCCTTGAGTGTGATTCATCTGGCCCAGGAGACTTAAATTCATTTAATGTTTCCAGGTGTTCCTGTACTACCTCTCTACCTATTCTAGATTGCAATTCCCATCCTATCTCATCTACTCTTTGTGCCAAGGGAACTGTTTTTTCCTTTTTGGAGAAAATGGAGGCAAAGAAGGTGTTGAGTAGTTCTGCCTTTTCCATGTCTCCTGTTAGTAATTGTTTATCATCGCCATGCACAGAGCCTATCATTTCCTTATTTTTTCCTTTTGCTGTGGACATAACTAAAGAAACCCTTTTTACTATCGTTAATATCTCTGGCAACTCTAAGTTCATTCTGCACTTAAGCTTTTTTTTAACCACCCCCCTGCATATATTAGCTATTTGCTTATATTCCTCTTTGATACATTCCCCATTTCCCCCTTTCCTGAGCTTGTTTTTATGTATACTTAGCTGAGTTGAAAGTTCTTTAGTCAACCATTGCTGTTTCTTTAGACATCTCCCAATTTTTCTTCTTGTTGGAACAGTTTTAGGATGTGCCTTTAATATCTTGCTTTAAAGGAACTCGCATCCATCTTGGACTTTCATTTCTTTCAGTGTTTCAGTCCATGGAATCACGGCCAATAATTCCCTAAATTTACAAAAATTGGCTTTCTTAAAGTCCAGGATTCTTGTCTTGCTATGCTTAGCTTCACCTTCCCACTGTATAACAAATGCCAAGAGGGCATGGCCAGTTTTACCTAAACAGCCCGTAACTTTGACCCTGTTTACAAGGTCCTCCCTATTGGTTAAGACCAGATCTAAAATGGCTGTTCCTCTTGTTGCCTCCTCCACCTTCTGGACCATGAAATTGTCTGCAAGGGCAGTCAGGAATCTGTTGGACCTTGCATTGTTAGCTGAGTTGGACTTCCAACATATATTGGGATAGTTAAAATCTCCCATTAGTACTTCATCTCTCCCTTTTGACTGTGTGACCATCTGGTCACAGAAGGCATCATCCCACTCCTCTGGTTGGCTTGGGAGGGTCTATAATATACCCCCACAGTGACATCCCTCCCATTTTTCTCACCCTTAATTCTCACCCCAAGACTCTCAACATGCTTCCCCTGCTGTTTATGTTGTATTTCTTCAGGAGTATAAATGTCTTTAACATATAAAGCTGCACCTTCCCCTTCCTTACTAGGTCTGTTCCTTTGAAAAACTACCCTCAGAATTGGCAAAGATGCAACAAAATGTTCTGAAAGCAGTTCAAAATTCCTTATGATGTTGCTAATATCTATTCCATACCAGTCAGTGAAGAACACTGATGCCTAGGAGAAGGGCTTGTAGAGTCAGGCTAGGTTATGGGGCTTAGGGCATGCATAACCTTAGACTACGGTGTTCACAGTAGAAGCACTTGAGAAATATGAGATGGGCGGAGGATCTACTTGCTCCTTACCTCAAATTCTGCCAAAGCCTGAAAAGTTTACTCAGGCCCTAGAGCTTTCTCTTATCACTGTTCAGTTAGAGATGACTTCATCATGCCAGTATGTTCCTTTCTTCAAAACACAACTTTGCAGGCTCTTCTAAGAACGGGAATGTTAGGCTAGAGGTGTGAATGGCTATTCCCCCAAGGTACCAAAATGCCAGTGGAGGCTCAATGAGCAAAAGGGAGTGAACTCCTTAATTTTGGAATGAGGTCCACCCCAATCCCACTTAAGATCACAGGGTTGCTTATCCTTGGGAAGTTTTTACAGATTTCAACTGCAGGTCTCTTCATCCAATTCTTTAAAAAAATCAGTAGTGACTCAGAATTTCTGGAGAAAATAAGATTCTAAAACTGGGATTTGTTTTTTAAAAAGTCCAGTGTTACTACTCAAACTGCTGTCTTGAAGCTTGCTTTCTATTTAGCCATTTTCCTATGCTCTTTATTAGGTGGTATCATCACAATATCCTTCTTCTTTAGGATCACTATAATGCCCTTGAAGATAATGTGGATAATGCATTGAGAGAAATATTGTCAGCTGGAATGAATACCTTTGAGAGGCCATATCCTATCAGATCTGAAAGAATTGTGCTGGCTACCAATACATTTCCAATCTAAATTCAAGTTGTCTCAAAAGCCCTAAATGGCTTGGGACCTGGATAACTGAGGAACAGTTCTCCCTACACATACCTGCTTGATGACTAGGATTTGCTGGAGGGACCTTCCTCCAGGTCACCCCAGGGAGAACAATCCACCGGGTGGGAACATGGGGGAGGTCTTCCTTGACTGTAACACCTCAGTTATGGAACACTTTCATCTTGGAGGCTTGACTGGCACTGACACAAACCTCATTTCATCACTAAAATTAAAACATGGCTTTTCACCAAGGCCTTTGGGGAATAAAGATCATTGTTTTAATAGGCCCTGGAGACTCCTTTATTGTTGTTTATTTTAATGTATTCTTAGGGGGAGAGGACAGAAAATAAGTGTAATAAATAAATATGATCCCCTGGAGCAAAGGCTGATGCTTAACGTGGGACGCCACGTGTCCAAACACATTTGCCACCTCCCACATACAAAACGCCAGCATCGAAGCCAGATCCGCAGCAGCAACGGCCGAACAATTAAAAAGACAAAAATACGAAGATATGGCAACAGGAATTGACTTTGTCCCTGTAGCCATTGAAACATCTGGAGTCTGGGGAGAATCAGCCTTGGGCCTAGTCCAGGAAAGAGGTCGCAGGATAGCCATTACGTCTCAAGATGGACCGAGCACCTATGTTCCTGAGGCAACAGCTCTCAATCGCTGTCCAAAGAGGGAATGCCTGCTGTGTGCTTGGCACTCTAGGCCAGCTGACTAAATAATGGTGTTTTCTAGTAAAGTGATTTTAGCCAGTATAATAAATAAATAAATAAACCATCCATCCATCCATCCATCCATCCATCTCTCATTAGTGGGCTACTAGTATTACCAATCAAAACATATTTTGTGGCAATTCCATCTTTATATACAGATACACATATTTCAGTTTTATATTCCCCATCTGGCTGAGGGCCACCCTTTAATGGGTGTTCTGTTTAACCAAGAAATGACAGAAGAAATTGTGCAAAATCATGAGGTCTACAAAATGAAAAATGCTGACCAGACCCCTAGTCAAATTCCATGAAGGAGAGTAGGTGAATGCACAATAAAATGCACTATTTTGCAGGCATTCTGCCTTCTCAGTTCACAAAAGTTCAAACACATATTTATGAGCACTGTTATTTCACTATGGCCTTATCACAAATGAGTCAAAATTGTTAGGTTGATCTCATTTCCACCTGGAGGTTTTTGCCAACACGAAGAAACAGGTCTGAAAGTGCAGCTTAAACAATTTCCTAAGAAGTAGCTGCTTTACTTTGTCTCACGTTTTCCTTCCGCATGTCACTGGTGCTGCAGAGGGGTGCAGAAAATAAAGGGGGGAGTGCTCCCTGTCTCTACTTAACATTAGAAGTGGACTTTGCTAAAAAAAAAATTGCCCTTCAGTACAAAAACCTTTGATTCCCCAGTTTACTCTTTGAAGTGCTTATCGTCAAGGTTTGCTTTACTTTTTCATCTCCCATTGTTAATTTGTGCCATCTACATTTTGCCAACATGAGGTTTTCTGGGGAAGACAATGGACAACATTCTTTGTGAATCCAAAGTTAATAATACTTTGAAGGAAAGGATATAAAACATGGTGTGATTTTTTAAAACTGCTTGTTTGGCATTCTCCCTTTAAAATACAATACTAGGACTATTTTTAGAAATATGTGGGATTCTCACAAAAAATTAATACTTGACATTTTATCTATCACTCATCCTTCCTTTTCAGTCCTTTCTCAATGCTTCATATATAAGTTTTAATGTTACTGGAATCAAAGGGCTTGTTGGACCTCTGGTGAATATGTTCTTATATGTGAAACAAAACAAAACAAAACAATCTGGGGTCGGAAGGTCCCAGAATGCCACCATAAACGTCAGAGAAGTTGTATATTTCTTCAGGATTCCCAGAGGGGAGAAAATTCTCAGCATGAGCGATGTTGGAGGAGATGAACAAAAACATTTGTTTGTGAGGTGGCTGGAAAGTTTGAACACCCCTTTCCAATCCTGGGATCAGGAATTCTTAGTTCATTGTGAAGGTTTTTGTGTACATTCCTTCAGGTGACAGTCAGGGGTGACCCATGCCTTCCTCCTCTTTCAGATGGGAAACTGTGGCCCTTTGTACACGACCCCTAAACTCCGTCGCAAATGGCTCCCAGCTCCGGAGCTTAAAATTGTTTCCCCACCAGCTCCGGAGTTTACAGATAATTAAGTGCGACCACGCCCACCTAAGCGCGTCCCAGCGCACTTTTCAGGTACCTGTTCTCCGGAGGTGAAAATTCCTGATGCGGATATAAAAGTAGTGACTGCCGGGCTCTCCTTGCTTCTGTTTGTTCTTTTTTTGCCCCCCGCCCCTTTAAGAGATCTGAATGCAGTGCCGGGAGGGCAGAACGGAGGTGAGCGGCATTCTTTTCTTCCTTTTTTTCTCCCTCCCCTCAGGCAGCCAGCAACCAGGAAGTGCGGAGGGGGGTGGGAACGCAGGAACAGCGACAAACCCCTAAGATCTCTGGTCCAAATTTAAGTGGCCAGCGGATCTTAGGGGTTGTGTGAAAAGGCTCTGTATGTCAGTCCTACAGTAGCTCCACAGGATGGGGAGGCATTTTCCAGTACCCTGCCATAAGGCCTTAGCTGCCTCCCACCCCCTCTGCTGGTGGCAGAAGTGGTGACACGTGCAAGTGATGCCCATCTTGATATTATCGTGACTTGTCTAAAAAGAACCCACCCTGATGTTGCCCTATGTGGTGGTGGTGGTGGTGCTGGTGGTGTTAAGACACAGGTATGACAAGAAGGCTGTGCTGCTGCTGCACCATCCCTGACAATAGCAGAGGGTGGGAATAGGAAGAGGTGGCTTCCATTGAGAAGAAAGACAAGCAGTCGTGATGGCAGTTAAGGACATTCTCCTTCACCTGCTGCCTCTCTCAGGCAGGAGCAGAAGGGTATATCTGCCCTGGGCGCAGCAGTCTGGGGGCGCCTGGAGGGGGAGGGGGAGGGGGAGGAGGAAGCCCTGCGCCCTCCCACCAGCAGTCCTCAGGCTTGGCAACGGGACCCACTCTGTCAAAACCTCCTCCTCCGCAGCCACGCATCGGGCGAGCAGCAAAGCAAGCAGGCAGGCAGGCAGGCAGGCAGGCAGGCAGGCAGGCAAGCGTGGTGGCTGCAGTGCCCTCCTCCTGCTCCTGCTCCTCCTCTTCCTCGCCTTGCTCTGGGCCACTGTGGGAGAGGGAAGGTGTGCGCGTGCTACTGCATGTGCAAGTGCATGCACACACGCACACATACGTGCATGCGCGCACACACACACATACACATGCGCCCTCCCGCCCCACACCCACAGTATTCTCCCTCCTTGCTGGGTGGATGCGATGGGGTTGGGGAGGGCTGGAGGGGTGCAAATACAGCTTCGTCCCCATGTGCCCCAAAACCTTTGTACGCCACTGCTCTCAGGGTTTGATGGCAAGCAGTGCCATTCCCTTCTCTTCCCACTCACATCTGCTTGGGCCCTTCTGGAGTTGTGGTGGTTAATTTCCTGTCTCCTGGAAATGTCTTTTTCCTGTCTTGTTTCCTGTCCTGAGAAAATCACCTCACCCAGCTTAACATGAAGGGCCTGTCCCTGACCACAATGGACCCAAAATTGATGTGCTATAAACTCAAGAGCAACAGGAAGGGACATGGGAGAGAGCCAGTAGGTGTATGCTTTGGGGCACATTGTGTCAGGTGGTGAGTTGACCACCAGCATCATGAATTGTGATGGTCGCACAAGCTGTAGTAGCAGTGGCATAAAACCCTCTCCCGACCCTTCTCAGCCTCTGTGACATCACACTGGCCCAGGCTCTGCTCTCTGCTTTTAGCCCTGGTATCTCAGCAGGGATGTAGCTAGGGTGTTCAGTGCCCAGGGACAAAATCAGTTTTTGTGCCCCCTCCTGCCCTTCCCCTAGCTGCTGGAGGAGGCCACTTGGCCTGACCTCACAGGGCTTTGAGGAGGAGAGGGAGGGCCGGGGAGCGGGAAAAGCTGTGGAATCCCACTGAAGGGCTGGCAGGGAGCCGCAGATGGGGGGGAGGGCATGCACCTGCCCACCAGGGTGAGTCCTTTCCGTGGTGAGAGGAGGGAGGGAGGGAAGGAGGCTGGAGAGAGGAGGAAGACGACATCACTGGCCCACCCTTCATGCTCCACAGGAGCCACGGAGGAGCTGCCACTGGTGGCCCACGCTCTCGCTGGCCCCTTCTATATATGGGGTTTGGGCACCCGGGGCCGCCCCTTCTTTCCTCAGGAGGTCTCTCAGGGCTGTCCCGTTGGAGCCCACTTCCACTTGGCAAGTGCCCTTTGCCGCCTCAGTGCGTCTGCATCACAGCACAACAGGCAGAGTGCGCACCTTTTTAAAGAAGCCCCTCCACATACACACTGGCCTCCCATGTGCATGCATACTGCGTCCGCCAACTGCAGTGGCTTAGGGTTTCTGACTCGCGGTTGGTGCAACGAGCACCTTTCTCCTCCTCAGAGATACCGAGAGAGCAAGAGCAATAGAACACGAGGTGGAGGCGGCTCCAAAGCCTGCCTGGCTCCCAGCCCGCCAGGTGGGGCAGCCCTTTTGTTTTTAAATAATGCGGAAATATTTTTTACCAGTGAGAAAGACAAAGTGTCACTTCTATAATTACATTTGTACTCTATTTATATATATATAATTGTATTAGAAATAATTTCTATCATTTCCCTTATTAATTGGAGGCACTTTTAAGCAATAAAAATGTTAATGGATTAATCTAGTAGAACAATTAACTAAATGTTGTTTATAATACATACAGGCAATGTTTTCTTTTCAAGGTTCAAAACAATAAACTGAGCATGATGAATTCTGACATAATGAAGAGCTGAGGAGCCTTCTAGCTTCAGTTACCAAGCAATATATCAAATTTATCAAAAATTATAGGAACAGAAGTTAGATGTGAGAGTGCCTGGACACAACAGTAAACCTGAATATTTCAGAATGCTAATGACCCTGTTAAAAGGAATGGGATATCTGCTCGTGGATGCTACCTGGTTCCCCTTGTTACAAATGGAAGCAACAGAAATTCTGGCTTGGGTATTGTGACATCTGAACATGGGCACTGTACAAAAGACAAAACTGTGTCTCTTTGGACCAGTAAGATTGTTCAAGTAATTTTAACAGCTATTAACCATTGTTACAAGAAAATTATTACTACAGAAATATTTGTATAATTTCAAGGCACTTAGCTCAGATTTCCTCCCTCTTCAAGATTTTATCCTTAGATGTGTCAAGATGAACCCTAATATTTCTGACATTTCTTACATGTTACGGCTTCATTGTTTTTCTGTCTCTCAAAGTGTTCTTCAGTTGCTTTGTGTCTACCCTCTTCCTTTATGTCCCCTCCTCCCAAATTCTTCCACTGTTGATTTGTCTTATTTGTTCCCTGTAAAGGTTCCACTTGTTTTGCACTTATTTGATATCTTGTTTCTGGGTTCCTTGGAAGTCTGTATTATATGATAGCTGAAACATGGTGGCTTAGCCTAGGAAGGCGCAATGGCAGTTGACACATTGAATCAATGGGACCTGGGGACCACAATGAGCCTATTCTAGTTGCGATCTACTGAGGAACAGGATTTCAGGGATGGAAGCATACATGGCCAGCTACAGTAGATACAGAGCAGTCAGAACTCTACATTACAAATAACTCATCCCTGGAGTGATGATTGTGTTAGTGTTCAGGAGATGTGATTGAGATGATCTTCTGTGTCTGAGAACACATACAAATGGAGAATATGATTATTGCTTGAAGAAAAAAATCCAAAAGATGCTAATTTGAAATATGCAGTTGGTGAGAAGAGCTCCTGTTGCCGCCATCAGACACACACAATGGGCTCTTCAGAATTCCCTCTTGTAAGTGGGATTTCTGTAACATGTAGTTGCCACCTAAAACAGACACAACAAAACAATGGAAGAAGGAGAAAATGGCAGCAAGGATACGTCCCATGATCATAAGTAGACATGGGCACGACTAGGCGAAATTCTCATTTCCGTTTTCGGTTCTCGTTCTCGTTACGTAACGGGTAACGGTAACAAGAATTACTCCGCTCCAGCTCGAACCCGAACTGAAAAAGAAAAATTGGGTCTGATTTTTCGTTGTCATTCATGGCATTGCAGCAATCGTGCGATGCCAAGCAGCACAGAAAAAAAGTTTAAAAAATAAAAAAACCCGATTCCCGGCCATAAAAGCAGGCAAAAATATGCCTGCTTCAGTGAGAGCACCTACAGAGGGGTGGTTTCTGGGGGGGTCTCCGGCCTCCCCCCTCTCCTGTCCTGGGCTGTTTGAACCAGGCTGGGGGGGTCATCCTCGTCGTCTCCATTTGACATGCGGTGGGGGGGATCCAAAAAGGAAACCGCAATTTTTCTTTTGAAATCGTGGTCCAAAAACCCACCAAAGCACCACAGAAACATGTGAAAATTAGGTATTTTAAATGCCTGAATTTTTATAGTAGCAGCAGTGGGGTTTTTATAGCAATAAAACGTATTGATTTTAATTTATTTTATTTTATGTTTATTTTTATTATTTTACATCTGCGCACACGCAATGATGGGCTGGCCATGGGATGGGACCATGCAGATTTTTGGAGCCATTCCACCAATCGCATGGCCAGGTTTTGCTGGATGTGCCAGAGAGGGCATAAACCCTAACCCTAACCCTAACCCTAACCCTAACCTGAACCGTTACCCTAAGCCTAGCCCTAACCCTAACTAGAGATGGGCATGACTTGAAAAAAATTTTTTTCGAGTTGTCATTAGTCGGGCCGGTTCCGTTTCGGGTCGGTTCCGTTTTTCGTGAAAATTCGCAAAAATTAGTCGGTTCGTTTTTTTGTTTTTTCGTTGTTGTTAGTACTGGTTTTTTTGGGGGGGAGCGGGCTCCTGGAGGCACCTCTGTGGGGTGGGTGCCTCCTCTGGCCCGCTATAAAGGGAAAGTGGGCTCCTGGAGGCAACCGTGGGTGCCTCCTATCCTCACCCACTAGGAAGGGGAAGCAGGCTCCAAGAGACCCCTCAACATGGGGGTCTCCCCTCCTCACCTGCTGCTGCAAAATGCATGCATAGCCATATGGATATGCATACCAGTTGCAGACAGTGAGACTAGTGATGGCAGTGAACCCAGAGCCATAGGTTGATGCCTAAGGCTCTCGCACCACCATGTCTCACAAAGAAGGGAATTGTACTTGCGTGTAGTGCAATGCAAGTAGATCTGGCTTAGGGTTAAGGTGGGTTAGTGCAAGGGCTAGGGTTAGGCTAGTGACGGGTAAGGTTAGGGTGGGCTAGTGAGTTGCACCTCTGGGTGCCTCTGACCCACTAAGAAGACAGTCTGACGTATGGGTAATTAAGGAGTCAAGGATTAGGGTTAGGGTTAGGGGGCTAGGGCAGGTTTTAGGGGGCTTTTTGGCACATCCCAGAAGTCTCCATGGCCAAGTGGCCATGCGATTGGTGGGATGGCTCCAAAAATTTGCATGGTCGTCCACTCCCACATGGCTGGCCACCCGGCCAGCCCATCATTGCGCAGGTGTAAATAAAATAAAATAAAATAAAATCAATGGAGGACAGAGGAGGAGAGGAGAGACATTTTGTTGCAAGAAAAAACCCACTGCTACTGTGAAAAATCTGGCAGTTTATAAATTTTCGCGTGTTTCTGTTGTGCTTGTGTGTTTTTGGACCACGATTTCAAAAACAATATTGCCTTCGCCGCCCCATTTTGGATCCCCTGCCCGCACCGCATGGCATGGCGAGTCTGGCTGCCCAGGATGGGGGGGAGGCGGGACCCCCCCTCCAGAAACCACCCCTCCGGTAGGTGCCCTGCGCCCTTAGTCAAGCAGGCATTTTTCCGCCTGCTTTTTTGGCCCGGGAATGGGTGGGGGGAGAGTTTAAAAGTTTTTTCCTGTGCCGTCCGTGCCGCTTACTTGTGCTTTAATTGCGGCGGCCGGCGGCGAGACTGGGATTTTTGCTGGCTGCGAGCCTGCGGCGAGTCCCACCAGAGCAGCCCAGGACGGGGGATGGGGGGGAGGCCGGGGACCTCCAGAAACAACCCCTCTGGTAGGTGCCCTGAGGCACGGCAGGCATTTTTCCGCCTGCTTTTTGGCCGGGAACCGGGTTTTTTTAACTTTTAAAAACTTTTTTTTCTGTGCATGCGTAGCGATGCAAGGAACAAGCACCTCAAATCAGACCAAAATTGTTCGTTCGTCGGTTCGAGCTCGAAGTCTGGTGGAGTAATTCCCGTTACCGTTTCCGTAGAGTAACGGATACGAGTAACGGAAACGGGAATACCGCTAAGTCGTGCCCATCTCTAACCCTAACCCTAACCCTAACACTAACACTAACCCTAACACTAACCTGAACCGTTACCCTAAGCCTAGCCCTTACCCTAACCCCAACCCTAACCCAGATTCGTACGCAAGTACACTTCCCTTCTTAGTGGGTCAGAGTGATGCACCCAGAGAGGTGCCTTCAACTCCAGAGACCCACTCCCTCCCTCCCTAAGTGTAACCTGTACGGCAGTACGCCAGTATGCTTCCCTTCTTAGTGAGTCAGAGAAGCGCCGACGAGGTTCCTCTGACACACTAACCCCCAAATGTTCTTAGTGAGACAGAGAAGTGCTGATGAGGTTTCCTGTCACACTAACAACCCCAACATAATTATAACTGCAGCTACACGTTATGCTCCCTAAACCACTGTACAAACGACAGACGACAAACAGAAACGACAAATTTTTGAAAAATTTCACGACAAACGGAAACGAGCTGAAATGGGCTCGTCCCGACAAACGACAACTCAAAACGTAATTTTTTCTGGTCGTGCCCATCTCTAATCATAAGTGAAGCTTTGTAGTTTGCAGAAATGGATTCAACAACAGTGTGAGAGCAAAATTGGGGTGCTAGAATGGCATGTGGGGGTTAACTTTTCATGTTAACCCCCATTCAATTTGGTGTTGCCAAAATGCTTAAAGGCTCATGACTACATAGCTGCAGGTCATCACCATGCAATCATTGTTCAGCTAAATTTAGCCGTACTGAGTGCATGGTAAAGGCACCTATCATTTGGCCTGCCAGTGCCTATATGTTTACATACTAGAACAGCATGGTCAGATGAGGCCATAAAAGCAGTTCATTCCCTGCTGCTCTGCCATCATAAGGATTCTATCTGGAAGCAATACAGAGGCCACTTTGTGCCGACAGAACTGCATCTTGTGGTTGGCTGATCCTGTTCCAAATTAAGCCGTGAATTCTGCTGATCACAGTTGACAACTAATTCCACATTAAGAAAGCTCTCCAATGTGCCAGTGGAATTCAAAATGAAATAACATTCACAGATAGCAGATGCCCAGAGACTGCATGCTCCATTTAACCTGAGTGAAATACAGTATTTCTCTCTCCTTTGTTTACAGGGTCCAGACGGTAAGCCCGGCCTGCCAGGATTTCCTGTAAGCACTGTGTTCTATGTTTCTGAAATAGTAAACATGTAAATGGTCCCTTGAATAGTTCTGCTTTGGGTATGGTGCAGAATACTGAGTATAATGAGAGAGACTACTGCATGGTGGTTATATTCTATCCACATTGTTCCTTGACTTTAAATCCGATGACTTTTATTTTGCTTTAAGTCATAATCACTGCAGTTCTTTCAAAGGTTTAATGAAAAATGAAAGAGATGAAATTGGGTTTGTGGTTATTGACATCATACCCTACTTGTAATGTTCTCAGAGGCATCTGGCTGGTTTCCTTTATTCTGAATTCAAGGACTTTCTTTATCCGCTCTCCTTATATTCACAGAAAGAGGGGGGGGGGCTTAAAGGGGGGGTAGGGAACCATATAGCCGAGTATGCATATAGCCCAGCACTGGCCCTCCAGTCGGCCCTTCTCCTCAGAATTCAACATCTTTTAGGAAGAGGAAGGAGGAGCACACCAAGATACAGATTCTATGTACACTGATCTTTTCTCTGACAGCCTGTTGAAAGCCTAATTGGGTAGAGTTTCTCTTTGTGAGGAGAAGCCTACACATGTACACCTGTGCTTGCATAGCCTACTTGAAACTCATGTCAAGGTAATGCCAGCAGTGAAACAGGTAGAGTTGCTGATGGTATTCAGGATCCTGGTTGGAAACCGAGCCCCACTCCCTGATTCATGCTGTTGCTGCTTGTATGAGGGTAAGGACTGATCAAGGAAAGCAGCATTTATCTCTTTTCCCTTATATGCTCTTGCAGTATGCCAATCTGTATGCTGTATGGGAAGTATTGTGATCTGCCTTTTTTCCTCACAACTCTGGTAGCATTTAAAAGAATGGATCACATAACCTGGGCTTGGCAATTTCCCTGTATAAAATTCATTAGATTTCCCCACTTCACTCAAATATACAATGAGGAGCCCCGTGGCGCAGTGGTTAAATGCCTGTACTGCAGGTAAAACTGCTCACAACCTGGGGTTCAATCCCAGGTAGCAGACTGTTGGTTGACTCAGCCTTCCATCCTTCCAAGGTCGGTAAAATGAGTACCCAGCTTGCTGGGGGGGGGGCAATGCGTAGCCTGCATTACTGTAATTAAAACTGTAAACCTCCCAGAGACTACTTGAAGTGGTATGGGGTGGTATATAAGCAGAACACTTTGCTTTGCTTTTACAATGGACTAAAAACATCCACACCATTGGTAGTCATGATCTCCTTGAACCAGAACCTACCGCCGCCGCCGCCAGCCTGCCCACCACCCCTGCCAGCCCGCCACTACCCCCGCCCCTCGCCTAGGGTGCAAAAAAACCTAACGCCAGCCCTGGGTAAGTGACCTGAATTTAGCTCCCATTTGCCAATGCTCCTCCTTAAATCTTCTCAATCAGTACCATTAATTCAACCAACTGCTTAGTTCTGAATATAGGGCTCCTTCTGACCTCTCTGATTTGGTCCAAGATACCATATTTTTTATTATACTGTAATCTTAGAAATGCAGAGCTATGGACCATCCAGCCCCTGCCAAGGAGGCACAGTGTGGAATTGAACTTCCAACCTCTGGCTATGGCCCAATACCTAAACCACTGAGCTATCTAGCCGTTAGTTAGCAACCTGCATAAGCTTCTTAGCTGCAACCTGTCTGTGTAAAGACTGTCTTTTGTTTTTCCTTCTAGGGCCCCAGGGGACCCAAGGGAGACACTGGGACACCTGGTTTACCAGGAGAGAAAGGAAAGCAGGTAAGAAGCAGACAAGTTAGCCAGTGCTGATGTTTAGAACAGGATGGCATCACTAGTACACAGTACACACTATTGTGAGAGGTGAATTCCTCTTTTACAGAGAAAGCTGAGCTCACATATTTGTGACAAAAGAAGATGGGAGGAATGTTGCTGATCTGTTTGCATGATTTGTTGGAGTTTCTTTAAATGTTCTGGAAATGATTCTTCCTTTTATTCTTCCATTAAACTTCTTTTTCACTGCTGGAAAGAAGTCCATGAGGGCACTCATTTTCTCAGAGCATTAGACCCTGAACTCTGTAAATATCACTAGCAGGGTTGCCAGGGTAAAGATGCAGAAAAATTGCAGGCAGGCAGGGGGAGGCGGGGGCAAGTTGTTGGAATGCAGAAGACTATGCCAGAAAAGGACAAAAAGATAACCAAGTTGTTAGCAAGTGGTATGATCTGGATCGTGCAACAAATGCGCAAGACCAGGGAGTATTGTCTCCGGCAGCCACACAAGGCCATCTTTCTGCTATCAAAAGGTTGTTCCCAGCAAGGAGGATTATGTATGTGTTCCTACTTGAACTAATTGCAGTTGCTTCCTTTAATTACTAGCACTGGCATAGGAAAAGAGATAAAACAAAACAAAATAGGGATTTTGCAGCATAATGCACTGGGGATGCCTGGTAATCCAGACATACTTTGGTTTTGGCCAAGTTAATTATAAAATTATAAAATTGAAATGTAGGGGAAAGAAGACCTGCTGAATTTGTCATTCTCATGGGATGGGCATGAATTTTGTTCTAATTATTTTTTATCAGAGTTTAGAACAAAAAGAAAAACAATCAGGATTTTTAAAATCCCTATAACATGTCAAAAATATTTGATGAAGAACAACACTGTCGGCTACGAGGTTGGCAGCTCAGCGGTTCAAATCCCGGGTGGCACGCAGGGAGTGAGCTCCCACTGATAACCCCAGCTCCTGCCAGCCTAGCAGTTCGAAAACATGTAAATGCAGGTAGATAAACAGGTACCGCCATAAAAAGTGGGAAGGTAAAAACTGTTTCCTTGCAGTCATGCTGGCCACATGGCCATGGACGTGCAGAACACTGGCTGTTTGGCTTGAATACGGAGATGAGCACCGTCCCTAGAGTTGGACACAACTAGCACGCATGTGTGTGTGGGGGTTATCCTTTTAAAAAACAAAACAAAATAGAAGAGTCATTACAGAACATGGGGACCCTTTTCCTAAAAAGTCTTTTGAAACTGCCAGTGCTTTGATAAGGATGGGGATGCCACCTTTTGTGTTCTACAATAATGATTTCAAATTCCATATTTTGTAATGCACACACATTCATTTGTAGATTATAAACATACTGTAATTCAATGTAATACCAGGACTCAAATTTTCTTGCATATGCACAAGTAAAATTCACACTTGTTTTGTAGTCTCAAGTGGCATGCATACATGTTGTCTTCTCAGACCAATATACCATCTTCACCCTAAAATTCTTGTGGACACTCTGGCATTATTATTGCCAGAAGTGCAATCTTACCTAAGTGGGAAGATGAAAATATTCCAGATATTCAAAACTAGGTTGAAAATGTTTCTGTTTAGACAGCAAAAGAAAAAAGTTGTTTTTATTCACTTCGATAAAATCCAGGTTGAATTAATTTGGTATACTGTGCTTCCTAGAACAGCTTTGGATTTTCATTAGCTGGGGAATTCCTATTGCTACTCTCTTCCACTCATTTCTTCTATGTCTCTTGATTCTGAAGTTTTCCATTTCTGTTGGATACATAGAATAATGTGAAAAGATACTGTATTTTGTTGACAAACTTATTTCACTTATTTTTACAATTGATTTTTAAATGTTTAAATATTAGTGCATGTGGCTTTATGGTAAAAGATCTGTAGAAACACAACACATGATATGTCAATAACCCATAGATCTCATCTTCTGTGCCCAAATAATCTCATTCTCTGGGTTTGAAATTACTATATATTATTTCATTTCTAAAATAGAACAAAGCAAAGGTTTGGATACAATGGTTAGTGCCAACTATAGTAGTTTCATTACAATCTTTGGGATTTACATCAGCATTGACTTACCCTTTCTCAGTTCATTCAGTGGCTCTACAGTGGAGCTATGGTGGTCTTGAGGGAGGAAAGCAAAAAAAGCAGCACAAAGTTATTGCTACAAATGGGTGATGCTGGGGTAGGGAGTCCGGTAACAGATAATCTCATTGGAGCAATATCCAAGGGTTACTTGGGATCTTTACTAAACACACAAAGGAGAGAGCATCCATCATGTTCCCCTTGTGAAGAGAGACAAATCAAAAGAGGAGAAGCTGCTCTTTCTATGGAGACTCTCTGTGTGAGCATAAACCCTGATTTTCTGTAATTTTCGCTTCCATAAAGGCCCTCTAAGCCCAGAGCAATTTCACTGCTTCAGAATCATTATGTGTTGCATAAGGAGAGCAGCGATGAAAGCATCTGCGTCCTTTCCTCCCCAAGTGTTAGATAAACGTGGTAATACCTGAGTAAGGCAAACAAATGGAGCGATATATGAGTCAAATAAATAAATAAATAAATAAATAAATAAATAAATAAATAAATAAATAAATAAATAAAATGGAGAACCTTAAAAGGTGTTCATTTTTGTTGCATTTGACTAAAGTCTTCTTTTGTTTTGACTTTGATACTATGCAGATTTCGGAGCATCTTTCACCTCAGGGTGAAGCAGGGGAAAGCAAACTACTGCTCACATAATATTAAAAGAGAACTGATATTTAGAGGAAAAGAGATAAGAACGTATTCTGTTACTAAAAGTTTCAACTTTCCCTGACCAGCTCTGTTCAGGACAATTTTTAAGTAATACATTTATGTTACCCACACACTTCCACATTCTTCTCTATTGTGAGAGCACTAAAAATCTGAACGTTTGATCTGCGGGATTAAGTGGAACAACATCTCAGTTCATCCTCACTATTAAAGAGAGGGCAGGGATGACTTATTGCAGAGAGCCTTCCAGTATGGCTTTGCAGGAAATCTAGACATAAATTTCCAGCAAGAGTCTGGTCAAGACAAGGCACCATCTGCTTGGAAGCCACACTGAAACCCACTTGCCAGGGCTTTAATTATGAGGCATCCCAAATTGTGTGATGTATATGTACCAGTACAGGTCAAACAGTGACAACTGAATGCAGCTTCAGATACTCTTGATTACGAAGGGTGGACACTTGCACTTTTGCTATAGGGCAGATTGTTTCTCTCTGTAGAACAACCATTCTCAACTTTGCCCATCCCTCAGGCTTCTGTCGAAGCAGGAGGACACAGCCCCACAAGAGTGAAACCGATAACATACCCTGACTGGGGTTGGGGAAATTCTTGAAGTAGTTTTTTTTCTAAACATGTGTGTTTTCTCTTCCACCCCAAACCAATACAGTTTTAAATTTCTGTTTGTTCATGTTGATGCATGAGGGGTTTTTTTTTGTTCTTGTTCATTTCAAAACAGCCACAGGTTCTTCACAAACCTGTACAATTTTACTTTGATCTGACTCCATTAAAGAAGCAAACCAAAAAGCAAAAACACAAGAGGTAGGAGACTGCCTGAGACATGGCTCAAGGAGCTAAAGGGATGTGAGCTGTAGGGGAAGACATGAAATGAAAATCAAATTTCTGTCCATCAGAACCTCTGTGCTGTGATGCATTGAGGTCAGGCAGGCGAAGCCAACAGGAGAACTTGGAGGGCAGCAGATCTATCAATTCCTGTCCTTCAGCTTCTGACGGTGCTATCTCAGAACAGATTTATGCTTAGCTCTCAGCTTCAACATGTAAAGCAAGCAACTGATTTTGTCAGCTACACAGTGGGTACTGTTTCTCGTATGTAAAAACTTTCCCCTCTTTTCTAGGGTGAAAAAGGTGAGCCAGGGGCTATCTTTGCTTCCACTGAGGCATTAACAGAAGTGATAAGAAGACCAGGACAGAAGGTAGCATTATTGGATTATTTATACACATCCCTCTTCAAGTCACATATACACAAAGACTTTAAAAGCACTCCAAAAACATGCCTAACTGGCACATACATACAAGGCTCTCTTAAATCACTAATATAACACATTTTCTCACAGGGTGAACCTGGACAACTGGGACCACCTGGGCCAGTGGTGAGTTTCTTAATTTTTTAAATAAGTTTATAGGCTCCCTCTAAGGTGCGCACATACATGCCTCCACCCGCCTCCATGTGGGGCTTTCCCACCCCCACCCCGCATGCCCATCACAACCATTATTGTAATGGTTCTGATATAACAATTGTGAGGAGCTGTGGATGCATGTACAGAATAGAGCCCCACCACCAGGGATAAAAAATTAGAGGGCTCATATACTGTATTATAAAAACATAGAAAGACAGCTGGAAGGAGCAATGCTGGTAGGAAACAAAACTTGTCTTAAAAAGAAAACCCTGTAACAATTTGTTTTCACATGTGTGACAACTGGTGCTCTGCTCATCCTTTGTTTTTCTTCTTCCTGAAAATATCAACATTTATTGACTTTGTCCACACATGGTAAAATTCAACATATATTTTGGGGCCAGGATTGCTAGGCCACAGCGGAGCACAGGTTTCAGTTTCATGCCCATCAAACATTTTCTTTTCTTTTCCTCTCTCCCATTTTTAAAAATTTTATTTATTGCACAAAAATAGCAAATCAAGTTGTTCCAACAGAAGCGGGAAAACAATGCAGTTTAGACATGGCATTACATGTGTTTGTTTGATTGTTTTTATTCCCATCTACCCACCCATTCATTCCCTGTGGCAAATAAATATACCCAAAATCCTACCAAAGTTTGTTGGGAAAGTCATAGGCATATAGCAAAACCATTACGTAAACCAATAACCTCTATAGATGTCCAGAAATCCTTTTTCATCTTTTTAAAAATCTTTTAATCTGCAAACAAAACTGCCTATTCTCCCTTATTCCCACACCCTTCATGTAGAATTTCTTTCCATGGTCAAATCCACAGTATTGAAGATAAATTATGGACAAGTGAAAAGGCCAGAGTTTTGATGGCTTACAGCAGAACAGCCTTGCTATGGAGTGAAGAGCAGACCCCTATATTGGATGACCATGGATTGGCAACCACACCTGGGTATGCCTCCCCCTGTGGGTGCATGGCCACTAGGAAGACCCAGAAGTACTCATTGTGTGTGTATGTGTGGGGATTAATAGACCTTCCAAACCAGGAATATTCTTTGGTAATAGCAATAATATAGAAAGGCTAGATATAGGACCAGGGGGGGGGCACAATTAGAAGGAGTCATGTGGCCTCGCTTTGATTCCAAAACAGATGGAATTCCAAGCCTGGGATTCACCAAAGATCTGCCCCATGTGCAAAATGACTTCTCTATGTAACTAACTAAAAACAAATACAAACAAACAAAACAAAAAACAAACTGCAGGGACATTTACAAGGCCAACCCAACTCATCTGGCCTATACCCCTTCTTGCAACCTTACGTGCACAGAGAAGCCAAGAAGCCCATCATGCACCTCCCTGACAGACCAGTCTGAAGGCTACCTCTCTTTGGTCCACCAGATGGGTTCCATTCTCCCTCCATCAGCCATTCTCTCATTGGCTTAGGTTTCCCACTTCCTCTGGCTATATTTGAATCTTTCCTGGCCAGTCATGCTTCAGCCAAGTTCACAAGGATCCTGAGAACATGGTGATCACCCACCACATGGTCAGGCCTTGCCATGCTCGAAACAGGGCCACAGGCAAGAGAAAATGGGGACCCAAGCAAATGTGCATAGGATGACAGCAAGAACCAAAGAGAGTCTTTCACTTACAGCTTATAAAAAAGGAGGAGGCTTCTCTTCCTGGAACACCTTCTCTGCGGGGTCTGCTGGACCACTCCACAATGTGTAGCTCTGAAAGTGTGACTTGTACCTGACTCATTTCCTGACTCGGTGACCTCATTTCCATCAATGTTGAAAGGGACTCGCCTAAACTTATTAGAAGTTCCAATATTAGTCACAACTTTTTCCTATGAGCCCACGGAGCTGCCTTATGCTGTTAGGAAGCAGCCCAATATTGCTTGCTAAGGGGATTCCTTTTCAGTCAGCCTCTGCTGTATTTCTGAAAGACTGCTGTGTCTAGTTCCCTTCTGGTCCATGCAGGCAACAAGTTTTTCTTTGCTACATTTTTTCTTTGCTACTTTTATTCTCCCCCCTGTCATCCTGGTACAGTCAGGAATGTTGAGTATGCTTTGTAAATTGGATTCATTTGTTTCAAGGCCCAGGATTTCAAAGGCATTAAATTGCAGCCCCATTTATACAGCACCGAAAAGTACATGGTCAGAGACAATCCAACAGAATCACATCACATTGAAAATGAGGGTCAAGTCCACCATTATTTATTTATTATTATGTTGCCATAGGGAGGTTACCAAAAATGTGACAGAGATTTAGAACTCATTATTTGTATGCAGGAACTATTGCTGATCCTAGCTTCACTTTTACTTTTTTAGCAACACTTCGGCAAGTTCAAATGATTAGCCACCATCTTCAAGGACAAGAGTTACAATGGGTCTTTCTGAGTAGGTTGTAAGACAGCATTTCCTTCAAAGTATGCTGTTTTGAAATCTGAGGAACTTAGTTCTTAATAGCCTGATCTAGAAAGTGTGTTGCTTGCCTTCAGAAGAATTATTTTTATATATACAGTATTCAGATTTCTACATACATTATTTAATTAATTAAGCTACTAAAGGGCATCAATTTGTGTAAACTTTAAGCATGCTTATTTTGATATCTCAGAGATTTCAGTTCACTTTATTTCCAAATAGGTATAGAAGGCCAAAGAGTTCTTAAATAGAGTAAAATATAGGATTTACAATGACTTTGTTATATATTAAGGGCGTTTCCAGACACATATCCTCCTACTACCAACTATTTCTCTACTGTTGTGCTGTTTTTTCTTCTCCAGTGGGTTTTTTGTTGTTGGGAGTACAAGATTAGAGAAACAGTAGGAAATCATGGGATGACTGCAAATGGGAACCAATAATGTCATTTGTCACATCCCTGCCCATAAAATCCCATGAATGAAGCAGGGAATGTGATAGCAAGCATCCTTAAAATTAAATTAAAATGATGCATGTTGTACATGAGCTCAGTTAGTTAGAGATCTGGCAGCAGAGCCAGAGGATGGGAGCTGGATTCCCCCACTGTGATTCCCTTGAGTGGAGCCAGACTGTGTGGCCCTGGGCAAGGAGCCCAGTCCCAGGACAACCCCCCCCCAGAAGAAGGGAATAGGAGCCCACCCGCTGAGCACCCTCTGCCTAAGAAACCCTGAAAACAGGCACTGTTAAGTCAAAAGGGACCAGACAGCACATAGTTATATGAGTGTGTGTGTGTGTGTGTGTGTACCTCTTATCCTGCTTTTTCTTTCTCTCAACCCATAGTTCTGTTTTTCTTTAGGGATCCCCTGGACGTCCAGGACCTAAAGGAGAACTTGGTTTTCCTGGCCGACCTGTATGTATATCTTTTTGACAAGAAAAGAGGGATGTATTTTTTTTATTATGCTATGCTATGCTATGTTAATTGGTCTGTACATTTCTTTTTCCAGGGACGCCCTGGCCTGAATGGGCTGAAAGGCAAAAAAGGTGAACGAGGTGTAACACTCTATGTAAGTTCTATAGAAATTGAAGAGTTTCTACTAAATGGATAAGCAGATACAGCAGTAGCCAGAATCAGAGCTCAAAAGTGATGCATTACAACTCACATGGTTATCTGTAACAGGCTTCTAAAAATTTGAGAAGTCCTCTGCTTATATACCGCCCATACCACTTCAAGTCGTCCCTGGGTGGTTTATAGTTTAATTATGCAGGCTACCCCCACCCCCACCCCACAGCAGGCTGGGTAGTCATTTTACCGACTCGGAAGAATGGAAGACTGAATCAACCATGGGCCTGCTACCTGGGATTGAACCCCAGCTCGTGAGCAGAGTTTTACCTGCAGAACAGGCATTTAAGTTGCTTTTCAGAAAGTAAGATAAAGTCCATCACAGGTTACAAACCATGATGGAGATGTGTAATCTCCAGGCTTAAAACCAGGGTACTTCAAGGGCCAGATGCAGGGGCGTGGTATCAGGAGACAGATATCTAGTCTCGTGCGCTCCCAGACGCATCTGGTGGGGCCACTGAGAGATACAGGAAGCTGGACTAGATGGGCCTTTGGCCTGATCCAGCATGACTCTTCTTATGTTTTTATGTTCTTATGTAAAGTAATTAATTCAAATAACTGATTCATGTAACGAATAATATTTTCTAGCTACTTTTAAAAGTGGCATTTAAAGGGTATTTTAAAGCATTTAAAAAGACATTTTGACAGGATTTCTTTTTGTATATTTTACATTATTGTTTATTGCCAGGTCATTTCATTTAATATAGCAATCAACCAATTATATGCATCTTATTGGTGCCATAAAACAGGGAAACAACAATATTAATCTAATTTCCTCCCAAATGTTCCAGAAAGAATTGGGGTTATAGAATAACTAAATGAAATGGCTCATCAACTTAGGTCTCTGAAGAGAGAGGCACATGACACTGGGATTTTTCAAGTTTTATTCCTTCCTGTTATCAATGCAGAGTTGCCTCCCACCAAAAAGCAGGGGAAAGTAGCAGAGAAGGAATAAGCAAAACGAAGCATAGCACAGCGAGTTACTTGGCAAAACAGTGCCACAAATTACAATCAAAATACTGTACTGTAAAATTTAAAGGGAATTAATTCATTTTAAAGTTCTATTTCAGGGCCATGGTCAGGACAGATGAGAGGCAATACTTTTTCCTCAAAAATATGTACTACTGTCCATTGGAATTCATTCATTCCTTCAGTTGTGTGACATGGGAGCTTTGACATTCTGGCTCCCTGATGATATGTACTGTCACTGTATTGTGGATTTATTGGCTGGGTGCACCTGTTTCAGAAACCACTTTGTTCTGAAAGGCATAGCCCAAGCCACCACTGGGAACAGGGTTAAAACTCTAGAATGTGGCCGAGGTGAAGGAGAGCCACAGTGCATGCAGCTCCTCTTTGGCTCAATTAAACAAATGTGTCTTTCTGTGACAGAAAGAGATTGTGCAGATACCTACCTAAGGAGCCAGCCATCACCACCCACCTAGCTGACACTGAGAAATGCCTGTGATTAGGCCAGTCAGTCACTGTGGTTTTCAGTTCCGCCTAACTCAGTGTTAGTCTTCAGCTGCAGAAGTTTTTGAGCACCTTGTTTTCTGCCTTGATTGCTTGAGAATCCACTGGTGTCCCTCAGCTCTCGGAACAAACCTGACATTAGTGTGTGGAACTCCCTGCCACAGGATGTGGTGATGGCATCTGGCCTGGATGCCTTCAAAAGGGGATTGGACAGATTCCTGGAGAAAAAGTCCATCACAGGTTACAAACCATGATGGAGATGTATGTAATCTCCAGGCTTAAAACCAGGGTACTTCAAGGGTCAGATGCAGGGGAGTTGTATCAGGAGACAGAAATCTAGTCTCATGCACTCCCAGACACATCTGGTGGGGCCACTGTGAAATAGAGGAAGCTGGACTAGATGGGTCTTTGGCCTGATCCAGCATGGCTCTTCTTATGTTCTTTTGACATTCGGTTGTGTTTTATTATATATTGTATTGCTCTTCAGTTACATGATTCTCTCCCCTCTCCTGGCACCAAGTCTGCATTTCCGGAGCCCAAGTTCCCCTTGCACTTTCCTATTAAAACTTCCTTATTGCTGAATTGGCCAGCACTTTGCATGCTCCATGCATGGCTGGTGGGCTACATTCAGGGTGAGAAACACACGTTCAGACAAAAACATCTTTCTGGGTCTGATCCTATTTTCTCCATTTTTATGGATGACTCTGGAATTAGTCATGCAAACAAAACTCTTGTTTGAATCCCAAATGTATTCTTGGCAATATGTATCCTTCTCCTTTTAACATGGAAATCCAGCAGATGAGGTGAACAGAACTGTAGAATCTTCCTCCCCTGGTATTGGTAGTTTCTCACAGTTCCCTTCAGTCTACCTTTATAATGTTTCCTATGCTTTTTTCTTTGTTGTTTCATTACGTTTTAGTTTCATTAAATGAAAAGCAAGGATTTGAGAGTGCAGAGAGTCCCTTTCCCTGTCCTGTTTCACTTGAGCACATGGGTGACAATTTAAGAACAATTCCTGATGCCTCCTGCATATTCTCTTTATTCATTTCTAGGGGTTCCCTGGTTTGCCTGGGCCGCCTGGACCTCCAGGTCCCCCAGGCCGGGTGGTCTTCATTAAAGGGGTAAGTGCATTCCTAAATGTACCCCACGTGTAGCCACTTCTAAGCAGACTCCACATCTGTGATTAGATGGCTGTGACAGCTCCACGAAGCCCCTGCAAGCCAGGTGCCAGAAACAGTAGACGAATGGGCCCATCGTACTCTGCTCATGGGCCTCCCAGGGATCTTGCTGTTGTTGGAAAAAGAAATCTCCGACATGACAAACCACAGGCAATTCATCGGCTCTTTTAAGAACTTGGACATCATTTCAGCAAGCCTGCTTGACAGCCAAGAAAGCAATCGTAATTCAAAAATGTGCTAACCAGGAGACATTACGAATGGGCAGAAGCTTCTTCTGCCATGAGAAATGTAAATAAGGGGTGGGAAAGGGATGGAGGAGCTGAGTTACATAAGACCTAAGCCTCCTCTAGAACAGAGACACAGCTACTAAACCAGACAAACAAAATTTGGAAATGGTGTTTCTTTGAACTGTAACTCCCAGACTCCACATGCTGTCCAGATGATTCTGGAAGATATAATACAAAAAAAGACATTTCCAAGCTGCGAGAATGCGAGGGGCAAAATTCTGTAATGCTTCCCCGAGAAGTTTTTCCTCCTGAAAGGTCTGAAATTTCATTTGTGTGTTAACACATAACTCAGACTTTACCATATGCATAAACATCATCTTTTTAAATGGAGGTTTCCCTGTGATTTCAAAGTCTAGACAGAAAAATCATTCAAGTAGTGTCATATTTTATTAATCTATTGCTTTCCCCTAAAATGTATTTCCTTTTCTCCAATTTTTGAACAGACCGTTTTTCCAATTTCTCCCAGGCCTCAGTGCAAAACAACGGTAAGTCATCTACTACAGTATGCCTCTCCCGCACATCCCCACATTTCAGAAGAGTTCCTCCCCTGCTCAAGTCACAAGCTGCCTGTGGTCACATTCAAAGAAGGAATCATAAACCACACCATTGCACATGCTTTATGTCCAAGTTCTGTCCCTGGTATCTTCCATTAAAAGGAAACCTTGTGTAATAAAGCACCTATACATTTCTCTCAGTGAGACTAATAGCTTTGTGTAAGAAACAATTGTCACCAACAAACTGTCACAAAGGGGGAAAAGTAACAATATTTCCCCCCAGCATTGCTGTCCAACGGGCCACTCTTAGTATCAAGAAGCAGATTTTAGGTGTCAAATGAAAGAAGGAATTGCTTAGGTGCCCAGTTTGTTGCTCTTGCTGTTGCTGTTGTAATTGGCCAGGCCCTAACACTCAGATGGGAGGTAGGGCTTCTAGAGCTGTCACTACGAATGCCTTTGCCTCCTTCCTTGCGAGGGAACAGCCTCCTCTTTTGCTTGCCCACTTGCACTTCTGTGGGGGAGTCCAGACATCATGCACAGAGCAGAGACCCTTTCTGAAGCAGATGGACAGAGGCTGGCAACGGGCACTCTCATGTCCTCCCCTCTTCTGAGTCAGTTGGATGCTGCTGCTGCTGCTGCAGCAGCCACCATGCCAAGGAGAGGGCAGGTGTGGAATTACAAAGGTTGCCACTGGATGGTCCAACCCTTTGGGGCTGTACTGCCAACGTGGCCTCTCTAGCTACTGTAGGAGTGCCATTAAAATGCATGCAGGGGGAGCACTATGCCAGTGTTTTTCAACCACTGTTCCGCGGCACACTAGTGTGCCGCGAGATGTTGCCTGGTATGCTGTTGGAAAAATTGAAAAATTCGAAAGATTAAAAAAAAGTCGAATTTTCGCCCACTAGGCGGGCGCTGGACTGTGTCCTGGGTATGAAGGAGTGGGATTTTTGACCCCACCCTCGGCCAGCAGGGGCGCCAATTGGCGCTCCTCAGGGGGACACCCTCCACTTTTCTGATATCCAGGCTGTGATTGGTAAAGACTCCAGCCTGGACCTATCACAGAAGACATCATCTTCCGACTTCCTTCCCACCCGAGCACAAAAATCAAAAGGAACCATGCAGGAGGAGACGGACGGAGACCAGGACTCTAATGGTGGTGTGCCTCGTGATTTTTTTCATGAAACAAGTGTGCCTTTGCCCAAAAAAAAAGGTTGAAAAACACTGCACTATGCTTTCACCTTATGCAGCAGGGGAGTGTAGGCTGTCTGCCTGGGCAAGAGTGCATGCCACATGATGAAGGAAGCAGGGATTCTAAAGAAACATGATTATTGATGACAAGACCACATTGCTTTGGTGATCTAACAATGTTGCATAAGGCAATGTTGCTATTAATTAGAAGGACAGTGCTTGTGCAGTAAGAGCAGGATCGGGAACACTGTCAAAGAGAGGGGGGGGAACCATTTTGCCGCAATTTGTCTCCAAGCAATCACTTCAAGATTTGGCCCCAACTTGCTGCTGCACTATAGCCCCTGACATGATTGCCCAGACCTCAGTTCATCCATCTGTCCATGCATCCATGTAATTGCACTTTTAAAAGCCTTAAATGGAGCCCTTTAAAAGGCTCACCAAAACATGGGAATGCAAAATGTCACCCACCTGAAATTCCTGAGCAGAGGTGAAAAAATTATCCATGAAAGTGGCAAGCTAATGCATCTGGGGGACTTTCAGTTAGTTAGATATTTGGTACATGCCAGTACATGGCCAAGAGGTTCCCCATCTCTGCTCAAAATTGTGGCACAGAGAAATGTTATACAAATACTAGATTCATAAATAAATTACAGTATATAACTTACATTGTCAATATATTTCATTTGTGTTTAGGTAAGCACTGATCGCCTTGGAAATCAAGAAGCAACAGATGGTACGTTTATCAGTAAAAGAGGCTTGCTCTGCCCCAAAGATATGTATTAGGATTGCTCCATGTGTGCCATCAGTACTTCATGTGGTCCAAAAAATCAGTGGCATAAATCTAATTTACTTTCAACTTTTCTGCTATGAATTTACATCTAGTATTGAAGTACACTTCAGTTTGGAGCTGATCCATGGGGGTAGTGTGTGCATTGATAGAGAGAAGCTTCTTTGCCTTTGTTTCCTGCATCAAGGTGGGCATGGCCATGTTTCGTACCCTAGCGGTCAGGACACCCATTCTCAGCAATCCCCTCCTTACTCCTCTTTTCTGGTTGGGTCATTCTTTATCCCTTTATTTCCATTTCTGTCTCTGTGGCCAGCCATCTTCTGCCCCTTCTGACCAGGCATTATTTTGTTGTTGTTTGGTTTTTGAACTTTCCTCTTCAGCGGGATGTACATGTCCAGATGCACAATTTAAAAAAAACCACTGACTAACTGGAAAGTATCTCCCTGGGCAACACCAACGACCCAGAGTGGGTGGCGATATAAGCAAGGGCATCACTGACCTAGCAGCATTCCAAATTTTGCTGATGGAGCCACCTTGGGGTCAACCTAGTCACTAATCACTTGCATTATTTCCAAAGGAAATCGCAGGGTTGCCTTGCAGTGGGTGTTTGTGTTGCCTCCAGAGACAGCAGCATAGCTGGAATCATATACAGAGTAACACTATGTTTAAACCCAGCCAAAGGCTCCAGCTGTTCCACAATCATGTTTATGCCAGTCCTTTGCAATCTGTGCCAATGCCAACTGCCAGTTCATTATGGGGCCCAGTTAAAGCTGCTGACTTTGACCTGTTCTTGGGGAAAAGTTAATTACAGGAGCACTTTCTCCCACTTGGCTTTTTAGACTCCGAGGTCCTCAGCCAAGGCCCCTCTCTCGGTAACCCCACCAAATAAGTCAAGGCAGGTGGTTTTAAGAGATAGTGCTTTTCAAATGTTCCCATCTGGTCTGTGGAATGCCCTCCCCAGAGATGCTTGGTGCGTTTGGTACCAGATAAACATCAATGCAAGCTGTTTTGCCGGTTTTCCTCCAGAATTTTGCCTATGGAGACAGCAACTGTGTTTCCTTTTTCAAGGATTCACTCAGGGCAAGTCCCTATTCTCTGCTTCTCACAAGTGAATGAAGGTGTTTATTCCTTTCACTTGTGCAGGGGAGAGGCAAGGATCTACAGCTGGGAAAACTGCAGGAGGAGAGAGTGAGATAACACACCTGCCCAAGCCCAGTCCTTTTATCCCAAGCGTCTTGGAGGATTGCAGGGTGGAGTTCACCAGACCATGATGTTAGTACTCTATCACTTCAGACAGATACCTTTTCTCTTGCTGTGGTGGGTCAGCCATGGAAAGAACCGGGCTGTTGAATTTCTTAAGGACCTAACTCTGAAACTACAGGAGGTTTGGAATACAGATATCCAGCAGAACACTTTTTTCACCATACCAAACTGAACACAATGACTTTGTCATATTCTGGAAGCTGAGCCGAGTCACACCTGATCAGCTTCTCCTTCGATGGAAGATAACCAGGGAACATGCGGGCTCTGCAAGTAAGACTAGGAATGAATCCGGCTAGTACCTGTTGGCAATACTGGGCTAGCTGGACTAGCATAAGCCAGCCCTCCATGTTCCCAAATTTGCTGATGTCTTGTATGCTATGAATACTGTATGGAATGTAAATATTATCCTTTAAGCAAGATGATGTTTTCTTATGGAAATATTCTCCTGAAACAGGTTCCTGGAGCACACGTGGTCCATCGGCCTTCAAAGGTGAAAAAGGAGAGCCGGGACCCCGGGACCACCAGGTATCTCATCGAGAAAGCCATTTCCTAAATTTAAATGGCAGTCATGAATGAAAACATGCAATAAATATAAATCACCTCTGTAAAATTAGTCAGGTGAACTTTGGTATGCCTATACTGTATATAAAATAAATATTTTAAATCATGCAAACCTGTGAGTTTTAAATTGGGAATGCTGATCCAAGCACCATCCTCTGCCATCTAACATGTAGGGTGGGGAGGGGTTCTTCATATATTTGCAAACCTTCACATTGATTTGCAATAAATATATCATTTGATTATTTTGGATTAAATAATCATGAAGCATAAGTTATTAACAATTCAGTTCAAAATACATCAATATATGATTGCTGGCAAACTTATCATATTTTTGCATCTGTATAAAGACTCCCAATTTTTCAACCCAGAATTAAAATTTCAGAACTGTGTATTTCTCTCCTCAGCTTACTTCTGTGTGTAAGACAACCCTCAATTTTTAGTCTAACAATTTTAGATAAAATATAGCCTTATACACCAAAAATAGTGTATATTAGCTTTGCTGATATGTGTCTCATTCAAACCTTGTTAAGTGTCTCATGGGGGATCCCTGTCCCTTGTCAGCAAGTGTAAAAAGGGAGAGGATGAAAGGGCAAAATATTGTAGTGCTTAAGAGATCAACAGAATTATTTCAGAGTAAGTTTTCATGGATCAAATCCATTTCTATAGACACACCCATTTGGTTTGCTAATTAGTGAGGTAGGCATTCAGTTAAAGAAATCTTAGTAAACTCTCTATGAGTAAAAACAATCATTTTAATTATGTCCTTCCATTTTCAGATAACCTATGCATACCAGATTTGTGAGTTAGTGATCTTTATAAGAAAGAGTAGAAAATCATGTCTGCTTCATGGAAAATTATAATTGATTATTATCAACAGCTTCACTTACAACTTCAAAAGCATCTTCAGGCTTAATAGAAATAGAAATTACAAAACATTGTTTGCCTTCCAGGTCCTCCTTTCCCATCAACATATTCTGGCCACATAGACATCTTGAAGGTAGTTATTGCCAGTTATCAGCTGAATTTTACCTATTTTTAAAAGGCTCTTGTATGTGAAAGACTAAAAAAAATGTAAAACAAGCAGCAACTGCTGCATTTATATATACACTTCTTCACTGATTGTTATGCCGAATAGTGTTACTATTCATGTGTTAGCCTTGTTCTTCAGAAATCTATCACTTTCCAAAGTAGGGGCAGTGTCCTTTTCTTTAAGAAGCTCTACAATGGTAGATGTGACACCTTGACTAGCAGACAGGGACATAATAACAGGAGCAGAGAGTCCCAAAAAGAAAGGATTGCCTGTCTTTAAATGCATTCATTGAAGGGCTCCAAATGTGCCAAGATCCATCTTTGATTTTGTAACTAAAGATCTCTGCAAAGCTAGTGCAGAGACATCTCTAAGCACCGTCCCTAAGCACTGTGCAGCCCACTCTGACAAGTACGCTTCTGGTTATTTAGGAGGGGTGGCTGTTTACAGAAACATAGCCTGTTGGTTGTTAAACACTGTTATTTTATATTTGCAAATGAGCACCCAGTGTGGTGCAGCACACTGGACCAATGTTGGAGAGGTCTGTCACCAAATATGATTCACTACGTGCCCCCAGGCCAGTGGGCCGACTCTCCCGTTAGACCCACCGCACAGGCCTGTTGCGGGGAGAAATGGCAGTCCCGCCATGTATGCCACTTTTAGCTTAGCCTGAATTGCACTCTCAATCTTTGAATAAATTCATTTCCAACATTTCTTGGTTGCTTGCAATCTAAGAATGAAAAGTGAACAGAGAAAATGTTAATATCTGGCTACTCACAGCTATAGATTTCCCATCCATCACTTAAAATTACATGCCTCAAGTAAGAAATTTTTACACTTCATAGCAATGTATAACATTTACAGTGGTTCCTTGTATAAAGTAATTAATTTGTTCCAAATGAAATTATGTTAAGCAAATTTTTTTATACAAATTTCCCATAGGAATGCACTGAAAACAGTGTAATCCCTTATCTCAAATATTTTATGTTGCATGGATTCGCCCCATAGACAATTCTGTTAAGCAAATTTCCCCTATCTCTGGAATTTTTTATGTTGTACAGATTTTATGTTGTACAAACCGTTTGTTATACAAGGGTCCAGTGTACTGTATATTTTTGCCCATTTATCAGGTAAAACAAATAAATTGCTCTGTATAATAACATAAGATACTCAAATTACATTATGTTCTTTCCAAATTATATTTCAAACTTATCTCACTATGAAACAGTTGGGGGGGGGGCATAAGAGTTCAGCATGTGGAGACAGGGGAAAGCACGCAATAGGAAGCAGTAGTTTGTTTGTTTCCATTTTTATTCTCCGCCATTGGTGTTGCTTCTCTCTGGGCATTTTGCAGTATGTTCTGCCACAAAAACGGAACCCTTAAAACTGCCTTTCTTTGAACATGTCTTAAAACTGTTTTTCCTTGAACATGTCTTACCTTCTCTAAAGCAAAAACTCCAATTTAAAAGGGCCATTTTCAGCTTGCTCCCCCCCCCTCCAATACACACGATGGAGGAAAAACATCAATTTGCCCCAGCTAGCAATTTGATTCAGCATATGTCCTAAAGTCCAAGGCTTTCTGACACACACACACACACACACACACACACACACACCACACACACACACACACACACACACACACACACACACACACACACACACACACAGTAAAGATTAATGATGTATTAGAATAGGGGTTAGCAAAGTCCCATCTTCCAAATGTTGTTGAACTACATTAGCTCTTGGCAGAATACCCAATAATGAGGAATGCTGGGAGTTGTAGTCCAACGGCAACTAGAAGCATACACTTGTTTTAGGTTGAGCCAATTCCAGGGGGCCAATGTGGAATATAGTGACAGAAACAGTGAGCTCTATTTATTTATTTGTTTATTTTGCCTTTCATTTTCATTGAAATAAAGTCATCTAAATTTTGTATAGAAGGGACAGCATCTATGTTCACTCAAATATATGCACAAACACATGTAACATTCTATAAATATAGTGTGGTAAGTATATTTTCTGTTTTAAGGGTGAGAAAGGAGATGATGGAGAAACAGGCCTTAAAGGGGAAAAGGGAGAACCAAATGGAGGATTTGTGATGTCTGGACCACCAGGACTCCCTGGAAAACCAGGACCAATGGTAAGGGTTTCTTCCATGTAGTTTAATGGCTTATCAAATCCATATTTAAGTATTAAAATATAGGTATTCATTAATTTCTATGTTTACATTAAGCTATGTTGGCTTCCATTCATTTCTTTTAATATCTCTTTTGGATATACAGTATGTGTGTATACAGTGTCTGTATACAGTCCTTACATAGTAGAAGCCTTAAACTCCCTCCTAGTCAACAGGTATCAATTGTGTTGTAGAGTTTTGAATTTCTGGTTAAATTCCTCTAGCTGTGCAGCAGAACTGCAGGGATTCATACAGTTCTATTCTGTGAAATTTGAATAGCTTCAGATTTTGCAGAAAAGTCCAGCCCTTTCTCTCATTAATTGGCACTTACAGGTTCAGTAACTCAGTATGAGCCATTAGTAATAGAAATAATAGAAACCATCTATTTGCTTACAATTGCAAACAGATCAAATGGGGAACTAGAAAACATGACTGCTTTCAACAAAATAATTCAACAAACTCTAGAGTGTTTGATTTACAAATACTGTACTTCTGTCTTCTGCTTTGACAGGGTCAAAAAGGAGACACAATTGTTGGACCTAGAGGGCCCCCTGGAGTGCCTGGCCTACCTGGCCCTCCAGGATTTGGACCTCCTGGACCTCCTGGACCCCCAGGTCCCCCAGGACCTCCTGCTATATATGGCTCAGGTATGCCCTGGTAACATCTTTTTGTCTGATGTAGCCTTGGGGGAATCCTTTAAAAGGAGATGCCTTGCCAAAGACTGCAATAAATGCAGGGCCATTGCACAGATTTCCCTTGCAAGCACAGTGATGTTCATGGTGTTGCAACAAAGACTTTTACCCTGCATGGAATGAGAAATGCCTAATGTTCAAGTTGGGTTTCAGAAGGAAAGGCACATTAGAAATCATTTTGCAAAGATACATGGGATATTGGAGCATACCAAATAAGTTCAGAAAATCTGTCTATATTTTAAAAAAACTGCAGTAAAGCCATTGACCATGTGGATCGTGAAAAGCTGAGGTTTGTTCTAAAGGAAATAGGTATGTCTCAATTTTTGTTTGCCTTGGTGCATAACCTGTATTGGGAGCAAAAAGCTGCTGCAAGGGGCAGAATATGGAGGCACATAATAGTTTTCTGTAGGCAAACATGTCAGGTGTCCCTATCTGTTCAGTATGTGTGCAAAAAATATCATTTGTAAAGCTGGACTAGATTCAGATGAAGGAGGAGAGAAAACATCAATAAATGGTACCATATTACTGGCAAAAAGCTTCAGTAATCTGAAATTACTTCTGAGAAAGGTGAAAGAAGAAAGTGCCCAAGTAAGCCTGCAATGGAACGTTAAGAGGATAAAATCGTGACATGATAATATGTCTCTTTAATGCTAGCCATGAAGAAATAGAAACTATCAAGGATTTTGTGTACCCAAGGTTCATCCACCAAAATGGAGAGCTCTAAAGGAACTACAAAAGATCCTTGAGTATAAAGATGCACTAGTAGATGCCAAGGTCAAGATCATCCATAAAGCAGGCAAGAAAATAATTGAGTCATTTGAAATAAGGTGCTGATGCTGAATGAGAGCTCCATGGATGCCATAGACTTCCCCAAAGGAAAACTAGTGAATCCTAGATCAGGTCAACCTTGAACTCTTGTCTAGAAGCTAAAATGAGAAAACTGAGTTATTGTACTTAAGGCACATCATGAGAAGACAGGACTCAGTAGAGAGGACAGTTCTACAGGGAGATGTGGAAGGCAGCACAAAAAAGAAGAGGCTGATTATGACATAGATTATAGAAAAATATAACTGAAGCTATGGCTTTGATTTTTCAAGACTTAATCATGGTTATTAGTGACAGAACATTTTGGAGGTCACTCATTCATAGGGTCTCTGTAAGTCCAAAGCAGCAGCAGCAGCAGCAGCAGCAAGAAGAAGAAGAAGAAGAAGAAGAAGAAGAAGAAGAAGAAGAAGAAGAAGAAGAAGAAGAAGAAGAAGAAGAAGAAGAAGAATGATGCATGTGACCTACTATAAATGCTTGTTGATACTGCATCATGTCACACTAGACCTCACAAAAGTCCTATCATTAAGCTCAAGTAATGCAAACAAAAGACTATAGTTTCTTCAACTGACTCCATCCATTTCATGTTAAGGTTTCTTCTTTTTCTGAACCTTGTCTGCTCATGGTATGTCAAAATACCTCAGTCTTGTCATTTGATTGTAAGTTATTAGTGGCACTTGATATCTGAGCTCTGCGGTGAATTGAGGAATGAACGTTTCTTCATTCTTAAAGCTACCCAGACACAATTCTAAGGTACATTAGCACTGGTTTTATATATCCTGTTTTTATCTGCATTTTGGAACAGCACCTCCCACTCCCTCATCCATCACACTTTCTTCTAGGAGCCAGTCAAGTTAAGTGTAAAAGGTAATACCTACGTTTCCTACATGTAAGGAGTAATAGTAGTTCCTTTCAAAGTTTACTTCAAAAAGGAATTTTAAAGCATTTTATAAGAATTCAGGCAAGGATTCTTCAATTTTTATGGCATTTGACTGTCAATCCTAAGGGACAAGGTAAACTTTTTTTGTATGTTTACATGAATTTTCAAATTAAATTAATAGTCCAAATCTATGTGGCAGTCCATGAAAAGCAAAAATATGTGTTTCATCTCTCAGTTTCTCATTCTAGTACACAGCAACTGTGGCCCATCAGTTATAAAGCTTATCTGACCATTGAATTGCCCCACCCCCATGCCTGTTCTGTTAAGAGTGCATTGTTCCAGATCTGGTTAAATCAGCCATTTGGCATTTACAGAAGGATGCTGTCAGATATTAGATAGTGAAATATATGTATTAGACAGGATGTTCTATATATATCTGATATGTATTTAATTGATTTAAGATGGAGTCTGTAAAAGTGCAAAGTCACAGTGACTCAATGTATAGTTTTTCTAAAGGAGAGCAGTTGTTAAGAATGAGCATAATGTCCTTAGTGAAATAGTTTTTGAAGTCCTAATTTGACGAAGATTAAATTACCTTTTATTTTCAAAAATATTTCCAGTCGCAGCATTGTGACTGGCCCCTAGACAGAACCAGAGAGCATTTCTTTGCATGTTTATTTTATTTTATTTTATTTTATTTATTTTTACAACTTATATGCCGCCCACTACCCAAAGGTCTCTTTATGTCATTTTAGTCAAAATAATGCAACATGCAAAAACACACAGCAAAAATATATTGCACACATTAGACCAACCATGATAATTGCAACCTGACTGCCAAAAAGTAATGAATGACATGAGTTCCTTTTGAACTATAACATTCTAAGATCTACTGTAACTTTACTAAGCTTTTGAGGCGCCTTGCTACAGGTAGTACTGTGCCTGCATTTTTCGTATCAGGAGGGCTAACAAGATTGAAACATGTATGTAAAATTGATCCTGCACTGGTTTTGTTTAAGCAGCTGCTGTGCCAGGCCCGCCAGGGCCACCAGGAGAACCCGGACTGCCAGGGACAAGGAATTTGGTGAGAATGTGTCTGTTTCTTAATAGCTCACACTAAAACTATGCACAATGGAAACAAAAATACAGATTATGATGCCTTTGACATGTAAATGTCCCAGTTCAGGTGCTTTGTAGCCCCACCTGATTTTGAATCCCCAAAAATGTCATTAGCAGCCATGCAGCTACTGCCTGCCCTGTGTAATTATAACCTAATATCGTGATGATCAATTATGTGCTCAGACTAAGCAATTGAACAAAAGTGAATTGCTATAATGGCAACACACTGATCGGTAGCTAAATACTGTTTAAAAATATAGTGCAGCTACTTCTTTGTCCTGCAAAATAGCCATTTCTTTATTTGTAAGAGCTTCAAATTGTGAAATGATAAAGGAGGGGGGGAAACCATTACATTATATAGAACAGCACTATCTTTGCTGATCATACTTTCAAATATTTGCCACTATCCATCAAAAATCTTGCAATATGATGTCTGATTTGGATTTGGCAACAGCCTAAATCAGCAACTAAAGATCTGCATTTATATTAAGTTAAAGCCAATGGCACACAGAGCAGAATCACTAAAGAATGAATTCTTCTTGTCTATTTACTCCCATTCTTTTCAACTGCTTTGGGAGAACAGTGGATAGAAATAATATGGAATCCCCGGCATCACACCCAAGGCATAACTTTCTAGCAATTCAGTGCAAAAAGTTACAGTACTAGCATTACACTGATGGAAATATACACTGGGATACTGGCCAAACTAAACAGACAAATATTTTAGGTAAGGCTTACATTGGATTTAGTCCATTGACGTATAGAATATAGGAGATAGGATATTTATAAAAATGATGCTAAGCATATTAGTGAAATCATTGGGTACATACTCCAATTAATTATGTATTGCGAGAATATTTTGAAATGTTGCTTATAGAACATCTGGAATTTCTATGGCACTTGCTAAATGAAGCAAAGCCTTTGATTGCTTCTGAAGGGTGTTTACCGAATTTATCAATTAGGAATGAATGGTTTAGGAAAAATTTGCATTTGATTCAAATGAGAAAACTGGCAGAATATGTGCAATTTTAACAGGGAAGGAAAAGGAAAGAAACTATCAAAAAGTAATGAACTCCATATAATTCATATGTGATCAATTTTTCACATTCATATTAACAAATGCAATGCATGTTACTGCTGTTTTTAATAATAGATATGATGATAAATGTACTTAAATATAATGGATGTATAGTAATTTGGATAGTCTATCTAAATGTCATGGGTAAATATTGTCACTTAATGTTTATTATGGTAAATGTAACATTGGCATGTAATACTGTATGTTCATGTTCTGTATGTGTTCTGAATATTTATAACAATCATTATTTTAAAAAGAAATATAATATGTAGAATTTTATTTTGAATATTCCAAAAAGGTGACTTTGTTCATGTCAATTTCAGAGGGAAGATATCTGTTCTAGGAGCTGTAATCATGTTTCAAAACTCAGAATATGAAAAGGGCCACATAGATATCTACAAAGGTTGTTTCATTTAATAAGAAGAGGATAGGTGTCACTAATTGGAAGGATGATTGTTTGCTGTAATGAAAGCAGAAAGCTGCCTCTTAATGGGCAAGTTTGCTGGTTCATCTTCTAGTCCAATATTGCCTATATTTATTACATGTCTTAGTTGATTGCGACAGTGATTGTCCATTTATAAAGCACCTAATATTTTCTGAGGATTGTCCAGCTAATTGCTCTGCAGACCCCCTTCCCAATTTCCAAAGTTCACTTTTAGAAACACTGGTATTGGCCCTGTAAGCCTCCATGTGTCTATCCCCAAAGGTAACAGCAAAAGATGGAAGAGAGGACAGGTTAGGAAGGTAGAGATGGGAGGAGAGAGAGGAGATCAGAAGGGAGTACTCAGTAAATGAACAAGAGAAGGGAGGTGTGGGACAAGAGTGAGCAGGCATCAAAAGATTTCATTTTTAAGGCACAAATATTTTCCAGGAACCAAATCCTTATTTTAACAATGAGTCTAATAAGAAAATAAAGCTTACCTTACAATAGCTGTCCTAAAAGAACCAATTGGGTTGTAGTGTGGAGTTTGGAGGTAGACTCAGTATGAACTGAAATCGTTGTAAGGGCAAAAGAGGAAATCAAGTTTGTGGAGCAGCAGCTCCTTCTCTGATCGGTGAGAGGACCAGGTTGGTCTCCCACTTACCATGATGATCAATGAAGCCAAGGAAGCAGGGATGTGGCCTTCCAGGGTCAGAAGCCAGTGTGTGCCTTTCTCCAGTTCATCAACCCAATGCTGCTCGAAGTCTGGAAATCAATCCTCACTGAACCCTTGGTTATTTCTTGTCCTGATAAAAGCTACATTGTTTGTATTTGATCAAATTGTCTTCTTTTCTTTTCTTTTTTCCTTGACAGGTTACAACATTTAGCAATGTTGACAGTATGCTACAAAAGGTTCATTTAGTATCCGAAGGCACACTGATCTATCTTAGTGAAACCAGTGAAGTTTTCATTCGTGTTCAAGATGGTTGGAAAAAATTGCAGGTAATGATTTATTCTGGGCAATGCAAGAGATTTGACAGCTCAATATTTTCCTTTACAATTGCACTGACTCTCAAGTGAACAAACATTTGTTTCATATAGTCGTTTATTGCTTCTGTTCCTGTTTCCTCATAATGTTCTCTAAGGCAGTAAGATTCTGCAAAGCATTCTAAATTGCTTCTTTCATTTCTTTTCTTACTGAAGTACAAGCAGCAGCAGAACATGAAACATTATTTTGAGTTTGAGCAGAGACACTGAAAATTCTAGCCACATCTGCAAGATGACACTAAAAATTATTTGTTTAAAAAGTTTGTTACAAATTTTAGTAAGTGCCTTACTAGAAATGCATCATTAGAAAAAAATAGAATGCAAGCAGTTTGGTGAAATGCATTTGTATATGCTTTGAAAATATCAAATGTAAATACACATGTTTCTAGTAGTGAAGCTACTCAGAGAAAAGTGACTTTTTGAAAGTGAAAAGTGAAAAGACTAGAAGAAAGTAAGATTTTGAGAACCTTTTCTTTTCTTGTTTGTTTTAAATGCTTAAATGACAATTTAGAAATTTAGCTTAAATATCAACTAGAAGAGAAAAAGGTTATATATTTATACATTATTGCCTTCACCTTGATAGTAAGATAAGTAACAGCAGAACAACTTTAAGATGCTGTACACTAGCAGGCCCTAAATTCTGTCTAAAGTAAGAAATATTGTTCTTCCTCTGGTGTTGTGTTTATTAATGATTGATTGCACCTTTTTAAAGATGCTTTTTACTAAATGCAAGTGTCCAGAATTTTATATTTTTTCATATTTTATACAAATTATATTCTAGGTTTAGATAAAAATCTTTTTTTTAACTTGACATAAACCTTTAAACTTTTTAATTGGCTTTATCTTTTTAAACTACTTCATTTAATCCTGTTTTATGATGATGTCCTAATTTATTGTGATTTTACACCTGTATTTTAAAATTGTATTCCTTGTGTTCCTTGTATTAGAAGAAAAGTGAGATGTAAATGAACTAAATAAATAAATGAGACATTTTAAAGTCTACTTTTAGGAATCTATACTTTTCTAATTTTAACTCTCTCAGTAAAAGAGACTTTAAAATACTTGAATAAATCCTGTGCTACTCAATTTGCCTGTTCTCAAGCAGGAATATAATGAATATAAATTATAGTGAAGAACACTACAGATGAATTTTAAAGTGCAAATAAATTGTCTGATGCATTCTGCAACTAACATAAAAAATTGTAAAATTGCGGACAACTGCACAGAAGTCACTTTATTCCTTAGAGTCCATTCTGAGTATTTGGAATTAAGGTGATTTGTTAGGGCTCGAATTTGACAGTGATACAGAATGTTGTTTTTCAGCTTGGTGAACTTATTCCTATTCCTGCTGATAGCCCTCCGCCTCCAGCAATTTCAAGCCCAGTAAGTATGACAGCACTTTATTTGTTGATTTGTTTGTTTGTTTACTGCCCTGTTCATGCAATGTACTTTTCTGGACAGTGTACAGCAATAAAATTATGCAACAATTGCATTGAAATAATAACACAAGAGATAATCATTTGGAAGCCGAGTTTCAAATACTAACAAGTCTCATAATAGCCTATGTACAATCAGAGATCGATAATGGAGCTGTAACAAATTGTTTTCTTGGAAATAATGTCAGAATGATGTGAATGATTGCAGGAATGTATGTAACATTTGCCATTTCTCAATTTCTCCTATCTTCTTTGTGGTGGGAAGGACTATCAACACTTAGGAAATCATGAAGTCATTTGCCCAAGAGTAAACTTGTCATTTTAATGTATAGTATCTGCTATTATATGTGCTTTGAATTTTATTACAGCCATTGCCAAACTATAATCCTTAAATCTCTTCGGGACAAACCTCTAAGAGCAAGTGAGGCACTCTGACCCTTTCTGAGAAGTGGAGATAATAACAGGCATACCCCAGCTTCCCTGTTCCCTGTGAGCCTAGCTGCAACCCTCACAGGATATTGTTGAAGTAGAGATGGGCACAAATAAAAAAAAATTGCATTTCGTTTGTTGTTTGTCGTTTGGAGGGTCCATTTCAGTTTGTTTCCTTTTTCACAAATTTTTGCAAAAAAAATCGTTTTTGTTTTCGTTTGTTTCATTACCATTTCATTACCATTTATTTCATTTTTTTGTGATTTTTAAAGGATTTTAAACAATTCCCTCATATTGCAGTAATGGAAACGAAACGCACGACAAAATTTCTGGTGTTTCTGTTCGTTTCATTTCATTTTAGAGACAAAATTAGTTTGTCGTTTCATTACATAATGAAATGAAAAAACAAAAATGGAAACGAAAAATTGTTCGTTTCGTGCCCATCTCTAGTTGCAAGCTATGATATATTGGGTGGGGGAGTGGTTTTCTTTTGAACGTGCAGTTGAGAGCCATTAGCTGTATAAAAGCTCTGGTTCTGATTTGTTCATGTTCTCCAATTGCATTTTGCATCCTTTATTGGAGAGCTGCGTGGCTACGGGGACTGTGCACCTCCACATTTGGCACAACAGCATTGTGCTACAGGGCTTTGTAAACATGTACACATGATGTAGGATGTGACAGTAAATTGAAATGGGAAACTAATTCTGTAGATTGTAAGACTGGTTCAGTGGATGGGACAAAAAGTGAGGTCTTTTGGCAAGTATCCATGAAATCATCAACACACCTCACCCCCTTGCTTCTGATCACCAGAGCAGTTTTATACCTGTTTTTTGAAGCTTAGTCATGAAACATTGTGAGGTCTGGAGAAGGATAAATGAATAGTATTAGCAGTGCCATTCTCAGTTTTGATAAAGACAGAATCCATGCCTGATTGTTAAGAATGGGGACAGGACGGAGGATGCAGGTTTTGTTGCTGATAAAAATTTCTGCCCCATGATTTTCAAAGCAGAGCTTAGACCACAGCTCAAAACTCCCTTCTAAATGGCCTCAAAACCTCACATCAATCCTTACCTTTGTTTTCTGTGCCTTCAGTGCTTTATTCTAACCCTTTACAGGGACTTCAACCCCTTCCAGCATCGATTCCTGTTTCAAGTATTGAGAGTAGAAGACCAAGTGTAAGTAAGAGCATTGCGCTGCATTGGGTGATGAGGCAACTGGGGGGATAAAGGGTATGTTTGTACCACCTCTCTTCCCAAAGGAAAGAGACTCCAGGAAAATCATTACAATTTGTGCTGAACTATGGGTAGAGTCAGTTGAGAGCTACGTGGCTTCTTGTGGGAATACGAGTTCCTCTTCATTGTCTATGATAAAAGTGAAAAGAAGTCAGAAGCATGAACCAGAGCCCACTCAGGAAGAGAGAATAACGGCATGATAACAAAGGGAATAGATCATATTTTGGAATGCTTGTGGAGCAGTGTGATGTGATCTTTTTCTCAGTGACCACATGAGATATGGGAAATTATGTTCCACCCTGACCCTCCTCCCTACTCAATCTGGATCTTCTTGGCCCAGATGTATGGCTACTATTTTGGGGTGCTGGGCTGGAGCAGGTCCACGCTGGATGGAAGGGTCACTTTAAAAAAGGCTGCTCCTGTCTAAAGGGACTGTTTTTGGTGCAATCAAGTGCATGCCTTAAAAGCCATTAGATTGCACCTTAAATTTCAGGATGTTGGAAAAAGTGGGCCATGCATTTTAGCCAAATCATTCTGCAACCTTATTAATGGATAGCAATGCATATAATGTATGCAACTGTCTCTTAAAATCTATTTTCAAACTTCAATTGCTCAGCAAAGTTTGGAAATTGTAAGAAAAAACTAGGCACAGCAACAGCACTTAGTGACTTTTAAATAAATAAAATCCTTTTTTTTATCATCCTGATATTTAATCTGTCTATTTGATTGACTTCCCCATGTTGATAATATATTGGAGAACACTAGATTATGGCCATACTAGATGTTGGACAATATGCATATTCTCTCTCACTGACCTAATTAACCTGTTTCCCCTCTTGACAATACTTCGACAATCAGACTTCCAGCTTAGGTCTGTGTAATTACTGTTCAGAAATCAAAGCATGTTGATTGTAAAGATATACGAGTATACTGTGTGGCAAATAAATGCCTCTTCAAAAGATAAGCTAAGTGTATCACCCAGTTTTCCTTTGAGAAAGATTGTCTAAAAGTATGTTTTCCTATTGATTTTGAGCAATCAGATAATGTGTATCCATGAAGCCATGTGCAGCTATAACACAGCACTTTCTTGCTAAATGGCCACTTCATCTGAATAGGCCGACATGTCTCTGAGAGGAGGGATTGCAAGTCACAGCATGGTACCTGTGTGGTGGAACTCCTACCCACTGTCTTCACTGAGTGGGACCCTCCTGCTCTTCTTCAGAAGTGGACAAAGACATTTCCATGGGGAAAGGGGGAGGGGAGGAAGGAGGATGTGCCTGACCAAAAGAGGAATGGACAGTGCGGTGCTCTAGTTCATATATTTGTGTCCGTGGGGATATGAATTTGAAGTGTCCATGTGTAGCAAACACCTTCTAGACCTGTTGCTGAGTAATTCACCTAGATTGCACAACATATTCATATTCCAGAATTTCTTGAATTCCATTACAGGTATTAGAATTCTTGAATCTGAAATATTTTTGTCTTTAATCCCTGTCTGCCCATCATTTGCTTTTTGGGGGTACAGCTCCCAGAATCTTCCAGCCACTGTTGTCAGTGGCCTTGTTTTAAGAATAAATTGGCTTCTTGTATTTTAAGCACCAAGCCAGGTATAGAACACTTAGCAGAGTCATTACAGGATTTCACTGTTTTGTTAGAACAAACCTGTTTTGCCCCCACACACACACACATCATACCAAATAGTTTGATATAATATATGCAGATGTAGTTCTATGTTTAGAATAATAAGTAATGTAGTAAGAAAAGGATGTTCATTGTTTCCTTGTTTCCTAATTTTAAAGTACTTACATTGTGTTTGCAATGTAAAAAGGAAAAATATTTCCAGTGATTAGCTTTGACTGAGAAGCATTAAGGATTAAGGATGCAAGAATGGTCATCTTTTTATACCTCATTTAGCTTACAATAGCTGGAGGCTGCTTTCAGTCTGTGCTGCTGACAAATAATTATTTTTCACAATCGTTAGTCTAAATATTCTCATTTGGAATGTGCTGTTCCATTAGTTGTTTCAGTTCTTGTCTCTTCAAGGACATGCAATATTATCTACACAAGAGCATAGCAACAGGCCACAGCTCAAGCCCTGTCAAGATCTGCTAGGGAGTAGAGATGGGCACGACTCAAAAAATGGTGTTTCGTTTGTCGTTTGGTTGTTTAGGGGTCCGTTTCGGTTCGTTTTCATTTTCGTGACGTTTTTGCAAAAAAAAATTTTCGTTTCGTTAGGTAAAAAAATGAAAAAATGAAAACGAAAACAAAAAATTGCTGTTTTGTTACCATTCTTTTTAGTTCAATGCATCTGCTGCAATGAAAACGAAAAACACGGCAAATTTGGTTGTTTTGTTTTCGTTTTCATTTTGTTTTTAAAAAAATTGTTTCGTTTTCGTTGCATAACAAAACGAAAAAACAAAAACAAAAACTTGCTCGTTTCGTGCCCATCTCTACTAGGGAGTTTCACCTCAATTGATGAAATTTAGTCTTCCTCATCTGTGGACCTTCTCCAGGACCTTCCATTTCTGACTGTTCTTTCTTCAGCTTCTCCTCCCACATTCCCCATCACTGGAAGGATTCCTTCTTCCAGTGTTCTTCTCATAGCCTGCCCTCTGCCTCATTTTTCCTGGTCTTCGATTTCACTTGCTCTTTCTGCTCTCTCCTAAGCTCTTTTGGCTGGGCTAGCCCTCTGTGGGATCTGCAAAGCTAGACAGGTTCACCCACTCGGTGCTTCCAGCATGCTGACCTAAGCCTAAGCAGTTACTGCCAGAGGTTTCACCTGTACTCGTTCAGTGCAGGCTCAGAAACCCTTTGGACACAATGGAACAAATTCTGGTCTTGGAAATGTCCCAGTGGCCAGCTCCCTGTAATTGGTGGAACCAAAATAAAAGTGACAGAAGCAAAATGTAATAAGATTTTTATTCAATCGCAGATAGAAAAACGTTGTTTGTCCCTTTGTCATCCTATAGATGTAGACTAGGGAAAGGCTGTAGAAACTTAACTGAAAGAGAGCAATGGCTAACACCACCAACTCTCCACCTCTATTCCCAGTGCCTCATGGTCCTTACCTTTTCCCACAAATTCTGTCTCCACGCCATGCTTAAGGTCTTTCCCTCCTTCTTTGCTCCACACAAAGATAAACATACAAGACTTGGTTCATTCTCCGCTGACTTGTACCAATCGGAATGGCAGAGGAAGGGTGAAGCAAATGAAGCTAGGAATTCAGGCGGCACTTCTGGCTCAATCCAGAGGCATTCATCCACCTTCTCTCCCTTCTTTGAGGGAGGTTGGGACTGTGGGGGTGGGGCTGGCCCCCATGGGTCCAATTGAGAGATCACAGGCCTGGTAGGCCTTAGGTTTCCCCTCCATGGTATGGTGCATTACAATAAAGTTGTTTTCATCCTTGACTCTGCAGCTTCATCTGGTGGCTTTGAACACCCCATTTTCTGGTGATATGAGGGCCGACTACCAGTGCTTTCAACAAGCCCGGGCTGCTGGCTTAACCTCAACATACAGAGCTTTCTTGTCTTCACATCTTCAGGATCTCTTGACGGTTGTCAGGAAGGCAGACAGATATCATCTGCCCATAGTTAATATTAAGGTAAAATACTTGATGGGTTTGTTTTCTAAAACTCATTGTGTTTCCAGATAGCTATCTTCCACAACTGTGTAACTACTCCATGTGTCCATGTGCATTGTGAAGCTATTCTTTGTTTCTCCCCTTAGCACATTCCCAGTATGAAATAATTGAAAAAGATGATAGGGGAAAATTGAACAATGACTTTTTTTCAAATAGAAGATGAAATCTGTAAGTCCCCCAATAAGATTATGTAAATGTGGCAATATAATTACACAACAAATGCTTCATCTGGAAGCTATAGTAAGTTACAACTGGAGTAAGCTCATTAGATTCAATGGGAACGTTGAAGGAATTGACTCACAAAATCCACATTGATTAAGTGGGCCTACTCTAATACAACCAAATACACTAGGCAACAGGATTTTAGCCAAGGTATGCTATACACTGAATTATAATGTTCCATTGTGATAAATGTGAACCTCAAAAGTATAGACAGGCAAACACAACTTTTACAGGCAGTGTTGGTCTTGTAACCTCCCCCCCCCCCAATTTCCTTTAACCTTATCTACTCTTACCTACAGCCATGGCCATTTATTAATGATGCATATACTGTCTGTGTACTGTACTGTGTGCATTCAAGTAGGGACCAATGTGTGGCACCCCTAGAAGGGCTTTCAAGGTCATTGAGATGTTTAAAGGAGTGGTTTTCCTGGCCAAGCAGGAATTTGAATATTTGGTTAATTTCATTTCTAAAACCTGGTTTCTTTTTCCAAAAGGAAGAAACATTGTTCGGTAATTGGGAGTCAATTTTCTCTGGCAATGGGGGCCAGTTTGATCTTCAGATTCCAATATACTCATTTGATGGTAGGAATGTCCTGACAGATCCGGCCTGGTGAGTTCACATTTGTCGTCCAATATCGTATGTTACCATACTTTTGTGAAGGATTTGCTTGGTGTTTTAATTGTTAAAGTTATGCAACAAGTATGCCTCTGAAGAATCTCCGATTCCCCTGGAGGTGAGCTGATAGAATCCTGCTGCGTAGTTATGCAACTGCCATATTCATTAGAAATGAAACGCTGTAAAAGATATAAAAACTCTGTAGAGAACATCTGATTACAGAGTTGAATGTGCAGCAGATAATGCCTATGGAGATTTTTTAGCTTATACTAATGCATGTCTAGGAGTTATGTTTTATGTGCATCAGGGCTTCAGCCTATGGGTGCTTTTAGCATAACAAAACCAGCTCAAGCAACATTCCTCTCCAGGGCCAAATGAAATATTTATTGGAGAAATGGAATCGAAGGGCTCTTCCAGTTGGGCCATTTGTTCCTTTAATTATTAATATTTAATATTCCTAATTTGCACTCTGGCCATACATGTTTAGTACCTTCTAGGTCAGTGGTGGTGAACCTTTGGCACTCCAGATATTTTGGACCACAACTCCCACAGTCCTTTGTCATTGGCAATCTAGACTTGGAATTCTGGGAGTTTTGGTCCAAAACTTCTGGAGTGCCGAAGGTTCGCCACCACTGCTCAAGGTAGGTGCAGCAAGGAGCATTTTTACTTGCTTTCACCTGCTTTCTGCTGGCAATGCTTGTCAGCTCTGCCGCCTTCCCTGCCAGGTTCATTCCCAATATGACCCTCCATTCATACCTTTTCTTTTGTCAACGTTGTTTCCTTGCCCTTTGGCTTTGTTTCCCTTCTCCACTGCTTAAAACACCCATATTGGCATTCCTCTTGGTCTCCCTCGGATCCAGTGGTTTTGTTCCTAAACTATTCCATCTTCTTTTGGAAGGAATGAGACTATCACACCACTCTTTGCATCTCTTCCAGTTGGTTTTTATATTCTTTTTAAATTAAAAAGTGCCATAGATCAAAATCAACACATTCCACTGTAGCATGAGACAGCCCCCATCCCCCAAAAAAACCCCCAAAAAGTTTGTCGTTGACATGCCAGGATGACAGAAGAAATCTGTGATCTGGATGACAGAAGAAATCTTAGTACTGTAAGATCCGTGCTTGAGGGGAAACATCAAGAGGTTTCAAATGCCCATTTCAAACCCCCCCCCCCGTCGTTCTCTTTTCATGCACTTTGTTCAGTGAGTGTTGATTCATATTTGACATGGAGACTAAGCAACTAAGCATACAGGTGAAACTAATATTATGTGAAGAAATCAAATATTAAAATATGTTTCCAACTTTAGGCCTCAAAAAGTCATCTGGCACGGTTCAAGTCCCCATGGAGTACGACTAATTAGCAACTACTGTGAAGCTTGGAGAACAACAGATCTAGCAGTGATGGGACAAGCTTCACCCCTGAAATCTGGGAAGCTCTTGGATCAAAAACCATACAGTTGTAGTAACAGGTTTATTGTTCTGTGTATTGAAAACAGCTATATCTCAGATAGCCAAAGAAAATAAATTCCCGCTGCCCCCAGCCTATGTAAATTTAAAATTTTATTACAAAAATGTTGACATTGAAATATAATTTTATGTGGTGTAAATATTGTATTGAAATTGGATCCTTTAAACAAAAGATAAAAACCAAAGAAAGCATACCTCAGTGCAGAATCTTATTCCAGGATGGTGAAATTCATCTTTCTGAAACATCACACAGAACCACAGAAGTATAGAATTTTTATCCTTCTGCCCCCCCCACCCCCAACTAGGTTAGTGCAGTTAACTGCTTTCATGTCTTGTCTGCATAAAAACCCTAGACTAGGGTGTGTAATGCTGCATCAGGTTCATCCACTGATATTTTTTACTTTGTTTCTTGAGCCACATACTACATTAGAAATTGATTTTGGAATATCTTCTGATTTCAGAAGCAGCTTAATATATATTAGAGGAAATTGAGCAGCACAAGTCTAAAACCCTTCTGAACTTACAGAAGTAGCTGTATAATTTTTAGGAACTTGGCACATATAAAGAGGCTGCAATCTGAGGCACTGTGAGCAGGGTGGCTTATGATCTGAGGGGACAGCATGTCCCCACTCCATTTGCTTAGAAAATCAGCTACAGGTGACTGCAATGTTCTGGTACATTTTTCCTTAGGGTAAATAACACCTTTGAATGTAAGCGAATTAGGATGAAGCCGTCTGTCCCACTCCCTATCCTAAAAATGTGGGGAGCACAAGAGAGATGAATTTTCCCTACATGGAAACAGAATCTAGTGCATAGTTTGGTGCTACTGTGGTCTTTTAAAAAGTCAAAACAGTGTTAAGAGGAAGTTCTTAAGGGGTGTCAGGGACAGATATCTGAAAAGAGCAGAAAGAACTTCCATTCTTATAAGGGCCCATTTCTCCAAAGGCAGCTTCCCCTGAACCATCTAAAATGCTTTTCCTGATGGCTGGGGAACATTGTGTTTGGCATTTGGTAAAACATTAAATGTTAGTTTGCAAAGAGAAAACAAGGAAGCCATCACATAGCTGTGGAATTTCTTTGGATCCCAGCCTATATCTATTGCCTTCAACATCATCCTTAGCCAATTTATATAAAAGCATGGTGTATATGTGTCTCAGTACACCACAGCAGAAAACATTTCTTGTTACATAAGAAGTGTTGGAAGATGAATTGCTGTTATATTTTCTGACAGAGAGATATTGGGTTATTTTTCCATGTAAGCATAAGCCAAGATATACATTCATTTAGTTTTATTTTTAACCCCAAGGTCCACCCCGTAGTGATAAAAGAAGCCTGTTTGGCATAGCATTGGTTTTCCTAATTCTGTGATTGTTCATTGGAAGATAAACACAGGCAGATTTGATAACTGAGTAGTCATATCTGAGGAAAATCCATTAAGGGAGGGGAAATGGGAGAAGTGTTAATGTCTAGTTTGACTCTTAAATGCAGATTTCATGCTTTTCTCCTCCTCCTCCTCCTCCTCACCCCTTCCCCATCACTGCAATGCACTTGTTTCTTCAGGACTGTTGTTCAGCGTTGATAAGAGCAACTAAATAGTAGTCAATAGAAACTGCTGCTGCTGCTGGGTCACATGATGTCCCTGGCAAAGCAGTATTATCATAGTGTGAGACATGTCTCTCTTCTGAATCGTCTTACAATGCATGTTAACAAGTTATATGCTTATATGTGTCATTACATAGCTCAGTAACTGTAAACATTCACTTTTTTGAAGTATAAGCTAGTAACTTATCTCTTAAAAGATGTCTCCCAATTCTGCCATCCAATCAGTAATTTAATAGCTGTTTGTAGGTCAAAAATGTTTGCTTCTGGAATCCCTGTTATTTGTAACCAATGTTGTTTTTATATGATGTAAAAATGTGAAATGTAGTTCTATTTTTCCATTTTAATTAATATAAAAGCATCTTTCCCATTGTGACTGGCTCAGGTCTTGTGTTTCCTCAGATGGGTATCAGAATTCTGCTGGTAAAGAAAATACTATTTGGGAAAGGTGATTGACCTACTGCAGTGATGGCAAACTTTTTAGAGACCGAGTGCCCAAATTATGATTCAAAACCCACTAATTTTTCTCAAATCCCAATACAGCAATTTAAACTGAATACAGGTGGCTGTGAAGGGGCAATGTCAGGCACCAAACAAAAAATGAAACACTGATTTGTCGGTTCGTTACGTAACAAAACAAATCAAAATGAAGAAGCAGCATTTTGTTACAGAGAAAACAAAACGGTGTCTTTTCCTGTTTAAAACGAACTGTCTCATTCTGCTGTAAAACGGATCCCTTACCTGCTCGGCTTGCAAGGCAGCCCGGGAGGCCCTGTCGCCTCTGTCACCACTACCGCTGCCGCTGCCGCTGCCGCTGCCTAGTCAGCCCGGCCAGTGAGGGTGACCCGGCCCACCAGGAGGCCCTGCCGCCTCTGCCACCGCCAAGGAGGCCCGCCACCAAAGAGTGCTGGCATCAGCTCAGCACTCCCCTATTAGCCCCCTGCCAGAGGATTCCCCACTGGCTCTCAGCTGGAAGGCGGCAGCGGCAGCCGAGAAGAGTGTCTGAGGAGGACTCGCCTCCTAGCTCAGCTCATTCACCTGCTGCCACCGCCGTGCCCGCCTCTACTGCTGTGGAGCCTCTGTGAGGCAAGCAAAGGAGCTGAGCTAGGAGGCGAGTCCTCCTCGGACACTCTTCTCTGCCGCCGCTGCCATTTTAAACAGGCTGTGATAGCTAGGACAATCTTCTCTGCCCACTGCCACCTCCCAGGGAGATGGCAGGGGGCTGAAAGGGGAGTGCTGACATCAGTGCTATCCTCTCAGTCCCCTGTCGGGGGATTCCATTACCTCATTTCATTTCGTTTCCTTTCATAAGTAATAAAGTTATTTTGAAAATTTTCATTACTTATGATACAAAACCAAACACGGGGGGGGGGGGACGAAACAGAATGAACGAAACTCGATTTCCATTCCGTGCCCATGTATATCTGGAATTGGGAGTTTGATTCCCCACCACTAGGCCTCTCAGCAGAAGAGTCAACCCATGTAGCCTTGGGCAAGATGTTCAGCCCTCAGAACACCCCCAGAAAAAGGAAATGCTAAACCACTTCAGCCTACTTTATACCTAGAAAATCCTAGAAAGAGATTTTATAAGTTGCGAGTTGACAGATTCTATATAATTATGAATTATGTCACTATATTCTGTCCTCGGTTGTGAGCATGACAGCTAGGTGGGCAGTACAGACCCCCCCCCACACACCCTTCCACCCCCATTGATGGAATTAGGAAATGTTGTTTTTAACCTACAAATCTGCAAAGCTATCAGCCTGTAAGCATGCTATTTGTTCCAGAGTTTTGAATATCTGGTAAAATCCCACTCTGCTATGCGGTAGAAACACAGAGATTCACAGAGAAGAACATCTCCAGGTTTCCCAGAGTCCACCCCTTTCTCATTAACTGGCACTTAATATGTCACTAAGTAACCCTGAGATATTTGTAGGATAAAGAATAAATGACATTTATTTACTTATACATGCTCAACATTACATGTAATCTCTATTATAACATTACAGACTTGCAAACAAACAGCTTTCAAAAATAAATAAATAAAATAAATAAATAAACAGCTTTCTTTAATGCACATATACTTGCAACCGTGAACAGATTTTAAAAAATCTCCAACGCTATTTTGGAGATTCTGTGGGCTGTAGCCCAAAAGTTATTTTTCCGTGCTCTGCTCACTGGTCACCAGTGGTTTCTTGACATACATCATGTGATCCTATCCAAAGAATTGCAGTAATTTTGAGCTTTCCTTTATTAATGGATTCTCTGCGGCAAGAACAAGAAATGGAAGAGGTGCTGGAAAAACACAGATTACAAACAGATTATGACAAAATCTGGAACCTCGAGGCATGGTAACAGCTGATTAAAAGACTTGTCTGGAAGAAGAGGGCACCCAGAGGGCTTTTCAGGGCTCAGCCCCAACTATGGTTTTGAAGCAGCTTTGCAACCTTGGTGGAGTATCAGTCATTTACTGAATTATATAATAAGACATCACTAGCTTTTGTGGTTGCTAAATTGATTAAAAGACATTTCTTTAAATTCCTGAAAGCTCATAGGATGTTGTGCACTCTGTGGTTATGAATTTGTTTGTCCCTTTTAAAGAGCTAGCCAATTTTGAAAATGAGATAAATGAGCAATGATGAAGTGCCCTTTCACTAAAAATAGAAACACTGTTGTACTGAAGGCACAGCTTAGATTGTGCTACACATAAACCATATTAAAGGCAATATTAACTGGAGAACTACTCTAATTGCTACCATTCAGTAACACATCTGAGTGCCGAACATTAATCTAATTCATCTGATCAATACTGCTCTTAATTATCTTTGATAAATGGTATTACTCTGACATGTGTGTGGCAAAAGAAATGTGCCACTCCCAAAAGTATCACAGCAATGGTGATGGGAAAATAACTAGCCGGCTCTGCCATTTGCTTTTTGCTTTCTGTACAATTGAGGACCTGGCTACTTTGTTGAGAAGTGAAAAAAACAGACTGTGGGCAAGTAACTTATAGGTCCTCTCCTTGTTCTGTTGCTTGACAGAAACTGATTGCAAAGGACATGGCAGCAGGCAAAAAAATAAACAGGCAGCATGAGGTGTGGCTATAGTACTGCAATGTTCTTGCCCCTTGCAAATTCGGGGTGAATCCAAACTTGGAAAAAGCTGAAATGTTTGCCCTTTAAAAAGAAAGCATACCTAAGTCTTAACAATGGAGCCCATTGCAGTTTATTTGGAATACCAGCTGTACCAATAATAACCATACCAATAATGGTGATACTATTAATAATAAAGTAATACCTTGGTTTATGAGCATAATTCATTCCAGAAACCTGCTTGTAAACTAAAACACTCTTATATCGAAGCAAATTTCCCCATAAGAAATAATGGAAACGCAGATTATTCTTTATGCAGCCCCATAGACCACATATTGTACTCACAAAATGCCAAAAATCACAAAAGAAGTTGACTAGAAGTCCATGTCCCCACCATGGTTTAGATACCTGGATGCAGAATCTGCTCTTCTTGGGACTAACAACAGGATTTTACTCTGTGTTTTAAGGTGACAATAATAAAATGCAATTTGTAGCCCTGTACAAACATGACTAGCTGCCCCATTACTAGATATGTTTTGAAAAACAAGAAAGGATGTTGAAACCAAATTAAATAATAAAACAGCTATTTTAGATCTGATCTTAACCAATAGGGAGGACCTAGTAAATGAGGTAGAAGTGGTGGGATCCTTAGGTAGAAGCAACCATGCTCTTTTGGAATTTGTTATACAGTGGGAAAGGGAAGCTAAGTATAGCCAGACAATCGTCCTAGACTTTAAGAAAGCCAATTTTTTTAAACTTAGAGAATTATTGAGAATTAAGCCGATTTTTTTAAACTTGGAGAATTATTGAGAATTATAGGCTGAAATTTCATGGACCAAGACACTGAAAGAGAAGGGAGTCCAAGATGGATGGGAATTCCTTAAAAGTGAGACATTAAAGGCACAATATAAAATGGTTCCAACAAGAAGAAAAATGGGAGATGTTTAAGGAAACCGCAATGGTTGACTAAAGAACTCTTAGCTCAGCTAAGTAAATGTATATTTTAAAAAAGCATGTACAGGAAATGGAACAATGGAGAATGCACCAAAGAGGAATATAAGCAAATAGCCAATATATGCATGCAGGGGAATGGTAAAAAAAGGGGGACCACAGAATGAACTTAGAATTGCCAGAGAACTTAAAGATAGTAAAAAGTTTTTCTTATGTCTGTAGCAAAAGGAAAAATAAGGAAATGATAGGGTTTCATTGTGGCGATGATAGCCAGTTACTATCAGGAAATAGCGAAAAGACAGAACTACTCAACACCTTTTTTGCCTCAGTTTTCTCCAGAAGGGAAAAGAATTCAGTTGGGATAAAGAGCAGATGAGATAGGGTGGAAATTGCAACAAAGAATAGGTAGGGAGGTAGTACAGGAATACCTGGAAACCCTAAATGAATTTAAGTCTCTGGGGCTAGAGGAAATACACCCAAGAATATTAAAAGAACTGACAAGTAATTTCAGAATCATTGACAATAATCTTTGAGAATTCCTGGAGAACAGGGGATTGCAGGAGGACAAATGTCGTCCCTATCTTCAAAATGGGGGGGAAAAGAGGACCCAAATAATTGCTGCCCAGTCAGCTTGACATCTATTCCTGGAAAGATTCTAGAGCAGATTATTAAGAAGCCTGTAATTATTTAACAAGTATTGCTGTCATTATGAGAAGTCAACACAGGTTTATCAAAAACAAATCATGCCAGACTAATTTGATCTCTTTCTTTGATAGCCTGGTGGATAAGGGAATGCTGTGGATGTTACTTATCTTGGTTTCAGTAAAAGGCCTTCAATAAGGTTCCACATGATATACTTGCAAAGAAGTTAATAGAATGTGGGATAGATAGTGCTATTGTTAGGTGGATTTGCAATTGATTGATTGATTGTAACCAAAGGGTGACCATAAATGGTTGCTCTTCAGCATGGAGAGAGTTGACTAGTGGGGTGCCCCAGGGTTCTGTTCTGGGTCTGGTGCTATTCAATATCTTTATTAATGACTTGGAGGAATGAATAGAGAGAGGACTGATTAAATTTGCAGATGATACCAAATTGGGAGGGGTGGCTAATTCCCTATAAAATAGGATAAAAATCCAAAATGACAATGACAGATTAGAGAGTCGGGCCAAAGCTAATGGAATGAGTTTCAACAGAGAGAAATGTAGGGTCCTGCATCTAGGCAGAAAAAATAAATTGCTTAGATATAGGATGGGAGACACCTGGCTGGAGAATAGTACATGTGAAAAGGATCTGGCTGTCTGGGTGGATCACACATTGAACATGAGTCAGCAATGTGACGCGGCAGCCAAGAAAGCCAATGTAATTCTTGGTTGCATCAACAGAAGCATAGGGTCTAGATTAAAGGAAGTGATAGTACCATTGTATTCTGCTCTAGTCAGGCCCCACCTGGAGTACTGTGTTCAGTTCTGCGCAACTCAATTTAAAAAGGATTTTGATAACCTCGACCGGTATATTGCGGGACCACAGTATATGAAAGCTGTGTGGGCCTGTCTGGGGCCTCCTGCACTTACTCCAGGCCTGGTGCTGCCCCGTGGGAGGCCTGTTCAGGGCAGCACCAGGCCTAAGGTAAGTGTCGGAGGCCCCAGACAGGCCCCCCAGTCCTGACCCGACCCAGCACCAACATATCGCAGATGTTCCTTCATGGCGGGTTGGGTCAGGTTCCTAACCCCCACAATAAACAGGGGATTACTGTACAGGAAAAGGATTCCATTTGAACATTAGAAAGAACTTCCTGACAGTTAGAGCTGTTCAGCAGTAGAATATGCTGCCACAGACAGTGGTGGAATCGTCTTCTTTGTAGGTTTTTAAGCAGAGGCTGGTTGGTCATCTGTCAGGAGTACTTTAATGGGAGTTCCTGCATAGCAGGGAGTTGGACTGGATGGCCCTTGAGGTATCTTCCAACTCTATGATTCAATGATTCTATAAAGAAAAATAAAACAAACATCTAACCAGCAGTCCCCTTTGAAAACATTCCTGGCTGGTGCAAGGGAGACCTCCATTCCACTCTCCTCCCTCTGCTTTGGAGGCTGTCTGAGACAGAACATTCCAAACAGTCACCCACAATCCATCAGGGGAGGAGAGAGACAGCCACCATTTGCTCACTTGTGATCATGTGACCTGCTCCAGTTATTTGTATTGCAAGACATTGCTTGTTGATCAAGGCAAAATTTAGAAGAAATGTTTGCTTGTCTTGCAAAACGCTCTTAAACCAAGTTACTCTTAAACCAAGGTATTACTGTACTGGGACAAGCAAGTTATCATGGATGAAACAGCAGATTTTAATTATGCTTTGGCTAAGCAACAAGGAAAAGCATACCCTACAGAACTTGGAGTTCCATCAACAAGCAACCTCAAAAGTACAGAAAGTACAAAAATTGCAAAGTATCACACATCAAGGCAAGAGACAATGTGGAAACAAGATCAAGTTGACCTCCTCCCCATACTAATTTCAGCAACTGGGCTAGTTCCAAAATATTTGGTAACCAATTTAAAGCAATTGCCAATAACTGCTTATTTGTTTCCCCAAATAAAAAAACAGCCACTTTGCAATCATATAAAGTCAATCAATAATAATGAGGAGGAGGAGGATGTACTGACCATTATGCAAAAAAAAAAAAAAAGGTATAACTTGCCAGCCTGCAAAAACCCACAGGAATATCAGGTAAAGAAGCTGTCAGAAAATGACAAAAGTCGAGATCTTGTGCGATTTTTTAATTCAAACTTATAGACACCTTGAACATAACACACCAGACATAGTAGGAATAGAACAAAGAAATGTCTAGGGCAGTGTTTTTCAACCTTTTTTGGGCAAAGGCACACTTGTTTCATGAAAAAACAACACCACCATTAGAAAATGTTAAAAATTTAACTCTGTGCCTATATCAGTCTCATTGCTGGTGTAGGGAGAAGCAGGACAGAGGGGCCACAGATTAGGCGGCCCGCTCTTAGCACCCAGTTTTACCTGTGTTGTTTTTTTTGGATGGACTTCTGTGTCCAGTGGAGACCTGAGAAGGGGCACTGACTCTCCAGGAACACAAATAAGACCCAAAACCCCATCTTGCTCTCCACACTGTGGCCAAGGCAGATGCCTTCAGCAAGTCCAGCGACAGGAGGGGAGGAGGGTGAAGGAAGGCAGGAAGGAAAGAAGGCAGGAAAAATTCAAGGAGTCTCTGGGTGGTTTACAGTTTTAATTACAGTAGGCAGGCTGCTAGACATACACATATGCAGGCTAGAAATGAACGTTTCTATAGAATAGAAAGAGAGAGGTGAGGGAAAAAGAAAGAAAAGACAGAGAGAGAGAAGAGGGTGACCCAAGACAGAAAGAAAGGGGCAAGACTTCAAGGAACCCATCGCGGGGCCCCTCAGAACGGCTCTTCCCCTCCCGGACCCTAAAGGCCATCCGGCCGGCCGTCCAGCCGTGCCAGTAGCCCCCCGCCCGCCCGCCTCCTCAGCCCAGGCCCGGCGGAGGCCTCCTCCATCCCCTTCTCCTCGCAGCCCTGCCGCGGTGCTCGTGGGGCAGCCGGGCACCCCTCCTCCCCTTCCCCTCACCTGGTGGTTTGTTCTGGGCTGGGGCTCCCATGGCGGGCGGGCTGTCGGGCGGCTCAGTCCATTGGTAGCTCCCAGGAAAGGGGTGGTGGTTCCAGGGTAAAAAAGGAAGGGGAGAGGGAAGCGAGCAGTCACGGTGGCGGCGGCAGGCACAGGGCAAACACTAAGAGAATGAGCGGGGCCAGGTTTGACACCAGCGCTGCGGGCCTCGAGGGGAAGAAGCCAAGCTGGCCCTTGGATGCTATTTATAGCGCCTCCCAGCTGTGGGCCGCCCGCCGGCCCTGGGTTGAATTTCTTTAGAATTTTTCAATTTTTCCCACGGCACACCAGGCAACATCTCGCGGCACACTAGTGTGCCACGGAACAGTGGTTGAAAAACGCTGGTCTAGGGGATGCCAAAGTTGAAAATAGAGAATTGGAAAAACAAAACAAAAATGCAGAGATCAAAACATCTTATTTATGGATGAAACATACCTCAGTGGTCCCCATAGTCATTGGCACTTTGGGAAAAATATCAAGAAATTTCACATAGTGCTGTCAGATTCCAGAAATAACTTCAACTTAACTTTGGTTAAAACTGTTATGTAATAAGTCATTGTTTTGGCATCTTGCTAGTTGTCCTAGGTTTGTACAGTACTTCAATATCATTTGACTTTTACTATTACATTGGACCCTCATATAACAAACAGTTTGTATAACATAAAATCTGTTCAACAAAAAATTCTGGAGATAGGGGAAATTTGCTTAACAGAATCGCTTATGGGGTGAATGCACAGAATTTATGTTATACAAACCGTTTGTTATACGAGGCTCCACTGTACCTTGGTTCCACGATCGCAGCCGATGGGAGTCTGAATCGCGAAATCACATCAAGGATCAACAGTGCCTGGCTAAAATGGCGTACAACATCAAGTGTCATGTGTGACAAAAAGATCAGCGACCATTTAAAGTCAAAGATCTATTGGACCATTGCATGACATGTCATGCTCTGTGGTGCAGAATGCTGGCCGACGACTAAAGAAGTCAAACATCATCTTGGTGTCATGGAGATAAAGATACTGCAGTGACCCTCTGACCTCATGCAAAACTATCATTTGTACAATGATGACATCCAATCTAAATGTGGTGCTGCACCAATTGCCAACAAGATGTGTGAAACCTGACTGCATTGGTATGGACCAAAGGGTCTCACCCTGGAGGTCAGCAGATTCTGACCAAGGGGACATCCAAAACAGCACGGAATGAACATCCTTGACAATGACATGAAGTTGTCCCAAGTTCACCCAGACCTAGCCCATGACCATGCCAAGTGGGAGGCAAAAACCAGAATAGTGGACTCCACCACCAAGAGGACAGATGCTACGAAAAATAAGAATATCATTTATTTTACATCTTTTAAAATTACAATTGATTTTAATTGTCTGTGTTAGGTTTAATTTTAATTAATTTATGTTATTGAGATGATGTAAGCCATCCCATCCTTGTGGCCAGAGGGATGGAATAAAATAAAATAAATAATAAATTAATCCTCCCCTTCCAGTATATTTCAAGCCCACGTCACAACTTGCTACCTGACACAATGTCCAAACATAACTCAGGACTAGGGCAAAAACCATTATCAGAACTATTCAGGAAGATTATCCTGAGTTCTTGCAGTGGCAACTGCTTATTGATGATATCCATTACAGTTGGTAGATCTAAAGCAGAATATGTGGACAACTAGAAAAGCTGGGGCGATAAGCACCAATATACACTGATATTCACACATTTGTACACAGAGGCAACCAGACATGTAAGGAAGCAAGCAAGGATTCATACACAACCCCACACAAGAAGGGAACAAGCAAACACAGCCTCACTCCTCCTCCTTTTTCATCCCCTCCCCAGCTACATTCAGGAAGAAAACTTTGCCTCCCCCCTCTGCAATTAGTGTAGCCATATTCCTATTTTCAGTATTCCATTTGAACAGTTATCATTTTCTGTGATGCATATCCTTTTTTATTTTGTTGTTGTGTGCCAAAGTGGTTGTCTAGTCCCAATCCTGCGCAATATGTGGATGGCAGCCTATTTGCAGTATAGCAATAATGTCTAATTGTGATGACATTTGTTTTGGTGTCTCTTGTCCTCCTATCTGGTGATGTCTCTTTTTCCCGTTTTCAGCCACCCTATCCTCAAATTAGCAAAGTCCCTGCATACTGCTCTTTCCTCCTGAGCCTGGTTTGGAGGCTGGGAGGTTTAGTCATGTTCATCTCTTTTTGTCTCCCTTGCCTGCAACTTACTGGTGCAAAGTGTGATGGGGCTGGACGTGGGGCACACATCTCCCGCTCTCAAAGAGCCTGCAAGCTGCCGTTCCAGCCAAGAAGGCGTCTTGAGTTTTCCTCTGGCCAAGGATTAGTTAAGAACCTGCCTGACTCCTCTCCTTGGCGCCAGGGAATCCGGGAGGGTTGCGGTGCACCACGCACACCGTGAGTGCGAAGGGATTGTTGGAGGGAAAGTGCTCGCTCGGGCTCAGTGCCTGGGCTCGCAAATCCAAAGGGACCGGGGCGTTTACCCCTAGCGAAACCCAGGGCGACAGCAGCGAGGCCGTTGGGGGAGAAGGGGCCGGGGGGCGGGCGTCGTCGTCGTCGCCCCCCCCCCCCGACAGCAGCCAAAGGCTCTTAAAAACCCTCCCGCTTTCCAGCCGGCGAGGGGGGGGGGTGCGCTCTCGGGGTGGGGGGGCGTGGGGGGTGGGGAGAGCCATTCGGGCGCCTTCGCTCTCCCGCTGCCAGAGGCTGCCCAGAAAAGCGGCGCGGGCAAGACGGAGCTGGGGGCAAGACAGAGGGAGGTCTCCCCCCCCCACCCACCCCCACCTTGGCATTTCTTTACATGTTGCCAGATAACAACGAGACGAGAGATTCCGCTGCCCGCCCCCCGCCCCCCCCCGCCGGGGTCCCCTGCATTCTTTCCGCGGAGCTCTTGGTGCGGCGGCGCCGTGCAAGCCCGCCAGGGTGGGGGGCGCGCGAGGGTTCCCCACCTCGTCCCGGCACTGACTGGGGGGGGGCGGCTGTGGGGGGGGGGGGGGCGGCCTGGAAGTGGACCAGATTGGATGCGCGGGTCGTGTGGACGTGCCCTCGCGTGTCTCCCTTTCTCCAGGGAGGCTCCGGAGAGGCAGACCCCTTGGAGAGACCCCCCTCTCCTCGAGTCTCCCCCGGGGGCGCTGCGAGGGACCACCGAGACAAAGGGGGGGGGAGGGGAGGGGGGGGAAAGGCTTGGAGGAAGGCTCCGCGGGCGCCCCATCGCCCCCCTCCCCGGTCTGTGCGTGCCCGCCCCACGCCGATGCTCCACGAAAACAAACACTGGAGGCCCAACCCCCCCCCGCCCGCCCCCGCCCGCCTGCCTTTCGCCCCACTTCCCTTTCGCCTTTGGGACGGAGTCTGGGTCGGCGGCGGCGGCCGGAGGAGGAGGAGGAGGAGGAGGAGGAGGCGGGGCTGGGGGAGGTGGGCGGAGCTCCGGGGCTGCCGCAGCCAACCAGGGCGAGGCCCGTCCGCGGCGGAGAGGGAAGAAAGGGAAGGAGGCGCCCCTTTCTGGGGTCTCTGCCGGGAGGGAGGAGCGGAGGGAGGAGCGAAGGGTGGTGGCGGTGGGTGGGTGGGGGGGGGCGCTGGGGCTGTGCGCGCGGGACGGACAGCGGCGGGGGGGGAGGGGCCCGGGCGAGACAATGGCGGCGGCGCTGAGGGCCTCCTTCCCGAGCCGGAGGCGGGCGCCGGGGAGCCGCGCAAGTTTCGGCGCTTGGGCGAGTTGGACGGCGATGGCGGCGGCGGCGGCGGCGGGGCTGCTCCTTGGCCTCGTCTTTCCCGAGGCGGCCGAGGGTGAGTGGCCCCCTCCGGGGCGTGCCAGGGGGGGGCCTGCCGGGCGGGGGTCTCGGGACCTTTCTCTCTCTTGGCCAACATGGCGCTCTCCCCGCTGGGCCTTTTCCCGGGGCAAAGGGGTCTTTGGGGCGAGCAGGGGGGGCGATGGAGCCTCGTGGTTCGGGAGCCGCCGCGACGGCAGACGGTCGGAAGCGCCGGAGGGAGGGAGGAGGGAGGGGGGGGGGAGGCGGCGGCCTGCCTGCCTGCCTGCCGGCGGGCCCTCCTGGCTCTTCCACAAAGGCCAGCCTCTGCCTCGCCGCCCGTCCCCCCCGGGGTGCCCAGGGCGGGGGGGGGCCTCTTCGAAGGAGCCGCCGGCTGTCCCTCCCTCCCTTCCTTCCTGGCGGTCCCGGCCCTGAGATGGGCATCGGCCGGGCAGGCTCTCTCGGGCCAGGGGCGACCCGTTGCAGCTCCGCCGGCGTGCTTGTCGTGTGTGTGTGTGTGTGTGTGTGTGTGTGTGTAGAGTTGTGTAGTGAGGAGCTTCCCCCCCCGCGCCCGGCCCCGCCGCGCCTTCCCCAGTTCTGCCGAAGGGGCCTCCTGCCCTCCTGCCTTCGCCTCCCCCCCCCAAGAGTGCCTTTCTGGCCAAGAAGGATGGTGGGGAAACTCGAGAGAGGTGCTTCGGTCCAGCTTTCTGTCTCCTCGGGAGAGCCTCCAACCCCCAACCCCTGCGCCTCCTCCCCCTCCTCCTCCAGCCGCCCCTCTTCCCCGGTTTCAAAGCCGGGCCGGTGGGGGGGGGTCCTGGCGGCGGCGGCGGCTCAGGGCAAGCAAGCAGGCGCGCCTCCCAAGAGACGAGGAGCCCGGCGGGGGGGGAGGGAGGGAGCTTGGAGGAGCCCGGGGGGGGGCTGGGGTGTGTGTGTGTGGGGGGGTGTCCCTTCTCTTCCTCTGTGGGGCTGCTGGGCTCTGCCGTGACGGACGCTTCTGCCAGTACCTCCTCTCGCCTGTGCCGGGGCGGCGACCGATCCCTATGGATGGCGGGGGTTGATCAGCCCCCCCTTTACTTTAGGCAAGGGCCATTTGGGGGGGCGCGGGTCCCACGACTCCTCCCGGACTTGCAGTAGCTTTTTAAACCAACCAGGAAAAATCAGTACAAATCCATAAGGCCTTACAGTAAAGTGTAGATAAGCCTGCAAAAGTGCTGCGGGATATCTGCCCCCCTTAGTAAGTAGTAACACAAAACACGTTTACTTGGAATAACGCATTAGGTGAGATGGGTGTAAATTTCAATCAATGTGTTTCGGGTGGAGATTAAAATGAGTTAATGTTGAGAAACGTAAATTTTTCTTTTACATAGAGTAAAAATCCACACATTCAACATTATTGTATGTTTTATGATTTTAGAGAGCGGATAGAGAGTGAGGTTGTATAAAAGTTGGATCTACCTACCAACTGAACCTGCTTGATTCTTGATACTGTACTGCAGAAAAGGTGCTTTATTTCACAAAAAGACAGGCACAGCTATTTGTTAAGGACATAGGTGTGATACCAAAAATTAAATCAGATGTTAGAATTCTTATGATTTTTGGAAGTGCATCTTAGAGTTGCCTTGATCAATGCTTGTGAAAATACTACATTACGTATAAACATTGAAAGCTCAGTACTATACTCTTGCTCATATGCAAAAGACTCTTCTTAGATACTATCAATATCCCTATTACTACTATATTAATATTGTAAATTAAAACATTAAAGACAACCAAATTATCACCATTTCCATTGTACTCCTGCCATTTGATTGAAGACCGCAGTTATCTGCCAGCCCATAGTGTAAACTTGTAGGTCTCATGCATGAATCATTGTGATGTTTTTATGGAGAGCCTCTGCTATTCACCATGCAGTGACAGGTTACATCTGTGGCAAGCATCTGCAGTGTGACTATCCCGTGCTCTCCACAGAATAACTGAAGGCCAGGATGATATTTTTTAAATAATCCAAGACACCATGGGGATGCAAAAATCTGGATTTGAAATATAAGGCCATGGACCCTTATGTTTTTTATAAGCAAGATACTTCAAATCAACTATATCAAAAACCCCACATTCATATGAATAGAGTGGACCATAAAATAGCTGGTAGAGCACCACCTAGCACTGCTGTAGTGCAGTAAATGTTTGGATTTGTGTGATGTCCATAGATCCAGAAGAGTTTTACAGATGGCCCACAAAAATCCACTAACCCTGTGCACAAACTAAGCAGAAAAATAATAGATCCAGCTGTGTCTGACATGATTGTGTTTCAAAGGAGTGGATCTTGCATGGCTTAATTGCATTTCTTATCCATATCCTTAGACTAGATATCAGATATAAGCATTGATCAGAGGCATGCATTTTGATGTCTTGTGTCACCAAAAGTCCATATTGACCATGTGATTATAATATATTCCCAGATGATGTTAAATAATTTTTCATTTGACCAGACCTTCATGAGTTCCCTTTCTCATTATAAACAAAATCTGTTATCTAATCATCAGTCATGTTTTTGCCTGATCTTATAAAAATATTTAATAGTCAGGCACTTTGTGATGAGAACAATATGGGATAGCAAAGTACGTGCCAGACAAGGAGTCAAGATACCTGAGTTCACATCCCTTCTTGGATACTCATGGGTAGACGTGTGAAGGCCTGGAAAAAAATTCTGGAAAAAAAAGGGGGGGACATGTTTTTTCCATTTTTTCCCTGAAGCCTTTTGTGTTTTTTCCTGACAAATTGAAAAAAGAAAAAATGATTATCGAATGTATTATTTTAAATGATGAATAGAATATTTTAAGACAGTGTGTACTAATATTTTCCAAATCATTTCTTAAAAATATGCATAGTATCTGATTATTCTGATTTCTGTGCACTAAAGACAAGCAAGTGCTAGGTTACAAACTGAACTCTCCAATGCAAGACCAAGAAACAGTGCAAGAACACTTCCTTTAGGAGGTGCTGCTATTGTCACAAGAAAAAGAAAAAGGTTTCACTTTTGTTTTTGCATGTGGGTGGGTGGGTTTGGTTCTGCTCTGTTCTCTTCACTAGGTCTCAAAGCATTGGAAGAAAATACAGAGCAACAAAAATGATTCTGATTAAGTTTCATGCCCATTCATTGAAACTTAGTCCCACTCCCTTCAATTCATTTATCCCCTCTTCAATTGTTTTTACAAGAATGGGGTTTTTGTTTTATTTTTGTTTTATATCTTTGTGGAGAGGAAATATGAATGGTTAATTCTGGATTTTTAAACATTGTTTTGTAGAGGATTTTTTGTTCCACGTAAACTAGTGGACAGTTCAGGAGATTGTTACTTCATTTGTTACTTACAATTGCAAATAAATATTATTTAAAAAGTAAATTCTGTTTGTAATAATTGTTTGGATACAGTATATTTTAATATTTATTTATTTATTTATTTATTTGGCTTATATACCGCCCGTCTTCCCGAAGGAACTCCGGGCGGTTTACAACAAGAAGACATTATAACAATAGCATACAATTAAATAAAACAATTTAAAACAGGTAAAACTAAGCAATGGCAGATGGCGGGAAGAAAAAAAATTAAATTATTAGTCACCAAACGCCTCTCGGAAAAGGAGTTTTTAATGCCGTCCGAAAGTCTGGCAGGGACTCTGCTAGGCGCACTTCACTGGGGAGATGGTTCCACAAAGTAGGGCCAGCCACAGAGAAGGCCTGGATACGGGTGGAAGTTCTCCGGGCCTCCCTGGGCGTGGCCACCCGCAGCATGTGTGCCTGCGACCACCTGGTCGGTCGGGCCGATGTTGACCACTGGTCGATCCGCTCTGCCAGGTAGTCAGGTCCCAGGCCATGGAGGGTTTTATAAATTAAAACCAAGACCTTGAATCTGATTCAGGACGCAACGGGCAACCAATGCAGGCAAGCCAGAACTGGGGTGATGTGGTCGAACCGACGCACACCCGCCACCAGTCTGGCCACCGCATTTTGAACCCGATGCAGTTGCCGAAGGAGAGTCAGGGGCAACCCCATGTAGAGCGCATTGCAATAGTCTAGTCTCGAGATCACCAGCGCTTGCACAACAGTCCTGAGGGAGTCCACATCTAGGTAGGGACGAATCTGGGCTATTCGATGAAGATGAAAAAAGGCAGTCCTGGACACTGCAGCCACCTGGGTGCTTACCTTTCTGCAGTGAACTGCTATACTAGTTGTGATAAGGACAGATATGCCAGGTCAAATTGTCTATAGTCATATTTTATGTTTCTAAAATAACAGAATGACTTTCAAGCTGTAAAATAGGATGAGGAGCGCTAATGTAGCATTGTTTCAATTTTTCCAGAAAATTCTGTGGGTTTTTTCCAAAAAAGGAAAAAAGCAGGGAGTTTTTTCCCAGCTTCAAAATTTCCGGAAAGTTTACATCTCTACTCATGGAGTACTGGTAAATCACTCTTGGGATATATAACATACTGTTAAAATCCAGTTAGAGCCAATATAAGATGGGAATGATTTGATAGCACATAAGCTTGTTATAGCCATATAGTGGTACAAAACCTAAATGATGCAAGGATTCTCACATTGTTTATATGCACCTTCTAAATCTAAAATATAAGACACGAATATGCCATGTACATACCTGTTATGACTAAAAACAATGACCTCAGCGCTACAATCTTAGGAATTCAAAATAATTGTATATCTGAAAAATATTTTATATTTTCATTTTATTTAATACAAATAATTGCATCTTTTACTTGCTAACAAACCTTGCTCATGAACAATGTAGGCAAAGGAAAAGGATTCCTTTGCAGTTTGTGTGAGTCCCATGCGTTTTGATCCTCCATTTCATTAGAGTAGTGTGCTCACCTGTTTTACGAGAATTTTCGTGTTTGGCATATTTATCTATTTAATTTTATTTTAGAGTATTTTTACCCTGCCTTTCTCCTTGGACATATAGGACATTTGTTGCCTGAAAAATATTTATTATGGTTATTTTGTTTTGCTTCTTTCCCGTTTGTCTTGAACAAACATCATTTTCCACCTGTTTCTTCTCCCATCCCTCAGGCTTTCTCTTCTGCAAGAGAAACACAACCTGAGCAAATCCATAAGATCTCTGGGGTTTTACAGTAAATGGAGGAATGTCCTGGGAAACTGTGGCTAGAGTGGGCTCAGCATCTTCCTTTGCACCCATCAGCAGTTAAAATCAGCAGTTTGCATTGTGCCCAGAAACAAATTGGCAGCCAATGGAGCCGATGTAACAGAGGAATTATATGTTCCCTATAACCAGCCAAGCACTGACCAAAGGTAGACGCATGTAGAGTGCAATGCAGTAATCCAGCTTGGATGTAACTAAGGCATATATCACTGTAGCCGCATCAGACATCTCTAGGGACGGGTGCAGTTGGCACCCTGATTTTAACTGTACAAAGTGATTCCAGGCTCAGAAATGAATCCAGGAGCACCCCCATGCAGCACAGCAGTGTTTTCAGAGACTGTGTAACCACATCCAATACATGCTGACTGGCCTTTGTCTTGTCAGGATTAAGTTTCAGTTTATTCATCCTCATCCAGTCTGTTACTGATATTAGACACCAATCTAGAACTGAAATAGCTTCTTTGGATTTTGATGGAAAGTGTATGTATATAGTATATGCATATAAAGCAAAGTGTTCTGCTTATATAGTGCTTAAAGAACTCTCTGGACAATTTGCAATTTAATTATGCAGAGTGCACATTGCCCTCCACCCCCAGCGAGCCAGGTACTCATTTTGCTAAACCTCAGAAGGATAGGCTGAGTCAACCAGAGGCTGGCTACCTGGGATTGAACTCTGGGTCTTGAGTGAAGTTTTGGCTGCAGTACAGCAGTTTAAGCACTGCGGCACAAAGCTCCTTTTTGCTTATTAGTAAGTAAAAACTGACTGGATAGCTGAGTGAGCTAAGTATCTGGCTGAGGAGCCAGAGGTTGGGAGCTTGATGGTGTGCTCTTGGGATGCAGGTGCCCCATGGAGTCTCTCTGTGTGGCTGATTGCCGTTGCCCTGAGCTTCTAGCCTCTTTTCCGGTGCGGCTACTGTTGTGACACATCGGGAGTTTTCCCTTACTGTCCCATCTCCATACATACCTCCAGTTTGGCATGCTGTTTGGGAGAAAGGCCAGAGATTGATTCTGCTGGGAAATGAGTATGTAAGGACAGTTCTCCACACTTACCCTATTCTCCACAGTATTGAAATTCTGCTAAAAGTCTCTCTCCAGACCCTTATGGATGACTGGTTCATTGCAAATAAGCTTCTGATTGTGATTAAACAAAAGGTGTTTAAAATGAATGATTAAATGCAATCTATGTCTTAAAGATCAGTAGTGATGAAATTTTTGAGATTCGGTATAAAAACTCACGCTATAGAAATACACCTGTGCATTGAACAAATTGGCTTTCTCTTTTTTCTCCCAGTATTAGTTGTTTCTTATTCATTCTGTTTTGGCCCAGCTCATCACAAAAACACTATAGCAAACAAAAAGATATTCCTGTCACGGATACACTGCTGAAGTTTGGGAATTGCTGGACAGACTAGTACAGCCTACTTTTATAAGGTGAAAATGTCTCCATCAGAGATGTGCATGGGCCAAGGAAATAGCAGTTCATTGTACAGTGGTACCCTGACTTAAGAGCAGCTCGACTTAAGAGCTGAAAACTATTGGTGTTTCAACTGCCACCTTACAAATTTTAGATATGGTCTGATCATCTTACAAATATTTTTTTCATTTTTTGATTTTTTTAACTAATTTTTTCAATTTTTTAGATAGGTACCCCGACTTAAGAGTGGTTCGACTTAAGAGCTTGCATTTGGAATGGATTAAATTTGTAAGTTGAGGTACCACTGTATTTTGTTTCATTGATGACTGCAAACCGCTGACCTTTTCCCCAATGAAACACAAATCAGTTCATTCATCCTATATATTGTTTTAAGACTACCACTACCACTTTTGGAGACAGTGGCCCAGCTCCAGTTTTGGAAGCCAGGCCTGTTGTCTCTGGGCATGCCCACCACCCAGCTGAGAGGCAAGAACATGCACAGAGATAACCCCCCCCCCCAGGAATCCAGTGCTTGTCTGGAAAGAAAGAAAGCCCAGCTGCCTAATTTGTTGTTAGGTTTGTGTCCATCTGTATTGTCCATTAGTAGACTGGATGTAAACATTCATATTTGAAAAATAATCAGGTTGGTCCATTATTTGCATGGGGCTAAAGGAGATTTTTCTAGGTATTGGACAGAGGATAATGAATCACTGGAATTTAACAGTGCTCAGAAGTAAATCATATGGAGTGCTGTCACTATTGTTTCCACTTAAAGATACAGATACATTCACCACATCAGTTGTTATTCTATCCCAGAAAATAAGAGTAGCAGAACTGGGTACAGAATTGTAGCCTCTTTCATCCTCACATGGCTAACTTCTTATGGACTGCATGGGATTTGGCTGTAATTGTAGACAGCATGCTTGTATTCGGAATACAGTACTGTAGTTCAGTGGTTCCCGACCTTCCTAATGCCGCAACCCTTTAATACAGTTCCTCATGTTGTGGTGACCCTCTTGCCCTGGTTGGAAGAGGCCACAAGCCCCCTTTGGCAGGCCACTACTGCAGGTGCCATAGAGGACTTCCCTCTACAGGCAACCTCAGCCAATCGCAGCCTCCAGTGCCATTGACTGACAACCCCTCCAACCTATCAAGCTGTAACTCACTCTTTCCCCTCTTCTCCCCCCTCTTCCAGACCCAAGCCGTTTGAGCCTTTTTCTTCACTGGCTCATTGCGATTGTGAAATGGTCATTTGACTTCCAAAGGGGTTCCGACCCCCAGGTTGGGAACTACTGCTGTAGTTAATACTAATCAAGTTGATCTGTAAGAGAAACTTGTTTTTTACAGTTTAAACAAATCAAAGAGACTTGAATCCTTTTCAACTGTTCGAGAAAAGTATAACTTGAAAGTTTGAGCAGCAAGAGAATTATGTCCCTGGTCTCTGCATGTTGTTTTCACATGAAGTCTATCGAGATAAAAATAGGAACATATTTGGAAGTCTGTTACCTAATAATTCATGTTATATTGTGTGATTGGTCTTTCATAAAGTCATGGGAGAAAAGTAGGGGAAGCAAGTAGTTGGGGTAGACTGGCCATTACTGAAAATTGAACCAGATTTCTTGCCCATACATTGTTGAGGAAAAGGTAGGGCACTATATAGCTTGGTTGGAGTTTTGTCGACAGCTCTGTACCTTGAAAGGCACCCACCTTTCCATAATGGTAGCTTCAGGGATTCTCCCCTTTATAGAAAAAAATAATGATTTCAAAATATTCAGGTTTTTCAGTCATTTGTCCTAAGATAGTAGGCTGCTACCTTTAAATTAGAATGGCCTTTGCCTCCTTACTTAAGGGGGCAATAACCTGAAGAGGTTCTAAAAGCTGTAGTCCATATGGCCGACTCAGGTTAAGTAGCTTAAAGATGTGTCAAAATTTTTCTGCGTACTCATCCATCCAGCTTTATACGTCTGAAGTAATTTTGTTATGAAAGACAAACTAATCTCTCTCTCTCTCTCTCTCTCTCTCTCTCTCTCTCTCTCTCTCTCTCTCTCTCTCTCATCTCTGTGCTGTTGGAATATAATTGTAAACATTTGTTAAAAATATTTGTAAAAACTGTTGAACTATTAAATCTGTCAGTTTTTATCAATTTACGAGAAGGAGGCAGTGCTTCATTTCTGGTTTTTAGAAATGAAATAATGGGTCAGAGTTATAAAAAGGTGCTGATTCAAACTAATGTTGCTTACAAATCTCAAAAGAGGGCTCGTTCAAGTAGCTCCAGGCTATGAATTGGATCTTTCAAAGATAGCCTCTACCACAGTATTTCCCACTTGCCAGGATTACGTTTCAACTTGTTTTGTCCCATTTAGTTTACATGGTTGCCAGATGTTTTATAATACTTCTACCTCCCTGGGATAATATGAAAAAGACAGAGGTGAATGAATACCTTCTGTTTATGGGTGCTGGAGAACATATATCCACAGTTTCATGTTCATGTTAAAAAGCACGCCTCTTGTAAGACTTCTCCGTGGGAGGAGTGCTGGTCCCCTAGCACCAATTTCTGGGTCATGTAATGAAGGAATGGAAGCAGCTCAGTACAGTATTGCCAGTCCTCATTCAGAAATATGGAGCAGAAGGATGTTTGGACCTAGGCTACAAATGCTCCTAAGATGTGTGAGAAACACAGTTTGGTTGTACTTGGTAAACTGGAGCAGTAGAGGTCATCTGTTAGTGCAGCTAGACTCTTTCTGCTGATCAGATCAGGCTAAAAGTCATATTGGAAAGGAGTTCCAGTCCTAGAACACCTGGGTTGGGATCAACTGAGCTAGATAATTAGTTTAATCTAGAAATTCTTGACTCTACAACAAAGTTCAGGAATACATCTGCAAGTGCCAGGTTCCAAAGACTGACTCTCTGAATAAGGTCATTCACTGGAGCTTAGACATTGTCAGTCTATAAACTTAACAGACAGTGATTATGCATGACAAAATTTTCCACTTCAGATCACTTTCTTTGCCCTACACAAACATTAAGACAAATATTTGTCTTACAAACTATGTGAGATGAGTTATTTAGCTGTGTTTTAGCCCGGACCTTCATCATAAAAGTACAATGCAGCTCCAATAAAAAGAGGGTAAAATGGAGACTGAAATAAGCAAGGCAGTATTAAAAATTTAGAACAAAATTCTATAAATTATTCTGCATATAAAATGGAGACGAAAAGAAAAATTAAAACGAATGAATCAGAATTAAAATATTAAAAATTTAAGCAAAGCTCTCTATTTCTGGGTACTGTACTTGTTCACAAATGAACAGCACAGTCTGTTTGCCGCCCTCACGAAAGTTCCCATATAGCTGATAAACACTGTGCTGAAGTTATAAGTTTGTATCATAGTAGGGCATCTTGTTTGTATATTTAACAAAAACAGATCAAATAGTTTTTTTTAGCTTGGTTCAGTGTACAAGATCTTCAGTCTCAGTGATTCTCTGTACTGAAACAAAAATGTTAATAACAGTTTTAGGACACCGATCTTTGTAACAACTAGTAAGAATTCATTCTGTGTTGAGCCAGGTGTCTTCCTATGGATGTATCGTCTAGTGACCCGCCTGCCAGTGGTGTAGCTTGTGAGTGACAAAAGGGTGGTCCACATCCGGCAAAATATTTTAGGGGGTACAGTCTGCCCTCACATCTGCACACTGTGGGCAGCAACAGGTGCCACCTGGGCATGCCCTGCCTGCTATTCCCCTTCCTTTCCTCCCTTTCCCAGTCATAGCTCAGGAGCCCATCTTCAAGAAGCAGTATCTGGGGGATCTGGCAGGGGCAGCAGAGTCCCAGGGCACTTGGGACTGGTTCTGTGACAGCATCTGGTCTGTGTCGGTGTGCCCAGAGCGCAAGTCAGAGCAGCTGTTGGCACCACCAAGGGTACCTGTTGGCTCATGAAGCAGCTGACCAATGGATGAGGCGGGGATGGGTCCTGGAAGGGCCCAGGTGGTGAGCTGTGATGGGAGGTGGACCTGGCCCAAATTGTCTGAAGGCTCAGGTCCTGAACCCATTTTGAGATCTTTTCTATATCTCTCCTTCAAACTGGGTGTGACTCCCACACTGGGAGAAAAGTTCTCGGGCCAAGCAACGGTTTCAGCTCACCTGCCCCTCCTGTCCCACCTCTTTGGTTCTGCCTTGGCAAGGTGGGAAAGCCCTGACTGTTTTTATATGTTTGGTCAAGAATCTGCTGATGCTTTGTGCTCTTCCTTCCACAACTCCTCAAGCTGTTCTTCACCCGTCTGCCTCCAGAGCCTCCACTGTGGTCGTTTGTCATTGAAGGCAGGGTAGCCTGTGGGAACCCCAAGTAGGTGGCATCTGATGGGGAGCCAAACCCCACTCTGTCTGTACTAGCATTTTAATCAAAATCCTCGTTCCACAAAGGATTTTGTTGACAGTGGACAGAACCCAGTCTTGGCAGTGCTGCACCTAATAATCAAACCTCAGTTTTTCAACCCAGCATTATTGAATAAGTGCAGTTACCAACTGCCACAAGTTACGTTGCAATCCAGAGTCACACCTGACAAAACAGCATTTTATAAAGCCTGGTTACTTCAATGTTACCCAGAGACTGTCATTGCCATCTTAAGTGGGAAGATTGTTGAACAGCAGGGTGGATGGTACACTCCCGGGGCTTCTGTCTTATTTTGAATTCTTAAGATCAGATGAAAGAATTAACATCCTGTAGATTCTTGGACAGTATGGTAGGAAGGCAGTGGTAGCAGGTAAAACAGGGATAATCCTATTTCACCATCCATCAGAACAGCTGCTGTGTCAGAGGGTAGTCTGGCTTTATTTTATCACCCTCATTTGCCTTGGCTTTTGTGATATAAGTTAATTAAGTTTGCTGTTGCAAATGTTGTTAATTGTAGCAGATTTCTCCTTTTATTGAATTGGCATTAAAGAACAAGATGTCAAGAATTAATGGAAAACTCATGGTACTCTGGGAAACAATGGCTGCATCTCATATCATTTGTTAAACTTCTTTCTCCGTTTCTTCTTCTCTGGTGCACTGTGTCTCAATTACAGGGTCACTACAGAAAGGATCCACTTATTATTCAGTTAGTACCCTTGTCCCTCTTGGTGCAAGTTCTGACCTGGCAGGCCACTGCAGTAGTGATTGGGAAAACTTCATGTGAGCCCTTTCTCCCAACAACCGTTGAGCCACTTGCTCATTGGTGCTTGAAGGAGAACAAAACAAGCAGGTTGTTGCTCCTGGTTACAAACCAACCATGCAAGGTAGAAATTTGAACAGCCACAAAATATTCTAAAAGCTCTGATTTAGTACATTTAATCCCACTGTCTATCTGAATGAAAACACATTTGATTATTTATTGAATATATATATATATATATATATATATATATATATATATATATATATATATATATATATATATATATATATATATATATATATATATATATATATATATTAGTAAAACATGTCGATTCAAGAAAAGGCTTAATGACTGGAACATGTGAAGCAGTTTCATAATACATGGAGTAAAAGCAGTTTCAGAGTTTTGGAAAATTAGAGCACTCCCACATAAAAGAATAAAGCTATCTAATACTAACTAAGCTATACTTACAGCATATCTTCAGGGTTTAAGTAGAGTTCAGCATGATAGTAGATATAGAAGCAAATATAAAGAAACTTGGTAGAAGAAAGTTGCTGCTTGACTAACCCATTGTTCTATCTCACCTCATATTGTATCATCCTTTCATGACTGGAAGTTCCCATCAATGAGATGAAGTCAGTTTATCAGTTTGTGCTTCATTAGCACTCCCAGGACCTCCATAGCGGCAGATACTCCAAGGCTTTACAGCTGTTGGAGATGCCTCTACTCAATTCCCTGATCTTGTTTTCATAGTTGGCTCAGCTCAAGCAGTTTTAAGGTTTTAAAATAAATGGAGAGGATGTGTCTGCTTGTTTCATCGCAGTCTGGATGACAAACCCAACGTGATGACTTTTTAAAAAGTTCTCATTACTGAAAATCAACAAAATGTGGCAAATCATTTATACAGTTCTAAAAATGTTCTATTTACTATCTGGAATAGTTTTGTACAAAAGGTTTGGCAGTTAGTTGGCTCTGAAAATGTGGGTGTATCGATGGCAGTAATTCAAGATGCAGGGGAGCCTCAGGAATATTAGACATATATAAATGGGTGAATATTTTCTTCCAGCTTAGTGCAGCACTGACATTGTGGATATCTGATCCAAAGGTTGCTACAAGTCTGTAGAGGCCAGTGTCAAATCTCACTTGGCAAAATCCTGTTTTGCCTGGCAACAAAAAAATGCAATCAGTTATTCAATCTCAGCAGGGATCATATTTGTACCTCAGTGCTAGGGCAGCTACGCTGGGCAGAACTTCAAGTGGAATGATAAGATTTTGACCATTGATGGATCTAATGTCCAGGTGCCAGGGGTGTGGAGTCCATTGCCATAACCCTGCTTTGTCTTTGATGTCTTACTATGTATTACAAAAGCAGTAAGAATGGAGGGTCTCAGGACAACCTGGTTTGTTTGAAACAGATTTTGAATACTTTGTCATCTGCAATCCACCATTACAGCTGACATGCTCTGTTACTTTATGATCATAAAACCAGCAGAAATATGATTAGGTACTGTGTGAATTAGCAAATATCTACCTCTTTTATACACTTGTTAGGCTTTTCAAAGTTGCTGATTACTTGTATTAATTCTTGTATTAATAGATGATGATCAACTATCTTCCTTTAGAGATAGTTGAAAAGTTTTTTTTCCTGAAAAGTTCTTTTCAGATATTCTCAGGAAATTGTTGTATCTAACAAAAGCTGCAGTTCATGCAGTGAAGCAAGGAGGTAACTTCTAACAATATTGTGGATGCCATTTTACAAGAACTGCAGTAGAAAGAACAAGAGAACTTGCCCTCATAGATATTAAGACCCTGGGTTTATGTGAAGACCATTTGGTGAATAAATAGGACCACAAACTTATATTTGCCTGCTTGGGGGTAAATCCCTTTTAAGTTCAATAAGGTTCTTAAGTGTAGTTGATTTTTTTCATATCAACAGTGTTTTGTTTTGTTTTGATTTATGCAGCCTTGCAGTGTTATTGCCTTCTCTGCACAAAAGATAACTTTACATGCACAACGGATGGACTCTGCATTACGTCGATAACACGCAGTGGAAATAAAATCATGCGTAATAGTATGTGCATAGCAGAAACTGATCTGATTCCAAAAGATAGGCCTTTTATTTGTGCTGTCTCAACAAATGAAGGAAGTACCACTATGCCTCATTGCTGTAATAAAGACTTCTGCAATAAAATAGATCTTCCAATTCCAACACCAGGTAATTTTATTTTATTTGAAAAACATACAAAGCATAAGGGAAGCGAAAATAGTACAAATAAAGTGAAAATAGTTGAATAGCTTATTGCTAGCCATGTTTTCATGAAATTCCTCCCACTCCTGTTTTGATTTTTGAATATACTAATGAGAATACTGGGTAACGGGTAAGAGAACCCTGTGCAGATATGTCTATAAAATATACAGTAGTTCTGTTTCATTCCATAAACCACCAGGAACTGAGTATGCATGTTTTACTAATAGGTTGTTATTTCTGCCCCACTTCTCTGTCTTTCCCCTCTCCCTTCTCAACTCTTAGGTCCTCTACCAGGAAAGCCTTCGCCTGCTTTAGGACCGGTGGAATTGGCTGCTGTCATTGCTGGGCCTGTTTGTTTTGTTTGCATTTCACTCATGCTGGTTCTATATATCTGCCATAATCGTACAGTAATACATCATCGTGTTCCAAGTGAAGAAGATCCTTCAATGGATCGTCCCTTTATATCTGAGGGAACTACGTTGAAAGATTTAATTTATGACATGACTACTTCAGGATCAGGATCAGGTATTAGGGTTTTTCTCCATATATATCTTCAGGTTATCTTTTAGAATGCACTAATAGTACTGTACATAGCAACTTGCTAAATCTAATGGGATCATTAACATTGTTTTTTCTGGGATGTTGAGGTTCTTACATGTAGGCTAGCATCACGTTGCTGTTGTGTAGTATAACAATAGCGTTTACCAAAAAGGGAACATCTTTATCTTACAAGTCAAAAGCAAAAAATTGTCAGAAGTTTAGCTGCAGTGGCACGTCCGGATCCAGTTCCCTACTGTGAAGAAACCATACCTGAAATTATCAATGTTGAGGTTTGTCAGATTTTCTTCTGCTTTCTGTCTACACAGTTCTACCAAAATGCTTTAAATGCACAATGAAATAACAAAACAAAGCAGGAGACCTGAAAGCATCACTATCTCTTTGAATCTTCCAGGAAGATTCATTGTATAATACAGTGATTGCTAACCTAATTCCATAGTCATTATGCCAACTTGAGAGAATTGGGATCCCAAATCTTAAAAAAAAATGTAGATTTAATGATACTGTTTCTTTTATTGATCCTTAGACAAAGATTACAATGACTGTGACTGCATTTAGAGGCTATATTAGACAAAGATAATGTTAAATCAGGAGTGCATTCCACCATTCAGTGGAATTGAAAAAGTTTGGTTTCTGTTCTGGAGTAAACACTACTTGTTGCAATATCTGCATCCTAAGCAGTGTCTACTCTTAACTGTGGTTGATTTAAAAAAAACAACACTCCCAATTTGTTTGAAGTTGGCTTGTTTGAAAAAGGTTATCCACATTTTATTTTATTTTAAAATATGATGCAACAAGGGGTTGTTGATCTGATACAGGTATGGGGAAACTGTGGCTGTTTGAAAATGGTTGGACTGGAGCTCTTATCATCCTTGACCATTGGCCACTTTGTCTGGGATCTAATGGAAGGAAGAGCATTCTCATAGCCATACCAGAGGGTGGATAATGGGGTGTACCTAGTTCTACTGAGACGTATTTGATAGCTACTCTAAACCAAGTTTTAGCTTAGTGAGTCTGGATAAATTAAGTAGATTTTTGTCACAGAAAATAAACATTGATTTTTCAGGTTTGCCATTACTCGTTCAAAGGACAATTGCAAGAACAATTGTACTACAAGAAAGTATTGGGAAAGGTCGTTTTGGAGAAGTGTGGAGAGGAAAATGGAGAGGAGAAGAAGTTGCAGTGAAAATTTTTTCATCAAGAGAAGAACGTTCATGGTTTCGTGAAGCAGAAATCTATCAGACTGTTATGTTACGTCATGAAAATATACTTGGGTTTATAGCGGCAGACAACAAAGGTTAGGAAGTTTTTAAATGATTTCTCCTTGTCAAATTCATAACATTATATATAAAGAATCCATGCAAGTCACTCAGCAGAAACCTTTATTGAAGCAATCGTTTGTACAATTCGAAAACATATTGTTTTGGTGATAGCCATCAAAAATTTATAAATGCTTTTAATGATCTGGGATAATTGTGCATTGATTTGGTTTCTGTACTTAAGCACATGTATTCTATCAATTCTTATGCATGTGTGTGTTTGTTGTCATTACAGTTGTGACCGACCCTTCATGACTCCATGTCCATGGAGTTTTCTTGGCAGGAATACTGGAGTGGCTTACCAGTTCCTACTCCAGGTGCCTAGAGCACCTGGTATTCCCTGGTGGTCTCCCATCCATGTACTAACCAGGGCCAACACTGCTTAGCTTCCAAAATCAGGCAAGATTGATTGTGCTTAGGGCATCTAGGCAGCTCCTTCCTATGCATAACAAAAACTAAATCATGTTACATTCTCTGGATATTACTCCCTGGTAAATATTTATAGGCTGAAATCCTGTTGCTTAGTGTAGTAAGAATCTAATTTCTGAAGAGAAGTAAATTGCCACTATTTTCTTTTTCAAGAAAGATTCCAACACCTGCAGTGAGAAAAAATTGCTAGCTCCTTGGAATGAATTGCTAGCAATGATATAATAATTTTAGTCTAATGTTTGGTAGGATATAGATCTCCCAAGATTCTGCTAATCAAAGAAATTTTGTATACATATAATTCATTATTGAGTTGTTAATATTGGTTATAATATATTCTGTCAAACATTGTTTGCTCCTTATTTATCTAGACTGTTTAAGTGTACTAACTCTTTGCATAAACAATTTAACTGATCCATAGACAATTAAATCTCCTTGACTTCTTGGGATGCAATAAAAGTAGTGTGTGCAGATTTGTGTTTTTTTATTATTACTATGTTTGTATTTGTACCTTTGATTTTTACATAATACTGTATAATATTCTGTTTTACAGACAATGGGACATGGACACAGCTTTGGCTTGTTTCAGATTATCATGAGCATGGCTCTCTCTTTGATTACCTAAACAGGTATACAGTTACGGTAGAAGGAATGATAAAACTGGCTTTGTCCACTGCTAGTGGACTTGCACATCTTCACATGGAGATTGTTGGCACTCAAGGTAATCTATGTACTAAGTATATCAGTATGGTCTAAGGAGAAAACTGTTACATTAATACAATCAAAAATAAATAAGTTAATTATATGCTCTCAAAATTCTAACAGTATACAGTAGTTGACCCATTTTATTTTCAGGAAAAAATATTTCTGTTCTTTGGACTCAGTTAATAAAACATTCATATTAGTTTTGTTTTAATGTTTTAGGTACAGTGGTACATCTAGATATAAAATTAATTGGTTCCAAGGGACCCGTTGTATCATGAAAGTTTTGTATCTAGAAGCACGGTTTCCCATAGGAATGCATTGAAAACCAATCAATCTGTTCCGGAGGTCAGAAAACAGTCAAAAGAAGAAGAAGAAGGAGGAGGAGGAGGAGGAGGAGGAGGAAACAGGTTAATTGGTTTTCAGTATATTTCTATGGGAAACTGCGTTTTGAGATCCCCACTGGTGCGTTCGGCCCCGTGCCACCAACTTCCCCTTGGGGTGCTCTGAAGCCTAAGAAAACACAGCGAGGGCGGAGGAGGTTTGTCCATGCCGTGATGCCTTTGGCTTTGGGGCTCCTGAAAAGGAGGTTGGTGGCACGGAGCTGCCTCTGAGGAAATATACCCCCCCCAAGCAGCTTTGGCTCCCTATCACCCACCTCCTTTTCCAGGTTCAAAAGCCAAAGGAAAGACAGCAAAGGGGGGGAGGTGTCCCTGCTGTGATGCTTTCGGCTTTCAGGTACCTGAAAAGGAGGAGGCGGCAGGGACCAAGGACCCAGCAAGAGATTGAGTGGGTGAGAGGTGACTCCACCACCCGCCCACTTGCCCCTTTGCTGGGTTGGGGCAGCCAGGATCAGGACTGTGACCGAGCCAGCGGGCGAGCGGTGAATCCACCCCCTTGCTGGGTCGGGCCAGCCACCATTTTAGCCCCACAAGCTGGACTTTCCCCCTCTTTGGGGGCGATGCATTTTTGACAGCCCCCTCCTTGCATGGTGGGTGACTGAAATTTAGCGCTGGCAAAGCAGCAGAAAGCCTGGCGTTCAGTCTCAAAAAAGCCCACTGCTTGGCCCACTGTGGTGAGCAAAGTTGGATGGCGGCTCCTTTTCTGCTTCTATGCCCAGAACCACAGGCAAAAAGCTGGTGTTGGCTGGGCAGGCGCCCCAGCACCAGCTTTCCCCGTGTAGCTTTGGACTCCCTGCGGGAGATGGACTTCTATTGCAATAAGCCGCCACCACCAAAGTGGAAAAGAAAGAAACCCACTTTTACTCCCCACCGGTCCTTGCCACCACTGTGGTGAGCAAAGTTGGGTGGCTGCTTGCAAAGCCTTTTCCGCACTTTAAGGCTTCACGAGCAGCCACCCAACTTGGCTTGCCACAGTGGTGGTAAGCCAGAGGCAAAAGGTGGCAGGGGTTGCTTCAGACAGTGAGCTTTGCCACTCGTCACCCACCCACCCGCCTTTGCTCCCTGCAGTGGTGGTGAGCAAAGCTGGGTGACTGGTTGTAAAGGAGCCAGCTGGCTGAAGCAAAACTGAAATGCCTCCCCCTGCCATGATGCCTTCGGATCCATTGCAACCACCTCCCTTTCGGAGCCGAAGGCACCACTGCTGGGGGAGGCTTGGGGAGGTGGAGGGGTTTGAAAAAAGGCACCTTGCAAGCACCCTAACTTTGGCTTTCAAAGCCCTCCCGCTCGCCAAGTCAAATTTGCCGTTGGGGTCTCCTTCACCTTCATGGGATACAAAAGAAACTCCATGGGGTGCAGTTCCCCCCAATTGAGTTTCTTTCTCAAGTTTTTTTTTAATCTAGAGGTGTTCATATCTAGAGGTACCACTGTATAATGTTTTCCCTACTAACCATAACGAGTAAGGCTATATCAATATTTTATTCTCAAAGGCTTTCACGGTGAGGATCTGATAGCTGTTGTGAGTGTTTCGGGCTGTTTGGCCATGTTCTGGAAGTTTTTCTTCCTGACGCTTTGCCAGACTCTGTGGCCGGCATCTCCAGAGGGCCAGGAGCTCAGGGAACTAGGATAGCCCAGAGCACAGGGAGAACCCCTAGTAGTTCCCTGAGCTCCTGGCCCTCTGGAGATGCCAGCCACATCCAGAACATGGCCAAACAGCCCGAAACACACACAACAGCTACTATATAAATATTCTTTATTCTGTGGCAGTTGTTTGACCTTGATCTGCAGAGATCCGTGTGTAGACTGGTTCCTGAAGAGTTGGATCTCTCTCTCTCTTCTTTTTTTTTTTAAAGTCTTTGGCATATTCATGTGGACAAATGTGAGACACTGATCTATCACTATGTTTACATTTAAAAGTCCATATTTTTAGCTGCTGGTATCATAAGGTCAAGAGGACTAAGCAGCATGCATGGGGCACTACTTTCTCTAGTGTCCAACAAGCCAACTTCATCTACTCACTGGTGGCTTGCCATCAGAATCCTACCTGCAGCCTTAGGAAAGACACATGTGAATTAAAGGAGTGTTACACTTCTGAGTACACCCGTGTAGTGAATGGAAATCTATCTTGACTTGCTGTTAATGTGATGTAGCTTAAAAAGCTATTAGGAATTTATTATGTTGCTTTATGCTGAGTCAGACTATGTGTCCATCTAGTTCAGTATTGTCTCTGATGACTTGTATTGCTCTCTGGGGTGTCAACTTAGGTGCCTGCTCATCTCTATGTGGAGATGCTAGAGATGGAGCTTGGGGTGTTGTATGTACTGTAAAACAGCCCAACATACTAGCATCCATATTTATTTATCAGATTCAGATGGTTGAGATTTGAGAATGGCTTATGGACTTCTTTGGTTGGAGGTATAGCAATAATCACAGTAATTTTCATACATCACTTCTCTTAGTATTGTTTGAGTTTATAAAATATTCCTATTCAGGAGATTCAAGGCCTCCTAAAAATTTTTTCTACATGGCAGATCTCTGTAGGGTCTCCTAAAAGTATTCAGATACTAAATGATGTTATAAATGTTACCTAAATATTTTCTCAATCTGTCACACACACAAAAATTGTTCAACATCGAACTTTGATTTCATTGTACAATATCAAGTTATTTCTTGATATAAATTATTATTTAATATAGTATAGTACAAATTAATTAATGCTTCTCTTTTATATGTGTAATGCTTATCCCTCACTGTGCTTTGTTGTAGGGAAGCCAGCTATAGCTCACAGAGATTTGAAATCAAAAAACATACTGGTAAAAAAGAATGGAACATGCTGTATTGCGGATTTAGGTCTTGCAGTAAGACACGATTCAGCTACAGACACAATAGATATTGCACCCAATCACAGAGTGGGGACTAAAAGGTAAAATATCATCTTTTACTAGAATGTATTTCATAGGTGTAAACCTGAAGGCTAGTCAGCAGGACTCAGCAAAGTCTGCTAAAAGCATCCATTATATTCCTAAAATGCAAACCAGCACTATTTTGTATGTAGGTTTACATACAAAAAGCTCTGTGATTTAAATCCTGACTTGGCTGTGGTGCTCCATTAAGCTTTACTAGTTATCCAGGTGAGGTTATCGGGGAATTGTGTTACCAATCATGGGGATTCTTTGGATGGCACACAGTGATAGGTCATTATGCACACAAGAACGCCAAAGAGATCAGTACTGGAGTAACATTTCATTTTTATTGCCTATTGAATATAATCCTAATGAACCAAAGAAAAGGGGTTATTTTACTCCACCATTCACTCCAGACATACGTACTTACCTGGGGACACTTTGCTCAAAGGATGGCCAGTCCTTTGCCAAAGGATGGATATCTGATGAGAGCAGCTGACGGGATCCAGGCACACCCTCTGTCCATCTCCATCTTCTTATAGACAACCCTGATGTCTATAAGGGTGGTACAGGGACAGACTCCTGAACCCCTGTTGGTTCTGGGGTGGACTCCCACACCCAAGTGGCTGTTTCCTCTGAAACACTTTTTTAGCCCTGACATCTCATTTCTGCATCAGGCACTTCCTTTTTATTTCTGCACAAGCAAGTCCAGCTTCTTATCTCACAGCTCCAACTTCTCATTTCTGCTAACACTGCAGGTTCTCTACACTCATATAAAGGTCTTTTGACATAAAACTGATTTGAACCAATCTGCCTCAATTTTGTGTGTGTCCCCCTGGTTCTTCCCCTCTTGTATGAGCATTCATTCTCACCTGACAATTGACTGAAGAAGCTGCTTGGATGAATAGCAAAACATTTTGATTCCACAAGAAAAGAAGTCCAGTTGCCATTACTGGACTCCCGTATTAAGCGTTACTGTTTCTTTTTCTCATGTTTCACTTTTACATGTCAATGTTGAATGATAGGATACTGAATTTCTCTGAACTGTAGAAATGATTTAGAGTTAACAATAAAAATATGAAACTACATTTGAATTGAACACTGGGAGAAACCCTGTTCTTTGTGTAGTAAACTGAACTAGAGCAGGCCTGTTGAATCAGGGGCATCTGGTGAGTCAACTCCATAAGGTCCATTGATTCAAGTGGGCTTACTCCAGTGTGACTTAATATGCTATGCACATCAGGCAAATCCATGATGATGATGATGATGATGATGATGATGATGATGATGATGATGATGATAAATAAAAAAGATGAAAACCATGTGGCACTTGAAATATTAATTTATATTTTAATGCTAATTTTTGTGGACAAGTCCACTTCATGCCTGGTGTTAATATACACTGGTGTATAGTTGCTTACTATGCTAAACAACAGGATTTCAGCCAGTGACGTCTCAATGAAATGATATTTCCCTAAGATGTGACTGACGTTGCCAGCAGTCAGTGTTTATATGACTAGACTTCATCAAACATATTTGGGAGCCAACAGCAGAATAAGTAGCTGGAAAGGTAAATGTTCTGCCTTTCCCCCTTGCAGGACTCAAGGCAGCTTAATTGATACCTTTAAGAAATAATGGAGATAACCAGGTATTGGTTTTGTGATCAGAATTATCAAATCACAGGTTGAAGAGGTGGGATAAAAGTTACAGGCCTTTAAGGTAGTAGATGTTCAGATTGACTACCTCATTGCTCACTCAAATTGTCATGCAGCAATATGTGACTCTCCCTCCCTCCCTCCCTCCCTCCCTCCCTCCCTCTCTCTCTCTCTCTCTCTCTCTCTCTCTCTCTCTCTGTGTGTGTGTGTGTGTGTGTGTGTGTATTTTTAAAGGCTTCTATAGTTAGAAGCTCTGGTGATGATGGATGAAGTAGAGAAGTAGGCAATAGTGAACATCCTTGAGAAGTGCCCTTAACATATAATTCTGTGCAGTCAGAGTAGTGGAAAAAATATCTGTATCTAGAGTATCATGGAAAAGCCCTGTGTTGCAGATTGTATAAATTGATTTTTATTTTAATAGATACATGGCTCCCGAAGTACTTGATGATTCCATAAATATGAAACATTTTGAATCTTTCAAAAGAGCAGATATATATGCAATGGGATTAGTATTCTGGGAAATAGCTCGCCGGTGTTCGATTGGTGGTATGTACACAAAGAAATGAAGCAAAATTGATTCAGTTTGTTTCAGATAGAGCCTTAAGCTATATTTTTATTTACACATCCCAGGAATTCATGAAGATTACCAATTACCTTATTATGATCTAGTCCCTTCTGATCCATCAGTTGAAGAAATGAGGAAAGTTGTTTGTGAACAGAAGCTACGACCCAATATTCCAAACAGATGGCAGAGTTGTGAGGTGTGTTTTTTTCTAAATGTGCTAAAATAAAGATATTTTCAAACATTGAACCAAGCTAGTGCTTTTTAATTAAAATGATGGGGAACTTTTAGAGGTCTATGGTTGTAGATACTTTCCTGAATTTAGGAAAACAATTCCCATACCTTTCATCATATTCCTTAGAAATATCTCTGGCCTCTTATTGGAGTAGGGGCAATTTTGCCATGTTTTGGGGATCCCTGAGCTTTTTTTAAAAAAAGTCTCTGGAGGTATCTTTTCAAAACCTATTTTTGAGAGAAGATTAATTTCCAAGATTCCTCTGACATTTTGAACAATATGGTTTCACTGTGTTTTGTGTTCAGACCAGGATGATCGTACAGCTGTAAAACATTTTAATAAGACTTCCTGAATAGCCTTGGAATGTAAGTTACGGTTGTTGTTTTATTTTTATTTTATTTTATAGGCATTGCGAGTAATGGCCAAGATTATGCGAGAATGTTGGTATGCCAATGGTGCAGCAAGGCTAACTGCTTTACGCATAAAGAAAACACTATCCCAGCTCAGTCAGCAAGAAGGCATAAAAATGTAGCCATGGAGATGATTCAGAAGGAAACTTTGAAAAATCTACAGGTGCACCTCATTTCTGCATTGGGAAGGCTAATGGTTCTACCTCACCGAGGAACGGAAAAATCCTGCCGCCTTTTACACAAGATAGGAAGACTGCTATTAGCCTAGGACTTCTACAAATGCATTAAATAGTTGTACAGATTCATACTGCGCACTATGAAAACCTCTTTCCTGGGGCTTCAGCAAAATAGAACTCTGTTTTTTCGACGGTTGACACTGGCCTCTATCGTGTTGAGAACAGAAGATGACGCTTAAGATACTGGAGCTGGTGCATACTCTTCATTGTGTTGAAGGATGATTTCAGAGCTTTTGCTTTGCTCATGACGGTACGCTGTATATTCTGAACCACCGTTGGCTTTTTCTCATCAGATTCTGTAGGGTTTTGCTACCAAGAAATTTCTATTGGACATTTTTAATCAGGATTTACTGACATTACCTCATCCAGCCTGGAGGAAGATACAAAACATATGCAACTATATTTTGTAATACATTACTGTTCTTTTGCTTCACTACATTACTTGCCTTCAATAACTCATTGTACTGCACCAGTTAGTGCCATTTTTGAATCTTTTAATGCAACTCATCAGGAACATGCAATGTCTTTGGTGCTTCTTGAAAGGCATTAAATGAATGCTATGGTTCTTGGCTAAAAAGGGATTTCATACTTGCACATGGAATTCCTTTCTTTTTACCAAAAACGTCTAACTCTTTAGTGTGTAGGAACTGAACTATACAGATTAATTCAGTGCTGTTATCAGTGTGATATACCATAATGCATTGTGATATATGACACATAACTTTAAATGACTCTTGTAAAGAGTGTTCAAATGTTCTTACTTCGTTTGATGTCAGAACTAATCAGCAAAAATAACATAGCTCTCTAATGCCATCTGTAGGGGGAAATAGTTTCTACATAGACTGTTTGAAGAAAAGTTTTTCCTAAAAATATCACCTATATCCACTTTTCTTCAAGGGTGCCTTACAGGTAAAAAGAAATGGGAAGAGTCCTATTGGTGTTTATGTAAAGTTTTCATAACTAACTTTGCCTAATTGACAAATTGCATCTTAGTCACATACTTGGGCACATGTCTGATTGCACCACCAAGATGCATTACAGCACCTTGTTTATTAGCAGCTGTAAATTATGGAGACCTTACACAAACTTCATTAAGATTCTAGCCAGTTTATTAGATTAGCCTGACAAGATGACATCCCTATGTACAAAATGAGTTTTCCAAGTACAGTGGTACCTCAGCTTACGAATTTAATCCGTTCCGAATGCATGCTCTTAAGTCAAACTACTCTTAAGTCGGGGTACCTATCTAAAAATTGAAAAAATAAGTTAAAAGTGAAATAAAATTGTAAGTCAAGCAGATCTTATCTAAAATTTGTAAGGTGGAAGTTAAAACACCAACAGTTTTCTGCTCTTAAGTTGAATTGCTCTTAAGTCGAGCTGCTCTTAAGTCAGGGTACCACTGTATTTGGAGTTGTTATATCTACTGTGCCAGTATATATTTCTTAAGGTTGTTAGTGCAGTGAGCTCTAACCATACTAGTCTGTACCTGAGGGGGGCACTGGATATATATTCCTCTCCCTTGGCCTAGAGTGGGTGGTATTGCTAGCAGTGTCCTCACAGCAAAATTCAGATGCAGCAAGATTTGCCCAGGCCAAGAATCAATTGATTCTCTATTGTGAGACAGCTGAAAATTAGTAGACCACTTATTTGGGGTGTTTTGTGATATCTGGTACATGCAGTTAAAATTTAGGTGTCAGTTAATGGAATCTTGTAAAATCTCCCTGGCTATATCTTCTTTTATACATTTAACAGTGAAATACAAGTATTTATGCTTCAAGGCATATCTCTTCACTTGCAAATTTTGGGTCACTATATTTTAAAAGCAATTTCAATTATAAAGAAATTTTTAAAAATTGTCTCAAATCTGGTTTTACTTTTTGTAATAGATAGATGGCAAGCTAAAAGATATTGATTTGATTTTGCCTTTATTTAACTTGCATATGAATGTAAAAAAAATCCCAGACTGAAGAACACCCATCATAATTACGGAGATGCAAAAAGAAAGTAATAAATTTCAGTTTGATAGCATCTATGTCACCTTAACTATCCCTAGTTGCCTAAAGCAAAATGAATTGTTTTAGTACATTAAACTTCTGTGATATATGATAGGACATGTAAAATGCGACCACCCCAAAGCAGCTCAAAACATGAGAAAGGTCAGTTTACTGTAAGACAGGCTTTCGATTAGACATCTTATAAATCACAAAAATTGTACATGGTTAATTGAAGGTTTGATTGTGATGTAATTTAAATGCTAGCCATATTTCCTTTGTTTATTTGGCAATGTCACATGAAGGAGTATTTTGCTTATGTTACACATCCCCCCACCCCCGGCAGTTTTACCTAGGTTAGAGGTGAGCAAATCCTCTGATGTTTTTCTTTGGAAGGACTTTGTTAAGTTTTCCTCTCCTAAATCAGAATATTTAGGAGCTGTCCTAAGCCAAGTTGAATGGTTGAGAAGCCTTTTCTTTTGGCCACCTCTGCTGCTCCCAAGCCATCGCTGTGACCCCCCAGGGGTCCCCTCTCCACCTTCTCCTCATTTCTTTATCTTCAGGCAGAGAAAGTGCTACCAGACATGAGACTGGGAGGACAGATTTATTTTTCTTCCTCCAGTTTTTTCATCCTCCTGGTCATACTGTGGCACCCTACAGTTTTGGGCCCCTACAATCACTGCTTAGTTCATCAGGCAAACAAGGGAATGGGGGGGTGCTTTGGAGGCTGCTAAGAATGAGAGGGGAATGGAAGCAAGAAGGACTTTTCCAGCCTGGGCATTGACCTAGGCATCAGAAAGGTGCAGTGAATCTCTGCTGAAGGCTGAGATTAATTTCCATGAAATCTCTAATAAAGACAGTTAAACACCTATCTAGGCAAGCATTAATATTTTTTTAAAATAATATGTTATTTTTGTTAAAAGTCCAGGGACCAAAATATGTTAGCATTCAAACATTTTATATCATTTAAAGGAGATATCCAAACAATATCTGTTCTGTTTGTGTCATATTGATTCAATCATTTACTGTTAATTTTCACACATGAGAGATAGATTGATATGGGATTTTTATACAGGTTTTTAAAAGTAAAGTTACATTTTAGATCATGGACATATTGTTAGACTGATTTCAAGATATATGAAATGAACTGTAGTAGGTCGTCTTGCAAGAGGACTCAGCTATATTTTCTGGAATGTTGGAACTTTTTGTTGTAATTTTGTGCTGTCAAGTTCCCTCTGATTCATGGCGACCCCGTGAATGAATAGCTCTCCAAAGTGTCCTGTCCTTAGTCGCTCTTGCAAACTTAAGCCCATGGTCCCTTTTAGGGAGTGTTTACTTTTCAAAACCTTAGGTTTTTTCATACGTTTCTGTTTGTTTGCCCAGGTTTTGTTTGTTTCCATAAGTTTCATGTGTAAGAGGTTATTTTGACAAAATAAGTTTTTTATCTATGCTATGAATCCACTTCATTTTAGATCCTCCTTTATACTGTGCCATTAAAGTGGTTTCAATGGTATTTGAAATATTTGCATGTTTGTAGAAAATCAGTTGCTTTAACTTACCTCTTTAAAAGACCAAGGTACATTTACCTCATCATGGGAATAATGTTTAATTTTTTTTTTTCAGGACATTCTCAAGGTGGGCTATTACATATCTCTTAAAATATGGGTATTGTACTGATCAATCTGCAACACTGCTGGTACTTAACTTGCTTTGATCCAAAGCTCTGTGTATGCTCTGTCTACTGGCAGTTCTGCTGAGGTGGCCTTTCATATCAGCTTCAGCACATGGGGGCTGCATGATGTGCTCTATGTGGATATATGCACATGGTGGCCTTGAATACAAACGTACTGCTTGTGTGTGAGCTATGTGTCCACAGCAGAGCATGTGCCTAATTAAACAGGCCTGGATCAAGTTGATTGTATCTTCTGCCAAAATTGCATACCTGGTTTCTGTATTGTACTTTTTCTTTTTTTGCAAGTATGTTTCCTGTTTTGGCAATGTAGCATCAGCCCTTCCAAAGCTGTGTAGGTAATGACATGTATACATTTTTTACACTTTGTATTATAAATGTTGAGAATCTGTACAAATGTGTCACTTTTAAGCCTTACAGAATTGTTCATTTGCCCAAATATGTCTAATTAATTGTGTATTTGTAGAATATATTACAGAGATGTGTAAATAATAGAAGAGTGATGGTTATTGTTGAGTGTTAACACTATGATAGGAAAAATAAAGCAATGGCAGATTTTCTCTTTTTAAAGTAGATACAGGTGTTTGTGGTTTTTTGAGGGGAAACTAAAATCTGCATGATCAATTATTACAATCAGATTGCACATTGTTCTGTTACAATGTATGTTTTTCAGAAAACAAAGGGAATACTCATATAATCATCATAATACTAATCTTAGAAGTGTACTACTGGAAGGGGCTCTATGAATCATTGAGTCCAGTCCCTTTCAAGGCAGCACAGTGGGGAACCAAACTCCCAACTTCTGGCTCCATAGCCAGATATCTAAACCACTGAGCTCTCCAATCTGTAACTTCTCCTTTGTGGCCTTTGTGAAGCCACACAGATGGGTTTTCTAGTGAACACGCGCAAAGCTCGGAATTCCCTAGCAATAGGAAAGTTTGTTAGTCTCCTTCCCCCCTCGCACTGCGCATGTGCGAGAGGCTCCCCTCAAATGCCTCAGTTCTCTCTTACCACCATGTAATCAGGCAGCATCTTGGTTAGTCTCCTTACCTTTTTTTCTCTTCACTAGCATTTTCTGAATATGGCATTTTTGCCTCCGTTTAAATTGTGTGCTTCATGTAGTGGAAAAGTCCCTCATACTGACGGGCATAGGAAATGTTTGTACTGATTGGACAAGAGTCATCGGCCCGACTCCTGTGCTATCTGCAAAAGTTTTACTGCTCAAGCTCTTAAAAATTGGCGCCACCATTTAAACATTTTTTGATCGAGAGGTCCTTAGACCCTTCTACGATTGATACATTGGTTTCTTCAACTCCTAAGTTGAAGAAAACTTTGAAATCAATGTCAGTATCGAAGAAGGACAAAGTGCAAGCTTCCAGTGGTTGAGTAAAATACTGTTGCCTTCAGTTTCGAGATCTTCTGAAGTCATCGATCTCAAAGCGGATCGTCTGTTCTTTCCGATGCCATCTCTAAACTATGGACCTCTTTTTCCATCGGATTCATCATCTTTTGCACCGGACTCTTGAGTCTCGTGACAACAAGCAAATTTCGACCTTGGAATGACTTTTCGTGCAAGCCCAGTCAGCTGGGTTTTGCTCTGAATTACTGAGTCATGGCAACTCCATACAGGATGCAGCTCAGGTATTGGATTGAGCCTCTGCTTCTCTGTGTTTTGCAGTGGGCAGCAACATATTCAAATATTCCACCCTGCTATTTGGTTTGGTGATGGCACCAAGAGTCTTCACCAAATGTATGACCCCTGTCGCTGCCCATCAGAAAACAAGGCATGGTCGTATTTCCATATCTCGTTGACTGGTGGATAGTATCAGTAACCAAGCAACAAGCTCAGAAAGACATTCCATTTTGTCCTCCAAACATTGTCCAGTCTTGGGCTCAGAGTCAATGAGGAAAAGTCCTTGCTCATTCCATCCCAGCTTGTCACTTACATAGGCACCTTTCTGGGCTTCACAAGGATCAATGACATTGCTGCCCTTTTACCTCCTATTTCAGCCAAGTCACACAGTGTTGGCTCACTCGGCCCAGCACCTTCTCAGTCTTACAGTGTCAAGCCCCGCACACAGAATACACAGCAAGCCAAGTTCAATTCTTTGTCAGGAACTTTAGTTGTAATCCAGATAACGAACAAAGTACAGTCCGAATCAAAGCCAAAATACCTTACAGAGCCAAATGCCAAGTTCAAGGGTACAGAGAAACGTCGTAGTCAGAAAGCCGGTCCAAGGTCAGGAAACAGAGTCTGGATACACACAGGAACGTGGTGACAAGGTAAGTGACGCGTTGCTCCCACAGAGGTTTCAGGGTAAACTTGCTAGCTTTATCCTAAACCAGGGAACACACCCATATCTCTGGCAAGGCTCCTGCTAGAACTCAGGGCTTTCAGATCTAATTCTACGCCTATCATTAAAGATCCTTTCCCTGGCTCTCCTGTTAGTTCTTCTTTGCAGGATCCTGTTCCTAGCCCTCATAGGAGGAGGAGATGTGCCCTCAGCTGCCTCCTCAGACTCAGCTGCCTGCTGAGTTAAACTGCAAGGCTCCTCCTGCTGTTCTTCAGCATTTAACCCTTCACATTCAGGTTCTATGACAGGCAGGGTCCTGGCATACAGCATCAACCACATCTGTACTGCCATATGCCAGGCTCAAACTAGGGCTCTGCAATCTTGGTTCCTTTCCAACTTTGATCCTCTCCTTGACACTCCCAACAAACCTTTACTGGTCCCTCACCCCCGGACCTCCCTCAGCAGCTTACCTGGTGGGCCAACAGTTTGAACCTGCTGCTGGGCTGACCCTTCCAGTCAACATTCCCGACCATCCAGGTGACAATGGATGCCAGCACCACAGGTTGGAGAGCAGTCTGTCTCAACATGAGCATCCACAATGCTTGGTCACCTCATGAACAGACTCTACATATCAATCAGCTGGAGCTTCTAGCTGTCTACAAGGCTTTCAATGCATTTCTCCTACACCTCTCTGACAATGTAGTACTCGTGGACACTGACAACATGACCACCATGTACTACATCAACAAACAGGGTGGCACACGTTCCAGATGTCTCCTCCAACTGACGACCGACTTCTGGGAGTGGTGCATTTCTCATCAGATCTTCCCGATTGCCATGCACCTCGCTGGATCCGAGAACACTGCTGCCGGATGACTTCAGCAGAAAAACAACTACATTCCACGAATGGGAATTGCATCATCCTACATTCCATCGCCTTTGTCGTCGGTGGGGTTACCCGAGGGCGGACCTCTTTGCAACTCAAGAGAACTCAAAGTGCCCACAGTTCTGCTTAAGAGCAGGGAAAGTTTGCAACTCCAAGGGGGAATGCCCTCATGTTCCATTGGGGTTCACATCTGCTTTATGCCTTCCCACCAATCTCCCTATTGAACAAGGTTGTCTCCAACATCCAGCAGGGAAGAGCCAACATTATCCTAATAGTCCTATGGTGGCCACACCAGCCTTGGTTTGTGCCGCTATTAAGAATCACACATCACTTCTACTGTCCACCGGCCCAACAGAACCTACTTTCTTACTACAAGGGTCACATACCTCAGCCACACCTCGCTCACCTGCAACTGACAGCGTGGAGGATCAGGATTTTATCTTTAAAGTCTTCCAGGCTGCTCGTAAACCTGCTACTTTGAAAGTGTACAGCAGGGGTCCTCAGCAGGCCCGGGGGGGTCCTGAATCTCAAGACCCCCACCTCCCCCACTTCACAAGCCAGCCAGCCTCCACAGCTGCTTCTATTGGCTTCCCTCCCTCACTTGTGGTGCATCAAGTCAGGGGCCGGCCGGGCTGGGCCAAGAGAGAAGGCAGCTTTCCCTCCCGGGCGCAGCAAGGGCATGATGGCCAGGGCGCACAGCTGGATCTGTGTGCAGTGGTGCCAGCCTTGCTGGGGCTGCTGCTCCTCATCCTGAGTGGCCGCCTAGAAGGTGATGAGGGGCCTGAGCTTGCCTGGGTTGCCACCTCCTTCCCGATGCAATGAAGGAAGGAAGGAAGGAAGGAAGGAAGGAAGGAAGGAAGGAAGGAAGGAAGGAGAGCTGCTGCAGCCACTGCCACTGTATGATGATGATGAGGAGGAGGAGGAGGCGCAGCAGAGGGATCCCAGCAGTGGCACAACCTGGAGCAGGAGGCATTTGCGGGGGCCCTGGAGATGCACTGATCATGGGCTGATTGTGGGGTGGTGGTGGCCCCACTTGCCCCTCCCTCCCCTGTGGTCCGGCCCCCAGTGGTGTCTGAGGGGTGGTGGACCAGCCCGGTGTTTAAAAACATTGAGGACCCCTGGTGTACAGCTACAAGTGGAGCAGGTTTTGTTACTTTGCTACTGAAAAAGGGTTTTCATCTATTAACCCACCTATGCAGCAAATGCTTCAGTACCTTCTTCATTTTAAGAGCTCAGGATTATCTTCATCTTTACTGAGAGTTTACTTCTCAGCTATCATTTATCAACAGCCTGAGGGTTATTCAGCCTCATTTCTGTTTCAGAACCCACGAGTAAAGCTGTTCCTCAAGGGTTTGAGGAACACCTTCCCAGACCGCAAGCCCATACCCCTTTAGTGGCCCCTCTCACTTGTTTTGAACAAGCTCATGTGTTCCCCCTTTGAGCCTCTGGATACATGTGATTTGCATCTCCTTCAAAACCACCTTTCTCTTGGCAGTCACCTGTGCGAGACAAGCGAGTGAACTTTGTGCTCTGCGTTGTGACCCACCTTACCTGCAGTTCTACAAAGATCGAGTCGTGGCATATCCCGATATTCCTTTTCTCCCTAAGGTAGTTTCTGCCAATCGCCTTTCTCAACTCATTTCCTTACCTACCTTCTTCCCGGATCCCTCTACTCCTCTGGAAAGAAATCTCCATTCTTTGGGCGTTCAATGTGCTTTGCCTTTCTATGTTGCGAGAACCTCTTCTCTCCGTTCCACTCAGAAGTTGTTCATTTGCTATGACCCTAGTTCCAGAGGATCTCCTGTTTCACCCCAGCATTTTCCCCACTGGACTGTTTCTACCATTGAGCTTGCTTACCAATTGGCTAAAAAGCCGTTGCCCATTCCAGTTCGGGCTCATTCCATGAAGGCAATATCCTCCTCAGCTGCGTTTCTTAAAGGGGTGCCATTGGAATACATTTGCAGCTCTGCTACTTGGTCAACACCCAGTGCCTTCATGGATGCCCGCATGAGGTTTACCATGGCCTTTGGGAGAGCTGTCCTTTCCTTTGTGATGGAGTGACTTCCCTTCATCCTGTGAGTATTGTGAGAAACCCATCTGTGTGGTCTCACGAAGGCCACAAAGGAGAAGAACCAACTACTTACCTGTAAAGGTGGTTCTTCGAGTGGACCTTTGTGAAGCCACACAGCACTTGCCCTCCTCCCCTCAAGTCATCACACCATGTATGGTACTTACCTGTCATGCTGGTGGCTGCGAGGGAAGTGAGGCATTTGGGCAGGAGCATCACACATGCGCAGTGCGAGGGGAAGGAGACTAACGAACTTTCCTATTGCTAGGTAAGTCTGAACCTCGCATGTGTACACTGGGAAACTCATCTGTGTGGCTTCACAAAGGTCCACTCGAAGAACCACCTTTACAGATAAGCAGCTGGTTCTTTTCCAATGCAAAATTACAGTTTTGCAACTGCTCAGTTCTCTCCTTGGCTTACTTCCATGTATAAGACGACCTTCAATATTTAGTCGGACAATTTTAGACAAAAGATATATAGTCTTAGACACGGGAAAAGTTCTGTACCTTCAAAAATGCATAATTAAATATTCAAAATTAGGGGGAGTGATATTTTTAGTGAACCACAAAAATAATCATGAACAGTGATTTTGAGTCCTGCAGGACTCATCATTAGCCTGGAAAAGGCAGCATTTGCAGGGATGGTGAAAGAAAGAAAATTAAGAACAAAATGCCCCAGCTAGATATTGAAGACAGAGGATGTTGTGATGCAGGGTTTCAAGATTCAGTTGGAGGTTTCTTGGTAGTATCACATTTCATATCCGGTGATGTGGCTGTTTTTTTGTTTGTGAAATGAAGGAACTGTTCACCAGTGTTGACTTCTAGGATAGGAAGAGGCTACATGTTTCAAAGAGATTGCTAATCTAAAGTAGATTCATTGTTGCAGTTTCTTGGCCAGAAGGAAGATGTTGGGAGGCCAATGAAAGCTCACAGAAAGACAGGGTTGTTTTTGAAGATGCAAAAAATCAGGCTTGCTCTAAAATAAATACAGGAGTGTTAGTCTTCCAGAATGGGATATATTGCCATGTATATTATCCAGGGAATTAGCATACAATCTTGTAATGCATATTCAAAATATTTCTGCAATACAGAAGCACAGAGCAGTTGTGTTTGTCTCAGTCATGAGTGTTTTCAGTAATTACAGTATTTTCTCAGGATTTCTGAGACCTCCTCAAAGGGGGAAATCAGCTCAGAGTCTGAGGCAATCTGAATTTTTGACTTGGTCAGTCAGGAACCAATTGGCCGACTCTCTGGAAGATATTTTTTAAATCATTCCTGGGGAAAGGCATTCAGTGGTGCTAGAAAGGAATTCTATGTCTGGTTGCAAAATATGAGAATAAGCATTCAGATGCACACTTTAAACTGAAATTACTGGTTTTTCATTGGCAATGGTCTTACCCAATGTTAGCAGAGCTTTGGTAGATATATCCTGCCAGCCATTCTTCCTGTTCTGTCACTATCAGTTGTCTGATAATTAAGGGGGAAAGTCTCTAAAGATGTTAAATGCCATGAAGCAATTTTATTTTCTGCTTATATACTGCCCCATACCACTTCAAGTAGTCTCTGGGTGGTTTACAGTTTTTAATTATAGTATGCAAGGTATACATTGCCCCCCCCCAGCAAGCTGGGTACTCATTTTACTGACCTCGGAAGGATGGAAGGCTGAGTCAGCCATGAGCCGGCTCCCTGGGATTGAACCCCAGGTTGTGAGCACAGATTTACCTGCAGGACAGGCATTTAACCACTGTGACACAAGTCTTGCAAACTAACAGCTGTGACTTACTTTATTGAGACATTCTGCCTCATATTAAGTCTTCCTTTGTTCCTATTGCCATCTGCACTTTTCCCAGCAATACTGTCTTGTGTGGTTAGTTCTGGATTTTCATTACAAGTGCTTGATAGGATCGCCTCAGTTAACTGCTTTTTGCTCTAGTGAGAGTTCAGGTGTGATTTGATTTTCTGCCTTTCTCGGGGGGGGGGGTCCTGTGGTTACTGTTAAGCTTCTCCTCCAACACCACATTTCAAGTGAGTTTATTTTTGTCCATTTTTCTTCACTAGATTTCTTCTGCATAGTTTGGATTATTTTGACTTTGAGTTTCAAGTTTTTGCTAACTGCCAGCCTTCTCTTTTTTAAAAAAAAATCAAAAATTGAGGTGACAGCTTTTGGGGAAACAACCACGTAGCATGTTTGTCGAGCTTTTGATCTGCTGTAGCCTTTATTCCTTGGGTTGCCGACTCCAAGGGGAGGGTTTGGAATATGGAACATACCTTTCCACCAGAGCAGACAAGAGAGTATTGGTTTATGTGAAAGGCTAAAGGCCATGGATGTTTCTTCTTTGTATGTGTTCCACTCACTCACTCTTGTGCTTTGCCGTTTCATGAAGTCTTAAACAGCACTTCAAAATATTTTGGCAGAGAGGGGGCTGCAGCTGCATCCCGTTTGTTCACGCTTCTGTTGTCTTCCAGCAACCATAGTACAGATCCCATAGTACTGATTCTCTGCTCTTTTGGGATCCCCTAACAGGGTAATTGTACATAAGGGGAGTTTCTGTTCGAATTTGGGTTTAGTGTGTGTTCACTTAAAAGCTAGGGAATCCATTTGTCTATTACATTTAAATGACTGGTCAGGTCCAGAGGGTGGTACCTGGTCATATTCTGTCAGGCTGAGGATTCAGCTGAGCATAAAAGCCAAACATGTGTTAAGAGAAACTATGAACAAAGGCAGTCGAGCAGCACAATTAGTCATGTGTCTGATTTCACAACCAGTGTGCGACTGTGACACAAAGGAGACCATAATGAGGGGTCACACTTACATAAGAACATAAGAACAGCCCTGCTGGAACAGGCCACAGCCCATCCAGTCCAGCATTCTGACTCACACAGTGGCTCACCATTTGCTTCAGGGTATTCCCAAGCAGATGTCTTCACTTGCTTATGATTCCCCACAGATGGCATCAAGAGATATCCTGCCTACCTCTCCAACCCAGAGGTTGTCCTTGGGAATCCATAATGATAGCCATTGATACCCTTGTTCTCCATGAACTTTTCCAATCCTTTCTTAAAGCTGTCAAGGCTAACAGCTGTCACCACTTCATCTGGCAGGGAATTCCATAGACCAGTGATCTCCTCTGGGTGACAAAGTGCTTCCTCTAATTTGTTTGAGATCTAGCACCCAAAAGTTTCATGGAGTGCCCCCTGGTTCTAGTGCTGTGTGACAGGGAGAACAGTTTTTCCTTATCTACTTTGTCCACACCGTGTATGATTTTATAAACTTCAATCAGGTCACGTTTTAGGCACCGTCATTCAAGCCGTTGCAGCCTCAGATGGTAAGGCAGGTGTTCCAGTTCCCTAATAATTCTGGTTGCCCTCCTCTGCATTTTTTCCATTTCCATAATCTCCTCCTGGAGATATGGTGACCAGAACTGTACACAGTACTCCAGATGGGGCCTCACCATAGATTTATAAAGAGGCAAAATGACACTTGCTGACTTATTTTCTATACCCTGCCTAATGATCCCTAGCATTGAGTTTGTTTTTTTCACGGCTGTGGCACACTGGGTTGACACTTTCATTGAGTTGTCCACCAGGACACCAAGGTCACTTGTGCAACTTCCCTTCTGCCTTTACATGTGCATACAGAATTCTGGACAGACTGTAATTCAAATTATTTTATTCTTTTTGTAGCAAAGACAATTGCCACCCTAGGCACTCAGGCCACCTTCCAAAGGCCTATTGACAAAATACATCTTCCACCACTTATGCTTCTTGGAAAACATTCTTCCCATGAATTGCTTATGTACACATTCAAATTTTCTACCTTTTGAAACTGCGATTCAAAACCCACTTATTTTTTGCAAAGTGCCAATACGGCAATTTAACCTGAATACAGTGGTACCTTGGGTTACAAATGCTTTGGGTGCTACCCTTTGGGAAAGCGAAGATTGAAGAGCAGACGTTTGTATTTCCCACGGCCACAGCACCCTCATTTTGGCCGTGGGAAATTAAAAAAACTGCTCTTTGATCCTCACTTTCCCGAAGAGTAGTACTCCACCCACCTCTCAGCCCTAGGCAGAGAGGTGGATTGGGGTGTTCCACCATCGGGAAATCTGGGGGAGTGGTGGCGGCTTGTGAACATAAAGCTGGGCAAAAGGGAGGCAGCAGCTTGTGGCCCCGTTTGTGGCCCAAGTTTACTCCCCAGCCACGCTGCTCTGGGCAGTCTCCTGGCGCAGTGGTTAAATACCTGTACTGCAGGTCATCTGTGCTCACAACTGGGGGTTCAATCCCAGGTAGCAGGCTCATGGTTGACTCAGCCTTCCATCCTTCCTTTACCTTCTAAGGTCAAATGAGTACTCAGCTTGCTGGGGGGCGGGGGGCAATGTGTAGCCTGCATACTGCAATTAAACTGTAAACAGCCCAGAGACCCCTTGAAGTGGTATGGAGTGGTATATAAGCAGAACACTTTGCTTTGCTTCTGCTTTGGAGAGTAACCTGGGGCTACAAACGAGCCCACAACCTGCTGCCTCCCCTTTGTCCAGCTCTCTGCACGGAGCACAGTTGCGTGCTCTGAGTGGAAGGTGAAGTGCCATGGCTGTGAGGGGGCGATGTTGCATGCCCACAGAAAGGGCTCCGCATGCCACCTTTGGCACCTGTGCCATAGATTTGCCAACACTGGTCAAGAAGATACTTGTAATACACATCTTAGCATGACTCATAATATTTCAGCCATTTTAAAGGTAAAGGTTCCCCCTGCACATGTGTGCTAGTCATGTCCAACTCTAGGGGTGGTGCTCATTTCTATATTCAAGTCAGACAGCCAGTGTTGTGCAAGTTTGTAGGCATTTAGCCAGCATAGGTGCACCGAAACATTGTTTTATCTTCCTGCTTTTTACAGCGGTACAGTCACCCCCTGCCATTTCGCGGTTCAAGTCCCGCTACATCGCGGGATTGCAGTACCTGCACCGCACGGGGGGAATCTGTTCTCTCTGTGCGCCCCCGCACCTCCGTGAAGCCAGGGGCGGGGCAGCGGGGGACGATAGCGTCACTCTCTGTCGCCCCCGGGCGCCACCGCCGCCACGCGGGAGGGCTGCAGGGAGGGCTGGTGTCCCTCTCCGTGGCACCTCCGGAGGGCCTCGGAGCCACGCGGGAGGGCTGTGGGGGGGCTGGCATCGCTCTCCGTGCCCCCCGGGCGCCTCTGGAGGGCCTCGGAGCCGCACAGAAGGGCTGCGGGGACGGACGGCGTCCCTCTCCGCAACCCCCTGGGCGCCTCCGGAGGGCCTCGGAGCCGCATGGAAGGGCTGCGGGGACGGACGGCGTCCCTCTCTGCAGCCCCCCGGGCACCTCCGGAGGGCCTTGGAGCCGCGTGGAGGGCGGCGGCGGCGGCGGCGGGGAGAGACGGCATCCCTCTCCATCACCCCCTGGCACCTCCGAAAGGCCTTGGAGCCGCGCGGGGGGGGGCTGGGGGCAATCGGGTCGCTCCGCGCCACCCCCCACGCTCCTCCAAGGCTTTTGGGAAAGGTGTGCAATCGCCCCACCCCAGGCATCCCCACCCGCTTTCGCATATTGCGGATTTTTGTGGATCGTGGGTGGGGTGGGTCCCTAACCACCGCGATTGGTGGGGGGTTACTGTACCTGTTTATCTACTTGCATTTTACATGCTTTAGAACTGCTAGGTTGGCAGGAGCTGGGGTTATCAGTGGGAGCTCACTCTGCTGGATGGTACCTGGGATTTGAACCGCTGAGCTGCTGACTTTGCAGCAGACATAATTCACATTAAATTCATGCACATATACATTAAAAGCTCTTCAGCTGATTATCTACTAGTATGTTGATCTATAATGGGAATCTGCAGATATAGTTTTCTTATAATTTATTTTCAGTCCTGTATACATTTAAAAGTGATGAAGTACAGGTTCAGGGTTCTTTTGTTCTAAATGAAAATAGAGTACATCATTAGAGTATATCATAATACCTAGAACATAGTTTATAACATGGATAGTACAATGGTACCTTGTATAAAGTAATTAATTTTTTCCAAATGAAATTATGTTAAGCAAATGTTCCTTTATACAAATTTTCCATAGGAATGCATTGAAAATGGAGTAATCCGTAATTGTGACCCTTTTTATGTTGTATGGATTCACCCCATAGGCAATTATGTTAAGCAAATTTCCCTTATCTCCGGAATTTTTTATGTTGTACAGATTTTTTGTTATACAAACCGTTTAATATACAAGGGTCCACTGTATGATAATTTGTTATGTGTTTCATGATGAATTAATATGGCACTTAAAATATATTGAAGAGAGGATTTAAAAGTCTCAAGTGAAAAGAGAGATGGCACAATAAACCCCCATTCTAGTGCTATCACCTCCCAGTTTGGGTATTGTAATGACTCTAGCTGGCTGCCATGCAGACAAGCATTTCTGGTCCTCTAATAAGCAACTCATTATTTGGTTGTTTAAGGGTGAAGACAAGACATTACATAAAATTTTCATGCTATATTTGGCCCAGTTCTCTTCAGAGGATGAAGCTGAGGCCAACCCAGTTCAGCGGGAAGAAAGCAGGGCTGAGGAAGATCTGTAGTGCCTGGAGACACAGGAGTTTGAGGAGGTGCTAGGCCTCGCAAGGGAGGACCCAGTCCCTCCAGGAAGAACCTACTAACTCCATTGAGAACACCAGAGACTGCTAGGTTGGCAGCAGCCGGGGTTAACAGTGAGAGCTCACTCTGCTGCGTGGCACGCGAGATTTGAATCGCTGAGTTGCCAACTTTGTAGCCAACAGTTTTTAGTACTTTAGCCTGCTGAGCCACCACACCCCTATATTTTCTTCAATATTATCAGGCAAAACATAAAGGGAAAATATTTTTTAATTTTTTAAAAAATGTAAAACATTTAAAAGACAAAAAATGACCTCTTAAATACTGCTATATTCTAATGTGTTGGGTTTTTTTTTGGGGGGGGGGCAGGTCCACTTATTTGGACATATTAAGTGAAATACATTAAAATACAGTGGTACCTCTACCTACGGGTGGCTCCACTTATGAGCAATTCAACTTAAGAGCAGAAAACCATTGGCGTTTTAACTGGTGCCTTATAAAGTTTAGATGTGGTCTTGTGAGGGTTCCGTCTTGGCCCAGGCTTCCCGCCCTTCAAACTTCAAAGAAGGCATCTCTCCGAACGAACAAACAGAGCTTTTTCATCAATAATAAATGAAGTTTTTCTTCCAACTACAGTTCCAACATCTTTAACATCAGACATGAACAGGTTATTCTTCCCTCCATAAGTCGGGGTTTCTAGAACGTGATCAAGTTCCCCACCATCACCTGAGGGCAGCCGGCTCCACCACTGTTCTCCTCCTCCCTCCCTGAAAGCCTCAGCCCCTCCACTTGTATCCCAATCTCCTTCACGGAGGGTTTGGGTCTTCCCACTTGTACCCCAACTTCCGAAGTGGACCTGGGGCCAGGGCGTGTCTGCTGGGGTGTACGTAACGGATAGTCGGGTCTCTGGGTCAAGTCCTCTCAGGGGTCCAGTTTCCCGGTCTCGACTTCCATCCGGATCTCTGCCAGCCATTCTTCCAACTCTGTCTCTTTACGGATCTCCTTACATTTTCTGTTGTATTCTCGATACTCCTTCTCTCCCCAATAGGAGCACTTTTGTTTGTGTGCCCAGCATCTATAACTCTCAGCCTCTTTATGGGGCATCATCATTTCTTCTCAATTCCCTGTCCAGGGATCCTCCATCCACACCCACTCCCATCCTTCTGCATGTATCCATTTTCCCCCCTTCTTACAAGTCCCAAACCCCACCTCCACAGGAGTGGATTGGTCAGCTTTTCCCGCCATGTCCTTCTTTTCACTTCCTGTTGAACCCGGGTCCTCTTCCTTCTCCCTTTCCTTCTGTTGCTCAGTTATTTTGAGGGCCTCGTATTATCCCTTCCATAACATAAACCTCTACACAGGTGACAATGGGCGTTGATACACAACCCCTAAACTCCGGGGCAAATGGCTCCCAGCTCCGGAGCTTAAAAATGTTTCCCCACCAGCTCCGGATTTTACAGGAAATTAAGTGCGACCACACCCACGTTAGCGTGTCCCAGTGCACCTTTCAGGTACCTGCTCTTTGGAGGTGAAAATTCTTTGATGTGGTGTAACGATAGTGAGTGCGGGGCTCTCCTCGCTTCTGTTTGTTGTTTTTTGGCTCCTGCCCCTTTAAGAGCTACTTAAGAGACTGGAATGTTGCCGCGGAAAGAGCGAGAGGCAGACGGAGGTGAGTCACGTCTCTTCTTCCTTTTTTTCCTCCCTCCCCTCACGCAGCCAGCAGCCAGGAGTGGGAACGCAGGAACAGCGACAAACCCCTAAGATCTCTGGTCCGAATTTAAGTGGCCAGGGGATCTTAGGGGTCGTGTGAAAAGGCCCAATGTTGGTTGTTCTCAGGCTCCCCCTTTCCGCCCTGGCTTCTCCAGCCACTCGTCTGGGCGTGCAGGGGGTCCCTCTCTTCCCTTCTGAGAAGTTTCCCTCACAGGTCTGTTCTACTTACATGTTTTTTTTTTCATTTTTATTTTTTCGATATGGCTGCTCTACTTATGAATTTGACTTATGAACATGCATTCGGAATGGATTAAACTTGTAAGTAGAGGTACCAGTGTATGGACCTTAGAAGTAAACATTCAAGCCAACTTTGACAGTCAGTAGTGTGTGGTTGCATCTCACACATGCAGTAATTTATAACCTTTGTTTGGTGTTCAGTTCTTTTGGTTTGTAAACATTTCCATAAGAAAAAGGAAAACAACACAAGGCAAGAGCAAAAAAGGTGTAAGTGGTGTTTTAAAAAATGAACTCTGAGCAGCAACATGGTGAAAAGAGACAGCAGAGGAACAATGTGTGTTAGTATAGAGAATATTAACAGTTTTTACCTTTGAGCCTTGTACTAAGCGTTGGGTCTCATAGCTGTGAAGAAAAACAACAGTAGACACCAGCACACGTTGTATATTTATTTGGTATAGAGTTAAGAATCCCTGACTTATATTCAAGCCATTTATATGGGTGGCCATCATGCATACAAAATTTTGTCTTAGTGTTTGCCCTCTGTATTCTTGTTCTGTGCTGTTTCTTTTTGAGAATGGCAGCTTTCATACCCTGTGAAGAATGTCTTGGCAGTGTTGAGTCCGTGGAGCTTAGCCTCCCTGAAATCAGCAGATCCAAGTCACCAAATAAAGATCTGGTGCGAGAGAGTTCGGTTTGCAAGGTTTATTGATCAATAAAGCAAGCAGGCACAGCAACCTAACCTCCAGCAGCAAAGGTCTAGTCTCTGCCCCCATTGGGGGGAGCAGGGTTTTTATACAGTGGGAGGGGCAGAGTACACAAAGAAGATACAGGAAAATCTGGAAAAGTTTCCAAATAGAAAACTAGGGATACAATGTGCAGAAAAGATTGACACAATGGTTTACATTATGTACAATATTGCCATACAAATGAACTACATCTGCTGAACATACAGGATAAACAATTATTGTTCCACCTGGGATGCTGGGCTTAGACAGAGGACAAAGGAGACTGCATTAGGAAGTGGCCTGGGGAGTCCAGGTGTGTGTGTGCAAAGGATTTCCCCAAACCAGGGCTGTCCAACTTTGAACAGCCCACAGCCTACCGGCCGCTTCTGTAGGCCCCCCGCGGTCAGCAGCAGCAGCAGGTCGGCGATGTTGGTGGCACCAGGGGGGCAGTGGCGCCGATGGCGACGGGGTGGAGAGGTGGCAGGGGGTGGCAGCGGGGGTGGGTGGGGGTGATGGCGGCAGGGGCGGGGGTGGCAGAGGTGGGGGTGGAGGTGAAGGTGTGAAGACACTGTGAAAAATAAAATTTTAAAACTTTTGGACCGGTTCCGAAAGTCAACAATACGGCCCAATTGGTCCCCATACTGAGAAAGGCAAGCTGCTTTTCACCCCGTTTAAAAATACCCAGCCGTTCCCGAGATATGGGCCGAAAGCGAGGCGCCCCCCCTGTATTAACCCTTTCCTCTCCCTTCCCCCTCTCCTGCTCACCAAGCAGAACCCCAAAAGGACTGCAGCCAGGGACTCAGCCTGGGCAAAATAAGTCTTAGACCAATTTCTATATTCTCTACTCAGGCTGAAGGGGGGAGTGACTACCCATCTCACCCTTTGGGCCAAGAAACACCCTTAAAACATTGGTCCTCTTGCCTACCTCTGGCACCAACCAAAAATACAAAAGGCTTTTTCCTTCCTTCTACCTCTCTATTCTCTTCTCCTGTTTAACCTCCCCTCATCCCACTACCCTGAGGTACCCTCTCCCCTGACCCCCATCTCTCATCAACTGGGGCTGAAGGAAGGCAAGGCACCAAGAAGAAAATGGCAACTTCGCAGGCTGGCAGAGGCATCTGGAAACCTCCATAATCACCAGGTATCTTCAACACGTATTCCAGTAGCTGCTCTTCAGAAAATCAACATTCCTGTCTGCCAACCCAGATTGTCATCAAAGCCTGAGGACACCCTCCATTGTTTCATTTACACCTGGGAAGGACTTGTATGCTCATGTTTACAGTTTCTGTAACCACCAAAACACTCATGTGCAATTCCATAAGAGTTTACATCCTTGTGCCTTTACACCCCTTGTATCTTTCAATGTAACCCTACAATGGCTTGTATCTCTGTGCACTCAAATAATTGTGTTTCCCCAAATGCTTGTGTGTGATCCCATCAGCCCTTCCTGCCCCCCCACTGGTTTTGATAATTGCTCCCTCTCACCCACTATTGACTTACTGATCTCTTCTGTTTACCGACATCTGGGAAACAAAACCACGCTCCCCTGCCTATTGTGTCACCTTGCCCAAACCCATTTACATTTGCCTAAGCCCCTGGCAGCTGCCAGGGACCACCCCGAACTGCCCCCAACCAACCCCCAACCCCTTCTGATTGGGTCATTTGAACTGCCCCTGACCAATCTCTGGGATTGGCGCCGCCCAGGGAAAGGAAGGAGGCAAAAGTCAATAAAAGTTGGAACTCGTTGCATGTGCGGGGTCGACATCTTAGCCCGGTTGGAAGGCAGATGTCCACCTGCTGATTTTATTGGTACCAAATAAAATCAGTATTCCTCGGATTTCTCGCGTTGGATCTTTATTGGCTTCTTGTGGGATTCAGCGGACTTCAGTGGGGCTAGCCCATCTGAAAATAATTTTTAAAACCCTATTTTGGGACATAACAAAGGGGTGGTGGGGTCAGTGGGTGGGGGCTGGGGTGATGGCGGGGGCAGGGGCAATGGCAGTGGGGGCAGCTATGGTGACAGAGGTGGGGGGCAGCAGGGGCAGGGGAGGTGGGGGCGGCGGGGGGCAGCAGCTGTGGCGGGGGGTGGGGCGGTAGCAATAGTGGCAGCAGTGGGGGTGGGGCCGTAGCGACAGGCCCAGGCTGGGTTGCTGGGCCCGTTCGGTTTCTCTGACAAGCGGGCCCAGCAAGCCGGCCTGGGCCCACCTCTGCGGCCACTGCACGTGCTGCCAGAAAACACAAACGGGCCCAGCAGGCCGGCCTGAGCCCACCGCTCACCACAGCTGGAGAGGGCGATTGACTGGGGGGGGGGATTCCCTCCCAACACAGGGACCTGGTGGGCGACCCATGAAGGCACCATGGGGAACTGGTCACTTGCGGCTGATGTCTTGGGCAGGCCTGCCCTAAACCATTTGTTACACAAAAGAATGATGCCTGTTTACAGAATACAAGTCTAGATGTCCTTAGGCATGGCTAACCCAGAAGCCAATTGATCACTTGGAGGTGCTGATCTTTTATCAACACCTCCAGTTCCCTCTCCCTACTGGTGAATGAGTCATCATTTTAACATGGCTGAGGTACTGCTTCTAATGGTGGATTTTCCAGGCAGTAGTAAAGCTGTTTTGTGAATTTTGGGTTTGATTTCTGATTGATTGCCTGGCTGCTACTTTGTTACATTATGTGCAGCTGGACCGTTCAGTAGATTTCTGAGTGTTGTGATTTCTGTCTTCAGTATTGTGGTTTTGTATTCTTTGACATTGCAGTCAATTATAATATACAAATATTTTCTTTGTTGCATGAAGTGATTAGCCACCAATTGTTTCCGCAAGGGTATTTGGTTTACTTTCCTTGATTACCAGGCTAGGACAATGTTTTGGTTATATTGTGCAATAGACTGTTCTGCCTCTGCAGGTACTGGGACATTTAGTGCTTTGCAAAGGGCTGCTGCTTCGTCAGCTTTCTTCCTTGATGGGGTACCAGCAACATAAAACAGGACAAGTACATTGAAACCCTACTTGTCTTAGGTGTTTGATAAATAGGTGGAAGTTCTTTTTGCTTCAGACTGTTTCTTGGTAAACAACCTGAGGGGGAAAAGCAGATCAGAGGGACAGAATTTTAGTGGATTAATGTTATTTAGGACACACAGGTTTTGCATCATCCTTTGGGAATCTGCGTATATTAGAACTTTTTGTTGTTTATATTTCTGCCATGGCCCCTGTGTGCTCTCTCCAGATGTTGAACAGCAAGGAGCAGTGGGCCTCTTTCATGAATCCACTTTATAAAAACATCTTTCATGTCTGTTGCTCTTTATTTTCTTGGATGCCCCCACAGTGAAGGTTTGGGTTGTACTGTCTGTTCTTCAAATCTGTTATGTTTAGTTCCAGTGTTTCTGTGGTGTCCTATTGTTTACATTTATATTGAAAGTGTTCAACTAATATCCTGCCCTTTTTCTGTCATTTTTAGAGAAGAAGATCCTCAATGATTGGCAATGTAGCAGAACAGTGCCAATCTGGGAAAAGAAGGGGAATCCTGCCAAATCCACCAACGCCAGACCAATTAGATTACTTGCACATACTCTTAAAATTTTTGAGCCAGTCACTGCACTGTAGTCCAGCTAAGTGTCAGTCAAATTGGCTCCATCAAGAACTGCAGAACAGTACTGTAGATGCAATCCATACTGCCCAGCTGCTATTTGAAAAACAGAGGGAGAAATGGAAAAAGTACATGCAGCACTCCTTGACCTCAAGAAACTGTTCAGAAGAAGAAGAAGAAGTCTTTTGGAGGATGGTGTTTTGCCCCATTCCTGCCATGGTAATAGTTGTCCAGATTTGGTTCCCCGTGGAGAGAGCTGGATCCAGGAGCACAACCACATTGCCCGAGGGAAAGAGGCCGTGGTCAGTCAGGAGTCAGGGCAATGGGCTCTCCTCTTGGCACTTACATATTTATTACAGGTTAGACCTCTCCGTTTGCCTAACGGACAGGGTGGCTCTGGTCTCCCTGGAGCACCTCTTTGCCACCCATCATCGGAGGAGAAATCGTTACGGTTTGGTTGTAATTCATGTGGGGTTCTTTTCTTTTTTTTTTTAAGAAGCATTATCCACACGCCGTTTTGAGTGGCGGATACGAGCCGCCTTGAGGGGGCCAAGAAAGGAAGCAACCCTAAAAACGTTTCAGCTCCGTGGCCTCCTCCACGCTCTCCAGAGGGGAAATGGGGGCCGCCGCTCCCTTCTCGTTTGGAGGGAGACGGAGCGGAAAAGGGGTCCCGCAGGGACGGAGGTCTCCCGGCGGCCCCCCCACCCCCCACCCCTCGGAGACCGCAGGGGGAGGAGGAGGAGGAGGAGGAGGAGGAGGAGGAGGAGGAGCCACTGCTCGCCCGCCCCCCCGCCCCCCGCCCCCCGCCTCCTCCGCCGCTCGGCCTGGCCCTGAAAGCCCTCGAACTCGGCGGGTCCGGCGGGGTCGCCCGGGCAGCCAAGGGGGAGGCGCGGCCGGGACCGGGCCATGGCCACGCGGGCGGCGGCGGCCTCCGAGACCCGGATGGCCCCGGGGAAGGCGCCCGCCTGGCTCCTCCTGTCGCTCCTGCTCCTGCCCCTGCCGCTGCTCCTGCCGCCGGGCGTGGCGGGTGAGTAGGGGGGGGGGTCCGTTTCGCCAAAATAAACACACTCCCCAGCCCAGCCCCCCCAGCCCAGCCCCCCAGCCCCCACCCCCACCCCGGGTGGCCTCGGCTCCCGCGGACCCTTCGGGAAGGGGTGGGAGGGGGTGGGAGGGGGCGGTGGGTGGGGGGGGGGCGCTGCGGAGAGGAAGCCTCCCTGGAGGGAGAAAAGAACGTTTGGGGCTCGTGGGTTTTAAAAGGCCGTGGTAGCAGGAGAGACCGTGGAAGGAACGTCATCAATCTCCCCCCAAAAAAAAAATTAAATGAAGACAAGGCCGGGCAGAGCTTCTTAAAGAAAGCGTCCGCCTCGGTCTCGCCTTGGTTTTTCGTCAAGCCCGCTGTGCCCCATCCTGGCCGAGAGGCAAGTCCTGGAAGGAAGAGGTGGAGATCCGTTCCAGGGCAACAGAGCAGCCCCTGAATTATTTAACGCCGGTGCTATCTGGTCCATGGAGCGCCCCAACATTTTCCGAAGCAACGGGGCTAAAATGGCCAGGCTTTAATACTTTTTTTAAATGTCAGGAGGACTGTTATTTCATTACACATGAATGATAATTGATCAACCAGAACCAGAGCATAGAGCATCGTCCAGTTTCTTAATGAACAGAAAATAAGTTTCTTTCTGTTCAAGACTTTAATTCTGGATCATGATGCTCCCTAAATTAATTGAACATATTACGGGTTTTCCTTCAACAAAGTGGAGCTCCCTTTGGCCCTAACTGGGCACAGAGTGCAAGGCATGTGAAAATGACAGCCCCAAAGTATTATGGTACATTGCTATAAGCTGTCAAATTGCTTTCATTGTATGGGGATCCTAATTGTTCAAGTATGTCAGATACGGAAGGAGTTATTGATAGGACATTGTCAATCCAAACATCCCAAATTTCCATCAGTGCGCAGGGACTCCTTGAATCCTCCTTCCCAGTCATATCCTTAGGTCCCATTTCTGTACAAACAATTTAAAGACCAATTGCAAGACCCAAAAAGGCTGATAGAACTTATGTTTTTTTCCCCTTCAGCAGTGGCATAATGCCAACTGTTCCTCCAGCTTTTTGTTTTCCTGAAGGAACTTTTAGCTCAGAAACTCCCGCATTTAAGTGATCTGTAATGAAATGAAAAGTGAGCAGTCATCATCTTGATTGCTTATAATGTTTGGATTCTAATCACGAGGTTTGCGCTGTACCATAGACAGCAATTTCAGAAAGTCTCTGGTTTTAAAGTAAACTTCAGGAACCAGAGGCCTAACATGAAATTCACCTGGTGGCATGCTGTTATGCCCACTTTTTACAAAGAAATTGAAATACTAACTACCTAGATATTTAATTGACTGAATTTATGTATGAGTGAGTTGTGTCGCTACAGTCGTGACCGACTCTACGTGACTCCATGTCCATGGAGTTTTCTTGGCAGTAATCCTGGAGTGGTTTGCCAGTTCCTACTCCAGGCGCCTACAGCACCTGGTATTCCCTGGTGGTCTCCCATCCAGGTACTAACCAGGGCCGACACTGCTTAGCTTCCGAAATCAAGCGAGATCGGATGTGCTCAGGGCATCTAGGCAGCTCTGAATTTATGTATACTGTCGTTGAAATCAAAATTATTCAATCCCCATTACAAATCAGGTTTCCTGTCAAAATTCTCAGCTGTTTGCAATGAACAAATAAAACAAAAGGAATTGAAATAGCTCAACCAAATGAATGCTTCAAGTGGTTCCTCCAAATTCAACCAAAATGCAAGTTTTTTTAAAAAGAATCGTTCACAACAGCACAAATATGCAAAACAGATATTGTCTCAAGTACACTTGACACAACTAATCATGGGCTTCATTAGTTGTACCAGATGTGCTTGAGTTGGAACACATGAAATACCTGAACTTGTAGGGGTTTGTTGAGTGTCCCATTTGACTGCATGTTAGAAATGTCCATAAGTCAAAAGATTGGTCCAGATGGTTAAAGCAAAGTGTTCTGCTTATATACCGCCCCATACCACTACAAGTAGTCTCTGGGCGGTTTACAATTTTGATTACAGTGTGCAGGCTACACATTGCCCCCCCAGCGAGCTGGGTACTCATTTTACCGACCTCGGAAGGATGGAAGGCTGAGTCAACCTTGAGCCTGCTACCGGGGATTGAACCCAGGTCGTGAGCACAGTTTTACCTGCAGTACAGGCATTTAACCACTGCGCCACGAGGCCCCTAAGAGAGCATCACCCTTCACCAACGAGGAACAGGATACAAAAAGATAGCAAAGGCAATGAATGCTGTTAGAGACACCATTGGAAGCATAATTTGCAAATTCAAAATTAAAGGAACACTAGTGACACTACCCAGCTGGGGCAGGAAAAGGAAGCTATCAATGGCTACAACCAGATTTCTGAGAAGACAGGTTGAGAAAAAAACAACAACCTCAAATAGAGCAAAAGCCCAACCTGGTGGCAACAGGCACTGAGGTTTGCACTGTAAGGCGAATACTTAAAAATGCCGACAGTTAAGTTTGCTCCAATAGGCTCAAAATCATATATATAAGTTTTGGGATTCTGTTCTGTGGAGTGATGAAGCAAAACTGAAACTTTTCGGTCTGATAGATCAGTGGTATGTCTGAAGGAAGAAGAACGAAGCATACGCTGAAAAGAACGCTCTGGCTACAGTTATGCATGGGGATGGCTTGGTGATGCTCTGTGCCTACTTTGCACCCTCTGGCACTGGAAGGCAAGGTGGATTCATGGAAGTATCAGGAAATCCTAGGAGAAAACATCATGCCATCTGTGAGGAAACAGAAGCTTGGGCATCCTTCCAACAGCACAGTGATCCTAAGCATACCTCAAGTTCCCCCAAGGTTTGGTTGCAGAAGACGTCGTGGAAGATTCTACATGGGGCCATCATAGTCACCTGGTATGAACCCCATAGAAAATCTCTGGTGGGATTTGAAGAAGGAGGTTGCAGCATGCAAACCCAAGAAGAATATTACTGAACGAGAGAGGCCATTGCTCATGAGCAGCGAGCTAGGGTTACTCAGGAACACTGCCAGAAGCTGGTGTGTGGCTGTGCATCTCTCATCTGCGGCAGATCCTAACATCAAAAGGGTGCTCCACTAAGTACTAAAGATGCTTACCATGAAGGGGTTGAATAATTTTGAGGTTGCAAAATTAAAAGTTGCGTTTTCAACCACTTGAAACATTCATTGTGTCGATTTGTATTAGTTGCTTTTGTTTGATTTGTTCATTGCAACTTTTGACATTGAACCTGATTTGATAAGGGAGTTGAATAATTTTGATTACAGCTGTAACAGTAGCTCTTTGCCTTCATTATGCTATGTAAAGTTACTTAATTATGATGTATTACTCTGACAGTGTAATAGGCTTATAGCAATTTTGTAGTAATAGTAATCAAAGCAACAAGTTCTGAAAATAAAGCAAAGAGAAATGGAGTTCCCTATTCATTGGAGGGGATAGCATTTACTCAAGAGTTTCCACTGCTACTGTAGTACTGAATTTATTATGCAGTTTAGCTGAGTTTAGAATTTTTAAAATGATGCTCAGAAGTCTTGGACTTCGTATGTTTACAATTTGTTTTCTTATAGGTGCATCCTGTTGTTATCTTGCAAAGAGTAACTTAATGTGCCGAGATGTTTGTGAGCAAGTAAGTAGATTTGATTCTAAATTTAAACTAAATTTAAAATCAGACTTAACAATAACATGATCTACATAGATCAGTGGTGGCCAAACTTCGGCCCTCCAGATGTTTTGGACCACAACTCCCACAGTCCTTTATCATTGGCAATACAGGCTTGGAATTCTGGGGGTTGTGGTCCAAAACATCTAGAGGGCCGAATGTCTGAAGATTCTCAGTCATCCAGGTGAGTTTATCTGGAAGTTGAGTCATGGCTACTGGACTTCTTTTTTGAGAGATAGAAACATTTTGCTGTTCATCCAAAGAGCTTCATCGGTCTGAATACAGCTAGTGCAAATCCTCCATCTTATAGTCAGCTTTGACCTCTTGTCACCCTGGCCTGAATTAGGCTCATAAGATGAACAATGGCCTAAAGTAGGCTCGTTAGGGAGACAATAGTATCCATAGCCTTAAGGTGAACAATGGCCTAAGGTGCTGAAACCTATCAAGAATGTGTCCTTAGGAGAGGGTTTGGCCACTACTGCCATATAATGTCTTTGAAATTATATTTTATCATCTCAGTACATGAACGTTTAAGCTATTTCTTTGATGTCACCAAAATGTGTTGTCACACATACACTTAAGGCTATGTTAGGCCTTACTTTTAAGCCTGGTTTTCTGTGGGTGAGAATTCTTTGTTTTAAATATGTTTTCATTTTTAAATTGAACTCATAGGTCAGTGATGGCAAACCTTTTAGAGACCGAGTGCCCAAACTGCAATTCAAAACCCACTTTTTTTTTTGCAAAGTGCCAATACAGTAATTGAATCTGTATACAGGTAGCTATGAAGGGTCATGTCGAGTGCCCACAGAAAGGGCTCCGAGTGCCACCTTTGGCACCCGTGCCATAGGTTCGCCATCACTGCCATAGGTGTTTGGTTTAATGAGCTGCAGTAGGGTGACTTTTTGCAGATAAAATAATTATTATAATATTGACAGATTTGTGCTTCTGTTAAGTATGAATCAGTGTAAGCTTATAGTGCAGATACCACTACAAATTTGAAGTTATATATTGATGAGGTTTTCTACCAGATCTTGGGAATTGTAGAATGGTTAGTATATTAAGAACACAGTGTTAATGATTCCTGGCATTCCCCCCCCCCCAGGTTGCAGGTTTTTATTTTCTTTTAAATAGATATAAATTTGGGGGTGTGAGCACGGTACAGTGGTACTTATGATGACAAATTTAATTTGTTCTCTGAGACAATTTGTTATTCAAAACATTCGTTATCCAAAACACGGTTTCCCATTGAAATGAATGGGAAACTGATTAATCCATTCTGGAGGTCCGAGAAAAGGCAAAAAAGTTTTTTTTCCCCCAGACCTCTTTATAAAGTGCACTTTAAAAGCATGTAGTGCTGGAATACCCTCCCAAATATTCTGCCCTGCAGTGCAGTGCAAACATGGAAAAAAGAAAGCAGCAAGACTATCCCAGCTTGTTCCTGCCCAAAGTGCAATGGGGAAAAATTGCAAACATACACAAACACAAGCAGCAAGAATACCACAGCCGGTTCCCACCAAAAATGCAAAGGAAAGCAATGAAAATATTAATAAAAGTTAGCTTCCTACCTTTCCAAGTTTGAAAGCTCCAAATCCATCAGCAGAAAATGTCCCCTCTCTCGGGAATAGCCCCCAAACCAGGGCTGTGGAGTCGGAGTCGAGGAGTCGGAGTTGGAGGAAATTTTGGGTACCTGGAGTCGGAGTTGGAGTCAGCAAACAATGCACCGACTCAGACTCCGTCTCCTACTGCTACTAAATTTAGATTGGAATTTTTAAAAAAGCAAGTTTAAATGTCCCAATTCACAAAAAGTTATAATTAATGACTTCTCTACTGTAAGAATAAAGACCAATGCATGCAATGCTTCACGTAACCACAAAATGAACATCTTAAGTGACTGTGAAGAAGCATGCCTTTCATGTGCTTCACTATATGGCACACAACGCACAATTAGGAGCAGCAATACTTATACTTTCCATAGTGTTGTGTTTTGCTGTTATGCAGCGCCCATGGGTAACCTAGCTTCTCACTGATAAGGGATTAAGTAAATATGTAAATATTTATTTTATGTAAATAAGTAAATAGTAAATAAATTTGCATATTAATACAGCAGAGTCGGAGTCAGGGAGTCGGAGTCAGAGTCGGAAGTAAAAAAACCTTAGGAGTCGGAGTCGGAACATTTATCTACCGACTCCACAGCCCTGTCCCAAACACCATGAATAAACACTGTATGCTATAACTCCTCCCACCCCTCTACATACTATAGGAAGTACAATGCATCCTGGGTACTCTTTTTTTTTGCAAGGCATTATGAAACATCTGTTATCCGAGTCAGCCCATAGGGAACATTCATTGTCTTAGGCAGCCCTATACCTCGAAATTTACATTTGCTACCCAAAATATTAGTTATCAGAGCCATTCGTTATCCGAGGTATTACTGTGTCTGTAAATAGAGCTAGATGGCCATTTCAGATGTGTGGGTTTTGTTGCTGCCTGATTAGATGTTTTTCCAATTGAAGGCCACTCACCAAAGAAATTTCATATACAGTGGACCCTTGTATAACAAACGGTTTGTATAACATAAAATTTGTACAACATAAAAAATTCCGGAGATAGGGGAAATGTGCTTAACATAATCACCTATGGGGCAAATCTGTACAACATAAAAATGGGATCACTCCCTTTTCAATGCATTCCTATGGGAAATTTGTATAAAGGAAAATTTGCTTAACATAATTTCATTTGGAACGAATTAATTCCTTTATACAAGGTACCACTGTACCTGGGATTCTCTTGCTGAGGCTTAAGAGTTCAAATAGGTGGGCACCAGCTTTTGGGACTGCCTTTGTATTCTAGCAGTGAGCAATTTGTTATACTGCAGCTGTAGCTCAGTTGCCTTACAAACACCGGACTGTGTAGTATTAATGGCCCCGTCTTATTTCTGTAAGTGGTAGTACTTGTGATGTTTCTGTGGTACTTTGGCACTACTTGAGTAGGCCTTTTATCAGAATTATCAGAGCAGCTTTCTTCTTTCTAGGTACTGTGCAGCACAGTTGGCTTCTTGTCTGCCCAAGCTCTTATTTGTATCGCTGGGTTGGGGTTAGGTTGAATTGACTTATGGTTCTGTTTATTTGCGCTCTGCCCTCTTCTCTTTCCTTTTCTCTGTCACTAAAGGTACTCTTATGTGTTCTCTCATAATTCTCTGAAGCCACAAGGATCACTCTGTTGGATTTTCAGATTTGGCCCTTATCACTTTCCCCACAGCCAATCAGGACTCTAGTTCTGATTAGGATGACCCTGCAGGATGCCTTCAGTTAATCATTGTACTTCAGTTTTTAAAAAAAATTCCCATGCCTCTTTCTCCAGAAGCATAAAAATATTCACAGAATAATGAAGTGTGTGCATGCACTTAAAAGTGTGCTTTTGGGATGCATGGAACTCCCAAGCTCTTGCTTCCTTCTCCCGTCAGTTTTTTTAATTTATGTATTTTGCCCACTATTTTTTTTTAATTTTAGCTCTGCTTTCTGGGTGCATGAGAGCAAATAGTACAGTTCATGGAGGATGTTTCAGATACTCAACTGTCATTTCCCTGTCTTCCTTTCCTAGACATGTGAAGTCCTGGAAAAATGGAAAAATTCAGGGAAAAAACATTTTCCCCATTTTTTTATGAAGCCATTTTTGTTTTGTTTTTTCCTAAAAAATTGGAAAAAGAAAAAAAGAGAAAAATGATTATGAAATGTTCTATTTTAACATGGTGAATAAAATATTTTAAGACGTTGTTCAAATATTTTCCAAATCATTTTTAAAAAATATTCAAACTTAGTCCCACTCCCTTCTATACATTTCCCCCGTCTTCAATTCTTCTTATTTTATTTTTATTTAATACTGTGAAAAGGAAATATGAATAATCTTTAATTTTGAATTTTTAAACATGGTTTTGTAGATTTTTTTTTGTTCCACATAAAATAGTAAACACTTCAGGAGATTGTTACTCCATTTGTTACTTACAATTACAAATAAATATTATTTTAAAGTAAATTCTGTTTGTAATAATTGTTTGGATACACAATATTTTTAATATGCTAGTTGTGATAATTTTAAGCCAAATCAAATTGTCCATAGTCATATTTTATGTTCCTAAAGCTGTAAAAAGGAGGGGAGTGCTAATGTAGCATTTTTCCAATTTTTTCTGAAAATTTCCATTTTTTCTGGGGGCGGTGGTGGTGGGGAAATACAAAAAACTGGGTTTTTCTGAACTTCAAAATTTCTGGAAATTTTATATCTCTTACCCTGTCCTCCTCCTTCTTTTATTGCTACTGCTCTGCAATCATTGCTAAGTGCCTTTGCTTTTCTGTGCAATGAAATGTTGGTGAAAGCTACAGCAGAAAATTTGTAGACTCGGAAGAGTGTTTTTGTGGTGTTATATAGATCAGAAATCTCCTCCTCCTGTTTTCCAATCGTGGTTTGGGAGTTATGGACATCTCAGAGTCACTCTGCTTGTTCTGGCTGTTTTTTAAACATCTCACTGGCTCTCTTTATTGCAACCCTTGGCTCTTTTTAGAATCCTACTGTGCTTAGCTGCACTGCCATCAACACCACCAGCTTCAGTTGGTACCAGTTACCACTGACTGATATAAAACTATTCAATATGTTTCCAGAACACATTACTGGAACAATTTGGTTTGATTCCTGGGAGCATGTGTTTAAATACTAAAGAATAAAAGTGTAAAATAGTCTGGATTTCTGATCTGTGTTTTGTCATATATTTTGACAGATTTTATCATCAAAGAGTGACTCTCATTTGAAGCACCTTTTGCAGCGTGCACCGGAATATTGTCCAGAATCAATGGTAGGTTTAATTATGTTTGATAAGGTATAAGACTAAAGCCAGAGGGTTGACTTTGGCAAAATGAAAGTTCAGAAGTAAAATATTTGTGTGTTTTGTTTCAGCATGTCCTCATAAAATTTTCATATCGTACCAGGATTGTATTCCTTGGATAAATGTTCTGAGTACAAACAGCAAGGATTTGTGATAAAAATGAACTTGCTGAGTCATTGTGACTTTAAAGAAGTAATTAATTATGCTGCATTTGTGATAGTCAACTTTATTTTTCTAAGTGTACTGTCTTGGTCCTGAACCGTGCAACTGAGAGAGTGCTACTGTATTGTTTTAGATGAGAGTATTAACATGGATTTGTTAATTCCTCTGGGTTCATTTTTGTTCTAAGCATAATATGCTGGGCGTATTCTTTTCACTTTGCCTTAGTGGTCATTCTATATTCTTTTTAAAAAGTCATTGTGGCTGTTTTTGGTTCTCTCTCCTATTGCAATGTTGCTGCTTCTTATGATAGTCATGTTACCCCAAGGAGATGTACAGCCACTTAATGCATGCCCATACTGCAGGTAAAGCTGTGCTTACAACCTGGGGGTTCAATCCCAGGTAGCAGGCTCGTGGTTGACTCAGCCTTCCATCCTTCCGAGGTCGGTAAAATGAGTGCCCAGCTTGCGGGGGGGGGATGTGTAGCCAGCATGCTATAATTAAACTGTAAACAGCCCAGAGTCTACTTGATGTGGTATGAGGCGGTATATAAGCAGAACACTTTTCCAGGTATTGCTCAGGAAACGTGAGATATGAAGACAGGTGTGAAACAAGGCACTGGACCAGATATGTTGCAAACAATTGTGGGGTGGAGGATGTGGAGGCAGTGTGTGTGTGTGTGTGGGGGAGAATGAGGAACTGCAGAGTATCCAATAATAATTAAGCCTAGAAGAGGAAGGACATTTTCCTGTTCTGTCAGCAGGCTGTGCTTTTTGTCTGCATCTGACCAGGAGGGCAACTAATTGCAAGAATGTGCTTCTTCTATGGCTTATATTCTAAATAAAAATGTGTTACTTTTATCACAATCGATTTCAGTTTGTTAATATTCTTATTTTATTGATCTTCCTGATAGCTTTATTGAAGAGCTAATTGAAAGCATTGCAGTACCCAGAACTGACTCTACTACACTACTTAATAGACCTTATTAAGATCCTTGGATAGTTGCTTATTTATTATGAACTGTAAATATATATATTCATATTATTAATAATATTTATTTAGTTTTAATTTATTTTCACACATGTCCTGCTATATGGCCAACCTTTTAATCGTATAATTATTTTTTTTCCAGGGAGAGGTTTGGGGATGCATAAATTCTTCTTTGCCAGGTAAGAGGTATTATAAAACATATCTTACCTAACCGTAAGTCCTAATGGGGATAACATTTTAGTAGAGACATATTTATAATTACATTGTTAGTCATACTTTTTCTAAGTTTTCTACAAATATAAAAAACCTACACATTGAATTCATTGAGTTGTAATTCAAACACAATGACGTTCTGGAGTTTGGAATGGGCAGAAGTCTCTTGTCCTGGCAGAACTGCAGAATGTCCTTGTGCTGGCTGTTCTCAGAGTTGTGCCAGCAGAACTGCTGTGCTGGCTAAGACAGGCCAGCAAAAGAATATATATAAAAAAGAGGATGGATGAGGGATGGAGTGAAAGAGGCATTGATTAATACTAGATTTGAATTTCCTGCGGCTGAGAGATATAGTTTAGGGCTGGAGGGATTTTGATTTTCCAAAGTTTTAGCTGGCATTGTGTCAAATCATATTTCCTTCAGGTGTCTTGGCTACTTAGGGGTGCACCCTAGTTTTAAGACAGTTGTTTCACTGGTTGCAACTTGTATTTATCACTGGTTTATTTCCCATAACAAAAATGGATTATTCAATTATAATGGCATAAAAGGCACAATTGGCACTAAGAGACAACCTCTGCAATGTATGGCTTTTTTGCATCAGCATAAATGTCCAGCATGCAACCAGCCATGTGTCCAGGACTGTAAACAGTACTTTGTTAATTAGCAACAATTCACCACAATGAACTGTACAACTTCACTTACTTATGTGCAAATAACTAATAGGATTTGAGTTTGTATATTTTGATCTACTTTATTATCACCCCATTGCGATGGGCATTTTGGATTTTTGTTCTTTTTTATAAAAAATAGCTTTGGACATTTTGATATTTTGTAACACCCGTAATGTGGAAGAAACTTATTTCAAAATGAATATCCTGTATATAGAATTGGGGACCTACAAAATGAGTACCACTGATTTTGGCAATTCAACTCATATTTTCCTTCCTTCCTTCCTTCCTTCAGCATAAGTCATGTGAAGCTTGTTGTAAAGCTTCCAAAATCCTTTGTGTTTCTTATATGGTGAAGCAGTGTTCCCTTCTGTGTGGTCTGCTATGTAACACTGCCATGGAACATCCATAGCCCTTGTGTTGATATATGTTTTGTAACTTTTCCTCAAAGGTGTTTTGAAGAAATCCGATGGTTGGGTTGGCTTAGGTTGCTGTGAATTAGCCATTGTTGTTGAATGTCGACAGGCATGTAAACAGGTAAATGTTGATTTCTTTGTACTCTTGAAATCAGTATTGTTTATGTCTTCTGAAACACACATTCAGCTCATTTTTATATCTTCCTTAACATCAAAATAAGATTGATCAGTCTGTAATTCCCTGGACATTTCTTTACTGCCCTTTTGAAAAATTGAATATTTGCCTATTTTCACTTCTGTAGTACCTCAGTTATGTCCCAGGATTCTTCAAGGCTATACAGATTCTAAGGGTGTACCAGCAAATCCCTTTAATGCCTCTGGATATGATTCATTTATTCCTAGACTCATTAATCTTATTTCTGTACTGGTGAAAAGCTAGGGGTAACAGCGGGTTGTCTCTAAAAAAACTACTGTGTTAGACAGTTCTAAGTTGAGCATTAATGCAGTGTCTATCTAATTTGACCTGTAGCTATATTTGTTTATGAATGGGCTCCTAGCCCCCAGTCAAAATAAAGAAGAACAAAAATTATTATTAAGAGCAAATGCTAAATAAGGGTAGATGTATTCAAAAACAAAAAAACCTATTCACACACTTAATCTTCCGGAGCCCACCCACCTCCCCGCTTACCCCTTTGAGGCGCAGCCGGAGCCGTTGCTTGTCTCTTTCTCTCAGGATGGAGGAAAATCCTGGCTTCCCCACCCCAAGGCTTCAGTAACATTTAAAGGGAGAGGTGCTTTGGCTTAATTCTCCCAGCACTCCACAACCCACCTTTCAGAGCAGGATCCCTATCATGTTTAAAATAAGAGAAAAACAGATGGCAAATAACAATGCTGAAACTTGCCCATCTCTCTCTCTCTCTCTGAAAAGTGAATTCATTGGGAGAAAGTTGGGAGAATTAAGCCAAAGCACCTCTCACTTTAAATGTTTCTGCAGCAGGGTGGAGGTGGGGAGCAAGGAAGTTCCTCCATCAGGAGAGCAGGAGGCAGGCTGGTTTAGCTTAATTGCTCATATTGCAAGTCATTGCTCATTGGACAAGGCAAAATTGATCAGAAACGTTTCTTCTTGAAAAACACTTGTAGACCAAGGTACTGTACTTGTAAACCAAAGCATTCCTGTATATTAAAATAGAATCTTTCATTGAAGTATCTGTTCCCTTTCCCTGAAATTTACTTCAGATCTGAAACCAGAGCCTATTACGTCAGCAGCTGATATCTGAACAAAGCACCTTGGGGATAGTTAGTTTTCTCCTTTCAAGAGAGATCCCTAAATTAAGAGTACTCTGTGTGTGTGTGTGTGTGTGTGTGTGTGTGTGTGTGTGTGTGTGTGTGTGTGTGTGTGTGTGTGTGTGTGGTTACAGTCATGACCGAGTCTTTGTGACTCCATGTCCATGGAGTTTTCTTGGCAGGAATATGGGAGTGGTTTGCTACTTCTTACTCCATGCGCCTACAGCACCTGGTATTCCCTGGTGGTCTCCCATCCAAGTACTAACCAGGGCCAACTACTTAATAACAATTAATTACAGTTCTTCTTGTCATTAATTTTCTACTCTAGGCATCTTTCTTGACAAGCTTATATAATCATTCTCTAGTGATTCTTTTCACCCTTAAACCTTGCTCTCTCTCATCTTGTAATCCTCTTGATAAAAAAAGTTGCACTTTCATTTGTTCGTAACATGAATGCTCTGTATTCAGATGTGTTTTAGAGTATTGCCTAGAACCTTCATGCATGTGACATATTTCAATAATATCCAATGTCTGTTGCACCTTTTGTAGTTCCAGGTGACAAAGTTAAATAGTCAGCACTTATTGCTTATTGCTCCAATCTTTGTAGATAGGTTTCCTAGTTAACATGGCCATTCTAATAATGCCTATGACTTTAGGTCAGCTTCGGAAACCTTGTGTTTAGCATTCCATTCATCATTTATTTGAATTATAGGCTATTATCTAGGCATGGTTTTTGATAATGTCCACATTATCCTTTCACATTTTACTCCTTACATTTTGCAAATCTTTAATTCTGAACCTTGAAGTATTTTCAGTTACCTTTTATGTATGAAAATACTGTACTGGTTTTAAAACAATGAGTACTGTTTTGCATTCTCTGTCTAGAATGTTCTTTTCAGGAAATATCCATGATACGGGTAGAGTAGCAACATGTAAAATTTCCGGAAAGTTTGAAACTCAGGAAAAAAACTCATTTTTTCTGGGTTTTTTTTTTTTTTGAAAAAAATGAAACAAATTTTCGGAAATTAGCACTCTCCCCCTCTTTTACATATTGAAAGCCATTATGTTACTTTAGGAACATAAAATATGACTATGGACTATTTGACTTGGCCTAAAATTATCACAACTATCATATTAAAATATAGTGTATCCAAACAATTATTATAAACAGAATTTACTTTTAAAATAATATTTATTTGTAATTGTAACAAATGGAGTAACAATCTCCTGAACTATTTACTAGTTGATGTGGAACAAAAAAAACTCTACATGACAATGTTTAAAAATCCAGAATTAAAATTATTCATATTTCCTCTCCACACTATTCATTCATTCATTCATTCATTTTATTTATTTATTTATTTATTTATTTATTTATTTATTTATTTATTTATTTATTTATTGCATTTATATCCCTCCCATCTTCCCAGAGGAACTCTGGGCGGCTTACAAAGTAGCGACAAAGCACAATAATCAAGTACAATGTAACAAACAACAACTAAACAGGGTAAAGCAGTTAAAACAATTTTAAAACACATAAGCACCCTAGCATCGCCAACTAAGGGGAGGCGATTTACTTAGAAACAAATATTGACGGCGGCAAGAAAGAGAGAAAAAAAGTTAATTAATTAAAGCTCGCCAAAGGCCTCGCGATAGAGAAGCGTTTTTAAGGCTTTGCGAAAGGCCAGCAAATAAATTTATTTTAAATAAAAATAAAATAAAAATCTCACCATAAAAAGAATTGAAGAGGAGGGAAATGTATAGAAGGGAGTGGGACGTAAGTTGAATGGGCATGAAATTTAATCAGAATCATTTTTCTTGTGACAATAGCAGCACCTCCTAAAAAGGAAGAAATGCATCTTCTTCTTGCATTGGATTGCTCAGTTTGTAGCCTAGGAGGACTTGTCCTCAGTGCACAGAAATTAGAATAATAATATTATTTTTTTATAGAAATGATTTGGAAAATATTTGAGTGCCCTGTCTTAAAATATTTTATTCATCATGTTAAAATAAAACATTCCATAATCATTTTTTCTTTTTCTTTTTTCAATTTTTCCAATTTTTCAGGAAAAAAACAAAGGCTTCAGGAAAAAATGGGGGAAGCCCCGTTCTCTCTCCCCCTCCCCATTTTTTCCAGTTTCTTTTTCGGGCGTTGGGATCTCTAAGTGACACCTCTTCTAAAGACTATTTAAGAACTGTGTTCCTGTCCAGCCTCTTTGTGTGAAATACTTCCTATGGTATTACTTGTTTTATAAGGATTCTCACAGTCTGTTCATCCCTCCCCCCAGTTTTAAAACATTAGCCCTGCAATCCTCCCAAATTGTATACTCCTCTTGATCTTCTGTTCTTGAAGTGAAATTACAACCACAGTAGCAGATTTTGAAGCTACAGCATGTCTAATGAGGAAATAGTTGACTAATTGGATCAGCAATCAACACACAGCTGCAATTCAAATTTTGATTCCCTTTGCTTTAATTGTAAATACCATATGTTTTGTGGTTTTTATTTATTCCTTGTGTATCTTGAATGACCTGTGGATGTACTTGAAATAATAATATAATAAAGATAAAAACTCCTCAAAAATCAGAGCAACAAGGAAACAGAGAATCAATCTATTCCAAAAGCAGGCCACAGAATAACCAACTACAGTGGACCCTTGTATAACAAACAGCTTGTATAATGTAAAATTTGTACAACAAAAATTCGGAGATAGGGGAAATTTGCTTAACATAATCGCCTCTGGGGAGAATCTGTACAACAAAAAAATGGGATCACTCTGTTTTCAATGCATTCCTATGGGAATTTGTATAAAGGAAAATTTGCTTAACATAAATTCATTTGGAACAAATTAATTTCTTTATACAAGGTACCACTGTACTAGTAACAACCCTGGAGCCTTGTAGAGCACTGGCATAGCTGCAGAGACTTCTTACTTGACCCACACAAACCCACAGAGGCAAACAAAGCTCCTTCAAAATATAGACTTTTAACATAATATAAATACATAGTAAATTAACCAAATAACATTTTTTTAAAAATTAGTCAGACAGGGAAAGCATCCTTCCCTACACATATGTAGAGAGAACAACAGAAAAATCTAGCTGGCTCACTCAAGTAAGCAAGAAAATTACGGTGAAAACTTACAAAGTTCCTTCCAACCTCAAACTACCAGACTATTGTGAGGCTTCTTTCCCCCTATCACTTGATACCTTTTCTTCTCTTTCCCTGAGTCCCGTAGACAGAAGCAGACAGGCCCTGTAGGCAGCTGAGATAATCTAAGCAAGGTAAGGACCTGAGAGTGGTTGGAAATTGTTGAAAAAATTTGAGTGAAAAAAAGTCCAGAAAATATTCCTGAGGCTCACAGATAGAGACAAACCTCCTTTTCACACGACCCCTAAGATCCGCCGGCCACTTAAATTCAGACCAGAGATCTTAGGGGTTTGTTGCTGTTCCTGCGTTCCCACCCCCTCCGCACTCCTGGCTGCTGGCTGCGTGAGGGGAGGGAGAAAAAAAGGAAGAAAAGAATACTGCTCACCTCCGTTCTGCCATCCCCACACTGCATTCAGATCTCTTAAAGGGGCGGGGGGCAAAAAAAGAACAAACAGAAGCAAGGAGAGCTGGGCAGTCACTACGTTATATCCGCATCAGGAATTTTCACCTCCAGAGAGCAGGTACCTAAAACGTGTGCTGGGACGCGCTTAGGTGGGTGTGGTTGCACTTAATTATCTGTAAACTCCGGAGCTGGTGGGGAAACAATTTTAAGCTCTGGAGCTGGGAGCCATTTGCGGCGGAGTTTAGGGGTCGTGTACAAAGGGCCAAAGACTGCTTTGTGACAACAGAAAAAATAATCCAAAGAAAGGGGGTGGGATCACCCAAAGTCACTGGGATTCCTTCATAATTTAGTTGTTTTTATATAATAAAAGTTATATCATGCCTTTAATGGAACATGAACATCTTAATTAAATAACTCTAGATTTCCATTCAAAACATGCAGTGATTTAATCACTTTGGAAGAAACAACATGCGTTAATGGCATTTCTGAGTTACTACTGTGGTTTGTGTTTAATTTCCTATTAAGCTATTGTGGTATGGAATACTTGGGAGTGTTGCATTGGTAATGGAATGACTGTTTTTCAGGCATCTTCAAAAAACAGTATTTTGAAAATTTGCAGGAAAGAATATGAGGTAAGTGTATTACAGATACTTGGTTTTTTTTTCTTTGACAATTTTTAGGCTTTCCATTGGCACACTGTAGAGCAGGAGTGGACAGTCCCAGAGGGCCGAAGAAGATTTTTTCAGATTTATGGGGATCTGTATTGTGCAGAGGGCATGATAAAACAAGGTGCATATAATTTGTGTATCTATATATGTTTGAAATGCATGCTTAGTCCTGCAAATATTGTTACAGTGGGTTTCTATTAATTGAAAATGAGATTTAGCACGGAAAGATTGTGTGCTATATGCATCCACCATACAGTGAATCATAATAGGACTTTCAAGGTAGGTGAGAAATTTAAGGAATGTTTTACCAGCGCCACATTACCCAGTGAGCTTCCATGACTGAATCCAGGTCTCCTGGGCCTTAGTTCATTGCTCTAGCCATTATACTATACTTGGAAGATAAAAATCATCTCCACACCCCATAGAAAAGTATGAGGGGATTTTGAGCATTTAAGAAAAAGAAATGAAGGTCTGTGAAGACAGAGGTGCTTTGGCGCTGAAAGAATGGCTTCATTTTGCCCAACTGCCATGAAGTCTCATAATAGTTTCTACTTTCAGTTGCATTTCTGCCCCAGCAGTGCAGATAAGATGTTAATTTTGTTCTAAGTAGTGTGGTTTACCAGTTGGTAGCCAACGTAGATTTCTCTTTCAGGAAATTTATGCAAAAAATAGTGTATGTGGGTTTTGTGAATTATTGGTCCACATGCATTCTTTAGCATGTTGAAAAAATGTGTCTAGTGAAGGCCATTGTCTTGTTGTTCCTCTCACTGGAACACTTCCCTGCTATTTGTGTGTTTGATTGGTGTGGTAAATGACCAGTAGAGATGGGAATGAAAATCTAAACTAGCATTTCATTTCATTTCTCATTTCGTTCTGTTCCCCTTCTGTTTTGTTTCATTTTAAACAATTTTTTAAAAAATTGTTTCATTTTTAATTTTTGTTTAGTTTTTCATTTTTTAAAACATGTGAATCTGTGTGTACTCGTGTGTGTGTGTGTGTGTGTGTGTGTGTGTGTGTGTGTGTGTGTGTGTGTGTGTGTGTGTGTGTGTGTGTGTGTGGTGCTTGTGCAACTTTATTTTGTGTGTAGTGCTGGTGCAACTTTTTCCCCCTCCCTCAAGCCAAGCATGCCAGCTGATCAGTGCTGGGCAGGGGAAAAAGTTTTAAAAGTCCTGGGACTTTCCCAACCCTCCCCAAGCCCCGCTCGCTGATCGGTGCTGGGGTGGGTGGGGGGAGTTCCCCCCTAGCGCAAATCAGCTGGAGTGCGGGGCTTGGGGGAGGGAAAAAGTTTTAAAAGCCAGGTGTTAAAAACCACTGGCACGTGGGGCTTCAGGTGGGAAAAAAGTGTTCAAAGCCTGCGGTTTCCTCGTGCTCGATCAGTTTCCCATAGGAATGCATTGCTTCAATGCATTTCTATGGGAAAACGAAAAATGAAACGGAACGGAATGAAACTTTCCATTTTGTTTCATTTTGTTTTTCTTTGATCGGTCACTTCATTTTTCATTTCATTAGGGCAGTGTTTTTCAACCTTTTTTGGGCAAAGGCACACTTGTTTCATGAAAAAAATCACGAGGCACACCACCATTAGAAAATGTTAAAAAATTTAACTCTGTGCCTATATTGACTATATATAAAGTAATTCTCTTGAATAGGAATCAAATAAACACAAAGAAAGTATTTTATAATTACTTTATTATGAAATAGTAAGTAAACAGAAATATGAACAATTATAAAATACTTTATTCAGTGCGCAACCTGGGCCTGTTTGGCTGAACACAAAGCTGGTATTCTTCAGCTTTTCCAACGGCACACCAGGCAACATCTCGCGGCACAAAAAGTGGTTGAAAAAATGCATTAGAACGAAACAAAAAAAATGAAAAATGAAGCAAAAAAAAATCGTTTCATGACCCTCTCTAATGGCTAGCCATTTGTAATGGTGTATGTGGGTGGAGCTTCACTGAGGAGGGGTTCTGGCCTTGTCTTCCTCACAGGAAGAAGTCGATGTGGATGCTAATGCCACGTGGGGTGGGTGGGGGGGTGGGGGTGAGGCTAATCCACATTTACTCTACCTTTCTATAGTACTTAAGAACACTTTAATACTGCTTTTTATTTAAAACATCTCAAAACCATTAAAAATCAAACAGGAAACAGTAGAAATGGTAAGGAGAAAATTATCAAACAGTAGCCACAATAGCTTTCTGTAAAATGATGCATTAAAATCAGTGCCAGGACAAACACACAAGTCTTTAACTGATAGCAGAAATACCCATCACTGGTGGGCACCTTAATGCTATTGAGGAATGAGCCAATATGTGGGTAACACAACAGAGGGTGCCTTTCTTGGCAACCCAAGAAAATGATCCTCAGTATTTTGAATTACATTAATTGCACATAAGTCCAATTCAGAGAGACCCCCATCGGTCAAATAGCCTGCCCCTGCCTTTATGCATCTAACCAGTTTGACATAGAAGTTGCAATTCAACAGGGTATATGCTACACAGTATAGTATACAAAACAATCACTTTTTCCCTCTCTGACTAGTTTTATAGTGAAGAGATTTTTTTGCTGAGAAAGCCAGAAGTGTTATGAACACCTCCCTCTGTTTGACCATCTCGTTGAGGTTGGTACTACATAGAGTATCCAGTCAAGCAAATCTGGGTCAGGTCACTCCTTCAGCTAACCTCCCCAGGGCCAGGGATGCGTGCCACGTGAGTCTCCTTGCACCAGAGGTTTCTGCTCAGCACTTCGTTGAACAGCCAGATCTATGGAAACAGAATCAGGAAGGCGAAGCTCTTCTCCAGGGGATGCCCACAGTTGGAGTTAAATGTGACATGATCCCATAATCAGTCCTGCATTCTACAATGTTCCTGATTTCCTGAAAATACAAAATTTCAGGAATCTTGTATACAGTATTCCAGTTTAGTAGCCACAGAGCATTAAGTTGTACCATAGGGACAAATCAGACCTTTCCCTCCTCACAACCACTCATCAGGTCATAACCCCAGCTATACTGGTGTTCACGCATAGTTGCAGCCCTGCTGACCTCTGGCCTCTTATCTCATCCACCTTGCTCCATCTTTTACTTTCACCAAGGGAATATTAGTGTGTCAGACTAAGACTTAGGAAGCCTGAGTTCAAATCTCTCTTAGCCATGGTAACTGATGGGGAGGCAGCAATGGTGAACGACTCGTTGAACATCTTACATACCTTGAAACTTCTGCGAGCGTTGCTATTTGTTGGAAGAGCCTTGATGACATTTACCAACAACATTGGAAAAACAGGAGCTGTGTTTGTCTTTTAACATATAAAGGAACAAATAGGTATTGGAGGTGAGAGCATGCATGTAGGTAAGCTCAGCTAAAGCTAGATTGCTGATTATGAGAGATCTGTAAATGTATTCAGCCAAACACAGTTACAGAGACCGCTGCAGAGTTTAATGCTCTGCACCAGGTGTCTGAGGATGTTTGGGGGCTGAGTTTGTGTGCACACCCATGTCTCTGCTCTCCATTTAGCTGTTCACAGATTCACATGAATTTCAGAACAGTTTCAGTACAGAATTTTCTTTCTGGCTTGGCACTTCTCCACATTATTATTTCACAGGTGTGAGAGGTGTGTGTTAAAACAGGGACATGGAAAGGAGTTGTCACGGAGAGAGTTGTGCAAGATCATATCAAATGATCGGTCTGGTCTGTCTTTCTGAGTGTTGAAGAGGCTGGTGGGGGCAGTGGGGGGTTCAGAAAAAATGGCTTTGTGGTTATAAATCATAGTTTGCCAGGAATCCTCAATGGATTATTTTTAGGGCCTTGAATCAAATGTTAATGTCTTTAAGGTTCGATCTTGTACTGTAGACTGCATGCAGAAAATTGATGGGTGAACTAAGGATCCTGTTCTACGAGTCGTGAAGGATGTTCCTAAAAGTACTGCTCTTTGTGGTGACATAATATCCTGATTCCTGACACTAGGCTAACTATTTGCTGATGTTATTGTAGTGTTGTGTTAATATGCCAATGGAAAAAAATAATTGTAAGGAAAAGTTCTTTTATTGTAATACTTTTCATTGCATAGAAGTTTTGTTGACACTATAATTCATTTTGTACAAAAGTGCAGGCTACAAGTAGTATTTTTAAAACAGCTATAGCCAGGTATCTGATTCAGAAGCAACTATATATATATAGCCAATGCCATGTATAAGGTGCAATGAAATTTTCAGGAATCTGAATCCAATATATACCTTCTCTTCATATCAGAAATCTTTTAACATGCTATTTATCTTACCTTTCCTGTCTGCAAGGCACCTATTTTAGGATTTTCCATATTTTAAATTCCATGTAATCAATAGAAAATAACTTTATCATAACATAATTATGTAAAAAATACAAATCTATGCTATAGTAATGCTCACATATCCTTGCTTTATATGTCCTGTCCCTTGTCAAAGGACCAAAATTAGGGGTTCATGAGTGATTGATTCTGCTTTTAATTACTCTTGTTAATAGTTAAGTTTCAGAAATTGACATGACAAACCACTTAACAAAAAAAAAAAAGAAAAGAAAAATATTCCATTATGTCCCTCCTAATAATATAATATATGTATATCCAAGCTTCACTGAAACTCTTCCTGTTCATTTGTGCCATGTAGAAATGGGGGAGAGGATTCTGTCACCTCTGGCTGTTGTTGAACTCTGGCTCTTAACAGTTCCAGGCACTATGATCAGTAAATCAAGAACAGATGAAAAGTTTTAGGTTTCCCACCCCTCTCCTAAACCATGGTTTAACGTGACATGTGTACAAATATGGCAGTTACAATTTAGGCCAGAGACAGACATTGTAAACTTTTTATATTGTTTTTGTATACCTTTCTATTTCTGGCTCCTTTAGGCATCAAGGTTGGAACTTCTTGTTTGAACACTTATTTGAAAACATAATGGTAGATCTGATTTAGCGAGTAACTGCAGTTTAAAAGCCACCTTAACCAAATATGAAGTTCCAACCTTGGCTAGACTTTCTATACAGAAAAGGCACTCTATTGATGTGTCTTCATGCCTTTAATCTTTTCATTATGAGATAAATGCCCTAATATTTAAAGAGCAATGTTATTTTTAGGAATTACTTCATTCTCCTGCTAACTTGCAGTGTTGAATGCTGCCATTTAGAATTGCGTAGCTTTTCAGTTTATCAACATCATGTTTATTTTTGCTCCCACAAAAATCAGCATTCTGCACCCATAAGGCATAAACATTGGCCAGTATTTTCCCCTCCTATTTGGAGTATTGTTTTTCTGAAAATTTTCTGTACTTTGAGGTTCTTCCAGGCCCCATTCTATCTCTTGTAACTCAGTGATAGCATTTGGTCTAAATAAGTATTTGCACTTGAGGAACAAAGATTAGTTGTTTCCTTTGAAAAGAAGATGGTTCTTCTTTCCCTCAAACCTTTAGCTGCTAGGATTAGAACATGTTGTTCATCTGAAATCCTTGCAAATGTCTGTACAGGAGGCAAAGTGATAATTGACAAAAGCCTCACTGGGGAATGGCCCATGGCTTATGTTCTCCAGGACTATTACCTTCTGCATTAAATACTGTAGCTTTATTTCTTCTAATACTGTATTATACTTCACTGTCTACCTCTGTAATCTTTCCTCTGTTATACTAGTGTTTCCTTCTTTTTTTCTGGATTTCTGCATTGCTGTAGGAGGTTGACCAATATTTGTTGGAGAACGGAAAGGACAGGTAAGAGCGTTTCAAAAATGGCAGTGAAATAGTGATCATTGCTCATGAGAGTGTAGTTTCTTTTTACAGTTTCTTCCTTTTGGTTTTTGCTTCTGTTATGTTTCATTTATGTGAATATGTGGACTTGCTGCAATAATGAATAATAGGAACACAGAATACTGATGGCTTTCATTCACATTTCTATCTCACATACCCTTGTTATTACCATTGATATGTAAATATTAGATGCTTTGTGGTTTTCAAAGCATCTAAACCTATGCAGTGCTAAATGCCAGTTTAAGTTATGAAATTTGGGATAGTTAGGTTGAGGGAGAGGTGTTGATTCTGCCAAATACAAATCAATCATAAGAGGGTTGTGGCGTAGGATGACAACTGTGAAAGAATGAAAGAATATCCTTAAGGATAAGGATTCGCCTTTTTAGCCTGAAACCATCCACATTACAGTATTCTAAATTACTATGTGCAGATGTGAGATCTGGAAAGTAAAAAAAATCTGGTAAGAAAAAAATAGATTCATTTGAAATATGGTGCTGAATGGGAGCATTGTAGGTACTAAGGCCATCAGAAAGATAAATACATTATTAGGTATAAAATCAAGTCTTATATTCCAGTAGAAGTAAAAATAGCAAAACTCAAGCTATCATATTTTAGATATATTTTAGAGAAGACGAAGCTCTATAAAAGACAATGAAGTTTGAAGTTTGAGGGCAACAGAAAATATGAAAAAAATTGATTGACTCGAGTAAAGGAAACACTGGGCATGAACTGGTAATGACAGGACTTTTTGAAGGTTACTAGTTCATAGAATTGATATAAATGGAAAGTTTATTGAGAACACATATCAACAATGAAGAGGGGGAACCAGACACTGAGTCTGAAATATTATCTTACAACTGTGAAATTCTTTTTGACATTAAATAGCAAACCATGTAATTTTATTTGATATGGAAAGAACTAAAAACAAACAAAAATACTAGCTTCATTCATTCATGTGAATGAAGTTAGCATCACTTTGTCCCTTTGGTTCCTTTTATGAAATAGAATGGTCTACTTGTAAATAAATCTTCATCTAGCCATGAATCTTACGAGTGGTATCTGTGCCCTTTTTAGTAAGAAGTTCCATCAGTCAAAATACTTCCCTCCATGCATGTGAAATAGTTTGGAAAAATTCACGTGTCTTAAATGTTAAATAGAAATGAAATTACTTGTAAGGAAAAAATGTGTTTTTGGAAGATGCAGAGAGAAAATAAATCCTGAGCAATATGAAACAAATTACAAAAAATAGCATGGGATTCTTTCAGAGTTGAGACATTGAAGTATTTATTTAAGGTATTGGCTTATGGACTAGAATGAAGACTGCTAGAAAGTTAATTGAGAGCAATTTTAGTTATGTGATCCAAAGAATCACACGAGTAGTGCTTTTTCAGCAGGAAAATGCACAAAGCATTTTTGAAAGTAAAAAGACTTTTGGAGGCAAGTCTGTGGGACAGCATTTTTCAAAGGCAATCCCACTGGATAGGGCTGAACCTTCTCATTCCTGGCAGTAGTAACCAACTGAATGTTGAAACATACATTCTGGGCTGACAAAATGATTGCATTTTCAGAGTAAGTCTTGAAGATAATCATCATGAATATAACAATTCATGTGAACTTGCCATGCTCAATTGGAGAGGGAGGCAATGGTCTGTCTAAAGTCGGGCTGCTGGCTGTCAATTTTAGAAATCTATTGTATACACCTCTGTTCTATTCTATTTATAATCAGGAAATTCTGAATGTGGCACTAGATCTGAAACATAGGCCCAGCTTTGGTTTATTTCAAAGTCGTTACTATTACTGCTTTTTAGAAGGTACAAGTGTTAGTCTGTTTTGGCATGTGTAACAACACAGACAAAACAAAAACAAAGTAAAAACAAACAAAAACAGTAGTACAGTGGAACCTTGACTTACATACTGCTTGACTTGCATCATATTTGACTTGCATCAAGAAGGGGCCTGTTTGACTTGAGTCATAGGCTTTGACTTACATCTTAGAGCCCCGGCGCAAGGCACCGGAATTGGGCGGCAGCCACTACCCAGCATCGCGGCTGCCGCCTCCAAACTGCTCCTGCCTTCTTCCTCTCCTGGCATTCAGAGCACCTGGAGCTGGTCCTCGGCCTCACCGAAGCCGCCGCTGCTGCCGGAGGAGAAGAAGGGCCGGGAGCTGGGGGCTGGCCTCGCTGGTTAGACAGTCGGCTCAGTCTTGTAAAAAATCTGGTCCACAATGGAAGCATTTTAGTTGGGGAGCTGTAAAGTTGTGGGATCTAATGGTAAGCATAGAGTTGTTCAGAACTTGGAACGTCAGGTTAAAAATCAGTAAAACTTAAATGTTAGACATTGTTGCTATGAGCATTAAAAAGTGGAAGCATATAACTTGTGGACTATAATTCCACTGCCTCCTCCTCTCTTTGAAGAGACATTTCATTTACATCCCCAGAAGGAATCTCCTATCCCAGTCAAATTTGTGTTAAATTGCTGTTTTGGGGGGTCTTTTTCATCATCTGGAACGGATTAATCCGCTTTCCCATTACTTTCTATGGGAAACATTCATTTGACTTAAGTCATGTTTGACTTAAGTCTAGACCACTGGAATGGATTAATGACGTAAGTCAAGGTTCCACTGTAGTGTGTTGATTTTGGGAAATTAAACACACCCATATACCCACACACCCATTATATGGCTGCAGAGGGGTAAGGGTAAGGGAACGGAATTGGAAATATTTAATTTATGAAAAACTGCTAGAGCTAATAACATTATAAGCTTTACATTATGTAAGTTATACCATTGGAATTCATCTGATACGTATCAATGCACTAATTTATCTATCCTTTTGTTTATCCCTGTTGATAGTTCTGCCATTCTTTTTCTTGACTTGGGTCTTGTCAAGCATAATGTCCTGAAAACAGATCTATTTATACTTCAAATAAAGCAGTCTGCCTTTTTAATCATCCCACAGACAAGCAATTTGTTCTTCCTATTAAGATGTCTATGTAAGAAATAATTTGAATGTATATTATTGCTGTTTATGATACATTTGTCACTTTAAGAGTTCATTGTAATAGAACCCCATTCCTCCCCACTCACTTTGTCCCTACCACATTGCCATGTATACTATTGTATATGTATAAACCTGTGGTCTAAACAAAATGCACAAATTATATAATGAAGTAGATTGTAATATACAGAAGCTCACATTAAAGATGTTTACAGGCCACAAGCTTTTTTGTTTGGTCAGGTGTTTTTTGTAATTATTAAAACGTCACAGTCTGTATAGTTTTCACATTTTTTAAAAAGGTGGCTTGTTCCTCTCATTTCTCAAATCTGAGGAATTAATAATAATTGTTTACTACTTGACAGGAAGGAATTGTTCCAACAGAACGGACCCAACACCAAAACAAAAAAGGAGCAATATTGTATATGCAGTCCAATGCAGTGAGGAGTGTGCAGACCTCTAAACTGAAGAAACTAAACAACAATTAAATAGGAGGATGGTCCAACATAGGAGGGGCAACAGCTCAGGACCAGAATCAGCAGTATACCTCAACCTGAAAGAAAAAGGGCACTCATTCGAAGATGAGGATGTGCACATATTGGACAGAGAAAATATGTGGTTTGAGTGAGGGGTTAGGGAAGCCATTCATGTGAGCATTGAAATACCTTCCCTCAACAGAGGTGGGGGCTCAGGCAAAGTCTATCTGCTACTTAACAGATGGTGATTTCAACAATCTCCAGACAAATCAAAAATACTTCACATCTCCACCAGCAAGGCCATGGCTAACGACTTACACTTTATGGGTGTTAGGAAGGTTGTAAAGGTGGGACTTTCATGCAGCTTAGGCTGTTGTCCACCTCATGGGCCTATTCAGGCCATTGTTCATCTTATGATCCTATTTCAGACCAGGGTGAGATGAGGTCAAAGTGAGCTATAAAATGGAGGACTCACAACTAGCTTTCCTCAGACTGACGAAGCTGTTTGGAAGAGTAGTGAAACATTTCAATCTCTCAGTAAAATAAGTCCAGTTGCCATGACCCAACTTCCAGATAAAGTCACCTGGATGACTGAGAATCTTCACAGACATACTTCAATATAAAGTCTAGAAACTTGTTGGAGGAACAGGCCACAAAGGCAAAAGTACAAAAAGTCCAAATTCCATGACTCCAGCCCAACGTGTCACCATCCAAAGGCTCCTGTCATCATCATCAGTCTTCCCAGCCCCATCCACAACCCCCAGCTGCCTTGAAACAAAACTCCCATTAACTACAGTACTCTAAACTGGCACAACTTTTGATCTGCTTGCCAGGGATGCCGGCAGTCCCAGTTTCAAGCTGGACAAGGAGCTCCTCCTGCGTTGATCAGGAGGAGGCGAAGGGAGGGGGAGAACAAGAAGACGAGGAGATAGTAAGGCCGCACCTGGAGTATTGCATGCATTTTATGCCTAGTTATATACTCATTCCCAAATCAGGTGCCTAATTAGACATGTGAATTGATCAAAAAAGAATAGCTCCTTGGAGGAAAAAACACTGCATAATTACTCTGGTGTGTATGTCTTTTCACAAAATGAATTGGGCTATTGTTTTGAAACTGGGATGCTGTTTAGTCAAAAACATGCCAAGTTTTCAGGCTATGATAATATCTTTCAAATTTACATAAGTGTAAATTTTATAATCCTACTGCACAGTCTTAATGAAAACATTCAGTTACAGTTTATATATAGTATTTATATCCAGCTTTATAGATAGCAAAAGAAGTTTTATTTCTACTGTTGTTTTTTACTTTTCCATGCCAAATTTTACGCCCCTTTCCTCTGATGTATTCTGCTGTAGGTACTTTGTTTAACTTTTCACAAATAGCTGATTGTTTATGCTTTTTTCTTTTTTCTTTCAGAACGCCCTGTTTAGTTGCATCAACAGAAATGAAAGTATGTATACCATTGAAATAAATAGCTTTCATTTCATTTATTTTTGTTGTAGATGCATTTTGCATAGTTTTAGGACAAGATGAGTCTTATACAAATTCTTTAAGCAATAGAGCCATTTCACAACTGCTTAAGCTGACTGGCAGGATGACCAAACTGATATTCAAAGTAAATGCAGTATATTTTGTCTTAGTGCAGAACTGTTGAATTCCTGGTCAAATAAATTGCATCTTTGGAATCAGTTGCATTTACAGTCAAGATAGGTACAACATTACTGTATAATAGCAGTGTACTTCAATGTTTAATGAATTTTTACTTGTGATGTATTATCTTACATCTGCTTCCCTCATTAGGGGGATCAGTTTGTTGCAGTTATGCTGGCCATCACACCAACTGCCGGGAGTACTGCCAAGCCATCTTTCGAACAGATTCCTCTCCGGGACCCTCCCAGATAAAAGCTGTTGAAAGTTACTGTGCTTCCGTGAGCCCGCAGCTGATTCATTGTGTGAATAACTATACACAGTCTTATCCAATGAGAAACTCAACAGACAGTAAGTATGAAAATTTAGCACATATTTTACTAGCAGCCCTAGATTAGTTCCTGGTATTTCCATGCAGAAAATCCCTAAAAACTATTGTTAGTCAGTGTGAGCGACCTTTCACTTGCTGACCAGTGGAATAACGGGGTATAAGATGGCCGCCTGTGCTCCTTTTAGTTGTTTTATAGGATTTTAATGTGATGGAAATACACAGACACTACTATTTTATACATAACAGTACTTGTTTTATTCATTATTTAGGCTTATACTGCTGCGAGAGAGCAGAGGATTATGCCTGCCAAACAGCTTGTAAAAAAATTCTGATGTCAATGAAAACAGAACTAGAAATTGTGGATGCACTTATTGATAGCTGTAAAACACAGCCTCTTCCACAGGATCCTCTCTGGCAATGCTTCCTGGAGAGCTCACAATCTGCTCACCCTGGAGTTACTCTGCATCCTCCACCTTCAACAGGCCTCGATGGTGCTAAATTGCACTGCTGTTCCAAAGCAAATACTTCATTGTGTAGGTCAGTATATATCATCCTCGGGTTTCAGTCATTTCCTTTTTGACCTTTCATTGGTATCTCTAGTAATTAGGGTAGCAGGAGAGACATTGTGGAAAGAAATGCAGGGAATCAGACTACAGTGCATTTGCAAGGGAATAAAATGTTCACAGTTTCATTGATAACAGCTACAAGTTTTGATGCAGCTAAGGCAACAGATCTAGTCACCAACTGACTTGCCTCCTATTCAGGGTTTCCTACCTAATCTGCATACTTGCAAACAACCCGTGTGGCAGAAGATGGGAAACCCTGTGGTTGTGCATAAGGCCTTGTGAGAGTCCTCCCTGTCAGTTGAGATGAGGCCAGCAGGCTAGTTGTTGAACTGGGCTCTTTTCTGAAAGTCCTCACCCCTAAAATCTTCATGGGGCATAAGAACATAAGAGGAGCCATGCTGGATCAGGCCAAAGGCCCATCTAGTCCAGCTTCCTGTATCTCACAGTGGCCCCACCAGATGCATCTAGGAACACACGAGACTAGATACCTGTCTCCTGATACCACTCCCCTGCATCTGGCCCTTGAAGAACCCCGGTTTTAAGCCTGGAGATTACACATCTCCATCATGGTTTGTAACCTGTGATGGAGTTTTCCTCCAGGAATCTGTCCAATCCCCTTTTGAAGGCATCCAGGCCACATGCCGTCACCACACCCTGTGGCAGGGAGTTCCACAGACTAACAATGCACTGGGTAAAGAAGTGGGTTTTTTTGTCTGTTCTCACTCTCCTGCCCTCAATTTGAGTGGATGTCCCCTAGGTCTGATACTTTGTGAGAGGGAAAAGAGCGCCCCTCTGTCCACTTTACCCATGCCCTGCATTATTTTGTATGCCTCAATCATATTCCCCCTCAGGCGCCTTTTTTCTTTGCTGCTGCCACCGGCCAGCCATCCTTTTTGGTGCCAACTGCAGCTCAGGTCCCAGGCAGTAGTTTTGAACTTCCCGCTTGAGCTCAAAATTCCACTCCGCCACCCAGGACCTGACCGGGAAGTTCAAAGGCAGGTTGGCAAGGGGGTCCTCTTAAGTCCCCACCCCACCCCTCTGGAGGGCGGTCAGTGTGCGGCAGCAGCAATGAGGAGGGTGGATGGCAAGCTGCGGCAGCCTGGAGATCTTGGGGAGCAGAATGTCTTCCTCATGGGCTTCCCAAAGGCACACGATTCTCCACTGTGTGGGTTGAATGTTGCATCATAATAGGTTTTGTGTGATTTAGCATGTCATTTCGTATGCCTTGACAAAGGAAATACAGTACTCCCTCATTTATTGCAGGAGTTTGGTGCCTGATCCACCTGCATTAAAGGAAAATCTGCGAAATGCAGATGCCTCAGTAAACTGACCTTGGGTTGCTCCTGCTGGCTGCATTTCCAAAGAGAGGTTTTTAACCCCCTCCTGACACCTCAGCAGACCTTGCTGCCAGGAGCTGAAGGTCTGTCTGCTGAGGTGTCAGGAGGGGGTTAAAAACCTCTCTTTGGAAGCCTGCTTTCTCTCAAGAAAAAAATGCGATATACTGAGATCGCAATATATGAACTGCGTTGTGGCGGGGGACTACTGTACTCTCACAAGGACTCTTGAGTCATGAAAAAGCATTTTTCTCTGAGAAGGTATTCCTTTCAGTTGATGAGGTGCAGGGAGCAACCAGGATGCCTATGAGAGTCCAAAATGCCAATAATTTCTTATACTCCTTTCATGATTAGTGAAGAAAGATTGGTTTCTTATAGTTGAAATTAAGAGAGATGACAGAAAACTGGATACATGCATGGGTGAATGAACACAATTGCAAGTTATGTGCAGAAAGTTTACCCAATGCAATTTTTGCCTTGTATCATCTGAAAAGGGTCTGAAGGCTCCATATATTCTTTCATTTATACATCTTCTGCAGTATATACAGATTTTCTTCTCCAGAATAGATGAATAGAATATGTACATTCTAATGTCCAAAATTGTTATCCAAAAATGCAAGATATTTCATTTTCAATTTATTTCCTTGTGTATGTTTCTTGTTAGAGATTTATGCACTAAACTTTATAGTAGCAGCTGGGGCAACCCCCCAACCTGGCATGAATTTGATCGTCTTTGTGAATATAGTCCAGCTGAAGTCTCCATGCTGACCTGTTTAGCAGATGTACGTGAACCTTGTCAGCTGGGCTGTAGAAACCTTTCTTATTGCACTAATTTTAACAATAGGTAAGAGAAAGTATGTCTTTTTCTTTCTAAAGAATTGTAATGACTTTGATTGCAATACATGAAGAATAGAAGCAGGTATGGTAATGGGGGCTTGTAAGATAAGATTCAAAGCAACTTCCTTTTCTTTTGTTTTTAATATAGTGGGTTTTCAATTGCAAATCCTGGATTTTCTAACTCCTTATATGTTCCTTCTTTAGTACTGTACCTTATATATCAAAAGTCTCATGGAGCCTGAATAATTATGATTACTTCTCCCAAAAGGAGAAAAGTTATTCAGTTTAAAGCAAAGAATAATACAGTAGTACCTTGATTTATGAGCATAATTTGTTCTAGATACATTATTGTAAACCAAAATACTCCTAAATTAAAAAAAATCCCCATAAGAAATTATGAAAACTTATTTTATTCATTCTGGGGCTGCCACCACCTTTGCTATCGCCCCCTCACCACTGCCAGTGAGGAGGTGACCCTTCTCATGGTGGGAGCAGGAAGTGGCATGCATGGGTGGTGGCAAGTTGCAGATGTTGGTGGTGAGCAGATGCGCAGCAGCAGCTGTGGTGGTGATGGTGTGTGTTGGTGGCTGTGGCGGTGCTGAAGGGGTGCATGGCGGTGGTCACAGCCATGGCAAGGAGCATATGGTGGCAACAAGGGCCTGTGGTGGAGGAGGGGTGCCGGCAAAAAGAGCATATCCAGTGCTCATTTTGCAAGACATTGCTCGTTAACCAAAACATTTTTTTCATAAAGTTTTGCTCATATCGCAAAATACTTGTAGACCAAGGCACTTGTAAACCGAGTTATTAGTACAGTTGAAGCTGTATCCTAAAATACTAGGAAAGATGGACAATAGATCAACCTCTTCTGAAACAAGGATAATTTAATACAGTAGGACCCCCGTATCCATGGGGGATTGGTTCCAGGGGCACCTGTGGATAGTGAAATCTGTGGATAAGAGCAAATGCTCTTATCTGAGGATAATAGTAGTAGCAGGGGTGCTGGGGTGCTGGGGCAAAAACTTTTGCCCTCAACACCCCCCAAGACGCTGGTGGCGCAGCCAGGTGCAGGCGTCGCAGACCGTGGGGCCGTTTGAAGTAGCCCGCTTGGCTTTTCAGAGGACCGGGAAGGGAACCAAAGAGGAGGGTGAAGCCACCCTCTTTGGGCAAAAACCACCCACCGTGTTCACAATTGCGGCAGTGGCAGCACAGGCAAGGGGCCGGGCAGGAGACCCTACTCTGCCCAGGCGCCCTGCCCAGAAACTGGGGATAGCAGAGGCGGGGCTGCCCCCCGCTCTCTCGCCCATTGCCCTCACCTCCACCCATGATGCCGGGCCAATCTTCCTCCGTGGGCTCATGGGGGAGCAAAAACCAGGCTGGGCAGGGGAGATCCGAAGCAGGAGGACTGCAGCAGATCCCCCACAGCAAATCCCTGCCCTTGCTATCTGGGAGGTGTGGCAGGGATCCACTGTGGTCCCCTTGTCCTGGATCTCCCCCCATTCAGCCTGCTCCCCTTCCCCCCTGAGCCCACGGAGGAGGATCAGACCCAGCACCATGGCTGTGGGTGGGAGAGCGATTGGGGGGGGAGAGAGCCAGATTCAGCCGCCCCTCCACTGCCCACCCATCTCTTCCCGCCACCATCCTCGCTGCCGGTTGCTGCTGCTGCCCCACCAGATTGGGCCTAGCGCCATGCCCATGGGTGGAGGGGGGGGCGATGGGGAGGAGATCCGGAGTCAGCCGCTCCTCCGCTACCTACTTGGTCCCTCCCTGCTGCTGGTCACTGCCGCCGGCCCACCAGATTGGGCCGAAGTGCCATGGCTGTGGGTGGGGGGTGATGGGGGGAGGAGAGCCGATCCCTCATCACTGCCATACCCACAGCCGGTCGCTGCCGCTGTCCCTGCCCTCTGAGCAAGGCGCCCGGCTGGAACTGGGTCCCCCAACCCAGTCCCCCTCTCTGCCACCGCTGGTCACTGCATCTACCAGATCAGGCCCAGCACCACGGCTGTGGGTGGGGGAGTGACGAGGGAGGAGAGCCGGTAGCCATTGCCGCAATTTGTGTGGGCACACACTTCCCGCGCGCACAATTAAAGTTGACCGAGAGGGACACGGACAGGTAGGCCACTGGTTGGACAGCTCTGCTGTACAGTACAATATGGGCCACCGCACACCCACCTGAGAAGTGCTGCTGGGCACCCACCACCACCACCACCACCACCACCTGGCCGTCCCAGGCCAAATGCAGTTTTTCGCAGGGGAGTAAGGAGGCGTGACCGCAAGAAGTCCTGTCTGTGCCCACTGCAGCACCAAGCGCCCACTTCATCGGGGAGGGCCCAGCAAGCCCAGGAGGAAGCGGGCAGCAAGGTCGGGAAAGGAAAGGCGGTGATGGGGGAAGATGAGCCATGGGCCACGGCTGGTGCTGGTAAGGCTGGGGAGCTGCCTGCCGGCTGCGGCACCAGCAGGGTGGCTCTGGCCTCCCTTTGCACCTGCTTTTTTTTTGGGGGGGGGCTAATCACTAACCACGGATAACTGAATCAGCGGATAGTGAATCAGCAGATACGGGTGTCCTACTGTATATGCTTCTCATACTTTATCTCCCATTCCAAGTACATGCAAGAAGTGAGTTCCATCCCTTGATTTGTTCAAGAGAAACAGGCTCTGCTTGCAGACAAGTGGAACCTTTAAACATAAGACTTCCATCCATCAAATATGGCTCAGTTGATCTGCACTAGAAAAGATTCTGTAACTGGACATGACTACACTTCAAAGCTGATGTTTGTAAATATGGACATTATCAGAGTTTTTATTTCATGTGTTACTTATTTATTATCTGTTATTTATGTGTTACTTATATATTTTTTACATTTGTACCCACTTTCCAGTAAAAGACAGGGCTTAAAATGGCCTACAAATATATTTCAAAAATTAAAAAACTTCTGTTTAGTTAAAAGAAACATATAACATGATGTAAATCTTCCTCACTAGAAAACCAATAAAATTGACAAGAGATACAGTTAAAAATAAAACATTACAGCAGTAATCATGCTCTTTGCAAAGTGTCAGGAAAAGCAAATATTCTTCTATTCAGGACTTCTATTCAGGACTGTTTTTTAAAGGAAACAAATGATTACTTGAAATCAATGTGCCCTCTGATTTTCATTCCCACTGTGTGGGGTTCTGTTCCATGCACTTGCGCGACTCCCCCTTGTGTGGGTTCCATTGCAACAACAACAAAACCCCAGTCACAATGGGTGTTGGGGAGGACAAGCCCTGTGCAGAGAAGGGCAGAGGTGTGCATACACCTTAGAGGGTACCTTGGTTGATGTTTTTTATTGAGTTGTATGTCCCCCACTATTTCTAGTTGATGGCCACCATTAATTTCACATTTATTCCAAAATCTATAATTTACTAATTTCAAAATATCTGGACTGGTAATCTTATATTCATTCATTCATTCATTCATTCATACACCACCCATCTGGCCACTCTGGGTGGCTTACAATTCTATACAAAATACAGTTAAATATAAATAAGACCAAATTTATACAGTAAAACTCCATCACGGCCCCAAGACAGCACTCAAGGCATGGGACTCCTTCATCTGCAGTAGGATGAAATGAGAGGTAGAGCTGTGTGTCATCAGCATAATGATGGCACAAAGCTGCAAACCTCCAGGTGACTTGTCCTAGCGGGCTTATATAAACATTAAACAGCATTGCGGAGATGATCAATCCCTGAGGAACTCCACAGTAGAGTAACCAAGGGGTGGAGACCATCTGACCAAGCTGCACTGTCTGGGGACGATCCTCCAGATAGGAGTGGAGCCAGGCCAAGGCCAGACCACCAATCCCCAGTCCAAATTGCCTTCCCAGGAGGGTACTACGACTGACAGTATCAAAGGCCATTGAGGTGTAGAGGAGAACCAACCAGGGACATATTGCCCCTATCCGTCTTCCCTCAACAAGTCAGCCTGCAGAGTGATCAAAGCCATTTCTTTGCCATGATGCGTCCTGAAGCCGGACTGGAACAGACTGAGGGCACTGTCTCCTGAATGACTACATCTATTAAATTGAATTGCAACTTTATATCAGTTAGTTGGATGGATTCCAACTTTATATCAATTAGGTGGATAGATCTAACTGTAGACATGGCACCAAATCACCTCTTTCTAGTCCTGGAAATGCATATAGTTTGAAGATTATTTTTATGATTTTGTTGATTGTTTTCAGCCATGCTTGGTTCTGCGAACTATAATTCTAAACACTAGCTATTGCTTTCTTTTTTTCACATTAAATGTCTGTGTTCCTGCTTTTCTAAAGTGGAAATATTGCTGATTTTTTTCTTACTACCTTTCCTCTCCATTAATCTAATGCATTATTGACAAGCACTAAATCACTGGACTTAGTGTGCCTAATTAAATGTAAGAGTATGTTCTCATCTACTCAAGAAATATTTAGACATACAATGAGTATCTGGGAGTTGAGTCATGACAACTGCACTTCTTTTTTTGAGAGAGATAGAAACGTTTCGCTGCTCATTCAAACAGCTTCATCAGTCTGAAGAAAGCTAGTGCGAGTCCCCCATCTTATAGTCCACTTTGACCTCTTGTCACCGTGGTCTGAAATAGGCTCATAAGATGAACAATCAGGCAACCAATCTTTTAAGGGTCTAGCTGCTAAAAAAGAAGAAGCCCAGCCTGCCTGACTCAGCTTCAAGATAAACTCACCTGGATAAGAACATAAGAACAGTCTTGCTGGAACAGGCCACAGCCCATCTAGTCCAGCATTCTGTCACATGCAGTGGCTCACTAGTTGCTTCAGGGTATTCCCAAGCAGATGTCTTCACCTGCTTATGATTCCCCGCAAATGGCATTAAGAGATATCCTGCCTACCTCTCCAAACCGGAGGTTGTCCTTAGACATCCATAATGATAGCCATTGATACCCTTGTTCTCCATGAACTTGTCTAATCTCTTTCTTAAAGTTGTCAATTTTGACAACTGTCACCACTTCATCTGGCAGGGAGCTCCACAGACCAGTGATCAACTTCTGGGTCAAAAAGTTGATTTCCTCTTATTTGTTTGAGTTCTAGCACCTAAAGGTAGACATGGCACCAAATCACCTCTTTCTAGTCCTTGAAATGCAATAGGAAATTATTTTTTGATTTTGTTGATTGTTTCCATACAGTGTATGATTTTATAAACTTATAATCTAAGGTCTAGTTTTAGGCTTTCTTTTTCACATTAAATGTCTGTGTGCAGCTTTTCAGATGGAAATAAGGCATTTGTTCCTACCTTTCCTCTCCATTAATCATTCTTATTGCCCTAAATCACTGCACTTTTTCCATTAAATCCATAATGTTCTCTCCTGGAGGTGTGGTGACCAGAACATACACACAGTATCTCCAGATGGGGCCTGACAACTACTTTTATAAAGAGGCAAAATGACACTTGCTGACTAATTTTCTATATCCTTCCTAACGATCCCTAGCTGAGAATCTTCAGAGATACAATGAGTATGTAATATTTTTTATATCTCCTTCACTAGAATCTTATCAGTTATGCCTACTAGTGTGGAGCTGCATTTGTGTAAGGCCTCAGTTTGAGTTTCCACAGGTCAAGAAGTCAAACTCACCTGGATAAGAACTTAAAAACAGTCTTACTGGAACAGGCAACAACAAATACCTGTGCTCCCTTCTTAACTGCTGACAATTTGCTATATGGTTTTTTATGTGGATCATAGCCATTTCCACTCAGAGTGCTGCATTTTGTTTTCTATAAATGGCTGTCCAGACATCCTTAGGCTGGTTGTCTTAACATCCATAAGATGCTGTGCTTTTGTATGACTTGTGTGTTCCATTCTTTGTCTTGAAGGCCTTTCTTGAACTCTTCAGGAGTTGCAACTGTCACCACTTCATCTCAAGGAGCCATGAATGACCAGTGAAACTTTGGGAGAAAGGAAGCATCAAGATGCCATTTATAAATATTTGTTCTTGATATTAAAAATGCCACCAGAAAGGTTTCATTGCTTGCCCCCTGCAGATTAAACTGTTGTGCAGTAAAGGGAAAGCATTTTTTGCTTATCTGCTTTTAACATTCAGTTTTAGTAATTTTAATGTACTTATTTTAATGTAATCCATTTAGGCACCGTCATTGAATATGTTGCAGCCTAAAATGTTTTACTAAAAAAATTCCAAAGCAAAAGCAAACTTTGCAACTGTCTCCTATTTTCAGAATCAAACTATCCTTAAGCCTGTTTTATTTTGAACATTACTGAAACCACCATCAGGTTGAGCCTTAGTATCATTTAGCACCTCCAAAATGACACTTGCTGATCCTAATTGGAAATCCATGGTTTACTGTAGTCCAAATCTTTGGGTACAATGAGTATGTAATGTTTTATATCTCCTGCATAGAAAATCTTATCAGTCTTGTTCTGTTCAGTGTGGATATTTAGCTGAATTTTGTGTAAGGCCTCACAGGTTTGAGTATCACAGGTATTGTCAGTGCCAAGATTTGCACTTAATTAATTTCAATGCAGGACAAGAAATAGAGATGCATGCTCTTAACTGCTGACAGTTTGGGATATTTTTTTTTTAAATCATGGATTCAAATGAGATCATTTCATTCAAGTAAATTTGGTTTGCCATTCAAGCTGTCCAGACACTTAGGCTGGATTCTAAAGCAGTGCTGTGCTTTTTGTATGACAGTGTGTTCCGTTCTTTGTCTTGAAGGCCGACTGAACTCTTCAGGAGTTGCAATGCCCAGTCAGATCAAGGAGCCATGAATGACATGAAACTTTGGGAGAAAGGAAGCATCAAGATGCCATTTATAAATATTCCTGTTCTTGATATTAAAAAATGCCAGCCAGAAATGTGGAAGGCAATTGCTTGTTCGTTGCAGATTAAACCTTGCCACAGTAAATCTCGAGGAAGCATTATTTGCAAGTAAGCAAATTCTTAACATTCAGTTTTAGTAATTTTAATGTACTTATTTTAATGTAATCCATGTAGAGACGCAAAGCTCGAATATGTGTGAGCCACGTAAAATGTTTTACTAAAAAAATAAGAAAGCAAAAAGCAAACTTGGCAACTGTCTCCTATTTTCAGAATCAAACTATTGTGTAAGCCTGTTTTATTTTAGAACATTACTGAAACCACCATCAGGTTGAGTTAGTATCACAGCACCTCCCATGTAGCTGCGTTATCCTAATTTGGAAAGCCATGGTTTACTGTAGTCCAAATCTTTGGGTCTAGGGCTAGGCACATGTCCTACACACAGTGCATAGAAAAGACCGACCGAGCTCTTGTTCTGTTCAGTGTGGATATTTATCAGAATTTGGTTCAGGGACTGCACAGGATACAGAGTATCACAGTATTGTTGTGCCAAGATACTGCGAATTAATTAATTTCAATGCAGGACAAGAGTTAGAGATGCATGCAATTCTCTGATCAGTTTGGGGAAAGGGGGGTTTATGATCATGGATTCAAATGAGATCCTTCATTCCAGTAAAAGTGGTGTGCCAATATGTCATGCTTTCTAGTCTCTAAACTGGTTGCTGTGGAAGGGCTGTGGTGAGCTACTAAGTGCACTCATTTGGGAGGTTACATAAATTGTAATAATTATAATTTTGGTAAAATTCATAGTGATATTATAGGTGTATGACCTTTATCTTTATATCAATGCCTCTGTGATGTAGGATAAATTATGTTTTTTATGTTACTTCATTTTTAGTTAGCAGTGTGCATAATGTGTAAATGCTTTATATTTTTGAAGATCAGACTGTGTGGAAATTCTCAAGAAATGTGGAGACTTAAGCAAATTTCCCGAGGGACACATGCCTGAAAGCATTTGTGAGCTTTTATCTCCAACAGATGACTTGGAGACTTGCATACCCTTAGAAAGATATCTTCGTAAGTACTGGAAAACTAGTCCTGTGAATCAAATACTGTATAGACATTTTCTTGGACCTCCAAATTGTTGGAGGTCCGAGGAATCTTCACAAACATTTCTGCTAGCCTTTGGAGATACAAGGGTATGTTTACTGTGGAGGGTTTTACTTTGTTTTGAAATGTTGATATCCGTTCTCTGATGTTAGCATGTAGCTAGATCTGATTGGCAGCCTAGAGTCATGATATACTCCCTAGTTGGCTGGTGTTGGTTACGTGTCAGGTCCAGGAAGGTTTGGCAGGGCTCATTAACTTTAGCGTAGGGGAATCAATCATGCTCACTAGTTCGCTAAGATCTCTCTGGGAAAAAAAAATGTCAAACAAACAAAAACCCTTTAAAACAGTAATGTTGAAAGAATGGCATACACAACAGGAGAACCATATCTGTGGGGGATCTTTTCCATTATCTACCATAAACGCCTGAAACAACAGAGACTGGCAAACATAGTAGGTATCCATGGATAATTCAAGCTATATATACCAGCCCTACTGATATGGGTGGCCTACTATAGAGAAAAGTATGCACAGAATAGTGACAGGAGGGGTTAATAGTAGTCAAAGTAGTGTGAACTTGTAGTGTGTTTTGTGCAGACTCTTGTCTTTGCCTCAACCTCATCACTGCTCTTCAGTCTTGATTCAGCTCCCTCTACGTAGCTGACTTCCTTGGTACCAATGATGGACTTCACATTATCAGAATACAGTCTCAATTTCCACTTCAGAAGTTCTGACAGATATACCTATCCCAGACTTGGAACTGGCATAATACTTGGATTGAGACTAGACGGGGCATTTCATTTCGGAAGGGGTCCGGTTCTGAAACGAAACATGGCACAACAGCTGCCATTAGGTCGCAGGATCCACCTTCCAGAATGAAATCACCCAGCCTCTTACCTTGTTTTTGGTAGCTAAACTCCAACGAGGAAGCAGCCTTGGACACATCATCTTTCACTGTCCCTTGCGCTGGCCAGTCTGGAGCTGGGCAGGGACTTGTATCATCCCACCTCCCTTTCTGATTGGCCTGTTCTGCCATGTTTAATTTCGGAACCGGGCCCCTTCTGAAACGAAATGCCCATGTCTAATGGAGACTTGCTTTATTTAAAATTTGCAAATGCTTTTTCTCATCAATGTGTACTATCTCAGATTTACATGTTTAGTAACCTGTATTGAAGCTCCCAAAATGTTTTCTTTCTAACACCACTAAATTAGTTGCTAATTACTGTTCGTTTAGTGAAGTGCACTAGAAAAAAGACTCTTTGGCATTAGAGATCAGTTACTATATTAAATTCTTCATAGTGCAACTTCCCTTATTCCCATTTCAATGCCACATAGGCAGGTGGTAAAACAAACTCTTTCCCTGATGTTTTGTGACCTAATCTCTGCCGTCAGGGCTTCTGGATTTTAAAATGGTGCTTGCAAGTGTAGAATTTCAATTTGATCCCAAGTAAGACAAAATGTCAGTTTGCATTCTTGTTTCTTGAACATAAATGTCACAAACTCACTGCTTTATTTTAATGATTTCTGTTTATTTCATTTACAAGGGCCAAGTACTCTGGGTAACATTGTAGAAGATGTTACACACCCCTGTAACCCAAATCCTTGTGCTGCCAATGAATTGTGTGAAGTTAACAGAAGGGCTTGTCAGCCTGGGGAGCCTTGTCTTCCTTATTTTTGTGTGCAGGGTGAGTCATTCTCTAGCTTGCCTTCCTAGTACATTATAAGGTTTAGTTTCTAAAGGGAAATAATCATTCTGTTTCTTGAAAGAATGTACTATTGAACATAATTTTATGCAACAAAAGGATTACATTTTCCTTCGTTTAGACTTCACATATTTAGAATGGTAATTGATAATCAGTGGTAAAGCTCCACAGAGATAATTTTATAAATGTTGAGCATTTCGCATTATGTGCAAGTCTTAAAATTTATGGGATGTAAATGTTTTTAATTCATAGGCTGCAAGCTGGGCGAAGCTTCCGATTTTATTGTCCGGCAAGGTACACTCATCCAAGTTCCATCCTCCTCGGGAGATGTTGGTTGCTATAAAATATGCACCTGTGGACAAAGTGGATTGTTAGAAAACTGTATGGAGATGCATTGTGTTGACCACCAGAAATCTTGCATTGTTGGAGGTCAAAGAAAAAGTAAGTATTTACTTTGGATTGTTTCATCATTACTGCCCATGTTATATATTTTACGTTTTAGAAAGGTGAGAGTACAGTAAGCCATCCATAAAACAGTGCAAATATGAAGAGCACAAGTGTTCTCTTCTAAAAGGGAAAGAGGCAAGTGATGGAGGTAGGGTTTCATAGAGTCACCTTTAACAACATAGCATATCTATTTCAGTTCAATACTTCATAGAAATGTGAAAAGGATGTGTCATTGAAAGGCAACATTTAAGCTGAAAGCAGTATGTAGACAAAGAAGGCTTAGTCAATAAAAGGCAACATTTAAAGCTTAAAACAAGAAATGTACAAGACATCATCATGGGTTGTCATGAAGCCTCGTGGCGAAGTGGTTAAATGCCTGTCCTGCAGGTAAAACTGTGCTCATGACCTGGCGTTCAATCCCAGGGAGCAGGCTCATGGATGACTCAGCCTTCCATCCTTCCCAGGTCGGTAAAATGAGTACCAAGCCTGCCCCGGGGGGGGGGATGTGTAGCCTGTATAACTAAACTGTAAAACTGCCCAGAGACTACTTGAAGTTGTATGGGCCAGTATATAAGCAGAACACTTTGCTTTTGCTTTGTTTGAAACTATTTTTAACCTTAGTTTTCATGTAGTAGCCCTCAGGTACTTTGGGCCGGAAAAAGTAGACCTCGGCCTGTTCAAAGTTGGACAGCCCTGATATAGGTGCTTGCTTGCATGCTTTATTTATTTATTTATTTATTTGGTTTGTGTACAGAGTAGTGAACTCCACTACTCTGAGTGGCTTAGAGAACAAGTCATTTGAAAAAACCCAAACTGTCCCCCCAAGACACCAATATACATGATCAGCATGGTGGTACACCAACATTTGAATATATGTTCTTAAAACCTGTTTTATAGAGTTCTATCTTTACTTGTCTAAATATATTTATGAAATACAATAAGCACATTGATGTCTGTTTTTATGTTCAGGCCACGGAGCATCCCTTAAGATAGATTGCAATGTCTGCATATGTTTTGCTGGGAACTTGATATGCTCAGTTCGTCAGTGTCTAAATGAACACAGCTCAGATGATGAGCGTCACATGTTTACAGGTAACATTTTCCACTCATGAATAATATATAAATTAAAATCTTAACAGGAACGCTAAAAATAGATAGAAGCTCCCTTGTCTAGCTGTCTAAACTTATATATTTTCTGTAACAAGTCTTTTATGATATGCTTTTTCTTAGGGTTTATCTAGTTGGATAAATTTCAGTGACTTGCTTAAAATTCTATATGGAATCCAGCACATAGCTAATGCAAAGCAAGCCCGATAATTCTGAGAAGAAAATGAATTATCTGGAAGTTGAGTCATGGCTACTGGACTTCTTTTTTGAGAGATAGAAACGTTCCGCTGTTCATCCAAACAGCTTCCTCGGTCTGAATACAGCTAGTGCAAGTCCTCCATCTTATAGGCAGCTTTGACCTCTTGTCACCCTGGCCTGAATTAGGCTCGTAAGATGAACCGTGGCCTAAATAGGCTCCTTGGGGAGACAATAGTATCCTTAACCTTAAGGTGAACAATGGCCTAAGGTGCTGAAACCTATCAAGAATGGGTCGTTAGCTATGGCCTTGGTGGCGAAGGCTTTTTGATTTGTCTTGGTACTTTGGAAAGCACAGCCTGATAAGTAGCAGATAGACTATGCCGGAGCCCACCACCTCTGTTGAGGGAGGGGTTTTCAATGCTCACATGAATGGCCTCCTTTACTCCTCTTTCAAACCACCTTTGTCTAATATGTGTACATCCTCATCTTTGAAAGAGTGCCCTTTGTCCTTCAAATGGAGGTGTACTGCTGATTCTGGTCCTGACCTGTTGCCCCTCCTATGTTGGGCCATCCTTCTGTTTAATGGCTGTTTAGTTTCTCCAATGTAGAGGTTTGAACGCTCCTCACTGCATTGGACTGCATGTACTATATTGCTCCTTTTATGGTTTGGTATCGGATCCTTTGGGTGGACAAGTCTCTGCCTTAGTGTGTTTGTGGGTTTGGAATAAACAGGGATGTGGTGTTTGCCAAAAATCCTTTTAATCTTCTCCGACACTCCCGCCATGTAGGGAATGACCAGGTTCTTCCGTCGGGTCTGGGTCTCAGACTGATCCCTTGTTCTTCTGGGATGGCCCACTGCTTTGTTGAAGGCCCACCTTGGATATCCACAGGCCTTAAGTGCTGTCTTCAGGTGTCTGTCTTCCTTCTTCTTGGCTTCTGAGGAGGTGGGGATGCTCTCTGCTCTGTGGCTTAGGGTCCTGATGACTCCTAGTTTGTGTTGTAATGGATGGTGGGAGTCAAACAGTAAGTATTGATCTGTGTGGGTGGGTTTCCTGTAAACTTCTACTCCCAGGCCACGGTCAGGTCTGATGATGACTGCACAATCCAGGAAAGCCAGCCTGTTGTCTTGGGGTCTTCCCTAGTGAACCTAATATTAGGGTCCACCGCATTGATGTGGTCTGTAAAGGCCTGTACTTCCTGAGTCTTGATTTTCACCCAGGTATCATCTACATACCTGAACCAGAGGGATAGTGTTGTCCCTGGGAAGGTGATGAGGGCTCTCTTCTCCACTTCTTCCATGTATAGGCTAGCAACAATGGGTGACATGGGGGGAACCCATGGCACAACCTTGCTTCTGTCTGTAGAAGTCCCCTCTGTACATGAAATACATGGTGCTCAGACACAGGCCAGGAGCAGGCATATCTGGTCTGGGTTGAGGCTGCTTCTGGAGGTGAGGGTGCTGTCTTCTCTTAGTCTTCTCTTTACCGTTGTTAGGGCATCGGTGGTGGGAATGCTGGTAAAGAGCGATGTAACATCAAAGGATACCATGTTTTCGTCTGTATCCAGTTTCAGCTCCCTGACTTTAGAAACAAACTCCTCTGAATTGTGTAGGACCCATTCTTGATAGGTTTCAGCACCTTAGGCCATTGTTCACCTTAAGGTTAAGGATACTGTTGTCTCCCAATTTAGGCCACGGTTCATCTTATTAGCCTAATTCAGACCAGGGTGACAAGAGGTCAAAGCTGATTGACTATAAAATGGAGGGCTCGCACTAGCTGTATTCAGACTGATGAAGCTGTTTGGATGAGCAGTGAAACGTTTCTATCTCTCAAAAAGAAGTCCAGTAGCCATGACTCAACTTCCAGATAAACTCACCTGGATGACTGAGAATCTTCACAGAAGAAAATGAATTGTAATGAATTGTAAGATTGTTAGTTATCTCTGTGTTGTGTGGAGTCTCTCTCTCTCTCTCTCTCTCTCTCTCTCTCTCTCTCTCTCTCTCTCTCTCTCTCTCTCTCTCACACACACACACACACACACACACACACACACACACACACACACACACACACACACACACACACACACACACACACACACACACACACACAGAGTTAGTTTCCACAGCTGAGCTGGCTTTGCACTCAGTTCTTTTGAGCCCTTGTCTGTTACCCACTATATTCTCATGTGGAATTGAATTAGTAATCCGCTGTAATCTACTGCAGTCTATTTTAAAAGAATGGCCATGCTCTCCAAACTGTTTCCTGTCTTTTAACACAGTATTTTCTGTTACCTTAAATATGCTTCAGCTTTGTTTGTTTGTTTCAGGTCTACCGTGTAACTGTGCTGACCAGTTTGTGCCGGTATGTGGGCAGAATGGGCGCACCTATCCAAGTGCCTGCATAGCACGTTGTGTTGGGCTTCAGGACAGTCAGTTTGAATTTGGGTCTTGCATATCCAAGGATCCTTGCAACCCTAATCCCTGCCTTAAAAATCAAAGGTAAAGTAGTCAATAAAATCTGTAGCAGTGTTTTTTTTTTTTTTACACAGTGTTTGTATCTGTGTTGCATTTGTAATTCAATGAGATATGAACTGAAATTCCTTTGGGCTATAAATTTGCCACAGCTTTTAAAACAGTTCCTTGGTTCAGTAATCTGCCTCTTATTTTCAAAACAATAAATGCCAATAATAGTACATTCCTGTTTCATGCAGATGTATACCAAAACCACAGGTTTGCTTAACCAGTTTTGAGGAGTTTGGATGTAATCAGTATGAATGTGTGCCAAGACAGTTCAGTTGTGGTGACCAGTTGCGAGATCCTGTTTGTGACACAGACAATATAGAATATAACAATCTGTGCACTCTGCATCAAAAGGGGAAAAGTGTATCATACAGAGGTCCATGTCAGGTATGGCATAATTTTTCAAATTATTTAGTTACTGTACTTGTTCTCCTGTTAAATCAGAAACAAAATTGTTTCTTCTACTTTTGATCTCCCCCCCCTTTAAATGACTAATTTCTTTTGATCTCCCCCCCTTTAAATGACTAATTTCTTGTATGTGAAAATGAATAAGGGCAAAAATGAACTATCTATAAACCATTTTATTTATAATTACTGACTGAACTCTGCAACTAGAGCCGATCTTGAGGATCTCTGCTTTGAGGATGATGCACTGATTTGTCAGTTCCCAAATCCTTTTTTGATTTTTACACCCATAGTATTCAAGTTATAAAACAAGAATAGGCAACATGCAGGCTACATTCAGTTTGCCCTGGCCATCTGTTTACAGTAATAACTACAACCAGCTTCCCATGAGAACTGTGCATAAAGAAATTGCAGTGATTGCTGTATAATGGGAACCAGAACAGACAGAGGGTGCTTCTTGTTTCTCAGCAGAAAAATGGGAGCCTCCCTAATGAGCTGTTTAACAAGCTGATAAGAGCATGATTCTGCAGAGAAATATTGCATGAGGTGAGCCATTGCACATGTTCTAAGATGCCTGCAGCAGCAGTAGAAGATGCTAAATGGTTTGGGATTTTGCTACTTGTCAGAGCGTCTTTCTCTAGACCACCCAATCATCTCAGGCTTTTTTGTTGTTGTGGGTGGCCACCCTGAGGGAGGCCCAGAAAGACATGACATTATGGAACTCGTTTCCTGTTGTTGTATGCCAGGCACGTCAAAACAGAGCTTTTCAAAGAGGCATCCGGGGCCCTGCTCCCCATGAGAGAGATTCCCTGAGCCATCCTGTGTGGTTTTTAATTGCTTTGTCACCATCTTGGAGGGGGGTATTGTCTCATGTTATTCTGTATTTAGGGTGGTTTGTTATTGATATTCTTGCACAGTAAATCAAAAGTGGGTTGCACTGGCCGAGTTCAAAAGTAAAGATATTTCCTTTTCTCTGGAGCAAAATAAAACATCTCCACCTTCTGATTTACTCTGGGTTCTTTTCAAAACAAGAGGCCATGTTACCTTCCAAAAATAGTAATTTATTTTCTATTCCTAAGATACAAAAATAAGCATTCAAAAAGTATCAAAAATAGCAAAACTTAATAAATCTCAATCATTGTCTTATTTTCCTAAAAATAATAAAATCTAAGTCATCCTGACTAACTGATTACATTCAAAGTTTCTTCTAAGCTAACTTTTCCTATTCTACCTAACTGCAGTGAGCTCCATTGCTCAAAGCGATCCTAAGATCCTCAGCCTAATCATCATCATAATCATCAGAAAAATAATGGCTTCTCTCTGTCTACTCATCTTCTTCTCACCACTTCTAGATGTCATCTGACATAATTCACCAATGGTAGCTGACCATTGTCCGTGCTTCTAGCTTGTTATGTCTATTCCTCTACATTCCTCAGATAAGGTCTAATACATACCAAAATGTGCTCTTAATATTCAGCTTAGCAATTCACACTATGCCCCATCATGCTAATTTCTGTACAATTTTTATCTATTTGGGGTTGCACGTTGTGTGTATTTGTTGGACTTTTATATGCTGCCCAGAGAGGTGGCTCATCATTAGGTGGGCTGGATATAAATACAATCAATTATTTGGTCAGTCAATAAATAAATAGTGGCATCATCCAGTGGTAGTGGAAAGATGTCCCCCCAAAACACATTTTAAAATATGATTATGTGGCTTTGTGTTGTTTGTACATATGTAGGTATTGCCATTTTTAGAAATTGCATTCTGCAATTAATTTGCAAAAGACCTGCATATCAATACTAATTCTATTTTCTTCTATTTTCTTTTTTTCTAGTCATTTTGCAAATCGGTAGATTTGGTGTGCGGCCATAATGGAGAAACTTATAGCAATGTATGTGCAGCCTATTCTGATCGTGTGGCGGTCGATTACAATGGACCTTGTCAAGCTGTAGGAGTCCTTTCTGATTATAGTTATCAAGGAGAATGTGTTTCTGTTACATGTCCAAAGCTTCCAGTCACTGGATATAAACCAGTTATCCCACCAGGTGAGAATACTGGTAAAAATTAAAATAAAGTTTGAGAGTATCTGAAATGTACTTCTAGATTTTCGTCCTGCTGAAAAGAGAAAACAGTTTTAGGTTTTGCATGCATATGACTGAAAACTTGATAGACAGTGGTCATAATTCTAATATATAAACTCAGTAAGACACTTTCCACTTATGAAAGTAGAACCTTGTGGTGCAGTGGTTAAAATGCTGTCCTGCAGCTGTAACTGTTTACATCCTGGGGCTCAATTCCAGGTACCTGGCTCAAGGTTCACTCAGCCTACCATCCTTCTGAGGTTGGTAAAATGCATACCCAGCTCACTAGGGGTGGGGCAATGTGTAGCTTGCATAATTCCTTGTAAACTGCCCAGAGAGTGCTTTAAGCGCTATGGGTGTGTGTTTGTGTATAAGCAGCACACTTTGCTTTATGATTTTGGGAGGTGTGTGGGTGCAGGTTTCTTGTCCCATGTCTTAGAAGAAAACCTAACTGACAGAATTGGGAATAGTTGTCACAACAGTGTTTGTCAAATTCTCCAACAGCATGTAAGTTGTTATTGTTTAAAACTGAGAACAGTGGAGTCGTGGTTTACTCTTCGTTACAGATTTTACTAAACGTAAGCAAGAATGTTCTTCATTAGGCGAATGTCATTAATAGCACATTTGTAGTTTTACACTACAAGTCTTGTGCACTTGAGTAAAGGAAAAAACAATCTTCTGAAGATCCTTCAGAGTGCCATATTTTCTCTCTTGGAAAATGGGTGATTTGTGGCTAAGAGTTGGCATCAGTTAAGCTCTGTGAGTGTTAATTTTGAACACTTGAAACCCGGCTGAAGCTTTTTGGACATCTGACACTATCTTTTGAAGGACCCCATTTAATTTTTGGCATTAGGATAGGTACATCGGTAGACCTTTCAAGGGTATAAACTCTGGTGGCTAAGTAGAGTTTCTGTGTATGCCCTTCATATCTGATGCTCTGCTACTTCATACCCTACCTGTGGACTTCCTATAAACATTTGGTTTTCCACTGTTTGAAACATGATGTTGGATGGATAGCCAATCAAGCAAGATACAGTACAGCCTTTTTGGCATTTGCACATTAGATGCACAGTAAGTCATTAATGCCTTTTACTAATTTCAGTCTCACTTTCTTGATGGTCTTGTTTGTGCAGGAGCTTGCTGTCCTCTGTATGCAGGAATACTGAGGGTTTTGTATGATAAAGAAAAGCTGGATACCTTTGCCAAGGTAAGTGAGCTCAAGTTCTGAAAATACTAAACAGTTCTCACTAATACCCAGTATGTGTGAAATAGATTTATAAATCTACAGTATCTACAGTGAAATGTATAACTGTGGGTATGGCTACAGTTCAGCCCTGAATCGGAAGGGCTTGGCTGCACTTTGACCTGCTCCAAAGCCTGTATTGAGATTTAAGTCATAAGCAGTGTTTGCACGGGGGGCTGTGAAATGTTTCAGGAGTTCAGTCTTCACACTGGCTGTGTTGTGATTAGTGTTCTAGCCCACGGACCCCCTTGTTTTGCTTACTTCAAATGTGCCTTTACATCATGCAGTCAGCAAATAATGTTTAAAATTTTGTAAGCGGAGCAAATACCACTGCATTTGATGGTGTAGTTATACACTGTGTTAGGAATGGAAGGACCGGGCCAAACAGTCATTGCCACACATACAGGGAACTGACCGCTCACAGACAGGATAGCCAAGTTCTGCCCAACCCCATTTCCCTCCCTATACCAGCCAAGTAGCCATTAGGAGGACAGCAGTGGGAGGATCACTGTAAAAAGTGTGCTGCCTATTTATTGCAGCACCAGAACAGTGATTTGGCTTAGGTTGTTGGCGAAGAAGAGAAACCCTAACCTCCCTTTAGCTAAGAATCCTTGCTGCTGCTGCTCGTGGCAGCAGGGGAACGCCCATCTGAGAGGGGAACATTGAAAGGGCAAGAGTAAGAAGTTGTTTGACTTCCCCAAATTCGAGTGATCATCTCATCTTGGTGAGTAAGTAGTAGTGGTTGAAACGTCTCCATCCCTGTCAAGACAGGTAAGGGTAATGTGAGTATGTGTACGCAGATGTACATGTAATGCAGCCTCTGATTTGGCATAAAGCACTGGAGCAGGGTAAATTTTATCTAAGGAGCTCTACCATTATTAAATGGTAGCCAATGTGTCCAGCGGGGTTCAAGGCCCCCTGAATTCCACCTTCACTCCAGTTCTCTCTCCCCTGCATTACATCTCTCGCCATGATCCATATCTCCCCCTACCCTGTTCCCTATACAGTTTTTGTCATGGTTAGGAGGATATTAGTTGAGGTCTTCCCCAGATATGTTTCACTAAATGAAAAAGTGCTGTTTGCATGTTGTTAGATGCAGGATACAAAGGATGAAATGAAATATTCCAAAGCGGAATGCATATATTTTAGAGATTCTTTGAGGTAAGAGGACTACAAGTCGCAGAGTCACCCTTTTATTTATCTAACTAATCAGGATATAATCTAACCCTAATATAATCTAACCAATCAACATATACAGGAACAAGTTCCTTAAGTATGGAAATAAGTACTATCTATGTAACTGACCATTTTGAGTTGTTAACAGACTAGATTTGCAAGAACGTTCTAACTTCCATTATCATCCCAGATATAATCTATACATTTGTGCAAGTTACTAGTAAAATCTTTATCAAATTCGTGTTTTTGTTTCTTGCTGCTTTGGAGATCTTCCAAGATACTAGAACTCCCAGAATGCAGGCAGGCAAGGTGTATTGCATTTCAGCATCTGGAATCTTTCAGGATACTGCTGGGAAATTAATATCCATGCAAATGTTTCTGTTTCTTGCTCTGAGGAGTACAAATCTGTGCTTGTTGAGATATAAATTACACAGTTATTGAAGCTAGGACCTCAGTATGCACATTTGTCTTTGCAGTTGTAGATAGTGTGGGGCAACTCCCCCCCAAGACATTTTCTGTTTCAAGATTTTAAAAAAGGAGTATAACACATTCTTTTAAAAACCATAGTAAGGCAGAAGATTCATCGCTGAATATAGCAAGTAGAAAAACATGTGCAATCAGCTCTTGGATACCTAAAATAACTGTGAGAAATAAAAATAAAAATTCCATAATACACCTGATCTAAATATAGTTCCTAAATTGCTTACCACAATGTGGTTGTCTTGATTCTCTGGGGTTTGCTACCATGATTCTAGCAATCAGTTGATATTTTAAACAGCCTTCTGAAGAGAGCAGAGAACTTGCATCATTTACCCCATGCAATGTGCTGTCCAACATGCTAAAGTTGCATCCGTCATCACCGAAACCTTGGGAGAAAGAGGAGCTGATGATCCCTTTTTAGAACAGGATGGAGAAGCTTGCCAGCAAAAGACTCCCCCCCCCCGAAACTGTATGACTCCAAGCAGTAGTCATTATCTAGATCCCTTATAGTCGCCTGCCTATGTCTCATTCTGGGCATTTCCCTCTTCCATTGTAAAATGTTACATTCATTGAACAAAATAAGGAAGACTTTGTCTAAAATGTTTACAAAGTAAAATCTTACAAACTACTCCCCATTTCTTAGACAGGGCAAAGAGGAGAACAATCTCTTCCTAACATGACTAAGCTTTTATTAGCCTGGGGCTTTAAGATAGCCTCAGAAGGACTAAGTGCTTAGATGTTGCCTATTGATTCTCTAGTCCAGTGCTCCCCAAGAATTTTTGTCGGTAAATGTTTGATGATTTATCCGTGGCCCGGGGCTGGGGGTGGGGAGGGGGCGGAGATGGGCACAAAAGAGGGGAGGGTGTGGGGGCGGGGGATGGGGGAGGGAGGAGGGGGAGCGGGGGCTTGGCGTGTGTGCCTTGCATGGGGGCCATGGGAGCACAACGGGCGGGGTGGGGAGCCCAGCGAGCCCACCACCTCCTCCTGTCAGCGGCCGCGGTGGCCACGGCAGCCACCCGGGTTGTCATCGCGGTGGCTGCCCGCCGCCTTGGTGGGGCGCCGCCGCCGCCAGCGGTGGCTCGGCGGTCCCGGTTGGGGCTCGGGCCGGAGCCCGCCCGTTGCGCACGCACACTCGGCTGGGGGCTCAGGGGCCCGGCCTCTCTCTCTCTCTGTGTGTGTGGGGGCAACAGCCCCGTGGAGAGCGCTCCTCCTCCTCCGCCGCCCTCCTCCTCCTCACCCTCCACACCACCACCAGCAGCAGCAAGCGGCGGGCGGCGCGCCTCCTCCTCCACCGCCCTCCGAGGGACAGAGAGCGCGGTCATGCAGCTGCTGCCCGGGCGCCTCCGCCGTCTTCGCCTTGCCCCGCCGCTGCGCCACCCTGGCCCTTTGTTTCAGCACCGCCGCCGCCTCCTCCTCCTCGTCCCGTTCGAGGTCAGTGTTGCTGCTGCCGCCGGCGGGAGCGCTGGAGGTGTCGTCGTCTTCGGGGCCTGGGCCGGGCGCCGAGGGCAAAAGCCGGGCATGACGCCCTCAAAGGAGGAGGAGGCGGTGTCGGCGCTGAGCAGCACCGTCAGGGCCAGGGCGAAGTGCGGCCTAACTTTGTTAGCAGCCGCATGACCGCGCTCTCTGTCCCTCGGGCGGGGGCGGCTCCTCCTGCGCTCCTCCAGCCTTCTTCTTCCATTGGCTGCCGGTGGGATAGAAGAAGAGGAGGAGGAGGGCGGAGGAGGAGGAGGAGGACGTGCCGCCGCCGCCGTGGCTGCTGCTGCTGGTGGTGGTGGTGGAGGGCGAGGAGGAGGAGGGCGGAGGAGGAGGAGGATGCGCCGCCACCGCCGCCGGCGGCAGGCAGAGGAGGGAGGCAAAGGCAATGGTGGCGGCGGCGGCTCCTCCTGCGCTCCTCCAGCCTTAGATGTCCCAGGCGGCCCGGTGCCGACCGGTCCACGGACCGGCACCGGTCCGCGGCCCGGGGGTTGGGGACCACCGCTCTAGTCCAAGAATCACATCTTGCTGGTCCAGAAGGCAGGAGAGGACTCTCTTCACTCTCCTTGACCCTCCTCTTTTGTTTCTGGTGTTCCTCTTTTAAAGGTATTTCGTGACCTTTGTTTATCCCTAATCTCCTGACCAAAGGCAGATCAAATGGGGCAGTTAGTTGAGCTGTAGCTGAAGATAGAGGTGAGCTCTTTCCTGATCCATATTTGAGTATGAAGGGATTCAGGCCAGCTCACAGATCTCTGTTCCCGCCAAATGGCTTTTTCACAACTCCCAAACATAACATTCCAATATGCTTTAAAATGTGTTCTTGGCTTTTGCTGGAACCTCCCCTCCCCCTTTTTTAAAAGATGTTTGATAACGTATCTAGTGTTTTATTTTATTTTATTTCTCTCCCTCCCCATCCTGTCCCCTCTATCTTTACAATGTCATCCATCTAACTCTCTGATAATGAGAAAACTATGAAAAACTGCTTTGAAATAAAACCTCTCACCCCAAGCATTCCTCAAAAGCCCTACAGGTTTTATGGAAATTACAAACAAGTTGCTTCCTCTATTGCATAAACCCCTGCCTTTGATATCTCAATTGGGAAAATAAAAGATTGGTTATTAAGGGAATCATCGTAACTCCAGAAGACTGAAGAGAACATGTTTTATGGATCTGAACACCTGTCCCAATGCCTTTCCATTTTCTCATCAGAACTATTTCTGAACTGGAACTTATCTGCCAGCAGAATTTAGTGTTATTAACCAAAGAAGGTCAGTCAGACAGATCAGTGTCTATCCTTATCCTCACCCTCAAAAACAGAACCTATAGGTATACTTTCACCATCAAAGCCTCATCGCTGGTTGAAAGGATATCACTTACCTCCCTGGAATGAGAGCTAAAGAAATGCAGTGCATTTGTTTACAGTGTCTGTAATTTGTGAGCACCAGAGGGGAGCTTCACCCACACAAGTAAGGTGATGCTACCTCAGCAAACTTTTGGAAGAGGTCTACATTGGAAGACATGTGTGAGAGCAGGTGTTCAGTCATCTGTTCACACCTTCACCAAACAACAAAACAAACAAAGAGTATCTTCCACAGAAAGCACCTCTAGAAAGCATAGTTCCAGAGAGTCTCCCAGCCTTGGATTGAGCCGTGGGAACTGTTGGCCTACGTTTGGATACAGTGGTTGTTCATATTCCCCCACCTACCCTGCCATTTTCTACTCAATGCGGAGAAACAGAGAAAAACCACTGTTCGTTCGTTGTTTATTATGAGTTGCTTTGCCTCTTGCTGGGTATTTGTTTTTTGTTGCTGTTATTGCCTTTGTATTATGAGTTTTTTTCTTCTTTTTCATTTTTCTTATTATTATGTTTTGGGGCTGTTTTATAAGTTGTTATTGTAAACTGCCCAGAGTTTCCGTTGAGGGAAATCGGTTTGCGGTATACATATATAAAAATAAATAAATAAATATGTTTTTATTTAAATTGAGGGACTCTCAGGTGACTTTACAGAAATGTCCCTGGTTCTGCATGTGATCAATGAATCAGACTTTGCCCATTCCTGATTCAGAGGTACATGTGGTTTGTGGTAGATGATGTAAATGTGGGGTTACTGAGTTCTGTTTTCAAAATAGTCTTACAGGATACTATTTGAGAATGTAGCAGTCCTTACATCTGGGGAAATATTTAGGATTATGCTCCATTTTTGAGGGGCATGCTTTATTTTTCACTTCTGTTTCTGGATTTTAACTGAAATGCACTTTAAAATAAAAGTAGTTGTAAAAGAAGTAGCCATGTTACTCTTTGTAAGCATGTTGTTGGTTGTTGTTATTGTTGCCTGTAAAACATAGAATTGAGTAGCAAAGTGTTTTTGTGTTGCAATTTCTGAGATGTGGCCTTGAGGTGTGATAACACACAAGAGCACTTGGAAGTGTTCTCCTTCAGATATATCACACTAAAGGAATTACAAAGAAAAGGAGGATGCATGAAAGGTATTGCACACGTCTAGCATTCAGTACTATTAAGTAAAACGGATAGGGACTACATTTTGTCTGTAGCCGTTCAGTTCTCAGCTTTCTCTACTGCTGGTATGGGTGCTCTGAGATGTCCATCTGATTAGAATTTGTTCTTGGGCTGAAAAATATTCCTTACCTGTGGTATATACACCTAGAGCCACTGGATTAAAGTCATTGTTTGCAATATGGGGTGAATACAAGCAACTGCATACCATTGCTATGCAGGTCCTGTGCAACATTACCACTTCCAGCTACTCTGTTTGTTCAAGTGGAAATATACCAGAAGGCTGTGATTAGCAGTTGATAAATCTCAACTGCTTTTCAGATGGAAAACATACTGTATTTCCTTGCTTGATATATACTTTGAATAAAATCTGCAGTTACTCAAACAGCGTAACTTCTAGACACAAATTGCTGTAAGTTAGGAAATCTGCATAAGCATTATCTTTTGCATGCCAAGTCACACAATTTAGTATGTAACAGATAATGCAGTGGAGGTTTTTTTTTAACTTACAGCAATTTGTTTCTATTTGAATAATTACACAACAAACTACACAGCAGGATTTCTGCCCTTGAGTTCTGTAGTAGAAGATCCTGAATTTGTAAAATGTCATACAGCATTTTGTTTTTCTTGCAGGTAGCTAACAAAAGACCAATAACAGTACTAGAAATACTTCAGAAAATCCGTCTTCATGTTTCTGTGCCTCAGTGTGATGTGTTTGGCTACTTCAGCATTGAATCTGAAATTGTGATTCTAATCATACCTGTTGATCAAAATCCCAAGCCTCTTCAGGTAAAATCTATCATTAAGTTATGTGCATGTGGCTTTATCTGTCTTGCTGGACATAAATGTTTTCTTGTATAGATTCCTTTATAGAGCTTTGCAGATTTAGTTTTTGCTCTACAACTCCCATGCTACATGGGAATTCTTGCAGTTGTACACAGAACAAAATTCTGCATCCTGCATTCACTTGCTCCCCATGACGTACTTGCAAAGAAGTTAGGGGATAGATAAGGCTACTGTTAGGTGGATTGGTAATTGGTTGACTGATCGTATGCAGAGGGTGATCATAAATGGCTTTTCCTCAGCAAGGAGAGGGGCAACCAGTGGGGTGCTCCAGGGTTCTGTTCTGGTTCTTGTGTTATTCAACATCTTTATTAATGACATGGACAAAGGAATAGAGGGTAGACTGATTAAATTTGCATATGATACCAAATTGGGAGGGGTGGCTGATTCCCTATAGGATAAAAATCCAAAATGACCTTGACAGATTAGAGTGCTGGGCCAAAGCAAATAGAATGAGTTTCAACAGAGAGAAATGTAGAGTCCTGCATCTAGGCAGAAAAAGTGAATTGTATAGATATAGGATGGGAGACACCTGGCTGGAGAATAGTACCTTTGAAAAGGATTTGGGAGTCTGGGTAGACCACAAATTGTGATGCAGTGTAATGCGGCAGACAAGAAAGCCAATGCAATTCTTGGTTGCTTCAACAGTAGTATAGTTTCTAGAGCACGGGAGGTGATAGCACCACTCTGTTCTGCTCTGGTCAGACCCCCACCTGGGGTACTGTGTTCAGTTCTGTGCACCTCAGTTTAAAAAGGATGTTGACAACCTTGAATGGGTCCAGAGGAGGGCAACCAGGATGATTAAAGGTATGGAACATATGTCTTACAGGAAGCTGCTTAGGGATCTGAGAATGTTTAGTCTTACAAAGAGAAGGTTGAGAGCGGATATGATAGCCATGTTTAAATATTTGAAAGGATGTCATTTCAAACAGGGGGCTGGCTTGTTTTCCTGGCTTCAGAGACTAGGACTTGGAGCAAACTACAGGAAAAGAGATTCCATTTGAACATTAGGAAGAACTTCATGACAGTTAGAGCTGTTCGGCAGTGGAATAATATGCTGCCACAAAGGAGGGTGGTGGAGTCTCCTTCTTTGGAGGTTGTTAAGCAGAGTCTGGATGGCCATCTGTCGGAAATACTGTGATGGGCTTCCTGCATGGCAGGGGGTTGGACTGGATGGCCCTCCTTGAGGTCTCTTCCAACTCTATGATTCTATAAAATGCATGCTCCCTTTGTGCTTGGGCCTATATTGCATTAGATGCCAACTGCCGGCCTTGGCCTGACTTACTTGGCTTTCTAGTAGAAATCTACGGACCTTAATACCAATGGCTTTTAGATCCTATATGTGAATTACCTTTGCCTAAATTGAGTTTTTTTTTTTTTTGGGGGCTTAATTTCTGCCGTTATACCTGCCTGGCCTGAAAGAGATTCCTCCATGGTCAATTCTAACCTAAATGTTCATCATCTGATTCCTGAAATAACAGGATGCCAATGAAGTGCCCCTTGAAATGTTTCTCTGTTAGAGGATGGGGTTGTGTCATACTATATGATATAGTTGGAGCTCAACCTCAACTTAAGTCAGAAAGTACTTGAGTATTGATATTTTTTATAACTCAGCTGAGCTGGATGGCCCAGTCAAGCACAGGAGAGATCAGCTGAGGAACCAGGGTCATGTCTCAGCTACAAGCAGGAGAAACACCAACAGGACAATATCAACTACATGGATCTCTGGGGCTGACTTTGGTGGAGAGATGTGTAGCTTGCTATGTCTGTTCTCAAAATAGGGCTACAAAGTGAAATGATTGACTATATAAAACTCTAGCAGTAGAGGCAGAATTTTATGCTTTCACCATCTCCCTCTCAGAAGAAACAATAATAATGGCCACTCATTGAGAGACATTTGTTTTATACAGTTCCAGGAGAGCATCTTAGAGGCCAGTAATCCTAAATCAAAATGATCAGTGTCCCACGGCACAAAGAAAAACTAAAGACATGACACAAACAGTTAACAGTCAGGAGAAATTATATTGAGACGAAGATTTACCTAAATACACCGAATCTTGCAGCTCCTTTATTACAGAAAGAAAAACGTCCCTTTCTTTCTCACAATGAGATTTCTATGCATAAGATTTTCCTTCCCAAAAATCTTGTAGGACATTTTGCCAGAATTCTTTAATTTTTGTGTCTTCATATTCCCTGAAAGAAATACTGTACCTGTATAGTTCTTGCATAGAGTTGCCTCTTTCACCAGATAACTTTAAGCTATACAGAATTTAGCAGTTTTCTACATGGACCCGCAGGTTAAAAAGAGGAAGATGAAAAGGGTCAGGGGAGGGAGAGTAAGATAGGAATCATGTTTTCATGAGGAATCTTAATAATGCCGGAGGAAGTGAGGAGTCCTGGCAAGGCGAGACATAGAAAGGTACAATAGGAATAGGAAAACTTTATTTGTCAAATCCCTGTAATGGGTTAGGAAGAATCCAAGCCACTGAGTGGGAAAGCTGGAACAATAACCTTTGGGCAAGGTCCCACTGCAAGGGGAGGGAAAGATTTTGACCAAAATCTCAGCTGTAGAATGTTCAGAGGAGCTTCTGTGTTGTTGGTACAGAAGCATGGCTAGAAGCAAGGCCATGCTATCATGAGCCTCCATGAGACTGTCTGCTCACTGACAGAGCTGAGGTCGCTAGACAGTGGGGGCAGCTTTTTGGCTGAGAGCAAGAAGAGGAGGTTGGTTGGCTTAGCAGGTCTGAAGAGGAAGAAGCAGGAGGAGAAGATCATAACACCACCCTGAAGAAGAGGTAGAAAAGCCCGTCCATGCTGCTAGAAGTGCTCCTCTTGTTTGACCGTTTCTTGGCTAGCTATTTTTAAAAATATCTGGCTCTGGGGATGGGTAGAGAGATCCTTGGGGCAAGTAGGAGGGTTGGTAGAGGGTTTTTAAAGGGGCATATATCCTGCAACTAGAGATGGGCACGACCAGGAAAAATGACGTTTCGAGTTGTCGTGTGTTGGAGCCGGCCCGTTTCAGCTCGTTTCCGTTTGTCGTGAAATTTTTCAAAAATTTGTCGTTTCGTTTGTCGTCTGTCGTTAGTACTGGTTTAGGGGGGGTAGGGTAGCGGGCTCCTGGAGGCACCTCTCTGGGGTGGGTGCCTCCTCTGGCCCGCTACGAAGGGAAGGCATTTAGCAGGCTCCTGGAGGCACCTCTCTGGGGTGGATGCCTCCTCTGGCCCCCTACAAAGGGAAAAGGAAGGGTACATGACCGTGTAGCCATTGCGTACCAAGTGGCACTGGCAGAGGCACCCCTCTTTTGGGTGCCTCTAGCTCACTAAGAAGGACAGCATACTGGCGTACAGAGTTTTTTGGAACTTTGGACTAGTGAGTGAGTTGAGAGAAGAATGCCTCTGCTGGGCGCCCTCTGACTCACTAAGAAGGACAGTGTACTTGCGTGTAGTGCAATGCGAGTACAGATCTGGCTTAGGGTTGGGGTTAGGGCAAGGGCTAGGCTTAGGGTTATTACGGGTAAGGTTAGGGTGAGTTAGTGGGCTGCACCTCTGGGTGCCTCTGACCCACTAAGAAGGACAGTGTACTGGCGTATGGGTTAGGGTTAGGGTTAGGGTTAGGGCTAGGGTTATAGTGGGCTTTTTATGCCCGACTGGCACATCCCAGAAGTCTCAGTCAAAACCTCGCCAAGTGGCCATGCGATTGGTGGAATGGCTCCAAAAATTTGCATGGTCCCATCCCATAGCCAGACCATCATTGCGCAGGTGTAAAAAAATAAAAATAAAATAAAATAAAATAAAATCAATGAGATTGGAGACAGACGTTTATTGCAAGAAAAACCCACTGCTGCTGCTGTAAAAATTCAGGCAGTTAAAATACCTAATTTTCGCATGTTTCTGTGTGGTGCTTTGGTGGGTTTTTGGACCACGATTTCAAAAAAAATATTGCGGTCGCCATTTTGGATCCCCCCGCACCGCATGGCATGGCGAGACGACGAGGATGCCCCCCACCAGAGCAGCCCAGGACAGGCCGGGGGGGGAGGCCCACCACCCCTCTGGTAGGTGCCCTCACTCAGGCAGGCATATTTTTGCCTGCTTTTTTGGCCGGGAATCGGTTTTTTTTTTAAAAAAAACTTTTTTTCTGTGCCGCTTGGCATCACGCGATCGCCGCGATGCCATGAACAACAACGACAAATCAGACCCAATTTTTCTTTTATCGGTTTGAGTTCGAGTTTTGACGGCTTGTCGTTTCCGTTTCCGTTGCGTAACGGAAACGAGGAACAGAAACGGAAACGAGAATTTTGCCAAGTCGTGCCCATGTCCACCTGCAACACCTGGGCAGTAAAGGCTCTCTTGTGGTCAGCGCTGCTCTTGTTCAGCGGGATGTGGGGATACTATTGTCACTTACTTTTTACCTGCATAGCTACTCTTCTGGGTGAGTTTTTGAGAAGGATGGGTTAGTGGCAAGTGGATATACCCTCTCTCTTACTGTCCCAGATGCTGGAAAAGTTTACATTGTTCCTGTGTGCATCACAGAAAAATTGAAGAAAGACAAGCAGTCCTGCTAGTATTGCCCCATTTGACATTAATCTTCCACGTGAAGAGAGGCTATAAATGCCTGAATCTAGACAAAGAAAAGAAGTGGAAAGGGATTAAACTACTATCTCCAAAACATTGAGGAACTTCTCTTAAAATTTCCATAATCTTAGAGAGTTCTTTTCTGAAAGAAGTGTGAGAGGTACCAGTCAGTCAGTCAGGTTTTTATTGCAGTATAAAACCATAAAAGTCATTAAAAGTCATTAAAACATGATTGCAAAATTGTAGAGTTACAAAAACAGTGTAGATATAACAATATACATAGAAATATTAAAATGAAAAAAGAAACTAAACCAGTAAAAGAAAATAGAGAATTTTCTAGTTAAAACTAGCCCGCCTTCTTAGAATGGAATTTAATCAGGTATAAGCAGAATTTGGCTATTTGTTTGGTAATAAAAGAGTTTTCATCACTTAAAAGTCTTTCCAGGCCCATCTCGTTTGGGTCTACTGCAAGTCTATCTAAGCATGGGTGAATGAATCTCTCTCTATAAAGATTGTGAAGAGGACAACAAAAAAAATATGTACCATAGATTCCACCTCCCTTTGGGAGCACATGCAGCGTCTATCTTCATAGGGGATTTTCTTATATCTCCCTTCTAAAACCATTGAAGGAATAACTGAACAGCGGGCTAAAGTGAAGGCTCTCCGGTAAGCAGGATCTTCCAGTTGTAAGAGATAGTTGGCCATTCTCATAACAGATCTGGTCTCCATAGGAGCCCTAAACAAAGGGGATTGTGCTATATCTCGTTGGCGCTCAATGTCTTGGATCCTTTGTTTAATAAGTGCTTTGGCCTGTGTAGTACTCTGAACCAATAGGTCATCTATTGAGAGCCCCATAGATTCTAATTTTCTTTTTAAATTTTGTATCCACCTAGGTTGAAAAGGGTCTTGGTTTATTAAAGGGAGAAGGCCTTTTTGGTCTGAGAAGCTCTTAAGCCACTGACAAACAGAGGCAATAAGTATTCTGGCTTCTAGTTTCATTTGACCCAGTTCTAATCGTATCAAAGCGTTGGAAACACCTGGAGGGACTTGTAAGATAGAACGGAAGAACTTGGATTGTACCTTCTCTAACACAGCCAGATCAGCCAGAGATATTCCTGTATAGGTGCCATATAGGAGCTGAGCTACGACTTTGTGTTGGTACAGCCTTAATGCTGCTGGAACAAAGAGACCTCCCTTTTTTCTGAAGAATCTCACAATAGCATTAGCAGACTGCTCAGCCTCCTCAGCTCTCCAATTACAGTGTGCATTGTTAGCCCCAGATTCTTGCACGATCACCCCCAGATAGGTGAATTTATGCACTTGCTCAACTTTCTTCCCTTTTATTATCCAAGATCTTATTTTTGGCTGTCTGCCGAAGGCCATCACTTTTGTTTTATCACAATTAATAGTCAAGTGTTCTTTATCACAGTAGGCTGTGAAACTATCCAAGGCCCTTTGGAGACCTACTGGAGACCTCGATAGAATAACAGTATCATCAGCATAAATCAGTATTGGGAGGTGCCGTGAAGCAAGCTTTGGTGGGTGAAATTTTAAGTCACTCATATGCTTCACCATATTGCTTATATAATATATGAACAATGTGGGGGCCAACAGGCAGCCTTGCCTGACTCCCTTGTAGGTTTTGATAGAATTTGTTAGTAAGCCTTGTGGGTTACATCTTACTTTAAGGTATGTTTCCTGATGGAGGGCTTGGATAAGGTAAAGAAGTCTTTTGTCAATGCTAGAAGAGCCTAGTTTTTACCATAACCTCTGCCTTGAGATAGAGTCAAAGGCGGCCTTCAGATCTATAAATGCAGCATATAGGGAGATTGGGCCTTTAGAGGCATATTTTTCAATTAATTGTTGGAGTATCAGACAGTGCTCCATTGTCGCTCTTCCTCCTCTAAAGCCTGCTTGTTCTAATGGAATGCATTCTTCTTGCTCAAGCCATAATTCTAGTTTTTCTAAGAGATGTCTTGTGTATAGCTTACTAATGATGTTTAGCAGGCTGATGGGTCTATAGTTCGCTGGGTCTTTCTTATCACCTTTCTTATAAATTGGAACCACAATAGCCATCCCCCATTGCTTGGGAATCCAGCCAGATTGGTCTATAAATGTGAATAATTCTGCTAGATAATGTGCCCACCAATCAACATTTTCTTTGAGGACTTCGGGTGGAATTCCATCCGATCCTGGAGCCTTTCCTATTTTTAGACGGCCAATATGGTCTTTCATCTCTCTTGGGCTGACGGGGGACCATATAGGCAAATTCCTTAGGTCTCCTATAGGAGTGCCTTGCACAGAATCATCATAGAGATTTTGAAAAAAAGTGGCCCATTTATTTTCTGGAACATGCATATCTAGTGGCGATGAATTCTTCGCCCTTCCAGCATTAATAAGTTTCCAAAACTGAGCTGAGTTCTTTTGTTTGGCTGACTGGATTAGCTCCTCCCATAAGTTCCTTACATGCTCTTTTTTCTTCCTCTGAATTGTGGTTTTATATAATTTCTTTTGAGTTAGCAGCTGAAGATTTATTTCAGGTCTCTCCTCCTGACCTTTGTTCAGGGACAGATGGTACAGGGTGTTAAGCTCTTTTTTAACTTGTACACATTCATTGTCAAACCAAGGTTTCGTGTTCCTATAAGCAGGGTATACTTTGTTCTCTGAAGGGACAGTCAAAACAGAGTTTACTTCCTGGGTCAAAGCCTGGAAGTTTACAAGAGGGTCTTGCTCTGGACTTAAGTTACTAAAGAGCAAGAGATGATATTGCAATTTCTCTGTAGTTAGTATTTCTTTCACTTTGGTACTACTGGTGCTAGACCATTTTAACCTTTTTCCTATAAGTTCTAGCTGTGGGGTATACTGGTCCTTTGGTTGTGTTGGATTCAGAGGAAGAGACAGTTTTAGGCTTAGTGGTAGATGATCCCCTTCCAAGAATGGCAGAATTTTAAATGTTTTAATCCTAGGTAGTAAAACATTGCAGACAAGCATATAATCAATAGAACTAGCCCTCTTACCTGCCATAAAAGTATATTCACCTGGGCAGTCCCCATAGAATGCCCCATTAAGAATATGGAGCTCTCTCCTACGTGATAACTTAGCAAGGCATGCACCTGCATAGTTCGACTTTGGGTCTTTAGATGTGCGTGTAGAGAGGAGTCCATATGATTCCCCATATAGATCCTCTAAGACCAGATTATATTTCTTTGCTAGAAATATATCATTTGGTCCGAACAGGGAATTAAAATCACCTGCCAACAAGATTTCTGCTTCGGGACACCCAGCTAACAGATCTGATATATAATTATCTAAGGCTGACCAGTTTTCTTCAATAGAGGATTTCTTTGTTCTAGGTGGAAGATAGGCATTTATTATAAGAAGGCTGCCGTTCACCCAGCTCATCAGTACGGCCATTGCCAGGTGGGCTAAAGGTGGTTTCAAAACACATTTTACCTTTAAGGTAGTTGAAACAAATATAACCAGCCCACCCATTAATCTTCCCGGATCTATCCCAGCAGATGCCTCTAAGTTAAAGGAATAATAACCATTCAGAAGAGGCGTTTCTGCTGTCCATGTTTCCTGCAGAAGGATAATGTCATACACTTTCTTTACGAAAGGAACATCCATATATGAGTGGAGGCAACGTTGCCATCCAGCTACATTCCAAGAGAGAATTTCAATTGTATTATCATCTGCCCTCATATGTTGTCTCAGTGACAGATTATTGTTTGAATCACTTTGGGGGAACAAAATGTGGTCATATTGAAAGGAAGCTTGGCTCATCTGATGATTTAGATCCCTCTGCTTATGAGTTGAGGGAGAGGAAAAAGGTGCTGGGGTTGAGCCAAACTCACAATTGGAAAAATTTAAGAGTTCAGCTTTGCACATGGCTAAATTATTATCCCCAAGTCAGTCTCGCTGGAACCAGCCCCAATTATCCTTTGCATAATGTCTCTGCCACCAATAAGGAGGAGTTTCAGTAATTTGGTTGTTGAAGGTGTCCAAGCTTCTCTGAGTTTTGTTCCATTTTGTGTGTTTTGGTTTACTCCACACATTCTTCTTCCTTCTAGGATTTGGGACAGTGGGTCTAGGTCTGATCAAAACTGGGATAGGCTTACTCATATAGGTGTCCAGCTTTGTAGATTCTTGGGAGGCTCCTATCAATTCAGAATTCTTCCTTAATGCCGACTGTTGTTGTTGAGCCTTTTCCTGTAAGTCTTGCTCCTTTGGGTGACTACCTCCCTCTTGCTTCTGGACATGGCTGGCAGGTCAAGGCATCTCTTCTACTGCTGTCCCCGACACTGGCGAGTGTCCCCCCTGTCTTTCTTTTAGCTTTAACTTCTTATGATGTGAACTGGATTTACCCTGTTTGGATCTCTTAGGACGATCTCTGGGCTCTAGCTGTTTGAATAAAGGTTTAAAGTCCATCCTCCTGTTCCCCTTGGCATAATGGTTGCTATCTATTTTGCTTCTGCATTTCCTTTTCTCCATCGTTGACAGGGGTAGCTTCTTTTGTGATGGATCTTTCTTCTTGTCTTTTGTTCTTAGCCCTCCATCATGCATCTCCACAGTTCTTTGTGTGGGACCCTTTACCTCAATGAGGGTGGAGCTGGTATAACTGGCAGCATCCCCTTCCGTGTCAACAATGGGTGGGATCAGGAGAGGTGATCTGGTTTGCATAATAGTTGATGGACCAGCACACAAAAGCAGCTCTTCCATATTTAACCCTGTGATTTTGTTGATAGTTTCAGGGGATAAGTTGTAGAATTCCACTTCGTCTGTTGGAGGCAGGTGGTCAACAACATTCTCCCTTTGCCCTGTACTCTGGGTCGTCAATTCAGGTGATTTTTTGGCTTCTAGCAAGCATCCAAGCATAGTCACAATAAGCTATTTAATGTCCTTTAGTAGATCTCTAATTTCATCAACAGATTTCTGATTTAATGAGGGGTCATTGTCCCTAGTACAGGAGGGCGTGTCTAGGTTTGTAAATGATGCAGCGGTGTCTTTTTGCAAATTGTTGACCACAATATTCTCAATTGGACCCACAGGGGAGTATAATGTTTCTATTGTCCTTAGTTCACCAAAATCAGCATTTAAATTATTTTCTAAGTAGCTGCAATCCAGGATTTGATAGTCCTTCATAACACTTGCTGGTAAGTCTATTGACTGTGTTCCATACATCCCAGAAGGGGTCACTCTGCTTTGATCCACCCTAGTTGTAGCAGGTTCCCCTCTTTTGAGATAATCAGTTATAGTGGTTTGCTTCATCTTGCTCGTTATTCTGCTGTAATCTTTAGCAGCAATCAGAGGCTTGTTCTTCCTCATAGATTGCATATGACACCTGAGCAGGGGGGAGGGAGGTGTAACAGGTCCCGAGCTACTCGCCCTGGCTTGTAGGGGAGTGAACAAATGCTCTCTACTACTGGTTTCTCTAAGGTCCGAGATAGGTGTAATGGCTATTGACATGGTCCTCTGAAGCTGAGATAATACTGGAGTAGGGAGGGAGACATCCAGAACTTCCTCCTCTTCACTGGGTGCAGAAGTTATCATTCTGACTACTTTGGTGTCTTCACAATTCTCTCCCCTCTCAGCTATCCTGCTGAAACAGCTGGCCCTAGCCTCCGGGTGGAAGCTTCTGTGTTACAGAGCTTTAATTAATCACTGCCAAACAACTAATTCTATAACTCTGAGACAGTACCTTGAGATTCCAGCTTTCTCTCTCATTCACGCAGCACTTCCCGATCTCTTCTGCGAAAAAAGCAGCTGCGGTAGTAGAAGGCTGTGGAAATTAGCAGGAGCAGGAGCAGTTATGGAAAACCAGGACTTGAGAGATATAACTCCTCAAGGCATTCCAATGTCCAAACACTCTTAACCTTGAGTGAGAGATAACTTCTTAGCAAGATCTTAGGTTGAAGAAAAACTAGATAAGGAAAACTGTGCAAACAGTAGATATCTTAAAAGGGAGAGACAAGCAATGCTCCAGGCTCAAAACGCTGCTAGTCACGCCCAGCCGGCGAGAGGTACCACATTTCTTCCAGGATCTTTCCCCATATTGTAGCAGAAATTGACCCTACTTTGGGTTTAGTGGAATATTTGCAGCTAGAAAGATTATAAGGATTCTGCCATCTAGGAGAGACTCCACGCTACATTTGTTTCTGTTCTAAGATTCTACACAGCCTTGGAAAGGGGTGTTGTCTCCCAAAACTTGATGGGCCCCAGTTCTCCCTGGGGCAGTCAAGGGTTTATATAGAGGCCTTGCATGAAGAGAAAACGTGGACCACACAAGCTCCACAAGACATCTGCTTCCCTGCCGTGAAAGCAAGTGAATTTAGGGCAGGTGGAGAAGCCCATCCTGTGTACGTTCATCAGCAGGTTTGTTGCCTCCTGTTTTCTCTCTCAAGAGGCACTCTCCTGAGGATTTAAGGATGCTCTCAGAAATTCATGGGGAAAGTGCAGAGTAAAATAGAATTTCTGTATCAGTGTTTTGCATATTAGAAAGATATTTCAAAAGTTCACTCTTATTTTTCCCCCTCTAGATTGAAGCCTGCAACAAAGAAGCAGAAAAGATAGAATCACTGATCAACTCTGACAGTCCTGCTTTAGCATCCCACGTGCCACTCTCAGCCCTTGTAGCAGCCCAAGTGGAAATTTCTTTTAAGATTTCTTCTTCGTGTAGTCAAGTTATGGCAGCACTCCATTCACTTTTCTGGACCCTGGTGCTCACATTCTCAGTCGTGCTATGTAACACGTAGTAGCTGCAAAAAAATGTAATTGTTCAAGTGAGATTTTGCAGTTGATTTGCGAAAGACATTCAAAATGGCCGGTGTTATTGTATCATAACTTTATATCCGAAGGCAAAACAAAATGGCTAGAGTACTGTACACAATGCCAGCAATAATGATTTTCATGACAGTATTAGTGTATATATCATCTTAATTGTAATTTAAAATATCTAATGGGCAGGCATGCACAACTTACTCTGGAGACAGTATTTCAGAGTAGAAAGTGGTTGTTATGTTGTATGAAGAAGACACATTTCTTTCAACTCTTTATTCTTTGGTCAGAATATTTGGAAGTTTCTGTAGTAATCCAAAAAACAGGAAGCATAGAAGAAATGAATACAAGAGACACCAGTATCTCTAGCATACTGTTTTCTCTCTGGGAAACGATTTTCCCCATGTCTCAAGCCTTAGGATACAAAAAAGTACACAAGAGTCGGAACAGTTTTCTCAGCGTAACGGTCAGTGTGGCAGTCCTTCTGGGTTCAGTGGTACCTACTACGCTTAACTTTCCTGTGCTCTTGCATACATTGAAACATGCCGTTCTTAACGCACTTAGGCCTGATGTATCCAAAGATAGTTATGCAGTTAGGACAGTGTGGGGGAAACTATATACAGGTCTCAGATAGCATATATAAGAATATGGATTCTTGCTTTATGTGAAAAAAAGGATGAAAATGTGGGTGCTGAGCAGTGATAGCTGGGAGTGCCCCTCATCACCAATTTACACCCACATCCATCCCCATGTGTAGGCTAAACCCCCTACATCCCCAGTGGCTTCCTGAGCTTACCTGAGGGGGAAAGGATGTATTTGTGATATAGATTTCCATAAACAGACCATCTGTCCTGCCTACCAGTTCTTACTGTGAAGGATGGATAAAAATGTTTGTTCTCATTTCTTTAAAAGAGGAAGTTGTTGTGCAAATAATTTTTATATTCAGCAATAGACACATATTTTATAAGATTATTGCAAAGTATTATTTTTATATTACTTAGAGGTATATCATTCAGAAAGCTGAACATATGCCTGTTTTTGCCATCAATTTCTGACTGAAACAAAGTGCTGCTACTTAACTAATTTACCAAAAATGAATTGAATAACTTTTCATGTGAATACATGATGGCTGAAATCCTACTGTGGAACTCCTCACCTTCAGAAGGGTGGTGTGTGATTTTCCATAATTAAAAATCTCCCACTTCCATTGTGCAGCATTTCTGGTTCCCATGTAACCCCTTTCTTCATGTGGATGCTATGGGATGGAAGGATCTATTAAGTATCATCCATAGGTTTTGCTGGATGCCATTACCAACTGGGAAACATTTTCAGTAAATAAGGACTTCCTGCTTCTCTCCTACTCCTCCCTAAGGTCTCATAAGTGATATTACCCTTCTGTAGGTGCAAGTTGCAAAGGAAGATTTTAGCTGGTATATTTTTTAATGTAAAGAATAAGCCATGGCCTGATTCTGCAGATAGGTACATGTTAAATTACATGTGTACAGGAGCAATTGCAGAGTATTGCCACCCTGCATTGTCACTCATATTTTAAGGTGATCCCTTTTTAAAATAAGAAATATATGCAATGTACAAGTTGATGATGCAAATGGCTAACTCTTAAGCTATGTATACATGTCATTCTAATTACAACAGTATTTACTTATTATTGAAATGTACATTCCTAGTGTTAATATTTTATACAAAACATATATTTAAAATATGAAGAGCCCAATGCAGCAGGTTCTCCTGTATAAACCCAATTAATGAATTGTTGAAGAGCACAAAAGTTATTTTGTATAGCTCTCATTTACTTTAATTGGATTTGCATAGATCTTCCTGTTGATTGTGTCCTATAGGTTTGTGCACCTGAACTTTATCTACATGAAGTATTTTGTATCAGTATTACGATAGCTAACTTTTGAAGTATATGCAGATAGCATCATTTTTGCCAAATTGTTGAACTTGAAAAGAAGGCACTGAAAATTAATGTCACTATCGGTGTTGTCAAGTATTTTGTGGCAAGTGTTTGCTTTGATTCTTACAAAAACAAAAACATTTGCAATGCAATATAAAAGCTTTTATTTTAATAAAAATATTTTTATGTTCCCAGGTGTCCTTTAAAAATGTGTAACTTTATACAATTAAAAATATACTGCAATCGGAGTTTTCACTCCTGATGGTGGGAGTCATCTTTAATTTTAAATAATATGAAGGCACATCAAGCACATATTCATTCTACATCAAGGCAATGCAACACTATCATTTTACATTATGAAAGATTTCACTAAATCAGAATTAATGCTGAAATGAACACAGGGCTAAGTATAAAATTCAGGGTTTAAAATTATACATACAACTCCCTTTGGTATGAACTGCATGCCTGCTATTGCTTTTAGTTCTTCTCAGATTTATGGGGAATAAGTTAGAAAAAGCACACAAGGAAAAAGAGTCTAATAATAAAAAGTAGAATATTAAGCATGGCTTGGAAAATGTTACATTTAAGTCTACAATACCCAGCCCAAGCCAATACGGTCACTAGCACATTCCGGACATTGCAGTTTCTTTAATGTTTTAAAAATATTTTTCAAGCTCTGGTCCTAAGTCACTTCTGTATTGAAGGAGAACTATGGGAATTGTGACTGTCAGCATACTAGAGAAGGCAATTACAAACTTCTACGTTTGTCAAGGAGAATTCAAGTGTTTGAATTCAAATTCCCCCCTGTCACATTTCACTTTTCTGCATAGTTAATGCATAGTCACTTTTCTGTCCTCTCTGCATTTACAGATTCTACAAAATATACAGAAAGCATGCCAACATAGATAATGTGCAGTTCTACAGCTTTATTCCAACAAAACACACAATAGAAGTTATAGAATTTGAGCAGGTTACTACAGCATCAGTTGTATACTGTAATTTTTATTTGGCTTAGAAGAGTCAGCACTTTTATAGCACAACTGGTCAAATGTCTACTTTGCCACCATAGAGATCTTTCAACAAGATGAACTTCCTTAACATTTTCCATAGTTATGGAGAAAATTAGCTGTTTACAAACAAAAATACACCATTAATTATAATTAAGTTTCCTCTATAAAGAGGATGTTCAGAGAGAGGCTGAGCTTGTATCCCATTTGCAAGCACTGGAGTATATGTGCACACTTTTCTACCTGGCCGCTTTTGCAAACAATTGAGTTTTTTTCTAACTGCACATTCATGCACAACTTTGAAGAGCCTAGGATAGTTTGTGCTTCATTATGTCAACTAATTTCTGCTGATTGGCTTTCAGGTCATTTGGAACTAAATTACTTTCTGTTTCCAAAGTGGGTGATGGCTGGTCTTCAAAGCTGGTTTCCAATTCACTTGGTCCTGTTTGGTCAGGTGAGAGATTTGTTGCAGGTGTGGATGCTTCTGTCACTTCGCCATCACTTAATAATCCCGTGGATTCTTCTAAAAAGTCAACTTTGTTTCTTTGGACTTTGATGGGACTTAGTTTGCTCCTTTGCTCTTTAATTTCCTCATCACTTGCAATATTTGCAAATGCCTGCAGCCTCCTCTTCAGTCCAGATTCTGCACCTCTGATGTACTGGCCTGCTATAGTTTTTTTGCAGCACTTAGTTATGATGCTTTGAGAGAATGTGAGAAAAATAATTAGGGACAATAGTATAGGTGAATTGGTGTAACATAGACATTGTATATCTGTTGTAGTTTTGCTCTGGTGAAATAGACATTTGGAAATAAAGCAGTTTGGTATCAGCCTCTTCCAGAGGACCCAAAGTGGCTTACAGTATTAAAACAAGCAGCATGAAAACTTAACATAATGAAGAAAAACCCTGGAGTTCCGTTTTAAAGATAACTCCCTCTCTGGCAGTTAGTTACTAAGAAAAAGCCTGCCTAAGAGAAAGCCTGCCTCTGGAAAGACAGCAATGAGAGGGCTGAGATGGCGTCCCATGGGAGGGAGTGCCAAAACTTGGGAGCCAAGACAGAAATGGCTTTCTTTTGTGTCCTTGCCAAATGCCCTTGTGAATAGCATTTGAAGCTTCCTAACAGTTTTCAAGGGCAACCCCATATATTGCTCCTTACAGTAATTCATGGGGATGTAACAAAGACGTGTCGCTGGGGGCTGATCAGACATCTCCAGAAATTGGCACAACTAACTCACTAGCTTAATCTGTGCAAATGCTTGGCCACCGCTGAGACCTGAACATTCTGGCTCCAAGACGGATCCAGGAGTGCACCCAAAGCGTGAACCTATGGTTTTAGGAAGACAATAACTCCATCCACCACAGATTGAAACATTCATCTCTTATCTGCCTTTTAACATATCAGGAGCACCTCATGCTTTTCTGGATTATACTTCAGTTTATTCATGCTCAACCAACACCAAGTCATTGATTTAGAAATGAAACACCTCCCTTTGATTTGGGTAGAAAGGAGAGATCAAGTTAGATGTCATTCACATGCTGATGATACCAAATCCCGAAACTCTGGACAACCTCTCCCACTCTTTTCGTGTACAGTAGGAGTCTTAAATCCACTTTTTCCATTATTGTGCTGCTACCTTTGAACCGTAGTTGAAAATTAAAAGTAGCCCCTTCATGTACTCCCCTGTCTTCCTTTTTGGGTTGGGGTTAAATGCCTGTTCTACAGCTACAACTGTGCTCGTGACCTGGGGTTCAATCCCAGGTAGCAGGCTCACAGTTGACTCAGCCTTCCATCCTTCTGAGGTCGGTAAAGTGAGTACCCAGCTTGCTGGGTGTGTGTGTGTGTGTCAATGTGTAGCCTACATGATTAAATTGTAAACCGCCCAGAGAGTTCTTGAAGTGCTATGGAGCGGTATATAAGCAGAACACTTTGCTTTTTGCTTTGCATGCACCTGGCAGCCCTTTCAAGCTTTGGAGCAGAGTCAGAGCATTTCCTCCAACTGGACAAGTTGGTGGTGGCTCAAACTCAGACGTTCACACAGGACAATCAAAAGCAAAGTAAAATTCACAGGACATATATCACAACATCCAAGTCAGAGCAGATCTGAGCACTTTTGTGTGTTAGGGTGCCGTGCTAATTCTTCACAGCAGGCTATGGGGTGGTCAATGTTCTCTACCTGTGGGCCAGCACCTGATAAATCTTTGAGCCTTTGAAAGTGTCCCATTGGTCACCTCTGTGCAAGTGTAACATTTGCAGAAAGACCAATGCCTTCATTGGCACTAGTGTAGCTACTGTCCAATGTTTGATTAGATCCTCTCCAGGTTTTCCAATATTAGCTCTCTGGTCTCCATCCTACTTGTTTCATCAATTCCAGCTCCATAGTAAACCAGGGGGCTGGTTTGGCTCCACTCTAAGGGAGGGGAGTGGAATGGGGAAACCCTGCATGTTTCCCCATTCCAGAGCTCAACCAGACCTTCAACAGAATCATCTGCTTAAGGCTATAGGCACCTCGCCTCCACCACCTTTAGAGCTATCAGGAAACTAGGACCTTCAAAGCTATTAGGAAACCACCAGCCTTCTGGCATGGGCCATCTTAAAAGGTCAACCACCAATGCATAGCTGCTGAGTTCCGGTGAGTCTAAACCTTATCAGGTACATTTGATCTATGATGATGGAACCACAGAAAGATCCTCCATGCCCAGATAACCAACCAACACCTCTTTCTGTTCAGAAAACCATGTCTCTAGTGTCCCCTATAGCATGTTTGGGGCCAGATGCTATTTGCATCATAACACAGTGAGATATTCAGTCAAATAGTGGAATGCAATTACTGGTGTCCAACCATTCTCTGAAGAGATTTGGGCAACTTACTCTTAATTGCAGCAGTAGTTCAAATGTGGATTCCCATACGCAAACCCAACATTCCAGTTGTCACATCACCTTTCCTAACTTGTACATCTTAATTTATAAAACTCCATGTGCTATGTATGCTAAGAGGGCAAATTTACTGTGGGACTTCAGAACTGAGTCCTGCCGTAAATGAAATGGCAGAATTGAGAACTGAATAGAAAACTAGGAGCTGCCTGCATGAAGATCCCTTTAAGGACTACATCTGCAGAACCTGTGGAAGCAATCTTTTCCCTGGTCTACCTAACAATCCAGCAAGAGTTTTCTTTCTTCAGCCACTGAAACTTAAAAGGGCATATGAAATATGTCTGATAAATCAGATTTCCAGAGCTACCAAGGTCTAAGGTAAATTGAAAGAGTTTCTTACATCCATGTCATCACAAGAATAAGACAGGTTGCTGTGGAAGATATAGAGAAAACCATCCACATTGGTAGTGTTCCTGAAAGATATAAACAAGATGATTTCTATTTGGTATACTTGTTGTATTTATGCAAAACCCCTACATCTTCAGTTTGGTTTTGGGAAATGACACCAACACTTCAACACAGAAACATAAGTTTCTCTGATATGCTTCTATCGTGGGCAAAGGCCTTTGCAAGACTACATTTTCAAACAATGCCTTTGGTGCACCTTGAGGGCAGCTTTTGTAAAATCCCTGTTGAGCAGTCATATGAAAAGTAAATCAGGCCCTCTGGTACCACGTCAGCCTAGTGCTGCCCTTTATTAATGGATCTCAGAGACCGATGCTTCTACCTCTAACCTTTGTTTATATTTTCAAATTGGGAGCAGGGGTCAAGAGCATCCTCGTCTCTCTTTCTTTCTTTCATCTATCAAGTTGTTCCACTTTGGGCATCAAGACAGATTAATCACACAGCCACAGGCCACCCATCTTCACTATAAGACATCGAAGCTTCCAGATATGAACACCATGGGACTATTTACCTGGTAATGGTAACAAGCTTCCTACACAGTATATCTGGTCCTGTTGGGTTACACACCTTTTTATTGCCTCCGCCTACCTAGGCAATCTACTCCCTACCATGCATTGGAAACCACTATATATATAATCGTTCCCTGATGTTTGGAAAAGTAAGAGTAGTCTTCTGCACCTGGATGTAAGTCTATCTATCAAATTAAATTTGCTGAAGAGTTGTTGCAGCAAAACCTGAATGTGAAGCATTACTGGTACTTTTATATTAAGTTCACCTCCAAACAGGGTCTCATTCTCCTTGAAAGCAAATAATTTTAACAATGTGTCTTAAAGAAAAGAAACCTTGCTGTGTGTTTGGGCTATACATAGGACCTCCTGTTGATTTAACATTCCCAATAGAATAGATCCTTCTGAAAAGAGAAATAAGCTATCAGAGAGATGGGTCCCTTTGTGATTGGTTTCTTGCATCAATAATATGTCAGAGTCTTTGTGTTTTAAAATGCCGTAGATTTGCCTTAGTTTAATTGAGGATCCCATCCCATTGGCATTGAAAGAAGTCACTTTCTGGCATCCTGATTAAAAATAGGATTTTTTTTTAAAATTGAGATTAGCTGTAATTTGGATGCCACAGAAATCCAATCAGAATTCCAGATAGTGATAAAGACAACATTTAGAACATGGAATATAACCTGTACCATTGAGGGGGAAAACAACTTGTGGCACATGAACTGTGGCCCATAAAGCCCTCTAAAATGTGCCTGGAATAACTTTTTATGTAAGGCGTTTCAAGGGGTCGTCCAAAGCATAACAGCCACAAGAGGGCAAAATGTGGGGCAGTCTAAATAAGGTACCATGTACTTTTTCTACATTTCCAGCAACACCAGTTAATCTTCTTAGACCATTATTTAAAAACATTCAAAGGGGAACAGAGTCGGAAGGCCTTTAATCTAATATTTAGATGAATGTTTACAAACTTCTTACAAAATTAACTCTTTCTGGTGGGGTGGGAATCCCATGGAAGGATCATGTGAAAAGACACTGGCAATCTCGTCCTTTGTATTCTAGTTAAGATCTGCTTAAGATCTGCTAAGATGGCATCTTTCCTACGTTCCCACACAAATCAGATAACTATGTCACAGGGCTTTCTGTTCTCCCTTACTAAGGGAAGGGAAGATGGGTGCACTGAAATCAAGTTCTCCTTTGAACTACATAGTTCAAAACAAAATCAGGAAACAGTTCCAGATTCTGAACAAACAAACAAACTAACTAACTAACTAACTTACTGTGGCACTCCCTTTCTGTCTTCGCACCTCTTCTATCACTGCTTTGTGCTTCTGGGCAATTTTCACATTCCACTTGGCCATACTTATCATTGTAGGATCCAGCCGGACACAAGGTACAGATGGCATTAGATTTTGCACTAAATCTACCTGGTGGACATGTTACTATTCAAAAAGGAAAGGAAAGGAGGGGGAAAGAGATAAACAATGCTATTAGCCATTGTTGTGCTTTTGACCTTTATTTCTGTCCAGAAACATCGAGTAGAAATGTGAAAAATAGATCAAGGGACATTCATTGAGGTAGATGTAGACCTCCAGAAACAGATATTTTTTGCAGAACATGTACACCAGAAGGTGTGTCTGCTAAAGAGACACTATCAGTGTTATGGTGCCTGGAAAAAAGTGTGATGATCAGATGGTATATCCTGCCCAAGATGAAATGGCTCCCACGGGAACCTTGTCATCTTCAAGGTGGGATAGGATGAAGAGTAAACATGTTATTTCTGAAAAACTGACACAGCTGATGATGTCCTTAGTCTTATGCAACATAGTTTTGTGAACAGAACGTCAGCCCATGTTTTATAGAAAACAGACTAAACTAACTGTGATATGGTTCATACCCAGCATATTTTATGTATACCTGGTAGCAATGGCTACAGTACAAATATATTTGAAAACGATGATTTGATCCATTATTATATATTGTTTGGGTTAACTTTTAGCATGTTAGTTATACTTTCAGATTTTGAGAAACAAAGTGTGTGACTTTCAGTCTCTCTCACACACATACATATTCAGTTAGGGTTGATTGAAAAACTTTCAGTTTTAAAGGTTGGACTGTAAACAATTTTTACAAAGGCTCTAATAATAAAACTGGTGAATTCTGAAAAAAATCTAGAGAAGGACACCAGTTACATGATACCTCTCTGGAGTATTGCCATTACTGCCAATAGTGGACTGAGGAATTATTATTTTTATTAGGAACAACAGTCATTTATATTTCATCTTATTTAAAAAAATTGGTTATTTCTCCCCCTCTTCTAGCCCCGTAAGAGTAGTTTATTTTAAATAAATGAAAAAATCCAATCATTTCAAGTTAGTGTATCATTTAAAAAGGAAAGAAAATGTAATACATAGGCAAAGGAAAAGTCAGTAACATTGAATATTTCATTAGAAGTTGTCTCTTAAGAATTTATCCTAAATATAGGAATTCTTGGTAACTCACCACAACATCCAGGACACATGGTGTTATTGCTTAAGTCATTTATGTTTTTTCCAAACCCTGGTTTGCAATGGTCTACTTTCACACCAGTCAGAGAGCCAGGAACATAACTTAAGTTATCATGGTGAGAAGAGTCTGTTTTAGGGACTTCAAAGAATCGCTTTATTTCAGTATATGCCTAGAAGAGTAACAATTGACAAAGGTAACTATTTTACTATGGATCAAACCATGACCTAGTTGGAATGGTAAATTATAAATACTATACAATATGATCTAATGCAGGGCTGTCCAAATTCAAACAGGCCGAGGTCTACTTTCTCCGGACGAAAGTGCCTGAGGGCTACTGCACTAAAACCTCTACTTGTGAATTTTATTTGTCTGAGCATATGCTCATAAGTAAAAAAATGTTTAAGTAGGATAGGCGTTTCCCATAGGAACACATTGAAAATCAATTAATCCTTTCTGGAGGGGACATATTTCAATGCATTCCTATGGTAAGGCTGACATGCACACACTTCCCTTACACCCGCTCGAGCCGGTGTGGACGGGTGCAAGAGTGGTGTCTGCATGCTTGCACAGATCGCCCCTTCCACTTGCACTTTCCCTCCCAACCCGCCCAGGGCCTGACTTGACTCTAGTTCTCCTCCTGTTTCCCCCTTCTCCCTTCCATCCCCCTCGCTGCCACTGCTGCTGCCGCCTATAGCTCTCACTCACCTCTGCCATGTTTGCTGTGCAGCTGGGATGGGCCAAGCCAGCAGCGGGGCAATCACATCACCACGGCGGCACAAGGAGGAGGAAATGGCTCAGAAGGGGAGCAGGAGGAGGAGCAGGTCACAGTCTCTGTGAGGCAGCTGTTGGGGTGGGAGGAAGGAATTCTCCCACGGGGGAGAAGAGGGGGACGTCACCATGCAAAGGAGGTGGGCACACCCATGACCCCACCCCTCACTGTCCCCTCCACTCCCGCTCTGCACCAACAACTCAATTGGTCACAAGAGAGTGGCATGCCGATGATCATCTGGCCGGTAGGGAGAGCAAGGGACCGTGCCATGGCCCTTGAACTGCCTCGCTCGGCTGAGACAGTGGGCTGGCAGACCCAGAACTTTGCTGGGACAGTGGTGGTCCTTGGGGTGGGGGAGGTGGAGGTGGAGAACTTGTCCCCTCACATTTTTTATTTATGGCTGGTGGGCTACTTTTGAACCCTTCACGGGCTACTGGTAGTCCCTGGTCTACCTGTTGGGCAGGCCTGATCTAATGTGTTCCTTTAAGCTAACATGACGATACTACTAGGTTCATGCATATATTTTGTAATAGGGAAGCAGATTCTGAAACCAATTTGGGCATAATACGTGAGATAGACCAGTTAGGGTGAGCAAATGAAGTTTTTGAAAAATCGTTGGACTTAAATTGTTCACCAGGCCTGGTGAGACTGCACAGATCTCAGGGGACTGGGGAAGTTCTGGGTAATTGCTACAATTTCCCAGCATTCCAGATGAGGGGATAATTGAAGAGTAAGAACCATTGGAGGAGCAGAAAGTTTGATTTGTGTGTGAAGTGGCTTTAAAGCTTTAAACCAGTCCATTCTCAGGCGGTGCCAAGATTCACTGGCCCTGTACTGAGCCATTCATATGTGTGTTGCACTTATGCACACCTGATACATGAGAAAGCCAGGGATGATGAAAGGAGACTGAGGGGAGTGCTGGTAGTTGCAACACAATGGGGACCCTTATGCCATTTGAAGCAAAGTAGGCCAGGGCTGTGATTTATGACACACCATTTCTTGTTGGGTAAGTCTCAGAGGCAGCAGCACAGAGCCCGGGAGGAAACTTGAGAGTCATTGGTGAGGCTTTCACTATTCCCCACAGCAGCAGAGGGCTAGGAAACACTCTATAGTTGCTTGTCACATATCCTGTAGGGAGGATCACAGAGGAGGTGAGCCTCAGTGGGAATGGTGGCAACCAATGAAAGTGGAGAGCACTTCCTATGCCTGCTTGCCTGCCAGCCTAAGAACATTTTGCTTTTTGACTCTGGATAGTCACCTAACTAGTGCACCTACGTTAACCTCATTTCTGTCACTTTTTCTACAGAAAGTGAGGGGGAAATAGTGTTGTGTCTGAAATTGTCAGGGTGGCCCATTACATAAAAGCAACAACAAACAGATGGTATGAATTTACAGTGGGTTTGCGTGCTTGTACGATTGCCATAGCTATGTCACACAGGTTGAGTTCCAAAATTCCATGGTTGATATTAATACTGTGAGCTTTTATCATATTCTTTACCTTTCTCATACTGTTTGTAGAATTTTCACATACAGAACTTCTGCAGAGATCTTCTATAGTTAGTAGTAAAGGATACACTGCAAATTAAGAAGGGGTAGACAGAAATGTTGATATTTTAATTAGATTGCTATGTGATACATTATTCCAGTTGTGGTCCCATGAGACAAAATCCATGTCTTACAATGTAATGACTTTACTTTAAGAATCAGTTTGCAGCTCCTTCTCCATCTGCACATTTTACATAGTGGTGAAATTATTGGGTAATATAATTTTAAACATACCAGTGATCTTATAGTACACAAAAAGGTATACTCAGGTATGAGCTTTTTAACTATATTTTATTTAGGCCCATAGTTGCCTTTAAAAAAAACCAAAGCTTACTCTGAGAGGTCAGAGAGCTAGTTATTCCGTATCAGTCAGTTGATGGACTCCTGCACCAAATGGGGAACAACAGTTTAAATGCAAATCCCTCCATTTAATAAGGGAGGGTGACTGGCAGGCTAGGTATTGCCTGATGTTTATTTATACATTTTGCCATGGAGGCCTTCCCATTTGCCAACCAGCCAACCTGGCCCAAGGTAAGTCTAGGATGGCCTCCTGGCCTATAGCTCTTCTATTGCATGCAAACTAGAGGGCTGTTTTTAAAATCTGCATTTTTAAAAAAACCTTTTTCTTCATTCCTAAATTATTCTGTTTTCAGTTTCAATTTTTCATGGAACATGATAAGGCAGTTTCCCTCTCAAATTTTATTGTATTCCTTGCGTTATCAACTACTGTAAACAAAAACATTAAGTGAAACATCTCGTTTAATATTTTTAATAACCTCTACACCTTATGGGTAATGAGCAAAGTATAACCCCTACTTGGAGATTATCCTGCCCCAAATCTGGTTGCTATAAAGTAATTGTTCTCTGGTTCAGGTTTCACTGCATTTGGAAATGATGTCCTCTCTACTCCACTGAATATGGAAAACATTTCCTAGCTCATAGTTGAACTTGGTTGTCTTTCAAGCTCCATTTATAAGTTTGACCTTGCTGACAAATTTTGTTCTCTTAGCAACTCTGTTTCTAAGACATGGAAGAATGCAACTACTGGTACAAGTTGTAGGCATTTTCTGTTTCTCCAAAGTGTGCCACTTTTAGTTAAGCATAACTACAAGAGCAACTAGATTTGGAGCAGGTTAATCTCCATGGCCATGATGTCAAACAGCTAGAAACAAAGTGCTGCTAGATAAGCCCCTTTAATGTTTCTTTATACTTCTGAAGTAACACTCCTCCTAGACTGCAGCTGCTGCAATCTGTACTTACTATGGTCATACAGTATCAGTGCATTGGTTAAAAGCTGTTTTACTTTCTTATTTTGGACCCTGCAAGCTGTCCAGAGAGCTGATCTCTCAAATCGCGTTTATTTTCTCACAATATGTTTGTCTATCTGATGCCCTATATACACAAGTTTCTTTTGACACAGCAGACGTTTGCTTTTATTCATTTTTATAGTTTTTACTGTCGTTAAAAAGTTAGGATAATTTCTCATGTGTTCTTCCCTTGTGAGGCCGTCAAATAATATGGCATCCAAACAGAGCAAACTAACACTCATCCCAGACATGCAAAGTTCTGTCGTTTTCTTTTTGAAGTATTTAGCACTAAAACTGTTGAAAGATAAACTTTTAAATAAGTATTTCTCAAAGGGGTTGATTAGTTTGGTTGATTTGCCTATTGTCAGGATTCTCTCAGATCTCCTGGAATCTGCTTGAAGAAACAAACAATTGAAATAATGAAGGACCATTATGGGAAGATCTTGCTTACAAGGAAACAATTTTTCTTCTTCTCCTGTACCTTTATACCATTAATTCAAAATCCATGTGTGTTTTTGATACTGGCAGTATTGCCATAGACCAGTGGTCCCCAACCTCCGGGCCGCGGACCGGTGCCGGTCCGTGGACCGGTTGGCACCGGGCCGCCAGGGGAGGCCGCGGAGGCTCCTCCCATTTTCCTCCGCCGCCCTCCTCCTCCTCTTCTCTCCCGCGGGCAGCCGGATGCCGCGGCGCACGGGCGGGTGGGGGGAGCCTGGGGCTCCTGGGATCGGCGGCCGCGGCGGCCACGGCAGTCGCCCGGTTCGGCCGCGACTCCGCGGCCGGCCGGGCGGTCCCGGTGGCGCCCTCGGGCCGGAGACACCACCCCCACCGGCCTCCCTCCCCTCCCCCCTCCCGCTCGCCCGCCCAAGGCCGCAGCCGGAGGCAAGCAGAGGTGCCCCACCGGCCAGCGCCGTGCATGTGTGCCTCTTTTTGGGGGAGGGGGAGGGGGCGTCTCAGGCCGGCCTGGGTCTTTTCCCGCCGCCCGCCTGTGTTGAGGCGGGGTCTCAGGCCGGCCCGGTGTTTTCCCCCGCCGCCGCCGCCGCGACCCCCCCAGCAATTGCGCCGCCGCTGCCGCCGTGACCCCCGCTTATCGCGCCCACCCTGCCCCGCCATCGCCGCTGCCGCTGCCGCGCCCCGCCATGCCATCGCCGCGCCGCGACCCCCGCCATCGCCATCGCCGCGCCGCGCGACCGACCCCCGCAAACGCGCGCCGCCACCACCGCAACCCCGCCATCGCGCCCCCCGCCATCGCGCCGCGCCCCACCATCGCGCCCACCCTGCCCGCCATCGCCGCCACCATCGCCCCGCCATCGCCGCCATCGCCCCTGCCCCCCGCCCATCGCCCCTGCCCGCGCCGGCTGTCCGCCCACGCTGCTTATCGCCCTGCGCCGCCATCGCGCCCGCCATCCTGCTGCTGCCGCCGCCACTGCAACCCCGCCATCGCGCCCGCCCGCCGCGCCGCCCGCGACCCCCGCCATCGCCCCCGCCATCACCGCCGTTCGCCCCCGCCCCGCCATCGTTTACCGTCCCCGGTGATAAAAAGGTTGGGGAGCATTGCCATAGACCACTCAATAGGTTATCGAACTGGTTCTATAAGCCTATGCAGGCAATACTGACTACATAGTGTAAAGTCTCTTCCATGAGTCTTATTTTTATTGATGGAGTTTCAAAGTTTAAAACTCATTGTGAGGCTTTGCAGATAATTTTTTTAGGTGGTTCACCAAGGTCATTGTGGAGACTTCATCATGGTTCAAAAAAGCCTGTTACTCTGAACACAGAGCCTATGCACATGAAAGTCATAATCTTTGCCTTTGTGTTCGATTTAGTATGAACTATCCATGAACTTGAGTTCCTTTCCTTCGGGGTCAACAAGGGGTGCAGAAGTTGCTGGAGACCCAAAGATGCTCACACAGGCTATCGTGCAGAAAAATAAATAAACAAAACCATATGATCCCTTGCCCTGTTTTTATAAATACCATGATGGGCAGCTTTGATGGGCTTGGGAGACAAATTTTAGATGTTAAAGCTTTAATTTTATATGCTGCATAAGGCTTTCAAACTGCTGGGAATGGCCACTAAAAAAACTGTGAGAAGTCTCTAGACATTGGCTTTCAGTTTTGACATTTTATGGAATATGAAATCTTGGGGACTCTCCAAGATCCTGAAAGAAGACCATACAGGAGTTGTAAAGTAGCTGGTTGGGATTTTCTTTTAATGGGGTGAGAATGAGGTGTGGCATTAGGAGATCATAAAATACCTTTGAAGGGCATATGCTGCCCAAGGACCATACTGTCCCCATTTCTGCTATAAATTCAGAAATAACACTTAAAATAATGAAGTATCAGCTTTTAATCTAATGAAGATATCATTAAATTGTAATGGCTTGATAGCTCACCGATAGCAAGCTACATAGTCCAAAAGAACACAGAGAATGAGGGAATGAGAAACTATTTTTCAGTATGTTATACCCAGAAGACCATAAGAATGGTGACCATTTGTTAGAATCAACTTGATAGTGTGCAGTTATTGTTGTATACCTCCTGCACTCAAGTTTTTTTACAAGGTATTGGATAGCCCACACCTGAAGTGGGTCTCATTGAACACAGCTGCACAGTGATCTACCTCCATGCATTTGTGCCCTTCTGCATGTTTGCCATACATTTTATCTTCTGTGTAAGCGTTTCTCCAAAGAAGGTTATGCCCAGGACCCCTTTTTGCATTGGAGCAGATTTGTTTTATTTGGGGTACTTGTCGTCTGGCTCTGATGACAGGTTTTTCTCATAGCAGTGTTTCAATGACAGAAACTACTCAGCTATATTTTGAAGTTCTTTTAAAGTTGCCTGGTACTGGTTTTAGTTTCATATAATGCATGGTGCTTTTTCCAAAATGAGTTTAGTTCTCATCTTCTGTAACCTGGAATAAAACTTTGTCTACCATGTCTACTAGTTTTCTGTTCAATATAGCTTTGAGTCTGTTGCTTCCACACTCTAGTCATCTGCTTCTTCCCATGTAGCCACCAGCCCCGAGTTCTGATTCCTTTGGTGAAAGCATGCCAGGTTGCTGCTTTCTTATGTACTTCATCTGTGACAGTTCCATCCAGTCTGGCCATGCAGCAGGCCGGTAGAATTCAGAAATCTCTGAAGGAAAACACTTTGCCATATTTAACTTGATTTCTTTGTGGAACAATGCAAAATTTTAGTGCCTTCTGCAGAGCTTCTATGGTGCGATTCTGATTTCTGATACCGTTTTAAATGAGCATCCTACTGTGGTTATCTTAAATCTTCTACTACCTGCAAACTAAGTATTTTTTTCCTACCACCCTTTTGACCCATCTTGTTTTACTTTATTGTACTGTTTTTTTAATCTTGTAAACCACCCAGAGTTCCATATTGGAAGATGGGCGGTATAAAAATGAAACAAACAAACAAACAAATACTAGTCTTAACAAATTCATTAATGCAGTTCTTTCTTGCACCCGTCCTTCTGCTTTTAATTCTCACTTTTTCCATGCAAGAATATAATACATTGACTTTACTTACCATTTATATCAGCATGAGATTCATCATGTCCATAGTACGTTCAGTTTGATACATTTAAAATGTAATGTGTTATGGTATTGCATTTTCATTATATTATTGTGGCCATTTCCTATGACTTAAGCTTGCAATCAACATACCTGGTTAAAACAGTGGTACCTCTACTTACGAGTTTAATCCATTCTGAATGCATGCTCAGAAGTTGACCAGCTTGTAAGTAGAGCAGCCGTATCTAAGAAACTGAAAAAATGTAAAAAAATAAAAAAATGTAATTAGAGCAGACAGCTTCTAAAATTTATAAGGCACCAGTTAAAACGCCAACGGTTTTCCGCTCTTAAGTCGAATTGCTCATAAGTAAAGCTGCTCGCAAGTAGAAGTACCACTGTATTGTATATAGCGGCCATTCCTTTGTTCATGCATATACTTTCTGCAATATTTTATTATATAAAATATTAAATAATAGCAATAACATTGGCATAATGAATAAAGATTTCCTCTTACCTACAAACTGAAAGGTAAGTGTATGTGTTATCTTTTCCAATGCATCTGCTGATGTATGGCACTGCGCACTCCACTGCCGCAGCTCACAATCCAGACTGGAAATTAAACTTTCCAGTTTCTGTAACAGATACTTTTCAAGTGAAGCAACAGTGTTGGTTTCACAGGTTCCAACTATGAATTCCGATGACAGGTGTATACTCTTCCCTGGCATATGATACACTATTTAAAATTAATGGAAAGTACTTCCTCTTAGTCCTGTATTTCAATCTCAACCATATAAATCTTATTTTTTTCTGTTAAGCATGCTGTGGTTGCTACATGCTGTCAAGCCAGAAACAACTTCTAGTGACTCCAACAAAAGTTTCAAGGTAAATGAGATGTTTAAGGAGTGGTTTTACCAGATCCATTCTCCAGTCAATTTCCATGGCTGAGGGGGAATTCAAACCCTGTTCTCACTCTATCCACTACACCACATGGGGAACATAATGGAATTCAATTGTCCATGTCTGCTTTTATGAAATTCAGTGAAACAACTGCTGTTGCAGTATTTGGAAGTTGAGTCATGGTAACTGGACTTCTTTTTCTTGAGAGATTGAAATGTTTCACTGCTCATCCAAACAGCTTCATCAGTCTGAATAGAGCTAGTGCGAGTCCTCCATCTTATAGTCAGCTTTGAACTCTTGTCACCCTGGTCTGAAATAGGCTCATAAGATGAACAATGGTCTGAATAGGCTTGTTAGGTAGACAACAGTCTCAGTATCCTTAAGGTGAAAAATGGCCTAAGGTGCTGAAACACATAAAGTATGGGTCATTAACTATGGCCTTGGTGGTGAAGGCGTGAGGTATTTTTTGATCTGTCTGGGTATTGTTGAAATCACAGCCTGATAAGTAGCAGATAGACTATGCCTGAGCCCACCACCTCTGTTGAGGGAGGGGTTTTCAGTGCTCACATGAATGGCTTCCCTGACCCCTCTCTCAAACCACCTATCTTCTCTGTCTAATACATGTACATCCTAATCTTTGAAAGAGTGCCCTTTGTCCTTCAAATGGAGGTGTACTGCTGATTCTGGTCCTGAGCTGTTGCCCCTCCTATGTTGGGCTATCCTTCTGTTTAATGGCTGTTTAGTTTCTCCAATGTAGAGGTCTGAACACTCCTCACTGCATTGGACTGCATATACTATATTGCCCCTTTTGTGTTTTGGTATCGGGTCCTTTGGGTGGACCAGTCTCTGCCTTAGTGACAAAGGGCACTCATTCAAAGATCACCTTCCTGTCCATCAAATAAAATAAAATAAAATAAATTAATGCATTCTCTAAAAACATTTAAGATAACTTTAAAATCACATTTAGAAACCAGTTTTAAAAATGCAGAACAGTATGTTTTGAGCTCCCATCAGAGGATTAAAAGGGATGGACCCAGACTTGTTTTGCTGGGGAGGGAGTTGGGCAACTGAGTTACTGAAGAAAGGCATATCTCATATTCGTGAAGCAGATAACCTTCTGTAAAGCATGGTGTTTTTCTCTTTCAAAAATCTGAGAGGTGCTCAGCTCATACATTTACATGGAGTGAAAGTTAATCTCTAAGAAGGATACATCACTGTACTCATGCTTAGAGTGGGGATGGACAGTTGACTTGTCATTTCAGGGCGCTTTTACATGACCCCGAAGATCCGCTGGCAACTTAAATTCGGACCAGAGATCTTGGGGGTTTGCTTCTCTTCCTGTGTTCCCACCCCTCCACACTCCCTTGCTCCTGTCTGCATGAGGGGAAGGAGAAAAAAAGGGAGAAAAGAATGCAGGCTCACCTCCGCTCTGCCGTTGGGAGCTGCCCCGGAAAGTATTCCAGTCTCTTAAAGGGGTGGGGGGCAAACAAACAAACAAACAAACAAACAAACAAACAAACAAAGCAGGAGAGCCCGGCACTCACTGCCTTGCAATCCGCATCAGAAATTTTTCACCTTCAGAGACCAGGTACTTGGAAGATGTGCTGGGACGCGCTTAGGTGGGCATGGCCCTACTTAATTTTTTTAATAGTCTGGAGCTGGTGGGAAAACAATTTTAAGCTCCGCATCTGGGAGCCCCTTGCCTCAGATTTTAGGGGTTGTGTAAAAGCGCCCTCAGTTTCCTTCCTTTGGAGAATATAGCTTCAAATATCATTTTTCTTTAAACCAACATTTTCTTTTTTTAATTTCTTTTTTTTCAAGGGAGAAAATCTTTATTCCTATCTGTGTAAAAGCACCATCAGTAATCAAGTAATTTAAACCAACATTTTCACTCTTTCTTTTGGAACATTTGCTATTTTTTGGGATGTAGGAACACAATGACATTAATTTTTGGAAATGAAAGTCTGTCTTTACTCAACAACTTCTGGTAAGAGCATTAAAAATAAAAGTGCTGTAAATAAACAAAGCAACCAACCAACAGCAACAAAGCACTTGGAGTTATTATACAAAGCAGACCAAATTTCCTTCAGCAGTTCAGTTGGATGTCTAAGGCAGCCATTACAGACACACACACACCCAGCAAATCAATAAATATATGAGATGCAATGGAAGCAATTGTTTAAATGTGTGATCTACATCTTATCTAACATGACAACAACTGCAGATCTTTTCCTTTATGGATACATTTGTACAACTGAAATGCCTTATTATGCTTTTTACATAATGTTAAGCAACATATGCCCTCTTATTTTTGTTCCCGCTGTGCAGGGCTCTTTTCTATGTACGTGTAAAACTACCCCCTGGGCGGGTTCCATCATGACCATAACAAAAACAGTTGTGATGGGTGTGTGTGTGGGGGGGAGTTGGGAGCCCAGCTTGGGGGGGATAGAAGTGTGTGTAACCTAGAATCTTGATGTTAAGCAATTAAAAATTAATGTCAGAGCCAAGAAAACAGTATAAATCTATAGGCCAGAATTAGTAAAAACTTGTTTACCATAAACCATAAAATGGATTTTTGAAGTCAGTTGTTTAGCATGATATATATACTTCACTTCGCAAGTATAACGTCCAGAATCTCTGGCCTCAATACTATAAATATCCAAGCTTCCATCACCAGTTAAAACAAAACGGTGTGATTCTGCAAATTAAAAAAACACAATGAAACATATTAACAGTGAGACATGAAAGCAGTAATTTAAAGCACCCTATTATGAAGTCACAGAAATAGGGAATTCTAATTTTTCAAGACTGCAAAGTTCTTCCAACCTTATACAGTATTCAGCAGTATAATGGCATGCTCCATAGCGAAGCCTTTCCTAATATAATTTTCATACAGAACTTGATTACTATTATAAATAGTAATGTATCACAAATAGAGATGGGCACAAAACTCCAAACAAACCAGGAAATTCATTGATATTTGCCAATCCATTGCTTCAGACTGGTTCAGGTTCATCCAAACCAGAGAACCCAAACTTTCCCGAAGGAATGAATTTGGGGTGATGCAACCAACTTCATGATTTATTGCTCTTGCCTTCTTCTGTCCCTTGTTTCTCTTCCAGCCCTTTCCCACTGTTCCCACTGCCCAGTGCCTTCTCAGGCTGCCTTCGCCTCTTCTGCCTCCACTGCTGCCGTCTAGGCTTCTGCTCAAGCAGCCACCGTCTCCCATCTCTGCTTATGTGGCTGCCAATCAGTGGATCAGTGGCCACATAGGGAAGGCGAGGCTGCCAGAACGGAAGCCAAGAGGATGGCAGCGGCAGAAGAGGCCGTGACAGAGGCCGTAGAACAAGGGAGGGAGGGGACAGAGGCAGTGGGAAGGAGACTGGGACAGGAGGCAAGCTCTGGAGACGATTGATGAACCAACAAACTGATGTTGAGCCTTTGGTAAAATATTCGTAAATTCATGGCTCACCAACCTTGATGAACCTTGATGAACCACAAGTAAAGACGAACCACCATTTTGGGGGTGCATGCCCAAACCCCTCTCTACTCACAAAGGTTTAATAAAGGGATATCAAAATGCAGTCAGTGCATCTAATGATCATACATAAAGGGATCATACCTAAAGGGAGCTTTTTCTCCACCACCTGACATTTGTCTCCCTGCCTGGAAACCCAGATAAGCACAGCCATTCTCGGACACTTTAGCTAACACCTTGACAATCTTAGGGCGTTTATACACGACCCCTAAGCTCCGCCGCAAATGGCTGCAAGGTCCGGACCTTAAAAATGTTTACCCACCAGCTCTGGACTTTGCAGACAATTAAGTGTGACCCCGCCCACTTTAGCAAGACCAAACAGCAGTTTTCTTGTACCTGCTTTTTGGATGTGACAAATATTTGATCCGGTGTAAGGATAGTGAGTGCTGGGCTCTCCTGGCTTCTGTTTGTTCTTTTTTTGCACCCCGCCCCTTTAAGAGATCTGAATGCTGCCCGGAACAAAATGGAGGTAAACCGGCATTCTTTTCTTTCTTTTTTCTCCCTCCCTCAGGCAGCCAGCAACCAGGAAGTGCGGAGGGGGGTGGGGACAGAGGAAGACAGAGGAAGAGCCAGGAACCCCTAAGATCTCTGGTCCGAATTTAAGTGGCCAGCGGATCTTAGGGGTCGTGTAAAAAGGCCCTTAGATTCCATGGCAGGTCAACAGAGGATCAAGGGCACGTCCACCCATACAATATCAAAGAAGCAATACTGTCCTGGAAGTACTTCGGGAACATGAGCAACCAATGGGAAACCAATGGGCAATGAAAAGCCACGCATTTCGTTGCCTATTACCTGCAGTGGTGCAGGTGCACCATGTAGTGGCCTAGCCCAGCTTTTTGGAGCAAGAGAGAAAAATTTACCCCACTTCTGCTCCATGAACTGCAGATCCTTAGAACTCTTGAGTTCCACTAGAGCTACAGTGAAAGATCTATTACAACTATTGTCATTTTTATTTGTAATTGGGAAAAATTGTTATAGTACCTTCAGTTATGCTTCCTAGCGGTCCAATCCACTGGTACTTGGGATCTGTAATTTTCTGCATTAATAACCTCTCTGTCAAACAGTTCAGAACTACATTTTTTGAATAAATAGGAACATATACAGCAGCTGCAGGATAAAAGAATAATATAGTAAATGTTATACATGAATACACTGAGAAAAATAATACAAATTAATGGAAATAAATTATAGAACCATGCTTTATGAATTACACCCTGCTGGCCTACACCAGTGAAAGAGTTTAATTTTCTATTAGAATGAATAGATGAAAATGTTAGTTTATTTTAGTACTGTAGTTCTCAGGCTGAGAATGAATTTATCCTCTGTTTAATGAGTAAAGAAACAGTTCATTCCCTGCAATGAACCTACCAGTAAACCAATGCAAATGCAGAAAGGGAATTTAAATCTTTGCTGTGCATCAGTTCCCCTTTCCAGATGCTTCTGGAAACTGACACACTCAGGATAAAGGAAAGATCTAGAGTAGGAAGCAGATCTAGTGCAGGAGGGAGATCTGGAATAGGAAGCCTGTCTACTTCTATCTCCCATGGAGAGTGAAGTCTCCCTATCTAGGATACTCTTCCATAGATTTTTGAGTCTTGTGGCATGGGGGTTAAACTGCAGTCAAAGACTTAGATCACGACCTAAATTCAATCCTGGGCTCAAGTAGCTGACTCAAGGTTGACTCCATCTTTCAGCCTTCCAAGGTTGATCAAGTGAGTACCTAGTTCATGGGAAGGCAGCAAGAGCAATATGTACCCTGCAAAATTAAATTGTAGCCTGTCCAGAGCACGACTCTTTAAGGATCATGGGTCAGTATATAAGTGGCACACTTTGCTTATCTATTTGAGGAATATTTAATTTTGTCCTGACTTGTGTCTTAACGGATTGGTGGTTAAAGAGGTCTTTTTACTGAGTGTCATAAATTAGGACCTGAGCCTGTTAACAAGGCCTTCTGAAACTCTAACAAAAGAAACATCAACCCCGCCACGCCATAGAGCACATCTATATGTCCTCCGATGTCCATCCAGCCCAGGCCAGAGGGTTCCAGTTGCACATCTATTGATTGGTGGGCTGCCAGAGGAAGCGAGGAAGGCATAGGAGAACAACCAAGCCAGTAAGCACAGGTTTGTGCCTGGAGCAGACGACCAGAGGAAGGAGGGAGGGAAGAAGAAGAGCACAGCATCTGTGGTGCCATGCTTACAAATCAGGCAAAAGTGTGATGAAGTACTTCACGCCCATGTCTAGTTAAGGCCACTATTCAATATAAAGAGGCATTCTTCTTTCTGCATATTATTAGGAGGTACTTTGCAGTTCTAGGGTTGAAAGCAGAGAAGGGAATTTGAGTTTGGGAACTCACTGTCAAGTCAGGCTTAATTACACATTACACAGATGTGTAATTTAATTGGACTCAGTTCAGGGGTTTTGTTTTGTTTTGTTTTTTTCAATGACTCAGACTTGACTTGCAACTTGTAATCTACCGAGCCCTCACTTTTTCCTGGGGACAAAAGCTTGCTTTTTAAAACAGGGACTCAGACTTAGAGTTTGGGGCTCAGGACTTGTTGTGACCAAAGACTCAGACTTGGGACTCAGATCCAAAGATTTGCCAGCATCCCTGATTGAAAGTAAATAAAGATATGAAACATAGTAGAATAATGCAGCAGAAAACCAGCTCTTCAATCCGTATCTTTGAGAAGCAATTTCCTTTACCAGTTTTTTCTTCTGTTCCAGCTATTTGATTAGACGTTTGCTGGGCTTCTGGGATCGATGTAGTAATTTCATATGGAATCTCTGTATTTGGTGATCTGACTTTCTTCCAATGTAGTATTGTTTTTTTAAAATGTCCTTGAAATATGGGGAAAGAAAGTTGAAAATACTAAATACTAGGTATTGTCGAAATTCAGATTATAAAACGGAGTAAGGGTTTTGAGCAAAAGAGTCACTGTACCTCTCCATGACATGCAAGTAAGATGGGTGGAGCCATTTCATTAGATAATTTTTTGAACTAATAAAGACAGAGGTCTTTAGTGTAAAGAAAATAAGAGCAAACTGGGTTATTTGAGTCCTTTATTCCTAAGGTTTGTGAAGTAGTAGTCTAAAGACAGAGAACAGGCTCCATATATCAAGGTGGCTATAAGTTCTTTTTGCTGAAATCCAGTATTCCTGCCAAGAAAACTCCATGGACATGGGGTCATGAAGAGTCAGTCACGACTGTAATGAGACAACAATTGCCTTTGTAACATGGAATAAAAGGAGAAGCAGCATTGAATACAGTGGGATGAACTAATGAGTGAACATTTATAACCTTTATTTGTAAAAACCCTTTCCCCACCCCATTTTACAGAGGAGGCATCTTGGAACTATTTTTAAGATGTGGGGAGGGGAATTGAGATGATTAGGCAAATGAATACAATGAAAAGTATGGGAATATATTAACATAGTGCTTAGAAGAAATACAAAATACCTTTCACCCAAAAGATCTACAGTAATATGATTAAATCTGTTTATGAACTGGAAATCACAAGATCAGAGAAAGAAGAACTAGCCTATCCTCCCCTCGTTTTAAAAATGCTATAATTTTAAATTTCTTCTGTAACTTTCAGATGAATCCTGCATGGACTCATCCCAAAGTAAGCATGTGGGTGATTGCAGACCTAATATTATCAAAACAAAGTGTAAAACATTTATAATATAATATAATATAATATAATATAATATAATATAATATAATATAATATAATATAATATAATATAATACATTTGAGGAGCAGAGTATGACTACATATTTGAGAGAAGGGGCTTTTGGAAAATCTTAAAAAGCAGAGGGAGTTGAGTGTCATCACCACACTGGAGGTAACAAGACCACAAAATTCTGGACAGCCTCATTCAGGTTTTTAATTTATATGTGAAACAGGATGGAGATTCATAAAACCCTGAGACACTCTACAGGGTAATGGCCAAAGTGTGGATCAGGGGTCCCCCAGCACCACTATCATTCACAAAGGGACACTATGTAAAGGAAAATCCCAGAAGCTGACTCCTTTTTTCATCAGTGCACCACTTTTCACCCAAGCACAAAGCAATTTGTCAGGGCTGTTTTTTCAAAAAGTGTGATTGGTAGTGGAGCAGAAGAGGGCATCCTGTCCATCGTCTTGACGGTTGCCATTGGTGTTGTCATTCAGGCTGTGCAGTCTAAGCTTGGCATCCTTTTTCCTGCTGGCAATGATAACTGTACAGGACCAGATATAATTTCCCTTTAATAAGGAACCATATTCATTTCTATTCTGTTTCATTTCTCACAAATGAAAGTGAGCTGCTGAATAATATTATCTTTGTAAAATATCTTTTAAAATATTTCCAGAGGAAGGAGTTAAAATATTTGACCAGGAAGGAGTTAACTGCTTCCACAGTCAATGGACATGGTTACAAGTTCAATTGGTTTAGAGAATGTTGCAGTTCAGAATGGAGAGGCAATCTGAGGGTTTTCTGGCTGGAAAAGCACTAATTGCTAATGGTTGATTACAGCTAAGAATAGGCTATTTGCTGGGGGGAAGCAAGAGCCAGAGATACTTCCCCCCAAAATATGCACACTTTGGCTTATCAATACATTTGATCTATTTTAAATCTGCTAGAATTTCAAGTACTGTAGCTTGGTTCTGCATGGGTAAAAAAGTTATAGTATGTTGTTTTTAAAAAATATAAAAATAACTTAAAAACCCTTATCCCAAATACCTCCAAATTCAGAAAAGAGCTGGAGCAGACTGTCGTTTCCTACTGTACCAAATTTGGTGATAATCTGAGTCCCAGTTTATATGCTGGATTTCTTTGTTTACACTGCCTCCTTTTTTAGAGTTTCCTGATAGAATGTGGTCTTTCTCAGCTGTGCAGATATCATGACTCAGCTCTCATCCAGTCATAATTCTTGTAAGTAATCACAGGAAACTTATTCTTAGGGTGCCTACTCTTTGTGTGTCTCCCTCTGGCATGACCCTACCTCTTCCTAAAGGTTGCTGAACTGCTCCTAAAGGAGGAAAGTAGAAAAAGGTCTGCATGTAAATTCTACTGAGACTACATGCAATCCTTTACCAACCCTAGTTTTCATCTTGCACTGCTCCATATCTAAGCCTAAGGTGATTCCAATGGAGAACAAAGCTCCTCTGTAAGGATGACATTCCCTGCTGGCAGGCCCTGGCACCCCTCCACACACTTGAGAGTAGACATGGGCACGACCAGAAAAAATGACGTTTTGAGTTTTTGTTTGTCGGAATGGGTCCGTTTTGGGTCATTTCCGTTTTTCGCAAATTTTTTCAAAAATTTGTCATTTCGTCGTTTCGTTTGTTGTTTGTCGTTTCTACCATGATTTAGCACGATTTGACTTCCCAGAGCATGGGGGCGTCCCGCAATGACCCAGAGCAGGCGGAAAACACTTTAAACTGGGTGATGAATAATATATTTAATAGAGATGGGCACGAAATGAGCGATTTTTCATTTTTGTTTTTTCATTTTGTTACGCAACGAAAATGAAACAAAAATTTTTTAAAAAACAAAACGAAAACGAAAACGAAATGACCAAATTTGCCGTGTTTTTCATTTTCGTTGTAGCAGATGCATTGAAGTAAAAAGAATGCTAACGAAACAGCAATTTTTCGTTTTTGTTTTCATTTTTTCATTTCGTTACCTAAAGAAACAAAAACAAAATTTTTGGCAAAAAAGTCACAAAAACAAAAACGAACCAAAACGGACCCCTAAATGACCAAACGACAAACGAAACACCATTTTTTTGAGTCGTGCCCATCTCTAATATTTAATAAATATATCGTAGCATAAGACTGCATCCTATGCAATAAAGCAAACAAAGTGGGCAGAATGCAATATTCTTTTTTTCCTCTTCGTCAACGCTGACTGAACTGGCCACCCTACTTGGTCTGGCTGCCTGTTATACTTTTGTTTTGTTTTGTTTTGAAGCCTTTATCCATCCCATTTCCCCTCCACCTCTCAGAGGCAGCAGGAGACACAGTATTCTGTTCCTCCCCAAATCTGGATGAGGGTCTACTCCAGTCTCAATGTCCTCCCCATCTCCAATGTCACTCCTTGTAAAGCCAAGCAAATGCAACCCTGGTCAACTAGCGGTCAGAGATTCAGTCTGGTACAGCCATGAGAGATGCTGCCCCCCCACTCTTTCTCCCCCAAAAGTTCCCTGCAACCTCTCAGGGAAGCATTGCCAGCTGGAGTATCCAAAGGAGCTGACTGGAGCCAATGGAGGCCCTCCAGGAAACCCTGGAGTTCAGTCCACCACGCTGGGCATGGAGGATTGAGTGCTGTGCTGCTGGGATGGGATGGCAGCCGCAGAAGAGCCAAGAGAAGCAAGAGAAGCCAGAGCGCCACCAGGGCAGGGATTGTTTCAGCGGCCTGCTTTGGAGGCCACTAGGCCAGAGTTTTGCCTACCCAGTGGAGACACAGTTCACACAGGGAAGCCATGAAGCCAGAGCGCCAGAAGGGAACTTGAGGGAGGGACAGTTTTGGAGGCCACCAAGCCAGAGTTTTGCCTGCCCAGTGGAGACACAGTCTGCAAGGAAGCCACGAAGCCAGAGTGCCAGCAGGGAACTTGAGGGAGGGACATTTTTTGCAGGCCACCAAGCCAGAGTTTTGCAGCCCACCAAGCCTGAGTTTTGCCTACCCAGTGGAGACACAGTTCACGCAGGGAAGCCACAAAGCCAGAGTGCCAGCAGGGAAATTGAGGGAGGGACATTTTTTGCAGGCCACCAAGCCAGAGTTTTTGCAGCCCACCAAGCCTGAGTTTTTGCAGGCCACTAAGCCAGAGTTTTTGCAGGCCACAGAGTTTTGCCTGCCCAGTGGAGACAGTGGAGAGGAAACAGTGGAGACAGTGGAGAGTTTTTGCAGTGGGAGACCATGGAGAGATTTTGCAGGACACCAAGGCAGAGTTTTGCCTGCCCAGTGGAGACAGTCCACGCAGGAAGCCACGAAGCCAGAGCGCCAGCAGGGAACTTGAGGGAGGGACATTGTTTGAAGGCCACCAAGCCAGAGTTTTGCAGCCCACCAAGCCTGAGTTTTTGCAGGCCAATAAGTCAGAGTTTTTGCAGCCCACCAAGCCAGAGTTTTTGCAGGCCACCAAGCCAGAGTTTTTGCAGGCCACAGAGATTTGCCTGCCCAGTGGGACTGGAGACAGTGGAGAGGAGACAGTGGAGACATTGGAGACAGTGGAGAGTTTTTGCAGTGGGAGACAGCGGAGAGATTTTGCAGGACACCAAGGCAGAGTTTTGCCTGCCCAGTGGAGACAGTCCGTGCAGGAAGCCACGAAGCCAGATAGCAAGCAGGGAACTTGAGGGAGGGACATTGTTTGCAGTCCACCAAGCCAGAGTTCTGCAGGCCACCAAGGCAGAGTTTTGCCTGCCCAGTGGAGACACAGTCCGCAGGGAAGCCACGAAACCAGAGTGCCAGCAGGCCACCAAGCCAGAGTTTTTGCAGCCCACCAAGCCTGAGTTTTGCAGGCCACCAAGCCAGAGTTTTTGGAAACCACCAAGCCTGAGTTCTTGCAGGCCACCAAGTCAGAGTTTTTGCAGGCCACAGAGATTTGCCTGCCCAGTGGGACTGGACACAGTGGAGAGGAGACCGTGGAGACATTGGAGACAGTGGAGAGTTTTTGCAGTGGGAGACAGCGGAGAGATTTTGCAGGACACCAAGGCAGAGTTTTGCCTGCCCAGTGGAGACAGTCCGTGCAGGAAGCCACGAAGCCAGATAGCAAGCAGGGAACTTGAGGGAGGGACATTGTTTGCAGTCCACCAAGCCAGAGTTCTGCAGGCCACCAAGGCAGAGTTTTGCCTGCCCAGTGGAGACACAGTCCACAGGGAAGCCACGAAACCAGAGTGCCAGCAGGCCACCAAGCCAGAGTTTTTGCAGCCCACCAAGCCTGAGTTTTGCAGGCCACCAAGCCAGAGTTTTTGGAAACCACCAAGCCTGAGTTCTTGCAGGCCACCAAGTCAGAGTTTTGCAGGCCACAGAGTTCTGCCTGCCTAGTGGACACACAGTCCATGCAGGGACTTAGCTGGCAGGAACAAGCTGCTGCAGTGGATGCCATGGGGTGCTGCCAACCTGTGTGACTGCCTTGATGCACCCTTTTGCCTAATCAGAGTCCCAGCTGTGTGCCAGGATGCCAGTAAGCTAGCTGTCCTTCTTTGTGGGTTAGAGTGGTGGTCCCCAACCCCCAGGCCGCGGACTGGTGCCGGTCCATGGACCGGTTGGCACCGGGCTGCCTGGGGAGGCTGGGGAGGCTCCTCCCCCTTTCCTCCTCCGCCCTCCTCCTCCTCCTCTTCTCTCCCGCGGGCGGCCGGTGGAGGAGGAAGGCTGGAGGAGTGCAGGAGGAGCCGCCGCCACCACATTTGCCTTTGCCTTTGCCTCCCTCCTCTGCCCGCCGCCAGCAGCGCATCCTCCTCCTCCTCCTCCCCTCCTCCTCCTCACCCTCCACCACCACCACCACCAGCAGCAGCCACGGTGGTGGTGGCGCGTCCTCCTCCTCCTCCTCCGCCCTCCTCCTCCTCGCCCTCCACCACCAGCAGCAGCAAGAACCCCGTTTGGCCCGCTTGCCCCTCCTCGCCTCCTCCTGGCCCCAACCCCCCTGCCCTGGGGGCTGGGCGCACGGGGGGGCGGCGGGGAGGAGGGGGGCCCCTCGGTTGGAAGAGCAGGTGGGTGCCCCTCCTCCTCCTCCGGGGCGCGCGCTGTTTGGCCCCTCCCTGCGGCCGCGCTCCAGGGCGGAGCCCCCCCCGCTGCCGTCGCCTGTGTTGGGGGCGGGCGGGGGGGCATTGCAGGCCGGCCCGGATGTTTTCCCCCCGCCCCGCATCGTGTTGGGGCCGCCACCGCCGCCATCCCCCGGAATCATCCCCCCCCCCTGCCACCGCCCCGACCCCCCACCGCCCCGCCCGCCGCAATCCCCCAATCGCCCCGTCCGGGAGCCCCGCCGCCCGCCGCCTTGCCCCCGCGCCTCGGCCCCGTCCCGGCCTCTCGGGGCCGTCCCGGGAGCCGCCACCGCCGCGCCGCGCCCCCCAATCGCCCCCATCCCGCCACCACCGCGCCCCCCATGCAATCGCCCCACCCCCAAGAAAGAAAGAAAGAAAGAAAGAAAGAAAGAAAGAAAGAAAGAAAGAAAGAAAGAAAGAAAGAAAGAAAGAAAGAAGGGGGAGGGAGGGAACAAGGAAGGGAGGGAGGAGAAAGAAAGAAAGAAAGAAGGGAGGGGGGAAAGAAAATGGAAAGAAAGAAAGAAGGGAGTGAGGGAGGGAAAGAAAGAAAGAAAGAAAGAAAGAAAGAAAGAAAGAAAGAAAGAAAGAAAGAAAGAAAGAAAGAAAGAAAGGGGAAGGAGGAAGGGAGGAAGAAAGAAAGAAAGAAAGGGGGAGGAGGAAGGGAGAGAGAGAGAAAGAAAAAGAAAGAAAGGAAGGAAGGAAGGAAGGAAGAAAGAAAGAAAGAAAGAAAGAAAGAAAGAAAAGAAAGAAAGAAAGAAAGAAAGAAAGAAAGAAAGAAAGAAAGAAAGAAAGGGGGAAAGAAAAGGGAAAGAAAGAAAGAAGGGAGAGGGAAAGAAAGAAAGAAAGAAAGAAAGAAAGAAAGAAAGAAAGAAAGAAAGAAAGAAAGGGGAAGGAGGAAGGGAGGAAGAAAGAAAGAAAGAAAGGGGAAGGAGGAAGGGAGGAAGAAAGAAAGAAAGAAAGGGGGAGAAGGGGGAAGGGAGAGAGAGAGAAAGAAAAAGAAAGAAAGGAAGGAAGGAAGAAAGGAAGGAGGGAGGGAGAAAGAAAGAAAGAAAGAAAGAAAGAAAGAAAGAAAGAAAGAAAGAAAGAAAGAAAGAGAGAGAGAAAGAAGGGAGGGGGAAAGAAAAGGGAAAGAAAGAAAGAAGGGAGTGAGGGAGGGAGAAAGAAAGAAAGAAAGAAAGAAAGAAAGAAAGAAAGAAAGAAAGAAAGAAAGGGGAAGGAGGAAGGGAGGAAGAAAGAAAGAAAGAAAGGGGGAGAAGGGGGAAGGGAGAGAGAGAGAAAGAAAAAGAAAGAAAGGAAGGAAGGAAGAAAGGAAGGAGGGAGGGAGAAAGAAAGAAAGAAAGAAAGAAAGAAAGAGAGAAAGAAGGGAGGGGGAAAGAAAAGGGAAAGAAAGAAAGAAGGGAGTGAGGGAGGGAGAAAGAAAGAAAGAAAGAAAGAAAGAAAGAAAGGGGAAGGAGGAAGGGAGGAAGAAAGAAAGAAAGAAAGAAAGGGGGAGAAGGGGGAAGGGAGAGAGAGAGAAAGAAAAAGAAAGGAAGGAAGGAAGGAAGGAGGGAGGGAGAAAGAAAGAAAGAAAGAAAGAAAGAAAGAAAGAAAGAAAGAAAGAAAGGGAGGAAGAAAGGAAGAGGAGGAGGGGGAACGCGGCAGCCCCCTCACCCCCCACCCGCTGCCTCCCGGGCTCTTCGCTGCCCCTCGCTTCTCCGGTGAAAGAAAGAAAGGCAGCGCCTGCTCCTCCTCCTCCGCGGGAAGGATCCATCCCCGTCAGCGGCAGCGGTCCCCGAGCAAAGCCGGGCCTCCCCAGAAAGGAAGAGTCCCAACTGGCCGGTTTGCAAAGGTAAGAGGGAGGGGGTGGGGTGGTGCGGTCGTGCGTGTGTGCATCTCTCTCTCTCTCTCCCCTCCCGACTCCCCATTCGCATTCCTTTATCTCCCCCTTCCCCACCCCACCCCCACACCCAGGCCACGGAAAAATTATCAAAAATTTACCGGTCCGCAGGGATAAAAAGGTTGGGGAGCACTGGGTTAGAGTATCCATCAAGAACCAAGCCTGGAACTCCATGGGGTGCTGCCAACCTATGTGACTGCCTTGATACGCCCTTTTGCCAACAGAAGTGTATAAAAACAAACAAAAACAGTGGAGTAATGAATGAATCAAACATATGTAAGGCTGATATGAGATTCAGCAGGCAGCACTAGAAGATATTTGGGATGTAAATAAACAAACCTAATATTGTTAAATGTTTACTAGTCTACTAGTAGTTGTTCAGGGAATGAAATGAAAATGAATATCACACTTCTCCTAATCCACTTGAATGCAATGGGCATGTGTGTGTTGAACTTCACACACACAGAACAACAGAAGTGTATAAAAACAAACAAAGAGTGGAGTAATGAATGATGATTGAATCAAAAATATTGTAAGGCTGATATCAGCAGCAGCAGCAGCCTCCCAACAAGAAAGATATTGGGGTGCAAATAAACAAACACAATATAGTTTATTAGTAGTTGTTCAGGGAATGTAATAATGAACAAACAAACAATGGAGTAATAATGATTGAATCAAAAATATTGTAAGGCTGATATCAGCAGCAGCAGCAGCCTCCCAACAAGAAAGATATTGGGGTGTAAATAAACAAACACAATATAGTTTACTAGTAGTTGTTCAGGGAATAAAATGAAAATAAATTTCAGAATTCTTCTGATCCACTTAAATGGAATGGGCCTGTGTTGTTCAACTGCACACACAAGTTTAAAAAACAAACAATGAAGTAAATAATAGTAAACTAAATAAATAATATTGTAAAATATTCTCCACTAGATAGAGGTTCTCTTGGCTTGCACCCCAGATGTGTGTGTGCAAGCAAATTGAAGTTGGGAAAATAAATGGTAATAGTAAATGTAATATATTTTTAAAATAAATCCACACCTCCTCCCAGTCGAACCTCCCCCTTTACCCAATATCAGAAAAAAATCCTCACAAATTGCCAGAGAAAAAAAAAAGAATAAACTGCTACTCCCTTCAGTAGACAAAGCTGCAGAGAATCAAAGAAATTATTTTCTAAATTCAATTCCCTCCCTGCCTGCCTAACTTAAATCTAAAGCCTCCAGCCTCCCTCCAATCAGCCAGCAGCAGCCAGCCACACAACCCTCCACGCTCCACATCCAAGACCCGACTGCGACTTCTGGAAGGTGCCTCAGCTTTTTATGCCCTCTGGCACATCCAGAAGTGTCAGTCAAAAACCTGGCGATGCCATTGGTGAAATGGTTCAAAAAAATTGCATGGTCCCATCCCATGCCCAGCCCAAATGGGCAGGTCTAAAAAAATAAAAAATAAAATAAAATAAAATAAAATCAATGCGACGTTTTATTGCTATAAAAAACCCACTGCTGCTACCATTAAAAATCAGGCATTTAAAATAAATAAATTTCACATGTTTCTGTGGTGATTTGGTGTGTTTTTTGACCACGATTTCTAAAGAAAAATTGTGGTTGCCATTTTGGACCCCCCCCACCGCATGGCTTTCGAGAGTCGACGAGGATGACCCCCCCCCAGCCTGGTGCAAGCAGCCCAGGACAGGAGAGGGGGGGAGGCCGGGGACCCCCCCCAGAAACCACCCCTCTGGTAGGTGTCCTCAGGCAGGCATATTTTCGCCTGCTTTTTTGCCGGGAGTCGGGGTTTTTATTTTATTTTTTAAAACTTTTTTTCTGTGCTGCTTGGCATCGCGCGATCGCCGTGATGCCATTAACGACAACGAAAAACCCGACCCAATTTTTCATTTTTCGGGTTGGGTAACGTAACAGAAACGATAACCGAAAACGGAAATGACAATTTTGCCACTCCGTGCCCATGTCTACTTGACAGTGTTTCCCACAGCCAACTCTCCTGTAGACCTGGGGGGGGGGGACAATGTTAGAAGACAGAGGAAAGATAGACAGACAGGAGAAAATGGAGAAGAGACCTCCTAGAGGAGAGGAGAGAGGGAAGAGATAAAAGAGACAAAGAAAGAGAAATGGGGGTGGATGACAAAGAGTTGAAAGAATTCTAGGGAAGATCTGAAGTGGGAAACATGTCAGGCGGAGACTTGAGAAGGGGGAACTACACTAATGGACCAGAGGAAGGGAAAAGATAGAGAGAGGATCCAACTTGTAAGGGAACTTTATGGGTGCTGAAAGCAGAGGAGGGGAGAGCACACCAGGCCAAGCCTCCTCAGAAACCCTGATTTTGGGGAGAGAGGGGAAGTGGAGAGGAAGGAGAAGGAGGGCTCTTGAGGGAGCCGGGAGACAGAGGGCCCTCCCTCTCCTGCAGTGAGATTGGATCCCACAGAGAGTGTTCTACCCCATCTACTGGGAAGAAAGGGAATACAGTAATGGAGAGAGCATTGTTAAAGGACGCAAGACTTTGTCATGGGAATCCCTGCCTGGCTCATCTCTAGAAAGTTTTTAAAATACTCAAGCAGTGTTGACGAACTTATGGGAGCGGTGCCAAAGGTGGCACTTGGAGCCCTTTATGTGGGCACCCGACATTGCCCCTTCACAGCCACCTGTATACAGGTTAAATTACTGTATTGGCACTTTGCGAATAATTAGTGGGTTTTGAATTGCAGTTTGGGCACTCGATCTCTAAAAGGTTCGCCATCACTGTACTTGAGGAACAAAGATCAACTCCTTTAACAGGATTCCCTGTGTAACCAGAACATATTGAGATGTAATTGTGCTTGCAGATGGGAGGCCTTTTCCTGCTGCTCCCTCTCCTCCCAGCTAACTAAGTCCTGTTATTGTACAGCATTCCTTGTCTCTAAACATGGACTCTATACGGAAAGAGGGCATTGTGAGACATCTTGATGCATCTCGGGACAGTTACCTCCTTTCTTTTTAATAGTTGTTTTATTCTAGAATAGAATAGAATCTTTATTGTCATTGTCCTCTTGCAGGAACAACAAAATTTCACGGTTGCTATATCAACTCAGATAAGACATTCCACATATATTTAAAAACAGCTACAACACTAATTAAAACAATATAATATGATATAACACATAAAATGAGCTGACTTCAGAGTCCAGAGTTTCTATTTAAGGCCAATATAGCTCTAGAGAAGAAGCTGTTCTTGAGACGCTTCATTCTCGCCCTCAATACTCTATATCTTCGTCCCAATGGCAGTGACTTGAAGAGGCAGTGACCAGGATGCAATGGACCTGTTAATATATTGAATGCTTTATAGTGGCACATGGTGGTATAAATTTGTTCTAGGGTGGGTTTGAACAACCCACAATTTTAATAATTCTGTGCAACACTATCCTATCCCAATGGGTGCAATTTCTGCACCATACACATCAGGAGGGCCGAAGTTTGGGCATGCTTGACATAGACTATACGTAAGCACACTCTCAATAGCACAGTGATAGAAGGCAAGCGGCAGCTTTTGTGGAAGATGAGTTTTTCCTTAAAATTCTGAAAAATATAGTCTCTGCTGAGCCTTCTTCGCAAACCCCTTTGTGTTGCCACTCCAGGACAGCTCCTCCTGTAACTCAACTGCTATAATCTTCTTGCAAAACAATGGGATGGAGATAGCAGAACCTCCTACAAGAAGATATTTCAACACAGTTGAAACAACATTGCCGTTTATGTTTCTAAATCCCTTCACTGCTGTTTCCTATCACCAGAAACTAAATAAATGCTGATTTGGTTCTTCATCTCAACCCTTCTACCTCTTCCCATGTAGGGAAGCTTCACCTGTTAGACTTCTGCCTCTCACAGAACTGTAGATAAAATAGTGAAAGCGGCACTTTTTTCTTTGTAAAGGTGGCAATCCTGCTCTTTATCAGAACTCCTGTAATATCATGAGGACACTTGAACAGCTGTGCATATTGTCCAAAGAATGGAACTGGTTGAGTTTCAGTCAGTTCTCTACCACCTCATCACAAATTATATCCACTAAAGAAAAGTGCTAGTGAGGCAGCTGCCCTTTAGGCTGAGAAAATAATATGATGGAACATTTGTGACAGAGATGAATGGGAATGGTGGTCCTTTTTTGCTAAGAAAAATGGTTATCTTTCTCTTGCCTGTGTCTCATTACTTACGGGAAACTCCTGAGGAAACCAGGAGGAGCATCAACAATAATAAGGAAAGAGTGAAAGGCAGTTGTATCTGACAGAGCTGATGCTGTACATGATGTGATACTGATGCCATAGCCTCTGGTCCTCTCCCCTCGTCTAACTGTTCTAACTGTTCCAACTGCCCTCTCCAGCACAAAGGTTATACTGCACTTTGAAAGCTTCTGATAGGTTAAAACAAGTGAGTCAACGAGCACAAACTCTGAGGAAACCCAGTTCATATTAACTGGAAATAGTGGAGGGAAAGAAGATTCACTAAATGATTTCATAATCCACTAAATGAATTATGTCCCCTCCACTGGAATCCAATGAGTGAGAATTTAGCATTTCTTTCTTTCTTTCTTTCTTTCTTTCTTTCTTTCTTTCTTTCTTTCTTTCTTTCTTTCTTTCTTTTTTCTTTCTTTCTTTCAGAGTATTTTACCACACCTTTCTCCTTGGAAAAATGACCCAAGGCGGTTTACAGAATGAGGGATAATATACAGTCCAGTACATTTAAGACATGTTCAAGTATTGAAAAGAAGGAATTGAGGGACATCTTACAGCATTAATAGACAACATTACATTAAAGCTACAAGAAAATGCAAGCAGTAAAGTTATGAGTGATGGAAACTATTGAAAACATAGTGTCAATGGAAACCCATAAGGTTATAAGTAGTTATAAATACAAAGTCTATGTGACCCAGACCCCACCTGCCCTGCCTGCTCTCCCCAGTTATGGTCCTGTGGACATATAGTACTAACTCATCCATGTATTCACTCATTCCTTGTCAATGTAATACATATTAAAATAATAATTATAATATGAAATATAATATCTGTACCTGTTGTTTGTGGCTTGCCATGGACACTAATCTTAGCCCTCCCATTCTGTGGTCTTTGATATAATTCATTTAATTATTTTTGTCCATCAGATTGTGGTTAGGGCTGCTGCTGTACACAACATGGAAGACTTATTACAGTTCCTCACAAAACCAAAACATGGCTGATTAACTGAACATCAAAGTGTTTCTTCACAAAAATTCCCAATGGCACCTCACACAGAAATACTACATAAGAAAAACAAACCTACACAATTCTAAGAAGCCATGGTGAGGGGATGAAGAAGAGATTTTGAGATCTTTATAGTTAAAACTATTGAAGGAGAAAGGGTTTAAAGAAACTCAAAAGTGCATGGAAGCTATCTCTCATTAAAAGACTCAGTACTTCCGTCACATGCTTATTGCCCAGCTGCAAAGCCAAGAAAAATAACTGGAAAAAGAATTTCAGTCTCAGTGAATAAAAGCAAGCAGAAACTATAAAGGAAATTAAAACCAGAAAGCAAGAACAGTTGGCTGCTGAAAGCTGGAAAAAAATATAAATGTTGCCAAGATTTTAACTTGCGAACTAAAGAAACTTAGGCTGCTTACATTGGTACCATGGCATCAGCTTTTTCTGCAGGAACAAGGAAGTGAGCTCTAGAATGCAACAAATAAGCCATGGGAGGAGTTCAGATAATTAGTAGAGGTAAAGGTTACCACTCAATCCAAATTTCATTTTTCATGAGACTGATTGGCAAAGAAAGGTAGGGAGAGGGAAATGGAGATAGGAAATTAGTGTCAACAAATTTAAAAAAAAACCCCAATTTTTTGAAAGAGGTGGCTGGATGAGATTCACAGCACTGTTGACAAAGGGCTTTCATAGCCACCCTGCCTTGACAAGAACATGAGTCTGCTGTGCCTTGCAGTGTCATCACTTAGCATCCATTTGGATCAGCGGGCTAGAGCACTGAAACACAGAATCATAGAATCATAGAACCTGTTGGCTGTTAAGCCCAGCTCCTGCCAACCTAGCAGTTCAAAAGCACTTAAATGCAAGTAGATATGTACATAGGTACTGCTGTAAAAAGTGGGAAGGCGAACAGTGTTCCATGTGCAGAAATGTGCTCAGCCATGCTGGCCACATGGCCATGGACTTGCACAACACTGGCGCTTTGGCTTAGAAATGGAGAAGAGCATCACCCCTAGAGTCAGACACAACTAACACACAAGTGCAGGGAGAACCTTTACCTTTACCTTTAAGCCCTTGCTCATTCATGTTTAATCAGCAGTAGGGAGACCTGGGTGATTTTTGGTGGATAGAGATATGTTGTCAACGAGCTAATTTAACTACAGAATGGTGAGTGGAGGCACTATCATTCCTGAGCGCCATATTCAGCATATGCTGCCTGTTCCAGTCCCTGGCATTCCAAAAAATTGTAAGCCATGGAACAATCCAAGTGGCTGGATGTGTTCTGGTGTGTTTTATTTATTTATTTATTTATTTATTTATTTATTTATTTATTTATTATGGGACTTATATACCGCCCGTCTTCCTGGTGGGGAACTCCAGGCGGTTTACAACTATTAAAAGAGCAACAAATTGCATAGACTAATAAAATAAACAAATAAAACACAAATGCAGGATATAGCAATGGCGATGGCGGTGGAAAGGAAAAAAAAAAGAGAAAGAAAATCAACCAAACGCCTCCCGGAAAAGCAGGGTTTTCAAGGCCTTCTGGAAGGCAGGCAGGGACTCTGCTAGGCGCACTTCTGCTGGTAGATGGTTCCAAAGCATCGGGCCAGCCACAGAGAAGGCTCGGGAACGAGTGGAGGTTCGCCGAGCCTCCCTGGGCGTGGCCACGCGCAGCATGTGCGCCCGCGACGACCTAGTTGGACGGGCCGAAGTTGACCGCTGGTCGATCCGCTCTGTCAGGTAGCCAGGTCCTAGGCCATGGAGGGTTTTGTAAATCAAAACCAGGACCTTGAATCTGATTCGGGCTGCAACGGGTAGCCAATGCAGGTGGGCCAGAACTGGGGTGATGTGCTCAAACTGACGCACACCCGCCACCAGTCTGGCCGCCGCATTTTGGACCCGCTGCAGGCGCCGAATGAGAGTCAAGGGCAACCCCATGTAGAGCGTTGCAATAGTCCAGTCTCGAGATCACCAGCGCCTGGACCACTGTTCTAAGGAGTCCCCATCCAGGTACGGGCGAATCTGGGCGATTCGACGAAGGTGGAAAAAGGCAGCCCTGGACACAGCGGACACCTGGGCCACCATGGTGAGCGCAGGGTCCAGGACTACTCCCAGATTCCGGACAGAGTCCGATGGCCTGAGGGAAACACCCTCTAAGGTGGGAAACGGGCCAACGTAGCTGGATGGGGTAGCCCCAAAGAACATAACCTCGGTCTTATCGGGGTTGAGTTTGAGCCTGTTAGTCCTGGTCCACTCCATGACTGCGCCCAAGCACCGATCGAGGGTTCGGACAGCCTCATCTGCAGCGGTGGAAAAGGAGACATAGAGCTGCGTGTCATCAGCGTACTGATGACAGCAGACTCCATGTCCCCTAATGACCTCTGCCAGCGGCCTGATGTAAATGTTGAACAGCATGGGAGAGAGAGACGACCCCTGTGGAACCCCACAAGGGAGTGTCCAAGGGGCCGACAACTCGCCCCCATGCTGAATCTGCAGGGGACGGTCTCCGAGGAAGGATCGGAACCAACTGTGAACAGTGCGCCCGATCCCAGCCTCGGAGAGCCGGTCCAGCAGGATACCGTGGTTGATGGTATCAAAGGCCGCTGACAAGTCTAGGAGGACCAACAAGGAGGAACACCCCCTGTCGGCCCCCCGGAGGAGGTCATCTTGCAGAGCGACCAAGACTGTCTCGGTCCCCGACCGGCCTGAACCCAGACTGGAATGGACCCAGGATATGCTCACCCTCCAGATGTGTTTGAAGCCGGATCGCGGCCACCCTCTCGATCACCTTGCCCATAAAGGGAACGTTAGCGATCGGGCGATAGTTGGATAAATCGCCCGGTGCTAGATTAGGTTTTTTCAGAATGGGCTTTACCACAGTCTCCTTCAGGCGAGAGGGAAAAATCCCTTCCCTGAAGGAGGCTGTGGCGATGGTAGATGCCCACTCTGATATGTTCCGCCAGCGGCTCTTTTCATAAGCCATGATGGGCAAGGGTCGAAGGGGGTGGACGCGGGCCGGCAGTGGGCAATAGCCCTGGAGGCTTCAAGTGAGGTGACAGGCCCAAACTCAACCATGCGAGGAGACCGAGGGGGCACAGCCGCTGGGGGTGCCGAGAGTGGGCTAGAGCAACAGGGTTGAAAACCGCACGGATGGCCTCAATTTTTGATCGAAAAAGGCTGTAAGTAAAGTGCTCACTACTGAAATCAGTAGGAGGAGGCCTGGACAGTCCAGGATTAGTGAGGTCACGAACCACACGGAATAACTCCGCTTGATGGTTCGAGGCCTCACTAATTCTCAGGGTGTTGTAAGATCTTCTGGCCACCCTGATCGCATGAATATAGCGCCTGGACTGTGCGATGACTGCAGCCTTCTGAATCGCCGTCCGGTTCTTCCTCCAAAAATCGAATTTTAACTAATTGTCCTTCTTTTTAAAGGTTGAATCTATTTTATGGATTTGTTTTACTTGATAATGTTAGCCACCTTGGCTCTGGTTCGGATAGAAAATAGCTGTACAATGAAGTTAACAAACGTGTATATAGAATGATATGTATTTATTTATTTATTTATTTATTTATTGCATTTATACCCCGCTTATCTACAATATATACTCTAAGCGGCTTACAAAACATCGGGCCTCAATAGCCATAAATTACAAAAAACCAATAATAAAACCAATAAAAATAACACTAAGCAAAGTTAAAACCTAATGGCACCTCAGTGACTGACAATGATAGATAAAATAGTTTACGATGGCGGAGGAAAAAAAAAAACAGTTAAAGATCGCCAAAGGCCTCCCGGAAAAGGTAGGTCTTTAACGCCTTCCGGAAGGCCAGCAGGGACTCTGCAGAGCGCACTTCACTGGGGATGGAATTCCAGAGGCTAGGGGCCGCCACTGAGAAAGCCCGGGTCCGAGTACTCGTCCTCCGGGCTTCACGAGGGGTGGCGACCCGAAGCGTGTGCGCTCGCGCCTGCCGAACGGGCCGGGCCGAGGTTGATCGCTGAGCGATACGCTCTGCCAGGTAGTCCAGTCCCAAGCCATGGAGGGTTTTATAAACTAAAACCAAGACCTTGAATCTAATCCGGGCTGCAACGGGCAGCCAGTGCAGGCGGGCCAGAACTGGGGTGATGTGGTCATAACGACGCACACCAGCCACCAGCCTGGCCGCCGCATTCTGAACCCGCTGCAGACGCCGGAGAAGAGTCAAGGGCAACCCCATGTAGAGGGCGTTACAGTAGTCCAACCTCGAGATCACCAGAGCTTGGACCACTGTTCTCAGAGAGTTCGCGTCGAGGTACGGGCGGATCTGGGCGATCCGACGGAGATGGTAGTAGGCGGACCTGGTCACCGACGCCACCTGGGCCTCCAAGGTGAGCGCCGGGTCCAGGAGCACACCCAGATTCCGCGCCCTCTCCGCAAGCTGGAGGGAAACTCCCCCCAGACAGGGGGAGAGGGCCACCCTACCCGACGGCGAGCTCCCGAAGAACATGACCTCCGTCTTCTCGGGGTTGAGCTTAAGCCTGTTCACCCCAGTGCAAGCCAGTACGGCCCCCAGGCACCCGCCGAGGACTTCCACAGCTTCCACAGCAGAGGTGTTAAAGGAGAGATAGAGCTGCGTGTCATCAGCGTACTGATGACAGCAGACTCCAAAACTCCTGATGACCCCGCCAATGGCCTTACGTAGATGTTAAACAGCATGGGGGACAGAGACGACCCCTGTGGAACCCCACAGGGGAGAATCCAAGGGCCGATAACTCCCCCATGCTGCACGTACTGTGGACGGCCCTCCAGGAAGGAACGGAGCCAACTGCGAGCAGTGCCTCCGATTCCAACCTCAGAGAGCCGGTCCAACAGGATACCGTGGTCGACGGTATCAAAGGCCGCTGACAGATCCAGGAGGACCAACAGGGTAGAGCAACCCCTGTCGGCCGCCCGGAGAAGGTCATCTTGCAGGGCGACCAAAGCTGTTTCTGTACCCGGCGAGGCCTGAACCCGGACTGGCAAGGATCGAGGCACTGCCGATCCTCCAGGTATGACTGCAGCCGGACCGCCGCCACCCTCTCGATCACCTTGCCCATAAACGGGACGTTGGCGATTGGGCGATAATTTGATAGATCGTCCACCGCCAGGCCAGGTTTTTTTCAGAATGGGCTTTACCACCGTCTCCTTCAGACGAGAGGAAAAACCCCTCACTGAAGGAGGCGGTGGCGATGACAGAAGCCCATTCGGCCATAGTCCCTCTGGCAGCTCTAATTAGCCAGGCAGGGCAAGGGTCGAAAGGGGTGGAGGCAGGCCGGCAATGCGCCATAGCTCTGGAGATCTCGACAGCAGAAACAGGCCCAAGCGCATCCAACCGAGGAGACGAAGGCGGACCAGCAGCTGGGGATGGCGGGGCGGGACCACTGCAACCGGAGTCAAGGCCGGCACGGATGGCCTCTATTTTAGTTTGAAAAAAGGCTGCGAATTGCTCGCTACTGAACTCAGTAGGAGGAGGCCTGGCCAGACTAGGATTGCTGAGGTCCCGAACCACCCGGAAAAGCTCCGCCTGGCGGTTTGAGGCCTCAGCAATTCTCAGGGAGTTAAAGGATGACCTAGCCTCCCTGATCGCGTTGATATAGTGACTAGTCTGGGCGTCTACCGCAGCCTTACTTGATACCGTCCGGTCTCTTCTCCAGCTGCGCTCTAGCCTCCTCCTCTCCTGCTTCATCACCCTGAGCTCCCCCGTGAACCAAGGGGAGGACCGGGCTCGGCAACGGAGAAGGCGCTTGGGGGCGATCCGGTCTATGGTGTGGACAGCTGTTTCAAACCAAAGGTTAGCCACATCCTCGACCGGAGCGCCAGTCATACCATCAGGTAGCCCTCCGAAGAGTTCACCGAACCGCTGAGGGTCCATGAGCCTCCGGGGGCGGGCCAAGATGGACGGCCGGTGGTCCCCGCGAGGTGGGGCCGGAATCGACAGGGAAAATGAGAGCAGGTGGTGGTCTGTCCATGACACAGGGAGGGCTACAATGTTCCCCACCTCCAGACACGAGTCCCCCGACATGGAGGTAAACACCAGATCCAGGGTGTGACCAGACCTATGGGTGGGGCATAAAACATGCTGGAACAGACCCATGGAAGCCATGGATTCCATGAACTCCAGAGCTGCACCGGAGAGTCCACCCTCCGCATGCACGTTGAAGTCACCCGCAACCAAGAGGCGCGGGGACCTCAACAGGGCAGCGGCGATGAACTCCGTGAGCTCTGGGAGGGATTGTGCGGGGTTGCGGGGAGCTCGGTAGCCCAGCACAATGCCAAATCTGTCCCGCTGTCCCACCAACAGGTGGAGGACTTCTAACCCCTGGCTAACCAATGTCGAGGCCCTGCTAACGTGAAAAGAATCCCTGTACATGATTGCGGCCCCTCCCCCCTTTTGACCCCCCAACCTTCCCACAGCCTCTACCAAGTACCCAGGCGGGCACAGCAGGGAGAGGGAAGCCCCCCCCTCCGTGCCCACCCAAGTCTCGGTAATGAACGCCAAGTCGGACGGCTCATCCGCGATGATATCATGGATGATAGGAATCTTATTGTGCACCGACCTGGCGTTCATCAGGATGCAGGTAAGGTTGGGGGCGCTGGTGGAATGACTCCCGGGCACGTGGCAGTGAGCCGAGGGGTCAGAACGAGGGACAGACACGAGTTGTCTGACCCGAGTTCTTCTTGCCTGACAAACCCTACGGCTACAAGCGTACCGCCCACGGCCCATCACCGTTGGTATGTGAGCCCCTGCTATCATGGCGGAGAGAGAAAGAGAAAGGGAAAAAAACAAAAACGATAAGCAACAATACAGTGCAAACTAACCAAGGCCAAAAAACTACGTACAAAGCACCAAATACAGTACAACAATATAAAACGAAAAACTATAAATCACAAAAAGAAAACAAAATTAATTAGAGAAAAATAAACAATTAACGTGAGATAAACAAGATAGGGCACAAACCAGGGCAGAGTGGAAAAACCAGGGGGGGGGAGAGGGGAAGAAACAGAGCGGCTGGTGGAGGGGCCAGAAGGACGGTGCCATCCAAGGACAGCTATGGGGAGTTGTAGAAGATGGAAGAGTCCAACGCCACGACTCTGGCAGTCCAGTCTCAGAGGGAGGGGGGAGCAACGATGGAAGGGCTCAAAGCCCAGATCCCCTAGCAGTTCAGGCCATTAGGTGGGGAACAAGACCCCCTAGCAGTCCAGGCCATAGGGTGAGGAGCAAGATGGCAGGGCTCCGAAAGCCCCCCCCCCCACGCAGCAGCAGTCCAAAGAATCCTGGACATCCGGACCTTAGAGGGAGGGTGGGGGGAGCAAGAAGAAAAGCTCTACACCCCCAGCGCAGATCGAGAGGGAACCAGGGGAGGGTGGGGGGCAACAGGATGGTTCAAGCCCCCAAGCCCCAGGCAATCCGATCCCTCGACAGTCCTCCAAGGCCGGGCCAAACGATGGAGACGACGATGAAAAGGGCGAACCGGAGAACGTGGTGGTAATGATGGCAACCTCCAGGCCGACCGGGTGCGATGGTAAACGGCGGCGGCGGCGGTAGCCGGTATGCTCCGGTGCCGGCTCACCGCAAGGTCGAAGTGGCGGTAGGTGGCGGCAAGATGGGTGGTAGGCCGCAGGCACCAGAACAGGAGCAAAAGGGGCAGCCTACGGAGCCTGCTCGCTGCAAAGGCTCGCCATGATGTTAGACGGCGGCAGCGGCAGCAGCAGCGTTGGTCAGTGAGCCGCCGGGCGCAACAGCCCCCTCGCCGCGGCGAAGGACAACGGCGGCAGCGGGCGCAGCAACGATGGTCAGCAGGCCGCGGGCGCAGCAGCAGGGAAGAGAGCCTCCGAGGCCCGAGACCGGCGCGCCGCAATGGTGGGCGGCTACGGCAGCGAGGGCAAGGGGCGGCAGGCCGTGGGACGCGGCAGCAAGAAAGAGCGGCCTCCAAGCCGGCCCGCCGCGATGGAGCGTAGTGGCGGTGGCCGCGACGATGGTGGTCGATGGTCAGGAGGTCGCAAGGCACAAAGGCGGAGAGAGCGGCCTCCAAGGTCAGCACGTCGCCATGTCTCGCCTGACGGTAAGCTGCGGCGGCGGGGCTAACAGGGCGCTAGACACAGAAACAAGGAAGGCGGCCTCTGAAGCCGGCTCGCCGCAATGGAGGTAAGGAGCGGCAGTAGCAACAGCAGCGGAGATCAATGGGCCGCTTCGAGAAGAGAAAGGAGGCCCCAGGAAGAACACCGGGTGGGGGGAGGGGAGGGGACGCTCATACCCATATCGATGGTCCAGAGCGCCGGCTTCGTCCCGTCCGCAGCGTCCTAGATCTTCGGGTGAGCCCCCTTACATCCCCCTCCTGGACCCTGGCAGGCCCAATAAAATTAAACGTAAAAATAAAAACAAGGCAGCAGAATAATGAGAAAGTCTGTGCGCAGCCGGTGCAAACTGCTGCTGCTGCCGTCCGCCATCTTGAAAAAGCCTCCGCTTTTTCATGCAGGTGTCTAAGAGGGATGTACTAGAGAAAATGTTTATTTATTCTGCAAAATATGTAGTTAATTAATTAAATTTTCAGAAAATCTGGGTTTAGGAGCTAAACATGAAAACTGACAAGTTAAAAATGCCACAGGCACTTCCAAAGGTCAAAAATTAATACACGTGATTTCTTGAGAGACAAGTAACTGAAAATTGAGACAATTACTTGCATATTCAGTTTTGATACTGTTACTCCTTTCCTCAGTAACAGTGCTAACCTTCCCCCCAAACAGAAAAATAAAACACAGCCAAGGGGGTGTCTCTCAAACAGTTGATGTGAAAGCCAGCTCATGTAATTTGCAGACTAAGGAGCCCCAAATGCTGTAGCCTTTCCTCATAAGGGAGGTGCCCCAGCCCAGTAATCATTTTAGTCGCTCTCTTCTGCGCCTTTTCCAGTTTCACTATGTCTTTCTTGAGATGCGGTGACCAGAACTGTACGCAATACTCCAGGTGGGGCCTTACTATCGTTTTGTACAATGGTGTTATAATGTTGGCTCTTTTATTTTCAATCCCCCTTTTTGATGATCCCTAGCATGGATAATAATGCCATAATAATGGCAGTGCCCCCACAAAGGAGGGAGGGGCTAAATTCATGGAACAGCATGTTTTGGCAGGATGGGCCCCCCATATTTTCGATTTGCCAATGATTTTATAAGGGGAATGCGTCTCTATTGTGAAAGAATGGGCCCAGAAACTAGTACTAATAGTCTCAATGAGCCTTTCCTCCAAAAATCAAAACAACACAAAATCCAGGGAAGATCTCCATATTTCTTCAAAGGTTAGGTATCAAAAACAACAGATTGCCTCTGGATCAGGCATGTCCAAACTTTGGCCCTCCACATGTTTTGGACCACAACTCCCACAATCCTTTGCACTGTAATCTAAGCTTAGATTTCTGGGAGTTGTGGTTCAAAACATCAGGAGGGCTGAAGTTTGGACATGCCTGCTCTGGATATTAGGAGGGGATTGATTTTGCAGAGGATTGCATTGATTCCTGAACAGGACTGAAGGAATCATGCAGAATATTTTATGGGAAGAAAACAAATACAATTTGCTGGTGAAGAAAATCACAGGAATGGAGTAATAACGACAGAAGGGAATTACATATACTGTAACACCATTCTAAACCCTATTTTGAGGCAGTCTCAAACTGTTTGATTTGTGGTCACTCAAACTGTAATTGAGAAGGTGGCTGGTGTGTCTCCATGTGCCAGGCTGTGCATGTCTCTGTTTTTGTCACCACTCACCCTATGCCAACCATTGAAAGCTTTCGTGGACAATACCCACTTCATCAAAGCATGTACCAAAAGTCCAAATATGGCAAAATATGTGGTTTGCCAGGAGAATCTTCTTAGATGTGAAATTGTTGGCAAGATGATTTTAGCCAAATGGTCCCTGCCTTAGATGAGGCAGGAAGCAGCAGGTGTGTGCCCTGCACAACATGCTTGGCAGGGCTTCTAAAGGAGATGTAGTACTGCAAGGATAAAAAGCTTGCAAAGTAACTTTCCAGAGAAAATCATTGCCATCTTTTAAAAACGTAAAAACTAAGACAATTGTTTGAAATGTCCCCTCAAAATGCTTTCATAAAGTACTCATTTAGGTGCAAACCAAAGTTCAGGATCCCTAACCTGCTGTGCAAAGCGCCCCGCCGCCGCCGCCCCCCCCCACTTTGCCCCCTCCGCTTTTTCGAGCGTCGGGTAACGGTGCGGCTCGCCTTTGAAGTGGGGGGGAAAGCGGCAGAGGCGGGTGGGCCACCAGGAGCCCTCGAGTCGCCACCTCCCGCGCCCGATCCTCAGATCCCCTTCCTCCAAAAACCCATCCAAGCGTCTGAGGTCGGTATGCAGAACGCGGCCTGCGGATGACGAAGCGGCTCCCCGGCAGGCACGCCGGAGGGTGGGGGGGGGGGGGGGGGTGGGGGGGGGGCACCGGCAGGCCTTGTTGTGGCTTTCCGGAGCCGGTAGCGGCCGGCGGCGGGCTGGCTGGCTGGGTGGGTGGGTGGGTGGGTGGACGCTCGACACGCCGCCGGGGCCCCTGCTCGGAGGGGCGGGCAGGAAGCGGAGGGGGAAGCGTCGGATGATGCTGCCGCCTTTGGAGGTCGGGCGCGTATCGAAGAGTAGTAATAAGGAGAGAGGCGAGGGAGGGAAGCGGAGCCTGCCTCCCCCCCGAACCGCCCGCCCGCCCGCCGTGGGCCACGGCATCCCAGGCCGGGCTTCTTGCGGGGAGGCGGGTGCGCGCCTGATGGCTCCAGGAAGGGCCTTCTGGTTTCCCCACGCGGGCCACTTTCCCCCAGGAGGACTGGCAGATTCCTCTCGGACTCGTTTCCCGAGCTCTCCAGCCCTCTTTGCCCGGGGAATCTCCGAATTTCCCTCTTCCCCGATACCGGCCGGAGGTCATCCCCGGTGGTTCTTATGGGGTTTCTTTCCTCCCAAGAAAATAGACGCATATCGGACTGGGGCCGGGCTTGGCTCCTGGTGGTGAACGTTGGGCTGCCTTTCATTCATCCAGGCTGCTCCGGAAGGCTCCCTCCGTTCCCCGCAGACCGGATCAGGGCCCGTTCTTCAGGTGGCCTTGAAAGCAAGCAGGGCAGGCTTCTTGCTTGCATTTAGCAGCCCTTGGGGCGGCCAGGCGGTGGGACCCCTTACGGGTGTTGCGCATTCAGACAGCAGGGTCAGGGGAAGGAAGGAAGGAAGGAAGGAAGGGACCCTCCTGCTTGTGCATGGGATGGTGCTAACCAGGGATTCGGGCATCCTTAAATTTTGCCTTGCTCCTGCTCTCTTATGGGGCAGGCGCAGAGCGGGAAAGGGGGGGGGAGAAAGTGAATGGATCACGCCAGCGAAGCAATACCATCTGCTAGGCTTTCCCTATTTATATGGATTAATACAGCAGTTTGAGGCATCCCTCCTCCTTGCATTGATTTTCAGACAATTCTTCCCCTTTTGTACTGTCAGTGTGTACAGGACAGGGCTCTGCTTTTTTTTAGCAGTTCTGCAAGTAAAGACCCTTGTCCAGGTTTCCCTCCAAATTGCCTCCCCTGTTCTACACCCCGGAAGTAATTTGGAAACCATTAATACCGGGAAATCTCTATAATGACCATATGTAATGGGTCAGAATTTAGTAGTGTAAGCTTCTTCTGCTTGAGAAACTGGATTCCTGGTTCCCTCCTGCTTTTTGACAGACATCAGAAAGTTCCTTCAAAAGGCCTAAAAAGTTAAGAGTAATGAAAATTTGTTAGAAGACACAAACATCTCATTTATTTTAAATTGATATCAGTGGATAAAGTTGTTAAACGTTATTTAGTGTTAAATTAAACTCTAAGAGAAAATGGCATACTTTATGTTGACACCCCTTGGACAACACATTTTGTTTTTAATTCCCTTCAGCCTGGGTCCAGTATTCTCTTATTCTGGCACCTTCCAAATGCTGTGGACTACAAATCCCACAAATCCTTTGCTGGCTGGGGATGGTGGAATATGTAGCCCCCCAAATATAGGAAGTTTTCAGGTTTGGAACCTTTTTTGCCTTTGACCTGATTTCTCTTCTTGTTTCCCCCTCCCCCCTCCCAGCAACACATATGGTGTACTGTACACTGGCTGGCCAAACCCTGCAAACTTTTTTCTGAGATGAAAAAGACTAATAAAGATTTACCTAGAGGATAATGAGCCACTATAAAACTGAAATGCTACAAATATTGTTACATCAGAATTCTTTATCATAATTTTTTTGCACAACTGAATATCTTCTCACTCGAAATTAAGAAACATGCCAATTTTAACATCCTTTGTCTCTGCTTATAAAAAAGCATGTGGTAAATGTTTCAGTTTCTTTCTTTTTGTGAATGGAAGCTCTTAGCTTTTTGATTCCTCCTTTTTCTCATCTCCTTTTTATGTTAGGGCAGCTTATCTTACACTTAGAAACACACATCCTTATCTTAAACTTGGTCTCCTTGCTTGCTAATATGTAACTACTGTATTCCCATAAAGCAGTTTCACCCTGCAGCCAGCCCGGGGAATCTACTTTGGGTAGAGCTCTTGCTGCAATGGTAGCTCCCTTTTTCTGTTTTCTTCCTCAAAATGGGCCAGACTTGACCCTGCTGGTTACAGCTCAGCAAAACAGATAACAGAAGATGCGAAAGTTGTAGGCAAAAATACTAATTGGCTATTTCAGGGTCAAATATTGTGGGATTTGCTCTGCTTATAAAATAAGTGAAATTGAAGTGGGGTTTTTTAACCAACCATAGAAGTAAAAAGGTGGGGTGATGCAGTTTTTACACCAGCCCTGCTTCCTGCCCCATCAGAAGAGTGCCTGTCTGATATCAACTGGCCACAATTTTTAACGCCTAGCAAAACACATCTCTTGCCACAACTGGACTTTTGGTACAATCATTTGATAAGATGGCTTGCCATCGAAAGCTCAGCTTGCAAGGTTTTGTTTTGTTTTGTTTTGTTTTATTACTGACCAATAAAGTTATCATCTAGTCCAGTTTTACCAACCATATGATTAAAAGGCTGTTTCGAATCGTTCCAACCTTTTTTTGCTCCCAAAGCAGCCTTTGCTGCTGTGTGCAGGGGCTTCTGTGTTTTCAATCTCGAACTCTTCAAATGGGCTTTCCCCATGTGGTGGGATGTAATATGTTCTTGTAGCCCCTCCCCCCAGGGAGGGAACATGCCTTTATATGATGCTTCAGTGATGTAGGGACATTCAGGATAAGGAGAACATGCCCCTATTCTTTCCTCTCCTTTGATCATCCTCTGAATTTAATTTTTTTCTTTTATTCTTTTTAAAAATTCTTACATATATGAGATTAGCACTAGATCATTAAGGTAATTATGCTGGGTCCTCATTACAGTTGTTCCCCATATTTTTTCCTCATAAAAAAAGAATTGGCAGAGGGGAGAACCAGAGGAAGCAAGGAAGCTGAACCACGTCACAACCAGTTCGGTGAACTCCTAAATCAACCCATGGCACCTGTGTGAGCACTGACTATGATGACAGATGTATCATGGGCTGCAAATCTAGTCTGAGCAAAGCCAAATCACTCCAGTTTGGCTTTCCAGTGTGGTCACACCCTAAGACATAAGGAAATCAAGTCCTCGTGTTGATGCTATTTACTGGTAGTACTATTTGGCTATTTTTGTTGAGATAAAAGTTCTTGGATTTCTCTGGCAAAAATAATTTATTCCAATCTCTGCTTTTCAGCTATAACTTGTAATATGGGGCACCTTCTTTCTACAACAGCTCTTCCACCATTCCCCCACACACTTCCTTCATGTCTTCTTTTCTCATCAGCCTTCCACCTCTTAGAGTTCTTTACCGAAGATAAGCGGGATATAAATATAACAATAAATAAATAAATAAATAAAAATAGACTGGGTCCATATGCAAGCAGATATCAATAGATATGTGGGGTGTATGTGTGTGTGGGGGGGTGTTGGGAAGACATGCACCAGAGTGCTTTATATATCATGTACTTGGAAGGAAGCATGAATGATTTATTTGTGTTTGTTCTCAGCTATAAGACCATAGTGCTAAAAGTGAAGAGGAAAGAAACAAGTCAGAAAAGGACAGACAAAAGCAGGATAGAAATACAGTACAAATATGTAAAAATAGGAACTTGAAAAACTCAAAACAGAACAACTAGTAAAACTTGACAGTCAAGTTATCCCAGGGTGGCCCAAGCTGGTCACTGCAAGGTGTGGCATACCATTTAGAGAGACTCCTTTCCTATCTACCCATCTGCTGGGGATCAGGGGATTTTTACTTGTTTATTGGTTAGTGACATAATGCAGAATTGGCTTGCCACTCAGCTGACCTAACAGAGGATTCCAAGAAAAAAAGGAGGGGAGGAAGATCCTGCTCTGTATCCTTTCCTCTCTCCCTTGGGGCCGGGGGTGGGGGGAAGGATAGGAAAGCTGGATTTTAAAAAAATGTATTGGTAAGTGACGTACCCTTCACTTGGTTTGCCACCCAAGTGATACGAAATGCCCACCAGTAACACTTTGGCTTTATATCCATGGCCACATGCCAGAAACCTAACTCAAATGGAGCAATCCTACCTGCATTGAAAAGAAAAGAAAACAATAGCTCCTGCCATTTTTCCCCAAAGAGTGCAGATAGCTGTGAAAACGAGTCAGACAGGTTTATTGTTGCCCATGTACAGTTTTATGTAGATTGGACCTGATCATGCCAAAAGTGCTTCAAAACATAAGACTACTTGTCCTGACTAGGACTAATAGAAATAGACCGACTGCATCTGGAGGGCGTATGTTCCCCATCCCTGATTGAAGTAAATGCTGCCTCTGGTCTGCTTCTCCACTTGTCCTCTCTGCTCCAGCTTCCACATCTGGTTTGCCCTTAGAAATTAATACACACTCTGTACTCCCTCACCCACTCAGTCTGCATTTTCCTGTGCAATAGTTGCTGCAGCTGAAGCAGAAAACATCCTAAAGAGCTATTTTTCTCTTGTTGTACGCATTTCCTCCACTACTCTGCTTTGTGGTCCTTTTAAGGATCTAACATTAGAGTAGACCTCTTGGTTCCTCCCACCATTAGTTTCTCTTCTCATTCAACAAAACCAAATGCTGTTGATTTTTTTTCATATATAATAGCTAAGTTGTAGCCTGGGATTTTATATCAGCAATTTTTGTTATGTGCCATCAATTCCCTCTTGACTTATGGAGATCCTATGAATGAGTGATTTCCAAAATGCCCTGTCCTCAACAGCCCTGTACAGTTTTTGGAAACAGGCCTGTGGCTCCCTTTTTAAAAAGGAATCAATCCATCTTGTATTTGGTCTTCCTCATTTTCTACTGGTTTCGACCTTTCCCAGCATTACTGTATTGTTCGGAGAATTCTGCCTTCTCATGAAGTGCCCAAAGTAGGGCAGCCTCGATTTCAACATTTTTGCCTTCAGAGATTATTCAGGGTTGATTGGATCTATGATACACCTGTTTATCTTTCTGGCAGTCTAGGATATCGGCAAAACTCTCCTCCAGCACCACATTTCAAAAACACAGTACAAAAGTGTGGATGGTCTTGGTCTCCAGTGACCCATCCTTACTCTTGATGATCTTCTCTAACTTTCATTGCTACTCTTCCTTGTCTCAATCATGTTCTGATTTACTGTTTGTAGTCTCCAACTTTGAATTAGTGCCCAAACCAAGGTATACAAAATCTCTAATTACAGTGGTACCTTGTATAAAGGAAGTAATTTGTTCCAAATGAAATTCTGTTAAGCAAATTTTCCTTTATACAAATTTCCCATAGGAATGTATTGAAAACGGAGTAATCCCTAATCATGACCATTTTTATGTTGTATAGATTCACCCCATAGGTGATTCTGTTAAGCAAATTTCCCCTATCTCCGGAATATTTTACTGTGTGTTGTACAGATTTTATGTTATACAAACCGTTTGTTATAGAAGGGTCCACTGTACTTTAATATCTTCATTGTCAATGCTAAAATTGCCTAGGTTTTTTTGGGGGGGTGGTAATTGTGACTTTTGGCTTGTCAACATTCAATTGCAGTCCTACTTTGGCACTTTCTTCATCCACATCCCCTAACAGTTGTTTCAAGTCATTGCTGCATTCTACCAGGTAAATGGTGTCATCTGCATATCTTAAATTCTTGATGTTTCTTTCACTGATGTTCACACCCCTTTCATTTGAGTTTAGTTTGGCTTTCCATATGATTTGTTCTGCGTGCGGATTGAACAGATAAGGGGATAAAATGAACCCTTGTTTGAGACATTTGCATGGAGGAAACCATTCTGTCTCTCCATATTCTGTCTTAACTGTAGCATCCTGTCCACAATACAAATTCCGAGACAGACACATTTCTTTCAGAAGAACCCATACTTTCTCATGTATAAAGAAAGTACACAGTCAAAGGCTTTGCTATAGTCTATAAAGCATGTTCCTGTTCCAATCTTCTGAATTGATTTGGTGCTCTCCAGTAGCCAACATATATTTACCATGTGATATTGACCGCCTCATCTTTTTTGGAATCCAGCTTGAATATCAGGTATTTTGCACTCCATATATTTGTTGCAACATGTTGAACAAAATTTTGCTTGGAGATGAATTTGTAGCAAGGCTTCTATAGTTCAGTACTCCTTGGCATCCCCTTTCTTAGGGATTGGAATGAATATTCAGTGATTCCACTCTGTGGGCCATTGTTTTGTTTTCCATGTTTGTTGACATATTCTACCCTACCTACTCCATTTTGCCACCAGTTAAGTCTTAGAGGCGCTTTTCCTAACAGAGCCCAATACTATTGCAAGCATAGACTCCCTTGGTACTTATATATATGCTTCTTTGAATTAAATAACAGTTTAAAGTTACAATTTGTATCTTTTCTTTAGCAGATTTATTTGGAATTTGGATTGCGGATGTATGTTCGTACTTTGACTACAACATCAAGTGAAAAGCTCATTTTGTGAAAGCAATGTCATGGAAATAACAGTATTGCTGGCACTTCCATATTACTTCAAATGAAATGTGTGTGTTTGGATTTATTTTCTATATTGTGTGCTGTAACGAGAAGAGAAATGAAGTTAACAAATGTGTGTAAACAAACTCTGAGTTGATAGAATTACAGCATTGCAGTTTGTGGGCACAGTTCCCTGGATGAGTAGGGGACATGATACAACTTGGTTCAGTTTCTCAGCATAGAAGAAACTCTACACTCCTGGGGCATTCTGTAACCCCCTCTTGTTAAAATAGGCAACTGCTGTCCCTTTAAAAACATGCCTGGCATGGTTTCAAGCACAGAGACTTTCACCATTTTCCCTCAGTCTGATGTACCAAATTTTCCTATTGCTTAACTAATTTGGTATGTGAAACCATATAGTGTCCTCTTAGTTTTCTCTGTTATTTTGAAAGATAAATGATCTCTGACCACAAAGAGGCATTAAGTTAAGAAGGAGGAGGGGGGAAAAGTAGCCTTATTCCTTATAAGGCATCAGCAGACAACTTGAGCACTGTGAATGGGTGGGTGCTCTTTTATTGTTCTGTGTGTTTCATGCAGGCAAGGAGCTCAGAGCACTACCAGGAAATTGCCAACAGCGTGTAACGAAACCAAACCAGCATTTACAGAAGCAGCTACTCCAGCAGCTGAAAGCAGAATCATGGGAAAGTCGGGTTAGTGAAACAATTTTTTTAAAATTTCGCTGAAAGGGGTACCCCATGCTTTCATGGTTGCTATAAATCTTAATGGTAACCCATTCAAGGATCTTAACAGTTATTGAATCAGCTTCTTGTGATTCAAATAGCCTGAGAAGAGTTAATTTGTAGAAATGAAACCCTGCGCTTACTGTATATACTGTAGTGGGGTGCGGTTTTCTAGATATGCTCTTTGAATTTCAACGTGTAATTTTGGTGTAGTGTAAGAGGAAAATTTATGTGTCTGATGCCTGCAAAAACATTGTTGTGAGGACCATGAATCTTTATAGCAGCCCTTTGCCTTGCTTACTTATTTCTTGCTATAAATAATATTATTATCAACACATTTCAACACGGGTTTCCTATAAGGATGTCATTAATGGTGTGCTGGGGTGGGTGGGAAGCAGCAAACAGCATCGGAGTGTTTGGCAAGAATTCAGATAGCTTCTATGGTATGTTCGACTGTAGGCCTCACAGCTGTGCAGACTAGGATGAGAGGAAGTACGGATTCTTCTGTTATATTGGTCGTAGTCCTGAGCTGGGCATTCAACAGATTTCATTTCTTTCACATTTTGTTGCTACTCACATTTTCACCATGAAGGAGACTGTGGAGTCAGTGTCACTGTCACTGACAGGATCTTTTGTTTTCAGGAGCAATGCTGTTCTGGATTAGAAGCACAGATGTTTGACACTCATGCTGAGAACAGTACTAGAATATTTTCAACTCCATCTCCAGTCCTATTTGGCTTCCACCTTTAACTTTAGATAGTTCCATAGTTTTTAAAGCCAAAAATATAATAGCCGTTGTTTTCGCTAACAGAAGAGATGCAGTATTGACAGATATTGAATCTATTAAATTTCTTCTTTTGATACTAATATTTGATTAGTATTTGATTAGTACAGTATCTTTTGATACTAATATTTGATTACTAGTATTTGATTAGTACAGATTCCTCTCAGAAATAAAGATGGCAACCATGGGCACTTTTACACGACCCCTAAGATCCGCTGGCCACTTAAATTTGGACCAGAGATCTTGGGGGGTTCGTCGCTCTTCCTGTGTTCCCACCCCCTCTGCACTTCCTTGCTCCTGTCTGCGTGAGGGGAGGGAGAAAAAAAGGGAGAAAAGAATGCAGGCTCACCTCCCTTTGCCAGTGGAAGCCACCCCAAGCCCGTCGTCCTCGTGATTCCTGTCTCTTAAAGGGGCGGTGGGGACAAAAAAACAAACACAAGGCGAGGAGAGCCCAGCACTCACTGCTTTACATCTGCATCAGAAATTTTTCACCCTTGGAGACCAGGTACTTTTAAAATGCGCACGGACACGCTTAGGTGGGCGTGGTCGTACTTAATTTTCTTTAAAGTCCGGAGCTGGGTGGGAAAACAATTTTAAGCTCCGCATCTGGGAGCCCTTTGCGTTGGATTTTAGGGGTCATGTAAAAGCGCCTCATAAAGAGTTATGGTCGGATGAGGGAAATGGTTTCGGTTTTAATTATTTCAAGTTGCTTGATTTTTAATGTGAAAACCTGAAAATGTTAGTCATTGGTGGTTGGTAGACAATCTTAGCTAATTTACTTGTTGTTTGATTAGTTGATTTACAGACAACTGAGTCTGGGGAGGGGGGATTCTGAAGCTGTATCAATGATGGGAGAGCTCTGTATGTATTGAAAAAACAGGATATTCCACTTATTCAATGTGACTCATAAGAACTTCTTATGAACTCAGCAGAGATATGGGAGTTGCACTCCCCACGTACTGCCCATTTTGCTTACTTAATTAATTATCTTAGTCCTCTTTGCTAGAATTCCTAATAGGAAAGGGGTGAGTATGTTATCTGTCCAGCAGTTATACAGTTGCACTTTGTGGCTGAGGGCAGCAATTCAGTAGTACAGGGAAGGCTTTATATTGATCAGAGAGTCCAGCTTCTCTTGTCCCTGCAGTGTTTGTAATTCCAAAGGTTTGTAACTTGGAATCTGGTGAGCTGCTATGATGATAATGTTGTTGTATTACTAACTCTGCAAAGCTTGGAAGACTAAGCTCAGATAAAGATTTTTTGTTTAAAAGCATTGCAAAATACATGGAGCAATGAAATGATATTAACAGAGGACGATATAAGGAAAATGATGAAAGGTATTAGAGAAATAAAATTGGTGAAATTTAGAGAATTAGAAAGGAAAGTTATATTCAAATGGTATAGAACAGTGCTCCCCAACCTTTTTGTCTCCACGGACCGGTATTTGTTTGATTATTTTCCCGTGGCCCGGGGGTGGGAGTGGGGAGGGGGAGATGGGGGGTGTGGGGGGCAGGGGAGGGTGTGGGGGGCGGGGGGATGGCGGGAGGGAGGAGGAGGAGGAGGAGGTGCGGGGGGCTTGGCGTGTGTACCTTGGGGGCCACGGGAGCGGCGGCGGCGGCGCTTGCCAGCTGGGGCGTCGGGCATGCGCTCCCCCGCGCGCACGGGTGGGGGGAGCCCAGGGCTCCTGGGCGGGCGGGCCCCCGCCTCCTCCTCCTGTCGGCGGCCGGAGGCAAGCGGCGCGCAGAGGTGCCCCAACCGAGGCGGTATTAGCGGCCGCGGCCGCAGCCACGCAGCCGCCCGGGTTCGGCTGTGGCTCCGCGGCCGGCCGCGGGGCGCCCGCGGCCGCCACCGCCGCCCGCCTCGGTGGGGCACCTCTGCGCCGCCGCTTGCCTCCGGCTGCGGCCTTCGGGCGGGCGAGCGGGAGGGGGAGGGGAGGGAGGCCGGTGGGGTTGCGTCTCCGGCCCAAGGGCGCCACCGGACCGCCAAGCCGGCTGCGGCGGCGGCGGGGCGCCCAGCCACCGGCCGCGGTCGTGGCCGAACCCGGGCGGCTGCCATGGCCGCCGCGGTCTCCAACAGTAGGAGGAGGCGGGGCCCACCCGCCCAGGAGCCCCGGCTCCCCACCCGCCCGTGCGCCGTGCCCGGCGGCGGCGACTCCTCCTCCGGCTGCCCGCGGGAGAGAAGAGGAGGAGGAGGAGGGCGGCGGAGGAAAAGGGGAGGAGCCTCCCCGGCCTCCCCAGGCGGCCCAGTGCTAACCGGTCCACGGACCGGCACCGGTCCGCGGCCCAGGGGTTGGGGACTACTGGTATAGAACACCGACACAACTTGCATACATGATAAAAGGATTCAAACCAAATTGTTGGCATTGTAACAATGAACCAGGTTGGTACTCCCACCTTTGGTGGGAATGCGTTAAAGTTAAATCATTTTGGAATATAATCCTCAGGAAAATAGAAAATTGGTTTAAAATTAAATTATAAATTAATGGAAGTTTATTATTTATGGGTATACTGGGTTGTGAAAAATTAAGGGTTGCAGACCAATATTTATTGAAAGCAATGCTGATAGCGGCACATGCAGTGATCGCATGGGGATGGAAAGATTCCACTAAATGGAATGAGGATAATTGGAATTTATATCTTCTTGAAACAATACAATCAGACATATTGGCAAGATTAAAAATGGGAAGATTGGGAAATTATGAAAAAGAAAAGTGGTATAGTTACTTTAGATAGATTAGGGAAGAAAAAGTATCCAAAGAAATATGGGAGAAATGTAAAAAACTGAAGGATTGGCTTAAGCTATGAATAAAGTAAGGAGGTTTAAGAGGAAGCCAAAGACATTGGTGGAATGTACTAAAGAGCTTGTATGAAAGTATGGAAAATAATTTGTTCTTCAGTTCCAGGAGTTGGGGAGGTGTTAGGGGGGGGATGTAAAAATAAGCGAATTAATTACGTATTATTGTGTATGTATTATTATTAGTTTCTCTAAAAATTAATAAAAATTAATGTTAAAAAAAAAGGAAGACTAAGGCTCTGGAACATAAATCATTGGTATCACCAGAATACTCGAAAGCAAGAACACTGTAATTAAAGAGAATGCATGCTATAGGACCAGCAAATACCACCTCTACATTTGCATGTGGCAACATAAACATTTTCAACTATTAGGATTGTAAGTGTACAGTGAGTTTGGTTGGCTAATCCTGCATGCTTGCAGGTTGACCTTGACAGTGATGGCCATGACAATCTTATTTGTCCCCAGCATCTGAAAGAAATATACTGCCTCTGTACCTGGATATTTATTTAAGCTATGATGACTAATACAGCAAGAATGAGTTTTAAAATTATATAATGCCCTCTTCCTTAGATATTGACTATGTAAGTGAGAAATCAAGTTGCTTTTACCATATAGAACCTCAGAATAGTTAGTAGTCGTGGATTAGTAATCTTGGTGTGGAACAGTATCCAAAGAAATATGAAAAGATGAGGGCCTTTCTAAATGTAGGGTAGAGGAGAGATATTTTCTGAGAAAATGACCACCCAGAACCACTAAAAAACATGAGAAGTCTAAATAGAGAGGTCTAATTAGATATATTTGCCAGTTAAAGCCTCTACTGTCCCTCCTTGGCCAAGGAAAACTATGGAGCAGGTAGGTGTGTGGGTGCAGGATTGCCACTTACATGACACTGAAAAGGAGAAGAGCAGTTTGAAATGGAGAACTGTCAGCCCCAAAAGTGCAGATCTGGCCACCCGAGCCTGATAGCTTATGTCCCGTGACAACCAAGATAAAAGATAATTTGCATCCACACCCTGGGTGGAGGACGCTATGGCAGAGGGGAGCCACTCCCCTCTCAATATGTTCAGGAAACTGAAATGTGTAACTGCTGAGTTTCTGTGACCTTTCTAAGGTGACGTTATGACTGCCATGCCATTTGAATGATTTCATGGATTCCCTTTCGGTTTACACACACACACACACACACACACACACACACACAGAGAGAGAGAGAGAGAGAGAGAGAGAGAGAGAGAGAGAGAGAGAGAGAGAGAGAGAGAGATTGGGAATCAGTGCTGTATCAGTGAAATGCAGCCTCAATGGATGAAATCCTTTCCTCCAGGGATGTGGATATGGTAGGATTCACCATTTGAAAAAGTGTGCTTTGACACATGAAATTTTATGAAAAAATAAAAACTAGTACATCTTAAAAGTGCTGTTTTAAACTGTCCTGTGGCATGCAGGGGAGTGGTATCAGGAGACAGATATCTAGTCTCATGCGCTCCCCAACGCATCTGGTGGAGCCACTGTGAGATACAGGAAGCTGGACTAGATGGGCCTTTGGCCTGATCCAGCATCATAGCTCTTCTTATGTTCTTATAAGTGGGGGGACTGGGCAAGTCAGTAACACTGAGTACCTCTTTATGACAAAGTGAGGCTCTGTTGTGTTTCAAATGGACAGTAGGGAAAACTTGCTTTAAAAGAAACAGCTCCTGCAACACCACTGTATTGGGTAGTCCTCAGCTAATCCCACATTATTGGACAGAAGAGTCCTATGGTTTCTAGGTTCACATTAAAATATGCAGTTAAAATGGGTGACTGCACTTCACTTTGCAGTTCCACAGGAGCTGGAGAAAAACTAGTTTGTCTTTTTAGGATTAGACAGCAACGATCACCTTTCAAAGGATTTATGTCCGGGTCTTCTCTCTCTCTGACATGTTCAATGAAATGGAAACTGGGCATCATTGGTGTTTTCCCAAAAGAGCCCATGTTTGAAGGAGATAAAATGTAGAATATCATTTCAAGAACCTCCTTTCAATACTTTCTTTCAAAATTGTGCTAGCTGAAGATGCAGTGATGGACATATCGGTGCCCAAGTAAGGCCCATTGGCCAGAAATATTGTGGATGTTATTCTTAGGTAAGTGAAGCCGGGGCAACATGTTGCCACCCATTAACAAGTTAGCACAGCTACCACTTCAAGAATGATTTCTGAAGACCTTTTCCATGCGGCCCCTTTTCTCTCTACACTAGTGGAAGGATCCATACATATTTACTTTGTACAGATATAAACAATAGACTCCTGTGGACTTAGTCATCAGTTTTTGGAAGACAAGGTTTAATGACTCATTTTGTATTATGAAATAAGTTTCTCTGTGTACGAGTTCAAGAGAAGGGAAGCCATGCCATTTACCGGAAAGTGTGGCTCCATCTCCAATCTAATCTTTGATGGGTGGTCATAAAATTGACAAAATTAAATGTCATTAGAGATGGTCATATGCAGGATTTTCAGAAATCAGCAGTTTTAAATTTACATTAAAAATTACACACAGAGTGCTCTAGCTATATCGTACTCAGAAATGGCATACCAGGCCTGCCTTCTGAGAACACCCTGGAACTACAGTATCCAAGTTGCCAAGGGCTATGCAAGCTTCCCCTTCTTCCCATGAATCAATGGGGAATTAAACTCAGGTCCTCTGGTTTCCCAGCCAGTACTTACATCAAAAGCTATAAGTACTTGACGAAACCCATATGAAATGAAGCTTTTCCTGAAGCGTAAAAGAGAGAAGTGATAAGACTAATAGAAACATCTGCTATAAGGGACGAGAGAGCAGCTAACATAAGAATTCTTCATCATTCTAATAGGAGCAATTATTAACAACTAATTTCTGCACTATTTGAAAGTGCTTAAAACACAAACATTTTTAAAGGAATGAACAAAATATATACATGTTTGAAAGTCAGTTGTAAGGCTTCCCTATTGAAATGTGTTTTTATTTATTTATTTATTTATTTATTTATTTATTTATTTATTTATTTATTTATTTATTTATTTATGAGTATTTTTACACCACCTCTCTCCTTGAACAAGGACCCAAGGCAGCTTAGGGTATGTGTAGAAATATGTATTAAGCATAGCTATACAGTACAACTCCAACTCAATTGATCTTTTTTCTGCACAGCTTTTTCTAAGCAATTCTTATAATTTTTGCTTCCAAGAAAGTCCAGCTTTTCTTTTCTCTGTGGCCTGAGAAATCTCTCATGCTGTGATTACAAAACTGACAAAGCATTCACTTTGTTTGGATGGCTTTCAAGCTCTAGAGAGCAGAGAGAGAGGAAGTGAATTAGTCTTTTATTGTTAGCAACAGAATACTTGTGTTCTTTAGCGTTAGGAGAGTTGCAGCTCTAAGGACTGTTAATATCCCTCAACTGCTGACCTCATGATTTAGGCTTGATTTAGGTTAGGCTTTCCTTACATCACCATGTGAAAGGAGCACAAGGAACATGGTTGATTATCTGAAATACTTTTTCCAAAAATATTTTATTTTATTTTTATACCACCCATCTGGCTGCTAAGGCCACAATAATATGCAAGTTTGGAATTTTTAATCATGTACGTTTGGGTTATGTTGATGCAGTATAACTGGGGTGCAGATCTATGTATTAACCAAAGTCCCATTTGCTTTTGTTGTTGTTCAGTCGTTCAGTCGTGTCCGACTCTTCATGACCCCATGGACCAGAGGACGCCAGGCCCTCCTGTCTTCCACTGCCTCACGGAGTTCCATCAAATCCATTTTGTTGCATCAATGACACCGTCTAACCATCTCATTCTCTGCTGTCCCGTTTCCATTTGCCTTCAGTCTTTCCCAACATCAGGGACTTTTCCAAGGAGTCCTCTTTCCACATTAGGTGGCCAGAGTACTGGAGCCTCAGCTTCAAAATCTGTCCTTCCAGTGAACATTCAGAGTTGATTTCTTCCAGGAGGCATCTTTTAATTTCATTGCTGTAGTCACCATGTGCAGTGATCAAGGAGCCCAAGAATATAAACTCTGTCATTGCCTCCATTTCTTCCCTTTCTTTTTACCAGGAGGTGATGGGACTGGTAGCCATGATTTTAGGTTTTTTTTTTATATTGAGCTTCAGCCCTTTTTTCACTGTCCTCTTTCACCTTCATTAAGAGATTCTTTAATTCCTCATCACTTTCTGCTATCAGAGTAGTATCATCTGCATATCTGAGGTTGCTGATATTTCTTCTGGCAATCTTAATTTTGGCTTGTGATTCATCCAGACCTGCCTTTCCCAATTTTAAACCAGTCAGTTGTTCCAGATCCAGTTCTCACTGTTGCTGCTTGTACCACATATAGAGTTCTTAGAAGACAGATAAGGTGGTCAGGCACTCCCATTCCTTTAAGAACTTGCCATAGTTTGTTGTGGTCCACACAGTCAAAGGCTTTGGCATAGTCAATGAAGCAGAAGTACATGTTTTTCTGGAACTCTAGCTTTCTCCATAATCCAGCACATATTGGCAATTTGATCTCTAGTTCCTCTGCCCCTTCGAAATCTATCTTGAACTTCTGGGAGTTCTCTGTCCACATACTGCTGAAGCCTCCCTTGTAGAATTTTGAGCATAAACTCGCTAGCATGTGAAATGAGTGAAGTTGTATGATAATTGGAGTATTCTTTGGCATTGCCCTTCTTTGGTATTGGGGTGTAGACCAAACTTTTCTAGTCCTCTGGCCACTGCTGAATTTTCCAAATGTGCTCACATATTCCATGCAGCACCTTTACAGCATCCCCTTTTAAGATTTTAAATAGTTCAACTGGAATGCCATCACCTCCACTGGCCATGTTGTTTGCAATGCTTTCTAATGCCCACTTGACTTCATTTTCCAGGATGTCTGGTGCGAGGTCAGCAACTACACTATCTTGGGGTGCTTTTACACGACCCCTAAAATCCGGGGCAAAGGGCTCCCAGATCTGGAACTTAAAAATGTTTTCCCACCAGCTCTGGACATTAAACAAAATAAAGTATGACCACGCCCACCTAAGCGCGTCCCAGCGCATTTTCCAAGTACCTGGTCTCTGAAGGTGAAACATTTCTGATGCGGATGTAAAGCACTGGGTGCCGGGCTCTCCTCACCTTGTGTTTGTTTTTTGTTTTTTTGCCCCCACCCCTTTAAGAGACTGAAAGAGACTGGAATGGTTCCCGGAGCAGCTGGCAGAGCGGAGGTGAGCCTACATTCTTTTCTCCCTTTTTTCCTCCCTCCCCTCGCGCAGACAGGAGCAAGGAAGTGCGGAGGGGTGGTAACACAGGAAGAGCGACAAACCCCCAAGATCTCTGGTCTGAATTTAAGTTGCCAGCGGATCTTAGGGGTTGTGTAAAAGCGCCCTTGGTTATCAGGGACATCCAGATTGTTCTGATATAATTCCTCTGTGTATTCCTGCCATCTCTTCTTGCTTCTGTGTAGGTCCCTACCATTCTCGCCCTTTATCATTTACACAAAATGCCCCTTAAATATCTCCAATTTTCTTGAATAGATCACTGGTTTTTCCTTTTCCATTGTTTTCCTCTATTTCTTTGCACTTTTCATTCAAGAAGGCCATCCTGTCTCTCCTCGCTATTGTTTGGAAGTCTGCACTGAATTTTCTGTATCTTTCCCTTTCTCCCTTGCATTTTGCATCCCTTCTCTCCTCTGCTATTTGTAGGGCCTTGTTGGACAGCTACTTTGCTTTCTTGCATTTTTTTTCTTTGTGATGGTTTTTGTTTCTGCCTCCTGTACAATGTTGCAGGCCTCCATCCATAGTTCTTCAGTCGTTCTGTCCACCAAATATAGTTCCTTAGATCTACTCTTCACCTCCCCTGTGTATTCATAAGGGACTTGACTTAGATTGTACCTGACTGGCCAATGGTCTTCCCTACTTTTTTCAGTTTTAAGTTTGAATTTTGAAATAAGAAGCTGATGATCTGAGCCACTGTCAGCACCAGGACTCATTTCTGCTGACTGTATAGAGCTCCCCCATCTTTGGCTGCAGAGAACATAATCAACCTGATTCCAGTATTGTCCATCTGGTGATGTCCATGTGTAGAGTCGCCTTTTGTGTTGTTGGAAAAGAGTGTTTGCAATGCTTACACAGTTGTAAAAATGCTTACACCATTGTAAAAACACCTCTCTCATCAGCTTACTTTTGCCCAGTCTTACTCTGGCTACACAGTTGGGTGCCCAGCTGATTGTGTGATTGATTATGTGAAAGGAAGCCAACAAGAGTGGGTAAAATGCAGGGGCGTGGCTAGCGTTTGGAGCACCCGGGGGCCAAGTCAGTTTTTACGCCCCCTCGTGCCCTGCAGCTGTGTCTCACCCATCGAGCAAGGGATGCCCGATTCTAGGATTACAGCGAGGGAGGGGGTCCCTCTTTCTCAAACCCTCTTTGGGGGGTCTCCTGTCCTGTGCAAACCACACAGCACACGGATAGCGCCAAGCAAGCAATGTCCTTAGCACGCTTCCCCCCTCCTTAGCACGCTTCCCCCCTCCTTTTCCCCAGATAAGGCTTGGCGATCATTAGCCCGGGGAAGGGAGGAGAGGGGAGCAGGCGATCGGATTATTTTTCCAAGCAGCACCTCCATCGCCTGCTTCCCACTCCTCCTTTCCCTGGGCTAACAATCGCCTTACTGAGGGTGGGGGAAAGGAGGAGGGGGGAAGCAATTGAAGAAGGTGCTACATGAAAAAAAAACATTGTCTGCTTCCCTCTTCTCATTTTCTCCGACTAAGGATCTCCAAGATTTAGCGAGGTGAAAGGAGGACTGCTGGTAGAATGGCACATGCCTTCTTCCTCCTGCTCCCCCTCCAAGCACCCCTAGATTTCTGTGCACCCCAGGGCAAATGCACTCTTCTGCTCCTTCCTAGTTCTGCTAGTGGTAAATTGCTGCCCAATTACTGTTTTTTTGCAACTTATTTATAGTTTTCAAACAAAAAAGTTGTAAAACAAAAAGGAAAACAATTGGAATGATTCTGATCTTCTCAAACAAAATTTGCATCTCATCACAACAATATATGATCCTTAACTATTTCAGTTACTCATAAATTAAACAGGGAACTTAGTTTGACTTATAATATTGATCTAAAAATTTATAGAAATCATGCCATCTTCGAAATCTTCATAATATCCATCTGGTTTCAGTAATGCTGAGATCTTGTCCATTTCTGTGCAGTTTAACACCTTCATAATTAACTGGTTTTTGTCTGGAATCTTGTTTGTCTTCCATAGTTGTGCATACAACATTCTAGCTGCCATGATAATATGGATTATTATAATTTTTTACTATCATCAATATTTTGTTGTATCATAGACAATAAATAAAATCTGGTTTTAGCTCAATATTAATTAAGATAGTTTGTAAAATAAATGTTTGTACCACACACCAGTATTTTTTTAGCCCTCTTACACTCCCACCACATATGGAGAAAAGATCCCTGCCCTTTGTTACATTTCCAACAAACACTGGATATTTTATACATTTTAGCCAGCTTATCAGGTGTTAAATACCACCTATAGAACATTTTATAAATATTTTCTTTAAATGTTGTTGACAGTGATTTTAATATTAACTTTCCATAATTTTTCCCATTCAACCAACTAAATTTCTGCCTTTAGATCCTGTGCCCAAATTATCATACATTCTTTTACTATCTCATCTTCTACCTGTCTAGCTAGTAAACAACTATCATTTTTTAAATTCACTTTTCATTAGAAGAAAAATGATTTTATCCAAGTCAACCTCTTGATTTGAAAAGCTATATTGCCAAGATTTCATTTGCATTTCCAACCACCAATCTATTCTAATTCCTTGTAGCTGTAATTCTTCTTTTGATTTTAGTTGTAATTTTTCTGTTAACAAGTCTTTATATCTCAGAATGTTTCCTTACTCTGTTATAGAAGGTTTTGTATGTGCCAGTTGTGGGGAGACCCAGAGTGGCATCGCTGAATAGATAAGAGTTCTTCAATGAGTCCCAAACCCACAACAAGGCGTTTCTCATACAGTACAATGGTTTGCAAAGTCTTTTTTAGCTTTAGCTTTTCCATACCATGGATAGGCATGCCATCCAAAAGTCAAGTTGAATCCTTCTAACGGAAGTAGTCTGTCTTCAAGGGTCATCCACTCCTTTAACCACGTCAGGCAGCAGGCTTTATAATACAAAATCCAGTTTGGTAACACAGAGCCTCCATTTTCCTTTTTGTCCTGCAGTGCTTTAATTTTGATTCTGGGTTTCTTTTCATTCCAAATAAATTTTCTTATTTGTTTACCCAAGTCTTGCAATAATTTAGTGGATTTAAGGACCATTAATGTTTGGAACAACAATAATAGTTTTGGGAATACATTCATTTTTATTGTCACTATTCTTCCCATAAAAGATAGTTGTAGATTTTTCCATGAGCTTATTTCAATTTGTATCTCTTTTATTACTTTGGTATAGTTGTCTTGAATAAGAGTGCTAGTTTTTGCAGTGAGATAATTATCTAGATAGCGGACTTTCTTAACTACCTTGAAATTAGTTTTTTTGTTCCAGATTTTTAACTTCTGTCTTTGTCAGATTCTTTGTGCAAGAAGCTAATGCTTCTTATTTCTTAGAGACGAAGGGCAGTAAATCCTGAAACATGTTGCCAAAAGCTACCATCCTAAAATATATCTCCAGTCGAACTAGACTGCAGGTCAAAGTCCCAGATAGCGGGTAAGTGTGAAGATGCTTGTAACATCACAGAATAGAAGAAAATGAGAGAAAGAATGTGCAATGTGTGTGATGTCGTCTCAACCTACATGCAAATGTCTTGCAATGCCACAAATATATTTTAGTTTTTTCATACTTACCTTTCAGTCTTTGTTGTGGAGGGTATCAAAATGCGTGCTTCTTTGCAATGTTCATGTAATGTTTATTTAGCATGGTCCCAAGAGGGCTAGTAAACCATCTTAATTTTATTTTATACATGAAATCATAATATCACTGTCGAATTTTGTGAAGTTTGGTCCTGTTTTGCACATGTGGCAAAAAGAAGCAACATTGTGATGTTATAAAATTGTTTTATACTGTTTCAGCTTCCAAACAATTTGCAGAAGAGGTCTTAAAAGCCCACAATGACTATAGGAAAAAACACGGTGTTCCTCCATTAAAGCTCTGCAAAAAGTTGAACAGGGAAGCACAGCAGTGAGTAAAACTATTTATGTGATAATTGAGTAATGTACTGATATTGTTGTCCTTGGGTTGGGTACAGTGGACCTGTTCTTTCAAACAGGAAATAAGTGTCCTTTAAGGCTTTCACTGTCACAGTCCTCATGACAGGGTAGCCAGATTTGCTATCAACACTAACTTATACAGGGTAGTAAAAACCGAGGGAGATTGTGAGGAGCTCCAGAGGGATCTCTTGACACTGGGGGAGTGGGCAAACCAGTGGCAAATGAGGTTCAAAATTAGTAAGTGCAGAGTGATGCACAGTGGGGCAAAAAACCCAATTATATTTATAAACTGATCGGGTCTGAAGTCTCTGTAACAAATCAGGAAAGGGACCTCGGTGTCCTGGTGGAGGGCTCAATGAAGGTGGCAAACCAGGGTGCCGCAGCAGTGAAAAAAAGCAAACTCTATGCTAGGGATCATTAGGAAGGGTATAGAAAATAAGTCCGCAAGTATCATTATGCTTCTTTATAAAACTACGGTGAGGCTGCATTTGGAGTACTGTGTACAGTTCTGGTCACCACATCTCCAGAAGGATATTATGGAAATGGAAAACGTGCAGAGGAGGGTAACCAGAATGACTCGGGGACTGGAACACCTTCCTTACCATCTGAGGCTGCAACGACTGGGCCTCTTCACTCTTGAACGACGGCGCCTAAGAGGTGACCTGATTGAAGTTTATAAAATCATATATGGTGTAGACAAAGTAGATAAGGAAAATGGTTTTCCTTATCACACAACACTAAAACTAGGGGCCACTCCTTGAAACTTTTGGGTGCTATATCTCAAACAAATAAGAGGAAGTACTTTTTCACCCAGATGATCACTAGTCTATGAAACTCCCTGCCAGAAGAAGTGGTGACAGCTGTCAGCCTTGACAGCTGTAAGAAAGGATTGGAAAAGTTCATGGAGAACAAGGGTATCAATGGCTATCATTATGGATGCCTAAGGAAAACCTCAGGGTTGGTGAGATAGGCAGGATATCTCTTGATGCCATTTGTGGGGAATCATAAGCAGGTGAAGACATCTGCTTGGGAATACTCTGAAGCAAATGTTGAGCTGCTGTGTGAGACAGAATGCTGGACTGGACGGGCTGTGGCCTGTTCCAGCAGGGCTGTTCTTATGTTCTTACATTGTTATGAGAGGTTCGTTGCACTGCTGATATCTTTTGCAAGAGGAAGGGCGACAAGCAATGACTTCTTTGCATGGGAACTTCTATAAATATACTTTTGACAGGAAGAAGAAAACAGCCGCTTTTTAAGGAGCCATTAATCTCTTAGAATAAGAGGGATCAAAACCAGTGCTTGAAACAAATGAGTTATTCTTAATTAATTAGGCCTATCTTTCAATGTTTGCCCTGATTTTGTCTAGATGCAGTTAGAATGGTGAAGTAATTTAGTTAGGTCCTAGGTAATTTAAAATGAAGGAGTAACATTTAAAATCTGAGACTTTTATTTAATTAGGCAAAAAAGGAGTCTGAGCAGCCAGGACCAAGGAAAGAAGCCTTGCTAATCATGGCAACAACGGGCGCAGGAAGTGTAAGACAAGCATATAAGAATGAGAGGGAAAGAGAAAGGTACCAGATCAGCCGGATCAACTAGTGCAGTGGTTCTCAACCTGTGGATCCCCAGATGTTCCTGGACTGCAACTCCCAGAAGCCTCCACCACTCGCTGCACTGGAAGGGGTTTCTGGGAGTTGCAGTCCAGGAACATCTGGGGACCCACAGGTTGAGAACCATTGAACTAGTGCCTCCCAGAACCCACTCTAGTGGAGGATCTCATGCCTCCCCACTACTCTTTGTAGACTACACCTTGTGTGATTATATGATGACTGAAGAGGCAGAGGATGAACTTAATTCAATACTATAGACAAATGTCCTGTATAATCTCAAAAGCGCTCAAAGTATTTCCTGTTAAATGTTCTCCAGTCCTGGTTTACTAACTGATCTTTCCAGCCCGTAATATTACACTTCAGTATTATATCAGCTCAGAGTCCTCTAACTGGAATGAAGACATGATTCTTTATCAATCTTTTTCCACTTGAAACAAATAATCCAGAATGCTTGAATAGAGAATATACACTGTTAGGTGTTGCTGGGGGAAAGAAGGAAAGAGAGATGACGTCAGAGGAAGTGGCCATGAAAACGCCATTGATTCAGTGGCAGAGGTAGATGGAAGCTCAGGGAAGAGACAGCTCGGGCATTTGCTCTACTGCTGTGAAAACAAAAAATGAGAAGAACTTTTAGTTTACCCTTAAATTCTGGAGGCTGAAGGAACAAAGAGACAAGAGGGCCAAAAGGGGAACCAGGACAGAAGATTAAATCTTCCTGCTTATGACTGAAGTAGCTGTAGATCACCCCCTGCCCTTCTGTGTTCATTGCCATGTTTTTTCTATGTTTACACAAATTCTGCAGTAGTTGGCCCTCCATCTGTGCCAAAATATTTTGCATAAACAGAAGCCTTTGTTTAATGTTGTGGAATGAACATTGTGTTTTTGTTCATCAAGGTATTCAGAGGCACTAGCTAGCACAAGGATCCTCAAGCACAGTCCTGAATCTAGCAGTGGAAAATGTGGAGAAAATTTAGCATGGGCTTCATATGATCAATCAGGTAAGGTTAGAATTTATTCCTCTATAAAATGTATCTTCAAAACCTACCAAGAATTGAAATCAAACATTTCTTAAATGTGATGGAATACCACTGAAAGTGATAGATTGGAGGAGGGTGAATATTGTCCCCATCTTCAAAAAGGGGGAAAAAGAGGACGCAAATAATTACTGCCCAGTCAGCTTGACTTCAGTTCCTAGAAAGATCCCAGAGCAGATTATTAAGCAGACAAACAGTAATTATTTAACAAGCAATGCTGTCATTATGAGAAGTCAACACGGGTTTCTTAAAAACAAGTCATGCCAGACGAATTTGATCTCTTTCTTTGATAGAATTACAGTCCTGGAGGATGAGGGGAATGCTGTGGGTATTTCTTACCTAGATTTCAGTAAGGCCTTCAATAAGGTTCCCAATGATATGCTTGCAAAGAGATTAGTAGAATGTAGGATAGATAGTGCTACTCTTAGGTGGATTTGTAATTGGTTGGTTGACTGATCGCACCCAAAAGGTGATCATAAGTGGCTTCTTTTCAGCTTGGAGAGATGTGACCAGTGGGGTGCGCCAGGGTTCTGTTCTGGTTCCAATGCTATTCAATATCCTTATTAATGACTTGGAGGAAGGAATAGAGAGTATCCTGCTTAAATTTGCAAATGATACCAGATTGGGAGGGGTGGCTAATTCCCTAGAATATAGGATAAAAATCCAAAATGACCTTGACAGTTTAGAATGCTGGGCCAAAATTAACGGAATGGGTTTGAACAGAGAGAAATGTAGGGTGCTGCATCTAGGTTTAAAAATGAATTGCATAGATATAGGATGGGAGACACCTGGCTGGAGAATATTACATGTAAAAGGGATCTGGGAGACTGGTGGACCACAAATTGAAACCTATGCAATTCTTGGTTGCATCAACAGTAGCATAGTGTCTGGATCAAAGGAAGTGATAGTTATGTTTAAATATTTGAAAGGATGTAATATTGAAGAGGGGCCTGCTTTGTTGTCTATGGCTTCAGAGACTAGGACTAGGAAAAGAGATTCAATATAAACTTTAGGAAGAACTTCACAGCGGTTAAAGTTGTTCGGCGGTGGAATATGCTGCCACAGAGGGTGATGGAGTCTCCTTCTTTGGAGGTTTTTAAGCAGAGGCTGGGTGGCTGTCTGTCGGAAATATTGTGATGGGGGTTCCTGCATGGCAGGGGGTTGGACTGAATGGCCCTTGAGGTCTGTTCCAATTCTATGATTCTGTGATTCTAAGTTTTCCATTATAATCCTGTATGCAGTTAGATAGTGCTACAGCCCAGTCTGATGACTTTGGACTGAGAAGAAGTCCCTCTTGATGCAGCAAGACTTGCCTTCCACTACAAGTGTGCACAGGGTTGCAGATACATGGCTTAAGCATTCCTTTATTGATCTGTGTTGTTGGAATTGCTTGGTTCACCAAGGCTCAAGTGCAAATGTTACAACTCCTGATTCAAGCTGATTGAACCAAGGCGGCAGCATGGCAGAAAGTTTGGCATAAAAACTAAATGACTTACCCTAAAGCAGGAATAATAAGTGGAGTCTCAAATTCTCACAACCCTGAATTCATTCTAGATTGATGTGGAGAAATAATCAGAGGCTTATATTCAAAGGGCTGTGCAGGGTATATGCAACAGCAAATCAATAACACCCTAAATACAGCTAATTTTATGGGTTTAAAATTACTGTATGTAGTTGTACTAAAATATTAGTAAAATATAATGTTTTTTAAAGTGAATCTTTCTACTCATTGTCCAGGATGTCAGAACACAAGAGGGACATTACTTCTAAGGGAAATACTGTATTAGGTAGAATATTGTGTTAGTTTTCAGATTTTTAATTGTTATGTTAAAGCTGAATGTTCAGAGAAGGGACTAGAACAGTGTTGGGGAACCTATGGCACAGATGCGAAAGGTGGCGCCCGGAGCCCTTTCTGTGGGCACCCGGCATCGCCCGTTCACAACCACCTGTATTCAGGTTAAATTGCTGTATTGGCACTTTGCGAAAAAATGGTGGATTTTGAATCACAGTTTGGGCACTCGGTCTCTAAAAGGTTCTCCCTCACTGGACTGGAATATCCTTATTGTAGAAAAGGCTGCAGTGTCCCCTGTGGCCCCTATCCCATGGCTGGAAGAAATGGCTTAAAATAAAAGGCAACGGTCACATGGTATTTAAAGGCAGTTTCTGTGTCCTCATAAATGCTGCTTTCTTAACCACCTCTGATGTGTCTCCATGACCGGAAGCTGCATCCAAGCAGCTGGGAAGGGGGCGTGGGAAGAGGGGAGGGGGAGAAAGAGAGAAAAGAACCAGGGTGGGTATCAGAGGAAATCTCCCTCTCTTTCTCAGGTTTTTTTTTTTTGCCTTTATCTTGCAGGGAGTGAAGTGGCTGACAGATGGTATGGTGAAATAAAAAATTACAATTTTCAGAGTCCAGGATTTTCATCAGGGACAGGTGAGCCTGGGCTTCATATTGTATATTGGCAGATAGCTTAAAGGGACATTCTGGCTTTCCATCTTTTTTTCTTTAAGCAAGGTTTTGCATAAACAGCTCTCAACAACTAAATAGAGGAAGAAAGCATGTTTTTCACATTTTGATAGGAAACTGGTAGTGGGTGGCCCCACGTTTGACTCACACAAGTACAAGGAAACAATGTGTCATTTTAAAGTCTTTGTCTAACGTTGCAATTTGAGAGGGTTTTGATCCCAAAGACATTCATCGTTTATTTATTATTATTTATTTAAAATGGCAGAAATACTACTTAAAACAGCATTGTGTTAACCTGTGCACCAGATTCTCAATGAGAGCACAGTGTTTACATCCTAAAAATCGCACTGGGTTTCACTTGTCAGAAAAGCTATGGCTTGTCCCCCATGCTAGCCCCTCACGGTTCAATGATTTCCTGTCCTGTGACTATCAGCTTGAATTGGATCAGGGGTTGAAGGCTTATTTTGTGCTTTGTGGAAAAAAGATTTCACTGAAAGCTGTGCAGTACCTCGTGGGAAGTGAGCCAATCCAACCAAAATCACCAGTCACATATAATTGTAAAGGATCAATGCATAAACCAGGAAAAAAAAACTTACACAGAACACTCACTCTGGGACAAGTTTCAAGCAGTAACCTGTATTTTTGGGAATGGCCCAGAATATTTACTTCAGAACAGCAAAAGCAAAAAATGTAAGAAGCTGCCTTAATCTGAGTCACACTTGTTGCCCCGTCATCTGGTCCAGTCAACTGCAATACCTCCCTGTTCCCCAGTTAGTAAACTTTATTTGAAATTGTGTCTCATTGTGAGCAGTGATTGGTAGTTACAGATTGTTAGGCCTTAGGCTCTCTCCCCCAGTGTCATTCTCTTTCTTCCCTGTGTATTCTCTCTCCAAGTAGCTAATGTTTAGTGTATGTCAGAAGACAAGAAAAGCCCTGCACAGCAGAACTCCCCCAAAATGTGGAATGCACAAAAAAAAAAGCAAGCAAGAGACAATCGAATCACACACACACACACACACACACACACACACACACACACACACACACACACACTGCAATCCAATGCAATCCAATGCAATGCCACCTTGGGTCCTTTTCCAAGGAGAAACACGGGGTAAAAATATTCAAAATAAAAAATCAAAAATCCAAAGGCATAGTAAAAAGCAAGCAAGTGATGGTCAGATCACACACACACACACACACACACACACACACACACACACAGAGAGAGAGAGAGAGAGAAGGTCATAGAAACAATGAAGATCAGCTACCTACCTTTCCACCACTTGAGAAATGCACCAAGAAAGTTCTAAAAGTCCAGAAACTGCTGCAAATTTTTTTTGTCTAGAACGGCCCCAAAACATGATGAAAAAGCTGCTCCAACTCCTCCCACCCCTCCAGAAACTATGGGGCACAATGCATCCTGGTTATACTTTTTTCACAACACCATTTGAAACCAATATAAAGCAGGATATTCCATTGAAAGTTTTCTTAAAGCAGTACATCTCAATTTTCAAGATTTGTTTTGTAACTCAGGTTTTTTGTATCTTAAGGCAATCATATATCGAGGTACCACTGTACATCTGTAATGTTTCTTCCCATGTTTATTTTTTCCTATGTCGAATCCTGTCAAACTCAGATTCAGTATTACATTGAGAGGTGTCAGTGGAAGAGAAAAGGTTCCAGTCAATATTTTTCATGCTTGTAAATGTGCATTTGAGGATCATTTGGTCTTGTTGAAGGGGTCTGCCATTCTTTGTTCCATTTATGATTCTATACATGAAGAGACACCTTAATGATCCACACTTCTGGGGGGAAATAAACCTGAGGTGCCCACCCATATAAAGAAAGGTTGACCTAATGAAAAAGTTGTGTTTGCAGTGGAAAGACCAAATTTATGTGGGGATTGTATATGCTGAAATTACTTAATATTTGTTTTGTAATCTTATTGTTTCATTACAAAATCTGGTATATCAGTTTCTATGTACAGTATGTTCGATTTTGTTAAGGCCTATAGCCAAACGATGTGGCTTTACTAGAGCATTTCTTGAAAATTTTAAATGGTCCACAAAACACTTGTTCTTTTCTTAGAAGTTACAATCAAGAAATGGCTCAGTTGTGCACCAAAGCCTCACCCCTATATTTACCATTCCTTAATTGGTTTCAGCACTCCACCTGAAATTGCTACCTGTGATCTTGTTCTGTCTGCCCTGCAACTCTTGTTCAAGGCTAATGCATTTTATGTGAATGGTTTCTTTTAGGTCACTTCACAGCAATGGTTTGGAAGAACACAAAAAAGATGGGGGTCGGAAAAGCGGCAGCAAGTGATGGCTCTACATTTGTGGTGGCAAGATACGAGCCTGCTGGCAACATCGTAAATCCTGGTCACTATGAACAAAATGTTCTTCCTCCAAAGAAATAACTCAGCCTGGATTTGGGGAAAGGGCTGTTTAAAGCAGCCAGTGAAAAGGCAAAAAGTGGGGACCTATATTGGCATAGATTGGGCAGAATTTTCAGTGGAGTCAGATGGTAGTGCATGCTTGAAAACAAAGTTCAGAACAGGGGTGCACAACTTTTGGGGGGCCCAGGCTGAAGGCTGGGTCTCATGTCAGCTTAGTGGGTCCAAGTATTAGATAAGGGTGTGCACGTGTATGTATCTACATACCTCATTATAAGAGTGGGAGGTTTACACCTGCTGCTTGATGAAATCTAGGGGTGACTGAAGATTGGTGGAAGTAAAAATCTCTTTCATTCTCCAGTGGTCTCTATTGAGAGAGCTGTTTCCCCATTACTAATAATGGCTAGAAAGTAATCATCTCTAAAACCAGGCAACAGGATGTCCCATGTTTCCAGGCTGCATCGAGTCTGGGTTTTGCACCCCTGCTTTAGAACTTTCTGTCCTCCTCCCTCTCACCTATGGGGCAGACTGAAACAGCAACCTCAGCTGTGTATAAACAAAATGCAGTCTTGCCTACCAAAATGGACTTTTGTGTGGAACCAGTGTGAAACTAGAGAGAAGCTGCAGCAGCCCGAACTGTGGAACATGCACAATAATAGAGTTTTTATGAGTTCACTGTGGTTTGTAAAGCTTTGTATTTTGAGTAGGGTCACTTTTAAAAACATTTGTACATTTATGATTGTTTCCAACATTTTTAATTAAGTAAATCATCCTATTCATCCCCATGGGACCTGCTTTGTTGCAGTAATTTTAAGAGATGTGTGCCTTGTATTGTATTGTTTAAAGGAGCTATATCTCTAGCCCTTACCCACAGGTCATATAATGGACACGGTGTGCTGTTTGCCAAAAATATTCTCCACAGTTGAAATTTGAATATGCACCTAAGATAAAATTATTTATAAGTGATGCCTAACTAAGCCTTAAGTCTGTGAAGATTCTCAGTCATCCAGGTGAGGTTACATGGAAGTTGAGTCATGGCAACTGGACTTATTTATTTATTTGTTTATTTTATTTCTATACCTCCCAACTTCCAACGGAACTCTGGGTGGTTTACAACAGTGTTAAAATCAACAGTACAGTACAAACAAAAAAGAGAAAAAGAAGTCAGGGCAATAAGAGGGAAAACCCTCAGCAAGAGGCGTCAATAGGGCAAAAAAAAAAAGGAATGAATAATAAATTAAATTAAGTTAAAAGGTCGCTAAATGCCTCCCTAAAAAACAAGGTTTTCAGTGCTTTTTTGAAGGCGGGCAGGGATTGTGCAAGGCGCAGCTCACTCGGGAGATGGTTCCACAGCGAGGGGCCCACCACAGAGAAGGCATGGTTGTGTGTAAGCGATTTCCGTGCCTCCCTGGGTGTGGCCACTCGGAGTGAGAGCACCTGCGACATTCTAGTGGGTCAGGCCTCAGTTGACCTTTGGGAGATACGCTCCGACAGGTATTCAGGGCCTATGGAGGGTTTTGTAAACCAAAACCAGTACCTTTAACCTTATCCGGAGAGCCATGGGCAACCAATGCAGGCGTGCCAGAACTGGGGTGATGTGATCGAATCTATGAGCACCCACCACCAGTCTGGCCGCCTCATTCTGCACTCGTTGAAGTCTCCGGATAAGGGTAATGGGCAACCCCATGTGGAGGGCGTTGCTGTAATCGATCCTCAAGATCACGAGGGCCTGCACAACTGTCCTCAGGGAGGCCTCATCGAGGTATGGGCGGATCTGGGCGATCCTGCAGAGATGGAGAAAAGTGGTCTTTGAGACAGCCATCACCTGGGCCTCGAGGGAGAGGGCTGAATTGAAGACCACACCCAGATTCCTGGCCCTGGACTTCTTTTCATGAGAGATTGAAATGTTTCGCTACTCATCCAGGCAGCTTCGTCAGTCTGAGGAAAGTTAGTGGTGAGTCCTCCAATTTATAGTGCACCTCAAGAGTGATGTGAAATCAAGGTGAACTATAAATTCCTCAGACTGGCAAAGCTGCTTGGGTGAGTAGCAAAACGTTTCAATCTCTCAAGAAAAGAAGTCCAGTTGCCATGATTCAACTTCTAAAAAACTAAGCCTTAGGTGCAGTTCCTCACACTGTTGAGCATGCATGAGAATCAGTGGAGGCCTGGATGTCACTCAGCAACTTCTACTTAGGCCTTTAAAATTCTGTGGGATTGGAGAATCTAGCATGGGGTACTTCATATAGAATTCATCTTTCTGAGGGTCTCAGCATGAAATAAAAATAAGCCTAGCTGTGACTGGATCCACAAGTTCCTCTGGGGTGCAGCTACAAGTCGTGGGAAGCCTTTTTGAATAAGATTAGCCACAACATATATTAGTTACAATTTGCAGTGATGTTGGCCTGGCACAGGCCTGGATTCAAACATTGAATAGTCTGACTGCTGGCTAGCCCATTACTCACCTGACTTGACTGCTGGATAGACCACAGTGGGGAATATCAGAGCCTGCTGGCAGTAAGCCCTAGTCACTCCTGGAACCAGGGTGTGGAGCAAGCGTACCAGTTCCAAACTACACAACAGCCCTAGGTTCTTTTATGGGGAACCCTGTTGGGATAGTAGATTGTCACAGCACTACTTCCAAAAGGGACCTCACCATATGCTTCCAGCACCTCCAGCAAGGCTTGAGTAAGTTACTGAAATGAACAAATCATTGTGTACAATTATACCCCAAATTGGCAGATCTATGGTGGGCCCAGCCAGTTTTTCCACCTGCAGAAGTAGCAGAAATTAAACTAATCACTTGATAAGAATTTTTATGCTGCATTCTTCAAATTCTGTCTTGTCTTATATTAGTCCTGACATCTGACCTGATGTTTTTGACTTGTCCTAATCTTCAAATGTTATACCATCTGTGCCTGAGGAAGAGTTCCATAGATCTCAAAATATTGCCTTGTTCCTAACCTTTTAGTGATCCAATCAAGGTATTGCTCAACCCAGAAGTAAGTACAATTGTAGACGCATTCATTGCTACAAAGCTGAAAACATCACACTGAAAAACCTGACCTCTAGACCAGAAAGAATTCCTCTCTGGACACATCAACCAGCGCCCAAGGGATATCTATAGCAGGTGACAATATTAATATTCTTAGAGCTAAGCAGGGTCGGACCTGGTTAGTACTTGGATGGGTGACCACTTGGGAATCCCAGGTGCTGTAGGCTAGGCGACAGGCCCTGTGACAGGCTGGCTGAAGTTCCCAAAAAAGTTGCATCAAAACAATGGATCTGTCTAGCACCCCACCCCACCAAGTGGAACAAACACTAAAGAAAGAAGAAGATGAAGAGATGATAGGCAGGAGAGTTCCTGTCATTAATGGCCAGTCCATGTTCAGGCCTTTGTTAAAGTCCCAAGACTGGTTAAAAAGGATGTGGGGGGAGGTTATGTGTTATCTGTGTAACAGATACAGCATATGTATCTATATACATCTATACTCAACAGTGGGGTGTGTATCTTAAGTCTGGACTGAGGTTTGAATACTGAGTAACTCTTGGTTGGGAACACCACTCCCACCTCTTCATACCAGCCATGAGCGGCTGTACCCAGATGCTTCTCCTACCCCATTCACTGCCCTTTTGTCCTTTGCCCTGTAAGTGCTTGCTTAAATGACCACGATAATCAGAAGGTATGATGGAATCAGATTTCTGGTGATTGAGGTCTTGGGTTCAGTGCCTTGCCCAGGTCCTTGATTCTGTCAGAATAAACTGTGGAAAGAAGCGAAAGCATGCAAATACAGCTATGCAGCTTATAGAATTTATCATTCTATGGTGAAGAATTTAGATTCCTTATGTGAAGAGAACCCAGCTTTTGGCTGAATATCAGGAAAAACGTCCTGACTGTTAGAGCAGTACAGCAATGGAACTAATTACCAAAAGAGGTGGTGAGTGCTCCAGCACTGGAAGCGTTCAGGAGAAATTTGGACAACTGCCTAGCAGATATCCTTTGATTTGTATTCCTACATTGAGCGGGGCATTTGTGAACTTAATGGTCTTATAGGCCTCTTCCAACTTCATTATTCTATGATGCTGTGATCAAAATGGTGCAGTATGTGCAGGGCTGGAGCTACCACTAGGTGAACTAGGTGACCGCCTAGAGAGCAGATCTCAGAGGGCCACAAAACTGAACTCAGAGGGTCGCAGAACTGACCTTAGATAGGCACAGTTTTATACAGACTAGTTTCTTGGAAAAATGCAACTGAAAATTTATATTTTAAATTTTTAAGAAAAATACCACAACAGTGCTATGGAATATAATTATTTATAAATTCTTATAAAATTTTCCTATTGGGGATGGACACAAAACAAAAAACAAAATGCTGTTTCATTGTTTCGTTATGTAATGAAACAAAACAAAACCAAACTGATGAACCAGCATTTTGTTACAGACAAAATGAAATGGTCATTTTTCCCCATTAAAATGAACCATTTTGTTTCCTCTGTAAAACACCACCAGCCCACCACAGGTAAAAAAAAAAAGCACTGACCTGGCCTGCAGGCCAGCTGGTCGGTGTGAGATAAGAAATATATATCTATATCTATATCTATCTATCTATCTATCTATCTATCTATCTATCTATCTATCTATCTATCTATCTATCTAGATAAAAGCTGAAAATAGATAAGGAAAATAAAAGCAAAAAAATGCACCAATCCGGCCCGCGGGCCAGATGGTCAGTGTGCGAAGAAATTTAAAACTGCAAGGCCGCTATTGAGCTGAACATACTCGCTTGGATGGTGTTCCCACTGACATTTGGGGAAAGTTTTACTTTTGAGTTGTTTATGTTATCATTACACTGTACAGTGGTACCTCTACTTACAAGTTTAATCCGTTCTGAATGCATGCTCATAAGTCAAACAACTCATAAGTAGAGCAGCCATGTCTAAAAATAATAAGAAAAATAAAAAAATAAAAAATAAAAGAATGTAAGTAGGGCAGACCGCTTCTAAAATTTGTAAGGCAGCAGTTAAAACGCCAATGGTTTTCCGCTCTTAAGTTGAATTGCTCATAAGTAGAGCCACTTGTAAGTAAAGGCACCACTGTATTTGGGAAATAGAACACTGAGGGTGAGCTGGGCTGTCCTTATTGAAATAGCTTTGTTTGCCTGCTTGCTGAAGTTGTTGCATTTTGCTGGGTATAGAGATGGGCACAAAACAATTTTTGTTTTGGTTTTCCTTTTTTGTTTCGTTACCTAATGAAAAGAAACATGAAATGACCCATCAAAGAAAAACAAAACAAAACAGGAATTTTCATTCTGTTCTGTTTTGTTTTTCGTTTTCTTATAGGAATTCATTGCTTTCCTATGGGAAACTGGCTTTTTACAGTTTCCGCCCGCCTGAAGCCCCGCACACCATCTGATTGGTACTTGGGCAGGGAAAAAAAGTTTTTAAAGCCTGTGGTTTCCACCACCTAATTGGGCGTGCCTGATTGGGGGGCATGGGCTTTTAAAGTTTTTTTTCCACCCCTGTGCCAATCAGCTAGTGCGCAAGGCTTGGAAGGGGGAAAGATTTAAAAGTCCGGGGCTTTTTAAACTCCCCAAGCTCCCTGTGCCAGCTGAACAGCGCTGGGGCGGGGGAATGTTTTTTCCCCCACTGGAGCCCCGGAGTCATGGCCATGGACACTCTTCTGAATTGCCTGAAAATGTGCTTGTACTCATTTATAGAATATCATCCAGGTGGGGTGCTACTCTGAAATCTGTATATTGCTCAGAAACCGAGTGCCCCATCCTAAACCCAGCTTTCTCCTGGTCTTGCTTGTCTTGGCCTAAGGGGGTATTCCTAACTTCAATTCTGGCTTATCCCTGTACTGATCTTAAACATATAAAAATATTGTCTTCCTCCAAGGGAGAACTATGGCTGATTAAAAATGACCACCTGGAGCTCATTTCCCCAACAAAAGGCAAAAAGAGCCAAGGAGCAAGCAAAACAAGAGGGGTTCTTCCAGAAACACCTTTGCACACAGAAAGCAATCAAAGAACAAAAACAAGACGATACCCTTGTTGAAACTACCACTGAGAAAGCTGTACACAGTGCTCCTTCTGCAAGTGATTAAAACTCTAAGAATGAACTTTCACAATTCAGAAGCCTTTCAGTGAAGAAAAAAGAGGATTTTAAGGAAAGTGAGAGTACTGCAATGACTGCAAAAGAAGGTAATGTTGTGTCTAGCTTGGATTACAGTGGTCCTGCTAACTGGCCTAACTAGTGCAGTGATAATTTGCGACAGATTATAGTACAATATAGATCACAGCAGGCTATATCACATGCCTTTCCAAAAGACTCGAAAACAAGATCTTTCTCCTATACACTAAGGGCCTTTTCACACGACCCCTAAGATCCGCTGGTCCCTTAAATTCGGACCAGAGATCTTGGGGGTTCGTTTCTGTTCCTCCGTCCCCACCCCTCAGCACTTCCTGCCTCTGTCGGCGTGAAGGGGGGGGAGGGAAAAAAGGACAAAAGAAGCCTTTACTAACCTGCCGGTGCCGGTCGAACTTGCCACGAGCCCCCTTACTTCCTGGTTCCGGCTCAAGGAGCTCTTAAAGGGGCGGGAGGCAAAAAAACAACAGACAAGCCAGGAGAGCCTGGCACTCTTATCTGCATCAAATTTTTTTCACCTGCAGAGAGCAGGTACATGAAAAATGCGCTGGGTCACGCTAAAGTGGTTGGGGCCGCACTTAATTGTCTCCAAACTCCGGAGCTGGTGGGAAAACATTTCTAAGCTCCGGAGCTGGGAGCCATTTGCAGCGCAGCTTAGGGGTCGTGTATAAACGCCCTAAAAGAGAAGACTAGTAAATGGTGAAGATGTGTGCCATCAAGGGCTGATACATTTCACCTCAAAAGATGTGGTTTTTTTGTTTTTGTTGTAAACTGTTCAACAAAGTAAATACTGCATCAGCGCTATAAGGACAAGATTCAAAAGACTGGAAGAACATTGGAGCAATTCTATCTTCACATGAGAGAAATCCTCTCCATTTTGAAAACTATCAGACCTGGAGATAACTTGAATTGTGCTTATATAAAGGGAAAACTGTGTTGATGATATTAACCAGCAGAAGATCAGGCAAGAAGAACAATATTGGCAACAAATCTTGGAATGCTTGATTGCTTTGGCCAGACCTCTTGGCATGCAAAACTGGGCATTCTGTGGCACTCCTGAAAAGTTGTATAGTGTTAACAATGGAAATTTTTGAATGAACATTTGTGCAGAGTTAAAAATGAAGAAACAATGGTTCACTGCTTAGGAAAAGATATCCATAATGAATTTATACAACTTCTAGCAGGTGCTATAAAGCAGAAAATTTTAGCAGATACAAAGTCAGCCAAGTACTATTCAGTTATTCTGGTTTGCACACCTGATGCTAGTCATACTGAACAAATGACAATGACTGTACATTTCGTCAGTATGATCAAACTATCAGATACCGAGATGTCTAAACCTGAGGTTATGATAAAAGAACATTTCTTGGGATTTCTTGGATGACACAAGCCTAAAGAATTTATCTGGAAATACTTCTCAAATTGAAGGCCCTTTCTGATGCAATTTGTAAGTCCAAATTTGTGGTATCCCTTGTTACATGGTACAACATTTTTTTTGAAATTAATCTTACAAGCAACTTGTTACAAAAATAAGGAAAATGATTTAAATTCAACTACAAGTGAATTGCAGGTGACTAACAATTGTGGACTGTAGGAGTGATGCAGGTTTTCAATAAGTTTTGATGGTTGCAACTGAGATTACAAAGGAGCTAGAAATACTATCAAACTTTGAGACAGAACAAGACAGAAAAAAAGAGAACAAAAAAGCAGTTTGAGTATGAAGCACAAGGGGAGGGACCACAAGATCCAAAGCAGAAATTCAAAATAAGTTCATATTATGCTGTCTTAGACATCGCCATGCAATCTGCTTGAAGAGGGATTACAACAGCTACAACAATATAATTCCTTGTTTGGCTTCCTGTATGATATATACAAGATCAACAAAAAATGTACTTAAGGCCTGCAAGAATTTGGATAAATCATTGATTTAAATATACTGATGCTGAAGATCTGTGCTGTAAACTTAGAGCAATAGCTTGAAGACTTCCGAAGTCTATGCCACCACAAGGAGTACTTCTCTTCATAGTGCAACAAAAACTCCTGGATAGTGTGCCTAATGTTTCTGTAGCTCTAAGGATCCTTTTTTAAAAAGTATTTTTACCCCACTTTCTCCTTCGAAAAGGACCCAAGGCATCTTACAGTAATGTGAGACTATTACAACTAAGACACAGTCAGTTTGAGAAATAGGGAATTGAGGGGCATCTTATAGCATTATAAGTCAACATTATAAGGCTAACAATTGATAACATAGTGTCAATGCAATCACAAAAGTAGTGATATAAACACAAAGTTAACTGGTTATAAACACAAAGTCTGTGTAGCCATGTATGGTAGATTCATAAAAAGGCACAGTATGTGGTCCATCATTTAGGGAAAGCTTGCCTGAAGAGAAAGGTCTTTGCCTGTTTCTGGAAAGACAGCAAAGATGGGGCAGTCCTGGCCTCTAGTGGGAGGGAGTTCCAGAGTCTGGGCACAGCAGCTGAGAAGGCCCTTTCATGTGTTCCCATAAGGCGTACCTGTGAGGGAGGCAGGATGGAGAGAAAGACCTCTCCTGATTACCTTAACTCCTGAGTTGGTTCATATTGTGAGAATCGATGTTTGAGGTAGCTAGGACCCAGGTCATACAGTGCTTTGTAGGTTAAGGTCAGCACTTTGAATTGTGCCCAATAGCTGCTTGGCAGACAGTGGAGCTGCTTTAATAGCGGTGTCATCTGGTCTCTATAACTGGCCCCAGGGAGCAATCTGGCTGCTGCATTTTGGACCAGTTGAAGTTTCCTGTGGCTTTTTATTGAGAGTCCTACATAGAGCACATTACAGCAGTCCAACTGGGACATCACTAGGGCATGAGTTACCGTGGCCAGAGCAGGTTTCTCCAGGAATGGGTGTAACTGGCATACTAGCTTTAATTGTGCAATGCGCTCCTGGCCACAGCTGTGACCTGGGCATCCAGACTCAAGGAAGAGTCAAGGAGTAGCCCCAAGCTGCATACCTCTTTTTTCAATTGGAGGGTGATCCCATCAAGTGTAGGGGGTGTGGTGGCTCAGCGGTCTAGAGCACTGAAAACTGTCAGCTGCAAGGTTGGCAACTCAGCAGTTTGAATCCTGGGTGCCACGCAGCAGAGTGAGCTCCCACTGTTAACCCCAGCTCCTGCCAACCTAGCAGTTTGAAAGCATGTAAATGCAAGTAGATAAATAGGTACCACTGTAAAAAACGGGACTTGCACAACACTGGCTCTTTGGCTTGAACATGGAAATGAGCACCGCCCCTAGAGTCGGACACAACTAGCATGCATGTGCAGGGGGAACCTTTACCTTTACCTTTACCCATCAAGTGTAGGTTATATTCCAGTGTCAGTGGCTAGTGGTGAGTGCAGTTTCTCAAAGCTCAAGCTTATAAAAACATATTTACGCTCAACATTGCTGCAATGTAGACTAGTTGGTTTGGCAGCTTTATCAATTGAGCATGCTGGATCATCAGCCATTAACCTGAAGGAATCAGTGACAAAATTTGCATTTTGATGTGCCAAAAATAGAAACATTTAAGAGACATTATGATTCATAGGATTATTCAAAATGACTTGTGTGCTAAAACTGTATTTGAGAAAGAAAATTGAAGACTGTTCTATTACTTGTTCTTTCAATTTTTTAAGATAACATTTTCACAATTTCAACTTTTGTACTTTCTGTGTTTCCTACAATTTGTCTGTTTTTCAAAATTGGTTGGGGGTGCGCACAAGTAGTTACTCTTGCATAGGGTACAAAAAAGCATGGGACCATCTCTGACTATGTGCACAATTCTGCTATAGGTGCAGTTCAGCTGACAGCTTTAACAAGAACATAGAATCATAGAATCATAGAATCATAGAATCATAGAATCATAGAGTTGGAAGAGACCTCAAGGGCCATCTAGTCCAACCCCCTGCCATGCAGGAACCCCCATTACAATATTTCCGACAGATGGCCATCCAGCCTCTGCTTAAAAACCTCCAAAGAAGGAGACTCAACCACCCTCCGCGGCAGCATATTCCACTGCCGAATAGTTCTAACTGTCATGAAGTTCTTCCTAATGTTCAAATGGAATCTCTTTTCCTGTAGTTTGAAACCATTGCCCCGAGTCCTAGTCTCTGAAGCCATGGAAAACAAACCTGTTCCCTCTTCAATATGACATCCTTTCAAATATTTAAACATAGCTATCATATCCCATCTCAGTCTTCTTTTAGAGAGGCTAAACATTCCCAGTTCCCTAAGCCGTTCCTCATAGGACATTTCCTTCAGACCCTCAACCATCCTGGTAGCCCTCCTCTGCACCCGCTCGAGGTTGTCAACATCCTTTTTAAATTGAGGTGCACAGAATTGGACACAGTACTCCAGGTGGGGTCTGACTAGAGCAGAATAGAGTGGTACTATCACTTCCCTTGATCTAGACACTGTGGTTCTGTTGATACAACCAAGAATCAAATTGGCTTTCCTGGCCGCCGCATCACACTGCTGACTCATGTTCAATTTGTGGTCCACCAAGACTCCAGATCCCTTTCACAGGTACTATCCTCCAGCCAACTACCCCCATCTTATATTTGTGCAATTCATTTTTTTAACCTAAATGTAGTACCCTACATTTCCCTCTGTTGAAATCCATTTCGTTAGCTTTGGCCCAGCACTCTAGTCTGTCAAGGTCTTTTTGGATTTTCATCCTATCCTTTAGGGAATTTGCAGCCCCTCCCAATTTGGTATCATCTGCAAATTTAATTAGCGTACTCTCTATTCCTTCTTCCAAGTCATTAATAAAGATATTGAACAGCACTGGACCCAGAACAGAACCCTGGGGCACCCCACTGGTCACGTCTCTCCAAGCTGAAGAGAGGCCATTTATGGTCACCCTTTGGGTGCGATTAGTCAACCAATTACAAATCCACCTAACAGTAGCACTATCTATCTCACTTTCTACTAACTTCTTAGCAAGAATACCATGGGGAACCTTATCAAAGGCCTTACTAAAGTCCAGATAAACAATTTCCACAGCATTCCTCTCATCCACTAAGCCTGTAATTCTATCAAAGAAAGAGATCAAATTAGTCTGGCATGACTTGTTTTTAAGGAACCCGTGTTGACTTCTTGTAATGACAGCATTGTTTGTTAAATATTTGCAGACTGCCTGTTTAATAATCTTCTCTAGGATCTTTCCAGGAATTGAAGTCAAGCTGACTGGGCGGTAATTATTTGGGTCCTCTTTTTTTCCCTTTTTGAAGATGGGGACAACATTAGCCCTCCTCCAGTCGATGGGGACTTCCCCTGTTCTCCAGGACTTCTCAAGTATTATTGCCAATGGTTCTGAAATTACTTCCGCCAGTTCTTTTAATATCCTTGGGTGTAATTCATCTGGCCCCGGAGACTTAAATTCATTTAATGTTTCCAGGTGTTCCTGTACCAGCTCTCCACCTATTCTATGTTGTAATTCCCATCCTACCTCATCTAGTCTTTGTCCCAGTGGATCTCCTTCTTCCTTTTTGGAGAAAACAGAGGCAAAGAAGGTGTTGAATAGTTCTGCCTTTTCCTTGTCTCCTGTTAGTAACTGGTTATTATCGCCACACAGAGAGCCTATCATTTCCTTATTTTTCCTTTTGCTGTGGACATAACTAAAGAAACCCTTTTTATTATCTTTAATGTCTCTGGCCAGAGACATTTTTCATCGTGCTTTATGCTGAAAAGCACACTGCAGTAACAGAAGCCTTGCTGCAGCATTGGAAAACCTTGAGCCCCGTATGCGTGTATATGTCCCAGCCAATAGAACCAATAGACTATTATGTTAAGTTACGGCCCAAAACTGGAGGGTAGACTCTTGGACTCTCTGCTGCAATTATTCTTTCATCAAAAATTAAAGAGATTGTTCTTCCACATTTCTGCCTACTTAAATGTGCCTGAAAATTTTATGTCATTTAATCCTCTCTTCTAGAACACCATTCCCATACCTGAACTATTACATACGACTTTGAAAAGGAAGGGCTTTGTGTGTGCTGCAACTCCAAGGGATGGGAGGAAACCCCATGAATATGGTTTTAGAAATGCAATAGCTTCCTGAGGAATTCTTGCTTTCAATTTAAAAAAGAAAGCTGCAAAGATAAAGCTCTAAATATTCAGCTGTGCCTCAGTAACATTTTCAGTCCCTTGTTTTTAGTGTCGATATTGGGAATTGGGGGTGGGGGGTGCCTACATTGACCTGGTAAAACACAAAACTGAAAGACAGGTTGTGCAAAATAAGAGGAACCATTAAAATATGTTCATAAATGAAATCTGATGCACCACAGTTTTTCTTACAACCATTTTGATATAAACAAGTACATGGTAAATGGCATACTCATTGTGGTGTAGTGGACAGAATAAGGTTTGGGCTCAAATCTCTATTCAACCATGGAAGCGCACTGAAGGTATGGACCTAGTAAAACTGCTCTCATTTTAAAAGTCCTATTCGGGTCACCTTAAGTAGACTCTGACTTGGCAACATAACATAACAAAGGATAAAAAGGCCCAGACAACTTTCACCTTTACATCTGAAATGTAACTGCTTGATTTTAGGACTTTATAGAGCCTGTGTGTTAGATCAAAACAAAACTGGAAGTAAGTTGATACAGTTTCTTGTTTGGAATGTGACACTTCCCCTCGGGAATTCTTATGCAAAATTCCCCTTGGCCTTGCTGGGCTGGAAGCTTCTCATGGCCTCACTCAAGTTGGGGAGTATTTATTTCATGAATATTAAGCCTGCGCATAAAAATGATGGAATATGGTTCTAAAAAGAATACAGTCCAGAAAAGGCTTTGAATTGTATAGCTACATGATCCTTGAGGTGCTGTTATGTCTCATCTCATTAAATGAAACCAGCAATTCAATACAAATTTTATGTAAAACATTTAAGGCTATTTTTAAAACAAATCATAACTTTAATTTGGGAATTTTGTCAGTGCACTAATTTGGCACAGAAGTAAACATGTTTGGGACTTTGAGAGCAGTTATGAACACTTTTGGAAACCATTTTAGTTGGCCATCCAGGCCTTATGATTTCTATATTTGAATTGGACTCACCAGTGGAGAGATTCCCTGAAAACACAAAACAAACCTCCAAAGAAGGAGACTCCACCACCCTTTGTGGCAGCATATTCCACTGCCGAACAACTCTAACAGTCATGAAGTTCTTCCTAATATTCAAATGGAATCTCTTTTCCTGTAGTTTGAAACCATTGCCCCAAGTCCTAGTCTCTGAAGCCATGGAAAACAAAGGGTCTTATTAGCCATGAGCTTTTGTGAATATAGCCCACTGCCTGTAGCATAGTGTTCAAATACAGAAAGTACAAATTGTATTATCACAACATAAATCAGGGATGAGGCACCTTCGGGCTCCCCACGTGCTATGGATGGACTGCTACGCTCAGAATTCCGATCCTATGTTGGCAATGGTAAAAGCCTGGGAGTTGTGGTCCAAGTTCCTCTGAGGTGTGCAATGGCTTCTTTTAACAGGGTATCTGTCTTAGTTGAGGCAAGAATTAAGCCTGTTTTGTCTCATAACCTTTTGGAAAATCATTTAACCCATACCCAGTAGGGTCGTAAGAGAACTGGTTAATATATACTGTATGTAGTCAAAGACGAATCCCCTGTCTTTATTCAGATCAAGAAAGATTTGCTTTTTTGTTTATATATTTATTTTTTTGTCCAATCATGGCTACTTTGAGATCAGAGAGAGAGAGAGAGAGAGAGAGAGAGAGAGAGAGAGAGAGAGAGCAACAAAATAAAACAACATCAAAGCAAAGCAAAAGGATCTGAAAGGGGTGCTCCCTTCCATAGTAAACTTTAGGAACAGTGTCCCAAAAAGCCAAAATAAGTGCTTCTCCAAAAGGAACCAAAACTGGAACAGAAACAAAAGTTTCAGCTGTGCACATCCCTAATATAGATTATGATGTCAGATGACATATTTCCATATCTACAAATAACAGGAAGAAAAATGGGAAGACTAGATCATAGTATTTAGTTTTAATAATGGCGATTGCATATTATCAGGTCAATTCAGACTTATAAGTTACAATCCTTTCCAGAATGTACGAGGCAGCAAAGACTTTAGTTTACCATTATCTTCTGGAAGTGCCCTGGGACCATGCAGCATTTCAAAGGCCACACAGCTGGCTCTACTCACAGGAGTTAGTAATCTTACATGTGCATAAATGTGTTCTCTTCTGGATTAGTACCATGTTTATAGGCATCTACTAATTTGTTATAACTGTACTTGACATCCTGCTTTTGCATGGATTTGCAATACAATTGTACACTTCCAGTACTTTGGCTGTTTTTTGTTATTGTTGTTTTGCCTTCACTTGCTGGAGTGTCTTTCTAGCCACCTTGAAGATCTCTCTCTCTTTTTTGAAGGACAGGGAACAAATTCAATACATTAAAATAATAAAAAGGAGAAAAGTTTTTGTAAAGATATTCACATCGTTGAGAAAGTTAAGGAGATCACTGAACAAATAAAACAATATATATAAAAAATTAAGGATTTCTTGGTTTGGAAGGATTTCAGTATGTAAAATGAAAATTATCCCCAAATTAAACTTTTTATTTTGGATGTTACCTATAAAATGGGATGAAAGTGAACTTAAAGGGATCCAGGGTAAAATTAATATGTTTTGCAATTGCAATAAAAAAGCCAGGATCAATAAGATTTTATGGTATATACCACAAAAAGAAGGTGGTTTAGGGTTACCTAATATTAAGCTATATTACATAGCCAATCAATTAAGACATATTCCAGACTTAATAATAGGAAATGATAATTTAATTTGGAGAGACTTAGAAATTACAAAAAAAGAGAATTTTTTTTAAGGAAGACATTAAAGTTCAGGTGAAAATGATAAATAATCCATTTTTGAAAAATACTATGGAATGTTGGAGGAACTTTAGGGAGATTTTAAGCCCATTAGTTTCACCTTTGACATGAATAACAGAGATTAAGAATTTCCCAGAAAATCTAAAAGCGAAGTTAAACATGCTACTGAATGATAAAAATGTTATATACTTGCGGGATTGGTTAAAGCAAATGCAGAGTAGACAAAGCATAAAGGAAAAATTGGGAGGAAATATTTCCTGGTTGAACATTATACAACTGGGAAAATGGACTAAAGAATGTATAACTAAAGTAGGGGAATGTAGAAAACTGACCAGATTTGAAGAAATTATAGATAGAAGAAATGAGACTGAGTATAAAGAACAGAGGAAAGGAATTGTAAGTGAAATATATAAAATATTAATTCAGGAGGGTAATAAAAAAAGTAATAAGTTAACAGAGATTTGGCAAGAAGATATTAATAAAGAGATTAAGAGTTAGTCGGGCCGGTTCCGTTTCGGGTCGTTTCTGTTTTTCGTGAAAATTCGCAAAAATTAGTCGGTTTGTTTTTTTGTTTTTTCGTTGTCGTTAGTACTGTTTTTTTGGGGGGGGGAGCGGGCTCCTGGAGGCACCTCTGTGGGGTGGGTGCCTCCTCTGGCCCGCTATAAAGGGAAAGTGGGCTCCTGGAGGCACCCGTGGGTGCCTCCTATCCTCACCCACTAGGAAGGGGAAGCAGGCTCCAAGAGACCCCTCTACATGGGGGTCTCCCCTTCTCACCTGCTGCTGCTGCAAAATGGTATGCAATAGCCATATGGATATTGCATACCAGTTGTGCAAATGTGCAGACAGTGACTGTGAAGACTAGTGGATGGCACTGAACCCAGAGCCATAGGTGAGATGCCTAACTAAGGCTCTCACAACACCATGTCTCACACAGAAGGGAATTGTACTTGCTTGTAGTGCAATGCAAGTACATCTGGCTTAGGGTTAAGGTGGGTTAGGGTTAGGGCTAGGGTTAGGCTAGTGACAGGTAAGGTTACGGTGGGCTAGTGGGTTGCACCTCTGGGTGCCTCTCTGACCCACTAAGAAGACAGTCTGTGACGTATGGGTACGGAGTCAAGGGTTAGGGTTAGGGTTAGGGGGCTAGGGCAGGTTTTAGGGGGCTTTTTGGCACATCCCAGATGTCTCCATGGCCAAGTGGCCATGCATTTGGTGGGATGGCTCCAAAAATTTGCATGGTCGTCCACTCCCACATGGCTGGCCACTCGGCCAGCCCATCATTGCGCAGGTGTAAATAAAATAAAATAAAATAAAATCAATGGAGGACAGAGGAGGAGAGGAGAGACATTTTGTTGCAAGAAAAAACCCACTGCTACTGTGAAAAATCTGGCAGTTTATAAATTTTCGCGTGTTTCTGTTGTGCTTGTGTGTTTTTGGACCACGATTTCAAAAACAATATTGCGTTCGCTGCCCCATTTTGGATCCCCCGCCCGCACCGCATGGCATGGCGACTCGAGTCCGGCTGCCCAGGACGGGGGGGAGGCGGGACCCCCCTCCAGAAACCACACCTCCGGTAGGTGCCCTGCGCCCTTAGTCAAGCAGGCATTTTTCCGCCTGCTTTTTTGGCCCGGGAATGGGTGGGGGGAGAGTTTAAAAGTTTTTTCCTGTGCCGTCCGTGCCGCTTGCTTGCGCTTTAATTGCGGCGGCCGGCGAGACTGGGCTTTTTGCTGGCTGCCTGCGAGCCTGCGGCGAGTCCCACCAGAGCAGCCCAGGACGGGGGATGGGGGGGAGGCCAGGGACCTCCAGAAACAACCCCTCTGGTAGGTGCCCTGAGGCACGGCAGGCATTTTCCGCCTGCTTTTCGGCCGGGAACCGGGTTTTTTTCACTTTTAAAAACTTTTTTTCTGTGCCACGTGGCATCGCGTGATCGCACGATGCAAGGAACGAGCACGACAAATCAGACCAAAATTGTTCGTTCGTCGGTTCGAGCTCGAAGTCTGGCGGAGTAATTCCCGTTACCGTTTCCGTAGAGTAACGGAAACGAGTAACGGAAACGGAAATGGGAATACCGCTAAGTCGTGCCCATCTCTAGTGAAGAATATGTCAGTGAGAGTTAAAGAAAACTGTTATAAAGTATATTGATGGTATATAACACCTGTGAAGCTAAATATAATAAATAAAGAAATATCTCCAATATATTGGAAATGTAAAAAAGATAAAGGGACATATTTATATATGTGGTGGACATGTGAGAAAAGGAAATTTGAATGGAATTTGGTTTTTAATGAAATGCAAGAAATATTATGCAAAAAGATTCCAATGTCCCCTGGCACTGTTAAATATAGTTGCAGATACACAACTGAAGAAAGAGGAGGGGGAATTGGTAATTATAATGGTTACGGCTGCAAGACTGATTTTTGCCAAATATTGGAAATCTAATAATCAATTAGTAATGGAAGAATGGTATAAAGAGTTATGGAATCTAGCTATTAATGATAAATTGACTTGTGAAATTAAAATTAGGAAAGGGCTGACCAAGTCTAATGACTTTAACGGAATATGGGATAAATTGCTGGTATATGTATTTCAAAAAGGTAAAGGGTATACACCTGGAGAAGACTCAATGTATTTCTGGAGAGAAATGGGTCGGTCAATAATATGAAAGTTGTAATTTTGTTTAAATCCGGGAGGGGGGTAGCACTGCGTTTTCTGTCTTATATCTGTTATACTTGTGTTATATTGTTGTGTGTTATTTTCTCTTCCTTATGTTATTTTGCTGTTTATCTGTTGTTGTTTTTATAAATTTGTAATAAATATATTTTTTAAAAAGATATTCACATCGTATCATACCTTTCACTTTTAATGATTTTTAGATTGAACTGATCACTCATGCCTGGTTTTCTACCTACTGAACAATACTGAACAATACTGAACAATACTGACCTTCACATTAGCAATCTGAAGATTAGAGCAACACCACATTATTCCCATAAGTAATCAAGGTCATGGGCCACTTAATCCACTTAATCCAATTGATTTCATGATTTTTACATTGGATCATACAAAACCACTGTCACATCATAGGCCCCATCTCTGCACCCAGATTACACACCAAAAAATGTAGGACCGTCAGCACGTGGCTCCACAGTGGTGCAAAAACATGGATCCAAAGCACAGAACCACACAAATCTACCTAACTTTTATCAAGGATCACCCCCCCCCAAAAAAAAGCATTGTCCCATGCTAGGCCCCATCTCTGCCCACAGCCTCGCCTGAGGCAGCCACCAATGAGGGGCTTCCTCGTTGACATCCCTCAAGGGAAAGCCCCTCAATGCTAGGCTTTCGCTCTCGCGCTCACCAGCCTCAGGATTCCCTTTTGCTCCTTTGCTGAGAAGGGAGTTCCCTCTTCGTTCGTCACTGTTGGATTCCTTCTCCCTGCGTGCACCCCTCTCCCTCCCCTGGCACGGCAAAGGAGTCCCTGGCTGGCAAGGATTTTGCCAGGGAGCCTTTGGAAAGAGAGGCCCACCACAGGGCCAACAACCCACCCTCTGCATTGGTTTTTGAAAAACTCGCTGAAATCCAGTTTAGTGGGCATTACTGTTTTTTTTTAAAACTCCGCTTGACCGTGGGGGCACAATTTTTGGAGCCGGTTATCAGAAAATTAGATACGGGTTTTAAAGACCATGGGATTAGAGCCCATAGATGATAATGGGAGTTGAGGTTAAACTGTATGAAGAACGACTAAAAGAAGAGATGACTGAGGAGAGACATTATAGCAATCTTCGAATACCTGAATGATTGCCATGGGAAAGAGGGCATTGATTTATTCTCAGTTGCATCTGAGAGTATGACCCATGATTTTTGGTGTGCAGTCCGTGGGCAGAGATGGGGCAAAGGATGGAAGAGTGGTTTGGGGTGATACTGTAGAAAAATCAGGTAGATCCATGGATCCATGCTTTTTCACCACTGTGGAGCGAAGCGCTGATGGACTCATGATTCCTGATGTGCAGTCTGTATAGAGAGATGGGATTTAGGATGGGATAGTGATTTTGGTGCAATCCTGGGTAAAAATAAGATCCGTGAGTGTAGGGAGTTTGCTGAAGAGGTTTTGAAGCCAAGAGAACTTAAAACAGACAGACAGAGACAAAATTGCTGCTCGTTTCATTCATCTTATCTACGTTGACAAGCAATAGATTGGAGAGCTTACAAAAACAGAAGCTCGGATAGATAGCAGGTGCCCTTTAGTCCTTTGGCCCTGCCTCTAAACAAAAGGTCAGGGGAAATAGAAGGTCACTTTCCTTCCAGATATGCCACGTAGGCCAGGAGTGTGTGTGCATCACTGCAGCCCTCCAGAACACACCTTTCAAATAAAGGTTCCCACACATGAGAATCTGTGCCTTGGATCCATGTTTTTGTGCCACTGTGGAGCCATGCACTGACAGAACTACAAGTTTTGGTGTGTAATCTATGGACAGAGATTGGGCCTATGATGTGATCATGGTTTTAGCATGATCCAATGTAAAAATTATATGAAATTAAGTGGATTTCTGTGTTGGATCCATATTTTTGCACCACTGTGGGGCCATGCGCTGATGGACCCGTTTTTTTGGTGTGCAGTCTGTGTAAGAGATGGGGCCTAGGATGTGGGAATGGTTTGGATGCAATCCTGAATAAAAATCATTTAGATCCATGTGAATCCATATGTTGGATCCATGTTTTTGCACCAGTGTGGAGCCATGTGCTGATGGGCCCATGGTTTTTGGTGTACAATCTGTGGGCAGAGATGGGTCCAATCATGGGACAGTGGTTTAAGTATGATCCAATGCAAAAATCAAATGAAATCAAGTGGATCCATGCCATGGATCCATTATTTTTGCACCACAGCCATGTGTTGGAGGACCCATGATTATTATTGTGTAGTGATTGGACATTAATGAGATGTATGAACTCATGGTGATTTGGGAAGGACCACATGGAAAAATCATATGAAATCAAGCAGATCTATTCTTGATTACAAAGATCCACCTTTTACACAGACCCTTTTTAAAGGGACAGAGAAAATATTACAGGTGGGAATTCCCATTTCCTGAAATGCCTTTTTGATTACCAAGAAGCACTGTTATAGTTTGCTCTTGTCTACCCATTACTGCTATCACCACCGAGTGCTGACAGAAAGAAAGGGGAGCTCTGTGCTGAATAACAAACTAAATGCAAATGCAAAATAGAAATAATATTTTTTTAAAAAAGAAAAAAAATGAAATGAGCCACAGACCCGAGACCTCCCTGGCTGAGTGAGTCTGCCTGATCTACTTCGCAGGGCAGTTCCGAAGGCAATGTGGAAAAAAAGAAATCCCCCTGCAGTCTTGGGAGGGACATAATGAGATGATCAGAGAGAGAAGAGGAGGAATCAACACAGACATTGATTTGAAACAACACATCTGAGAAGATCAGGGCATGTGCATGTGTGTGTGCTGGTGCTCCCACAAATCTGCCCGCCCAGCTTGTCTCCCCCACCAACCTACATAAACCTTACATGTCCACTTACATGTGTGTGTATGTGCGTGCACACACACACACACACACACACAGAGCTTGCCCATCCATCCCAGCCTTAGCAGTCACCTGTCCCTTCCTCCCCTCCCCCTCCCCTTCCCCTCCACCTCCCCTCCTGAGCGAAGGAGGGCTCACAATCCTCTAACATCAATTTGGTGCCCCCAGATCACGGCACCCCAGGGCATTTGCTTCTGTTCCCCCCCCCTAGTTACACAATGGCTGTTCACATTAGTTCTGGGATACGGTACTCCTCTGGGCTACAAACAGCAGTGGTTGAACAAGGAAGGAAGGAAGGAAGGAAGGAAGGAAGGAAGGAAGGAAGGAAGGAAGGAAGGAAGGAAGGAAGGAAGGAAGGAAGGAAGGAAGGGGCTGTGGGCTGGAATGTGATTTGCAGGGCAAACAGTATGAACAGTGAACTCCCAAAACATTTAGCAGCCCCTGTGTGAGCACTCTTTACAATTTCAGAGGTAGTACAGGCTTGTGAATCAAATTGCAGCAAAGATTGAAAACCTTAAGTGCAACTGTTCCATTTGTTAAGACTATTTGACTCTTTCCCATTAGATGGCAGTATTACTCTTCAGTCTAAGCATAGCGTCCTCTGCTCTTTAGGAATTTACAGCAAAGTTATTTTATGCTGTCAGAGATATACCCTGAACACCAATTTGTTAATGGTAAAAAAGGGTGTCAAGCTGGTATATTGCATACTATTTATGCCAGCTGTCAAGTCCAATCTAATTTAGAGACCTCTGTGCTAACTCTGCGATCTTGGCCATTAGGGCATGCCACTCGTTGAGGTGAGATTTAGGCTGCAAGATCTTGTGCACTCTCATATACAAATGAATACTACTGAATATAACAAAATTATTCCACAGATTTGATTTTATTAGGCATTCCAATTTGGCAGGACTCTATAGGCCATTCTGTAGAGCAAATACAAGCACAGTTCCTCTGAAAAGTCCTAGGTCTACGTATATGTGTTCCATATGCCGTTCTCTGTCTTGAGTCTGGTATCTCCTTGTTACCTACAACCACTTGGTTGTTAACAACCACATTTTGGCTAAAAATCCACTACAATACAGAACCACACACTTTGACATACCTGCTCCTAAGGGATAGCTATCCTCTTATTGGATCTTCTATTTGGGTTAAAAAACTAAAAGAACTGGGACTAGACATAGAACAAATTGGATCTCTGCACCAGGAACAAGCCTTTGGGGCAATCAAAAGACATTTTTTGGATATAGAGCAACAAACACTGTGGAGCTTGGCCCACAGTGTCTGCTCACCACACCATTATTTTTTTCATTTGCCATTTTCAAGTATTTATTGTGATTATATTTACACGATAAGTATCAATCAATAAAAACAATGGCAGGGAAAAAGACAATGGTACATTGTTAAAGTTACAGTTAATATCTTCACATATGAAAATTTTCCAAGGGAAAAAAGAAACTATATTTCACTTCAAAAGTCAACCATTATCTATATGGTTACTCCCCCCCTAGTCTAACTTTGTGCATTTTTATGATGGGGCGGTATATAAGCAGAACACTTTGCTTTATTGCCACCTCCTATTTTACACGGTCTTTAGTATCTCATGGCTTGTTATATCATTTATTTTGATCACAGTTCTCCCTCTAATTTCACTTATCTAGTCTCTTGTTGTACCACTCATAAAATAGTTGCCAAGTTTGTGCATAAACATTGTCTTCTTTATTATTTATTGCATTTGTCAATTTATTCATCTCCGCACAATCTAAAATTTTGGAGATTATTTCTTCATCCTTGGGAGATGTTTTCAGTTTCCACTTTTGGGCCCAAACTAGCCTTGCTGCTGTTAATATATGTATTATTAGATAATTTATTTCTTTAGATTGTTCACCAATAGTCAGTCCTAATAGAAAATATTGTGGCTTAAGGCTTATTATTCTTTTCGTTATTTCCTGTAACCATTTATGTATTTTGATCCAATATTTTTTTGCTTTTTTACAAGTCCACCAGCAGTGGAAGAAGGTTCCCTTCTTTTGTTTACATCTCCAGCACTTATCAGATATTTGTCGATTAATTTTGTGTAGCCGCTCAGGAGTTATGAACCATCTATGGCACATCTTCAATAGATTTTCTTTATAAGATGCACCATTTTCATATTAGTTTTAGACCAGGACAACAGGCAAGATATTTATCACTTCTTCAAGCCCCTCAGAATCGCAGAGCATTTTCATTGGCAAGATGTAATGTTGTGCCCTCAGCAATGTTGGCTGGTAGATTTAATGGTATCCCAAATGACAAGAGGCTCTGCCCCTGTAAACTGGACAGGGTGGAAACTCTGGACCACATGATTCTGTATTGCCCCTTGCATAAGGAGATACGGAAAAAAAAATTCTTGAGCCAGTTTTATTAATGGCAAATGGAAGATCTGACTTGGATAAAGTTCAGTTAATGCTCTCTTCTACATCAGTTGACACGATTGAAAGAGTAGCTGCCTTTTTAAGTGTAATTGTCAAGAAGCGAACCACTGTTTTATCTCATACAGATGGCAAACGATGGGGATCTCAATGTATGTTGTGAAACCTCTATGTTTTATTTAAAACTGCCAAGAGAGGTTATCTTATCTAATCTATCTTATCTTATCTATAACAAAATGCTTCTAAATTAACAGACATTGGATTGTGCTGCTAGAGGCATGTAACAATGCTTTTAAATTTGCCTTCCACTATTAAAGTATTTTTCAGGAGATGCTGGTAGGGGACGAACCACAAATGGTGTCATCTAAGGCAGGGTGACGATGTGAAAAGAAGCAAGCAGAAGAAGCTGTGAATTACCTAAAGCAAGATGTTTGTTTGTTTTGTCACAGCCTCACTCACACATTAAACACACAATTTAGCTTTAAAATTATGACTGTTCATTGTAACAAACTCAGACCTCTACCATTTCTCTTTGGAACAGTTGCAAAGTGTCTGTTTTGCAAGGAAAACATAGCTCTAAAACCAATTGTTAGTCCCAATAAGAGTACATCCATTGAATCAATGGGAATCTGTAAATAAACCCTTATGTAAATTCCACAGATGGACTGGTTCTAATTTAGCAGGGATTAGCAATTGGATTTGGGGTGTAGATTCTAGTGTTGTACAATAATGAATTGACAGGTTCCATCTTCTGCCTTCCAAATTAGGCTGCTAAAGACAATTAAGTGAACATGACAATAACCATATATTTTTTAAATGTGGCCAAGGTTGAGGAGAAAACGAAAATGATAATATCTATCCCAGTCAGTAGTTGGGTTCATATATTTTGATTTTAGATAAAGCATTCTTGAATGGTAGCTTATCCTGTTAGGTCATACATTGTCTGTTTTCCTTTTGTTTACATGCATTTACATGCCTATCAGAGTCCAACTATTTCAGCATCTTAGCTACTTATGTACATCAGAAGGAATGATACTGCTTACACACTCTCAGTGGGAACTTCTTGTAAATATATGACAAGGAAACTCAGTAACCAAAAACAAATGGAGTGGACAGAATAGATTTCCTAATGCTGTTGTGACCTATCCAATCAGTTCCCACATGTCGACTCTGGTGACCTCACTTTGAGGTGTACCCAGGACCTTAGCAGTTGGAGTGCCCAGAAGAGTTCTGGGCTTTCCCTGGTGATTTAGTAGTCAATCTCCTTCCTCTGTGTGCTAATTTTTTAATTTCAAAAGTGAGAATGTGAACTTGTTCAAGAAAAAAAAACCAGAAGGCCACATGGACCTCAAAACAATATACCGATACTTTATTTATCTGTCTATAAGATGCTCACATGTATAAGACATTCCCATTTTTCCAACACAAAATTACAGTTTCGCAACAGTGTGGTTCTCTCCTTGGCTAACTTCTGTGTATAAGATGGCACTCTTGTAGACGACTATTTTCTTAGATGGAAATAGTTGCAGTCTGCAAGGGCCTCTGGGGAAGGGTGGGGTTTCAATTTATTAATTTATTTATTAATTTCTATCCCACCTCTCTCCCTGAAAGGACCCAAGATGGCTCCTCAGCCAGTATTTTGGAATTTATCGGCGACTTCTTAAACAAGGAGAAACACTCTAAATGCACAAAAGTTAACTTGTGTGATCAAGTGGCTGGCCCCCTTCAGGGATGTCTGGAAACTGAGTCATGGCAAATGAACTTCTTTTCTTGAGAGAGTGAAACATTTTACTGCTCATCCAAACAGCTTCATCAGTCTTGACAAAGCTGTTTGGATGAGCAGCGAAACATTTCAATCTCTCAAGAAAAGAAGTCCAGTTGCCATGACTCAGTTTCCAGATAAACTCACCTGAATGACTGAGAATGTTCAGAGACACTTGGATGATTGTGATATCATGTTCTGTTTTGTCCATCCCCATTATCCTTTCCAAGCCTTCAGCTGAAACAACATGGAGGGCAATGGGATGTGGAGGTGGTTTTAGAACTGGCCTCCTCAGAATATAAAGGAGGCAATACAGCCTTCCAAGGGAGGATGACGGATTTTTTTCTGGGGTTAGAGACTCTAAGGAGACGTCCAGAGTTGCTTCTGTGGCCAAATCCTCTTCTGGAGGAGGAAAACTGAAATCCTGGGGCAAAACACCATGGGCATTTTAGCAGAACCATTAGCCATACTGACTACCCATTAAAAAAGTCTTCACAAACAGAATGAAATATTATTGAGAATTTCTGTGTGCCCATCATGCTAGCCCAACCTTTAAACCTGCTAATTATCTTTTCCAAGACCACTAGTGATTTTTTCAGCTCTCCACTGAGGCTATTAATCCATGTAACCAACTCTGCCATTGCAACATTGCCAGCAGTTCACCTACAATTAAGGGAGCTACTTTCCCCTCCTGAATTAGCCAATTCTAATTGCCCACCCAATTAGTTTTAATAGACAAAACAACAACAATACAAGATTTAAAATGAAAGTTCCCAGATCTGCATGGCTTAGCTTAGTATCTTGAAACTAATTAAGAGAAGAAATGTTTTATGTTCAGTTCTTTCCTAGACTATTTCATGTTAACTGTTTATAAAATGTGAGCATTCAGATGCATACTCAGAAACCTACATTTTTGTTAGTTATATAAGGCCCTTTATATGAAAAACAATAGGAAGCCTCATTTTGCCTAAGCTGAAAAACAGTTTTTAAAAAAATTACATTAATGTCTTAATCAACAGTATTGTGTTAACATAATTATTTTTTAATTAAGACTATTTTCTTTGATGTTTTGGATGGTAGGATCAATCACCATTAATAGACTTCACTCATCCCTCTAATTGTTGCTTAAAATTTGAACACAACAGGGAATCTATTAGCCTATAAACACTGCTAGATTTCAAGAACACTGACCACTACCTATGCCTACCTGCATAACCAAGTTGATGTAAACCTTGGCAGTGAATGGCCACAAGTTAAGAAACCAGAGTAGGCACTGGCTGTTTGTCATGAAACAGCAAAAACATACACTGCCATCTTTACCTGTGGGAATTTCCTGCCAAGTGTAACACGAGTAACAATAATTAGATTGATGGGAAAATGTAACAGGATTTTGGCCCATGTGATTAAGACAAATAACAAAGAGAAATCTTGCCTTTAGACATGTGTCTAAAACAGGCATGTCCAAACTTCAGCCCTCCAGATGTTTTGGACCACAACTCCCAGAATTCTAAGCTTAGATTGCCAGTGGCAAAGGCTTGTGGGAGTTGTGGTCCAAAACATCTGGAGGGCCTAAGTTTGGACATGCCTGGTCTAAAATAATGGCCACATTCTGTTGATCAATGATCTTCTGTGGCCCAACATCTAGTCTTAGGAGTTGCCACATTAGAGGAGACATCTTGGGGGTCAAGGATCAAGAGAATGGTTGAGGTGGTCCCTTGAAAGTGCTTCAGAAATCATGCTGACTCAGCAACCCTTCTCTGCATATTTTGCTACAAAACAAAAGGCAGTGGAATCCCCTAGGGCTTGGTCTATCATTTACTCCAAGGAGTACTTTCCTGCCACAGTTATCTAATACTTAAGTTATGATTCCTCCCAAGAAACACCTTCAGCTTTTTTCATCTCACCATTACCATCAAATCAGTCAAAGAGATGCCAGTCAGAAAATGACTGACAGTGTCAGAGAGCAACTGCTTAAGTGAGAGTTGATCTCACTTCAATGAGGCCAGGAACATGTAACATGCAGCAGAGCCAACTGGTGACTCCAGTTTGATGATGGCAATGAATCTTCTCTGGGTTTTAAAAGAACCATCTAAGTTTGGCACATATTTGGAGGACTGGATTCAGCCACCTAGAGAATCCTTATAAAAGCCACACTAAAAGAGATCCTCCACTCCTGTGAGATCAAAGACACCATGTGTGGCCCACGGTTCAAGTGCCTCAATTTGAGAAGATCAGGGCACTGACCACGGGCCATCCTTGCCCTCAGTTTCAGCTTTTGACCACTGTTGGAGCAGGAGTTCCACAAAATGCCTCAGCTTCCTTTCCAAGCCAGGCTTTTCCAACCAGCTGGAGTTCCCTACTAGGTTCTGCCCAAGCTCTTAACACCATGTCAAAAGTATCTGTAACCTGATCTCCCTGTTGTTTGCTGATTCAAACATCCACTGCAGCTGTGATCCTTAGTTCTTTCCACACTTAGTAGGCTTTAGTATTCTGGTATGGAATAGAATTAGGCTTATATTTTGTTGTTGGGATGCATCAATGCTGGTTCTGTCTGTACTCTAAATAGCTTCCTCATCTCCCAGTCTGGCCCAAGCAGTAGTTAAAACTGCTTAGGAGCTTAGGAGCTACAGAAGGTACTTAAGCAATTGTGGGCCAATGGCAAGAGGCATGGCATATATCTGACATAGTAAATAAACAACAGTAGCCATGGAAAATTAAAATCATACCCATTGAGTTGTCTCTTGTACAGAGGATATAATTACATTCAGTATGACACAAAATGTCATCTGCACAGTAGTGCCCTCTTTCGCTTTCTTTAACAGGCATAGCATTCTCTGAAGTCTTTGCAGAAATGAACACAAGGTGGAGGTAGTGTCCTATCTAACTCCTTTCCACATGCATATCCATATAAAATATGTATTTGGTCTGTCCTTTTGATAGACACACTTGGTGTGTTCACTTTTCTATTATTGCCCTTCTGAAACTTTTTATATTATACATCTAGAATTGGCTGTTCTGACATTTCCATGTTGGGTGACAGACAGATGGGTTGCCACTAACGTAAAGCAAAGCAAATCCTCTGAGACCAAATTTTCATGTTTCTCTATGAAAATATTAAATTGTGTTAAATTTAGTTCAAGGATTATTGCTTGTCCCGTTACTGACATTTTCCCAAACACTGGTACCAAAATATAGTAATTTCACAAGAGGACAAGACCTTCAAATGAGATGGTATGAACCCTTGACTTCCCACCCATTTTGATCTCTCTCTATAACTGCTCCCAGTCATGTTTCAGTGGTGCTGTTCATCATACATGTACAATAGGTAAGGCAATTTCCTTCATATTGCTTGAGGCTAGCTTTTTCCGTCACACAAGCGTCTTTTTTCTTGTGGAGAATAAAAGACCCAATGTTTATTTAAGAGCCATAAATGAATTAATGGATTCATCCATTGGTATCTTTCATGTACTAAATGCCACAGCCAGTATCTTATTGAGTTTCTGCTGAGCAGAAGGTCCTTCTGGGATATTAATGTGGGATCTATGTCACTTACACAAGCATTGCTGTTGCACAAGTGTTCATTTCTGTGAAAAAAACCTATCCTCTGCTTTCCAATGTTAGCGCTTGTGTAATTAGCTCACTCGTGTGTTCCTATACTGGTGGGACCTTCTGCTCAGCAGATGCCCAACAGGATATAATTAAGTCTTCAAGAGGAAATAATTCTCTGCTTGCTTGCTTTTTAACATCTGGTTTGGCTGTAAAACTTTGTATTCTCGAGTTCTGTTGGAGGTTATCTCTGAACTGTGAGGTGGTGTTCTTTTCCTATAGGAAGTCATTCAATTTGTAAAGCTTCTTCGCTCCTCATTTTTAAACTGAATCTGTTTGCAACATAATTGAGAATGCACTATTTGTCAAGTGAATCCAAGAAAAAATTCACTCCATTAGCAACCCCCTTTTTGAAATATATTCCCTGGGCTGTAACTCCTCATCTGGGAAACCCCAAAGGGAGTTTGCAGTGACAGTTGTGTCAGCACATGAAGCAAGCTTCAGTGCAATTTGAAAATAGTGCCAGTGCACACTTTGAAACACTGCACCAGGCATTCTGTTGCCAGCTGGCCAGGGCTGGGAAGCTTCCTACTGCTGTCAACGTCACTGGGATCTGGACAGCAGTTGTCACCTGCTTGACAGGCAGCTAAAACAAAGCTGTTGGGGCTGCTCCTCAGGCAAGGGCAATGTCATCTCCCAGCTACCGCTGAGAGGCGTATGGGCTATCTCAGCACTGACCAGCTGGTGACATGGAGGGGTGTGGGGGGGGGAGTTGCTCCAGTGGCTTTATTTTTGTCATGTGCCAAGATAGTAAGCCATTCCTGCCAGTACAGGTAGGAAGCCTCCAGCCATGGCTGGAAGCCAGGTCAGTGGCTGCTCCGCATCCTGCTTTAGGGTGAGGTGGTGTGAGGTATTGCATTAACAGAGGATGTTTGAAGTAGGTGGCTGCAGATAAACTCTAGTAAAACCTGCAGTAAAATGTTTCCTGCAGGTCACATACAAACATCTTGCCATGGTCTGCATACTTGTCTTGACATCCATTTGTTAGGGGCAAAATGGCTGAAATCAAACAAATCTATCCGGAGCAGGAAAAGTACGTTTTAAGAAGTAGTAACTAACACTCTTATTTCCCTTTAGCATGGATGAACAGACCCCATGAAGGCCATCTAAGATTTGTCTCTGATATTCCATATTCATTTCACTTAGCTCAGTAGATAAGCTTCATAGTATCTAGAGATGGGCACGAAATTAACTTTTAATTCATTTTGTTATTCATTATTTGTTTCGTTAGCTAATAAAACAAATAATGAACCAACCCATCAAAGCAACATGAAACGAAATGAAATGGAAATTTCTGTTTCGTTCGCTTCATTTTTCGTTACCCCCCTCCTACCTTGTCCTTGCTGCAGTCCTCCTGGTCCTGGAACTCAGCGGGGGAAGGTGGGCCTGTAGAGGTGCTGGCCCCAAGCAAGTGCCTCAAAAAGCCCCCGGCTGGGGACTTTTAAAACAACAACAACAACAAAACAACAACAACAACAAATAAAGGAGCACCAACCCGGCCCCAGGGGCTGTGTGGTCGGCGCTCTAAAATCAATGAAAAAAATAAAAAAATAAAAGAAGCACCAACCCGGCCTCAGGAGCTGTGCAGTCGGTGCTCTAAAACAAATAAATAAATAAATAAAATGTGCGCCGACCCAGCCCCTGTGGCCATGTGGTCGGCACTAAAAAATAAAACAAACAAAAAAAACAAAAAATAAACAAAACCCCAAGCACTGACCTGGCCCAGACTGCGCAGTCAATGCTCCAAAACAAAGAAACAAATTAAAAAATAAAGTGAGCGACGATCCGGCTCCTGGGGCCATGCAGTTGGTGTTCAAAAACAAACAAACAAACAAACCGAGGCACTGGCCCCAAGCCAGCACCTCAAAAAGGCCCTGCTGCCACTGCCACGGCCAGGATTGCCGCCACCGCCACCATCACCTGGTAAGTCGGACCTGAACCGGTTCAGCTTGGTTCAGGTTTGTACAAGTTTTGTACGAACCCAAATTGAACTGAACCAAAGGTGGGCCTGAAACAGAAGAACCTGAACCATCGGTTTCTGTTTCGTGCCCACCTCTAATCGTATCTCAACAGATCTAGTGCTCCCAGACATAGGACTTGGAACAATGTGTCCCTCCAGAGAGTGATGCTTGTTTGAACTCTCTCTTCAACAGCAAAAGCATGTTATTGTGATTAATATGAAGTCAGCACAAAAATGCACACAGGAAATTTGTATATGCACAGGGTCCCTGGAGCGTTTTTTTCAGTGGTACTGGCAACATTTGATAACAATAAAATCACCCGTAAGCACTCTTAAAGGAGCCAGCTCAAAATGAGTTGCTTAAGGCATGTTTGCCTTTGTATGTAAGGATTGCACCAAATGGCATACTCAAACTCTACATAACCTCATGTGAATCTCTTTAGCTGGTACCACTCCAAATGAGCCCATGTAGACAAGCCCTAGAATTCCCAGCATTCCCCAGCCAGCGTGTTGATTGTGTATGTGACAAAAGACAAAGGAGAGATGAAGTCTCAGGGATGCTGAATAAAAAGGATACAGTCGCGCACACCGCCATTTCACGTTTCACATACTGCAGTCCTGGTATATCACGGGAACGCAGTATATGGAACAAAGGGCTCCTGCACTTACCCCAAGACTGGTGCTGCCCTGAGCAGACCTCCAAAGGGCTCCCTGGGCCTGTCAGAGGCCCCAGAAGTGGTTTCCAGCAAACCGGAAGTCACTGTGTCTCAAGTGTTTCCAGAGCTTCTTATTGCCTGGTTCCAAGACCTTTCTTGTAGATTTAATGCCACAGGTTAAGTGACAGAAAAAGGACATCAGATTCTCACTAAAATCTATGCATTCCTTTTTAAAAGTGTCCATGTACTTCAGAGCCAAACAACAAAATGTGATTTGCAAATGTATTGGAGAATTGTCTCAGTTATATTGGTTTTGTTTCATTTAATAGTTGCCTCGCCCTACATAAAGCCATGCTTTTCCCCAGTCCCCATGTGGCAGGTATGCATACAAATGGCAGGTACTGATGAAATGTTTACAGAAAAGATTGGCCTGTCAATGAGGCAGAGGATGGATATCGACCCTTTCTCCTGTGTTTGTCAGCCTGTAACCTATTTAAGAAATGGCCCACAGCAATGAAATCCAATCAAACATCCTCTCTAACTCCCCCCTTTCCTGGAACTCTGGCAGAGGCTTCAATCACAATAAAAGAAAATGATCCACTTATCATATAAATGAGGAGAAGGTAATTAATGGGTTACAGATTTCAACTGGAGAGGGCTCTTATTAAGAAACAGGATTAAACCAGGGAGCTTTTACACCTTTACACCTTATTTAATGGTTTTTTTCCTCCCAACACAGAGTACTTGCCTCAAAGACTGAACGTAGGACAGTGGTTGTATATTCCCCAGTTGACTAAGCGATACAGATTTCTTTCCGGGGGCACCTTTTACAGGGATTGTTTCCTTTTGTGTGGGCAGATGGAGAATTATAGTTGTGCTGTGATATGTTTAGAAATTGCACTCTGAGCATAAGAATGGAGAAAAACCAAGTTGGTCTACATTTTCAAGAGAACCAAACTGATTCATACACCACAAACTAATATGCAGATTAGAACACAGTTATCCTTTAAAATGTGCATGTCCCCAGATTTTTAATGCAGTTTTGACCTGAAAAATTGTGCTAAATACAGTACTGTAAAAGTGAGTATATTGAGTAAACATGCCCATATAAAAGGGTGTACAGTATTAGGGAAACTTCCATGCATTGTATATAAGTGTAACAGGTGTACAACATGTGTTTAGTGGGGAAAATTGCAAATTAAAGCATTTTTCCACTTGTGTGTGGATTTTAAAAAATCACAAACTAACGCAGAAATGGAAGAGAATGGGTTTACAGATGAATTCATATGAAAACACCATGGATGAAAAATAGATGGATTTGCCCAACTGTACCTGAGCTGTGGAAAGAATTTATGTAAATAGACAATGATATTCTTTGAAGTACTGTATTCCCTACTGACATAAAGCAAGCCATGGTTTTCCAAACTCTTGATTTGCTGTAGGCCACCCAGCTACAGAATCTGTACTATAAAGAAGGCTGATCACCACAGAATCGATGCTTTTGAGCTGTGGTGCTGGAGGAGAGTCTTGAGAGTCCCCTGGACTGCAAGGAGATCAAACCTATCCATCCTGAAAGAAATCAACCCCGAATGTTCACTGGAAGGACAGATTTTGAAGCTGAGGCTCCAGTACTTTGGCCACCTCATGAGGAGAGAGGAGTCCTTGGAAAAGTCCCTGATGTTGGGAAAGATTGAAGGCAAAAGGAAAAGAGGACGGCAAAGAATGAGATGGTTGGATGGAGTCATTGATGCAACCAATATGGATTTGACCAAACTCCGGAAGGCAGTGGAAGATAGGAAGGCCTGGCGAGCTCTGGTCCATGGGGTCACGAAGAGTCGGACACAACTGAACGACTGAACAACAACAACCCAGCTACAGAATCACAGACTATCATCTTCTCTGGATTCACCTATGTTTATTTTCCTCCAACCTACCTATGCAAGCAAGATTTGTCTAATACTTAAAAAGCTCCAGTAATAAAAATATTCCAGAAACGTTTTCAACTGTCTTCAGCTATTGTGTATGAAAGGCAGAGTCTCCAATAATTTATACTACTATTTATGCTTTTGTCTTCTTTGACAGCCTGCAGTCGTCTATATAAACTCTCATCTTTCTTGCCTATGATTTAACATAAAAAGGTGCTACTTTCTTTGTGACCAAAGGCAAAGCATTAATAAGATAATAAAATACAAAAGGGAGAGGGGTTCTGCACTTTTTGATGCTGTCCATAAGAGGTCATTTCATTAGATGACATATAAGAACATCTGAGGAACCATCCTGGACCAGACCAAAGGCCTGTAGCCACAAATGGATACTCCCCCTTTTTTAATACTAGCTGTTAATGGTCTTGTCTTCCATTAATTTGTCTGATACTCTTCTAAGTTTGTCCAGGGTGGAAGCCATCACTACATCTACAGCACTATGAAAACAATTATCATAGGCTAACTGGGTGAAGAAATATTTCCTGTGACCCATGCTGAACTTAGCTTCTTTGCAGAGTCCCAGATGCTTGTTAAAAAAATCTCAACATCAAAACTGTTTAAACACTGCTTTCCTTTTTGGAAGAGAGAAGGATATTAACATTGTACAAGTTCTGGAACCATTTCTAGAAGCTGCTTTAATGTCTTGTTTGTTGTCATTGTCCCAACTCCCCATCTTTCCCAGTTGGACTGTACTCCTTCCAGGTGCAGGGACCAGAACAGTACACTATATTTTAAGTGACTTGTACCAATACTATAGTTTTTTTGTAACATCACTATGATATTGGCAATTTTATCCAGGGATCCCCAGAATGAATGCCATTTTTTGCATTTATTTATAGTTTTCAAACAAAAATAAATTTTAATGCAAAAAGGAGAAAAACATGGAACAATTCTGTTCTATTCCATATCATCTTTTCTAAAGATGTACTGAAGGCTGATGTTTTAAACAAGCTATCAAAAACAAATCAGATCAGCCTTTCGTTGTCTGTCACTGCCAGCTCAGATCTCATCAGTGGGTATGTGAAATAGATATTTTTTGGTCTCAACCTTCATCACTTTACAATTGCTTAAATTGTATTTGCCATTTTATACACCTTCACCCAGTTTCAAGAGAACGACTGAGATCTTGTTGCACAGTACTGTGTGAACAACAGTGATGATAGCAGTGGTAGTAGCAAATCATCACTGATTAAAGCAAATTGCAGGTAATTAAGCACTAATTGTCAAAGACTAAAGGCAATTTCAGGGTATGCATGACATGCACACAATGCAGTGGAGTGCATGTACCCCCAAATAATCACAGGAAGCCTTTAATTGGTGAGAATTGGTTACTGCTGATATTTTGTGCCTGTGGAGCTTTGCAGCAGAATTTCAAAATTTCAATGATTTGAAGTTCTTCAAATTCATGTTTAGTTTTAGCCCACTCATTAGTAAATCTAGCAGCCGCGCTTATCACTGCTAAATCCAGATCATTTATAAACAATAAAATGTACCAGTCACAGTACTGATCTCTGAGGAATATCACAGTGTACATGCTACCCCTCGCATGAGAGTTTAATTTTATTCCTGCTGGGCTCCTGTCCCTTAAGCAGAAGTCTAGAAGAGGACCTTTTCTTTTATGGCAGGACCTCTTTGCATACCCAGAAATCTTTAGTGTCCACACTAAAGATCTGCCTTTTCAAGTCCAAATAGGCAAGGTGTACCAGATCTATCCTTATAATGGTGAACACTCTGAAAGAACTTCAAATCATTGTTGACTCAGGTAAAAATGATTCTCATTAGGGCACACTTCCATCTTCTGATTAGAGCCTGCATTTCTACAAATACGTTTGTGGTAAAGCTCATTAATCTTCCTGGTAATCTTTTTGGAGTTTTTGGTTTGATGATGATGATGATGATGATGATGATGATGATGATGATGATGATGATGTGCTGTTAAGTCAATTCTGACTTATGGTGTCGGTGACCCTTTCCCAGGTTTTCCAGGTGGGGAATGCTCATAAGTGCTTTACTTTTCTGGGGGGTGGGTGCCCTGGGACTGTGCAGCGTATCTAAGGTCACACAGGCTGATATGCAGTATACACATAAGTAACATTTTCACAATTGTGGTTTTAAGTAATCCCAAGGTATTTTGAAGACATCTGATGCCATCTTGATGGTCCCAAGTACAGACACCTAGTTTTTGAGAATGTTTCTTTTTTGGAAGTCAAACCTGAATGTGTTTGAATTGCATAGCAATTTTCTCTTCATGTATGCTTTAGGTGTGCATGAGGTGGGCCAAGGCTTAGCTGAGCTTGAGAGGGCACTTACCTTAGCTAGAAATGGTGCTTTTTAATGTACTGTCTACAGTAACAGAGCAAAATATAAGAACCACTGTAAAGAAAAACTTGTAAATAAGACATTTCTTCATTCTGCTGTATCACAAAGTGTGTTGCCACTGCTCAGAATGCATCTTTCAAGCTTTGTCTTATGTAGACGGTAGCATAAGGTTTTGAGCATTGTTGTTTTTGACAGATACTCATCCTCCGAGAGCTATTCACACCACAGTGGAGAGGATGTGGAAACTATAATAATATCCCCAGTCCAGTTTCAGATGGTGACATCTTTAGAGGTTCACGTAGCCAAAAATGTCTAGGTGATGCAATTGACAGTTGGAATATATTCTTTATTTAACATTTTAAAGGAGTCCTTTGATCAGAGATTCATTCTTTTTTTCTGATAAGCCTCAGAAGACTCAGAGGAAATGGAATTAGCTGATAGAGATGGACACGAACCAGAAAACCCATGGTTTGGATTCAGCTGGTTTGGGCCCACCCTTTATTTGGTTCGAATTTGGGTTTGAATGAATTAAAAAAAAATCATTCGAACCCAAACTGGTTTGGGTTTGGGTACTTACTGCCAGTGGCAGCAGCGGTGGCTTCAGCAGCTCCTTGGTGGATCCTGCCCCTGCTGCAGGGGTTTTTTGAGGCACTGGCATGGGGGCAGTGCCTCTCCCCCCCCCAAGTGCCCACTGTGTGCGCTCCGGGCAAGGAAGCAGGAGGTGACCCAAGCCCGGGGAAGGGGCGGTGGAGGTGGCGGGTCCTGGTTTGCCCAAGCATGCATCCTTCTCCATGAACTGGCCTCACCTCTCCCCGGGAACTGGGTCACCTTCTCGCCCAGCCTTGGAAGCCAAGGGTCCCAGCAGCAAGGACGCTGGCGTAGAAACGTCTGCTTCACGCCGCCAGCTCAGCATCCCAGTCCTCTCCCTCCACCTTTTTAACTTCCGGGTTCAGGCCCCACGCTACAGCTGTAGCACAGGGCTTTTTGTTTGTTTGTTTTTCCTTTCAGCACCAGCTGTGCAGCCCCTGGGGCCCGGGCGACGCTGTTTTTTAAAAAAATTATTATTATTTTATTTTATTTTAGGGTGACGTCCAGGCCACCCTTGGGGGCCGGTCAGCGCTTCCCCTTTTTACAAATTTATTTTTATTTTATTTTAATCCCCCACTTCTGGGTTCAAGCCCCATGCTACAGCTGTAGCACAGGGCTTTTTTGTTTGTTTGTTTGTTTTCCCCTTTCAGCGCCAACCACGGGGGCCCTGGGGTGCTGGTTTTTTTAATTTTAATTTTTTTATTTTAGGGTGCAGACCAGGCCACCCTTGGGGCCTGGTCAGCACTCCTTTTTGGGGGTATATTTTTACAGCTGTAGCGCGACCGTCGGCTCCCCCCCCCCAGTCACCGTTCCAGAAGCCAGGAAGACTGAAGGACCAGCACCAGATAGGAGACATCTCTGGCGCCACCATTAAAGAACCAAACCAAAATGAACCTATTTTTTTTGTTCAGTTTGTTTCGTTCTAAATCCACTCTGGGGTTCGTTATTCATTTTGTTACGTAACAAAATGAATAACGAATAATGAAATGAAATAAAAGTTTGTTTCGTGCCCATCTCTATTGTTAAATGTTGAAAGTAGATATGGTATTATACCATAATTAACTTTAAATAAGGAGATGTTAAGAGATGAAACAAGACTTTAAAAAGAAAAAAATTCTCAGCCTGGCTAGTACTTGGATGGGCAACCACCAGGAAATACCAGGTGCTGTAGGTGCCTGGAGTAAGAAGGAGCAAGTCACCCCAGTATTCCTGCCAAGAAAACTTCATGGACATTGGAGTCACAAAAGGTTGGTCATGACTGTAATGACACAACACACACACACACACACACACACACACACACACACACACACACACACACACACACACACACACACACACACACACACACACACAGTTAGAAAGATGATCTCTCATTCTTCTAAAAAGAGGATGAGCCAAAAGAGAAAATCAAACATGGAATTTGTATATTTAAAAGTTAAAAAGGAGATACAAAAGTAAAGGGTTGAATTGGTTATAAAATAAACATAATGGAAACCCATGTAGCATGACATCAGATAAACACACACACACACACACACACACACACACACACACACACACACACACACACACACACACACACACACACACACACACACACACACACACACACACACAGTTTTCATCAGGCTAGGCAGAACCCAGGAGAGGGGGAGAACAAAACTTCCAAAAACTGTGGCCAGATGTGCAGACCAGGTTCCTTTGTAAAAAGCAAGGTGCAAAGATTGCTTTTTGGAGCCTTGACGGTGTAGTCTGGTTTGCTTTATTTGCTGGCAACCAGACAACATACTCTAACAGTCCAAATGCCAACTAAAACCCTGGCTGTTTCCCCAAGCGTTTCTTGGTTTTTGATCTTTTTGATGTCTTAGTATAATAGCAAGAGCCCTGTGGCGGAGTGGTTAAATGTCTGTACAGCAGATAAAATTCTGCTCACAACCTGGGGTTCAGTCCCAGGGAGCAGGCTCATGGTTGATTCAGCCCTGTAAGCCTGCATTACTGTAATTAAAACTGTAAACCGCCCAGAGACTACTTGAAGTAGTATGGAGCGGTATATAATCAGAACACTTTGTTTTGATTAATCTTTGCATTAATTTCCACCTTCACTTTGAATACTCTGATTACTGATTATTTATATTGATAATTTGTTGTTGGTTTAATTATTTTTTTAATCTCTGCAGTTTTGTATTTTCTAGATGTAATTTATCTCTGTTTGCTTACATTCTTATTGTACTGTATATTGTTTATGGTTGGTTAGTACACTGTCCAGAGTAGTGATTTTTCTAGATGATGCGATATTGAAGTTTAAATAAATAAATAAATAAATAAATAAATAAATAAATACTGAACCAGGCTGTGTGCCTGGACTTTTTCAGTCCAATGGCACAGCTACTTTTTTTTTTTTTTTTTTTTTGGAGGCAGCTGGAGAAATTAGAACCATATCACATTTGAACACAAGGCCTCTTTAAAGGGTCCTTTTAAACATGCTGGCTGGATTTATTTTTTATTTTATTTATTTTAGAGTATTTTTACCCCACTTTTCTCTTTGGAAAAGGACCCAATGGTTTTGGTGTCTGTGCCTCCTGTGAAGAGAGCCAACCAGTGTGGCCTTGGGCCAGCTGCACAGTCCCAGAATAACCCCAGAGGAAGGGAAGGGGAAACCACTGCCAAGTACCCTCTACCCAGGAAACCCTGGAAAGGTTTGCCATGACTCAGAACCAACTTGGGAGTCCAGTGAGAGTTAGCTCTTCTTCTCCATGCACTGGAGCTCTCATCCTTTAATGCTAAAGTGCTCATGAGCTCCTAGAGCAAAAAAAAAAGCTGGGGAAAAAGTCACCTCTGCAAGTATGGACGGTACCTGACTGGATAGACACACAATTAGACATGGGCACGACTCGGCAAAATTGTCGTTTCCATTTTCGGTTATCGTTTCTGTTACGTAACAGAAACGGTAACGATAATTAAGCCTGCAGAACTCGAACTCGAACCGAAAAAAGAAAAATTTGGTTGGGTTTTTCGTTTCCATTTGTGGCATCGCGGCGATCGTGCGATGCAAAGCACAGAAAAAGTTTTTAAAAGTTTTTTTAAAAAAAAAAAACCCGACTCCCGGCCAAAAAACAGGTGAAATTATGCCTGCCTGAGGCTTTGCCACCTACCAGAGGGGTGGTTTCTGGGGGGTCCCCGGCCTCCCCCTCTTCTCCTGTCCTGGGCTGCTTGCACCAGGCTTGGGGGAGGGTCATCCTCGTCGTCTGTCTCTCATTGCATGCCATGCGGTGGGGGGGGAATCCAAAATGGCGACCACAATTTTTCTTTTGAAATCGTGGTTAAAAAAACACACCAAATCACCACAGAAACATGTGAAATTTATTTATTTTAAATGCCTGAATTTTAATAGTAGCAGCAGTGGGTTTTTTATAGCAATAAAATGTTGTATTGATTTTATTTTATTTCATTTTATTTTTTATTTTTTTAGACCTGCCCATTTGGGCTGGGCATGGGATGGGACCATGCAATTTTTTTGAGCCATTCCACCAATGGCATGGCCAGGTTTTTGACTGACACTTCTGGATGTCTCGGAGGGCATAAAAAGCCGAGGCACCTTCCAGAAATCGCAGTCGGCTGTATGGATGTGGTTGAGGGAGGAGGGCTGGCAGCTGGTGCTGGTGTGATCCAATCGAGATTGAGGAGGGAGGCTGGAGGCTTTAGGATTTAAGTTAGGCAGGCAGGGAGGGAACTGAATTTAGAAAATAATTTCTTTGATTCCCTGCAGCTTTGTCTGCTGAAGGGAATAGCAGTTTATTCTTTATTTCTTCTCTGGCAGTTTGTGAGGATTTTTTTCTGATATTGGATAAAGGGGGAGGTTTGACTGGGAGTGGGAGGTGTGGATTTATTTTAAAAATATATTATATACTACCATTTATTTTCTATTTTCCCAACTTCAATTTGCTTGCACACATACACATTTGGGGTGCAAGCCAAGAACAGAACCTCTATCCTAAGTGATATCCTAACTGCCCACTCACCCGTCCGCCCGCGCTGCCACCTGCCTGTGGCCGCCCGCCCATGCCCCCCCCCCCCCCCACCCGCCCCCTCACCCCGCCCACCACCTAGGGCGCAAAAACACCTAGCGCCGGCCCTGATTCCGGGACGCCCCTATGCTCTGGGAAGTCAAATCGCACTAAATCGTGGTGGAAACGACAAACGACAAACGGAAACGACAAATTTTTGAAAAATTTCGCGACAAACTGAAACGACCTGAAACAGACCCGTTCCAACAAATGAAAACTCGAAACGTCATTTTTTCTGGTCGTGCCCATGTCTACACACAATATAATGCCGTGTGCCTTGTTATCAGAAGAACAGTCTCCCTGTGTGGAGCTTATATATACAGGTGGTGTTGTGATGTGATTGGGTGAGAAATTGAACCAGATCATATACTTTGTCAAGGCCTTAGTCAATCTTTTATACCTACCAACTACTATTGAAATACATGGGAGAAAAAAATCCTTATACCAGATCCAAGACTGGTAAAATATTTCACCATTTAATAGGCATGTTTCTCATTTTGGAGAATATAAAACACAGGTGTAAATCTTCTTTTTCCTTCCACTGTCTACCATTCTGTTTATGTGATTTGTTCCAGTAGTAGATCTTCCCTGGTTAGAACAGCAAAGAATGGTCTACAAACCTGTTTAAGTTTTCTGTCAGCAAATCTAACATGGAATGTATCTAGCATCCCAACAGCATAGCCTCCCAGGCAGGGTGGGACAAGTATAGGATTACATAATGAACCTCAATGTGCAGAAAACATTTCTTAGCCAATATCCAACCATTCTTCTTTGCTGGAAGTTTAGTGGATTATCTGAAAAAGCAGGCCTCCATCAGTCTACATTAATCTGTTCCTTTTAACAGCAGGAGGTGGTGGTGGTGGAGGAGGAGGAGGAGGAGGAGGAGGAGGAAAGCAGCTTTTTTTAAAAAAATGGGCTCACTATATGGTATATTCCTATTGTGTTATGTTGCCTTACTTATGATAACAAAAAGACCAGAGGAAAATAGTAGCAACATGCATGAATTAAAAAAACAAAAAACAAAGCACCAGCCCCAATTTTCTGTATTTTCCAGAAAAATAAGCCATCAGTGTTAGGCTGTATAATTGACACCATTGCTTAGGGAACAAACCTATGAATCTTATTAGAGACAAATTCATTACTTTAAATCCACCCTTAGGATGCAGAGCTCATCAAAGGAACCTCAGGAGGCTACAGCTGAGAGGATGAGATGATTTGAGGCTACAAATCTACAGATTTGCTGTAATTAACCTGAACTAATTATTGTCAGGTATTGGGTCAGACATCCTGGAGCCAGGTATTTCGGCCTAGTTTTGCAGGATATTCTGTTTGCATGATGCAATTGTTTCACTGACAAAACCTCCCAAAAATATCTTGCTAAATTAAACCAGTCCTAACACTAGGGCAAAATGGACAAAGGACATCACTTTCTTTAGAAAACTTCATTGTAAATCTGTAAAATATATATTATTAGAATAATACTGATGATTGTGTAGAAGTTAGGAAGTTATAAGCTGTATCTATTAGTCTAATTCAAATAACTAGCAAGCACCCTAATTCGGTATCATCAAGATGATTTTTGCCTAACCGTTTTCAAAGCAAGGTTTTTATACAGAAACAATAACTTTTTCTGATACATTGATGATACTGTAGTGATAACAAAAAGATCAAAAGAAAAATGAAGGAATAGCTCTGTTGTTAGAAGAAGTGAGGTTCAGTTCTTTATGATTTATTTTATTTTATCTGTAAAATCTATGTCCTGCCTCTCAGTACAGGCAATCTTAGATCATGTCACAACAGCCCAATTGTAGCTAACACTTCAAAAATAAATAAATAATAAAAACAAAACAGGAACCTTTACAGAGAGACAGTTATTTCCTAAAGAAATGACCAGTATTAAGGGATGTCCCATGATGAGAGGTTTAAAGGTTTATCAATGATGGCATCACCATCAGAAGCCTCTGTCGGTAACCGCAAAGCTCAGAGAGGGTTATGGGGGGTGGGGGGATGTTCCTTCAGACACCTAAGTCCCAAAGTTTTATGACTTCATGGGCAGCCCCATATAGACTTTAGTTATAGTAATGCTACAAGTGCATGGTACAAAGTGGCCAGGTGATCTCACACCAGGAATGGATATACTTGGCAAACAAACTAGAGATGAAAAGAGATACCTTTTGGCCACTAAGGCTACCAGGGCTTCTAAAGGCAAACCAAACTCCTTTCTATGGCGGGCAAAGAAAACATTTTTGTTTCTTGAACCTAAAAATTGCCTATTCACCGTACCTGTTCCCCAGATCCAGCTTCCATTTTACTGGTCTTTGTCTAACCGATTGCTGACTATAGATATCAATCCAGTCCTTGACAATGAGAAGTAAAGCTAGACACAAACAATGTATTGTGGGTGTTTGCATGTGATTGAGGGCGGTACACACATTTCTTCTGTTCATATTTATGAGGTCTAATGCATGCACCCCCTACACACATCTAAGAACAAAGGAGAAAAATATGGAATGGAAAGTATTAGTAGCATTTTTCTCTCTCTTTAAAATATCGACTTAAATTTGTAATGGCAGCAATAAGCTTGCTTGGAAAAGACAAAGGAGCTGGCATGGAATATCAGGCAGTTGGTGCTTGCAGTGGTTTCAAAAAGATCTAGAGCAGGCCTGTCCAACAGGTAGACCGGGGCTACCAGTAGCCCGTGAAGGGTTCAAAAGTAGCCCACCAGCCATCAATTAAAAAAAGTGAGGGGATAAATTCTCCACCCCTCCCTCCCTCTTCCCAAGGACCACCACTGCCCCAGCAAAGTTCTGGGTCTGCCAGCCCACTGTCTCAGCCGAGCGGGGCAGTTAAAGGGCCATGGTGCATTGAAATCTGTTCCCTCCAGAACAGATTAATTGGTTTTCAATACATTCCTATGGGAAACTGCTGCTCTACTTACAAAAGTTTTTACTTATGAGCATTTATTTATTTATTTATTTATTATATTTATACCCCACCCATCTTCCCGTCAGAACTCTGGGCGGCATGTGCTCGGAACGGATAAAATTCATAAGTAGAGGTTTTAGTGTAGTAGCCCTCAGGCACTTTGGGCTGGAAAAAGTAGACCTTGGCCTGTTCAAAGTTGAACAGCCCTGAGCTAGAGGGATGGGGAGAAGACTGGTTTATGCATATCCATTCCTAAAATACAGAAGGTGCACCAGTCCCTGGCATCTCTAGGAAAAAAGTAGTAGGAAGCCACAACTCCTGCTGGACAGCTGCTGCCAACTGGAATGTAGTTTGGCCAGATAAAATGGTGTTATAGGCAGACTGGGTTGCAAGGCAAAGTAAATCGAGTACTGCAGATACAATAAAATATATCTAATGGGCATCAAATACAATAAAATATATCTAATGGGCATCAAATTCAGTATTAAGAGATTAGACTGTGGGTGTGGGTGTGGGTGTGGGTGTGTCTCTTTTGGGATGACAGATCCTCCAGCATCTAAATTTGGGGTGGGTGGAGGAGGTGCTAGCACATAGTCAGATGCAAAATGTGCAAACGGAAAAAATGTGCACAATTATTGGCAGAGATCAGGTCAGAAGAAGTGAGATGGCTCTAATAGTGAGGCATCACTCTTGTCTGTCAATAATGCCCCATAGAAATCCAGCTTAAAACTGTTCCTATAACTGGCAAGTGTTGGGGAAAATTTAATATTCAATGTGTATGCTTCTTAAGGATGGATATTTCTCTGTCTTTTGCTGTAGTAATCTTTCAGCAGTGTTACTTAGCAGGGCATACTGCCTAAGACTGGTTGAACCAGTCTAGTTTGCAACAAAGTTGAGTCAACAGCTTACATGAAATTTTCCATGACTGAGGGCCTGGGTTATTTTCCATTGCTCATGCCCTTGGATTACTGTTGAGCAGTTTGATGTAGCCATGTCCTCTGTCCATTGCCTGTTCTGAAACCTTAAGGGACATGTTTGCCTGACTAAATGACTGTTTAAAAGCAGCTTGCTTATTGGTGACGTGACAAATGCCTGATTTGGTGGAATGCATTCCTACTAGAGATGGACACGACTAGGGAAAATGACGTTTTCGAGTTGTCGTGTGTCGGAGGCAGCCCGTTTCCGCTCGTTTCCATTTTTCGCGAAATTTCACAAAAATTTGTCATTTCGTTTTTCATTTTTTCGTTTGTCGTTAGTACTGGTTTTGGGGGGGGTAGCGGGCTCCTGGAGGCATCTCTCTGTGGTGGGTGCCTCCTATCCTCACCCGCCAGCGCTGCTAAAAAAGGGCATGCATAGCCATATGCAATGGATATGCATATTGCAGACGCAGCAGACTGGCAGAGGCACCCCTCTTTTTGGGGTGCCTTCCCTGCAACAGTCGGTGAGACACAGTCAGGCAGCACTTGCAGGCATGGTTTGCATGGCACACAAATGCTGCTGCAGGAGTCAGCCAGAGCCACAAGTGACGGACTGGCAGACTCTTTGCACCCGCTCCAAGGGAAATGTACTTGCGTGTAGTGCAATGCAAGTAGATCTGATTTAGGGTTAAGACAGGTTAGCGCAAGGGCTAGGGTTAGGCTAGTTATGGGTGAGGTTAGGGTGAGTATTGGGGTGCACCTCTGGGTGCCTCTGACCCACTTAGAAGGACAGTGTACTGGCGTATGGGTTAGGCTTAGGCTTAGGGTTCGGGTTCGGGCTACGGTTAGTGGGCTGTTTATGCCTGATTGGCACATCCCAGAAGTCTCTGTGGTGGGCCATGCGATTGGTGGAAAATTTGCATGGTCCACTGGCCCATCATTGCGAATGTGCAGTTGTAAAAATAAAATAAAATAATATAAAATAAAATCAACGGAGACTTTTTTTTCAAGAAAAACCCACTGCTGCTACTGTAAAAATTCAAGCATTTAAAATAGCTAATTTTCGCATGTTTCTGTGGTGCTTTGGTGGGGTTTTGGACGACGATTTAAAAAAAATATTGCGGTCGCCATTTTAGATCCCCCGCACTGCATGGCAAATGGATGCGCCCTCCCAGCCTGGTACAGTCTCCAAAACCTAAAATAAAATTTAAAATAAAATAAAAGGTGTAAAAAAATAAAATAAAATAAAATAAAATCAACGGAGACGTATTTTGGCAAGACAAACCCACTGCTGCTACTGTAAAAATTCAAGCATTTAAAATAGCTAATTTTCGCATGTTTCTGTGGTGCTTTGGTGGGGTTTTGGACCACGATTTAAAAAAAAAAATATTGTGGTCGCCATTTTGGATCCCCCGCCACTGCATGGCAAATGCCTGGTACCAGCAGCCCAGCCCAGCACTAGCCTGGTACACCCCAAATAAAACACCCTTCTGGCCTGGTAGGTGCCCTCAGACAGTTTTCGCCTGCTTTTAGGGCCGGGAATGGGGTTTTTTTAACAAAACTTTTTTCTGTGCCACTTGGCATCGTGGGATCGCCGTGATGCCATGGTGACAAATCAGACCCAATTATTCTTTAGTCGGTTCGAGTTCGAGTTCTGGCGGAGTAATTCCCGTTACCGTTTCCAAATAAAATAACGGGAATTCCGCTAAAAATACCCTTCTCCCTCCTGCCCGACAATACCATAAAAGCTGTGTGCCAACTCCTTGTCAGTGTGTGTATTCTGCTATCTGTACTGTGTACCTTCACGTGGAATAAATTACTTTGGCTACTTTACTCCCCATTTCTTATTCAGCCTCCAAACCCATTGAATGAATGCACCTCTGGATGTGATGAGGCCACACTCACAAATGCCTACTTGCCCTGCTTTTCATCCTGAACATTGTACTCCTAATAACATGAACATCTCTGTCTGAGTTTGGACAGCTGCAATGCCCCTATTTTAAAAAATTGTCTATGGAATGCTGATTTGCACTGTTGCCCAATATCTATTCCTGCACTCCAGAGATGGGCACTCACTGTGGTTCAGCATTCCGTCATGGTTCATCGGATTGGACCTAACAGTGTTACATGGGCACCCTTGATTCTGTGTCGCACTTGCTCCCTGGGGTGCTCTGCCAGAAGTAGCAATGTGGGCACCCATATTAGGAGGTGGGGCACAGAATTCAGGGCATCTGCACAACACCTGTAGGCTGATATGCTAAACTGCAGTAAGTGCCCTTCTCTACTACACTTCCATGAAGTTATAACAAACGTTGGTGGACTTGCTGATAATTTTGTTGATTTCACAATTAAGACCTGGATATGGACTTTCAATCAACTACAGTAAAACAGCAGATATATTTCAGTTTTTCTAAGCTTCCCTTGCCGTCCTATGGACACATATCAATAATGTACCACCATAGTATGAAAACGTTATGCCTCAATATTTGAACATTTATGTTTCATTTTCACTTTTTTCTTATAAAGGTATCTGTAGTTTGCCCAAAATGTATCTGTACAAAATCTAATTCTTAAAAGTCAATGTTACAAACACAAACCACCACAGTTTGCATAATTTTTTACTCTGTGAACATTTTTTACTAAATTTGCTAAAGGAAGGAAAGAAGGAAAAAGGAAAAAAGTAGTGCATGGTTACATGCTGTTCTTGCATTAAAAGTGCTATAAAATACTTCATATGTTTGCATGATGAAATGAATAATTCTGCAGTTAGTCATTCTATATATAAGGATGAGTCAAACGAGGATCTACATCAATATCCTTTTGTTTAATACAAAATATTTTGTTTAATATAATGCTATCTAGTATTAGATAGTTTATTGACTATTTCTTTATTCACATATTCTTTTTAAAAAATTCAAATACTCAAATAAGAATGATATACAAATGGTATACAGTACATTAAAATCCAGTAATGAATTATGTTTTGTGCTAATGTATGATAATAAAATAGCATCTTTGTCTTTCCATTTCACCGTGCCAAAAAGAAAAGTTATTTACCTGTAACTTGTTCTTTGAGTGGTCATTCTGTGAATTCATACACATGGGTTTCCTCGTGCCTGTGCAAGGTCACTTGGAGCTTTAACAGAGCTTTAATGGCAATCACCTGCTGACCTCCTCCCTCCTCATATAGGCATGCCTGTACTATACGCTCTCAGTTCGATCACCTTGCCTGCCGCTGTTGAGAAACACCATACAAATTATGAGTGTTACAGGTAAGTAACTTTTCTTTCTTCTTTGTGATCTTCTGTGAACACACACATGGGTGACTAGCAAACTTACTCACCTGAGAGCTTTTGCTTTTTTCCCAAATGGGGAGAGGAACTGAGAGGGAAGAACTCCCTGCCCCATGAGGGGAGGAGATGGGCAACTAGGGAACCAGAGTTGTTTAGAGAATAAGAGAAAAATAAAAGTTTTACTCTTGCAGTCTGCAGAAGCTCTGGCTCAAAGCAACTCAAGCAGGGGCAAGAGAAGAACTGAGAGGGTATGGTAGGGGCATGACCAGATGAGGGGAGGAGGTATGCAGGTGATTGTCATTAAAACTCTGTTAAAGCTCCAAGTGATCTTGTGGAGGTACAGAGGAAATCCGTGTGCGTGTATTTACAGAAGACCATGAGAAGAACCAGGAAGACAAGACGCCATGAACACTAAGGAGACCCTTGTAATATGCATGTTAGGTGTGGGGTATTTGGGCTATTTAAATTATTTTAGTTAATTGAAATTTATCTGCAGTATCATCCTCAGTCAATAGCTAGTAGATTTCCCAGTTGCATGGGAATTGGACAACATTTTATGGTTCTGTAGGATCCTCAACTCTCCAAATAGCTGAAAGTAATAAACAAAACATTCTACTACATGGTAAAGCAGTCAGGAGGGTGAGAGTGAGCAGATTCATGTGAGGCTAATTATTATATTAGAGATCATTTATGTGACTTCTAAACTATTTCCCCTTGCAGTGAAATCCTACATGTGTTATCTCAGAAGTAGGTAACTGACTGTAATGGGATTTGCTTTCAACTAACTATGTATTGAGTTATACTGTATTCTCAAAACAAGAGCTGCCTTAACACTTATCCTCTATGACTGGTGAGAAAAAACAACAATATACTGCTCAGAGTGGCCTTTGTTGCTAGATGGGTGGTATATAAATCCAATAGATAGATAGATAGATAGATAGATAGATAGATAGATAGATAGGTAGATAGATAGTCCACATCTATCTATCTATATCTATCTATCTATCTATCTATCTATCTATCTATCTATCTATCTATCTATCTATCTATCTATGTTCTGACTCTGATAAGAATGCCAACACAATGAGGGTTAAGATTCACATTGTGATTCTGGGTATAATTAAGGGTAGGTTTTCATACAGACTTAGATCTCCTGATTCCAGTGAGAACTCCACTGTCCCCCTCAAATACACTACAACAACCTTTGAAGAACCAATACATGTCATGTCTACTTGGTTACAATGAAGTTCATAGAAAATGGGATAGGATACTTCCCTTCCCAAAAGCTTGCATTGTGTGGGACCAATTTTGTCCTGTGTGTTTTTTAAAATTAAATGAGGCGGGAGGGGAGACCCTTGTACATGGTGTGTGGTTAAATTTTCAATAAATTGCTTCCAACATTCCAGTCACAATACTACAGCCTACCTTGTATGTCTCATCCTTTCTGAATTTTGTACCCATATGTGGCTCTGGCATAGTAAAAAAATCCTATGCTGGCACAGGAGGATTAATGCACATCTTAGTGTCATCATATTGGAAAGACATGCAAGAAAGATGAAAATACAAAAGCTGCTTTAAAGCCTTTAGTGAATTGAGAGCAGAGCTGATCTGGAGACTTCCCACACTCTTAGGCACTATTAGTGTGCTTATTTGCTGGCGGTTAATTAACCATTTGCTCAATTAAGGACCACAGTGACAGACAGCTCAGGAAATGATTTTGTCTCAAGGGAAGTAGGTTAACTACAAGGTTTGTCCAGGTTAAATGCATAGGATGGCCCCTTATGCTTTGTCAAATGAGGTGGGGTGGGGAAAAGGACATTACCAAGCAAAAGAGGACATTAATTAGTATGCTCTGATTTATTTGTACTGTTACAATGTAATCACAATCCATCTCACCATAGTAGGACAGGCTATCAAGGGACCTGAGTCCATGCTCAGTCTCATGTTCTCCAGGCATCCCGTGTGACACATTCAACCCCCACTTCTCACCCTTATTTTTAAACAGGACTTGGATTTCACAGATGTTAAAGAAATTGGCACTTTTGAGTAGAGGAATGTAGTAAGGCATGTCACACCACCTATACATGCAGCAGGCATTCGAATAAAGAAAAGTAAACTGACATGTGGAATGCCTTGCTGCATCAAAAGATGCCGCGAACTCTCCTGTACTTCCAATGGACACCACTACAGAATAATTGCTAATATCTCAGAGATAAGATGTGACTAAAACAAACCCCTTTGAAACACCATGTTAAGTGGTAATTGTATTCCCTCTAGATTTTTTGTGTGTGCTGTTAATCTCATGGCTTCTTTCCAAGTCAGCAAAATGCATTATCTGAGTAATCAGAAAGCTATTAAAGTCTTTGTGTATTTATGCTCTTCTTTATGCAAAGTATCACTGTTTTTAATTGTAGATCTTTAAGATACTATATATTTGAAACACAGGGATGTGCTTTTAAATCAGCAGAACAAAGTAACAGCTAATATATGCAGGGGGTGGTAAAAAAAGCTAAAGCACAAAACGAACTTAGACTGGCCAGAGACATTAAAGATAATAAAAAGGGTTTCTTTAGTTATGTCCGCAGCAAAAGGAAAAATAAGGAAATGATAGGCTCTCTGCATGGTGATAATAACCAGTTACTAACAGGAGACAAGGAAAAGGCAGAACTATTCAACACCTTCTTTGCCTCTGTTTTCTCCAAAAAGGAAGAAAGAGATCCACTGGGGCAAAGACTAGATGAGGTAGGATGGGAATTACAACATAGAATAGGTAGAGAGCTGGTACAGGAACACCTGGAAACATTAAATGAATTTAAGTCTCCGGAGTCAGATGAATTACACCCAAGGATATTAAAAGAACTGGCGGAAGTAATTTCAGAACCATTGGCAATAATATTTGAGAAGTCCTGGAGAACAGGGGAAGTCCCCATCGACTGGAGGAGGGCTAATGTTGTCCCCATCTTCAAAATGGGGAAAAAAAGAGGACCCAAATAATTACCGCCCAGTCAGCTTGACTTCAATTCCTGGAAAGATGCTAGAGAAGATTATTAAACAGGCAGTCTGCAAATACTTAACAAACAATGCGGTCATTACAAGAAGTCAACACGGGTTTCTTAAAAACAAGTCATGCCAGACTAATTTGATCTCTTTGATAGAATTACAGGCCTAGTGGATGAGGGGAATGCTGTGGATATTGTTTATCTGGACTTTAGTAAGGCCTTTGATAAGGTTCCCCATGGTATTCTTGCTAAGAAGTTAGTAGAAAGTGGGATAGATAGTGCTACTGTTAGGTGGATTTGTAATTTGTTGACTAATCGCACCCAAAGGGTGACCATAAATGGCCTCTCTTCAGCTTGGAGAGATGTGACCAGTGGGGTGCCCCAGGGTTCTGTTCTGGGTCCAGTGCTATTCAATATCTTTATTAATGACTTGGAGGAAGGAATAGAGTATGCTAATTAAATTTGCAGATGATACCAAATTGGGAGGGGCTGCAAATTCCCTAGAGGATAGGATGAAAATCCAAAAAGACCTTGACAGACTAGAATGCTGGGCCAAAGCTAACGAAATTTCAACAGAGGGAAATGTAGGGTACTACATTTAGGTAAAAAAAATGAATTGCACAAATATAAGATGGGGGATACTTGGCTGGAGGATAGTACCTGTGAAAGGGATCTGGGAGTCTTGGTGGACCACAAATTGAACATGAGTCAGCAGTGTGATGCGGCGGCCAGGAAAGCCAATTTGATTCTTGGTTGTATCAACAGAACCATAGTGTCTAGATCAAGGGAAGTGATAGTACCACTCTATTCTGCTCTGGTCAGACCCCACCTGGAGTACTGTGTCCAGTTCTGTGTGCCTCAATTTAAAAAGGATGTTGACAACCTCGAGCGGGTACAGAGGAGGGCTACCAGGATGGTTGAGGGTCTGGAGGAAATGTCTTATGAGGAACAGCTTAGGGAACTGGGAATGTTTAGCCTCTCTAAAAGAAGACTGAGATGGGATATGATAGCTATGTTTAAATATTTGAAAGGATGTCCTATTGAAGAGGGAACAGGTTTGTTTTCTATGGCTTCAGAGACTAGGACTCGGGGCAATGGTTTCAAACTACAGGAAAAGAGATTCCATTTGAACATTAGGAAGAACTTCATGACAGTTAGAGCTATTCGGCAGTGGAATATGCTGCCGCGGAGGGTGGTTGAGTCTCCTTTTTGGAGGTTTTTAAGCAGAGGCTGGATGGCCATTTGTCAGAAATATTGTGATGGGGGTTCCTGCATGGCAGGGGGTTGGACTAGATGGCCCTTGAGGTCTCTTCCAACTCTATGATTCTATGATTCTATGATTCTATATGAATAAATTTATATTGATTAGATCCACAGGTAGGCATACTTAGCAGAACCCAATTGATATTAGTAGGATTTAAAATATACTTTACTCACAAGTCCTACTGACAGAAGTGAATCTGATCTCAGAATGATGAAAGTCAGTGTGGTGTACCATAGAGGGTGAGGGACTTGGGCTCAGGACACCCATGTTCAAAGCCCCACTTGTCCATGAAAACACGTTGGTCAGGGACAATAGTAAAACCACTCCTTAAGTATCTTGCATAGTTTGGGAACCCTATTAGACTTGCAGAAATGTGTGTCCAACTTAGGGCTTGCTCACACCTGGCAAAAGAACCCCAGTTATGCCAATACAGCCATTTCAAAATATTGATTTGTAACTTTCTAAGCACACAATTAGAGATGGGCACGAAACAAACTTTTAGCTTATTTCATTATTCGTTTTGTTACGTAATGAAATGAATAACAAACCCCAGAGTGGATTTAGAACAAAACGAACTGAACAAAAAAAAATTGTTTGGTTTGCTTTGTTTCATTAATGGCAGTGCCAGAGATGTCTCCTACCTGCTGGTGCTGCTGGTCCTTCCTGGAGGGTCCGTCTGGTCTTCCTGGCTGCAACCAGTAAAAAAAAAAAGTCAACCGGCTGCGCTATGGCTGGTAGGCGTCTGTGGTTGGCAGTAATAAAATAAAATAAAATAATAAAAAATAAAAAAATAAAAGATCCAGTGTGCAGGCCCCGGTACTGGTCCACGAGCACTGGACCTGGCCTGTGGACCGGCAAAAAACCCTCCATCTGGTGTGTGGGCTGGTACCGGCCGACAGGTCGCAGAAATGCCTGTGGAACCAGCCCATGGCCAGCAAAAAAAAAAACAAAAACCCTGATCCGCATGCGGGCCGGTATCAGCCCGTGAGCACTGGAACCGGCCAAAAAGAAAAATTTTAAAAAGCTGACCAGCCTTCGCTATAGCTGTAGCACAGACCATGTGGTCGGCAGTAAAAAAATAAAAATAAAAATTTAAGTAAAATAAAATAAAATAAAATAAAATAAAATAAAATAAAATAAAAGAGCTGGCCCATGAGCACCAGAACTGGCCCGCAGGCCGCAGAACTGGTCTCAAAAGAAAAAAGAAAACAAAAAAAGCCAACCAGCACACGCTACAACTGTAGCGCAGGCCACATGGTCAGCAGTAAAAAAAATATTAAAATTAAATTAATTTTTTTAAAAAGGAGCACCAACCCAGCCCCGGGGGGGGCAAGTTGGCGCCCTAGAATAAAGAAGCGGTTGGCACTTGGAAAAAAAAGAGATGCTGGCCCCAAGTCAGCACATCAAAAAGCCCCTGTGACCAGGATCAGGATCACCGCCGCCGCCGCCGCCGCCTGGTAATGATGATATTCATGACTGAAGAAGATGATGATGATGTGGATGATGTGGATGATGTGGATGAGGATGCTGCCAGTGCAGTTTGTGCAGTTGTCATCAACCTCTGTGTGTTTAATTTTTTTAAATGTTTTTCCCGCCCGTGTGCTGTCAAGTGGATTAAATCGTGCAAAACAGGGGAAAAGAATAACAAATCAATGTACCAATGAAATTGCTGGGGGCTCTTGTACTTACCCCCAGCCTGGCCCTACCCCGAAAGGGGCTGTGAGAGCCTTCCCGGGCCTTCTGGAGGCCCCAAAAGGGCCTCCCTGTGAACCAGAAGTGACTTCCAGTGAACCAGAAATCATTTCTGAGGCCCTTGACAGGCCTAGAAAGGCTCTCGGAGGCCTCAGAAATGATTTTCAGTGATCTGGAAGTCACTTTAGATTCACAGGGAAGCCCTTTTGGGGCCTCCAGAAGGCCCAGGAAGGCCCTCACAGGCCTGTTTGGGGCAGCTCCACTCATGGGGTAAGTATGGGAGGCTTGAAACAAGACTTTCCCCCCTTACCCTAGGGGGGGCCTTTTTCATATACTGTGGTCCCGCGATATAGCAGGACCACAGTATATGAACCACAAAAGGGCGAGGGACCACTGTACTGCCATTAAAAGCGGGAAGGTAAAACAGTGTTTCCTTGCAGTCATGCCGGCCACATGGCCATGGACTTGCACAACACTGGCTCTTTGGCTTTAATACACGACTAGCACGCATGTGTGTGTGTGTGGGGGGGAGGACTTTACCTTTACCTTACCGGTGTAGTTGAAGCATAAGTACTCCAGAAGTCCTTGTGCAGTACCTAAGCACTTAAAAAAACTTTCCATGTTCTGTTGAAAACCTGAAAGCTGACCATCTTAATATCATGAATACGTTAAAGTCAGTAATTTGCTGAAAGGCCAAGAGGAGGGAGGGATGAAGGGGAATGTATTTCCTAGAAGCACAAATTAGCCTAGTAACACTTTTAGCAACATGAAACCCTGAATGAAATGGATGAAAGCTAAATGGCTCTCTGCTGGTATTTAATGAGAATGGTTTTTTAATGGAAACAACTATTAATTGGGCATATCAATGCTCAGGGTCCAGCAAGACAAGATATAAGGAAGAAGATTCTTTTTGGGAGGGGACACTAATTGGAATCCCGCAGGGTTGCTCTGGAGATGTTACTCTGGGAAACTATTTAATCCATGCCTCCTATGTCTTCTCCTTCATCATCTTTTTGGAGAAGCACTAGTTGTGGGGAGACAAAGATAGATTTGGAATAATTATGAGAAAACCCAAACCATAGTACTGTATGCGTAAGCACTAAATATACTCAAAGTGGGTAAATCCCACTGAAAACTTTTGAATTTTGAGTTAGGATACACAGGACTGAAGTGAGGGGAAATGCCTCGCTCTCTCTTCCAGTTACATGATATGCCCAAACTTTCAATATTAATGTTCTTATATTTTTATTAGACACTATTTAGGCTTTCATTGACGTCCTTCTCCCACACTGAAGCCAACTGTATGCAAATAAATGCACCGGAAAATAAATGAGTATTGCTAGAAATGGAAGACGTGTAAACAAATTCCAAAGCTTTGAAGCAAAGATAAGGCTTTGGTGAGATTATATTCTCGTTTTAGAATTCTAACCAACCTAGTCTTTTGGATGAAATGGGGATGAAATTTTCTGATGTAAAATATGTCTGCATTTTTTATTCATCTGATCATCCATGCCCATAGAATACATTAGGTTTTATAATGTATTTCTTGCTTGGAAGGAGCATAAATCATAAAACATTTTGTGCACTTGCCAAAGGAAATAGTCCCTTGGGACATGGAAATGTTTAAAACCTGCCTTGTATCAAAAGTTGCTAACAATGTAAATTAGAGACCTGTTTATGGTCAACTATAGATCATAGGACATCACTAAAACAGCCATGTGTAAAAATAACTGTAGAATAAACAATTCTACTAGCAAAAGATAGGAAAGCAAGTTATCCTACAGTGTTCCACAAACACGTTTCTGTGATGCATTTTTTCATTTGATCAAGATTTTATTTCATGTATGATTTGTGTGGTTGTCAAACCTTCATTACAAATATTTGAGGGGGAAATTTTCATGATATGTATTGAGCAAGGCTGACATTTATAATTTCTCTAAAAATTTCCATAAAACTGCACAAAATACTGGGTTTGTGCACCAGTTCAGGGATACATCAAATATTCTCCTTATCTCAATATCTACCCAGAGTTTTGTGTGCCAAAGTACCTGTTCTTTCCTTATACCAAACACAATAGGACAGGGAACTCTTTTCCTTTTTTTTTTTAAAAAAGGAAATATTAATTTATTTGGCATTCATGATCATCACATATTTATATTGTACAGCAGTGGGCAAGAATGGTCTTCTATATATGTACACCACTTCATAGATATTCAGAAATCCTCATTAAAAAGCTGGACTGAGCACAATCTTTTTCCCCTCAGAAGAAGCAAAGATTGAGTGAGTCAGAAAAGGGTTGTTACCTTCATCCATAGAAGGTAGGAACAATAGGTAAATAATTTCTCATTCCACCAAACTGGGAGGACCCTTTTAGTCTTAGGACAGGACTAAATGGACACCACCGTGCAGCGATTAAATGGCTGCACTGCAGCTAAAACTGTGCTAACAACATGGGGTTCAATCCCAGGTAGCCAGTTCATGGTTCAGTCTTTTATCCTTCTGAGGTTGGTAAAATGAGTACTCAGCTTGCTGGCAGGGGAGCAATGTGTAGCCTGCATAATTAAATTGTAAACTGCCTAAAGAGTGCTTTATGTGTTATGGAGCAGTATATAAGCAGAACACTTTTGCTTATATATTTTTACACACACACACACACACACACACACACACACACACACACACACACACACACACACACACACACACACACACACACACACACACACATTTATGTAAAACATATATATGTTTTGATGCAAAACATATTTGGAGATTTGATTCCTAGACTTTCTTTTCATAAAAAATGTTTTCAAGCAAACTTTCCCCCAAAATCTCCCCCTTTCTTTTTATCATACCCAAACCATATATATATCCAGTGGTACCTCAGGTTACAACCAAGTTGTTTTTATCCTGCATAGTCAGGGATAAGGTAATTTAAACTGAATACAGTTCCAACAATCTCATCTCCCACCCCGGTGCAGTGTTGGGGAAACATAGAGAATGTAATTGTCCCCAGCAGTTGGAGAGCAAGATAGAAGCTATTCAATATATGGCCTCTTGTCCTGTGGCAGAGGACAGAGACAGCAATAGTTCTGAACCTCTAAAGATTAGAACAGGGAGGGTGAGGTAAAGACTCCACATCTTTCCACTAGAGGCCTGCTCAATAGGAGACTAACCAAGCTGGACAATTGTAGGATTAGTGTTGTTAAAGTAGTTTGCAGTTACTTTTTTTACATGTTATTTGTTTTCTATATATACTAAACAAAATAAAACAAATATGTTGCTTGTCTCCTGACATGTTACAAAGTCAATCACAATTTTCCAACATTACAGCCCAATGTAATTCATATTTCCTTTCCCAACTTAAAAGAATATATTTTCATACTTAATTTCCTTTTCATCCCATCTATCTTTATATACATCTATTTTGATCTAATACAAAAAAATATAGGGATAGCAAAATACAATATTGAACTAGCCTGTATGGTCTTAACAGAGTACTCAATCCTGATAATTAATTCTTCAATTAGCTAAACCACTTAGGATATATTTTAGCTGACTTAATATACAATAGATGTTCTTCTAAGAAATGCCTGATTTCAAAGTTCTTCTATAAGTCAAGTTAATACTTTATGGGCTATTACAATAGAGTTACATCTTGGTCTACATATTTCACTCTATGTATACAAGTTCTTATATATACCTAACAGATTAACATTTATTTATACATATTTCAGATTGGTCTTCACGTTTCCGTTTTCCATTTGCCATATCACGACAATCAATTAATAGCTTCAGACAGTCAAAATACAAAGAACATTTTAAATGTAATCAGTTCACTAAACCAAACATTCCCTTTCTGGATTTTCTCTTTTTCTGCCAGGTCCACCATCTTTACAAGTTGTTTTTCTATCTTGATAGATGCTTTGTTGGTGGAAAGTTCCCAAGCTCTTCTCTCCTCTGCATTCACATCCAACAGAACAAATGTGTCCATCTTCCTCCTCTCTAGATTGAGTCCATCCACAGATTTATCCCTCACAGATCATATTGCATTTGTTTGCAGATTAAAATCAGCTCTCTGTTCTGGTTCTGTCTCCTGATCAAGATTAATTTCAGCTCTCTTCACGGGTTCATCCTGCACAGCTCCCGTTGTAGCCATCTGTAGACTAAAATCAGCCCTCTGTTCTGGCTCTGCATCCTGATCAAGATCCAAAATCTCTATATCCTCATAAGATGGTTGCATTTGTGATGTAATGTTATCTATTATTTTCTGTAATCCACATAGAATTGTGTTGGCAAACTCTTGATCTGACAATTTCCAGCTCATTGTGTTCTTATAACTCACATCAAAGGATTAATATCACAGAGGGCCTTTTCACACGACCCCTAAGATCCGCTGGCCCCTTAAATTCGGACCAGAGATCTTAGGGGTTTGTAGCTCTTCGTGCATCTCCACCCCTCCATACTTCCTGGCTGCCAGCTGAGTGAGGGGAGGGAGGAAAAAAGGGACAGAAGAATAAAACATTACCTCCCAGTGTTGGTGGACGCTGCCGGGGGAGCCCCAGTCACTTCCTGGTTCCTCTTAAAGGGGTGGGAGGCAAAAAACAAAAACAAAAAGAAGCGAGGAGAGCCCAGCACATCCGCATCAAATATTTTTCACTTCCCAAAAGCAGGTACAAGAAAAGTATGGTGGGTCGCGCTAAAGTGGGCGGGGTCACACTTAATTGTCTGCAAACTCCAGAGATGGTGGGGAAACATTTTTAAGCTCCGGAGCTTGCAGCCATTTGCAGCGGAGCTTAGGGGTCGTGTATAAACGCCCTTAGTTGTAGTTGCTGCCACTCATTTTCCAAGAGGGAGAGGTATAAAAGCAGGAGGCTGGATTTAATGAAAAAAGGGGAAAGAAGCAGACAGAGCAAAGCCATCTACTGTCCAGCATATTATTTTGAAAATATTGGAGTCCAACCAATGTCAAATAAATAAACATTCCTTTGAAAAACAGCTTTCCCAGTGCTGCCCTCAAGCCATGTCCTTGTTTCTACCACATAGAAAAGGAACAAAGGAGAAAAAAAGTTTCCTTTAAAAAAAATTTCTACCAGCCCAGAAAAGCAGTAGGCAGAAAGGCAAAGCAAATGTATAAAAACAAGTGTGAAAGAAATCACTTCTTTGAATAGCTCTAACTTTTGACACATTCATAACCCTTCACTGAAAGCTGTTCTACGGGGTGGGGTGGGGAGTGGGGTAGTGCTTGTTTGAAGAAAAAGATCAAAACATCACTGTAGTGTTCACCCTTTTTACTGTGTATGATGTGACTGTACAGGAGGGGGAATAATGGGTGAATGTTTATTCCCAAATATGGAATGCGGAGGCAGAGCCTTAGTGCTTAAATAGCTCCACCTGAGGCAGTTAGAGTGTGATAGGGCAAAGATAGGGAAACTGACAGGCACTGAAGAAGAGACAGGGCAGTTAGGGAACTGTCAAGTTTGAGTGAGGGAATTAGATCAGTATTTGAGTGAACTGCTTGGAGAAATGTAACAGAACACCAGTGAACTGTATTCAGCATCTTATTGCATTCAACATCTTATTTGTTTAATTTTTCCTTCTTCTCCCCCCCCCCCTTTCTCTTCCTGAGCCGCCCATGCCATTCCATGCGGAGGGTATTGTACCCTCCTATTTTTATTGATGCCTCTGATTTTATGCTCGTTTGTTGTTGTTTTTTTCTTTTTACTGTACACTGCCCCGAGTTCCGTTATGGAAGATGGGGTGGTATATAAATATAATAAATAAATAAATAAATAAATAAATAAATAAATAAATAAATAAATAAATAAATAAATAAATAGTATTCAATAAAATTTCATTTTATTTTTCCATGTTAAACCTTGTCTGGGACTCAATGATTGAACTGGGATACCTGACTGGGGGCAGCGATACCTGAGACTAGTTGTCTCACTACGGCATAGACTGGAACCGGAAGTCCACGTTATTTTAGTGATACATTCATTGAAACTGAGAAGTAAAAAGAAACCCAGACTCCAGCCATGATATCCGAAGCAGTGGACCGCTGTGCATGTGTGTGTGTGTGTGTGTGTGTATTTTCCCAGGGAAGATCTAGGGGCATGTACAGAGTGATACCTCTCTTGTTTTGGACAGATGAGCATCACTTACATTAACTTTTGGGAGTTAGGTAAATACAGTATAACCATTGAGATACTGTATGTTCATCACTGCCATCCCCATTTCATATTTTCCCAGTTGTTTTATGAAAATTAGGGAAGCATTTGTTAAATTTCTATGGGAGACTTTGTTTTGTTTTTCTCTCATGAAAATGAAACCACCTTTTAGGAAAGTTGATACAATTATAGGAATTCTTGGAGAATTATGGGGATTGCAATCCAATAACATGAAAGAGGACACCACTACCTGACACCAAACCTATGCAGTTTATATGAATTGGGAGACAAGCTGAGAGCAACCAACACCTTGTTCATTTCCCCTCTTTCATCTTAGGGGTTGTTCTGTTCCATATCCCCATTGCTCATTATGACTCTGAAGGCTAGGCTCTGCTCTCCTTCACCACCATTATTTTGGAAATACTGTACATCTTTCCTTCACTCAAGTAACTGCACTATGATGGGTTTCACAGTATAAATCAAACAAATTTGCCAAAACCAAAATGTATTAAATTTATGGTAGTTACAGAGTGGTACCTTAACAGAGTGTAGCTTCATTAGTGAAGTGAGTTTATACATATAATTAGGAGTGATCACTTTGGATAAAGTATAAATTCATGGTTAGGTATAAATTCAAAAAAACACATATTCATTATTACAGTCCATTCCGAATCAGAATTAAAATATAGACTTGTGTACATGAGCACTATTGCTCTCCAGTGGGCTAGAAAGCATCATGGAGGGGTCATCATGATTTATCCTCCACCACAAGAGAAGGGATAGAAAAGGTTTAAAAAAGGGGACAGAAACAATTTATTTTAACAGGAGATGCAGGAGCTGAACTCAGGAGAAAGTGATGAATAGCAAAAGTCCAGAAGGATACGTATTAACCTTGGACCTCACAACCAGGTTTGCAGGTGCTCAAGAAGGACATGCAATTTCTTGGGGGGGGGGGTTATTGAGTACCATCATGGTAAATTATTGTAGTAAATAGGCAATGCTTACACATTTCTTGTATGTGAAACAGCCCCCCTTGTTCTAACAAATGTCATTCCACGGGCAAGGGTCCCTTAGACATTCAGTTTACTCCTCACTTCAAGAGGAAAATCACCTAAGGCTTAACTAGTAATATTAGTTCAAGTGCTTCTACTTAGATATATAGCATGTGTAAAAGTACAAGGAGAGGGGAGGAGAGACCTGCCAAGGGGAAACATCTCCCTTTACAGAGTACATGGGAAAGAGGTCCAGTTCAATGAGGGCTAATTGAACAGTCTTATCATAGAGAAGGAATAATAGGGTGAGGCTTAGTTGAGGAGACATCCATGGTATCTGCTTATGCTGGTTATTTTATGACTAACCATGAATGTTTTACTCAGTTGCGTGCATGAGTATACTTCTGGCAGGGTGAAGAATGGACATTCTAAACAGTTTGCTGGCTAACTCCTCAGACAATATCTTCCTGTATTGATGCCAATGCAGTCACATTTCTTCTGGAGTACAGGAGGAAGCCCCCAAATCTCTATGAACCTTCTGAAACTGACTCAGTTTATCTGACAGGTTGATGGCGGTCCTGCTTTTCTCTTCTCCTTCCTCCCAAGCATTGCAAAATAACTCAGTAACAGCTGGGAAGAAGCCCAACCCATTGGAGGTGGCTTCATGGAAAGGCTGGGAAGTTTTGAGTCCAAATTTTCTCCTGATCATGGGTAAGGGTTTGGTGTGCTCCTGGGGCAACTCAGTCTTAACTACTACTTTGTGTTCAAATAAAGTTAATAGCTCTATAGGCACTAGGCATGGGCATGGAACGCCGAAATTTCCGTTTCTGTTTCTTCGGTTCCGTTAGGTAACAGAAACGGTAACGGTAATTAAGCCGGCCCTGCTCGAACCTGAACTGACAAAAGAAAAATTTGGTCGGGTTTTTCATTTCCATTTGTGGCATCGCGCGATGCGAAGCCCAGGAAAAAAGTTTTTAAAAAAGGTTTTAAAAACCCGATTCCTGGCCGAAAAAGCAGGCGAAAATATGCCTGCCTGAGGCTTTACCACCTACCAGAGAGGTGGTTTCTGGGGGGTCCCCGACCTTTCCCCCCCTCCTCTCCTGCCCTGGGCTGCTTGCACCAGGCTGGGGGGGGTCATATCGTCTCGCCATGCCATGCGGTGGGGGTGGAATCCAAAATGGCGACCACAATTTTTCTTTTAAATTGTGGTCCAAAAAACACCAAAGCACAACAGAAACATGTTAAAATTTATTTATTCTAATGCCTGAATTTTAATAGTAGCAGGCAGTGGGATTTTTATTGCAATAAAACATTGCATTGATTTTTTTATTTTTTATTTTTATTTTTTCAGACCTGCCCATTAATGGGCTGGGCATGGGATGGGACCATGCAATTTTTTTGCTCCATTCCACCAATGGCATGGCCAGGTTTTGACTGACACTTCTGGAGCTCCGACAGGAGCTAAGTGGCATCCGGTTCGGAACACCTCATCCACAGGGAATGAGGTTGGAAAGGGTAGAGAATCACATAGAGATGACATAGCAGGTATTAGTACTGGGAGAATAATGGAATGTGATAGTTTGTCTACTGAAAATAATACCTGTGGGGGGGAAAGAACAAAGCAGCAGCTGTTGTTGCAGAACCCACTGTACAGGTGCTGCTACGCCAATGCTCAAAGCCTCCGACCAAAAATGGGAGAACTTGAACATTTGGCAGCTAGGGATAACATTGATATAATAGCCATAACAGAAACCTGGTGGAATGTGGAGAACCAGTGGGATACAGCAATCCCAGGCTATAAACTCTATAGAAGGGATAGAGAGGGGCGCGTTGGAGGGGGAATGGCCATCTACGTTAAAGAAGGGGTAAAATCCAGCAGAATGGAGATTGACAGAGGGTCTGACTCCACCATAGAATCACTGTGGGTTAAACTACCAGGTCCAAGGAGTGATGCGATAGTTGGGGTATGCTATCGCCCACCAGATCAAAAACTTGAGGGGGACCTTGAAATGAGGAGACAAATCATGGAGGTGTCTCAGAAGGATAGGATAGTAATCATGGGGGACTTCAATTATCCCCACATTGACTGGGCCAATGCCAGCTCCGGGCAAGAAAGAGAAACTGGGTTTCTCGACTTGCTGAATGACTGTGCCTTAGAGCAACTTGTCATGGAGCCCACCCGAGAACAGGCAACTCTGGATCTAATACTGTCTGATACTCAGGACCTGGTCAGGGATGTGAATGTCACTGAGCCTCTGGGGAACAGTGACCATGCTGCAATCTCCTTTGCCATGCATGTTGGAGGAAGAGTGTCAAGCAAATCAGACATAAAAACCCTTGATTTTCGAAGGGCAAACTTCCCTCAGATGAGGAAACTAGTTAGAAAGAAACTTAAGGGGAAGGTTGGAAGAATCCAATCTCTTCAGAGTGCATGGAACCTGTTTAAAACAACGGTAACAGAGGCCCAGCACAAGTGCATACCACAAAGAAAGAAGAGCTCATTTAAGTCCAAGAGGACACCGGCATGGTTAACGAGTGGAGTTAGAGAGGCTCTAAAGCGCAAGGAGAGGTCTTTCTGTAAATGGAAATCCTCCCCAAATGAGGAAAATAAAAAGGAACACAAACTCTGGCAAAAGAAATGTAAGAAGATGATAAGAGAGGCAAAGAAAGATTTTGAGGAACGCATGGCTAGCAATATAAAGGGTAATAATAAAAGCTTCTTTAAATATGTTAGAAGTAGAAAACCTGCCAGAGAACCAGTTGGCCCTCTGGATGGTGAGGGAAGAAAAGGGGAGATTAAGGAGGATTTGGAAATTGCAGAGAAATTAAATGAGTTCTTTGCTTCTGTCTTCATGACAGAAGACCTTGAGCAGATTCCGCTGCCTGAACCGCCCCTCTTGACTAAACAATTAAATCAAATACAGGTTAAAAGAGAGGATGTTTTAGGACTAATTGATAAATTGAAGATTAACAAGTCACCGGGCCCAGATGGCATCCACCCAAGGGTTATTAGGGAACTGAGAAATGAAATTGCAGATCTCCTAACGGTAATATGCAACTTGTCTCTTAAAACGGCCACAGTGCCGTGGGACTGGAGGATGGCAGATGTCACACCCATTTTTTAAAAAGGAAGGAGGGGGGACCCAGGAAACTACAGGCCAGTTAGCCTTACATATGTCCCAGGGAAGATGGTGGAAATCCTCATCCAAGAGAAAATCTTAAAACACATAGAAGAACAAACCTTGCTGAGAGAAAATCAGCATGGCTTCTGTAAGGGTAAATCTTGTCTGACAAATCTTTTAGAATTTTTTGAAAAGGTCAACAGGCATGTGGCTTTCGGTGAACCGGTGGATATAGTCTATCTGGAGTTTCAAAAGGCTTTTGACACAGTCGCTCACCAAAGGCTGCTGAGAAAATTGCACAGTCGGGATAAGAGGGCAGGTCCTTTTAAGGATTGAGAACTGGTTGAGATCCAGGAAACAAAGAGTAGATGTCAATGGGAAATTTTCACAATGGAGAGAGGTGAAAAGAGGTGTGCCCCAGGGATCTGTCCTGGGACCAGTGCTTTTCAATCTGTTCATAAATGACCTGGAGACAGGGATAAACAGTGAGGTGGCCAAGTTTGCAGATGACACAAAACTTTTCCGTGTGGTAAAAACCAGAGAAGATTGTGAAGAGCTCCAAAAGGATCTCTCCAAACTGGGGGAATGGGCTGAGAAATGGCAAATGTGTTTTAATGTAGCCAAATGTAAAGTAATGCATATTGGGGCAAAAAATCAAAACTTTATCTATCAACTCATGGGCTCTGAGTTATCTGTGACGGATCAGGAAAGAGATCTTGGTGTGTTGGTGGACAGCTCCATGAAGGTGTCTCCCCAATGTGTGGCAGCAGTGAAGAAGGCCAATTCCATGCTAGGGATTATCAAAAAGGGGACTGAAAATAAAACAGCCAGCATTATAATGCCATTATACAAAACAATAGTAAGGCCGCACCTGGAGTATTGTGTACAATTCTGGTCACCGCATCTCAAGAAAGACATAGTGGAACTGGAAAAGGTGCAGAAGAGAGTGACTAAAATGATTACTGGGCTGGGGCACCTCCCTTATGAAGAAAGGCTAAAACATTTGGGCCTCTTTAGTCTGGAAAAAAGGCGCCTGAGGGGGATATGATTGAGACATACAAAATAATGCAGGGGATGAGTAAAGTGGATAGAGGGAAGCTCTTCTCCCTCTCCCAAAATACCAGAACTAGGGGACAAACACTCAAATTGAGGGCTGGGAGAGTAAGAACTGACAAAAGAAAATATTTTTTCACCCAGGGTGTTAGTCTATGGAACTCCCTGCCACAGAATGTGGTGATGGCATCTGGCCTGGATGCCTTCAAAAGGGGATTGGACAGATTCCTGGAGCTAAACTCCATCACAGGTTACAAACCATGATGGAGATGTGTAATCTCCAGGCTTATAACCAGGGTACTTCAAGGGCCAGATGCAGGGGAGTGGTATCAGGAGACACATATCTAGTCTCATGCACTCCCAAATGCATCTGGTGGGGCCACGGTGAGATACAGGAAGCTGGACTAGATGGGCCTTTGGCCTGATCCAGCATGGCTCTTCTTATGTTCTTATGTTCTTATGGATGTGCCAGAGGGTATAAAAACCCGAGGCAACTTCCAGAAATTGCAGTCGGTGTGTGGTGGTTGAGGGAGGAGGGCTGTGGCTTGGCTGCTGGTGCGATCTGATTGAGACAGACGAATATTGGAGGAGGGAGGCCTGGGTGGCTGTAAGCTTTCAGTTAGGCAGGCAGGGAGGGAATTGAATATAGAAAATTATTGTTTTGATTCCCCGCAGCTTTGTCTGCCGAAGGGAAGCAGTTATTCTTTTTTTTCCTTTGTTCTCTTCTCTGGCTGTTTGTGGGGAGAGGAGGATTTTTCTGCTATTGGATAAAGGGGGAGGGTCGACTGGGAGTGGGGTGTGTGGATTTATTTTAAAATATATCATTTATTTCCTCCTTTTTTCCAAGTTCAATTTGCTTGCATACCCACACACAATTTGGGGTGCAAGGGCATAACACTCAACAAAACGTTCTCTGGTTTTCTGATTAATATATATTGGATTAAAAGGGACTTCTTCTGGATTTAGTTTCAATTTCAAATAGTACCATTTGTTTTTTTCAACGTTTTCCCACCTGAGAGAAAATAAGAGAGACTTTCAAGTTCATTTAGCTGCTGCACTACACAGTTGATGTACAACTGAACCATATTTTATTTACCCAATACAATACAATATCTTTTTTGGAGGCATCTAGTACCCCCACTCTCTTTTCAGGGTTACTTTTGGGGTGTGGCTGGCAAGCCACCCTTCCAGAACAGGAGACCCGTTGCAGCTGGTGCTGCTGCCAGGCCAGGCTATTACATTTAATTATTTTAATTTATTACATCAGCCTAATCTGTGGGGGGGGGGGCATTCACTCTACCTCTAACAAATCAAGTTCATTTACTGGGGGCCTGATTAATAAGGCAACCAAAATCATTTGCTGCTGCTGCTGCTTCATTTTTTGGGGGAGGGGGAAATACAACACTACCTTACCTCTCAGTCTCATTGAACAATTCCACCACTCCAGTTCAATTACAGGAAGAGGCCAACAAGTTGTTGTGTTGTTGCGTGCACTGAACACAGCCACACTCCATTTCAGTGGATCAATTTGAATTTAGAATTCAGAAAATTATATCAAGGGCCAGAAGGGCAACATTTAAAGCTTGTCAAAAAGAACACAGTGTGAGAGTAAGCTTGTGGGCCAAAAGGATAAGTTTATTTGTTTACTAAACACAAATATAAGAAAATATATTTCATAAGAAAATATATCTCTACTTTTCTACATCTTTGAGAAATAAAAAAAATGAGGAGGGCTGGCAGAGCCAGAAGGAAGGGAAAGGGGACCCCCACTAAAATAAATAGGCCACGTTTCTGAAGGAAGGCACAGGAAGCAGTGCAGATAGTGATATTGCTGGTACCACTCCCTCTCCAAACAGCAGCTGCACAACCACCACCGGACCATCTTCTGTCACTGAGGGAAGCATGGATGACTGCATGCAATCCCCATCGGCAAGGTCTCACACTCATGTACACCCCTTGTATCGGGAGAAAACGAGTACTCAGAATCAGAAAGCTCTGTTCATCTGCATCTGACAGATTCTGAGGACCTGTTGGCAGGAACAGATGAAAGGCAGGGTTCAGGCAGTGATGGAAGGAGCAGCCCTCCTTCCACCCAGGACCAGAGTACCACCAGTGACAGCAGCAGTCAATTGTCCCAGCAGGGTACAAGCCACACCACCACCAGCACAGCAGCGGCAGGCAGTACCAGATGGGGCAGTACTTTCCATAAGCCTCGAGGCTCTCTCTGGGAGCATTTTGAGAACAGCCCAGAAGACTTGAGGCTTTCGGTGTGCAAGAAATGCGGGCTGGTCATGCGCAGGGGGAATGACCCCAAACACCTCTCCTCAAGTGCCTTGCATAGCCACCTCATGCGAAGGCACCCTGGGACTCTGCCTGGGACAGTGTCAGGCCCTGGGGAAGCAGGAATGGGGAAGGAGGACTCCAGAGACAGCTCCACTGAGAGTGGGAAGAGGCAGGCCACTCTGCAGGAAGTGGTGCCGCTGTGTGGGAGTTTTGTCAGCCAACGTAATAGGGCCAGGGCACAGGAGACCACCACTCACGTGGTTGGTGAAATGGTGGCCATGAACGGGTTGCCCCTCTCCTTTGTGGAGTCATCGGGCTTCAGGCACCTGATGAAGCATGTGGCTCCATGGTACGAGCCTCCATCCCGGCGTACCTTCAGCAGGCGGGTGATTCCCTCCCTTTTTGAGTCTGTCAGGGACATGGTCCGGGCCCTGCTGCAGGCGGCCAGAGGAAGGAAGATCCACTTCACTTCCGACCTCTGGACTGGTGGGCACCACGGATACCTCTCTCTGACGGCTCATTGGTGGCAACCCAAGGAGGTCCTTGACACTAGGGCATCCCAAGAACAGCTGCAGGGGGAGCCACAAGGGAGCACCCCAAGAGGGTACAGGGTGGTGCTTCTCCAGGCACAAAGCATGGAGGACAGTGCCAAAGGCATCAACATTGTTGAGGTCCTCAAGACAGCACTGCCAGAGTAGGGATGGGGACCCGAGGGGCAGGTCAATTGTGGATTCATGGTCACTGACGCAGGACGTAACATGATCATCACGGTTGAAAGGGCAGGGTTCCAGGGCATCGTGTGCGCAGCACACAAATTGCACCTAGTGGTGGGTGATGCCATTGGGCTGGGTGCACTGAAGGACTCCTGGTGTGAGGGGACCCTGGAGACCAAGGCCTTGCTGGACAAGTGCAGGAAAATAGTTGGGCACTTCTCACACAGCGTCAAGGCATCCAGGATGATGCGTGAGAAGCAGGCGGAGATGGGCCGACCAGAGCATGTCCTGATCCAGGACGTGACCACCCGGTGGAACTCCACCTACGAAATGGTCAAGCGCCTGGTGGAGCAGAGGCAAGTGGTGGAATACGTCATGTCAACCACTCCCGTCCTGCCTGAGGGAAGGGTGTTGGACATTGGTGCTACTGAGTGGCTCGCCCTCTCCCAGATGGTGGGTATCCTGCAGCCTTTTGAGGAGACCACCCACATCCTCAGCAACTACAACGCCAGCCTGGGCCATGTACTCCCCTGATACATGCCCTTCGCCAACGCCTAGAGGCCAGTATCCGGGAAGAAGCCAATCTTCTCCCAAAGAGCAGGACCTTGGCAGACAGGCTGTGGACCGGCGTGGATACCCGCCTTAGCCCACTGAGGAGGGGAAAGGTGTACCAGATGGCATGCCTGTGCGACCCTCGCATCAGGGTTCCTTGGCGGGGAGCCCTGCCGACCTGAACTCCTGGAAGACGGAGCTATGCTGTCAAGTCCACAGGGCTGTCTCAAATCAGGCCCAGGCGTTCCCGAGGGCGCACAGAAGCCAGAACGATCCAGAAGAGGAATCCTCGCAAGGATCCTCTTCCTCCTCTACTGCAGGAGTGTACACCCAGAGAGCAGGTTCCGTACCAGCAGCCAACTACCTGGCCTCTGCCCTAGCCATGGCAGTCTCCTCCTCAGTGGAGGCAAGGGAGGAAGACGAACCGGACCCTGATCTGACCATGGTGAGGGAGTACATGGCCGAGCCCATACAACCCCTCACCTTGGACCCACTCCACTACTGGGCCAGAAAGGCAGACATCTGGCCTGCTCTTTCGACTCTGGCGTTGGACCTCTTGTCCATCCCACCAGTGTCCAGAGTGAGCGTGTCTTCTCCCACATGGGAGATGTCCTGAGGACTCGCCACTCGTCTGGACGCAGAGACCGTGGAATGGTTGACTTTCATCCGCTTCAACCTTTCCACGTTGGGATTATCCCCACACTCCAAGACCTAGGTCCACACCACAGTCGTTCTTCCACCGGTTCATTCCAATCAGGCCTCCCTTGCTCTAACATGCCCTACCAGAGCAACACTTATGCCTGCCTGCAAGTATGCAGGCCTCCCTTGCTCTAACATGCCCTACCAGAGCAACACTTATGCCTGCCTGCAAGCCCGACTTCCTGCCAGCCTGCCTGCCTGCCTGCCTTCCTGCATTCCCACTCAATATGAAGGGTTAGATTACATTACTGCTCAATTTTTCCAGTCGTTGCCTGCCTCTAAACCATGGAGGACCACTCAATGTGTCAGCTGAAAAGAATCTGTATTGGGTTTGGTATGCCCAATTTTCCTAGCCCTTTCCTGCCTCAAAACCAGGGAGGACCACTCAATGTGTCAGTTGAAAAGAATCTGTATCGGGTTCGATACGCCCAATTTTCCTAGCCCTTTCCTGCCTCAAAACCAGGGAGGACCACTCAATGTGTCAGCTGAAAAGAATCTGTATCGGGTTCGATACGCCCAATTTTCCTAGCCCTTTCCTGCCTCAAAACCAGGGAGGACCACTCAATGTGTCAGCTGAAAAGAATCTGTATCGGGTTCGATACGCCCAATTTTCCTAGCCCTTTCCTGCCTCAAAACCAGGGAGGACCACTCAATGTGTCAGCTGAAAAGAATCTGTATCGGGTTCGGTACGCCCAATTTTCCTAGCCCTTTCCTGCCTCAAAACCAGGGAGGACCACTCAATGTGTCAGCTGAAAAGAATCTGTATCGGGTTCGGTATGCCCAATTTTCCTAGCCCTTTCCTGCCTCAAAACCAGGGAGGACCACTCCATATGTCAGCTGAAAAGAATCTGTATCGGGTTCGGTATGCCCAATTTTCCTAGCCCTTTCCTGCCTCAAAACCAGGGAGAACCACTCAATGTGTAACTTCAAAGGGTCTCTGTAGGCCCAATTTCTCTAGCCCTTGCCTGTCTCCGAACCAGGGAGGACCAATCAATGTTTATAATTTTGACCCAGATAACACTGTTTGTGTTGGGGTTGCAGCCGTGTAACTTCCCCTAACCCATCGAACCAATGCCGGTATGCCTCCCATCCTAACATTCCGCACCAGCACAACGCAGTTATGCCTGGCTGTCTGCTCTGTCTGTATGATTGCCTGCCTGAATGCCTGAATGCTTCGCCTGCCTGCCTGCCTTCCACCCGTGTCTGCCTGACTGCCTGTAATTCCGCTGCATGCATGGATCAAATAAGGGCTACATACTTAGCCCAGTTTTTATAGGGCTTCCCTGGTCTTCATAGCAGCCCAGGAAGATTTTTTTTCCTAGGGTCTGTGTAGGCCCAATATTTCCCCGTTGGCCATGGCTGGTCTGAGTGTAGTACACCCTAATACCTGCCTTCCTCGATGCGTTCCTCCATTCCCTGGGGTTTTGGAGCCACTCTGCTTACAAAGTGGTCAAGATGCACTTTACAACAACCTACCTCAAAGTCTGATTAGCAGGGGCCTAGCTCTCCTTACAGCATTAAAGAAATAGCCATGTTCTCCAGCATCCACCCTGTCTCCTGGGTTGACGAACCTCCGTCTCCTTGGGTGGAGAAACTCTGCCTCCCAAGGCAGAAACAATCCTCCCTTCTGGCACTTTGCCTTTGTGACTTCCCTTGCCTGGGTGGGTACCCTGCAAGCCTGCATTCCTACCTGCAAGCAAGACTTCCTGCTTCCCTGCCTGCCTGGCTGCCTGTCTGTCAGGCTCCCGGGACACCACGGCTTGGAGGAGGCCTTCCAGGTGCTTCTCCTTCAGCCTATCAGCGGCTCAGTGGTTAAAGTTAAGTCTCTGAGCCAATAGGCGTCCTGTCGACCAGTCTCCTTGACTTGCCAAGGCAGCAACCTCGGCTGCCCCCACCTCCAGTGCCTCTGGGCGGTAAGAGGCGGCAATTCACTTGAGGAGACCAACTGTAATAGGGGCACCAACTATTTGGAATTGGGGAACTCTGTCCTCCGACAGGGGTGGGGGTGGGGAAAAGTCACTCCCGCCGGTTACAGTCCAGGTTTGGAAATCCCTTGTAGAAGGAGGGGAGATTCCTTCTTGCTAGCACTCCGGCTTCCAAACACGGCAGAAACAATCCCTCCCTACTAACTTTCCTTGCACTCCAGCTTCGTGGCTTCCCGGCATTGACTCTTTCTCCTGGGTTGGCGGAACCCATTCTCCAGGGTAGGCTGAACTCTGGCCTCCAAAGTAGGTGGCTGAAACAATCCCTTCCCTGGCACTCTGGCTTTGTGGCTTCCCTGTGCGGAACACGGTCTCCTGGGAAGGCCAAAATCTGGCCTGCAAAAGGGGGCATCATGCCATTCATACAGGTTGGCATTGGCACCCCATGGCATCCGCTGCAGCAGCTTGCCCCTGCCGGATTCAGCAGCCTCAAGTAGTACCCTATCCTCTAGTCCCCTATCTATCCTATAGTACCCTAGTATCCTCCAAATTTCTATTTCTCTTTCTAGCACCCTATTTCTATTTATCTATTTGTATTTGTATTTCCATTTTTATTTCTAATTCAACAAGTACCCTATCCTCTATGAGGAGGATAGGATTTTAATTTCCTGATCCTCTGGCTTCCCTGTATGGACTGTTTGTCCTCTGGTATGGAGAAAATCGGTCTCCTGCGTGAGCCACCTGAACCACTGTTCAGCAGGAAGTAGAGGACATCTAGACTCACAGCACTGGTACTGTGTGTGTAGAACTAAAATGTTGGTGGTTGACAGACCACGGCAAAGAGAACTTCCCTGCCCCTGGCGCTCTGGCTTCGTGGCTTTGCTGCGTGTGTGGACTGTGTCTCCACTGGGTTGGTGGAACTGGGTCTCCTGAGTTGGCAGCACTCTGGCCTCTAAAGCAGGCAGCTGAAACAATCCCTCCCCAACCAAGAAAAAATTCCCTGGCGCTCTGGCTTCATTGCTTTGCTGCGTGCGTGGCCTCTGTCTCCACTGGGTAGGCAGAACTCTGGCCTTGTGGCCTCCAAAGTAGGTGGCTGAAACAATCCCTCCCTCAAGTCTCCTCCACTGCTGGCAGCTCTGGCTTTGGCCTCCAAAGTAGGTGGCAAGTTTTCCTGCGTGGACTGTGTCTCCTCCACTGGGTAGGCAGAACTCTGGCCTTGTGGCCTCCAAAGTAGGTGGCTGAAAGAATCCCTCCCTCAAGTTCCCTGGCGCTCTGGCTTTGTGGCTTTGCTGTGTGCGTGGACTCTGTCTCCACTGGGTAGGCAAAACTCTGGCCTGTTGGCCTCCAAAGTAGGCGGCTGAAACAATCCCTCCCAAAGTTCCCTGCTGGCACTCTGTCTTCGTGGCTTTGCTGCGTGCATGGACTGTGTCTCCCCTTGGTTGGTGGAACTGGTCTCCTGGGTTGGAAAAACTGTGGCCTCCAAAGTAGGCAGCTGAAACAATCCCTCCTGGCTTCGTGGCTTTGCTGCGTGTGTGGACTGTGTCTCCACTGGGTTGGTGGAACTGGGTCTCCTGAGTTGGCAGCACTCTGGCCTCTAAAGCAGGCGGCTGAAACAATCCCTCCCCAACCAAGAAAAAATTCCCTGGCGCTCTGGCTTCATTGCTTTGCTGCGTGCGTGGCCTCTGTCTCCACTGGGTAGGCAAAACTCTGGCCTGTTGGCCTCCAAATTAGGCGGCTGAAACAATCCCTCCCCAAGAAAAATTCCCTGGCGCTCTGGCTTCGTGGCTTTCCTGCGTGGACTGTGTCTCCTCCACTGGGTAGGCAGAACTCTGGCCTTGTGGCCTCCAAAGTAGGTGGCTGAAACAATCCCTCCCTCAAGTTCCCTGGCACTCTGGCTTCGTGGCTTTCCTGCATGGACTGTGTCTCCTCCACTGGGTAGGCAAAACTCTGGCCTAGTGGCCTCCAAAGTAGGCCACTGAAACAATCCCTCCCCAACCAAGAAAAATTCCCTGGCGCTCTGGCTTCGTGGCTTTGCTGCGTGGACTGTCACGAATCGGGCTCAGCTGTCTGCCCCCTAACCGTTCAAGGCAGCAGATCCAACCCCACCACCCGTCCTTCCTGCTCTCTGAATGGCTGCCTTTGCCATTCAGTTATTGAAAAACCAGTGGTCCCTTTTCCTGGCAGTCCCGGGGGGGGGTCCTTTTCTTCCCAGGCGGCCCTTCTTGCAAGTCGGCCCCCAATGAAAACAGTTACAGGGTACAGGGGGGCTGGGGTGGTCCGCTGAAAGCAGACAAGAGCAGCTGAAGGTGGGCCCACATGTCCAGATCATGCTGAGCGGGAGGGAAGCCTCCACCCACGGCCGCCTGAGACAACACCGAGGCCACTTCCAGCGACACGGCAGGGAAGCCGGACGGGGTGGAGGCCAGCGGAGGGTCTCTGCCCTGGAGATGGGCCTGGAACTGCGCCACCTGGTCAAGGAGGGAGAAGGTCTGCTCCATGAGCGAACCGGGCTCCTCGGTCGTCGCGCTGGGGCCAAGATTCTGAGGCAAAGGACAAACCTGCCCAGGCAAAGGCTGGGCAGGCGGCTCGCCTGGGCCACGCTGGTATGGCATTTCCAGGGTGTTCCCACCGGGCGCTCCCTCTGCTCTGTCCTGAATTTGATCCTTGGGGATTCTGCCAGTCAGCTCCTTGGGATACTCCAGCTGGCGTTGATTCCCCAAGAGGTTGAGGGGCACTCCACAAGATGAGTGGGGGGGGGGAGCATCTCTCATGCCTCTACCAGACTGAATCTCTGACTGCTAGTTGACCAGGGTGGCATTTGCTTGGCTTTACAAGGAGCGTCATGGGGACGGAACATTGAGAGGAGTAGACCCTCATCCAGATTTGGGGGAGGAACGGAATACTGTGTCTCCTGCTGCCGGAAACGGAACGAAACAGACCTGTTCCGACAAACGAAAAATCGAAACGTCATTTTTTCTGGTCATGCCCATCTCTAATAGGCACTAAACCAGAAATATTTATTTCAAGAAGGTCTGAGAAACTATTAACATCAACATAAATGTCCAACTAATGGATGCAATGGGATGAGCAGGGGGCTTAAGTCTTGATGAAGAAAGAGGTTGTCCCCAAAAGTTTCAGTCTAAACCTTTTATGATAGGGTGACAACATAGGCACTGGCTCTCATACTGGTGCCTATGGGTCAGACTGGGGTCTCATATTGGGGATGGGAAAGGTAACGGTCCTGGCTCCTGGAGCTCCCATAGGTTGGAGCCTCACTCTATCTTGTCCCAAATGGGTTGTGCCATCCCACCTCACAATTTTGCGCTTTCATCTCTCATCTTCTTGCCCACTCCTTTCTCTTCCCAGGACATCTCTTTTTTTCTTTTTCTTTTGTCTCCTCATGAGAAATCATCAACTTCTTCTATTTCTTAGTCAATGGATTTCCATCCAAATCTACTCCTACCTTGGTTGGAGCATTCTCCTTTCTTTCTTTCTTTTCTTTTTCTTTCTTTCTTTCTCTTTCTTTCTTTCTTTCTTTCTTTCTTTCTTTCTTTCTTTCTTTCTTTCTTTCTTTCTTTCTTTCTTTCTTTCATTTAGAGTATTTTTATCCCACCTTCTCCTTGGAAATGGACCCAAGGTGGCTTACAGAAATGGGGAACAATATACAATCCAGTACAATTAAGACATATCCAAGTATGAGAACAGGGAATTGAAGGACATCTTACAGCATTAAAAGACAAAATTAAAGCTATAGAGAGAGAGAGTAAAAATTCCATGTAATCATGTACGATAGACCATCCAAAGTTATGGGGGATGGTGACTAACATTGAAAACATAGCGTCAGTGCAATCACACAAAGGAGATATAAACACAAAGTTATAAGTGGTTATAAAGTCTATGTAATCATTTATGGTAGATTCATATAAGGACACAAAATAGGTAGTCGATCATTCAGAGAAAGCTTGTCCGAAGAGAAAGTTCTTTGTTTCTGGAAAGATGACAGAGATGAATCTACCTCTCCAGCTTCTTCCACCAGTTTTCTTTCCGCCCTCCTTATATATCCCTTTTCCCTGTCTCCAAACCCCCCTTTTCTAGTTGTTCTTTCAACTTCCAGCCCTGTTGTCTCCTCCTTTTCTAAAAGTCTCTCCTTCTACTCATCCAACTGCTTCCTCGCTCTTTCTAACAGCTCTGAACCTTTCTTGTCTATCCCTCCTATTTATTTCATCTCTTTCACATTTTTCCCACTGAGGCAGCAACTTCCCTGACGGCCTGGGACTTTTCTTCTGCACTCTAAAGACCCCTCTGGGATGGGGTGGAATCTAATCTGCCAAACTCCTCACACCATGATCTCACTAAGTGGGTTGAGCTAAAGCTCTATTGATGCTTTCATCCTTTTCCTTCCCTGAAAGATTGTAGTGATCACACTGGTTAATGAATTTCTATTGATGGTGTTTATATCTCAGCCTTGTACTGTAATAATAATATGCTTGTCACTCTTGTATATTTCCCAAGGGCTTAAAGCACCTGCACACATGTAGCTACTGCCACCATTTCATTTTTCTAGAAGTTCTGATTGATGTATCATTCAAGTAACTTCCCACCTCTTAATGAAACTTGGCAGCAGATCACAAATATTAATCTTTTTGTATCCTGCTTTTGATAATTAACTTTTTAAAACATTCTAATAACACTCTCATTGAACTCACTTTTTAATAAACACTTTCCACCATAAAGCTCTTTTAAAAGAGATTACACAAGTGGCTTTTAAACAATTAGTCTTTTGAAATATTTAATTGGGGAAGATAAACCTGTAGAAAATCTAATGGAGGCACAGCTCTGCCACACTCAAGATTATCTATCTGTCACCCGGTGACCCATCTCTTTCACACTACGTTTTAATTTTTGTACCAATTATACTGTATATGGATAATTCCTATTAGCATATTTATGGTCATTGCTTCATATTTATTGTCCGCACAACTCATTAATCTTCATCTAGCGTGTGGGGCTGACAGCTCAATCTATTTTGCAATCTTTGGGCGGCAGCCATATCCAAAAAGGGCTTTGTTTCCCTGTAAATAAACTGTGTTTGGGACCAGAGAACAATGGGGCATCATACAGTGATTGACACAAGCCAGGGCTGCTAATCAAAAGTAGATTTTATTACCAGATGAGTCAAGTGCATTATGGGGCCATTGTTCTAGTACTGTCAGGGCAAGAGTGGACGTGGTCAGTCACCTTCTCAAGATGGGTTGATTGTTCTCCAAGATTACACAGAGTCGCCTTATTATCCAGCCCAGACAACAAGGCAGCTCCCCCCAAACAGGCACCTTTTGCAGGATCTGCCTGTGCATTGAGTGGATTTGAATTGCTAATGTATAATCTGTCTAGCACAGATGTGCAATGAATATTGGGATGTTTTGCATGTCAGTTGAGGAGGCTGAACGGTGAGGTGATGATTATTCAATGATAGCTACTGGACACTCGCCAACAGTCGAGTTCTAGCACTCTTTTCTGACACCAATCAAATCATCTTGCAAAGCCTCTTTTCTTTTGTTAATTTGGTGACAATTTGTGTAAAAATATAATGTTACCCCTTCTCTTCTAGTAGTTAATATATGGTACTTAGTAAAAGTTTGCATTTGTATCTAATTAAAAAATAACCAAATGGCACACATAGGCAAACACACTATTCTTGGTTAATTTTCTGAATCTTTTTACACTTCAGTTTCCAACATGAAGGCTTATTTTAAAAAAATCCACCTCTGTATAAAAATTATCTCCATTTTAACAAAATGGAAAACATACACAACAATGTAAGGGTATTAATAATTTTAATACCCTTTTACTATTAATAACAATAGTTTTACTATTAATTAATAGTAGTAAAAAGACTTGTTTTCAAGTATTACATTAATATAGGTTTAGAAGATACAATAACAGACATGAAAATATGAGGAAGTAGGGCAATAACAATACCCTCTGTTCTAACCACATGCTCAACTGTGCATTGTTATTAGCTAATACATGTTTAACTGATTATTTTACTTGTAAACCAATCTTGAAAACTAGTGTGTACATTTTATAAAAATGTAATACAATTTTGAAATAAAATTAACAAAGAATATTAATGCTTAGAACAAAAAGCTATTTTAGAAAATTCTGTTAACAAAAAAAGATATTTTAAAAATGTGTCTTAAATTCAGTGTTTACCAGTTTCAAGTTCACAGATGAAAATAGGCTCCACCAAAACAATTTAGTGCTCTTACTGATTAATCTGCTACTCAAAACCTGTCTTTTGTAACTAGAATGTCTTGAGCAGAAAACAGATGGTAACTGACAAGTAAATCCCAATTTAGTTGAATGTCAAGTCTGTGTAGGACATTGAGCTTAATTTACTTTCTTGAGTAAGAAGATGAAAGGAGAAAAGTTATTGTTGTATCACTATAGAGAAAAAGATAATTGTTCTAAGCTATTTAAAACTGTAGGCAAACTAGGCATAATCAAGAATCATTCTTGAACTTTATTAATTTAGCAAATCCTCTGAGGAAGTACTCTGTTTCCATCCTTCTCTTTGATTTTGGCACTCTCCACATGCAGAGGGCAAGACAGCTAGCTCTTTTCAACCTTTTCTTCTGCCAATGAGTGATTGGGTGAGGGCAGTGCACATGACTCCTGAACTTCACATCCTTACCCCCACCAGGAAGGCCTTTAGTCTTTCATGCGCTCAGCATCAAGAGCTGCATAAATGTCATAAATAGACATGTGCACGACTTGGCGAAATTCTCGTTTCTGTTTCCGTTACTCGTTTCCGTTACGCAACGGAAACGGAAACAACAATTAAGCCGTCAGAACTCGAACTCTAACCGACAAAAGAAAAATTGGGTCTGATTTGTCGTTGTCATTCCTGGCATCGCAGCGATCGCGCGATGCCAAGCGGCACAGAAAAAAAGTTTTAGAAATAAAAAAACCCGATTCCCGGCCAAAAAAGCAGGCAAAAACATGCCTGCCTGAGGGCACCTACCAGAGGGGTGGTTTCTGGGGGGGGGTCCCCACTCCAGCCTTCCCCCCCTCCTGTCCTGGGCTGCTGGTACCGGGCTGGGAGGGGGCATCCTCGGCATCTCCATTTGCCATGCGGTGCGGGGGGATCCAAAATGGCGACCGCAATATTTTTTTTGAAATCGTGGTCCAAAAACCCACCAAAGCACCACAGAAACATGCGAAAATTAGCTATTTTAAATGCTTAAATTTTTACAGTAAGCAGCAGTGGGTTTTTCTTGCAACAAAACGTCTCCATTGATTTTATTTTATTTTATTTTTATTTTTTTACACCTGCGCATGTGCAATGATGGGCTGGCCATGGGATGGGACCATGCAAATGTTTGGAGCCATTCCACCAATCGCATGGCCAGGTTTTGCTGAGACTTGCTGGTACCAGGCTGGGAGGGGGCATCCTCGGCGTCTCCATTTGCCATGCGGTGCGGGGGGATCCAAAATGGCGACCGCAATATTTGTTTTGAAATCGTGGTCCAAAAACCCACCAAAGCACCACAGAAACATGCGAAAATTAGCTATTTTAAATGCTTGAATTTTTACAGTAAGCAGCAGTGGGTTTTTCTTGCAACAAAACGTCTCCATTGATTTTATTTTATTTTATTTTTATTTTTTTACACCTGCGCATGTGCAATGATGGGCTGGCCATGGGATGGGACCATGCAAATTTTTGGAGCAATTCCACCAATCGCATGGCCAGGTTTTGCTGAGACTTGCTGGTACCAGGCTGGGAGGGGGCATCCTCGGCGTCTCCATTTGCTATGCGGTGCGGGGGGATCCAAAATGGCGACCGCAATATTTTTTTTGAAATCGTGGTCCAAAAACCCACCAAAGCACCACAGAAACATGCGAAAATTAGGTATTTTAAATGCTTGAATTTTTACAGTAGCAGCAGTGGGTTTTTCTTGCAACAAAACGTCTCCATTGATTTTTTTATTTTATTTTATTTTTATTTTTTTACACCTGTGCACGCGCAATGATGGGCTGGCCATGGGATGGGACCATGCAAATTTTTGGAGCCATTCCACCAATCGCATGGCCAGGTTTTGCTGAGACTTGCTGGTACCAGGCTGGGAGGGGGCATCCTCGGCGTCTCCATTTGCCATGCGGTGCGGGGGGGCAAAATGGCGACCACAATTTTTTTTTTTGAAATCGTGGTCCAAAAACCCACCAAAGCACCACAGAAACAGGCGAAAATTAGCTATTTTAAATGCTTGAATTTTTACAGTAGCAGCAGTGGGTTTTTCTTGCAACAAAACGTCTCCATTGATTTTATTTTATTTTTATTTTTTTACACCTGCGCACGCGCAATGATGGGCTGGCCATGGGATGGGACCATGCAAATTTTTGGAGCCATTCCACCAATCGCATGGCCAGGTTTTTCTGAGACTTCTGGATGTGCCAGAGAGGGCATAAAAAGCCCACCAACCCTAATCCTAATCCTAACCCATACGCCAGTACACTGTGTTCTTAGTGGGCCAGAGGCACCCAGAGGTACAGCCCACTAACCCACCCTAACCTTAACTGTTACCCTAAGCCTAGCCCTTACCCCCTAACCCCATGCTCTGGGAAGTCAAGTCGCGCTAAATCGCGGCGGTAATGACAAACAACACGACGAAACGACAATTTTTTGAAAAATTTCACGAAAAACGGAAACGACCCGAAACAGACCCGTCCTGAAAAACGACAACTCGAAAAACTGGTTGTGCCCATCTCTAGTCATAAATATATTAGACCTGGTCTCTATAAAAGCAGATTTTCTAGCAGTGCAAATGCAGTTGTACTCCCTGCATTTGGGGGGGGGTTTCCTTCTGTTCAGAGAGACTCAATAACTATAATGTGTCCAGGGTGAGATACATCATGCAGGGATAGTTGGGATTACAGCACTCCCACTGAATGAGTGGTGTTTCCTAATATTAATGCATAAATAGGCCTCTAAAAATTCCAATTTATGGGAAAGAGCAGTAGTGTGTTCTTCCAATTTATTACAAACTGAAATATTTTGTATGAGATAGAGGACAGATGGCAGGTTTTAAGTAAGACACAAGACTTACGACATACCCAAGAAGAGGGGGTTTGGACTTGCTAGCTCTGTGGCAGGTGAGCTGCACTAGACTGTTTTACCGAGGAACCACTGGTGAGTTTCTGCAATGCTCCCAGGTTTTAATGAAAGCGATTCATCTGGTATATTCAGAATTGCTACAACCATGTGGGTCAGGAAGTGTTTACAGTGACAGCTGATACATCTGTTTGAAAGAGACCTAGGGTGCTACTCAGCGGAATGAGTCCCCACTGTTAACCTCAGCTCCTGTCAACCTAGCAGTTTGAAAGCATGTAATTGCAAGTAGATAAATAGGGAAAAGTGTTTCCTTGCAGCCATGCCAGCCACGTGGCCACGGACTTGCACAAGACTAGCTCTTTGGCTTGAAAACGGAGATGAGCAATGCCCCTAGAGTTGGACATGACTAGCATGCATGGGCGGGGGGAAACTTTACCTTTACCTTGTGGTGTAATGAGACCAGAACACTCCACTCCATTTTCCAATAACTGTGGAATGCACAGCACAGATCTAAAACAAGGATCCTGTTGTTTTTTGTCGAAGAGGTCACTACAAAAGGTGAGGAGAGATCCAAATAACAGTTGCTCACAATTTGACAATTGTTCCTTTGCTTCCCCCACATTTCAAATGCAGGATGTGTTGAGAAACCTGCCAACATAAACTGGAACTGCAAATATTATGCAATACCCAGAAGCTGCATATTCCCAGTCAGGACTTGATGTTGCCTTCAAGTTTTATTTTTAAAGAATTATCCTCCCCAAAGCCTCTCTGTTCTCATAAGTGGATATAGGAGGCAATTTAACCATATTGTTTGTTCCCCTTGAGCTGCTTTAGGCCTAGGATTCCTCCAACTAGAAATGAATTTATGTCACTTTGTTTTGAAAAAGCCTTGCCATCCTACAACAGCTTATAGGGAGCCAAAACTGTGGCAAGGTTGCCCTACCTAATAACCCAAAGAGAGCATAAGGAGCCTGAATAAGGAAACTTTCTTAAAGATTTTGGGGGTGGGGGCAGAGAACTGTATTTTGCCTACCTCTGACGTGTCCTATGGGATCATTAGAGTGTGAGGGACATCCCCTGGTTATACCATGTGACATCACTGGACTCCTTTTCTTCTGCAGTTTTAAAATTGGCTGGTTGAAACAATATATGAACACCTTGGCAAAACTGGTATTTTATTATGATCTTATTATGGTGCAGCAAATACTACTACCTTGGTTTATCAGCATAATCCATTCTGGTAGCATGCTCATAAAGCAAAATACTTGTATATCAAAGCACATTTCCCCATAGGAAATAATGGAAACTTACCTGATTCATTCTGAGGACCCAGTTTTATTTCCTATGGAGAAATTTGCTTTGGCTGGGAGCTGCAGCGGTCTCCAGAGCTCACCCTGGATCCAGCGCTGCCCAGGGTGCGCTGCATAGGCCATGGACAGACCATGCCAGGCTCAGGTTGAGCTCCGGAGGCCATGGGTCAGGCAGTGCTGGGCCCGTGGCAAGTTCTGGAGGTCACTTTCAGTCTGCTGGAAGTCACTTCCAGTCAGCGCCGGATGTGGCTTGGGCCCACTGGATGCCCCTGAGGCCTGTTCCAGGCATTGCCGGGCCTGTGTTAACAGTTTCAGCAAATGAAATATAAAACCAGGCATGACAAACCAATAAACTGTACAGTAGAGACTCCATTTATTGTGTTAAACTACAAATATACTGATACAATTTTCCTATGAATGCTTCTGATGAAAATGTCTCAAGAACTCTGGCTCTCCCTGCAGCCCCCATCTTCCTTTTTAAGGCTGGGTCTTTCACCAACTTCTCCATGGCTTCTGAAAACTTGGTGGGAAAAGGATCACATAAGAATCCAGTCTCATTGTTTACAACCGATTCCAAAGGTCCCCCTGAATTTACTGCAATTACTGGGCATTTCATGTACATAGCCTCTAAAGGAACGATGCCAAAGTGTTCATTACTTGGTGTATACAGCACACACAGACAGTTACTAAGAAGGGCTATTTTCTGTTCATCAGAGAAAGATCTCAGGAATGTGACCTGCTCAACAATATTCAGTTTAGCAACGACAGCTTTTAATTCTTCATAATATTCTACATTTTCTCGTACTGCTTCATCATAACCACCAGCCAAAACCATATGAACTTCACTCCATTCCTGAGCATTAAGTTTACCACGAAGGTCATGCAGAGCTTTTAAAGCCAATTCTAGATCTTTCTTTCTTTCATATCTATTGATGGAGAGAAACAAGAATTTCTTCCTGTTGGGAAATATGCTGGCTGCATCTGCAGAAAAAACTGTATCAAATTTACTAAAATTTAAGGAAGGGTACAAGACCTCTGGATTCACATGAGACAAGGTTTTGAAAGTTTGTTTGAAAACATTTGCTGTGAAACAACTGTTGACAAGAATACAGTCAGCCATGCCAGTGGTATACTCTTCCAACCAATCCAGTGGTTTTCTGTAGATCCGTTTAATAAATGATTCCCTCTTGGTCAGAAGTTGATCAGGGAAGTGACAGTAAAACAAAACCTTCTTACGGGTTCGGGCTAGACGAAGAATTGGAATGCATGCAGACACCTGGAGAAAAAAAACAATTGAATGAAAAAAAAACTGCAGCAATAAATAACAGTGTCAAAGATCTTATGCCTGCAAGATTGCTTCATTTGATTTAGCTCTACCCCTGAACTCTCCTAATGAACATCACTGGTTTGAACCACACCAGCTGTTCAGTTCAGGATAGTTATCTTCCATTGGCACATTTGTTATAGGTTTCTTAGATAACACAATCACCAGTTACTGTTATGTGACATTTTATGGCAGTGTTGGTGAACCTATGGCACGGGTGCCAGAGGTGGCACTCGGAGTCCTTTCTGTGGGCACTCGACATTGCCCCTTCACAGCCACCTGTATTCAGGTTAAATGGCTGTATCAGCACTTTGCAAAATATTAGTGGGTTTTGAATCGCAATTTGGGCACTCGGTCTCTAAAAGGTTTGCCATCATTGTTTTATGGTGTTTCTTTTCCTTTTCCCTTAGAAGCAGATCCTCTCCCTTCTAGTTTGAAACAACGGAACAATAAATGATCGAGGAACAACTCATTCTGTTAATTTTGCAGAATTCTTCCTTTTTCTTTGGAAGTTGCTTAGTAAGTGTGGGAGGGGGAATGGAACCAATTCTAAAGAAGGCTGTGCAGAAGCAAAGAGGGAACCTCCTTACACTTGACATGACCTTATGAGAAATAGCTAAAAGCAAAGCAAGAAACAAAGTGTTCTGCTTATATCCTGTCCCATAGTGTTTCAAGCACACTCTGGGCAGTTTAAAATTTAATTATGCAGGCTACACAATCCAACCTCCAGCGAGCTGGGTACTCATCTTACCAACCTTGGAAGGACAGAAGGCAGAGTCAACCCTGAGCTGGTTAGCAGAGATTAAACCCCAGGTCATGAGCACAGTTATAGTTGCAGTACAGCTGTTTAAACACTGCACCATGAGGCTCCTGACCCCCAGGCTATAGCCTGTTGTGAAGAACTGCCACCATGACTCTGTCTCTATCTGTGTGTGCGTATGTGTATGTGCTTCTCCTCTTCTGGAAAACAGATGGCTACAAATAATTCAGGTGGGTTTGGATGTGTCTTCAGTCAAAGGTTGAAAAGACAACAAGATGCCCCATTGCTTACTCCAGAAATGTACATTTTTGTCCCCAACACTTGCTTGCAAAGAAGCATCTGCAACTACAATCTCTGTAGGGAAAGACCTCGGCTTACCAATAGACCTTTTGTCCATTCCAATTTTCACTGCTTCCCATCAATAAGGGGGGGGATTCTTTGAAAGGCTGATACAGTACTAGCAGCTTACAGATGGGCTGGATGAACTCTTCAACTGTTTTCTGATCATCCATTAATATGAAATGGTGCAGCTAAGACATCACTGAGAACAGGGGAAAATAATAGATTCCTTCCCTGCTTAATTCCTGTGACATTTGTTTGTTTGGCTTTATTAATGAACAAATCCCTAATATAAACTCATATCAACAGAAAGAATACTGTAGCCGCAGTGGCTGTTCCTTTAGGATGGGTGGAGTCATCCTGCCTCAGAACATATGACAGAGAGAGGGGGAAGGAGAAAGACACAAACAGCAATAGGCCGCTCCTTGGCTTTGCCCAACACTGATTGCTATACAGCATCTTCTTCCCCAACAACCAGAAGGGACACCAGACAATGCTGCTTTAGAATCTGCAAATTAATGGCAGATTTTGTGGAAATATGCAGATATGAAACAGCAGCCATCTTTGTCTCTCACTCCTTCTCTCTGGTCCTAGCCACGGAATGCCAATTTCAATTATCTTGGTATCTCCTGTTTATCCAGGACCCATTTAATCAGTAGGTTTCTTGGCTCAATCAAATTCTGATTAATGAAGTAGGATTTTGGAAGTGGCACATTATAATTTTGGATAATCACAGTAGCATAATGGAGCATTATGTCAAAAAGGGAACAACCCAAACATTACTGTTTTCAGCAGAATAATGTAAGTAAAATTCCTTCCCCTAAAACTTGTGTTTGTGGCCATTTTTTCACCAAGCCTTTCCATGTGTGTGTGTGTGTGTGTGTTGCATCACCCAAAGGCGGGCTGGTGTGTGTGTGTGTGGGGGGGCGGCCGAGAGGGACCCCCCCCCCGAGAGCCGCACCTGGTCGCAGAAGAAGACGTCGCACCCTCCTCCTCCTCCCCGCTGAGCAGGAGCACGTGGAGGGCCAGCCAGGCCATGCGCAGGGCGGCGCAGAGCGCGTGCCCTCTTCCCAGGATGCTCCGCGGCAGCCACCCGCCCGCGGTCCGCACGTCCAGCTGGCGCGTCTCCGAGAAGCAGCGCGCGGGGTCGTAGCGCGGCGTCCAGACCTGCACGCGGCAGCCCCGGGAGCGAAGCGCCAGCGCCGCGTCCACCACCAGCCGCTCCGCCCCTCCGAGGCCAAGATCCGGGTGTAGGAAGAACACGGCGGGCCCGGGCCGCCGCCGCCCTTCGCCCTCGCCGGTCTCCCTGGTTCCAGCCTCCGCAGCGGCCATGATGGCCTCCTTTACGCTCAGCTTCCGCACCACGTGGCGCCGCGCTAACACGCATGCGCGGATCTTTCGGCCACCTCAGCCTTAACGCGCTCCTGCTTGTAGGTGGCTAGAAAACTGCCTGCTCTTTCCCGCTCGCGGGTGGCCGCCGCCAGGGAGGACAAAACAAGCTGGAGGAAGCCTTACTCCGCCGTCCTCCTCTCCAGCCGAGTCGCTTGTGTTCCGGCCCGTGAACTGCTTCGGCCGTGAAAGGAACGCATTCGAGTCAGGCTCTCTGAGGTGGCCGCCGGAGGGGTCCTCCTACTCAGCGGAGGAGGGAGAGGTCCTCCGCCCGGCTGAGGAGAGGCGCCCGACGTGTCCGGGAGAGGCTGCGAGGAACCGCCGGGTTTTTCCTGGGTGTGTGGTGTCGGTCGCAACGGTCGTCATGGTAAGAGGGCGGCGGCGGGGGGTCGGGGGTCGGGGAGCAGCCTGGACCGGGGTCGGGGGTCGGGGGTCGGGGGTCGGGAAGCACGTCTCAGGCCTTACTAAGACCCTCCCTGGCTTTCTCTCCCTCCCTCCCGCCCCGCTCTTTCCTTCCAGCCGGGCCCGAATCCCAGCGCCACGAGTGTGGGCGCCTCGGGCCGCTCGCCGAGCAAAGCGGTGGCCCCGCGAGCCGCAGGATCGACCGTCCGGCAGAGGTAGGCCGGCAGTTTTACGCGGGGTGGCCTGGCGAGACTCGGGCTCGAGGAGCGCCTGTCTTAAGTGGACGCCCACCCTTGTGCATAGCCGCGTGGGTTCCCCTTGGAAGACCCTCCGGAGCACCTTGGGAGTTACAGAAAAGCCGTGACAGTTGGCCCAAACTCAAGGCTTAGTAGCAGTTCGATACCCGTCAGAAGAACTTTAAACGTCTTCATAGTTATTTCTCTCCCCCACCCCCAAGGGTGGTGGCAGCAGCCTGAGAAATGGCAATGGCACAGCTATAGTATTGGGTCATAATTATGTTTAAATCAAATGATAGTTAAAGTAGCAGTTGCACAAAGGGAACACGGCAAACAGAGGCATAAATATTTTGTTGGTGAGATTAAAGTACTGATTGTTCTCTCATAGAAAAAATGCTAGCTGTGGAACAAGGAGTGCAGGTCGTACAACTTCTGCTGGCACCGGAGGGATGTGGAGATTCTATACAGAGGACTCCCCTGGCCTCAAAGTGTAAGTAAAAGTGAAATAGTGGACTCTTTATTGTTGTTATTATTATTATTATTAGCATAGCTTTGGGCATGCTTACCGGCTTAGATGAAGGCTGAACAGTCTTCAAATTGCAGGATATACTTTGTATTTACTGGAAACCCAAGAGTCATGATTTGGGGCTGGGATTGTTCTGAGTGCAGTAACTGTATTTAGTTAATAATCCTGAGACAAAATAATCGCCCCCCCCAACTTGGTCCCAAACAGTGTTCTGCATTTCAGTTTGTGATATATGGTTTATTTTATTTTAAAATTACTTAGTGAGTGAGCTTCTTTGAAAGCTGACAAAGTGACACACACTTGGGTAATGCCTATATCCTTGTATCCACGTCATCTGAAGTACCAGGTCTCTCCATATGAGCCCGGCTCCATCTTAAAACCTTTCTTTCATGTTTGATCATGTTTGGTGGGGATACAAAAGAGGGCCTCCTTGATATCACTGCTTTTAGATGATGAAACTCCTTTCTGGGTGGGTTTAGCTTGGCTTCATGTAAACATTTTTATTTAAATAGGCCCTTGGCCACTAATTGATAGGTGAGAAAAGGTTAAAAAAAGCTTGATACTGTATTTCCTTCATTGTATTCTATATGTGATTTTAAATCATTTCAACTCAGTCTTTGTCTAAATGTGATACTGTATTTAACAGTTTTATAATGCTCTTTACGTATGTTTGTACATGTTTATGTTTTAAATGTACAGTATATGTTCCAGAAATTCATGTTGAAAGTTGCTTTGTGTTTTTCAATTGAATAAAATGTAGGATAAAAATTTAATAAATACAAATAAATGTTGAAGTGCCATAAAGTAGTTTAGATATTTTGAGTTAGGACTAATAATCACACTTCAGTATGTTATGGGTAGGAGTTGAGGTGTTAAAGAATCTGTGTTTCATATGGAACATCCCGGCTTCTGTCCCTACCATCTCGAGCCAGAGGTATACAAAGTGTCCCATCTGGAACCCTAGAGAAATGCTGCCAGTTGGGTGTCCATTGTACAAGTTTTTTGGGGCACATGATTTGTCCTGTTATTAAATACTTACGGAGTTCTATGTATGGATTCTCAGAAGTAAGTCTCTCTGACTTTAAGGAGATTAATTCCCAGAAAAGTGTATATAGAATTGGTAACTCAAAATAGTTAGGTTTACCTAAGGATATTTGATTTGTACTTGGATTTCTTCATTTTTCTCTTATGATGAACATTCACTCCTTTCATTTTTATTCCTTTTTAAACTCGCCTTCCATCTGAAATTATATTTGCATCTTGAAACGATAACTAGCAAAATATCTGCTTCATAAATTCTGTTTGCATAAGAATGGAAACATCACCAGTTTTGGGGGGTCCCCTAATGTAATGTATTTCTGCTTCCATCTGGTGGCTTTCTGACTGGGGTGTAATCAGTCTTATTGTGTGTGAGCTATGCCAACCCCAGGAGGCAGGCGGGAGTTCCTTCCCCAAAATTTTCCCTGCTGGCGATGTGATCCCCATTTTACAGGCATTTATTGTACAGCATGATTTTGGCCTGTATGTTACTTCTGATTTATGCAGACCCAGTGACAGTAATTTGTTTTTATGGATTTCAAGAACAGCTGAAACATGTAGCCCTCCTTGTATTGAAACTCAGTTTAATTACATTTAGTACCTTTGATAGAGTACTTGCCATTACTGAGTTTAATGATTTATCAAAATAACATAATTTCTGTGACTATTACTGAATTTTGTGATACAGTACAGCACAGTACATTAATTATGAATTAAAATTATATATTTTATTACTTTGAAGTATACTGTTTTACATTGTTAATTATCCTAAGCATATATTGTATGGTAAGTTGGTTTTAAAAATGCTTTAAATAGCAATATTGTAGTTCCATACTATTAGAAGCTGATTGTGGTTGCTACTGTGGCTAATTAGCCTCTTTCCCCCTTTTCCTTCCAGGGGTCCTGTTCCAGTTCTTGTTATGAGTCTTCTTTTTATTGCATCTGTATTTATGTTGCACATCTGGGGCAAATACACTCGGTCGTAGACTTGTCTGTGTTCCATATGGCAACTTGAAAACTACATTTTGGACCAAAAGTGGAAGAAAAGTGGATAGCAGCTGCCTTCCTAGGTATTGCAGAAGATTGTTTCATCAGGTTCTGCTGCTGAATAGTCTTAAACTTTCTGCTAAGTAGGGTTTTTGATTCCTTTTTCTCAAGGCTGTTCTTTTTGCATCAATCCACTCAAATTTGCAGTTGATTTCATTAAAATTTGTCTACATAAATGAAGCTTGCTGTTATTTATCATTTCTGATTTTCACCTAAAAGAAACAAAATTATTCAAGATAGTTACAGAAAGGTTGTACCCTGTAACATCAACTTGGAAAACATAGTATAGTGTAAGCATCCTTCAGTCTCGAGAGACTATGGTATAGCGCTCTGTATAGAAGCAGTGTTGTTTCAATTCTGCATGCAAAGCTGAAGTGGCCTCTTCAGAGTACAAGACCTGGGTAGATTAATATGGAGGTTAAAACGGTTACCCAAGCAGCAAAACAAAACAAACAACCCCCCCAAAACAACAACAACACACAAAAAAACCCTCCACATCACTAGAATACTCTAATGGAACAGCAGAGCTGATACAGTTAGTTCCAGCTGCATCACATGAGTTACCAGAACATGATTGTACACAGCCATGAACTGCCTCTGGGACTCCAGCTCCAGATTTTGCCTCGAGGTTAACTACTGAAGCCTTTGCCAGAAATGGATATAGTCACAAGGCAGCAGAGGTTTAAAATGGAGCCTTACTGACTAGTGATTTCAATCAAAGTGATTTAGATCAAATCCACTCTGCAACATACTAAATTTATCAAAGGTATTTGTATCCTACCCTCTGTTGGTGTCATCTATTGTTCATGCACCTCTGCTTGTAAAGAGCATGCTCTGTTTTGCACTAGTTTATGTCCACAAGCAATCAGAAAAAACTGTGTAAAGCATGTTATATTATCAGGTTGGATGTTACCAAAACATAGTAAAACATGCAGCTTTAATACACAGAAAATGCGGGGGTGGTGGTTAAGGAGTATAGCATCATATGTTCTAGTGTTTCATAACCTGCTTTCATTCTCTATATTTCAGTAGGATTTGTTTCATTTGGTGCTGGAAGGCCCAATAGTCGGTGTTTTAGTACAGGCTTGATCTAGATGTGTGTCATTAGGGAACAGCAATATGTGAACAAGATGTATTCTGCTCCGAGGCTGCTCAGAAATGCACTTCAGAGGATCATGAGGTGTTGAATGAAGCATAGTGATGCAGGGCTCCTCAGATCCAACCCATCGTCATGGATTTAAAGTAATTGGTTATCTTCCTAATTTTCTGGATGAATCTGTGAAAAGAAACCCTCCATGGCTTGGCCCCTGTCTATCTGGCAGAGCGTATTTCCTGACAATTAGATCTGGCCCGACCCACCCGATCCTCTCTGGCCCTCTCGCTCTGGACCGTTACTCCAAAGGAGGCCCGAAAGCGAGTACTCGCAAACGGGCCTTTTCGGTGGCTGGTCCTACCATCTGGAGTTCTTTGCCGAGCGAGCTAAGGCAGGCTCCGTCATTGGCGTCGTTCAAGAAAGCCCTAAAGACCTTGCTTTTCAGGGACGCCTTCGACAATGACTAGGGATGCGGGCTTCTTTCTTAATTTTCTTTCCCCTCGCCCATGCTAAGTCTGTTTGCCTGCTCGGATGCCATTGTTATTGTGATTGTTTTTAGCATTTTAACATTTTTGTGTAAACCGCCTTGTAGAGATGGGCACGACCAGGAAAAATGACGTTTCGAGTTGTCGTGTGTCGGAGCCGGCCCGTTTCGGCTCGTTTCCGTTTGTCGCGAAATTTTTCAAAAATTTGTCGTTTTGTTTGTCGTCTGTCGTTAGTACTGGTTTAGGGGGGGTAGGGTAGCGGGCTCCTGGAGGCACCTCTCTGGGGTGGGTGCCTCCTCTGGCCCGCTACGAAGGGAAGGCATTTAGCAGGCTCCTGGAGGCACCTCTCTGGGGTGGATGCCTCCTCTGGCCCCCTACAAAGGGAAAAGGAAGGGTACATGACTGTGTAGCCATTGCGTACCAAGTGGCACTGGCAGAGGCACCTCTCTTTTGGGTGCCTCTAGCTCACCAAGAAGGACAGCATACTGGCGTACAGAGTTTTTTGGAACTTTGGACTGGTGAGCGAGGTGAGAGAAGAATGCCTCTGCTGGGCGCCCTCTGACTCACTAAGAAGGACAGTGTACTTGCGTGTAGTGCAATGCGAGTACAGATCTGGCTTAGGGTTGGGGTTAGGGCAAGGGCTAGGCTTAGGGTTATTATGGGTAAGGTTAGGGTGAGTTAGTGGGCTGCACCTCTGGGTGCCTCTGACCCACTAAGAAGGACAGTGTACTGGCGTATGGGTTAGGGCTAGGGTTATAGTGGGCTTTTTATGCCCGACTGGCACATCCCAGAAGTCACAGTCAAAACCTGGCCAAGTGGCCATGCGATTGGTGGAATGGCTCCAAAAATTTGTATGGTCCCATCCCATGGCCAGCCCATCATTGCGCAGGTGTAAAAAAATAAAAATAAAAATAAAATAAAATAATATCAATGGGATTGGAGACAGACATTTATTGCAAGAAAAACCCACTGCTGCTACTGTAAAAATTCAGGCAGTTAAAATTCCTAATTTTCGCATGTTTCTGTGTGGTGCTTTGGTGGGTTTTTGGACCATGATTTAAAAAAAAAATATTGTGGTCGCCATTTTGGATCCCCCCGCACCGCATGGCATGGCGAGACAACGAGGATGTCCCCCACCAGAGCAGCCCAGGACAGGAGAGGGGGGGAGGCTGGGGACCCCCCCCCAGAAACCACCCCTCTGGTAGGTGCCCTCACTCAGGCAGGCATATTTTCGCCTGCTTTTTTGGCCGGGAATCGGGTTTTTTTTTAACTTTTTTTCTGTGCCGCTTGGCATCGCGCGCTCGCCGCGATGCCATGAACGACAACAACAAATCAGACCCAATTTTTCTTTTATCGGTTCGAGTTAGAGTTCTGACGGTTTAATTGTCGTTACCGTTTCCGTTGCGTAACGGAAAGAAGGAACGGAAACGGAAACGAGAATTTCGCCAAGTCGTGCCCATGTCTACCGCCTTGGGTTCTCGCTCGGGAAATAGGAGCGGTATATAAATCTGAAAATAAATAAATAGATAAAGAATAGCAGTTGGGAGACAGTGTGGTGAGAGCAGGTATTAACAAAGCTCACATCTGACCTCCAGCATCCTTGCTGCTGTATTCTAGTCTCCTTCCATCTGATTAAATTGAATGTAACTGTGGAGGGTAAAGTACTGAGGAGTAAAGAGCTGTCAGGTGATTAAATAGAGTGCTATCTGCTTCACTAGTGACAGAATGTGAATAAGACTTCTGATTGCTGTATATTTATGTGATCTACTGATCTCTGCTTGCATCCCTGAATAATGGATAGTTTAAAAACCATTCTGCATAAACTATCTTTACAACTTAATTTGACATGACTTGAATTATTTTTAAAATTGTCTCAGTTTTTAAGTAGTGGAAACTTTTAAAATAATAAATAGAATTCAAAAAGTATAAACTAAAGAATCCCAGTATATTGGTTTGCAATCTAACTCTGCTCCAACTAAATATTTTGTTACCTTTTGAAGATTTAATAAACAGGCTCATTGTTTCATCTTGTTGAGGAATTTGTTTTAAAGCCTTTGAAGTTGGCATTTCCATGAAGTTGGAAAAATGGCACTGCTGGTAAAGCATGTTGTGCATGCCCTACTTTTCATGAGTGATGGCATTCTAAGCAGCGATCATGTGCTTATCATTCATGACATATTGTAGTGGATTCATACATAGAATCATGGAGTTGGAAGAGACCACAAGGGCCATCCAGTCCAATCCCCTGCCATGCAATGCAGGAACCCCCATCACAGTATTTCTGAGAGATGGTCATCCAGCCTCTGCTTAAAAACCTCCAAAAAAGGAGACTCCACCACGCTCCGTGGCAGCATATTCCACTGCTGAACAGCTCTAACCATCATCAAGTTCTTATGTTCAACTGGAATCTCTTTTCCTGTAGTTTGAAACCATTGCCCCGAGTCCTAGTCTCTGAAGCCATGACAAACAAACCTGTTCCCTCTTCAATATGACATCCTTTCAAATATTTAAATATACTGTAGCTATCATATCCCCTCTCAGTCATCTTTTTGAAAGGCTAAACATTTCCAGCTCCTTAAGCCATTCCTCATAAGACATTTCTTTCAGACCTTCAACCATCCTGGTCGCCCTCCTCTGTAATCGCTCGAGGTTGTCAACATCCTTTTTAAATTGAGGTGCACCGAACTGGACACAGTACTCCAGCTGTGGTCTGACCAGAGCAGAATAGAGTGATACTATCAGTATTCCTGCCAAGAAAACTCCATGGACATGGAGTCACAAAGAGTCGGTCATGACTGTAGCGACACAACACACACACACATCACTTCCCTTCATCTAGATAGACTCTATGCTTCTGTTGATGCAACCAAGAATCGCATTGGCTTTCCTGCTGACTCAGGTTCAATTTGTCCTTTGAGTCACATTGAGCAGGTGCTCAGGTTTAGACTCTAGGACTTGGAACTGAGCTGGAAAGCAGCTGTTGTGCTTTTTCAGGGCAGATGGTGATTTTTGTCTTCTGTAGGGGGAAACACGTCATATATTTTACTCAAGATGTCAAGGGAGCAATTTCAGGTAATGGAGCCCAATGCTGCATACTCCATTGCTTTACCCTGCCCTAGGCCCAGAAATTTAAAAAATCACAGTGATGAATTATATTCATAGTTCAGTTGATGGTTTTGTCTTTTGAGTAAATATAAGCACTCAAAATAATTTTTTTGTATTCAATAAGAATTAATTAAAACAAAAGTCAGTGGTATAAAAATACTAAGTAGAAAAATGACACAGTGGGATATTGATTAGAACTTAACACATTTTGGACAACAAAAACCTTCACATTCTTTTTGGAGGAGTGGAGGGAGTCACGATGGACTCCACCAGCATGGAGGTACAGTCACCCCACCATTTTGCGGTTCAGGTACTGCGGTCCCACTACATCGCGGGATCACAGTTCCTGCACCTCGGGGGGCGGGGGGACGATCAGGTCGTTCCGCGCTGCCCCCGTGCTCCGCTGAGAAGCCCCGGGGCCATGTAGGGGGGCGGGGGCGATCGCGTCGCTCCGCGCCACCCACGCGCTCCGCTGAGAAGCCTCAGGGGCGGCGGCGGGGGTGATCACATCACTCCGCGCTGCCCCCGCACTCCTCCAAGAAGCCTCGGGGCTGTGCAGGCGGGCGGCGGCAGTGGGAGGTAAGATCCTGCAACACCGCCTGCGCACGCTGCCCCAAGACTTCTCAGACAGGCGCGTGATCGCCCCCCCAGCCCCCGCTTCCACATATCGCAGATTTTCATGCATAGCGGGTGGGGTGGGTCCCTAACCTCCGCGATCGGGCGGGGGTGGTACTGTACCTCATTCTTTCACCATCACTGAGAAGGCCTCTTGTAAAAGGACAAGGAATTTGATTCCAAATACAAAAGGCTGTGGTTCAAATTCACTGAACTTCAGTATAGAGAGAAAATATAAATATTGAGAAGATAACAGGTTTGGGTGACAGCAAGCAATTTGATGTATATCAGTAACCCAATTGAAGTGAAAAGCTGTAGTTGGTCTAGGATAGTGGAACAACAATATTCTGCATATGTCAACTGCACCTTTTCTTCTTTAAGTAGGCCTTTGGCTAGATGGGGTATATAAAAATCTAATAAATAAAAATAAATAAATTTAACTCAACTATGTTCATAAATTTTAATCTGGTGCAAAGAACTATTTGAGACAGAGGGCTATGGGCTGTTTCAATGTGCGAAATGCTATAATTATAATAAAACCTCAACCCATACAATCCTTGAAATTTGCTCTGCAGACATAAAGAACTTGGGTGCCTGGTTTTTAAAATCCATCGGAGAACTGAGATACACTGATATAACTGAATTTCAGCTGAGAAATTCCATTAACAGATGGGAGCTAGAAGTTCAGAAACAGAAGAAAATGTTTCTTAATTAATATATTGCTTGTGCCGCATGATCTTTGTTGGGGAGTGAGTTGTCAAAGGGTCCTACAGTGAATGAAGTTGAAGCTTCTTTTCAACACAAACCCTATTAATTAAGCCAAAATGTAACACCAGGCCATTTTAATGTACAAAGATGGAGTACAGTTACTTCACCCTCCCTTACCAGTCTCTAATGGCAGAAAATGTCATCATTGACCCGTGCATTGGGAGGAACAGGTCATCTACTGGAATGGCTGTAGCAGTTTAGCTTCAGTTGTTGCCATTGCCAATGATTAAGTTAAAAAAAAGTTTTAAAATCCTTCCTTTCCCCCCACCCCTTGGTGGTGGTGGGGAACTGAACAATTTTTAAACTTTTTTTTTTGGCTGAGCCCCAAGTGCCTATCAACTGTAGTGCTTAACTTTTTTTTGCCAGCTCCAAGCCCGCACTACAGCGCTTGGGGTTCAGCAAATCATCATCATCATCATCATCATCATCATCATCATCATCATCATCATCATAATCAAAAACCCCTCTGTTTTCCCCCACCCTAAAGGTGGGGTGAAAGGAGTGATTTTTAAACATTTTTTTTGCTGAGCCCCAAGCACAAATAATAATAATAAAAATAATAAAAAATTAAAAAAATTAATTTCCAGCTCCAAGCCCATGGAGTGGGGGGAAAGGAATAATTTTTAAACTTTTTTTGCCACCCCCAAGCCCACGCTACAGCTGATCGTTGCTTGGGGCTCAGCAATAAACAAACAAACAAACAAACCCTCCCCCCACCCCATAGTAATCGACACATTGGGTCTGGAGCCTAAAAAGCTAAGCAAGTATTTAGAAGAAATCGGAGTTGAGAAAGTCACCATCAGTTAGCTTCAGAAAGCCACCTTCTGGGATCTGCTCGCATAATTCATCGATACATCACATAGTCCTAAACACTTGGGAAATGTTCAACTAGTGATTTGTAATACAAAATCCACCATAGTTATCTTGCTGCTGTGTGATGATGATGATGATGATAATAATAATAATAATAATAATAATAATAATAATAATAATAATAATAATAATAATAATAATTCATCTAGCCCTTCAATTTAGAAATAAAAGATTCTGTAATTAATTGATCTATTCATTATTTCAAAAATGTGGCTAAATATTCTAAAGGCCAGAAACTGCAGCACTGGGAATCTTATTGTATCGTTTTGAATATATTTTTCTTTCTTTTTGAATGTGAATTCTTAATGTTTTGGTTTGGCAATAGCTTCTGATCAGCTTAGTTGCCTGGAAGACATCTGGGGAGAGGAGACTTGCCACAATTCCCAACATGTTAATTGTCGCACTTTCCAATTACCTTAATACAAATATGCAAATGTGGAGTGGCACTCCAGTTAATAATAAGCTTCCAACATGCCCCTTAGTGCTGCACCAGGTTCTCAAATCTGAAATTATTTCAGATGGAAAAATGGAGATTTCCTCACGATTTTGATAGCTCCTTAATCCTGAAAGGTTTTCATTTATTTTAAAGCCAGCATCTGAGAGGGGGAGGGGGTTCTGTGTTAACTTTTTAAAAAAAAAAAAAAACCCCAATGTGAATAGGTTGTGAGTCTGAAATAAGGAAGCAAGGCTGTTAGGTAGAAATGCTGTTCCTCTTAACCAAGACAAGCATCAAAGATGCCTTTTCACCCATGAAAAATAAATACTGAATTCCTCCCTCTCTCTCTCTGTATCTTCCTTCCTGCAAGTCACATAGCAGCTTCTGGAGAGACTATTTTAAATTGAACTGTTCTCACAAGGTTAAACTTGCCCACCCTCTACTCAGAGTTGTTCCTGCCTAGTCTAGGAATGGGCAGAAGAAATATCTGCACCAACTGCAGATATCTGAGTGATATCTGCAGTTAGATATTTTTTCTTCTTTATTTGTGATAGAAGCACCAACAAATTATAACTACTAAGCAGATTGTAAATAGAATTATTACGTTTAAAATGAGTAAGATTTTAAAAAAAAAAACCCATCTAGATGACATTCGCATAATACTGGGCTACATAAACAGTGTTTCCTCTTGTCAGCATAAGATCATTCTCTGTGCATATTGAAGGGCATTGTATGCATTGTAACATATATGATATACTTTGTTCTCCACGTTCACACAATATGTCTTCTATTGGGAAATTGGGAAACCCAATTTTTTCAGATTAGCCTTTGACGCCTCCGAGCAAAGATGGGAGAACTTGAACATTTGGCAGCTAGGGATAACAATTATATAATAGCCACAACAGAAACCTGGTGGAATGTGGAGAACCAGTGGGATACAGCAATCCCAGGCTATAGACTCTATAGAAGGGATAGAGAGGGGCGGGTTGGAGGAGGAATGGCCATCTATGTCAAAGAAGCGGTAAAATCTAGCAGAATGGAGATGGACAGAGGGTCTGACTCCACCATAGAATCACTGTGGGTTAAACTACCAGGTCCAAGGAGTGATGTGATAGTTTGGATATTCTATCACCCACCAGATAAAAACTTGAGGGGGATCTTGAAATGAGGAGAGAAATCATGGAGGTGGCTAAGGTCTTTTTACACGACCCTTAAGATCTGCTGGCCACTTAAATTCGGACCAGAGATCTTAGGGGTTCGTGGCTCTTCCTCTGTCCCCACCCCCTCCGCACTTCCTGGTTGCTGGCTGCGTGAGGGAGGGAGAAAAAGAGAAAGAAAAGCATGCCGCTCACCTCGTTCTGCCTCTCGTCTCTATAAAAGTAGCTCTTAAAGGGGCGGGAGCCAAAAAGCAGCAAACAAGCGAGGAGAGCCCCGCATTCACTATCGTTGCACCGCATCAAAAATTTTTCACCTCCAAAGAGAAGGTACAAGAAAAGTGTGCTGGGTCGCGCTAAAGTGGGCGGGTCGCACTTAATTGTCTGCAAACTCCGGAGCTGGTGGGGAAACATTTTTAAGCTCCGGAGCTTGCAGCCATTTGCAGCGGAGTTTAGGGGTTGTGTATAAATGCCCTAAGAGGGATAGGATAGTAATCATGGGGGACTTCAATTATCCCCACATTGACTGGGCGAATGCGAGCACTGGGCAAGAAAGATAAACTGGGTTTCTCGACTTGCTGAATGATTGTGCCTTAGAACAACTTGTCATGGAGCCCACCCGAGAACAGGCAACTCTGGACCTAATACTGTGCGATACTCAGGACCTGGTCAGGGATGTGAATGTCACTGAGCCTCTGGGGAACAGTGACCATGCTGCAATCTCCTTTGCCATGCATGTTGGAGGAAGAGTGTCAACCAAATCAGACATAAAACCCCTTGATTTTCGAAGGGCAAACTTCGCTCAGATGAGGAAACTAGTTAGAAAGAAATTGAAGGGGAAGGTTAGAAGAATCCAATCTCTTCACAGTGCATGGAGCCTGTTTAAAACAACGGTAATAGAGGCCCAGCACAAGTGCATACCACAAAGAAAGAAGTGCTCATTTAAGTCCAAGACGACACCGGCATGGTTAACGAGTGGAGTTAGAGAGGCTCTAAAGCGCAAGGAGAGGTCTTTCTGTAAATGGAAATCCTCCCCAAATAAGGAAAATAAAAAGGAACACAAACTCTGGCAAAAGAAATGAAAGAAGATGATAAGAGAGGCAAAGAAAGATTTCGAGGAACGCATGGCTAGCAATATAAACGGTAATAATAAAAGCTTCTTTAAATATGTTAGAAGTAGAAAACCTGCCAGAGAACCAGTTGGCCCTCTGGATTGTGAGGGAGGAAAAGGGGAGGTTAAGGAGGACTTGGAAATTGCAGTGATATTAAATGAGTTCTTTGCTTCTGTCTTCATGACAGAAGACCTTGAGCAGATTCCGCTGCCTGAATCGCCCCTCTTGACTAAACAATTAAATCAAATACAGGTTAAAAGAGAGGATGTTTTAGGACTAATTGATAAATTGAAGATTAACAAGTCACCGGGCCTAGATGGCATTCACACAAGGGTTATTAGGGAACTGAGAAATTAAATTGCAGATCTCTTAACGGTTATATGCAACTTGTCTCTTAAAACGGCCACAGTGCTGGAGGACTGGAGGATAGCAGATGTCACACCCATTTTTAAAAAAGGAAGGAGGGGGGACCCAGGAAACTACAGGCCAGTTAGCCTTACATCTGTCCCAGGGAAGATGGTGGAAATCCTCATCCAAGAGAAAATCTTAAAACACATAGAAGAACAAACCTTGCTGAGAGAAAACCAGCATGGCTTCTGTAAGGGTAAATCTTGTCTGACAAATCTTTTAGAATTTTTTGAAAAGGTCAACAGGCATGTGGCTTTCGGTGAACCGGTAGATATAGTCTATCTGGATTTTCAAAAGGCTTTTGACACAGTCGCTCACCAAAGGCTGCTGAGAAAATTGCACAGTCAGGGGATAAGAGGGCAGGTCCTTTTATGGATTGAGAACTGGTTGAGATCCAGGAAACAAGGAGTAGATGTCAATGGGAAATTTTCACAATGGAGATAAGTGAGAAGCGGTGTGCCCCAGGGCTCTGTCCTGGGACCGGTGCTTTTCAATCTGTTCATAAATGACCTGGAGACAGGGATAAACAGTGAGGTGGCCAAGTTTGCAGATGACACAAAATTTTTCCGTGTGGTGAAAACCAGAGAAGATTGTGAAGAGCTCCAAAAGGATCTCTCCAAACTGGGAATGGGCTGAGAAATGGCAAATGCGTTTTAATGTAGCCAAATGTAAAGTAATGCATATTGGGGCAAAAAATCAAAACTTTATCTATCAACTCATGGGCTCTGAGTTATCTGTGACGGATCAGGAAAGAGATCTTGGTGTGTTGGTGGACATCTCCATGAAGGTGTCTCCCCAATGTGTGGCAGCAGTGAAGAAGGCCAATTCCATGCTAGGGATTATCAAAAAGGGGACTGAAAATAAAACAGCCAGCATTATAATGCCATTATACAAAACAATAGTAAGGCCGCACCTGGAGTATTGTGTACAATTCTGGTCACCGCATCTCAAGAAAGACAGTGGAACTGGAAAAGGTGCAGAAGAGAGTGACTAAAATGATTACTGGGCTGGGGCACCTCCCTTATGAGGAAAGGCTAAAACATTTGGGGCTCTTTAGTCTGGAAAAAAGGCACCTGAGGGGGATATGATTGAGACATACAAAATAATGCAGGGCATGAGTAAAGTGGATCGAGGGAAGCTCTTCTCCCTCTCCCAAAATACCAGAACTAGGGGACATCCACTCAAATTGAGGGCTGGGAGAGTAAGAACTGACAAAAGAAAATATTTTTTCACCCAGGGTGTTAGTCTATGGAACTCCCTGCCACAGAATGTGGTGATGGCATCTGGCCTGGATGCCTTTAAAAGGGGATTGGACAGATTCCTGGAGGAAAACTCCATCACAGGTTACAAACCATGATGGAGATGTGTAATCTCCAGGCTTATAACCAGGGTACTTCAAGGCCAGATGCAGGGGAGTGGTATCAGGAGACACATATCTAGTCTCATGCGCTCCCAAACGCATCTGGTGGGGCCGCGGTGAGATACAGGAAGCTGGACTAGATGGGCCTTTGGCCTGATCCAGCATGGCTCCTCTTATGTTCTTATGTTAACTTCCAAGTTGCTCTTGGCCATAAGATGTTCTGCCCAGTAACATGGGAGCTCCTTACTTGCCTTCCATGGTTCATGTGTGTGTGTGTCTGTGAGGGCTGATTGTTGGGAGGGGCAGAGGTTTTGAGGAAACTCCCTTGATTTCAGTCTCAGCCTTGGTTGTTGATTACCAAATAATAAACATGTTTCTGAGGACATCGCTCTGATCCACTCTTTCTGCGCAACACTTTCCCAGCAGAATTTTGATGGAGGGATGCCAACTACATAATGCACCTTCTGTAAAGGGGTTGGTTTTTGAACTCCCCATGGCCAGTTGCAGGGTTTCATTTAAGCCCACGCCCACATGTTTTGACACGTTTTGATCTATACTAGATAGGGCTAGCATATTCTCCTACAGAATAACATAGAGCTAGTGCAGAAGTTCTTAATGTATGCAGTTGGGCACTCCATGTTGTACCCATTGTTTCCCTCAGAATGTTGTTCCTAGCAATAACTTTCTGTTTGGTGTTTTAAAAGTGATAATTGAAAGTTAATAGCTAACTCCCAAGTATTTTGGGGGAGCATAGTGTTCTAACCTGGTACCAGTGTATTTGCTACTTCACAGTTTTTCAAGTGGAAAGAAAAGAACTGGGTTTTTAGAAAGTTTGGCTTCAATTTGTTATCTCTGTAATATGCGGTCGTTAGATTCAGAGCTTCAGTCAATTTTTTTCTTGAAAATCTTAAAGGTTGCAATCTGTGCAGCAATTGCCAGGTCATCAGCATACAGAAAACTAGTGGCTGCTGGCAATGGTTGGTCATTAGTATATATGTTAGTGTAAGGGCTGCCCTCTGGGAGTCCATTTGTTTGCTTTCCCCATTGACTGTGCTGTCCCTGGAAGCCAACGTAGAATTTACAGTTTTCCAATTAAAATGTATGTATGTATGTATGTATGAATGAATTTATTTATTTATTTATTTATTTATTTATTTATTTATTTATTTATTTATTAAATTTATAGCTGCACGGCTACTCTGGGTGGTTTACAAGGTTGAACAAATATCAATCTAGATACACAATAAACAATCCAATAATAAAAAAATAATGAGCAATAAAAATATATAATAAACCAAAATCCTTTGCAGTGTGCCAGACTTTCTTCAGCAGGGCTGCATGGCTAACCATAACACAGCTGCAGTGAGATCTATAAAGACTATACCTGTGATTTCCCTCAACTCAGAACTGAGAAGGGATATTGGCCTATAGGTTTTTGGATCTTCTGGTGGCTTGCCTGGTTTAAGAATAGCTACCACACAAGCCTTCCTCCATATCTTTTAACCATCTCTTTGTTACTGGTCCAGAATGATTTGCTCAACCTGAATCTCATCAATGCTGGCTGCTTTGCCATTCTTACACTTCCCTATCACCTCTTCCAGCTATTTTATAGTAAAGGGGACGTCAGGTCACTTGTCCTTCCTATCCTGTGATTGTGTTTCCATAGGTTGGAATCTGATTTTCCCAGGAAGTAATGGCTGGTGGGCAATACGGTTAACTGAGATGTTGCCATGTCATGGTTGTTTGGTTGTATTGTTATTATAAGGCGGTTAGGAAGCCTCCATGCTTATTGGCTGCTGTGGCTCATGTCTGTTTTCTCCATAAACTTGATCCACTTTCCCCTTTTGTGCTCTGAAATAGCCAGCACCATCTGTTGTCCAGCTTGAATGGTATCTTCTCCAAGTGATTAACAAGGTTTATTGACCTTCATTCATTGTGACAAATTGATTTCATGTGTGGAAGACCCATCAGTGCAATTCTTCATGCATATTATTCGGACCAAACCCCTAAGCTCAGGATTCTCTAAGTCGAAGCCCTCTCTGTGTCAGTGTCTCTGGAGAAGTGCAGGAATGCCATACACTGGTTCTTCCTAAGGCTTCCCACTGCATTCCCACCTCCATTCTGATCTTGTCACAGTTAGCTGTAAGGTATGAACAGGAATTTTAGATACGCTCAGGAGTCCTCTGTCACATTCCTATTCAGAGCTTGCCATGTAATGCAGTGAGTTTGGAACTGAGGGGCAGGAAGTCCTGGTGCAATGCAAGAGCAGACAAAGCATGCTGTAAGGCAGGGGTGCCCAAACTTTTTGTAAGGAGGGCCAGATTTGGTGGCTGAGAATGTGTCAGGGGCCGGTTGCTCATTGACCCTGCCACCCCACTGCAAGCCCCACCCACTGACCCATAAGCCCCACCCACTGACCCCTTGCAACCCCACCCGCAGGAAGGAAGGTGGGCGCCTAGCTTCACAAAGTTCCCAGTGATGCCGGTGGCGGCAGCCCACCCCTGTGCGCGCACCCAGCCCCACAAGCTTCCCAGCGGTGCTGGTGGTGGTGGCCCACCCCCTTGCTCGCCCACCCAGCCCCACAAGCACTACAGTGTTGTAGTGTAGAAATGTGATGCTGTTAAAACATCATTTGATGATAATTAAAATTCATGATCTTTTTAAAACACCATCCTGGAGGGGATTTTCAGTCATTAAAGTTACCCCACCACTATGCCATGGACAACAGATTCCTCATGATGAAAAGGGAGCTTCAGGAGCAGGGGAGCAGATTTATATTTTATTGTATTATTAAATAGCTGTGACAGGTGACATCTTCAGTTTTACACAGCATAGCTTCACAAACAGGATTTCAGTCATATAAATAGGAGTGCATTGTGATGACTTTGCAAAATGATGGTTCTTTGTGTACAACACCTGTTGTTTCTAATAGACATGGGCACGGAGCGGCGAAAATCTCGTTTCCGTTTTCAGTCCTCGTTATTGTTACGTAACGGGTAACGGTAACGAGAATTACTCCGCTCCAGCTCGAACCTGACCCGATAAAGAAAAATTGGGTCTGATTTTTCGTTGTCGTTCATGGCATCGCGGCGATCGCGCGATGCCAAGCAGCACAGAAAAAAAGTTTTAAAAATAATTTAAACCCCCCCGATTCCCGGCCATAAAAGCAGGCGAAAATATGCCTGCCTCAGTGAGGGCACCTACCAGAGAGGGGTGGTTTCTGGGGGGTTCCCCGCCCCCCTCTCCTGTCCTGGGCTGCTGGTACCAGGCTGGGGGGGGCATCCTCGTTGTCTCCATTTGTCATGCGGTGGGGGGATCCAAAATGGTGATCACAATATTTATTTTTAAATCGTGGTCCAAAAACCCACCAAAGCACCACAGAAACATTTGAAAATTAGGTATTTTAAATGCCTGATTTTTTATAGTAGCAGCAGTGGGTTTTTCTTGCAATAAAACGTCTCCATTGATTTTATTTTATTTTATTTTTATTTTTATTTTTTTACACCTGCGCAATGATGGGCTGGCCATGGGATGGGACCATGCAAATTTTTGGACCCATTCCACCAATCGCATGGCCAGGTTTTGACTGAGACTTCTGGATGTGCCAGAGGGCATAAAAAGCCCACTAACCCTAACCCTAACCCTAACCCATACGCCAGTATACTGTCCTTCTTAGTGGGTCAGAGGCACCCAGAGGTGCAGCCCACTAACCCACTAACCTTCTAAGTGGGTCAGAGGCACCCTAAGGTGCAGCCCTAACCGGATCCCCACCCTAACTTCTTAGTGGGTCAGAGTAGAGGCACCCAGAGAGGTGCCTCCCAGCCAGAGCCCACTACCCCTACCCCTAACCTGTACGCAAGTACACCAGTATGCTTTCCTTCTTAGTGAGTCAGAGGCACCCAGAGATGTGCCTCTGCCACTTACCCCCCAACCCTAACATAATGTATGGTACGCGGCGGCTACGCAAAATGCTTCCCTTCCCTTCCCTTCTTAGTGGGTCAGATGTCAGAGGCACCCAGAGAGATGCCTCCCATGGCCCACTTACCCCAACCCCAACCCCAAGACAAACGACAAACGACAAATGGAAACGACAAATTTTTGAAAATTTCGCGACAAACGGAAACGACCTGAAACAGACCCGTCCCGACAAACGACAACTCAAAACATCATTTTTCCTGGTCGTGCCCATCTCTAGTTTCTAATATAAATTCCCAATATGTCAGTGAGAAGTTACATATAAATATTATTGCAATTTTGATGTTTTAATTGTCTGAATTGTTTATTGTGATTGTGAGCCGCCCAGAGACCTTTGGGTATTGGGCGGCATACAAGCAAAATAAATAAATAAATAAATAAATAAATAAATAAATAAATAAAAAGTATAATGCAGTGTTCCTATTCAGATTTGGACTTTGAAGGAGCCCATAATAATATATGTCATTATGAAGCAACAATGACAACCAACCATGCTATTCTCAGCCTATCCTTTCATTTCTTAAAAACAAAACAAAACAAAACAAACAAAACCCTCAAGCATAATGATCTAATTAACAAATTATTTAACAGCTAACTAAATTGTGCCCTTCTTGATGTTTGAGACAACAGTCTAAATCCAACTGCTATTCTCAGTAGACTAAATGAATCAATGGGGTTTACATAAATGCTGACTTACCATCTGGCATTTAATTCATTTGTTCTATTCTAGTTAGGGCTACCAGTAGAATTTAAGAGAGTGAAGTATTCTCCCTATGGTCAAAAAATCAACATTAATGACTTAACTTTTAGACTTTGCATTTTAAGGACAAGGGAAGGGAAAGTGTTTGGTAATTAGTACTGTATCAGATAACAAACATGTTTCTACTCTGAAGCAGTGGAAGGAGATATTTGATTCAGACTCTGTGTGCGTGCATGTAGGTGCATGCACACACAGGCGTGGTGTGCAGATGATGTTGGGATGCCCTACTGGTTACTGTAGTCCCGATGGCTCTTTTAGTCTAAGTGGGGACAATGGCTTCTCATTTTCTTTCCTTTAATTGCCAAAAGCCCTTAAAGATTGAGAAGTGAATGTTAAAACTGAGTATATGCTAAGCACTTTAATATCAGGGAAAAGCATGACCACAGTACTTTTCAATCTCATGATTCTCTTAACAGTTCAATGGAACAATTAGGAGGGGAGGCAATGTCCAAAGATCTGAGGGTATACATTCACAGAGCCCTTAGACCTTGGAGCACTGCTCTCACTGGTGTGCCCCTAGAGTTGTGAAGACGCAGAAAAAAAAACTGGAAACATTCAGAAAAATATGTTTTTTCCCATTTTTTTCCTGAAGCCTTTTGTGATTTTTTCCAAAAAATGGAAAAAATGAAAAAAGAAAAAGAAAAAATGATTATTGATTTCTTTTTATTTTAACATGATGAATAAAATATTTTAAGACGGGGTGTTCAAATATTTTCCAAATCATTTCTGAAAAATATGCATACCGTAGTATCACATTAGTCTAATTTCTGTGCACTGAGGACAAGCAAGTCCTAGGTTACAAACTGAACTCTCCAATGTAAGAAGATGCATTTCTTCCTTTAAGAGGTGTTGCTATTATCACAAGAAAAAGAAAAAGGTTTCACTTTTGTTTTTGCATGTGGGTGGGTATGTCTGGTTCTGTTCTGTCCTCTTCACTAGGCCTCAAAGCACTGGAAGAAAATACAGAGCAACAAAAATGATTCTGATTAAGTTTCATGCCAATTCATTGAAACTTAGTTCCACTCCCTTCTATACATTTCCCCCCTCTTCAATTATTTCATGAGAATGAGGTTTTTATTTTATTTTATTTTATACTGTGGAGACAAAATATGAATTGTTAATTCTGGATTTTTAAACATTGTTTTGTAGAGGGGTTTTTTTTTTTTGGTTCCACGTAAACTAGTAAACAGTTCAGGATATTGTTACTCCATTTGATACTTACAATTACAAATAAAAATTATTTTAAAAGCAACTTCTGTTTGTAATAATTGTTTGGATACTACGTACGGTGCATCTACCATACATGGCTACACAGACTTTGTGTTATAACCACATATAACTTTGTGTTTATATCTCTCCTTGTGTGATTGCATTGACACTATGTTATCAATTGTCAGCTTTATTGTTGCCTTATAATGTTGTAAGATGCCTCTCAATTCCCTGTTTTCAAACTGATTGTGTCGTAATTGTAATGGATTCCATAGTCTCTCTTTACTGTAAGCCACCTTGGGTCCTTTTCCAAGAGGAAAGGCGGGGTAAAAATACTCAAAAATAAATAAATAAATAAATAAATAAATAAATAAATAAATAAATAAATATGCTAGCTGTGATAATTTTATGTGAAGTCAAATTGTCCATAGTCATATTTCATGTTCCTAAAGTGACAGAATGATTTTCAAGCTGTAAAGGGGTGTGTGCTAATGTGGCATTTTTTTAAATTTTTCTGAAAATTTCTTTTTTTTTCTGGAAAAAAAAACAGGTTTTTTTTTCCAAGCTTCAAAATTTCTGGAAATTTTACATCTCTATGACCCCAACTGCAGGAATATTCTTATTTTCATTTTTTGTAACATAAAAAACCCAACTTTGGCCACCCATACCATAATTTCACATGGGCTGTGTTCACATGTGACTTTTTTTTAAATTGAATTTGTCCTGTTGTGGTCTGTTGGGCAATCCCATCACATGATTGCTATCCCATGTTAAGAGTTCAACGACAAATTGTTAACCAGCATACCCAGAGCTTACATAAAAACATATCAAATAATGCAAAGGTGAGTCTACTCAACAGCAAAGAATCACAAAAGATATGAATTTATAAAGGTTCATGACCAAAGCAGCACCACGACTGCATGGGGGGTTGCATCAGCAACATAGATATTCCAAGGCAATGGCATCACACATTGAAGTGGTGTGATAATGCAGAATATAATACAGAACAAAAAAAGTAGTGGTTTGCCAACGTCTCAGATTTGTTGTGGATTCAGTGCCTTTGTTCTCTCTCTCTCTCTCTCTCTCTCTCTCTCTCTCTCTCTCTCTCTCTCTCTCTCTCTCTTTGTGTGTGTGTGTGTGTGTGTGTGTGTGTGTGTGAGAGAGAGAGAGAGATCTGAATCTCCCAAAAAACCACCAAACCGAGATTGATGGGGGATGCTCAAGAAACATTTTGGCTATCTGAAGACAGCCAAATGGAAACATTAATTGCCAGTATGTTTGTTAAAGCTTTACGTACCTTCTTTCCTGTAATACCAGTTTTCTGGCTGCTTCTCCAACAGAAAGGAGTAAATGTGGGGTCTTTTCTGTTTGGAAAATCTGAAGATCTTTGTAACTTCCCTTCTTTCTCCCCAGTATAAAGGTCAGATGGAGATTTAGCTTCACACAGAAGAAAGTGGGTGGGAGAGGGAACTAGGAAGTCTGGAAAAAGATAAACAGCTTTCTTTTTGGCATCTAAACTTGGATAATTCAAATGCTACCAGACCCAAGTAAAGCTGTTATTTTTCTGGTCCAAACACAAAGCCAGGAATAAAACATTAAGCAGCTCCCCTCCTGATCTCTTTCTGCATTTTTAAAATTGTCAGATGATTTAAGTGAGTTAAATATTTTAATTAGGGCATCAAAGGTTACCAAATGCAACACACAAACTTCCCTCATTTGAGCCCCTCCTGCATAATTTGTGTGACTTGCATACATTTCCATTTAGAGTATTAAGACAATTTCTGAAAATCTGTGAGTTTCTTTCACACATTGATGTTTTGACACATACACCTAATTATTTGTAAGCATATACTGAAAAGTGTCAAGTGTGAATGTGAGGATCAAATATATAGTTGTAATGAGGGTGTTAGTCCTCACTTAATTTTTCTCCCTGCAGGCAAGCATGAAGAATTGCAACATGATTCTTCTTGCAACTGAGAATAACAAGGAGTTTCCTGAATTTTTCCATGAAGTTCTTTCCTCAGAGGGATCAGTATTTTGTGCCAAAAATAGAGGACAGTGTTGTATACAGAACTGTACAGCCACAAATTGTTTCATATGGAATAGACTGGTGCTTTGTTCCAGCATATGAACCACAAACTGAGTCGTTGTTGTGGTTGTTGTTGTTGAAGAACTGGAAAGGATCCTATGGATCACTGAGTCAGGCACCTGTCAAGGAAGTACAGTGGGGGTACTGAACTCCCAACCTGTCGTTCTACAGCTAGAGACCTAAACCACTTGTCCTGTTCCTTGACAGTCAGCTGGTTCTTCTGTGTGAAGTTTATGCAGGTATGGGTGCTTTGCTTCTTAAAGGGAAATGACACTTGAAACAAAGGAACTGCAGAGCTCCTGAAGGTGAAAAAGAAGAATCTTTCAGGGTTTTCATTTATTTATTTATTTATTTATTTATTTATCCATTTTCATACCGCCCATCTTCCTGAAGGAACTCTGGGCGGTGAACAAAAAGGGCAAAACAGACCCAAAAGGAAACAATACAACAATCAAGGCAAAATAAAAAATGGTATAAAAGAAAATAAATAAATAAATATAATATATAATAACGATACCTCAACAAAGGAGTCAAAAGTCAACGGCAAGATGGCAAAAAACACCCCAAAAACCTAAACCAGGTTGCCAAATGCCTCCCTAAAAAGCAAGGTTTTTAGTGCTTTTTTGAAGGCAGGCAGGGACTGTGCAAGGCGCAGCTCACTCGGAAGATGGTTCCAAAGCGAGGGGCCAGCCACAGAGAAGGTGCGGTTATGGGTAATTGATTTCACGCCTCCCTGGGCGTGGCCACTTGGAGTGAGCGCGCCTGCAACCCTAGTGGGTCGGGCCTCAGATGATCTTTGGGAGATACGCTCTGACAGGTATTCAGGTCCCAAGCCATGGAAGGTTTTATAAACCAGAACCTTATCCAGAGCACAAAAATCTGGCCACACTGGTCTTAACTCTTCTTTTTCTCCTACATGTTTGCTCAGTGAACATTTTAAGAATTTCAGTGTACACCAACAGTTTACTGATGGTTAATTGGGTCAGATAACTTTATGCAAGAAAATGTGTCCTTTTGCATGGTATCAGAAGACTGGACAGACACAGATTCTGTCTATAGGCTGCCATAGCCTTGTACTCGGAACCAAATAGGTGTTTTATTGTTGCGTTATTTTTCAGAATGAAATAGGAACGTGCCATTAGTAAGTAGGATAATGTTGGGTTATGTTTCACAATGAAAGAGGAATGTGCCATTGGTAAGTAGGATAATGTTTTGCTTCCTATCACATGAGCGGTATGAAAATGAAAATGTTTGTATGCTTAGAAGACACAATTGCAAATACTGTAATATGCAGTTTGTCTGGAATTTTGTATAGATTTCAACATGATATGATTGTTCATACAATTTACAATTTGCAGGCGTGAATTTATCATGATTTCCTGAAGAGGATTTCACACACAGTTGTCAATGTGGTAAATTAATTCTAATACTAGGTTATGATATGTCCCAAAATGTTTATATCATGGGTAATCAAAACCATACTTGAGAGAAAGTGAAACAGAGTGTGGTTGGGAAAGGAAGGTGAAAAGCTGAGGCCAGGCCATGATAACAAGATAATTATTTTTAGCTTTATTAAACCTAATTATTTTTTAAAAATGAAGAAAGGATCCCTTTTTAGTTTGGTTTGAAGATGTTGGCTCAAAGAATGTCGATAGCTTAAAAGATTCTACCAGACATTGCAAGTGAAAGAATGGGAAGCTGTTTTTTTTTTTTTTTTTGTATTAAGGCCCACTCTGGAAACATTTCATAAGCAGAAGCTTCACAGCTAATTTGCATGCTTTAGTAACATACATAATTAAGAAGCATGGCAATTAGCATGGTGGGAAGTCTGACAAGTCCCTTTTACCAGCTGAGGCTTCTAGCTAACTAGGAGAGCCAAGTACGGTAAAAGTTGCCAGTTACCAATTTCTTGAAAGCCTGCGCCATCATGACATTGACTTTAGAATCTGTTTTCTTGACATTTGCCTGCTCATTTCAAAGCATTTAAGCCACTTAGTCAGTTAGAACCTATTGTCAAGGTGAATGCCAATTGTTAAAATTCCAGTAGAACATTCCTGCACTGGGTCTTATTGAACAATTGATTTCATGGTTAACATATCTATTCATACTGAGATGTATTTGTTTTTTAAATGCCCACTTCTATACTAAATCAACTAGTACAATTTTTAACCCCTATCCCAGAATGAAGCACATGGGTCCCCTGCATCAATCCTTTTCTTCCCCCCACAGGCCAAAAGGGATTTGTATGTCTCGTAGTGCCAAATGGAGCTGGGTAAGGGAGTGGGGGTGGTATATGTCCCATGTTCCTTTGTTTGAAGAATGGGGGGGGTGACTTAAGAAGCAGCTTTTTACAACTGCCCTTCCTGCCTCTTACAGGACTTCTGCCTTGGCTACAACACCATCTACTGTAGCCATGGATTTTAAGAACATCTAAAAGTACATCCTGGTAAAGCACATCTTTTACCATGTCTGAACTTCTGGAACCTGCTTTGAAGAAGAGTTGTGTAGACTCAAAAGCTTTCAATGTTCTTTGTTTTTTATTTTTCATAGTGGCCTATAAAGGTATTGCCTGTAACCTATTTTTGCAATTGTGTTTTGTGATGTCCACGCGGCTCAACCTCCTTTTTGCTTTGAAGTAATACCCCGGATAACGAATGCCTCTGTTAACAAAAAAATTGGTTAACAAAATGAAATTTCTGGAAGTAGGGATGTTTTGGTTATATAAAAATTCCTTTGGGATGCCTTGGATAACGTTTTTCTGTTACGCTTTTCAAAAAAAAGTATACCCAGGATGCATTGCCCCCTGTCATTTGTGGAGGGATGGGAGGAGTTGGACCAGTTGCTTCATTTTGTTTTGGAGCCATTCTGGATATTTTTGGACCTTTCAAAATTGGAAAGGCTGAGGTCTCCTTGCTTTCTTTTGTCCATGTTTGCATTCTTTTTCCATTGCACTTTTGGCAGAAACAGGCTGGGGTTTGTTGTGCTGCTTTCTTTTGTCCATATTTGCATTGCACTGCAGTGTGTGTGTGTGTTCCAGGGTTTGTATGTTCTGGCTCTGCATGCCTTTAAAGTGCACTTTATAAAGAGGTCAGGCAAAACACACATTTTTTTTGCCTTTTTTGGACCTCCAGAATGGATTAATTGGTTTCCCATTCATTTCACTGGGAAACTGTGTTTTAGTTAACAAAATTTTCACACAGTGAAATGGCCCACAGAATGAATTAATTTTTTAATTGAAGTACCACTTGTACACTAAATCAATTTCATATAAATAAAAATGAAATTTAGTTCCATTTTACAAACCCTAAGTACTTAACTTTAGTGTTGAGGATCACATAGAATGCAACTTTGTTCATTGTTTTCTAGTACTATCTCTAAATTTCCCTCCACTTTGATTGTAATCTCAAAAGGAACTCTTCTTCTTCTTCTTCTTCTTCTTCTTCTTCTTCTTCTTCTTCTTCTTCTTCTTCTTCTTCTTCTTCTTCTTCTTCTTCTTCTTCTTTGACAAGAGGCCAGTCATTATCAAGGTCACATTGAATGTGGATGTTGAGCCTCTGAAAAACAATGCTGTGCAGCATCCAAAACAGTCTCCCAGGTCCTATTCACATGTATTTTCCTTTGAATGATCAGCTGCAACACTTGGTATTTTTTATTTCTCATTAAATGACCAAGCTATTCTAGCTTTCTGCATTTCAGTATGCTCTTGATATTTATTCACTTATTTTAATATTCCTTTATTGACCATCTCTCAATCCATGAAATTCACAACCTGGGGTTCAACCTCAGGTAGCAGGCTCATGGCTGACTCAGCTTTCCATCCTTCTGAGATTGATAAATGAATACCCAGCTTGCTGATGGGGGGGATATGTAGCCTGCATACTGTAATTAAAACTGTAAACCACCCAGAGACTACTTGAAGTGGTATGGGGCGGTATACAAGCAGAACACTTTATTACTCTGTGATGAGTCACAGACCTCTTTATAGATGGTTGAGTTAAAATACATAGGTACATGCCATACACTCAAAGTGAGAATACACAGTGCAGTACAGACTAGAGATGGGCACGAAATGGAAATATAGCATTTTATTTCATTTTGTTTCATTTCAGTCTTCATTTTGTTTCTTTTAGTTAACAATGGAGGATTTTTAAAAATAATTTTGTCATGAAACAAAATGAAATGAAACAATTCATAAGGCTATGAATAATGGGGAACTTTCCTTTTTTTATTTAACAGTGAGACCACTGCCCTAAATCAAAGACCCTCCTTAAACCTTCCAATCAATTTGCTTTCAATCAAAGAACCCGCTGAAAACAAAGAATAAAACTAATGGCTAGTTGCTGCACAGAGAGATCGGGGAGATAAGCTCAACAGCTGATCAGCAGGGAGGGAGGGAAGGAAAACAAAACAAAACAAAAAACTCCACAGTCCTACTTAATCAGGAAAGGAAAATATTCAGTTTAATAAATCAATTTGCATATACAGGGACAGCCAGTGCAGGGAAGGGAAGGGAAAGTGGTCCTAATACTGCCATGTCCACAACCCAGAGACAGTGAGCATCAGCAGAGCTCAGCTCCTGGCTAGCTGCAGGCAGATCTTGAACAGAGATAAGCTAACTCAACAGCTGAGGCATGGGAAAGGAAGGAAGGAAAACAAATCAATCAGTTTAAAAATAAACCTCCTGCTCTCAAGATGGCTGGATCAAGAAGCCTCTTGCTACTAGGATGAATTGTTTCATTTTTGAAACAAAAATGGTGTTTTGTTTCATTTCTTGACAATACACTGTTTGCTGTTTCATTTTGTTTCATTTTGTAATGTTTTATAAGCTTATGAAATAAACAGTATGTTGGTTTTTGTAAGATGCCCATCCCTAGTACAGACCACATTCTCAAAAGAAAATATAACATTTTTAGTTTATATTATCCTTTCCATTTTAAAGAAGCCTCTTCAAATTTTCTGATTTTTCTTGCATGGTTATGATTTCAATCATAACTCTAATTGTACCTGTATTTGCCATCATTCACTATACTTTCATTTTGGATCTCTAGTGTTGTTTCTTGGGCTGCTTACTTTTTACTGACTACAGTACCCCCCCCCCCGGCCTATCGCAGGGGTTAGGGACCCGACCTGACACATGATAATTGAAAATCTGTTATGTGGATGCAGGGTTGGGTCAGGACTGGGGGGGGTGTTTGGGGCCTCTTGTTCTTATCCCAGGCCTCACACTGCCCCAAACAGCGTGTCACTTCTGGTTCACAGAAAGGCATTTCCAGTTCACAGAAAAGCATTTCTCAGTCCTCTGACATGCCCAGAAAGGCCCTCAGAGACGACATAAGTGCTTTCTAGCGATTCGAAGGTCACTTCTGGTTTTCTGGAAGTCACTTCTGGTTCTACAAGAAGGCCGTTGGAGGCCTGTTTGGAGCAGTGCAAGGCCTGGGGTAAGTGCAGGAGGCCTGAAACAGGCATTTCCAGCTTATCCCAGGGAGCTTCTTTTTTTTTCATATAGTGCGGTCCTGCGATGTTCCAGGACTGCTGTATATGAACCGTGAATGGGCATTCATTTTTAGACCATGTTCCTTCCTCTTTTGATGTGACTGAGTAAATGGATGGGAACTGAACTAACAGTTCTACAGGTAGCCTACCAGTTCAAGAGAGGCCAAGAATACCATAATCCTGAGTAAACAAAGGAGCAGTGAGAAGGTCTTTCATGGAGTTCTGGAGGGACATTTCAGGGAGAAAATAAGAATGCCATTATCTGAGAGACAGTGTTAAGTATTGTGCTTTACACAGAGTTGAAAATCTGCAACATATTTTATGAAACTGCACATTTTAGTCAAAAGTGAAGAAATGATACAAATGGAAGTTATCACTTACACCAAAGCCAGATATGGATCTTCTAGGGGAAATCTCTAAACTTCATGATTTTTATTTTTATTATTTTTCTTCTCTCTGTGTGTTTTTGTTTAAAATTAGTTTCTATTTGTTATTTTTTGATAGAAAAAATAGCACCAACGCGAAAGTGATTCCAGAGAAGAAAGCTTTCTGAGCCTCCCCAGTGCGTGTAGCTCACACCCCATGGAACACATTGGAGAAGGGACAGATTCTCCAAAGATTGACCAATTTTTGTCTTCATCATTTGAAAATCAAAAATTCTTTCCTGGTGACCCCCACTAAAGAATGTCTGTTTTCTTTGGCATTGGAGGAGAATTCAGTATGCTGAATAGGATGTTTAACCATATACCGATAAAAATATCTTATTATTTTTTTCCTTTGGGGGAGAGCCCATGTGACCAGATAGCTCTAGGATAACAGTGATTTAAAAAAACTTCATAAAGGTAATTTTATAATTTGCTGTTCCAGGTAATGGCATGCAGAAAGAAGAGATCACTGGTCATTGAATCCCCTGATTTGACCTTGGGCTTGGTTGACTTTGCCCACAAGTTAGAAAAATGAGAATATCTTAGTGAGTTCAATGATTGCCTCAGTAAGAAATCACTAACACATATGAAATATTATTCTGAAAACCCTTTCAGTCCTTGACTGCATCAGCATGGGGATTATGTTTTAAATGAGCTTTCCTTTCGTAACAGACCATAGCAGATAAATTGAAGTGTTTCCTAGGAATTCCATAGGCACTGGAACTATCAGCAATTAAGCAACAAATATAATATTTACTTGTGCTTGACACAGAGCAGTGCAGCAGTAGCGTGCAGATAAAATGTCAGTATTGATATAAAGTATTGCAGAGTTAGGTTATGAAGAGACAATGACAATGGGTAGAGTAAAAACTCATATATTCATATATACATCAAAAATATATACAGCATAACAACCAAGCAATATTTACAACAAACAGAGTGTGGGGTTCTGTTCTCACCATAACAGACCCACCTAACAAATGGAAAGCTAGTGCTTTTTATACAGTTCAGTACCCATCAGATGTGAGTCATCACTAATTACAATCTGATGCAATCTGATACAATCATGATGTTATAAATTCTTTCACCTGTGCTTCATCACATAACATGCCTGTGATTACTTATCTCTTACACTTGTGAATTAACATCATGAGTCTGCATAATCTAACTGCCTCCATTTTACAATTCTCTTTCCACTATCTGTTAAATATACATAACATATATTTTATCAACTTTTACATATCTTGACAGGAACGTCACTGGGAATTCCATATAAGCTGCCCAGAGAGTGCTCTAGCACAATGGGAGAATATATCAAAATAACAGCAGCAGCAGAAACAGAATCAGAAAAAACAACAAATATGTAATAAATGATAGTTGTCGGCTGCTTCTGGCTACTTGGCAAGGGAAATGCTTAGCATTGTACAGAAAAAAATAAATAAAATGGAGTTAACCATAAGCTGTAGGGTTTTTTTAAGGCTAAGGACAGTTTCCTGTTCAATTTGCTGCACTTGTAACTGCAAATGCAGAACTGCCTGCAACACTGTGAGAGGGCCAGTTGCCTGGATGCTCACATGGCCGGTCCTAATCAGACATTTCTACATCATGGCAGCTGCTTCTGCCTTTTCAATTACAGTGGTACCTTGTATAAAGGAATTAATTTGTTCCAAATGAAATTATGTTAAACAAATTTTCCTTTATACAAATTCTCATAGGAATGCATTGAAAATGAAGTAATCTCATTTTTATGTTGTACAGATTCTCCCCATAGGCGATTATGTTAAGCAAATTTCCCCTATCTCCGGAATTTTTATGTTGTACAAAGTTTATGTTATACAAGATGTTTGTTATACAAGGGTCCACTGCATGTGCACAGTAAACTGAATAGGACAGTGGCCCAAGGTTTTGTATACGTTCTGCAATGTTGAAAAAATAGTGTATGTAAATTGACCTTTTGGTCATATGAAAATGTAGGCTGTGATCACACCTGCCAAAAGAACCTTAGTTAAATCGACATGGCCATTATTTTTTTTAAAAGACTGTTTCATAATTTCTTGACCAGACTTTCTGATTTATTTTCTCCTTGCCAGGTGAGTTGTATTAAACTGTACCGATGATGTATCGATTCATTCCTTACCGATATAGCTTGAGTGTGTGCTCCTGCTGATGCATTTCCTTCCCCCTTCCATTTAAAACTTGGCTATTGTAAAGTACAGTGGTACCTCGTATAACGGAGGGTCCGTACAACGGAAAAAAATCCCCCCCCTCCCCCCCGCGGCCACCTCCGTCCACCACCTGTGGCTGCCCGGGAAGAGGACGGGGGCGGTCAGGGAAAGAGGAGAGGGGAGGGGAGGGGAGGGGTGGCAGGCACGGAGGGGGGTGAGCCGGGGAGGGGTGCCCTTACCTGGCACCTGCGCAGGGGTCCTCCGCTTGCCGCCGCCGTGGATGCTGAGGTTCCTCCCGGTGGGGCGGGCCGCCGGTGTGCCCTCCTGCCTGCCGGGCGCCTCCGGGGCTCCGGCAAGAGGTGAGCGGGGGGGGAGAGGTGCGGCCGCTCGGGGAAAGAGGGAAGGAGGGAGGTCCGCACGCTCCCTGTGGCCAGGCCCTCGCTCCTCCTTGGGGGGTCAGTCGCACGAACGTTTCCGAGCCCGAGGAAAGGCGTCCGCTACCTCGGGGCAAAAGGAGGCGGGAAGGGGTGGGGTTTGGTGCCGGGCCACAAGCTGTGGTGGGGGGGTTGGGGTGGTGGCAGGCCAGTTGGTAAACAAGCACCGCACCTCATGGTGCCACGGGGCGGGTGTGGGAGGTGCGGGAGGCCGAGGAAACGGCCGGAGGTGTGCAGCGACGCGAGGGGAGCTGCTCCGAGTGAGGTAAGGGGCCAAAGCAGGGGAAAAGGGGGGGAAAGGCCCACCCCACCCCACCCCATCCCACCCCGAGCGCCCGTTGGGGCTGCAGCTGCTGCCTTCCTACCATGGGGTAAAATGGTGTCCAGGCGGGGAAAGACAAGGGGGGGGCTGTTTAGACGGCTGAGAGAAGCGAGCTTCCTTCCAGTGCCTTAGCTCTGCAAGAGGCTGTGGAGAAGGTCCCGGGCTTGGGGGAAGCTGCAGCAGCTCTGTGGTAAAAGGTAAAGGTTCCCCCCGCACATGGGTCCTAGTCGTGTCCGACTCTAGGGGCGGTGCTCATGGCCGCATTCAAGCCAAAGAGCCAGTGTGGTGCAAAAGTCGGTGGCCATGTGGGCGGCATGGCTGCAAGGAAACACTGTGTTTTTTTAAAACTTGCACGGGGGTCCACCGCCCGCCCGCCCGCCCCCCCTCACCCCAAAAAAACCTAGCGCTGCATTGGAATGGATTAAATCCAGTTTCAATGCATTCCTATGGGAAATTAGAATTTGTATAATGGAAAATTTTTATAACGTAATTTGATTTGGAACGAATTAATTACATTATACAAGGTACCACTGTATTCAGGTTTGCAGGCACTGTTGCAACTTGATGGCTACTGCACTCATTTCTTCTTCTTCTTTCTTTCTTTGACAGGCAAATCAGCAAATTTCTGTCTTCTAGCATTTTTACAAATGCTTTAAAACTCTTTTAAAAACAACAACCCTGCTTTGAATTGTAAAGAAAGGAGAAGGGGATCTCCTTTTTTTAAATGCATTGGGTTTTCAAAGGAGAAGGCTTGGACCTCTCTTTTGCACCACAGATCCAGTGTTCTGAATGGGAATCCCTTCCCACCATCTTGATTTATTGGTGAAGAGTAAGAGGCAGAACTGCTCCAGAAATGAAAGAGAAAATAAAACAATTCCATGGTGTGCTTGGCAATAATTCTTCAAATATGAAGAAATGAATCTATTTGCCCCCCCCCAAAGGGGAGAGAGACTTCCGCTGGTATACATACCACATGACCACAAAAATACATGTATTGGTACAGTTGTCCCCCACCATTTCACATTTCACATACTGCAGCCCTGGTATATCTTAGTATATGAAACAAAGGGCTCCTGGGGCAAGCTGCATAGGCCTATTTGAAGCCTCTTGCACTTACCCCAGGCCTATTCCTGTCCCAAATGGGCCTCTGACAGGCTTCCCGGGCCTGTCAGAGGCCCCAGAAGTCATTCCCAGTGAACTGCAAGTCACTTCTGGGAAACCAGAATTGCCTTCATGTTTGCCCAAAACCACTTTGGGGGCCTCCAACAGGCTTTCCGGGCCTGTCGGAGGCCCCAGAAGTGGTTTCTGGCAAACCGGAACCAGAAGTCACTCCTGGTTCACCAGAAACCACAGTGTCAGGCCTGGGGTAAGTGTAGGAGGCCCCCAATTGTCCCCCCTCCAGTCCCAACCAGAACCATCATCCACATATTGCAGATTTTCAATTATCGTGGGTTGGGTTGGGTCCCTAACCCTTGCAATAGACAGGGGATTACTGTTCTTTTGGCTGGTCTGATAATGCCCTTAAGTAGAGCTGTTGAACCTTTTAAAAGGCAGATGAGATTACAATCAGCTAAATATTCTTTAACTGATTTATAGATCTAAAACACATATCTCATTAGAACTTGTTGGAGTCAATCACCATTTTTGTAATGAACAACGAATAGGCCATAATTATAGCCAAAAACCATTTTGTGACATTTAACCAATCTACGCTTGATGAGTTAATGTATGCTGTATTATTAATGTAATGCAATCTCTTTTAAATATATTTTTGTGCCTGCCATAATGGCTGCATTATAGCTCCACCCTTTCCCAACTGTCAGGATTTACTATGGAAATGCAACCAAGTAGATGATTCAAAACAGAATTGGAAGCAACACCTGCTTCTAGCTGGAGCAGCTTAAAATTGCAAACTAGTAAAGCCAAAATACATGGATCCAAGAAACACTGTAGTTTAAATGGCTTGTCAATCACAGATGAAATCTGTATTTGTTTCTTTTCCATGCACATACCTTCCACTCTCTCTATTAAGTGAGTGCCCTCCAAACTCAGATGAAGACAAGCATCTGGTATTTGATGTCATGCACAGATGGATCCCCAGTGCTGTTCATGTTGTGCAGATGTCCATCCACCACCATCCACTCTAAACATGGCCATCAGATGAAGATACAATTCTGTATGTGTTCCAAATCAATAGCCTCTGGCACATCCGAGAAAACTAGCAGCATCTTTCAGCACCTTTCAGTGGAGGTTGAATGATAATGCTGCGGTGATTAAAATAGGAAGCAAAACCGTTTAGGTCTACTTTTATAGCTATTTCCCCCTTCCTTTAGCCCTGTCTCTTCATACTCCCTGTTACATATGCATGCCCCTTTATCTAAGGAACCATGCCAATATAACTACGTACAGTATTGTAATTGTATTGGGAAAGAAACAGCCTCCAGGAGTATATATGTATTACAGTAATTTGAGACCAATGGCTTTATAATTAACTAATTGGTGCCCTTTACATATAAATAAAATGGTTTCTGGAATTTGTACAACAACAACAACAACAACAATGTGCTATCAAGTCAATTTTGATTTAGAGTGACCCTTTTTAGGGTTTTTCAACGTAGACAGTATAGTACTCAGAAGCAGTTTCCCATTCCCTTCATTTGGAAGCGCCCTGGGACTGTGCAGGCCACCCAAGGCCACACAGGCTGGCTCTACTTGCAAGACATCTTGTGGAACTTATACCACCCATATAACCACTTGACTCTATACTGCATCTTCCTACCTGGCCAGAGCAACCTAACTACAGTGGCACCTCTACTTGCAAGTGGCTCGACTTAAGAGCAATTCAACTAAAGAGCAAAAAACCATTGGCATTTTAACTGCTGTCTTAAATTTTTTAGATGCGGTCTGCTCTACTTACATTTTTCATTTTTTTCATTTTTTTAGATAGGGCTGCTCTACTTAAGAGCATGCATTTGGAATGGATTAAACTCATAAGTAGAGGTACCACTGTAGTTGGATTATAATTTGTAAGGTATATTGATTGTTTTAAATTGTATTGTATTTTATAGTTTTAATAATTGCTGTATGTTGTTTTATAATTTTAATGCATTGTTATATGCCACCCAGAAACCACCTGGTAGTGGGGCAGCTAATTTTTTTTGTAAACAAACAAATAAAATAAATAAATAAATAATAAATTTGTGGATGCAGAAAAGGGCCAGATATGCATTGGGTGAAAGAATTTTTAATTGGGTTCTTACATTTTTTTTCACTAAGCTGCACATTTTTCAGCTATACCCTCTGATTGCAAATATTTTCCCCATGAAAGAAGATGTTTCAAATGTCACCCTTCAAATTTTTACCTTTTCCCCACTGCTGAGCTGTAACCAACTGCTGCAGTACAAATTTGTTAGACACTGTTATGTTCTTGTTGGCAATGGTGGAGTTTGCAAGTATGAAAAGCCAGAGTTCTTTGTGAGTTACTGGGGACAAGCCACGCTGTTGCGACGCATGACCTGACCAATCCCACTTGCATTGAGCACAGTAAACAAATCACAGAAGTTCCACCCGGGATTTCTTGTTGTGATGTCTGAACCTAGTATGGGATGGTACTCTGGCTTGGTCCTCCTCCACAAAACTAAACATTGATGTATTCATTGGGATATTTTCTGGTATGTTGGGATTCAGCTGTTCCCAATGCAAACTGAGCAATCAGCCAGCAACCAGGAGCCTGCTGGCTCAACTCCAACGAACTGGAATGCCTTAGAATTCCAGTTGCTTTTCACCATGTCTGCATCTACACATCTGAAACAAGGCAATAAAGATGACTAATAAACCAAATCAATGAATGCTACTGTGGAACTATATCTGATTCTGCAATAAAAACAGAGTGTAGCCAAAGTGAAGGACAGTAAATTCTGCTATCACTCAACTAGAAAATGCTGCCATCCTTTTTTGAAGCCACTCCGAAAAATCGCCCCCAAAGTCATTTTTCTCTGGGGCAGGAAGCATTTATGAAAATGTATTTCCACTATAACCTGTTAAATAATAAAGGGATTAAATGTTAAAGGGTTACATTTGAAAGCAATACTGTATATAAAAACAAATGTATGTTTCTCAAGCAAAGATCAGGTAATGAGCTTGAACATCCAAGGCTGCGGTCACACTTGCAAAAATGTTTTTGAGTTCATCTTCATGAATGTCAACTCTCTTTTTGTTTAGATGATGTATGGCCATTAATGATTCTTTTGTTCTCCCCTCCATGCGAACTCCACATGAAATCCAGCACACCAGGAGGCTACTAGTATATTTTCATTCCATAGTTACTACCTGCATTCCATGGAGTGTGTATTCCTATACTGATTTATTTCCTGTACATCTGGTGTGTGGGTCCACTTCTTCCAACAGATACTGTCCAAATTATTTATTCTTAAAAACATTTTCAAAGTGGAATGTTCTTGCACTGGCATGCTTTTGTCAAACATACTTGAGGATTGCAGAAGAAAAAGGGAGAAGGGGGTTGAGAGCTATCTGAAAAGTAGAGGGGGCAGGTATAATAGTATGGCAGTCCCCCAAAGTCATCAATGAATGCCTGAAAGGAAGCATGTTGCCCTAATGCAGAGGTCCTCAAACTTTTCCCACTTGTGGCTCCCCCCTTGAGCAGTGGCAGCAGAGGTGGTGGAGAAGGGGGTTGGCAAGGGATGGGGGGCAGGAAGCAGGAAACATGAAGGAACTGGAGCTGCAAGAGCAATGCCATTGCCAGCTTGGTGAAGAAACAAAAGCTCCTGCATTGCTCCTGGGAGTGGTGGGGTGTTAGCAAGGGGCTGGCAAGGGTGTTTTACCAACACAGTGATCTATGTGAGTTTGGTTTTTTCTAAAGGAAGGGGGCAGAGAAAAGCAGGAAAAAATATGAGGAAGAGGATATGTCCAGCTTGAGTGGTGCAGATGAACATATCACATCTTTTACTTTAATAAAGGTGGAAGCTAAAAAGGCACGAACCACTATCACAGGACATATGCCACGTGATCACAACAAATAACAAAACAGGAAGCAGACAATGTAAGAAAAAAAGGGGGTATGTTTGTAGTGTGGCTACAGCCCTATTACGTGGATGTGTCATGAAAAGCCAAGCCATCACTAAAGTGAGCCAGCCATTCATTTTTAAATTACAGGAAAATAAAGTGAAGAATATTCCATGTGTGAAAAGCAAATGGGGATTGTTAGCTCTATATTTGTAAGGAGAGTAAATTCAATTCTTTTTGACCTTTTTGTTAAACAAGTTAAATAGTTCGCTGTTCCTTTCTTCTGGGCACCAATTAATTCTTGTGTTAATTTTCAGTGCAGGCAAGCCAGTGACAGTGTACTTTGTTAAGTTTTGTAGGTTAAAGGTCTATTTAACAAATAGGTTTCCTGATATTCATTTATCTTTTCATTGTCCATTGTGTTTTATGTACAACTTAATCGCATTTACTCATGAACATCCACAAGTGAGTGTGTTAACTGGTGTGGAAGATAATCTTAGCCAAGCTTCCATCATCTAGGGTAGAATGTTGTTTTGGTCTATCCCTGTTTTTCTTTCTTATCACTGCTTCTTCAGTCTGTACTGTGGAAATATCATATTGTGTTATGATATTACTGAAACACAGTAGAGTCAAGGAGAATGATTAGCAAAATGTTTGTCCCTCCTTGAACTGCTCTGAAGGATGGTACATCTGAATGTCTCCTAATAAAAGTCTCCTAATTAAAAGAAACACAAACCTTTTCCAAATATAGAAAACTTTGAAAAAAACAGAAATAATTGGAAATTTCATTTGGTGTTTTTTGTAATAAGAACTTAACAAATGTGGGTATTTCTTCTTCAACTGGATGGAAAGAACTTTAGATTTTTTTGTGTGAAACATGTATATAGTAAAAAGAAGTAATAAATTTATTGATCCAGACAGAGGGCTTTTGAGTGTTTAATTCTTAACAGTTTGGCTATTCATTCTTTGCATTTTAACCATCTTTCTAGTGCTGAGTAAGTCCTGCCGCCTCTTTTCTCGTATATTTGTCAGCTAATGGCAAGCAAGTATAACATGGTCCTTTCTATGGAGGGAGCGTGACAGGATTCAAGGGGTCTACTGTCATTGGGCCTAATGACTGGAATTTGTCCAAGGCATTAACACGATTAGGTGGCTGGATTACCTCAAGGAGTCAAGTACCCAGCCAGAAGCCAGGAGTCTGATGTTCCACCATGCTTCCTGAGAAAAACAGCTAACCTTGGGAAAGCTGCACAGCACCAGGGGGCCCTCCCAAGATGGGAACAATAAATAATATCTGAGTAAGGCATAGGTCTCCAAACTTTGGCCCTCCTGATGTTTTGAACCACCACTCCCAGAATTCCAAGCCTGTATTTTCAATGGCAAAGGACTTTGGAGTTGTGGTCCAAAACATCTGGAGGGCCGAAGTTTGGACATGTCTGGAGTAAGGTATAGCTAAATATGAGTGAAAGGGTCACTATAAGTTGGAATTGCCTTGATGGCATACAATTATTGGCAACGAGCTGTTGCCACTCTCATCAACATGTAGAGGTGATACCTTTATGATACCTTTTTTTAAAAAAATATTAATCAAACAATAAGTGAGTGTACATGGATCACATTTATTTCTTCAGACCATGAATGGATATTTCAGAAAAAATTATAAATGGCAAAAATTTATAGCAGAAGTCTTCCAGATATGCTTCTTAGTGTGAGTTCAAAATTCTGGCTGCAGACAGCCTTTTGTGGCTTTGGTAGCATTTGGCTGGAATTTTCAAACAAAGGCTGCTATCTCACCTGGGGTTTGATCCTGATTTTCTGAAGGTCCGGCTTTTCCTCTTCGTCCCATCACATGATTGAATATGTGGGACAGGACTTCCCACGTCCAAATCTGTTTTTTTTTTTTTAATTTTAAAGTGCAGTTCAGCCCCCTTGGCCAGAAGGTGGCACTAGCATTTAAAAAAAACACAGACCACTTGGCTGGGGGAATTAAAACTTGTTGGACCCAATAGAGCTTCCTGCTACTCCGATGGTGTAGAGAAATTTAAAAAACAGTGCCAATCGGCCCCAGGAACAGCCGGTCAGTGCTATGAGAAAAAAAGAAAAAGAAACCCGGATCATCTGCGTGGTCCCACGGCGTTTGCTTCCTTAAAAGGTGGATTATCAAAGCAAGGCAAAAAACTAGAACTCAAAATTAATTAAGATTTTTTAAATCAAGGTACAGTCTTAAAGCAAGCCATTACAAGGGTTTTGCTATTCTCCATTGTGGTCCATGATCTAATCAATGAAGACTACTGTATATCATGTGTAAATGGTATTTCCTATAATCACTCAAGTACATCACCATTCTGTAATGATTCCCGTGTATTTACATGACTGCTGGTCTAAATGATACCGCCTGTTAAACTGTTGTTTTCTTGAGAAGACGGCATTTAAACAGATTTTGACGTTTAAACTAATACATACTCTATTTCATACTGCCAAGTCATTTAAGAAAGGCAAAAATCGCCTATATTTTTGCTGAAATCTAAGGCAAGGAACCCATCAGACAATGCTATCTGGCTGGTGCTGTGTGAGAAAAGATCATACAGGGAGAATGAAGTGCTGAGTGAAAGAGTGTGTGGTGCCCGTCCCCTCCCAACCCTGAAGACAGTCACCTGAGGAAGTCATTTGCTGCCTGGCCACCAACTTAACTGGGATTCCATTGGTGCTATACTCGGGGGTTTCTTTTTCCATCGACCTCCTGATTGTAGAGGGGGACTCCAAAATTCACATGTGAGCAGAGACTGTTTGTCCTTCTCCAAGTACATTGTGGAGCCAAGCCAGCAGCCGGGAGTCTCTTTCTTACTGTCCATACCCGCTGTTGTGTACTGATTAGGAGCTGGACAGCAGCGCTGTGAATGTGATGCCGCCCAGCTTATAGGAGTCATGTGAGATGGGGCCTCGGGAAATGGGAGCTGATGGTCACAGCGCAGCCACTCTGAAGAGGAATGGGTGGTTAAAAAAAGAAAGGCATGCCTGCAGCATGACTGGCCGCTGCTGCCCCCAGAGCTAATCTGCATATGCTGGGATTAGAAGTCACACAGCAACAAAGATGCCACTGTCCAGGCAACACCGATACGTCATGCAAGTGATGACAGGCCCTGGGTTTTTGCCTCTTACAGCTTGACTCTACAGACAATGCCAAAAAAAGAAAAAAGAAAAAGAAAGAAAAAGAATGGAGGTCTCATTGGGAGATGCAAAATAGCACCCAGGATCCGATGTGGATTCACTCAGCTTTTTGGGGGGTCAGATCAGGATTTTTTTCAGTTCATGCTTTGTGCATGTGTACCTGTCTCCTTCATTTTTCTTCATCTTTTTCTAAGATCACATATTGCTTAGTTGTTTTCCAAAAAGAGCATTCTATGCTGTATATAGGTTATTTCCCAATTCAAAAACATAACAAATAAAATTCAGTTTCCAATGTTGTTCTTAGAGTTTATCTCTTCTTATTTTCCTGAATATTTTCCTGAATGAAATAAGCCAAATTGATAATCTCTAAAGTATTTCCCCTTATGCCCCCTCCCCCGTAAATCCTTCCCCTAATCTTTTGGGGGGTGCCTGTCTTATGCATTGTTAAGTAAAACCACTCTCTAGCTATTTTCAAGGGCAACATCTTCTGATTTCACAGGTCTCTAGATGATATGCAACCAGGACAGGTCATTGTTCGCCTCTCATCCAAGCATCCATAAAGACTTGTTCTCTCTCAAGCTCCAGAAAATTGTGGACTCCACGTTGATTAGGCATCCACTCCTCACATATCAACCTCTGAAATATAACCAAGAAAGAGTATTTATTCAAACGTATAAACAGTAGTGGTAGTAGCAAAAACAATGCCATTTTAAAAAGAAAATCCAAGAATACTTTATATTTTTAAATCCTTTCCACTTTCTCCCAGTGTGTACCTAGGATAAAGTGTTATACAACATGAGAACGTTGTTCCATCCAACTCGGTCAACTGACTTTGACTGGAAGCAGGTGTTTAGGTTTTTAGGTAGGAATCTTTCCTGGACCTTTCTGGAGATCCTTGATATGTTTTGGCAGACTCTTGTCCAAGTACTAACCAAGCCCATCCCTGCTTACCTTCCAAAATTGGACAAGATCTGATGTGCTTGTTTTAGTATAGTGGTGGCAATGAAAGATGTCCCTTTATTTTCAGCTTATTGTTAAGCCCAACTTGTGTCTAATCAATATATGTAAGTTGTAAATGGTTGGCTCTTGCATGCGTTGCCAAGATGCATAGAAACACACTGAAAGGTCTAACTTATGTTCACAGGCGCATTTGATGAGGACGTGGGAGAGGGCCTTCCCTTTCACTGCTCCCAGATGTTGGAACATTTTCCGCACAGGAGGCTGGCAAAGGGTGTCCTTCCACAAGCAGGCAAAGACCTTTCTCTTCAGACAAGCTTTTTGTTAGCGACTGCCTGCCTGAGTGGGGCTGCTCTTGCTTTTGATTACTGTTCTTTTTCCATGTTGTATTTGTTTGGTCCTTTTTAGTATTTGTATACCTGTTGTTTTAGCTTTAAATATCATCTGTTAATGACATGTGCTGCCTTAGGTTCTTTCAATGGAGAAATAAATAAATAGACAAACTGCAGACTGATGGACAGAATCTAGCCTTTGTGTACTTCAGATTCTGTTTTTTTCCTTTTAAAATTCCCTGTGATTTGGATGGCAAGATTTTGTAAATGCCAATATTCTTTAAAAAAAATCTCTATGTCTTATTCTCCATTCTACAACCATGACAAGCAGCCTGACATGTCATTCACACAAATACTGATTTCTGTTATATGAAATATGCAGAGACAAATTGCAGAATAAAAAATTGGAATTCCCCTCCACACCTCAAAACATGCTTATAGGTATCTTTTTTAAACTGTAGTAGATATTTTAGATGGGATTTTCTTCTGCTAAAAGATCACAAAAGTGGAAAGTGTGGTGAATTACCTAGAAGTAAAGGTAGATGGTGCTAGAGGTTGTCCAGGTTCTATGCTAGGCTTATAGCAAGGCCACCGTTGATTCTGGAGAGTTCCCTCTTCCACAGAAGTGAGAATTTGATACCATGCCCTCTTAATACTCCGAGAAGAGAAGAACAGCAGATAGTTTTCTCTACTTCTGTAAAACTCCAAAAGCAATGAGCAGAGTTTGTAGGCGGACAAATATATTAAGAGATTTCTCATCTTCACATGTGATGCTCCTACACCTTGCTTACCTGACAGAACACAAAGTTTAGGTGGAATAGTTTTCCTCCCCAATATCTAGCATAACTCTGAATTTCATTATTTATTTATTTATTATTCTAGTTATTTATTTAGTTATTCAACTTATATGTCTCCCACTACCCAAAGGTCTCTAGGCGGCTTACAATCAAAATAATTAAAACAGTTTAAAATAGTTAAAAATAGAACATCCATAAATAATCAAAGCAATAATAAAAAACCTTACACTGAAAACATTACACTAAAATTGTCATCAGAGGACCCACAGTCTATATTGTATTAATTAAAAAACTTCTGGAACAGGAAGGTTTTTACCTGGCGTCAAAATGTCATCAATGTTGGCGCCAGGCGGATCTCACTTGGGAGGGCATTCCATAGCTTGGGGGCAGCTGCCGAGGAGGCCCTATGTCTACAAGCCATCCCTCTCACCTCCTTGAGGGATGGCTCTTTCAAGAGGGCCCCCTGGCTCATTCTTAATTGCTGGGTAGGTTCGTATGGAAGGAGGCGGTCCTTCAGTTACCTAAGTCTTTTAGGGCTTTATATGTCAAAACAAGCACTTTGAATTGGGTTCGGGCAGCAATTGGTAACCAATGCAGGTTACGCAGAATCAGTGTGATGTGATCCCTGATGGCCCCACCACTTACTAGCTGCGCTGCACGATTCTGAACCAGTTGCAATCACTGGACCGTCTTCAAAGGCAGCCCCACGTAAAGTGCATTGCAGTAATCAATATGGGATGTTACCAGTGCATGTGTAACTGTCATGAGGCTCTGCTCGTCTAGGTAGAGATGCTATGGTTCAGCTTCCATGTCCGATTTTAGACAAAGAAAGATAAGATACAAATAAATACCTTCCATTACAACTAATAGCTCGTGATGGTAAGAAAGAGATTGGTATCTTTCAGGAGAGCAGAGATGTAGTGGAGCATGGATAGAAAAGCAATAGAAGGCAGTGAAGTGTCAGCATTTCCTCAGGTGAATTCCAATGCATCAGGTATTGTGCTATGTATGGCTCTTCTTCAGTGTCTGTTTGCTTATCTTTGATATAAACACAGTAGACTGCATTTTTGACCATTTGTTGCAGCATGTCCACAGGTTTGTCATGGTACACCTCCTGCCATGACTACCTCTTGCCAGCCTTTCCTCACCCAGCTACTATAGAAAGCCTTCAAACATGGAACCTCTTCTCTTCACACTTGGCACGTTCCTCAGAAAGGATGCAATTATGCAAACACCAAAGCTTGAGACCCGTGTCTGTCAATATTATTCTTCCATGTGATTTAGGAAATATGACATAGGAAGGGGGAGCATATCGGTTCAGAGTAGAGATGGGCACGACCAGAAAAAATGACGTGTTGAGTTTTCGATTGTCGGGACGGGTCTGTTTCAGCTCGTTTCTGTTTGTTGCGATAATTTTCAAAAATTTGTTGTTTCCGTTTGTCATTTGTCATTTGTGTTGGGGTTAGGGTTGGGGTAAGTGGGCTCTGGGAGGCACCTCTCTGGGTGCCTCTGACGTCTGACCCACTAAGAAGGGAAGGGAAGGGAAGCGTAACGCGAAGCCGTCGCGTACCATACATTACGTTAGGGTGGGGGGTAAGTGGCAGAGACACCTCTCTCTCTGGGTGCCTCTGACTCACTAAGAAGGGGAGCGTACTAGTGTACTGACATACAGGTTAGGGAATGGGATAGGGGTAGGGGATAGTGGGCTGTGGGAGGCACCTCTCTGGATGCCTGGGACCCACTAAGAAGGAAAGTGTACTTGCGTACGGATCTGGGTTAGGGTTGGGGTTAGGGTAAGGGCTAGGGTTAGGGATATGGTTAAGGTTAGGGTGGGTTAGTGGGCTGCACCTCTGGGTCCCTCTGACCCACTAAGAAGGACAGTGTACTGGCGTATGGGTTAGAGTTAGGGTTAGGGTTCGGGTTCGGGTTAGGGTTCGGGTTACTGGGCTTTTTATGCCCTCTGGCACATCTAGAAGTCTCAGTCAAAACCTGGCCATGCGATTGGTGGAATGGGTCCAAAAATTTGCATGGTCCCATCCCATGGCCAGCCCATCATTGCGCAGGTGTAAAAAAATAAAAATAAAAATAAAATAAAATAAAATCAATGGAGACGTTTTATTGCAAGAAAAACCCACTGCTGCTACTATAAAAAATCAGGCATTTAAAATACCTAATTTTCAAATGTTTCTGTGGTGCTTTGGTGGGTTTTTGGACCACGATTTAAAAATAAATATTACAGTCGCCGTTTTGGATCCCCCCCACCACATGGCAAATGGAGACAACGAGGATGCCCCCCCCAGCCTGGTACCAGCAGCCCAGGACAGGAGGGGGGGCGGGGAACCCCCCAGAAACCACCCGTCTCTGGTAGGTGCCCTCACTGAGGCAGGCATATTTTCGCCTGCTTTTTGGGCTGGGAATCGGGGTTTTTTAAAACTTTTTTTCTGTGCTGCTTGGCATCGCGCGATCGCCGTGATGCCATGAACGACAACGAAAAATCAGACCCAATTTTTCTTTTTCGGTTCAGGTTCGAGCTGGAGCGGAGTAATTCTCGTCACCGTTACCCGTTACATAACGATAACGAGAACTGAAAACGGAAACGAGAATTTCGCTGCTCTGTGCCCATGTCTAGTTCAGAGCTTGCTGCCGGGCATACTAAAAACAGTTCTTTCATCCCCCCAAATCTTCAATATTAAACACACTCATTTTACTGCATTATATCTGTTTCACTGAAAGTGCATCATGTGTGAGCTTGTACCATCATGAATTTGCTAGTAGCACTTCTTCTTGGTGTTGGACCTGTGTCTGAGCACCACATATTTCATGTACAGAGGGGACTTCTACAGACAGAAGCATGGTTGTGCCATGGGTTCTTCAGTGTCACCAATTGTTGCAAACCTATACATGGAAGAAGTGGAGAAGAAGACACTCAACACCTTCCCAGGGACACCACCATCCCACTGGTTCAGGTATGTAGATGATACCTGGGTGAAAATCAAGACTCAGGAAGTACAGGCCTTTACAGACCACATCAATGCGGTGGACCCTAATATTAGGTTCACTAGGGAAGACACCCAAGACAACAGGCTGGCTTTCCTGGATTTTGCAGTCATCATCAGACCAGACCATGGCCTGGGAGTAGAAGTTTACAGGAAACCCACCCAAACAGATCAGTACTTACTGTTTGACACCCATCATCCATTACAGCACAAACTAGGAGTCATCAGGACCCTAAACCACAGAGCAGAGAGCATCCCCACCTCCACAGAAGCCAAGAAGAAGGAAGACAGGCACCTGAAGACAGCACTTAAGGCCTGTGGATATCCAAAGTGGGCCTTCAACAAAGCAGTGGGCCATCCCAGAAGAACAAGGGATCATTCTGAGACCCAGACCCGACGGAAGAACCTGGTCATTCCTTACATGGCTGGAGTGTTGGAGAAGCTTAATTAAAAGGATTTTTGGCAAACACCACATCCCTCTTTATTTCAAACCCACAAACACACTAAGGCAGAGACTTGTCCACCCAAAGGATCTGATACCAAACCATAAAAGGAGCAATATAGTATATGCAGTCCAATGCAGTGAGGAGTGTTCAGACCTCTACATTGGAGAAACTAAACAGCCATTAAACAGAAGGATGGCCCAACATAGGAGGGGTAACAGCTCAGGACCAGAATCAGCAGTACACCTCCATTTGAAGGACAAAGGCCACTCTTTCAAAGATGAGGATGTACACATATTAGACAAAGAAGAGAGGTGGTTTGAGAGAGGAGTAAGGGAAGCCATTCATGTAAGCATTGAAAATCCCTATCTGCTGCTTATCAAGTTGTGATCCAGACAAATCAAAAAGCCTTCACCACCAAGGCCATAGCTAATGACCCATTCTTGATGGGTTTCAGCACCTTAGGCCATTGTTCACCTTAAGGCTATGGATACTATTGTCTCCCTAACGAGCCTATTCAGGCTATTGTTCATCTTATGAGCCTATTTCAGACCAGAGTGACAAGAGGTCAAAGCTGACCCTAAGATGGAGTAGTTGCACTAGCTGTATTCAGACCGAAGAAGCTGTTTGGATGAACAGCGAAATGTTTCTATCTCTCAAAAAAGAAGTGCAGTAGCCATGACTCAATTTCCAGCTAAACTCACCTGGATGACTGAGAATCTTCACAGACTTTTTTAAAAAATTTTTTTAGAGACAGCTGCTCTACATACGAGTTGTTTGACTTATGAGCATGCATTCGGAATGGATTAAACTCGTAAGTAGAGGCACCACTGTACTTTCAATAACAGAAAAGACTTTTTGGGCCCTCTCAGAATTCACAAACTCTTTTGTGTGGCTCCGAAATGTTCTACTGTAGTCTTTAAGCAGTAAAGGGATGCAGAGTAGAGGTTGGCCCGAACAAGAAAACCCATGGTTCAGGTTTGTCTGGTTCGGACTCACCCTTGGTTCAGTTCGTGTTCATGTTTGTACAATTTTTTTAAAAAAAATTGTACGAACCCGAACCGATCCAAACCGGTTTGGGTTCTTACTGGTGGAGGTGGCTGGGCGCTGCCATTGCCATGGGGAAGATCCCTTTAAAGAGACCCCTGTTCCCACCTCTGCATGCAGATGTGAGAAGAGGGGTCTCTTTAGACATTTCTCCCCCACGGCGGATGACAGCACCCGGTGCGCTGTCATCGGCAAAGGGGGAGGTCTCTTTAAAGAGACCCCTGTTCCCACCTCTGCATGCGGAGGTGAGAACGGGGCTCTCTCTAGGCAGTTTTTCCCTGTGGGCAATGACAGCGCATGGCTGTGGTCATCAGCCCCATAACGAGCTGAACTGAACCGAACCAATTTTTTCAGTTCATTTTGTTTCATTCTAAAATCACTCTGGGGTTCATTATTTGTTTTGTTACCCAATGAAACGAATAACGAATAATGAAACGAACTAAACGTGTCCATCTCTAATGCAGAGTCCAGCCTTTAGGCACAGCACACTCCACTGTAAAAGGCTGCAGACCAGAATGCCAAACAGCAAAGCTGCCAATTAATATGGCTGTCCTCATTGCCACTCTTTTTCGGTATGAAAGATTCAAAACATGGGGAAGTAGCATGCAGAAGGGAAGGTCGTAGAACTGAATTGTGTGGCAGATAGTTATGGATATTTCTCCACTAAGTTTTAGCTCATCCAGATGATAATGATCAGTACATATCATCCCATTGCATTTCCTTTGGCTGCTACAACATGAAGTTGAAGTTGATTAGACCAATGCTGTTCAAACATATACAAGACTCACAGAGCAAACCTCAATTGGAACAGCAGATGTCAATAGAACCATAGAAACAAACAATATTCGTAAGTATGGTACCATGTGATTTTAGAAATAACCACAACTGATCCCTTGGATTAAAAGAAGAGAAAGGCGTGGGAGAGCTCCACAGGGAGCCCAGGTCAGCTGTTTGTCTGCATGGAGAGAAGAGACTGGAAAGGGGAACTTGAACACCTTTGTGCCAGCTGAAGCTCCAAAGTCCATACTGCCTTGCCAGCATTTGGCATTGGAGAACTGACGTCATATCTGGTACCATTTGCCCCCTCCCTCACCCACAAGCTTTAGATCATCTTTGCCCAATGAAGAACTCTGGAACTCAAAAGTGTGCCTTGCTTGTAACAGTCTGATTCTACTACTTTTTTAAAAAACACCCCTTTTTAATTTTAGTTTATCATGCTTGGCATTTATTTATTTATTTATTTATTTTTATAACGCCCGTCTTTCCAGGGAACTCCAGGCAGTTAACAATATGGGTTAAAACAACCAGATAAACCATAAGCGAAATCATCAGTAGAAGATTTAGAACAGGAAAGAAAGTGAAAGAGAAAGAAAAAAAAGTTAATGGGTAAAAATCATCAGCAAGTGGCGTCAAAAATTGGTTTAAAAATATATTAAAGGTCACAATATGCCTCCCGAAACACAAGGTTTTAAGTGCTTTTTTGAAGGTGGGCAGGGACTGTTCAAGGCGGAACTCACTCAGAAGTTGGTTCCAAAGCGAGGGGCCAGCCACAGAGAAGGCACAGTTGCGTGTGATCGATTTCCGTGCCTCCCTGGGTGTGACCACTCGGAGTGAGAGTGCCTGTGACATTCTAGTAGGTCGGGCCTCAGTTGGCCTTTGTGAGATACACTCCGACAGGTATTCAGGTCCCAAGCCATGGAGGGTTTTGTAAACCAAAACCAGGACCTTGAACCTTATCTGTGGTACAACGGGCAGCCAGTGCAGACGGGCCAGAACTGGGGTGATGTGGTCATATCGATGCACACCCACCACCAGTCTGGCCGCTGCATTCTGAACCTGTTGGAGTCTCCGGGTAAGGATCAAGGGCAACACCACATAGATGGTGTTGCAGTAATCTACCCTCGAGATCACAAGGGCCTGCACAACTGTTCTCAGGGAGGCCTCATCCAGGAACAAACCAATCTGGGCGATCTGACGAAAATGGAAAAAAGCGGTCCTGGAAACAGCCATCACCTGAGCTTCAAGGGATAAAGCTGAATCCAAGACTATGCCCAGATTCCTGGCCCTGTCTGCAGGCCAAAGGGTGGCACCCCCCAAACTGGGGAGGGGGCCATTGTACCCAGAAGAGGGCACCCCAAAGAACAGAACCTCGGTCTTCTCCGGATTAAGTCTGATCTTATTAGTCCTGGTCCATTCCATGACCACCTCCAAGCACAGATCAAGGGAGCGTACTGCCTGTACAGCAGAGGTGGAAAAGGAGAGATGGAGCTGCGTGTCATTGGCATATTGATGACAGCGAACCCTAAATCCTCTAAATCTCCTGCAGCCCCACCACCAGTGCAAGGGAATATAACAATCCCACTGTGATTTCCTCCTCCTTCCTCCGCCCGAGCAGCGCCAGGAGTGGAAGGGTTAACCGTGGGAGGCAGAGGAAAGCAGAGAGGTGGGCGATGGGCAGATCTGGAGTTCAGATGAGTACTTATGTTTCAGATACACAATATTATTATATAATTGGTATGATAATATATTTTTATATTATTATTATTTTATATTATAATATATTATATTGTTATGTATTATTAGTATATTATATTATATTATATTATATTTTATATTATTATATTTTATATTAATATTTTTATAATAATATTTTATATTATTATATTGAATTGTAATATAGTATATTGTATATAATTTTATATTATATTTTATATTATATTTTGAAATGACTAATACTTTAGTAAAAAAATTGTATTACTTTTAGTATGCATAATTCTTTCTTGATTCTGTTCTTTTGTTATTCAATAATATCCTCAAAGTACCATTATTGCCTTAATTCTTTTACCTCATACCCTAAAAATATGACACAAAATACAGGTTTTCATACTATAAAACTCATAAATTTTCTGGGAAGCATAATGGACCTCCTTATGATTCACACCTTGGGGGGGGGCACAAAAACTGACTTTTGCCCTGGGCTCTTGAAGCCCTAGCTACGACTCTGGTCTTAGAGTTCAGCTGGCGCCAGACTCACGTCAGCCACCTTCTTCGCGGACAGGTCCAGCTCATGTATTTTAAAGGATATACATATTAAAACACAGCCCTTGACTTGGAGGGGGAAAAGTGTGCTGTGGGAAGAAATTAAATGGCGGATTTCTGAAATAAAAAACAGATCCTTCTGATTTTGTACGATTTTTGCATGGGAACCTTCCCAAATCACCATCAAATCATATATCTCAATAATGTTCAAATACTTCCCAATAATAATCACGGGTCTGTCAGCACATGGCTCCGCACTGGCACAAAAACATAGATCCAATGCACAGACTCACAGAGATCTAACTTATTTTTATCCAGGACCGCCCCCCAAACCACTCTCCCATCATAGGCCTCATCTCTGACCACAGATTGCACCCAGGATCACATTATACCCCTATTACAGCTGCTCCACTGGCTGCTAATCAGTTTTCAGTCACAATTCAAAGTGTTGGTTTAACATACAAACAACTAAATGGCCTGGGTCCAAACTACTGTACCTCAAAGATCAAATCTTGCAGTATGAGCTGGGCCAGGTTCTAAGGTAAACAAGAGAAGCCTTTCTTTCCATCCCACCACCTTCACAGGTGTGCCTGATAAGAACACATGAAAGGGCCTTCTCTGTTGCTGCTCCCAGACTTTGGAACTCTCTCCCACTGGAGGCCAGGACTGTCCCATCTTTGCTGCCTTTACGGAAGCAAAGACCTTTCTCTTCAGACAAATGTTCCCTGAATGATGGACTACCTAGTATGTGACTTTTAAATGGATTACCATGCATGATTACTTAGACTGAATTTATAATAATACTGTACCAGTGTTTTCCATGTCAGTTTCCATCTCTCACAATGGAATTGCTCTCTTTTTCATGTGCTGCTTTTAGTTTTAATACTGCCTTTTAATGTTATAAGATGCATTTTCAAATTCACTGTTCTTACACTTGAAAATGTCTTAAAATTTTCTGAGTTGTCCTTCGGTATTGAAAGCCGAGTGATTTGGAGGTGATCCTGGATAGAAATCAGGTAGATCTGTGCCTTGCATCCATGTTTGTTGGCCATTGTGGATCCATGCACTGGAGAAGCCATGATTTTTGGTGTGCAATCTGGTATCAGAGATGGAGTCTATGATGGGAGAGTGGCTGGGGGTAATCCTGGATAAAAATCAAGTAGATATGTGAGGATCTATGGATTGGATCCATGTTTTTGCGACACTGTGGAGCCATGCACTGATCGACCCATGAGTTTTGGTAGAATCATAGAATCATAGAATCATAGAATCATAGAGTTGGAAGAGACTTCAAGGGACATCTAGTACAACCGCTGCCATGCAGGAACCCCCATCACAGGATGCCTGACAAATGCCTATCCAGTCTCTGCTTAAAAACCTCCAAAGAAGGAGACTCCACCACCCTCCTTTGGGGCAGCATATTCCATTGCCGAACAGCTCTAACTGTCATGAAATTCTTCCTAAGGTTTAAATTGAATCACTTTTCCTGTAGTTTGAGACCATTGCCCCGTGTCCTAGTCTCTGAAGCCATGGAAAATAAACCAGTCTCTTCTTCAATGTGACATCCTTTCAGATATTTAAACATAGATATCATATCATGGGACCTACAATGGGAGATTGGCTTGAGGGCGATTCTAGATAAAACTCAGATAAATCTATGAGGATCCGTGCATTGGATCCATGTTTTTGCACTGTTTTAGAGCCATGCGCCGATGGACATATGGTTATTAATGTGCAGTGTCTGGACATTAATGGGATGTATGATTTGATGTTTATTTGAGAATGATCTCATTCAAAAATCGCATGATATCAAGAGGATCTGTTCTTGATTTCTGCCTTTTTATCCAGACCCTGTGCAGTGTATTGGCCCAAGTGTCCCTCACCAATCTGCTGGTGCCCTTTGGGAAGATAGCAGCAGCTGGTGCTGGGGGTGTAGGAGTCAGTCTCATGTTTTGAGGATGTGGCCAAGGGCACCAGTCCCTGGATCCATCCCAATTTGGTGGCTGGCCTCTTCCTTGTTCAGGAGGGGGAGCAACATTCCTGGAAAGAAGTGGAAAGTGGGGTGGGAAGGAGACACAGACAGCTTTCCAGGGCCCAGATGGGAGCTGCTCCCCAGGGTCGGGTGATGGCATTGGCATTGTCAACCACATATTAAACCCCATTCATTTATTGTAACACATTCATTGTGGGTATTTTATTTCAGAAGTGCAGTAGAATGTTTTGACTCCAGTGCTGCATAAGGGAAATAATATGTTAGTATGTAAGGTGTCCGTCCCTCCAATACTTCATTCCTCCTCACCATAATCTTGCTCAGCCATGCACTGAATGCTAATAATTTTGACTATGCAGTTACAAATGCACTGCAGAAGTAAACACCTGTTTAATGTAAAATTTAGTGCATAGATCTCATATAGATTCCCTTTTGTTTAAGACGACAGAAGTAAAGAAATTGATGCTCTGAATTTCTTTCTCATTGAGATCTATTATCACTTTATTAAATTCAAATTTATTGCTGAATTCCTAGCCAGAAGAAGAAAGAAAATTGCTGTTAGCACACTATAACATAGAGCATAAATTTGAGTTCACTGAATCAAAGACATTATTAAAGGGAAAAATGACTTAATAGTCTGTCTAACCTCATAAATCCTCCTGTACATATAAAACGAGATGACAAAATTTATGTCCACTAATGCACAGTATTAATGCAGTCAGGGTGGCTGGTAGTCTAAACAATTGCTTTAGTAATCTGATGTTTAAAAATTATGAGGTTCTATATAAGTAGGTATCTAGAAGGCAATATTTAAACAAAAACATTTTGCATAGAAGGGAACTTCTGAAAGCCAGATGTTGGGAGGCTCTTGCAATCACATTTTGCCACTAGGGTTTATGAATGAAAGGCAGAATATTTTGTTCCCAAAATTTCTTTCCATATTATACAGTGATATCTGGACAGTCCATGTTCCCTTTCTGCTGGCCTTGAGGTATCCACATGTGGTTCTTCCACATCTCTCTCCATTCACATGAATGTGAATGTGCATTAACATGACCACAGGGATTAAAGGAATATTTACAGAGGCATTCCTCCCTCACAGCAAGGTCTCAACAAGTTGGAAGATAATTTCACTTGCATTTACAATATATACATTGTCTAATTTTCAACATATATATATACACACAAAAAGATGGGGGAAGAAAGGCTTGTTTAGTATACCAGCAACCTAGCCCTGCGCTGGGGCGTTAAACATCAGGAAATGAAAGAGAAATAAATTTCATTTCAGTTTGAGTCTGAGCCAAAAAATAATGAAATTAGTTCCAAAATTTGAAGATGGGGGTGGGAATCAATAGCAGTAGTGTTTCCCCATACCTAATCAGGAAAGATCAAATGCTGGTTAAAAAGAGGGAAGAGAAAAGAAACATGGCATAAACACCTGGATACGTATATGTTTATGTGTTCCTCACTAGGGATCAGGAGACTTAGATTTTCAGACTAGAAGTTTGTTTTCTGAATTGGCCATACTGATTGTGGGATTCTGCAATGTGTAGTCTAGAAAAATAACATTAGTCGTCCCTGTTTCACAGTGAGGGGAACAGAAGGCCCCTTGCATCCTGGTTGTTCATACATTGTTAGGGAATTGCAGCTCTTAGGTCTTCCAGTAGTTGGCTAGGGATTCAAAATGGTCACTTAGACTCACTTGAATATGATGCTATTCAGAGACAGCTGATGGATGATATTTTGAATGTTGGTTTTATCACAAATATGTCAGTGATGGGAAGGCTGAATGGAGTCCTAGCCCTGTTACAGAGCTTAGAATCAGAATAATTGAATTCACAAAATACAGTAGAATTTAAAATGAAGATTATTAAAAGGACTCCACTTAGATTATTGGCAAGAACAGACGACGACGCCTACATAATTGTGAGTGATAAATTATACTCCCCCCCAAGATAGCCCCCCAGCCCCCAAGTTTCCATGTTAGGGCAATCCCGGTCTCATATCCTGATGAGCAACAGATGAAAAGAAACAGGTTAATTTTCTATTTATGGAGCCAAAAAAACCTTGACGTAGGAAAAACAAACATAGTTGAATTTAAGAAGGAGCCCCATGGTGCAGTGGGTAAACTGCGGTACTGCAGCCAAAACCTGGCTCATGACTGTGTTCAGTCCCAGCTGAAGGTTTACTCAGCTTTTCATCCTTCCAAAGTGGGTCAATTGGGTACCTACCTAGCTCACTGTGAGGGCTCACTGTGTATGTAGCCTGCATAATAAAATTGTAAGCTACCCAGAAAGTGCTTTATATAAGGGGGCAGTATATAAATGTAACAACAAAAATTAATAGTGACTAAAAGGTTGTGCATAATTCTGTAGTTGTCATGGATCACAAACTCACTTGCAAACTAGTTGATAAAATTAGCACAACATTAGAAGCATAGCATGTGGAGAATCTGAAGGGATTACAATTCCCTTTGGGAAAAGGTCATGACTCAGAGAGCTGGACAAACAGGTGAAGCCTTGCCATATCTGTTTGTGCGGGGATGCCCCATCAGAATGGTAAGATTTCCTTGCTAAGCCCCGGGTAAACAAGATACCATCAGGTTCCTGTCTCCCAAGCTAATTAGCAGGAAAAGCCTGTATCTCACACATTTTCTGGCACTCTTGATAAGCCCCTGAACAATGAACAAAGGGTCCACAGGAAGCCTCTTGCTGTCAATGATTTTCTACCTCCTTCTCTGACTGTTGACTGAATGTATAATCAATAAAAAGGCTGGCTGCCCAGTGAATGGGAGGGCACTCTACAGAACTGCTGTGTGTGACTGTTTCATTGCTACATATGGTGGCCCGTATGGGGACCTCGACAGACGACAACTGAGACCTGAAACAGCCTTCAAACCCCCATTCACCCCGCCTGGGTAAAGGCCGAAGACTAGTCGATTCATCCTGCTACAGGATCCCTAAGGGTAAGAATGGGAGCCAAATTGTCTGGCCCACAGGGGAGACATTGCCATGAGCTAGAATTTTTATTGAGGAAGGTGGGTCATTCAGTCCCCAGGAAACAGGTAGTAGAGTTATTGCAAGGGGTGTGGGAGAAATGCCCCTGGTACCCTGAAGAGGGTTCCTTACAGCCCTCACAGTGGGTGCGCATTGGGAAGGTATTGCACGAGGCACCTCGTGCCCCAGTAGAGGTGTTGCACACATGGTCTCTCTGCTGCGAGGCAGTGGAAAGTTGTGGACCCTCCGAGGCAGTGCAGGAGACTGCCCCTCTGCCCCTTGCCCCCACAATAGCTGCGCCTCAGCCCTCGGGGCCAGCACCACCCTATCACCAAATCTGCCCACCACCACCGCTGGAATCCCGTAATGAAGGGGCACCCCTTGGGGCAGTTCAGCGGATGGTGGAGGAGGCAAAGCGGAGTGGAGAGCTGTCTGGGGAAGAATTAGCTTCCTTAGTGGCAGTCTGCCCAATCACCAGGGCGCAGAATGCCCAGGGACAAAATGTGGTCACATACAATTCCCTTCCTTACTCGGTCATAAGAGACCTTCGAAGGGCTGTAACTGACACAGGTTTACAGAGCACGTATGTCAGGGGCCTGCTTGAGGCCTTGGGCAATGGGTACACCCTCCTTCCCACAGATTGGAAACAGGTCATGCGAATGATCTTGACGGCAGCGCAATATGTAGTGTGGGAGAGTGAACTTAAGCAGCTTGCTCTTGCCCGTGCTGCAGCAGGGGGAGGGCAGTACACTGTCGACCAATTGACAGGAGATGGAGCATTCTCAACCATCATGGCCCAAGCCCAGCTCCCAGATGCCACACTTCAGGTAGTAAGGCATTGCATGCAGCATGCTTTTGCCAAAATTCCAGCCACGGGCACCCCCACTCTCAGCTTTACCAACATCCATCAGGGTCCCAATGAGCCTTACTTAGATTTTATTAACAGGCTCACAGAAGCAATTAGAAGGCAGATAGATAATCCTGAAGCAGCGGGAGAGTTGCTTTTGAAGCTGGCAAAGGACAATGCCAATGCTGACTGTCGAAAGGCATTACAGCCACTGGCAGCCACCAATCCATCCCTGGCTGACATGATTAAAACATGCCAGGACATTGGGACTGAGTCCCACAAAATGGGCCTGCTTGCGGCTGACCTTACCCAGGGTTCAAAGCCGCGAGGCAATTGCTTTCGCTGCAAGAAGCCAGGACATTTTTTCCGGGACTGCAAGTCCACAGTCACCCCCCAGCGCCCCCCAAAGAAGTGTCCCAAATGTGGCAGAGGATTTCATTGGGCAAGCCAGTGCAGGAGCCATCTGGCGGGAAACGCCTAATCGGGTCTTCCCCAGACCCAGGACAAAAAGGGGGACCCCACTCCATAGCCCCAGAAAAACCAGAGGCACCCCAGGCAGAGCCCAGATCAGGGATTGATCTGTCTTTACAAGCAGCCGTTCACCTGTCCCTGCCTGGGGAAGTGAGGGAGGGGGAAAGCCAAATTCAAGGACCTTTGCCTCAAGACCATCTTGGGCTTGTCCTTCCACGCGCACACATGGGAAAGCGCAGCATATTTGTCATCCCAGGGATCATTGACCCAGGTCACCAAGGAGCTGTAAAAATGCAGCTCTGGTCTACTTTGCCCCAAGTGCTGGAGGAAGGAGAATCCCCAGCACAGTTGATCTTGATTCCTCAGACCAGCAGTGCCATGGGCTCCCCAGGGGTTCAGGGGGAGCAAACCGTTGTAGCCTATACCCAATGCATTGGGCAGGAGCGCCCAATGCTCACTATAAATTTGGAAAGCTTGCCTTTTTCAGGTTTGCTGGACACTGGAGCAGACGTAACAGTTATCAGGGAGATCGAGTGGCCTGCGGTTTGGCCCACGGAACAGGTAAAACAGTTGTGGGGAATTGGAGGGACAAAAGCAGCCAGGCAGAGCAAGCACTGGCTGCGAGTGTTTCGCCCAAACCTGTCCCCAGTGCGAATTCGTCCATATGTCATGCCATTGCCTTTTAATGTGTGGGGAAGAGACCTCTTGAAGCAACTAGATCTCCAAGTGTCCCTAGATTTATAAGCATGGCCAAAACTGTCCAGCCTTTAACATGGCTTCCAGGGGAACCAGTTTGGGTGCCCCAATGGCCACTTCCACAGGAAAAGTTGTCTGCACTTCAGACGTTAGTCCAGGAACAGTTGCAAGCTGGCCACATAGCTCCAACCACCAGCCCTTGGAACACCCCAGTATTCGTAATAAAAAAGAAAAAAGGGGGGTGGAGATTCAATAGCTATCATAGAATGGCTCCACATGCATTCCACCCCACCAAGGATTGTCTATCCGTTCCTAGCAGCTATCACAGATCTCATCATGATAGCACGCAAGCGAGCTACCCACCTCACAGGATGGGACTTAGTTGCCATGCATATACCACTTGACAAAGGGCAGCATGATTTCCTATTGTCTACCTCTCTTGACTTTCAAATTGCCTTTCAGGACTACGTGGGGGAGGTGTTTTACAGTGCTCCAAAGGATCCTCGCCTCACTTTACTATTTACTTTTCCTCATAAGCTGAGGTCCCTGCAAAGCCGTTCTCCAATTAAGGAAGCCATCACTTTGTTTACAGATGGAAGTCCAAGCCGAGGAGTCGTTGCTTATCAGGACCCCTCTGGAGCTTGGCAGACTAAATTCACCCTTCCTCAAACTTCTGCACAAAGAGCAGAAGTTGCTGCTGTAAATTTAGCTTTTACTCTCTTTAAAGCTGAGCCCATCAACTTGGTGGTGGATACTATGTATACATATAATCTGATTGCACAGCTCCCAGCTGCCTGCATCACCACCCAAATTGACAGCAATTTACTTAGCCTTTTTCTTGCCTTACAGCAATTATTGACTACAAGAAAGCACTCTTTCTTTGTAGCCCATATACGAAGTCACTCTGAACTCCCAGGGGCACTGGCAACTGGGAATGCAGTGGCAGACCAGGCATTAAAGTGCCTGTGTCCGCTTTTTGATTATCCAATTCAGAGCCACGGATTTTTTCACCAGTCTGCCAAGGTGCTAGCCAAACAATTCAAAATTGCCCATGCCTCTGCACAAAATATTGTGCGGAGCTGCCCTCATTGTGCAGACACCCCAGCTTCTTTCCCCTTTGCAGTTAATCCTCGAGGTACAAAGGCAAACATGCTGTGGCAGATGGATGTTACACACTATGCTCCATTTGCACCATACAGCCATCTTCATGTAAGTATAGATACCTACTCAGGATTTCTGTGGGTCACTGCTGCTCGCAGAGAGTCTGCAAAATATGTAATTGCACACATGATAGCAGCCATGACAGTCTTAGGAAGGCCCACCACAGTAAAAACAGATAATGGTCCGGCCTACATCTCCCAGGAATTTAAAGCATTTTGTGATGATTGGCAAATAAAATTAAAAACGGGAATTGCTTATAATTCTCAGGCTCAAGGGATAGTTGAAAGAGCTCATCGCACCCTAAAATCTCTGTTACAAAAACAATTAAAAGTGGGGGGGGAGAGCCCCCTGTATAGATGCAATAGCAATACAGCAAGTGGTGCATACTGCAGTCTACACATTAAATAATTTAACTTTAAATTCAGACAACCTGACTCCTGCACAGAGACACTTTGGGAACAAGCCTCTTTTGCCTGCCCCCCAAGTGTACTACAGGGAACTCCCTGACCCTACATGGCATGGGCCGGTGCCCTTGGTTACCTGGGGAAGAGGGTATGCTGCTGTTTCCACTCCTGCAGGTACCATCTGGGTCCCCGCGAGGTGCGTCAAGCCAGCTAGAGAGCGAAAGGATGGCGTGGCACCAGGAACCCAAGAATCCAATCCCCAACTTCGACATCCAGCTGAACACACCGAAGTACACCCCGAGAGCCAGGCAGACGAGGAATAAGATCACATGGGGAGATGTTAAGTCACTCACCACCCAAGCACAACTTCAGCTGCAACAGCTCCAACAGGAGGCCACCCCTGAGAATCTCATCGCTGCAGTCCTGGCCATCATCACTGCTAATTCTGTGACCATCATCTGCTGCCTTTTGCTCTGCCACCTCTCCTTCTGCACTGCAAGTCCTGAACTTGCCTTATCAGCTGGAAATCCAGGTAACATGTGGACCCGACATGCATCCTACATGTTCCAGGAACACGGAAAAGACACCACCCTCTACTATGAACATCCTTCCTCCCTGGCTTATGCTGCCTTTTTGCCTGCTGCCATCCAGTCCCCAGAATTGGTAGTCAGTCAGCTACAGAACATTCGTAAAAGCAATATGTTCTCTATGCCCCCTGTGACTCTGAACCAGACCAAGTGGAGAGTGTTTAAATTCTCCCGGTTTACCCCAGGACTGTGCTTTTGCTGTTACCACAAAGGGGTCTGGAACAGGAGGTGGCGGGACTGGACTCGAGCACGGACTACCTTAAATAATGTTAAGAATTATACAGCATGCAATGATTATTTCTGGTTGTGGGGGAAGTTTAATGTTAGCTACGTAAATAAGAAACCTCTGTCTAATTCCACTGTCTATGATATATACCCTAATCTTCCTTCCCTTTCAGCTGAGTATTCTGCCATTGGGAGCCTTTGCTCTGGCTGGCAGATCAAAGATGAAAACTTATGGTTCTTCTTTGATGGGGTTGCCACGAATTATCACCCTGGAAATTATCAATGTGCTGCTCTTGGGTACCTGACACTCCCTGTGCAGGTAGCCAGGCCCAGTAACAGACACAAGAGAGAGCTAATTGGAAAACTGGGTCCACATTGTCAGGATGAGATCATCACAGATGTTCAGATGTCCAGTGGTAGTAATATTGGAAGAGCCATTTCAGGAGCTCTGACAGGGGTGCTGACCCTTGGATCATACCCAGGGATTATATCTCAGGAAAACCGTCATTCCATTCTTGGGTTAACTTGTCGCCTTGAAAAAACCGTTAATGCGACTGGACGGATTATTAGGGATATGCAACAAGAAATTGAGGAGTTGCACCAGGTCCAGTTGCAAATGAGAATGGCACTCGATTTTCTCCTGGCAAAGAGTGGGGGATTTTGCAAGGTCATGGCAAAACGGGGATGCGCAGTAAGATTCCATGACATGAATAAAACCATTGAAGATGAGCTTGCTCAATTACAAGAGAGTCTTGCTAACAATGTCCATGCTGCTCCCACCTCGCTATGGGATTTCCTCTCATCCTGGATGCCTGACTTTGCATTTCTTAAGCCAGCTGTCTATTATATTGTACTGATATTATCCTTCCTATTTTGCATGTGTTGCTGTGTGCAGTGTGGGCCCTTCCTGAGTGCCAGGATAATGCGTCATGCAGGGCAGGGCTCACGTGCCCAGATAAAAAAGCTGTATCATCAGCTTGAGCGGTACCAAAAAAAAAAAAAAAGGGTGGGGTGAAGGGATTACAATTCCCTTTGGGAAAAGGTCATGACTCAGAGAGCTGGACAAACAGGTGAAGCCTTGCCATATCTGTTTGTGCGGGGATGCCCCATCAGAATGGTAAGATTTCCTTGCTAAGCCCCGGGTAAACAAGATACCATCAGGTTCCTGTCTCCCAAGCTAATTAGCAGGAAAAGCCTGTATCTCACACATTTTCTGGCACTCTTGATAAGCCCCTGAACAATGAACAAAGGGTCAACAGGAAGCCTCTTGCTGTCAATGATTTTCTACCTCCTTCTCTGACTGTTGACTGAATGTATAATCAATAAAAAGGCTGGCTGCCCAGTGAATGGGAGGGCACTCTACAGAACTGCTGTGTGTGACTGTTTCATTGCTACAAGAATCTTTACCAGCATGCTCACCGATAAAGCCATAAGAGCAAGCTAGCAAGTCACATAGCAAGCAGAGCAAGGTTAACACATACGCACTGGCGCTTTTAGATATGCTCAGATACTATGTTGCTTTGTAGGTGGTATGATGCTTCGTGATTGGTTAAAACAGTATGGTCTGATCAAGTCTCAGGTTAAATCTCACACATGCGTAGGAGCTTAGCTATGTAACAAACATTCTTGAGCATGCTCAGTAGTGTTAAGATTTAGACAAAGAAATACCCTTATTTGGGCATTGGGCAAGCGTGTAAGTTTTTGATTGGTTGAAAAACCGCCGCAAGGTGACTTGGGAATTGTAGTCCTTGCCTGGGTGCAGCAAGGAGAAGAGGCTTTCACCATTTTGCACCAGAACCACTGTATCGGAGTCTTTTTCTTTTCAACCCGCCTTGGGGCTTGCTGGCCAAGCTCTCTGCTTGGGTTCCCAACTTTCCAAGCCTTGCGGGTCGAGGCTTCCACGGGAGAATTCCCACATTTTCAAGCCTTGCTGGCCGAGGCTTCCACGGGATAACTCCCACATTTGGCGATTCAAGCCAGGAGACGAATTACCATCACTCACCATTCTCATCCGGGGCTAGGATATCGAGCGCGCTCAACAACCACCATCGAAAGCTTTTGATCTCGGTGAGTGATCTCATTTTTAAGACTACTGATACTGTTTCAACCTGGGTTCTGCCTTTTCTGCCCTCTCTGCTGAACAACAGTCCTTCCGAGATGATCTTAAAAGACTTTTGCTAGACAATGGCCACCAAACTTGTACATTGGAAGTCGAAAATCTAGTGATAGCCATAGACGAACTGTGCCCCTGGTTCCCAGAAGATGGGTCTTATGATTTAAAAAAATGGGACAAGGTCGGGGCAATTTTTCACGACCACCACAAAATAACGCCAAAAATCCTGTATACGTGGTGTAAAGTGAGATCCTGTATGGCAAAATTAAGCCCGCAAAACATGGTCCAAGATCATCAAATAATGTTTTCTATAAATACGTAGTCCTCCGCTCCTCCGCCCCCCCTCGTGGCTGAGGGACTCGCGAACAAACCGATGGATCCTGTCCAAACGGGTCCCTCTGGCGCGTTGCCTCTCCCCCCTCCCGAAGGTGTGGAAAAATCCGACCTCTTCGGCTCAGCCCTTGGTTCCAACGGGCCCCCCTTCAGTTACAAAAATTGCCGTCATGGACAGTTGGCTGGACTCTTCCTCGGGCGTGGGACCTGGCATGGATAGCCCTCAGGTTTACCCAGTCATAACCGATGCTCAGGGCGTTCCACACTGGCAGGCCCTCCAATATAAGCTGATTAAGGAAATACATAGATCTGTTAAAGAAAATGGAGTGCAAGGTCCGCATACGATTGCTGTCCTGCGCAATCTCACCTCTATGCAACTCTGCCCAGATGATTGGAAAACCATTGTGGACACTGTCCTATCTCCCACACAAAAACTGTTCTTTAGAGAATGGGAATCTGAAACTCACAGGTGGATTCAAGTTAACCAGGGGTTGGTGCAAGTTCAGAATCCAGCGATGTTGTTTGATCAGATGATGGGCTATGGTAATTTTGCATCTCCCACGGCACAAGTAATGTTGGGTCCCAGATGGATAGATGGAGTGGCTGAGTGTGCTTATAATGCCTGGCAAAAAATCCACATCACAGAAGGACCTGCCTCTGTTTCTACCTTGGCTGCCATAAAACAGGGTCCTAAGGAACCTTTTCAGGCATTTGTTGATCGTTTGTGGGTTGCAGTTAACAAACAGGTTGAACACCCGGAAGCTAGGAGAGTGCTTATTAAACAATTGGCTTTTGAAGGAGCAAACTCCGACTGTCGTCCCCTTCTTCAAGGGATTGTAGGGGATCCTGACAAGCACTTAGAGGACATGCTGAAAATTTGCCAGGGGGTTGGGACTGTGGCGCATAAGGCTCAGCTTTTAGCAGCCCCCCTTAAGCCTGAAACCCCATCTTCTCAAAACCGCCGCTGCTTCAATTGCAATCAAATTGGCCATTTTAAAAATGAATGTTCGGCTGCCATCCAAAAGAAGCCAAAAACAAAATGTCCCCGGTGCGGAAAGGGCTTTCATTGGGCTTCCCAGTGCCGCAGCAATCCTATGCCCATACAAAAAGACAAGGAGCCGGGAAACTCCAGTGTGGGCCAGTCCCGGGCCCAGGTGAAACAACAGGGACCGCAGTAAATAATGAATGCACCTTGGCTCCTGGGGTGGTGTTGTTGAAATCTGTTGAAAGCTTGTCTGTTTTTCCTCCGTACCAACTTGTGGAAATCAACACACAGGTCATAGGGCCATTTCCTGATAATGTGTCTGCTCTAATATTGCCTCATCAGCCTGCCGCAAGGAAGGGACTTGTAATTATGCCCAGCCTGGTTACACTCTCTCAGGGGCAGAGACTTTCTCTCTCATCATCTCAAAGGGTGATCCTATAGCTCAGCTGATGCTTTTGTCCCTTTCTGATGATTCCCAAGTGGGCACCGTTCTCACTGATCATTCAGGGGACTCCCCAATGGTCATGTCTGTCATCACTATTACTAAAGAGAGGCCGCATGTTTCTCTGTTGATGGGGGGCCGACAAGTACAGGGACTTATTGATACTGGAGCTGATGTTACAGTCATTGCCTGAAAAGACTGGCCGCCTTCTTGGCCCACGATCCCAGCAGATCAGGTGTTTGGGGTGGGAGGTTATGAACAAGCTCAGAAAAGTCTTCATCCCATTGTGTTTCAAGCTGCTTCTGGTCACACTTACACCATATGCCCCCTAGTGCTGGACATTCCTTTAGCCTTATGGGGACGCGATTTGCTGGGTCAAGCTGATCTTGAACTGCATACAAATTTTTAGTATGGGCCTCCCCGGTGGCGCCACTCCATGCACTCCCGCTGACATGGAAGGAAGGTCCCCCCATATGGGTGGATCAGTGGCCGTTGCCCCGAAATAAACTGGAAGCCACGGAGGCCCTGGTCAAAGCGCAACTAGAATTGGGGCACCTTGAACCAACCAGCAGTCCCTGGAACACCCCTATTTTCGTCATAAAAAAGAAATCAGGCAAGTGGAGATTATTACAGGTCTTGAGAAAAATTAATGAACGTTTGCTGGATATGGGACCTTTACAGGCTGGAGTTCCGAACCCGAACATGCTACCTCGGGACCACAAAGTTCTTGTGATTGACCTTAAGGATTGTTTCTTTTCCATACCCCTGGCACCAAAAGATAGACAGTATTTTGCTTTTACCTTGCCCACCTAGAATAACTCCAAGCCTGCTTCTCGTTTCCAATGGGTTACTTTGCCCCAAGGTATGAAATCCAGCCCCACATTATGTCAGCATTTTGTGGCTACTGCGTTGCAACCCTTTAGAGACAGGCACCCTGAACTTACAATTTACCATTACACGGATGACATTTTGATATCCGGGGTGGGAGTGAATGGATCTCTAGTGCCGGAGTTAGACGAACTGTTGTCACAATATGGCCTTGTTATTGCTCCTGAGAAGGTGCAAGTTCTTATACTTACCTAGGGCACAAGCTCACTGAGAGTTACTCCATGCCACTCTTGCGTATTTTTGTGTTGCCACCTACTGTTACTTTAGTTCAACTGCAACAATTACTTGGGCAAATTAATTGGGCGTGACCGTTTCTTGCCATGACAACTGCTGAACTCTCTCCATTGTTTGCTGCCCTCACTGGTCACAAGGACCCAGCGGATCGGATCCTCGTTGATTCATCCATGAGTGCGACCATCACCATTCTCAATCAGCGGCTGCAGATGGTGGCTGTCAACCGGATTCCATCTCTCCCTGATGTTACACTCTCCTGCGCTATCCTCCCTACCTACCGGATTCCTACAGCTATCCTTTATGTTCCACAATCAGCTCATCACATCTCCATCGTTGAGTGGCTGCATCTTTCCAACACTCTCCCCTAAAAGCATTTATTCTACAGTGGATTCTACCTCCGATCTTCTCAAGAAAGCCCGTCTGCGTGCTGTCCACCTCTCCGGCAAGGATGTTGCCACAGTTTGCCAGCCTTTCAAGCAAGATCAACTGGAATTTCTCATTTCTTCTTCAACACCTTTTCAAATAGCCATAGCTGACTTTTTGGGGCATTTTTCCTTTTCTCCTCCTAAGGACCCTCGATTGACTTTTCTGTCTTATGTGCCTTATGAACTAACATCTTGTTTTGTTTTACAGCCTATAGCAGGAGCCCTCGCCGTTTTTACGTATGGAACCAAGTCATGTGGTGTCGTTACTTGGCAAAATCAAGGAGAGTGGGATTCTGCCTTTACAGACCCACAAAAATCTGCTCAACGTGCTGAACTGGCTGCTGTTTTGTTGGCCTTTGACATTTTTAAGTACCGACCTTTCAATCTCATTGTGGACACGCAGTATGTATACAGGTTATTGTTTAGCCTTCCCTTTGCCTACCTCAATCCATCCCTGGATGAAGATTTACTTACCTTGTTTAGCAGGCTTCAGATGAAACTACGTGAGCGTCGATCCTGTTGCTTTGTTGCTCACATCCGGTCACATTCTAACTTTCCTGGGTTTTTGGCAGAAGGCAATCAAAGGGCTGATGAGTTGTTGCGTACTAACTGCTTTTCTCTGTTTTCCAGCCCTATTGACTGTCATGCTAAGTTCCATCTTCCAGCAAAGGTGTTACACAAGCGGTTTTCTATCCCCATATCCCAGGCAAAGGACATTGTCTTGTCATGTGCCTCTTGTTCTAAAGCGCCTTCGGCTATTCCATATGATGCTGTCAACCCCAGAGGGACACAGGCCAACCAGCTATGGCAAATGGATGTCACGCAACTACCAGCCTTGGTCCCTTTGAATAAACTTCATGTGACTGTTGATCTATACTCTGGATTTATTTGGGCCACCCCTTCGAAAAGGGAAACAGTGAGACATGTCATTCAGCACGGTCTGGCATGCTTTGCGGTCATGGGGGTCCCTAAGCAACTGAAGATGGACAACGCCCCCGCCTACTCCTCAAAAGAGTTTGCAAGCTTTTGTCAGCAATGGGACATTAAACTAACTCATGGTCTTCCTTTTAATTCTACAGGTCAAGCCGTGGTTGAAAGAGTGCATGGCATCATTAAAACTATGCTGTTCAAGCAAGCCAACGGCAAGAATCTCCGGATTCCAGAGATCCACCCCATGGTTCATCAGGTCTTGTTTACCCTTAACCATCTGCTTACTCCCCACAACAGGTCTCACTCCCCCGTAGAGCTCCATTTCCGGTCGGAAGAGCAGCTACCCAGACCTTTGGTGGCGTACTGAAGACCTCCAGATCCTCAGTGGAAAGGCCCAGTCCTGTTGATTACCTGGGGAAGAGGCTACGCCGCAGTCCAGCTGGAAGATCAGCCATTGTGGATCCCAGCATGCTGTGTTCGCCCCTGGAAGGCTCCTCCGCTGGCTGCAACCACAGACTCCCAGGATACACTGATTGTGTTCTGTGAAGATGACTCTTAGAATTGTTCTTTTGTTTTTTCTCTCTGATTATCTTGCCAAAGCTAATTATTTCGTTCAATTGCACATTGCTCATTATGGCAATCAGTCAGTGTGCTACCCTTGGGGACGACGTCTCACGACACGTAGCCTATGGCATGGGATTCCAGTCTATCCTGGAAAAATGATCAATGGTCAGCTTAACATTACTCATGGTACGTACCCTTACACCATCAATGGGAGTCATCCTGATGCAAAACGGCCGGTTATTTCCGGGTTTTATGGTACTGCTTGGGCTGGCAATTGCATAGGCAATGAGACTGGCTACGAGGGCTGCCCCGAGAGGACTAGCACTGCCTGGATAGTTAATCGCACAAGTGCCTCTTATACTTCACCCGATAGGTGTTTGAAGAATGTTACGAGTTGCAAAACCTGGACACAGAGAGGACTGTTTTCATGGACCTGTGCTGCTGAATACACCTTTTGTGTTGCAAAAATTCCAGCATCTGATCAGTATTATCCTATGCAAGTTAATACCTCCTCATGGACTTTCCCTTGTAATAATTCTGCTATGTCTAGTTATGCCACTGATCAATCAGAGTATTGCACTAGCTTTGGGGTTTGTGTTTGTCAAAACGGGTGCTGGACCACTGGTGATTTTTGGTTTCTCAAAAAGGGTGGACATTATTCCAATTATCACAAAGGATGTTCTCAAGTAGCAATTGGAATTATAAAGTTAGGGGATGTTCCTTTGCCCAGTAGACAGTGAACATCTTGGAGCATGCCGGAGGTGGAGATCGGCACCTGACACTGGAGTCCCTATCACTAAGGAGTTTTGTGCTAATAAAGAATTGGTGGTCCAGCCAAGAGGGGATATAATTGGAATTGGTATCGGCTCAGTTGGTGTTTCTACACATGTATATTTTGCTCATTTTCAAGAAGGAACTGCCTGTGCTATTGTTCATTTAGGTAATGATACTTATGATGCTTTGAGTAAATTGTCCCATGGTTTGCGAGAATTGAGAATGTTTTCAGAACAAAATAGAGCCGCAGTTGATTTTTTATTAGCAGGAAAAGGAGGCATGTGCAAGGTAATCGGAAGAAAGCGGGACACGTGTATTATGTCACTTAATGACACAGATATAGAGCCTCAATTACATGATCTTCAAGATTTGGTCCATCGTATCCGGCATCTGGAAGGCACCAATTGGTCCTGGCTGTATTCCTGGTTACCTGGTAATGCCTGGCTACGAACAATCATTTGTGCTGTGCTTGTGTTTATTGCTGCTGTAGTTGTTCTATGTTGCTGTTTCCAGTGTTTTCCCTTATGTATGCACACATGTCGTACCAGTGCCTTAGCCCGTCCTGCCGGATTGACAAAAAGACAGATCATGCAAGTTCAATACCATAGGCTTCAGGGTGATTGGGATAAAGAAGATTTGTTCCCAAATGTGTACAGCGAACTCAGTGTCCCTATTGTTCACAAAAATTAAATGAAAAAAGGGTGAGATGTGGAGAATCTTTACCAGCATGCTCAGCGATAAAGCCATAAGAGCAAGCTAGCAAGTCACGTAGTAAGCAGAGCAAGGTTAACACATACGCACTGGCACTTTTAGATATGCTCAGATACTATGTTGCTTTGTAGGTGGTACGATGCTTCGTGATTGGTTAAAACAGTATGGTCTGATCAAGTCTCAGGTTAAATCTCACACATGCGTAGGAGCTTAGCTATGTAACAAACATTCTTGAGCATGCTCAGTAGTGTTAAGATTTAGACAAAGAAATACCCTTATTTGGGCATTGGGCAAGCGTGTAAGTTTTTGATTGGTTGAAAAACCGCCGCAAGGTGACTTGGGAATTGTAGTCCTGTTTGTTTCAATAAAGGCCCTTGCCTGGGTGCAGCAAGGAGAAGAGGCTTTCACCATTTTGCACCAGAACCACCGTATCGGAGTCTTTTCCTTTTCAACCCGCCTTGGGGCTTGCTGGCCAAGCTCTCTGCTTGGGTTCCCAACTTTCCAAGCCTTGCGGGTCGAGGCTTCCATGGAAGAATTCCCACATTTTCAAGCCTTGCTGGCCGAGGCTTCCACGGGATAACTCCCACAATAGCACCCTTAAGTGACACATAGATACGCCCACCCAATCAAGGACTTATTTCACTCTGTGTGAAACATCAAGAAGGAAAGCAGGATGCCCACATAAACAATGACCTACACATACAATGAAAGCTTGTACTCAATGCATGCTTTGCCATGGGGTAAAGCTCTCCTTCTTGGTAATTTGGTAACATTGATCCCTTTGCATGAATGAGACAAGGGAATGATTCAAGAGGAAGGAAACAGTGGGAGAAAGTGGGAGAAAGTGGGAATAGTCCTGGGAAGAGATCACAAAGAATGATTTTGGAAGCCAATTTAAGCCTGGGCCAATTATAGAAACTACTAACACACAGGCTTCTAAAGAAAAACACAGAGCAAATGCCCAAACTCAAGGCGAGTTATAAGCTTCAGAAGAAAGAGTACCTAGGCACAATGACCTTGAGGCTGCATTTCAGATGGGGCAAAAGAAAGAGAGAAATACTGTGGGGTTGGGAATTAAAAAGGAGGTTCCTGGCTACCTGACTGAATTAAAAAAAACTAACTCAGTACTGCAATAGCCATGCTATGGAATTAGCTACTACCATTCAGAAGGAAAGGTAGCATGAGATTTACCTAGAGAATACCCAAACCTGTTGATTTATCAGAAGCCAGAGGTGGGTGAATAAGAGAGAGAAGAGAAATCACCAGCATTTACCCATCCATTTTTAAGACATGCAAACAGGGAGTTGTCTCTGGGAGAGTGGGTGTGAAATAGCACATACATATGTATATGTTTGTGAAGACTGTGTGATCTGATAGATACAGAGGGATTTACTTCTGAGCCACACACAGAGCACACATCCTTCCTGGCTGCAAGCAATATATCCCTTGGGCATCTGAGGTAAAAGTTCAGGATTCCAAAATTCTAGATCCATCTTTGGTTTGCCCCTTCTTTCGTTGATGTGTGCTTTGCTGCTTAGGAAAAAAAGCACACATAGAAGGGAGGGGTGTCTCTTAATAATTTACAGAAACACAAACACGTAAGCAAATTAAGAGGAAAGTTAAGATTAGAAAGTAGAACCATATGGCTTGGGTCTCCCTGAAACAAAAATATAAAATTAAATAAATCAGAATTTATCCTTAAAACTCAAGACTGTGGAAGATGGTCCTCGGCAACTTTTAGAGGCCGTTACCTCACGGGCCCTCTCATCACTGTTCGCCGTTCTGCTATGAAGAAATCTTACTGCACGTCCATTGCGTGACAACGGGAGTTTGTCCCGACCACGCCCCCTGAACTGAGATTAAAGCGTGATGAACCATACCCCTCCCTGGCCTTGGGAATCTGCTTGTCTCAGTTCTCATTCTGAGATGAGAGCCCATGAGGTCATGCTCATCGTGGAACGAGTGCCGATTTTTACAGTATCCATCTAGTGGCAGGAGTGCAAAGTGCCATTCACCACTAAATTCCCTATGGAGTTAGCAATGCAGTGCATAGAGATTAAAAGACAAATGCCTTAAACTTTGCTCTGTAATGCATTGAAGGCAAGGCTGAGGAGATTCGAAACATTGAAAAATGGAAGGTCGGACCAAAAAAAGGAGAATGAAGGCAGAGATTTTTAGATCTTATGAAACAACAGTCATCCCGGTATCATCAATTACACCCGTAGGTACAAGGAAAGAGGGACAGCACCAGTATAAGACCACGTGACCGCGAACAATGTTATCACGCAACAAACTTCATCTCGGACTGAGGAAGGATGTGAAGTAACCGTCAAAGAGAGCTGTGTGAATACAGCTGATAAAATGGAGAGGTGCTCTTTGACCAGCCCTAATTCTCACTGTTTTAGGAAGTTGCAAGTGGTGGATAAACATTGCTGACTACTCACATACTGGTCACCAAACCTATATGTCTAGGAACATACAGATTGTTGCAAAATTCAAAAGCCATCCCAAAACTTCAAGTTAATATTGAAGAAGAGGTGATGACTAGATTTTCACTGTGACACTTAAAATCATGACACTGAGATTCTTTTCAGTGATCCCCAGTCATTCAGGTCATAGTGTCTCATCAAGCCTTTCCATGCAGGTGCTCGCTGAGTGTCTGATACCAGAATAGTTTCTGTGTCAAGCTATGGCTTACAGAACAGGAATGAAATGCACTGAAGCAGCACACACAAACAATTACACAAGGTCTCTAAAGAAATCCCAGTTTCTCTGAGCCAGAGAATTGCCTGCTGGCTATGCTAATCCTGCCTAAGGGAAAGAAGGCTAGGAGGGATAAAATAATCCCAGGGTCTTGGTATTTGGAAAGGTGCCGTGCAAGTTCACCAACCAGTCCTGCCTGCCAAACAGAAAGGAGTAAACATTTGCAAATAAGATTGAAACCAAAGGGATGGGAAACGATGTGAAAACAGTCACAGGTAAACCTTTTTGATCAAATTCGTACATTGTAGGAGTGGAATGGATGTTAAGATATAAGCAGTGCACACAAATATTTCTTGCTGGGACAGACATCTTTGTCTATGATACATGACAACATGCATTTGAGAGAGGGTGTTGAATTTTATTTATTTATATTTATTTATTTATTTATGAGTATTTTTACCCTGCCTTTCTCCTTGGAAAAGGACCCAAGGCAGAATCCACTTTCCTTTTCAGAAGATATATAAATAGAGATGGGCACGAAACTTTTGTTTTGTTATTCATTATTCATTTCGTTACCTAACAAAATGAATAACAAACCCCAGAGTGAAATTAGAACAAAAAACTTGGTTCAGTTCAATTTGGTTTGTTAATGGCGGTGATGTCTCTTACCTGGTGCTGGTCTCCGGTCTTCCTGGCTGCAGGGAAAAGCCGACTACCCCGCGCTACAGCTGTAGCGCTGGCCATGTGGTCAAAGTTAAAAAATCAAAATCAAAATAAAATAAAATAAAATAAAATAAAATAAAGGACCACTGACCCGGTCCCAGGGCTGGCCAGGTCGGCATCCTAAAATAAAGAAAAAATATTAAAAATAAAACCAGCACCGACCGTGCCCCAGGGGCCACGCGGTCGGCACTTGGGGAAAATAAAGCCAACCTGCACATGCTACAGCTGTAGCGGGGGTGGGGGGGCAGGAACCCGGAAGTAAAATAAATAAAATAAATAAAATAAAATAAAAGAGCACCAATCTGGCTCCAGGGGTGGCACTTAAAAAAAAAGCAACCTGGCACATCCAAAGCTGTAGCGGGAGCCAGAAACCCGGAAGTAAAATAAAATAAAATAAAATAAAATAAAACATAAAATAAAATAAAGGAGCACTGACCCAGCCCCAGGGGTGGTTGCGTCGGCACCCTAAACTAAAGAAAAAATATAAAAATATAAAACCAGCGCCGACCGTGCCCCAGGGGTTGCCCGGTTGGCGATTAAAAAAAATAAAGCCAACCGGCACATACTACAGCTCTAGCAGGGGCCAGGAACCAGGAAGTAAAAACATAAAATAAAATAAAATAAAATAAAATAAAATAAAATAAAATAAAAGGATTGCCCTGCTGCCACTGCCGCCGCCATTGCCACCCAGTAAGATGATGATGATGATGATGAGGAGGAGGAGGAGGAGGAGGAGGAGGAGGATGCCAGTCCAGTTTGTGCAGTTGCAACATCTGTGGTTTTTGTTTTTGAATGTTTTTCCCCACCCGCACACTGTCAAATTGATTAAATCATGTAAAGCGAGGAAAATGAATAATGAACCAACGAACCAACAAAATGATTTTTTTCTAAAAAATTCATTAAAAACAAAACATACCAAACCAAACCCTAAAATAAACTGAACCAAAACGAATTGCCATTTTTTCTGTTCGTGCCCATCTCTATATATAAAGGTGGGAGATCTGTTCTGTATGAAGCAACCTAGCTAGCAAATGGGATGAGTTAGTGTTGTAGGTATTAACACATTTAATCATTATTTGAGGAAGCCCTAAGTATAACCCTTAGGATCTGGTTACACACTGAAATACTCCTGGGTTTGTGTTGGGTTTAGCATGCTCAAAACTGATTTTAAAAAAAAGGTTTACATGACATACCACTGAATGCACATTTTTTGGCTATAAAGCATGTTTTTTTTTGTTCAGAAAATGAGGAATTGAATAGCCTCAAAGGGGTTGTTATTTTAACTCAATTGTACATGATGTTTTTGAAAATTGTTTTGGCATGTGTGCTCACTTGTGTCAGTAAATTTTGTCTGTTGGGTTTATCAAGTAATGGATGGCAAGATAACAGGTTTTGGGCCACAGGAAACCTTGCATTATAATTCATTCTATATTTGTCTGTCTGTAATATTGAACTAGTGCTATCCCAGTTTGAAGGAAAATATTTAAAGCAAATATTAAAAATAACACTGGCAGTGGCATTAGCAAGAGTTTGTGAGAGGTGGGCAGTGCAAGGGTGGCTGGAGTGCAAAACATCCTGAAATGCAGTAAGTTTGAGTGTCTACCTGCCCTCATACTGGATGCCTCTCACAGCCACTCACTGCAACCACTGATTGTGTTTTTATACATCTTTAATTCTTTTAAACTGGAATAGCACTAGTTCAGTACTACAGATTAAAAATAGATCAGACTCCAAAAGAATGTATACTTTTAGAGATAAATATATTAAAGAAGATCAAACTGGTTTCATTAAGGGTAGACAGATGTCAAACACTATAAGAAATTTGAATGTTCTTCATGAGATGGGAAGAGCACAAGATAAAGCATGTATTCTATCCTTAGATCTATTTAAAGTTTTTGATTGTGTTCAATGGTCTGCGTTAAAACTTCTATTAGAGAAATGGGGTTTTGGGGAAAAAATTTTAGGTGTAATAAATCAATTTTACTCAAATAGTACTTCATCAATTATAGTCAATGATGGGATGACAGAACAGATTACTTTAGGCTGAGGAATGAGACAGGGATGTCCTTTGTCACCAGTTCTGTTTTGCATAGTTATAGAGCTATTTGCAAATGCAATAAGGGATGATCAACTAATCAAAGGTATGGGGAAGGAGGGGAAGATTAAAATTAGTTTATTTGCAGATGATGCCTTGTTAACAATAAAAAATCTGTCAGAAAATATACCAAGAATAAAATCACATTTAAAGGAATTTGGCGAAACAACTGGGTTATACGTAAACTGGCAAAAATAAGAAATTATGCTGTTTAATCATGATAAACAAGATATGGAGATTTCCAACTATGGATTGAAAGTTTGCAAATATATGAAATATTTAGGGATACTTTTAGACAAAGATTTGCTTAAGACCAAAGAACGGAACTATATCAAATTAAAGGAAGAGGTCAGAAATAAATTACAAAATTACTCCAAATTAAATCTATCATGGTTTGGTAGAATAGCAATGGTAAAAATGAAGATACTTCCTAAAATTAACTTCCTTTTTAGAATGCTACCCATTCAGTATACAGAAGCTGAAATTAAAGCTTATCAAGATCTCATAAATAGATATTGTAACGGTGGTAAAAAAGCAAGAATAAGTAAAAGCTTTTGGTATAGATCTCAAAAGGATGGAGGCATAGGCATACCTAACCTTAGAATCTATTATACAGCTAACCAGCTTCGTTGTGTGGGGGAAATATTATTTAAACCTGAAAAATTAATATGGTGGGAACTTGAATCAGATGAGTTAAATGGAGATATAAATAAATACTTGTTCAGTTTCCCCCAAAAAAGATATCCAATTAAAAACCCGCTCCTGAGTTCCCTATTAACCACTTGGAAAAAGTATGGAAGGAAACTGGCACCAGAAGGATCCCCTCTTGGTTTGGTGATAGATCAGATAAATTTCCCCACGAATATGAAGAAATATGGAGAATTATTTAAAGTAATGAAAGTGGCAAGATTAAAAGAGTGGATTAAAAAGATGAGAACAAAGCAGGAAATTAAGCGCATACTGCAAGCTAAGGATTTATCTTGGTTGAATTATGCCCAATTAGAAAGTTGGACGAAAGAATGGACAAGGAGAAATATACAACTCAGAGAATATACAAAGTTTGAGCAATTCTTGTTAACATATGAACCAGAGAAAGGAAATACAGGGAAAGGAGCAGTAGGTAAAATATATAAAATAATCCAGGATTCACTTGAGGAAAGGGAGCTAGGCACAATAAGAGAGGTTTGGAAACAAGACATAGATAAAGAAATAAATAAAGACAAATGGAAAAGAATTTGGAATTTGAGGATTTTATGATCATTATCAGTCAGAATAAAAGAAAATTACTTTAAACTAGTTTTAAGATGGTATATGACACCAGTCAGACTGAATAGAATAAACCCAAGATATTCTAAGCTCTGCTGGAAATGTGAAAAAAAGATAGGCACCTATATTCATCTTTGGTGGGAATGTGAAATAGTTCAAAAGTTTTGGCAACAGATTTTCGGTGAGACAAGAGAAATACTACAAACTGATATTAAATGTGAACCGGAAATTGCATTGTGATCATTACCACCTATTAATGAATATGATATGAAAACAAAAGAATTAATTGCAAATCTTATGACAGCAGCAAGACTGATTATAGCTAAAAATTGGAAACTGAAATTAGATTTTAAAATTGCTGACTGGTATAAAGAAGTGTGGGATATAGCTTTAAATGATAAATTGTCCTGCAATATAAAAGTTTTGCGAGGGGAAATGAGAAAGGATATTTTTTATGATATTTGGGGGAAATTTATAGATTATGTACTACTAAAAGGGAAAGGGATACAACCGACGTATAATCCAACACAGTTCTGGAGAAAAGGACCTTAAGAAGCCAACTAGAAAAAAAAAAGATGAAGAAGGAAGAGAAGATTCAAGAACACTGGATGGTCCCGGGGGTGGGGGTGCACTTTGTAGGGTGTGATGGTATTATTGTTTATTGTATGTTTGTATGTTTGTTAATTTTATAATAAAAATAAAAAATAGATCATACTGCATGTTTCCCTGCAGCCTGAAATCTGTGATCATGTCATCTGTGACAGAGTGAGATGGTACAAGACAGAACCTCAAATAAAAAAGGTAAACTTTTCCCCTGCACGTGCGTGCTAGTCGTGTCTGACTCTAGGGACAGTGCTCATATCCATATTCAAGCCGAACAGCCAGGTTGTTGAAGTCCATGGCCATGGGCCAGCATGGCTGCAAGGAAACCCTGTTTTACCTTCCCACTTTTTACGGTGGTACCTATTTATCTACTTGCATTTACATGCTTTTGAACTGCTAGATTGGCAGAGCTGGGGTTATCAGCGGGAGCTCACTCCACTGCATGGCACCCGGGATTCGAACTGCCGAGATGCCGACTTTACAGCTGACAGTTTTTGGAGCCTTAGTCCACTGAGCCACCATACCCATACAAACCTCAAATACAATGAATTTAAAAGCATGTGCAACCCCCACAGCCAATATAAAAGTTTTCTCAAGAGGACATACACATAGTGACTTCAAAACTATGTGACTACCATGCAACTTTAAATTGAGTTCAAAACTCTCAATTCACAATCTGCTTTATTTCAATAGTGTACCACTGACTTTAAATAGACTGTAGTGTAGACATTCAGAATAAATTCTAGCCTGAAGTACTAGGGCAAGGTTGGACCATGGGAAAGATGTAAGCTTCTGAGTCTGGGTGATGATTCATTTGCTGTAGTACACATGTATAGAAGATAAAAAGGAAAAGGAAAGGAATGAGGAAGAGGAAATGGAGGGCTTATCAATGTCCCCTATTGCAGTTTTCCATATGCATATAGTACATGTGTTTTTGCCAGGAGAAATTGTGGCCCAAGTATAGCTAAACCCATGATAGTCCAAGGGATATGGAATAGGGAATAGGATACAGTTTCATAAGAACATAAGAACAACCTTGCTGGAAAAGGCTACAGACCATCCAGTCCAGCATTCTGTCTCACACTGTGGCTCACCATTTGCTTCAGGGTATTCCCAAGCAGATTTCTTCACCTGCTTATGATTTCCTGCAAATAGCATCAAGAGATATCCTGCCTATCTCTCCAACCTGGAGGTTGTCCTTAGGCATCCAAAATGATAGCCATTGATACCCTCACTCTCCATGAACTTGTCCAATCCTTTCTTAAAGCTGTCAATGCTGACAGCTGTCATCACTTCTTCTGGCAGGAAATTCCATAGACCAATGATCCTCTTTCTCTTATTTGTTTGAGATCAAGTACCCAAAAGTTTCATGGAGTGCCCCCTTGTTCTAGTGTGCAATAGGAAAAAATAGGTTTTCCTTATCTACTTTGTCTACACCATGTATGATTTTATAAACTTCAATCAGGTCACCTCTTAGGCACCGTCGTTCAAGGGTAAAGAGGCCCAGCCATTGCAGCCTCAGATGGTAAGGAAGGTGTTCCAGTCCCCTAATCATTCAGGTTGCCCTCCTCTGCACGTTTTCCATTTCCATAATATCCTTTTGGAGGTACTGATGAGTCACAATGGAAATGAAAAACATAGAATTATAAAATTGGACAGGTTCTGGGGCTCCCCAAGGCCACCGATGTAAGCAGAACACAAGAAACCCGATCCAAAAAGACCAGTCCGTTCTGGAGATATTAGAAAAAACATCCTCGTGGCTTGTCTCGCAGCCAGGAGGCTCCGCTGTCAAGAAAAAGCCTCTGTAAGTTCACTTTTCACTTTCACTGCACCATGACCAGGTCTCTGATAATTCAGACTGGGCCAACCCTTATCTGGCCAGACAAATATTCATTTTCTGGACATTTAAAACAGCCAGTCACATACCCTAGGTATAACTCCCCTTGAGTCACAGTCTGCATCTTCTGTGTTCATAAACTCATGAGATGGCACTCATGGACGGCCATCCTTATACTCAGAGACACCCCCACACACACATACACATCTAGGGCATAGTTATGATTTCCATGCCAAGCCAGGCCCCTGGGCCTAAACCCCCCTTCTTCTCCCCTCTCTCTCTCTCTCTCTCTCTCTCTCTCTCTCTCTTCTCTCTCCCCAACCCGCTCACCCTGGGTGTGCTTTAAACGAGTTCCTATACTGTCTTATGCCTTTGGACCTTCACCATCTTGGGCGTGGGCACATGGCAAGGGAAAAAGGACATAATGGTGACGCCACACAAAGGCTGCATCTTCCAGAAGTTGACTCCATTGCTCATCCTTGGTTCCTGCACGTTTCACCACAGCTGCACCCCAGATTATATTCAACCAGAAGCGTCTCATTGTTTCAACTCCACACCTCTCAGGAACTGTCTGACAGCCGCAGGGCTTATCTTCTTGACTCTCTGGTTCCCCCATTGACTCACTGATTTCCCCCATTGATTTACTGATTCCCCCATGTTTACCCAGACCCTCGGACAATACCCAGTTTCCTCCTCACCATTGTCACACCCCTGATGGCCCATTAGAAGACGGATTTGGCCCAGTCACACATGGCCAGGTGTCCAGTTCCGGATCATCAGGAACGCCCCGGGACCTCCCAGGACCACCCCTGGGCCAGCCCCTGGACTGCACCTATTGGACATTCTCGAAGACTGCCCCCTGCCCACCGCGAGAGAGGTGCACACCTTGGAGGGAGGGAGAAGGGAAGGTATAAAATGGTTTCCATCTTTGTCTTCGGGGCCGAACATCTCTGCACTGGCCTGGTGGGGGTGTTGGCCTGCTGTCTTTTATTGAGCTCAATAAAACCAATATTTTTCCTTGGATCTCTCTCCTGCTGGACTCCTTACTGGGAATTCTGAGGCCCAGCAGCATACAGCAGGAATAGCCCGCTGTGGATTCAACAGTACGGTGACCAGAACAGTACACAGTACTCCAGATGGGCCTCACTATAGATTTATAAAGAGGCAAGATGACACTTGCTGACTTATTTTCTATACCCTTCCTAATGATCCCTGGCATTGAGTTTGCTTTTTTCACTGCTGCGGCACCCTGGGTTGACACCTTCATTGAACTGTCCACCAGGACACCGACGTCCCTTTCCTGGTTCTGACCCCATCAATATATAAATGTAATTGGGTTTTTGACCCAACGTGCATCACTCTGCACTTAGTAATGTTGAAAGTAATTTGCACTAGTTTGCCCACTCCCCCAGTGTCAAGAGATCCCTCTGGAGCTCCTAACTATCTCTCTCAGTTTTTACTACCCTGTATTATTTAGTGTCATCAGCAAATTTGGCTACCTTACTATTTACTCCTACTTCTGGATCATTTATGACAAGGTTGAAAAGCAGGGGTCCCAGTACAGAACTTTGGGGGACCCCACTCTTTACGTTCCGCCACTTGGAGAAGTGTTCATTTAGTGCTACTCTCTGTTTCCTGTCCCTTAGCCAGTTGCTGATCCAGGACAAGACCTGTCCCTTGATTCCATGACTGGCAATTATATTCAAGATTCTTTGGTGCGGTATTTTGTCAAAAGCCTTCTGAAAGTCCAGATAAACCATGTCAACTGGATCTCCCTTATCCACATGCTTGTTGACACTCTCAAAGAATTCCAACAGATTAGTGAGGCATGATTTGCCCTTGCAAAAGCCATGTTGGCTCTCCTTCAGCAGCACATTATCTTCTATGTGCCTATTATTTTTTTCTTTTAGGATGATTTCCATCACTTTACCTGGGACAGATGTCAAACTGACCAGTCGGTAATTTCCTGGATCACCTCTGGATCCTTTTTTGAATACTGGTATTACAATTGCTATCTTCCAGTCATTAGGCACAATGCCTGATTTGAGAGAAAGATTATATATTTTGGCTAGGACATCAACAATTTCATCTTTAAGTTTCTTGAGAACTTGTAGATGGATGCCATCTGGTGATTTGTTAGCATTTAGTTTAACAAGACATGCAAGGACCTCCTCCCTGGTTATTTCTGTCTGGCTTAAATCTTTCAGTTTCCCTCCCTATGAAGATAGGCTCTGTTTTGGGCATGTGGTCTCTGTCTTCTCCAGTGAATACTAAAGCAAAAAATTCATTGAGTCTCTCTGCCATCTCTGTTTCCTCCCTTGCTAGTTGGGTTCTTACTTCTAATGTACTTAAAGAAGTCCTTATTATTTCTTTTATTTTTTTTAGCTATATGCTCCTCAAGGTCTTGCTTTGCTTTCCTGATTGTTGCCTTGCATTTGTTCTGCCAGAATTTATGTTTCTGCATGTTGTGCTCATTTAGACAAGCCTTCCATCTTCTAAATGATCTTTCCACTAATTTCATTCTTGAAAGTGAGAATGAGAAATATAGCTTTCTCTTGCTGTGCATGATTATGAGACTTTTATGCAATTCTTGCATTTGAGAACATTTTTTTTTGCAGTTACCAATATAGCTTTTTATAGAGGACAATGGGAAAACCAGAAAAGACAATTAGAATAATATTTTTCCTAGGTTTTTATTTGCCTTGGATCATAGCTAAAAGCTATATGGTTTGTATTATTTAGATATTTTCTTTACCCTTTTTTGGTATTGATTGCCTAAAGAAAAAAAAATCCCTGTGCTTACACGGGACTAAGCCCTTTAAACCCAAGGAAACTTCCTCATTCCAAATACAGATCAGTAGGATAGGAGTAATAAAATTTTTAACCTATATCTTTTTGGGTAAAATTTTTACCACCACTTATGCCAGCATAGGAGATGTGATGTAAATGCACCCACAGCTTACTGCTATTTAGAGGCCTCGCTGCAATTCCTAATGCACGTATTTTTACAGGTGAGTTGGGTCGCTTTGCACATAACCTGGGATCCAAGCAGTGAGTTTTTAAGTAACTGGTAAGAATTGAATGTTTCCACTTGCATTCTGGGTTGCACAAGAAGTTATCTGACCCTTGCGCAAGGCAGAATCACATGAGGAATTGCAATGGAGGTACTCATTAGCAATCATCTGTTGCTGCAGTGATGCCATTTCCCAGTGCTGCCGTAAGTTACCCAAGAGGATTTTGATCGGTGTGATTATAATTCAGTCTGTGCTAGGAAGGTGATATTTATATAGGCAGAAACTGCACATCACTAGTGACACAGTCTGTGTGCAGGGGAATGGCCACTCATGTTATTCTGTAGTGTGGTGGACGTTAAAGTCAAAAAGAGTATTTTACTCTGCCCATGATTTTGGGTGAGGATGGTGTTGATCTGTGTCTGAGTCACCTTAGTTCTGGGATACAAGTTTAACTACTGTACAATGTTTTGCTTTAAAAATGTCGTGTCTCTACCCGCCCAGAGACCTTCGGGTAGTGTGGGCGGCATATAAGTTGAATGAATGAATGAATGAATGAATGAATGAATGAATGAATGAATGAATGAATGAATGAAACTGGGGAAATTAGTTTAACTCTACTGAACAACCTAAGGTATTACTATTGGCATGATATAAACCACAGAGAGAGGGGGGGGAGGGAGGGGGGGAGAGCGCAAATAGGTAACAGCAGAATAAAACCTCAAACTCATTATAGACCATCTTCTCCTTCCCATTTTTCGCTTGCTGAATTTCTTAGAAACCTATGTTCACTCACAAAAGAGGGAGCTGCTGTTTATGTAACAGAGTTTTGAATTTCTGGTAAAATTCCTTGGCTATATAATAATAGTACAGAAATCCACAGAAGAGAATAGCTAGAAGTTCTCCTGAGTAAGCATATTTAACTGGTGCTTAAAGTCTCAGTAACTCAGTGAAATATTTGTAGAAGAAAGAATAAAAACATTTATTTACTTGCAGTTGCTTGAAATTACACACTTGTGTACACGGCTTTCTTGACTGCACTCATACTTGGTCATCAACTGAGCAGATCAACAGCAAACAAGCAACATTGGAAAGATAAGGGAAAATACACTCAACAGAAGCTTGTCCTTTCAAAAGCTGGATGGTGCTATTAGTTTGTGCTCGATAGTTAATCACCTCATACAAGAAAAACCCCTCCCAGTCAAACAAACTACAGGCATCATGCAAGGCTGCATATACAATTCTAACGACTTCCTCATCCAAAGAGGTTCTACACATTATAAGATGTTATCTACAAGTTTGCTCACGTATGTTATGTACTGCTGAGTTCTTCTGTAAGAAATGCATTCCAGGATAAGATTTATTTCACCTAAAGCGACTCTCACTAGATGGAGGGTAGAAAATCCCCAAATTTGTACATTTTTTTATTTAGGACATCGAATTTTAATGTAAAATAGTCAGTGACAAAGTTTAACATACAATGCAATAGGGGGCCTTTTCACATGACTCCTGAGATCCGCTGGCCACTTAAATTCGGACCAGAGATCTTGGGGGTTTGTCGCTGTTCCTGTGTTCCCACCCTCTCCGCACTCCTGGCTGCTGTCTGTGTGAGGGGAGGGAGAAAAAAAGGAAGAAAAGAATGCTGGCTCACCTCCATTCTGCCGTCTCGCTCTGTTCCCGGCACTGCATTCCAGTCTCTTAGTATCTCTTAAAGGGGCGGGGGGCAAAAAAACAACAAACAGAAGCAAGGAGAGCCGGGCACTCACTACGTTACATCCGCATCAGGAATTTTTCACCCCCCGGAGAGCAGGTACTTGAAAAGTGCGCTGGGACGCGCTTAGGTGGGCGTGGTCACACTTATTTTTTTGTAAACTCCGGAGCTGGTGGGGTAACAATTTTAAGCTCCGGATCTGGGAGCCATTTGCTGTCGATTTTAGGGGTCGTGTGAAAAGGCCCATAATAATAACAACAAGCAAGCATTTTCAGAAGTGCTACCTGTTCCTCGTGCAGGACCCACCAGGCAGGCAGAGCTCAGAAGCCTCAATGCGCGGATGAGGCGATGGTGTCGAGAGGAGGGCTTTAGATTTGTCAGGAACTGGAGAACATTTTGGGACAAGCCAAACCTGTTCAGGAGGGACAGGTTGCACTTGAATCATGATGGGACCAGATTGCTGGCACTCAACTTCAAAAAGGCTGCAGAGCAGCTTTTAAACTGATAACTGGGGGAAAGCCGTCAGGAGCTGAGTGGCATCCGGTTTGGAACACCTAATCCACAGGGAATGAGGTTGGAAAGGGTAGAGAATCACATAGAGATGACATAGCAGGTATTAGTACTGGGAGAATAATGGAATGTGATAGTTTGTCTACTGAAAATAATAGCTGTGGGGGGGGGATAACAAAGCAGCAGCTGTTGTTGCAGAACCCACTGTACAGATGCTTCTACGCCAATGCTCGAAGCCTCCGACCAAAAATGGGAGAACTTGAACATTTGGCAGCTAGGGATAACATTGATATAATAGCCATAACAGAAACCTGGTGGAATGTAGAGAACCAGTGGGATACAGCAATCCCAGGCTATAAACTCTATAGAAGGGATAGAGAGGGGCGGGTTGGACGGGGAGTGGCCATCTATGTTAAAGAAGGGGTAAAATCCAGCAGAATGGAGATTGACAGAGGGTCTGACTCCACCATAGAATCACTGTGGGTTAAACTACCAGGTCCAAGGAGTGATGTGATAGTTGGGGTATGCTATCTCCCACCAGATCAAAAACTTGAGGGGGACCTTGAAATGAGGAGACAAATCATGGAGGTGTCTCAGAAGGATAGGATAGTAATCATGGGGGACTTCAATTATCCCCACACTGACTGGGCCAATGTGAGCTCCGGGCAAGAAAGAGAAACTGGGTTTCTCGACTTGCTGAATGACTGTGTCTTAGAGCAACTTGTCATGGAGCCCACCCGAGAACAGGCAACTCTGGATCTAATACTGTGTGATACTCAGGACTTGTTCAGGGATATGAATGTCACTGAGCCTCTGGGGAACAGTGACCATGCTGCAATCTCCTTTGCCATGCATGTTGGAGGAAGACTGTCAAGCAAATCAGACATAAAAACCCTTGATTTTCGAAGGGCAAACTTCCCTCAGATGAGGAAACTAGTTAGAAAGAAATTGAAGGGGAAGGTTGGAAGAATCCAATCTCTTCAGAGTGCATGGAACCTGTTTAAAACAACGGTAACAGAGGCCCAGCACAAGTGCATGCCACAAAGAAAGAAGAGCTCATTTAAGTCCAAGAGGACACCGGCATGGTTAACGAGTGGAGTTAGAGAGGCTCTAAAGCGCAAGGAGAGGTCTTTCTGTAAATGGAAATCCTCCCCAAATGAGGAAAATAAAAAGGAACACAAATTCTGGCAAAAGAAATGAAAGAAGATGATAAGAGAGGCAAAGAAAGATTTTGAGGAACGCATGACTAGAAATATAAAGGGTAATAATAAAAGCTTCTTTAAATATGTTAGAAGTAGAAAACCTGCCAGAGAACCAGTTGGCCCTCTGGATGGTGAGGGAGGAAAAAGGGAGATTAAGGAGGACTTGGAAATTGCAGAGATATTAAATGAGTTCTTTGCATCTGTCTTCACGACAGAAGACCTTGAGCAGATTCTGCTGCCTAAACCGCCCCTCTTGACTAAACAATTAAATCAAATACAGGTTAAAAGAGAGGATGTTTTAGGACTAATTGATAAATTGAAGATTAACAAGCCACTGGGCCCAGATGGCATCCACCCAAGGGTTATTAGGGAACTGAGAAATGAAATTGCAGATATCTTAACGGTAATATGCAACTTGTCTCTTAAAACGGCTACAGTGCCGGGGACTGGAGGATAGCAGATGTCATACCAATTTTTAAAAAAGGAAGGAGGGGGACCGGGGAAACTACAGGCCAGTTAGCCTTACATCTGTCCCAGGGAAGATGGTGGAAATCCTCATCCAAGAGAAAATCTTAAAAAACATAGAACAAACCTTGCTGAGAGAAAATCAGCATGGCTTGTGCAAGGGTAAGTCTTGTCTGACAAATCTTTTAGAATTTTTTGAAAAGGTCAACAGGCATGTAGATTTGGATGAACTGGTGGATATAGTCTATCTAGATTTTCAAAAGGCTTTTGACACAGTTGCTCACCAAAGGCTGCTGAGAAAATTGCACAGTCAGGGGATAAGAGGGCAGGTCCTCTTATGGACTGAGAACTGGCTGGGATCCAGGAAACAAAGAGTAGGTGTCAATGGGAAATTTTCACAATGGAGAGAGGTGAAAAGCGGTGTGCTCCAGGGATCTGTCCTGGGACCGGTGCTTTTCAATCTGTTCATAAATGACCTGGAGACAGGGATAAGCAGTGAGGTGGCCAAGTTTGCAGATGACACAAAACTTTTCCATGTGGTAAAAACCAGAGAAGATTGTGAAGAGCTCCAGAAGGATCTCTCCAAACTGGGGGAATGGGCTACGAAATGGCAAATGCATTTTAATGTAGCCAAATGTAAAGTAATTCATATTGGGGCAAAAAATCAAAACTTTATCAACTCATGGGCTCTGAGTTATCTGTGACAGATCAGGAAAGAGATCTTGGTGTGTTGGTGGACAGCTCCATGAAGATGTCTCCCCAATGTGTGGCAGTGGTGAAGAAGGCCAATTCCATGCTAGGGATTATCAAAAAGGGGATTGAAAATAAAACAGCCAACATTATAATGCCATTAAATAGTAAGGCCGCACCTGGAGTATTGTGTACAATTCTGGTCACCGTATCTCAAGAAAGAGATAGTGGAACTGGAAAAGATGCAGAAGAGAGTGACTAAAATGATTATTGGGCTGGGGCACCTCCCTTATGAGGAAAGGCTAAAACATTTGGGGCTCTTTAGTCTGGAAAAAAGGCACCTGAGGGGGATATGATTGAGATGTACCATATAATTCAGGGCATGAGTAAAGTGGATAGAGGGATGCTCTTCTCCCTCTCCCAAAATACCAGAACTAGGGGACATACACTCAAATTGAGGGCTGAGAGAGTAAGAACAGACAAAAGAAAATATTTTTTTCACCCAGTGCGTTGTTAGTCTATGGATCTCCCTGCCACAGGGTGTGGTGATGGCATCTGGCCTGGATGCCTTCAAAAGGGGATTGGACAGATTCCTGGAGGAAGAATCCATCACAGGTTACAAACCATGATGGAGATGTGCATCTCCAGGCTTAAAACCAGGGTACTTCAAGGGCCAGATGCAGGAGAGTGGTATCAGGAGACAGATATCTAGTCTCATGCACTCCCAAACGCATCTGGTGGGGCCGCTGTGAGATCCAGGAAGCTGGACTAGATGGGCCTTTGACTTGATCCAGCATGGCTCTTCTTGTGTTCTTATGTTCTTATAGGGCAAATAACAACTATCTAAAACATTCTCTATAAAATCTGCCAGAATCAGGCCCAAACATCATTTGAAGCAGCCTTCCTGAAGTGATAAATGACTAACACAAATTTTCCTCAATCTGTTTTGCAAAGCAAAGCAAAGTGTTCTGCTTATATACTGCCCCATAGCGCTTGAAGCACTCTCTGGGCAGTTTACAATTTAATTATGCAGGCTACAACATGCTTTTGTTTTCTACTTGGTCATTGGGAGATAAACACAGGCATCATCTGCAAGTCTGATATGCCTTGTAGAAATTGCATGCCTGGAACAAAAATGCTGTAATACCATGAAATATGCATCTTTGTTTGTGTGTGATTAAGAGCAGCTCTTAGGCCTGATACTTTTCACTGCAGAAAGAAGGTGCCTCCAGAGGCTGGGGAGCCACTACTGAGCATGGGCGCAGTTCCACTGGAAATAAGAACGGCAGTTAAATTGATTTTGGCATGATTTGAATTGGTTTATAAATTCACAGGTGAAATCAATTTATTTGGGCTGCAAAGCAAGTTTTATTTGAAGATGCGCACAGGGGGTTTAAATGCCTTAAATACTAAATTAATTCAATGCAATGCAACTTTGTGGTTGCGAATGCTGCTGTTGTTTTGATTTGTGGATTTTGGGTGGCAGAGACACTTCCAATTTTCCTTTATTTATTTTGTAATCTTCTTAAAATGTTTATTGCTGCACCAGTTTGGCTGATGAAGAAGTTAGCAGAGCAGAAGAAGACCAGTGGGTGCAGAGCAAGCATGCCAAGAGGTGGAGGACCACTGGCATGCCAGGAGCATCACCTCACAAAGCAGCTTATGAGCCCACTGACCCATAGAGCCACTTCAGCCTGCCTAGCAGTGGAGTAGCATGCTGGCAGGTCAGAGCAGGCATACCAGCACTCAGAGGATGACCTAGGAACATCGTCTTTCAGTGGAGCTAATGGGCCCACTGGCCTGGAAAAAAACCGGGCAGTGTTCCTCCACAGATAGGTGATCTGTGCACTGGCAAACCACATGTTTGGCATTCTGCGGAACAGCAGGGAGGCAGCCTTCCTGAATTCACCAGTGGTCAAGCCAGGGGATTCCACCTGGTGGAAGCGACGGCACCAGACAGTTAGTGGGTTTACAAATGAAGCCGCCAGGCTGCATCCTCTGAGAAGCAGCATACAGGAGAGTGATGTTCCAGGCTGAGCCTCTGACATCAGTTCTAAACCCTCTGAAAGCCTCTGTCCATTTCCATTTCTCCATTAACTGGCTGGGGCACTGATCCAGTATTTCCCCTGCAGTTTCTAGTAACCATTATGACACCAAGTTGTGTGTCATAGACACTAAATTTAGCAATGTATTGCTTAAAAAATTAAACAAAAAATTTAACCAAGAAGAAAGAAAATGGAGTTGATTCCAGTCACCAGAAATGCAGAAATACATCTGAGTAATTACAACATTTCTTTTTTAAAAAGGCAGGACTGCATGTGATGTAAATCAGCAGTGTGGCGAGCCCTCATCTTGTTCATCAGTGGCAACCAGCTGAGGCACAAAAATACTCCGCGAAGAGTAGTAACACAGGTACATATCACAAAAGTCTAGAAACAAAAGGTTTTATGGATGGTTCAGAGTTAGCTTTCACAGTTTATTTTCCACTGAACTAGAGGCAGGTAGGGACTCTCCTGGGAGAGACAGAGGGGTTGTTGTCAAGCACATGACAGGTCACTGTGTCTCTCTTGTGGGTCCATTCAGCTCAGCAGTTCATCCCAGTTGTGCGGGCCTGTTTCAGATTCTTCACACATTAACTTTTATGTCGCTACAGACAAGAAAGAAAGCTAATCAGGTGGTGCATATGCAATATCCTCACAGGAATTGTAGGCATGCTGCTGCACACCTAAACAACCTCCTAAGAATCAGCAGTGGAGATTGCCTGAAAGGTCAGTTGGGGGAGCACTCGGATTGTGGGCAGGGAACAGAACGGCAAGAGTGAGGCAAAACATTCTTGTCTGCAGGTCCCCAGGTCTCCTACGTGATTGCAGTTTGATCTGTGAAATTCAGGTCACTTGCCAGGTTTGTGTTGCTACATTAAACAGCATTACAGGAGGAACAACATTACACTGTACAAGGCTTCTTTATAGAAAGTAACGATCAAAAACAACAACAAAACTATGGGAACCAAAGGAGGAACAAAGGAACTACTGAAATATTAAAAAAACAACACTTGCTTTTAAAATGCTGAACTGGAAACAAAACTAATCTTTACAAATGAAACCAGTGCGGCTGTATTATAGGTTTGACATTGTTTTCCACAGACTCAAGATGCTTTCATTTCAAACAGGATTGGTAAGGACTAAGGAGTAAATAGGGTAGCCTGGAGTTTAGCTATATTTGTGGCCACACCATTTAGGTGAATTTGTTCCAGTCCTTCCCTCAAAAGAGAGCTCTATTCTTACCTGCTACCATGGGTAGAGATGGGCACGAAACAAACAATTTTTCATTTCCATTTCCGTTTTCTCGTTTTGTTACGTAACGAAATGACAAACGAATTTTGTCTCTAAAATGAAATGAAACAAACAGAAACACCAGAAATTCTGTCGTCTGTTTCGTTTTCGTTACAGCAATACATTGAACTGCTTTTAATGCTTTAAAAAATCACAAAAATTGAAATAAATGGTAACAAAATGGTAACGAAACGAACAAAAACAAAAATGAAATTTTTGCAAAAATTAGCGAAAAACAGAAACGAACCGAAACAAACCCCTAAACGACAAACGAAACACCTTTTTTAATTATTCAGGCCCATCTCTAACCATGGGTATTGGGTAACATAATTTCAAAAGCTGGCCACGTGGAAATTTAATAGATAAGCTTCATGCTAGAAAAATAAAGGTAAAACATTATATTTCTACAGGAGTACGCTACAATTTGAAGTTGTTTAACATTAATTTGTTCTCATTTTTAACAGAGGGAGTGGTCCCTTCTTTGTTACAGGAAGTGCTATCAGCCCACAAAGAAACCATCATGGGACTCAGACATTCATAATAGTTATTGGCTAGTGGGAAATGTTCTCTTCTTGGACAAAGTAGACATGTGAGTCACAGGTAACCATATATGGTATAAGCTCTCCTGGATGCGAAGGGTCTTATGAATCCATTCATTCAGAGTTTAGCATAGGCCAGCCTAAACCACAATGGTAGGTCTGTGGGATGACCTCCATCAGGAAAGCAACAGGAACAATCTAACCCTGTGTCCTTCTGAATCAACTAGGGGAACTAGATACTGCTTGATCTGCTGGGACTGATATTGATGACTCTTTCCAGAAATTGTGCTGGACAATTTCTACTCAATCTCTGCACAATCTTTGCTTAGAGTTCTCAAAATATTTCACCTCCCTTATTTTTTAACACATACAGGAAACTTCTGAGCAAGATCATTCAGAGTCCTGATACACACAGATCTCAGTATAGAGATAACACCCCCCTGCCCAGGCCAAAAGGGATTTGTATGTCTCGTAGTGCCAAATGGGGTTGGGTAAGGGAGGGGGTGGTATATGACCCATGTTTCTTTGTTTGAAGAACGGGGGTATGACTTAAGAAACAACCTTTTACACCTGCCCTTCTTGCCTCCAACAAGACTCCTGTCCTGGCTACAACATCACCTAGCCATGGATTTTAAGAACATCATCTAACTAAAGACTTTAAAAGTAACCTCCTGGAGAAGAACATCTTTCACCATGTCTGAACTTCTGGGACCTGCTTTGAAGAAGGGTGATTGACTGTGCTCAAAAGCTTGCAATGTTCCTTTTTTAATTTTTAATAGTGGCCTATGAAGGTATTGCCTGTAACCTATTTTTGCAATTGTGTTTTGTGACAGCTACACAGCTCAATTCCTTTTTGCCTTGATTAGCTTTGTTTCACTTTCTTTGGTGAAAATCACATGGGGTTGCGGGAGTGTTGGACCGGTATCTGACTGTGACATTTGATTGGCTGAGGGCTAAAACACTACTACATGGATTGAGACCTCAATGCAGATGAGATGGAATCACTACTAATCGATAGTTTCTCAATCAGTGTGAGGCAGATGCCGTACAACTTATTCTGGAGGCAGTTGCGCTTATCTTTAAATGATCAGATATGTTAGCTGGGAATACTTTTGGATACATCACTGTCAAATAGTTTCTGTGATGGGAGTGCTTGTTGCCAACTGACATCCAGTTACAGGCCTATCTAAAATAATTGAGACTCTAGTAACTTCCTTTTTGGATTACTGTAATCCCAAATCCCAGTATAATTAGATATATTGGACTAGGACTTGGGAGACCAACACTCGCATGCTGACTTAGCCACTAAATTCAGTATGTGGGCATTGGACCAGTCAATCTGTCTCATTCTTATTCCCCACACAGAGAAGCAGGTGGGAAGAGAGCTCTATATGACATTGTGATCTTCTTGGGGGACAGGGAAGGGATAGTGAATATTAGCAAAAAACAAAAAAACAAAAAAAAAACCACCCAAAGACAATGATTCAGAAATTTTAGTGATTGCAACTATGAGTGGTTTAACGGTTCATCAGGCACTATGATGACATTCCATGGGCCCTCTTTTTTTTGCCTTCCCTAGCTTTATATTTGTTTCTGAGGCTAAAATGGGTTTTATCCATATAGCTCTGGATAGAGATCTCCCTCTCTTCATTAAGATCATCTATAGAAGCAAACCTTTGTATGCCACTCCAGTCTGAAGTATGGTGGACTGGCAGCATCCTCATCCTCATCATCCACACCATTATAATCATCTTCAACATTCAACACATCATCCTTACCGTGTGGTGGCAGCAGTGGCAGCGGCAGCGGGGCGATCCTGGCCCCTGTGGCAGGGGCTTTTTGAGGTGCTGGCTTGGGGCCTGTGCCTCTTTTTAAGCGCCTGCTGCAAAGCCCCTGGGGCCAGGTTGGTGCTTCTTTTTTTTTAATATTTTTTCTTTATGTTAGGGTACCAACCCGGCCACACCTGGAGCCTGGTCGGCGCTCCTTTTTTATTATTTTTTTGAATGCATTTTCCAAGCGCCAAGTGCGTAACCCCTGGGGCCGGGTCAGTGCTGGTTTTATTTTTTATATTTTTTCTTGATTTTAGGGCGCCAACCCAGCCACCCCTGGGGCCAGTTGGTGCTCTTTCTTATTTGATTTTTTTTCAAGTGCCAACCCCATAGCCCCTGGGGCCGGGCCGGGGCTGGTTTTATTTTTCATATTTTTCTTGATTTTAGGGCACCAACCCAGCCACCCCTGGGTCCTGATCAGCACTCCTTATTTATTTATTTATATTTAATTTTTATTGTGGTTTTTTTTACTGTCGACCACATGGCCCGTGCTACAGCTGGAGCGTGGGCCAGTTGAGGTTTTTTTTCTGGTCGCCGCTCCCTGCAGCCAGGAAGACCGAAGGACCAGCACCAGGTAGGAAACATCTCTGGCGCCGCAATTAGTGAACTGAACTGAACCATTTTTTTCCCGGTTCAGTTTGTTTTGTTCTAAATCCACTCTGGGCTTTGTTATTCATTTTGTTACATAACAAAATGAATAACGAATAACAAAATGACCTAAAAGTTCTTTTCGTGCCCATCTCTATTGTTAAATGAATGAATGTTTATTTATGGTTATTAACCAAATCACACATAATACAAAACTTGTAATACAATAAAAATATAATATGATAAAACAGTATAAAATAATATGATAAAACAGTATAAAATATATTACTGGAAAATACAGAGCTTGTAAAAATGACAATTTATGGGTAAAACACTATATATAATTAGGAGAGCTCAAACCTCTATCAGTTATACATCTACGTTTGATCATAGCAGCGTAGCAAAACCTGGCAATACAATTTGTGATCTGAGAGGACCTATCTGAAAGGAGTAGCTTAGCGTAGTAGTTGGTGGGTCTCCCAGGATGTTTGCAAATAATAGGATGTATAAGCTCCTTGCGTAGTTCTTGATAAAAGGAGCAGCATAAAAGAACATGGGTCACAGACTCAATTTGGCTATTATTGCAAGGACATAGCCTTTCTGGGTAAGGGATATTTTGAAATTTCCCATCCAAAAGTTTGGAAGGGAGAACATTCAGTCTGGCTAAGGAGAAGGCCCAGATTATTTTTGTAGACATAGAGCTAGATAGGTAAAAAGACATCTTGAATGCATTGTATGTGACTATGCTATTGGTGCCCATTTGGCTCAAGTGTTCCTGGAAATCTATATCCCATATCCTACGCTTGATGGTCGCTTTGGCATTGATGTAGCCCATCGCTATAAGGGTGTTAATAGATAGACCTATCCGTTGCATTTCTTTGACTACAAAAGATTTCCAATCTGACTGGAAGGTGTCTAGGAGGGTCAGGGGAGCCAGACCGACAGGAAGAAGCATAAGTTTGAGCCAGTAATTAATCATGAGGGCTTTTACCCATGCTCTAATGGAAACTAATCCAGTCTCCAGGCGTAGGGCTGCGTTAGGGGTGCAAGGAGGCACACCCAGGATTGATCTCAAAAATTTGGTCTGGACAGATTCAAAGGAATGTATATTTGCATATGCAAATATTGGGGAGCCATACAGCAACTGTGAGATCACCTTGCCCTTGAAGACTTGTACTGCTGAGGAAACATGTGTCCACCATTAGAAAAAAAGAATCTGTTTAAAGCTGTGGTACTTTTCTGAGCATTTGATAATGAGTATTTTATATGGGATGTCCAGGAGCCTGTGGAGCTGAATACTATGCCCAGATATTTATAGCACGCCACCTGTTCTATGGAGTGACTATTTATTTGTGTTTTGCCCTCCTTCTGCTGGTAACAAGTACTTTGGTCTTGGCATAATTAATAACGAGTTGTTCCTGATTACAGTATGAGGAAAAGGCTTTCAAAAATCTTCTAAGGCCAATACAAGTTAAAGATAGTAATACTGCATCATCAGCATAAAGTAACATGGAGATAGGGTGTGAGAACAACTTAGGAGGATGAAAGTCAGATTTTGATAATTTATCAACTATGCCATTGATATAAAAATTGAACAAAGTTGGGGCTAGAATACAACCCTGTTTTACACCATTGAACACTGGGATTGAATTAGCTAAAGCTCCTGTTGAGTTGCAAAGAACTTGCACCCTGGTGTTTTCGTAAAGGCATTGAATTAGAAGAAGGAGCCTCCTGTCTATGTTGGTTTCCTCAAACTTAGCCCAGAGTTTGCATCTTGGAATAAGATCGAAAGCTGACTTAAAGTCAATAAAAGCAGCATACAAGGCACCTCCCTTAAGAGACGAGTATTTTGAGCAAGATGATGAAAAATAAGTCCCTGATCTAGTGTGGACCTTCTGGACCTAAAGCCGGCCTGCTCCTCTGCCAAGAGGTTCTCTGCTTGTAACCAGTCAGTTAGTTTATTGAAAAGGTGACTAGCATACAGCTTGCTGACTGAGCTAAGTAAACTAATTGGTTGATAGTTGGCTGGATCTCCTCTGTTAAATGTTGAAAATAGATATGGTATTATACCATAATTAATTTTAAATAAGGAGATGTTAAGAGATGAAACAAGACTTTAAAAAAATTCTCAGCCTGGCTAGTACTTGGATGAGCGACCACCAGGGAATGCCAGGTGCTGTAGGTACCTGGAGTAGGAAGGGGCAAGTCACTCTATTATTCCTGCTAGGAAAACTCCATGGACATGGAGTCACGAAAGGTTGGTCATGACTGTAATGACACAACACACACACACATATATATAAAGTTAGAAAGATGATCTTCATTCTTCTAAAAAGAGGATGAACCAAAACAGAAAATCAAACATGGAATTTGTGTATTTAAAAGTTAAAAAGGAGATACAAAAATAAAGGGTTGAATTGGTTATAAAATAAACATAATGGAAACCCATGTAGCATGACATCAGATAAGTACTGTATGTATTTTGTTTTGGTGTTTATAGAAAATAAATAAAAATTATATTACAGTCGTCCCCCGCCATTTCACGGTTCATATACCGTGGTCCCAGTATATTGTGGGACCACAGTATAAGAAAGCAAGGGCCCCTGGGACAAGCTGTGTGGGCCATATTGGGGCCTCCTGCACTTACCCCAGGCCTGGCACTGCCCCAAGCGGGCCTCTAATGTGCTTACGGGCCTGTCAGAGGCCCCAGAAATGTTTTCTGGCAAATCTGAAGTGCCTTCAAGTTCACCCAAAACCACTTCTGGGGCCTCTGACAGGCTCGGGAAGCCCATCAGAGGCCCATTCTGGGCAGTGCCTGCCTCAGGTAAGTGTAGGAGGCCCCAGACGCGCCCCCAGTCTTGACCAAACCCAGCATCTGTATATTGCAGATTTTCCTTTATCACGGGTCAGGTTGGGTCACTACCCAAAAATAAATGGGGGATTGCTGTAATAAAAAAGAAAGAAACTGCCACCTACAGAAGCTAAAGAACATGCCACACAGACTAAAGTGAAGATATAAGTGATTAGAAGATATAAAATGCCCATAACATGGGTGAGAATAAAATAGGCTCAAACTAGAATTTAAAAGACAACAATGGATCATAGGTAAGCCCATTTGGAGAAAACATTCTAATTAGCTTAATTTCAAATAAATATGTAAAGCAAATAAAATTTAGGATATTTGTGCACTTCCAGGGTGACCGGAGATCAGAATGAACAACCTAGAAGCATTAGCAAGGTAAATTAGTACATGGACAAATCATGCATATTAAATTTGGTATTCATGTGTAAAAACTGGAGGTGGAGAAAGAAAAATGCAGGAATATTAAAGACAGTGTGCTCTTTATTTTTGAAATGAACCTTCTTTGCTTCTCCTGCTGTAAAGTGATTGATTGCATCATCAAAGTCATCTAGCCATGACACCACTTATTTGAAATCCAAGAAACAGAAAGGGTAGGGGCTGAGAGGATGGATGCAGCAAGTGCAAGGAAGAACTGCCTGCCCCTTTGTGCAGTAGTTGTCAATGTCTTTTTTTTATTTTTTGAATGTTTTCCCCCGCCCCTGCACTGTCAAATGGATTAAATCACGCAAAGTGGGGAAAAACAAATAATGAATCAACGAACCAATGAAATGAATTTTTCAAAATTTTTTCGTTAAAAACGAAATGAAACACACCAAACCCTAAAATGAACTGAACCAAAATGAATTGCCATTTTTTTGGTTCGTGCCCATCTCTATTTAACAAAGCACATATCTACCTTAGGTTAGCACTAGACATGGGCACGACTCGGCGAAATTGTCGTTTCCGTTTTCGGTTATCATTTCCGTTACGTCACGGAAACGGTAACGATAATTAAGCCGTCAGAACTCGAACTCGAACCAAAAAAGAAAAATTTGGTTGGGTTTTTCGTTTCTGTTTGTGGCATCGTGGCGATCGCGCAATGCGAAGCACAGAAAAAGTTTTTAAAAGATTTTTTAACCCCCCCGACTCCCGGCAAAAAAAAACAGGTGAAAATATGCCTGCCTGAGGCTTTGCCACCTACCAGAGGGGTGGTTTCTGGGGGGTCCCCGACCTTTCCCCCCCTCTTCTCCTGTCCTGGGCTGCTTGCACCAGGCTTGGGGGAGGGTCATCCTCGTCGTCTGTCTCTCATTGCATGCCATGCAGTGGGGGGGATCCAAAATGGCGACCGCAATTTTTCTTTTGAAATCGTGGTCAAAAACACACCAAATCACCACAGAAACATGTGAAATTTATTTATTTTAAATGCCTGAATTTTAATAGTAGCAGCAGTGGGTTTTTTTATAGCAATAAAACGTCATATTGATTTTATTTTATTTTATTTTTTATTTTTTTAGACCTGTCCATTTGGGCTGGGTATGGGATGGGACCATGCAAATTGTTTGAACCATTCCACCAATGGCATTGCTAGGTTTTTGAATGACACTTCTGGATGTCTCAGAGGGCATAAAAAGCCGAGGCACCTTCCAGAAATCGCAGTCGGGTGTATGGATGTGGTTGAGGGAGGAGGGCTGGCTGCTGGTGCTGGTGTGATCCAATCGAGATTGAGGAGGGAGGCTGGAGGCTTTAGGATTTAAGTTAGGCAGGCAGGGAGGGAACTGAATTTAGAAAATAATTTCTTTGATTCCCTGCAGCTTTGTCTGCTGAAGGGAATAGCAGTTTATTCTTTATTTCTTCTCTGGCAGTTTGTGAGGATTTTTTTCTGATATTGGATAAAGGGGGAGGTTCGACTGGGAGTGGGAGGTGTGGCTTTATTTTAAAAATATATTATATACTACCATTTATTTTCTATTTTCCCAACTTCAATTTGCTTGCACACACACACATTTGGGGTGAAAGCCAAGAACAGAACCTCTACCCTAAGTGATATCCTAACTGCCCACTCGCCTGTCTGCCCATGCCGCCGCCTGCCCACTCGCCCGCCCACGGCTGCCGCCCGCCCGCTCGCCCGCCCCCCTGCCCCGCCCGCCACCTAGGGCGCAAAAACACCTAGCGCCGGCCCTGATTGCAGGACGCCCCTATGCTCTGGGAACTCAAATCGTGCTAAATCGCGGTGGAAACGACAAACGACAAATGACAAACGGAAACGACAAATGTTTGAAAAATTTCGTGACAAACGGAAACGACCCGAAACGGACCCGTTCCAACAAACGAAAACTCGAAACGTCATTTTTTCTGGTCGTGCCCAAGTCTAGTTAGCACTAAAGAACATAGGCAGGAAAAGGAACTTTTTATATCACATATCCATCTTATGTAATCATAAGCCTCTATTCTTAAAACTCACTAAGCATATTTAAGTATCTTAAAGCTAACCTAGCAAATGATAAATGCCATCTACACCATTAAGCCTAATTTCTTTTTATAGAATGTCACTATATAAAACATTATAGCTTCTTATCAGATATTTTCTATCTTTTGTGTAAGTCACACAATTTCAAATATCTTCTAAAGCTAAGTTACTTTTATTTTATCGGTTACCATTAAAAGACCATATCCTGCTTTCACCTCTTTAGAGCTCTTTGTTGAGCAACAAAACAAAGTAAGTAAAGAGAACAAAGAAAGATCCCTCCCCTACTACTCTGAAGCCACTTTTCCCAGCTGGAAGGTATAATCGCTTTGGGAAGTTCAAAACCTAAATCCAGGATTTTGGAACCATATAACAAAGAGGAAAAATATGTAGAACAGTCTCACCAATGATTTGTAGAACGGCGTCTATCAGGTACTGTATACAAATATACAAAGTCTATGTCCAGCTGTCGACAGCTAGATCGGGCGCCATTAATGGTCCCATTTTCCCCTGCAGGATAAAAGGCAATCCTATCCCAGCAGAGCTGCTGCCCCCTACTCTGTGATCAGATAGGAGCCGCCTTATCTCACCTCCTCTACAGCAGTGTTTTTCAACCTTTTTTGGGCAAAGGCACACTTGTTTCATGAAAAAAATCATGAGGCACGCTCCCACTGCGCCCCCCAACACACACACACACACACACACACACACACACACACACACACACACACACACACACACACACACACACACACCCGCGTCCACCAGTTGAGCGAACCCCCCCTCTCTCCTTGAGCGCTTTCTCCGGGACCACGAGGCAGGCAACCCCCCTCTTTCTGGCGCCAACACCGGGGTAGTGGAAAAGGGGGGGCATTGAACTGGTACCTCTCTCTCTCGCTTCCTTCCTCGCCGGCTCTTCCAGTGGCGGAGGCAGCCGCCCTCCGGTGGCTCGCTCCCGCCTTCTCCAGTTCAGCCCCGACGGCGGGGTCTCGTTCTGCGCCAAGGCGCGCCAAGAGCTGGGATGGATGGGTGTGAGTGGTGGTGGGGTGGGGGCGGTGGGGGGAGCCCGACAACGGGCGGCCCAAGCGTTTCCCCTCGGGCTCCTCCTCCTCCGCCGCCGCCGCCTGGTGCTCGCCTCCGTGGCACGGACGCGCTGCTGCTTCCACGCCTGGGAAGCAGTTTGGGAAGTGATGCAGCACGGGGCGGTCGCTCAAGCAGTCCCGGCTGGGAGGAAAGGAAAGAAAGGAGGTGGGCGTGTTGGTGTGTGTGTGTGTGTGTGTGTGTGTGTGTGTGTGTGTGTGTGTGTGTGTGTGTGTGTGTGAGAGAGAGAGAGAGAGAGAGAGAGAGAGGCAGCTTCACTGCATGACATGGAAGCCGGCCGGCAAGCCCGTGTCTTGCTCCCCTTTACCCCACCGCACACACGCACACGCACGCACACACACAGAGAGACAGAGAGAGAGAAAGAGGAGAGCTTTCCTCCGGAGGTTGCGCGGCTGCTGCTGCTGCTGCTGGTGGTGGTGGTGGTGGTGGAGGAGGAGGAGGAGGAGGAGGAAGGGGGGCTGGTGGTGCTCCCACCGCTGCCTGCCTTCACCTCCCAGGCTGGAGCTCAAGAAAGAGCACCCCCCACACCCACACACACCGTCGGGCTAAGGAAGAAAATGAGCCCTTCACCCGCGCAGAGCCAAGAGCGCGCCAGGGGGAGCAGAAGGGACGGCGAGAGGCCGCCTTCTCTTCTTCTCACGTTACCGCAGCCTCCACGCCACGGCGGCACAACCCGGCCGGCGCTCCCTCGTCGCCCTCCTGCTCGCCTGCCCGCCCGCGTGGGGCGACATTATTGCTTAACGAATGGGACGAAGCGTAGCGAGCCCGCCGGGGCTTCACGCCCTCTGTCACCTTACATCCGCTTCGAGGGGAAATAAAATTTATTTCCCACGGCACACCAGGCAACATCTCGGGGCACACTAGTGTGCCGCGGAACAGTGGTTGAAAAACGCTGCTCTACAGGGAGGTTTAACCCCTTCTTAGGGGTGCCAGGCAGGGCAAAAATCAGCCTGGCAAACAGAGGTCCATTTGCCCTTTCTGTGTCACTCCAATGTCAAACTGGAAGTCCAGCAGTTTCTTTCAACTAGGGTAATTTATAAGGTATGTTATTGCATTCTGAGTCTAAGTGTGTATGCTGAGCTGGATTTTACTGATTTATTACGATTCTTACTATACCTCCATCCTGTTTTTAAAAGTACTGTTAAAAAAGCATAGTTTCACAATGTGATTTCACATGCATGGGGCAGAACAATGGGACACATATCAGTATTACAAAAGCAAAAATAGAAATCATTTTTTAAAAACCCTTCACACACTTTGGATGCTTATTTACTGAAAGCTGAAGATTATATAAATTTGTCTGATTTGTATACCTTGAATAATAAGGAATAGAATCTTCAGAAATAAGCCTTGATGAAAAATATTTCCAATAAATAGAGTACAAGTTAAAAATAGCTGTCCATGTTACAATCATCTTTAGAGGTTATCAAGCATGGGAGGAATGAGTTGAACAAACTACCAGATTGTATTGGCCAGCTATGTTATATAGCCTACAAGTCAAAGAAAGAAACCCACTTCTAAGCTTTAAGGTTGCCAATTATGTTAAATCAGGGTAGATGTGATTAGTTTCTGAACAGAACTTCTACCTAGGTATTGATCCAGCAGCCATTTCTTTATCTGTGAATGGAGATGTATAGATTTGCTTGATGGCAGTGGAAAAGGCAAGTTATAGATCTTATGCCATGTGATCTGGGGTGACTTGGGCCACACAACCTGTGCATTCAATTAATTTCACAAGAGTTCCATCTATATTTTCCACATAGTACAAAATCACAAAGCATAACTTGGAGAACGACTTAGTAGGAATAAAAGCAAGCAAATGAGAGGTACTACCCCCCTCTAGAAATGGTTGCATTCAACAATAGCTCCAAATAGAGATTTCTGATTCTGACTGATAGGGTTCTCTTTGTGTCAACTAATAAAGCAGCATTTGAAAATGTCATAATGTGGATCTATCAACCTTTCACACTAGGCAAGAGAAGCTGATGTCAAGCAGAGGCACTCCACAAAAGATCAATTAAGTCTATCAATAAATTAAGCTGTTTTGGAGTGTCCATTATGGCAGCTTCAGTGGGCTTTTGCTGACTCTCCCTCCCTCCCTCTCTCGGTCATTGTATTCCGATTTTAAAGGAATTATCCCTTTTGGCAGATTTGACTTTTCCCAGTTATTGTCTTTGAACACTTGCAGGTGAAGACCCTAGAATATAATGTTTAAATATCCACTGCCAAAAATATTTCTGATGAAATAAATATATTTTTCCTGCTTAGTATTTCATTAAGAATCCCAAAGAATACATCCAAATACATTAGGAACATCAGAACTACAGTCTCTGTGGGGCCATGCATTTCATTTGAAAAGAGAGAAAGAGAGAGAGAGAGAGAGAAGCAGACATAATAATTTTCACTATTGATACAAACAAAAGCAGAAAAAAAGAAAGGGGTTAATAATAATGTGGGTAATCTACTCAAAATGTGCCATAGATCTGTGAGACAAAATATGCTGATGGGAATTTGATTCTGTTCTTTGTTCACTGGTTATTATTGGTGCATCTGAGTATCAAGTTTTGCACAACCTTAAGACAAGCTGACATTCTGTCCTTTTAATATAACATGTGTGAAAAAGACCACATTTTCTTTTTAAAGAAATGGTTAATCTGTATTTTTCTAATGATTTAGGAACATATAACAACATATCTGGAAAAACAAGTCTGTGGTGGACAGAATGAACAAAAAGGCCACCCTCAACCATTTTCCATGTTCACACTAGAAATCTACATATTCAACATTTTTTCTTTTTATGCAGGGTGGGGTTGTTTTGGGGAAGGTGTGCTTTTTTCCTTCTCATATATTTTGCCTACTGGTCATTTTATTTCATACAAAAGGGTTTCAGCTTATTTGGGCCGGGACATTGCCATTTTTCAGCCTTTGTTCTGCTGTCTGCCTGGAACATTTATTTTCCCGGAAATGTCCTAGATGGCAGCGGTTGTCAGGGAGGCTTTCACCCTGCACACCTTTCCAGACACACCCAAGGTACATTTGGGCAGAGTTGGCTCCGGCTCGCTCTCACTGGCCAACCAAGTTGGCACATTGGCCAATGGCAAATCGAGGAAGGCACACATGAGAGGAAGAGCAAGCTGCCTGCAGGAGCTGGGAGTGTGCATGCAGGCCTGTATGTGTGTCCACAGGGTGGTGGTGGGGGAAGTGGGGAAGGCCACTTCCTGGGTGGCGGCCATGGAGGTGCAGCCTCCCTCCCTTCAAGCCAGCAAGCACTGAGGAGCCGCCCTTGCCCGCCTGCTGCTGAGGTGCATGTAGCGGCGGGGTGGAGGACCAACCCAGGGAGAGGGCATCTGAGAGAGGGCCCCACTTAGTGCCTCCCATCTGGAGAGGGAAGGGGAACTCCCATAGGTGGATCACTGGGGGGAGGGGCATGGTTTCCAGGCCATGAGCAGAGCGCATCCCCTGCCAGGGCATGGAACGGCTGGGCGGGAGGGGGGGCAATAACAGCAAGCACCTCCGCCACCGCCACCAACACCACACCACCAGCAGCAACAATACACCAGACATGGGGGAGGCAGGGATGATGGCAGCTGCTGCAGCAGCTGCTCCTCTTTCACTCCAGCAGCTGCCATCCCTCCCTGCTGCACCTCGGTCAGTGAAGCTGACCTGGGTTTGGCTGGGAGCTGCAGCTCGGTGTGGTAGTGAGAGCAAAGGGGTGGTGCATGTGCACATGTGTGTGTGTGCGTGTGGACAGGTTTGTGCACGTGCATTACACAACTTTCCTCCCATCCCGGCCAATGCCAGGGAAAAGTTGACAGTTATGTCCGATTCATATTTCCTTGTATTCTCAAAGTCCTAAAGAATTCTTAAGCACTGATGGAGAAAATAATAATAATCTTGCAATCTAACACTGAGTTTCAATGGGGCAAGGGCTTCACAGCCTAACATAACTATACTTTGCCACTAAATAATTAGCAAAGTCCTATTTTCTGAACTTGGGGCAAACCTTCACTCTCTCTTCTCATTTGTTTCCATTCCCCCCTCCTCTTACTTTCTATTTGAGCAGTGATACAAACTTTTTTTTTCTGATCCTTTCAACAGTGCAATCATGGAGATAGGTTCTTCCAGGAGTAGATGCTGCTGCTAACTTCTTTTTTATTCTTTAGATTATTTATTTATTATTTTATTTATTTATAACTGAAGTTCCACAGCTGAAAGTGAAGATGTTTTTCTTTTTCTACTTAAGCTACTTGTAGAGTGATTTTTATACACAAAGGACTAGTCACTGCGTGAACAAAATAGGATGGGTGAACAAAATAGGAGCTGGGACTTTTAGCGATTCTCCTTCATGTTTCCACTTTGCTGCAGCTGGCCTTTGTACTTTATGCTCTGCCAACTAAAAGAAAATAACCAACAATTCTACAAATTCCATTAACCACAAAATGAAGCAAAACAAGTTCGGGAGCCATGCAGCCATCACAAAAACCAAATACAATAGTAGAACAGGTAAATAACAACAAATGCTAATATTTCAAGGGCAAAACCCTCTTCCTCAGAGCTGTACCAAAAGTTCAAATATGGCAAAAGATGGACTTGCCAGGAGTTAGTTCTCAGTTCTTGGCAAGATGAAAAAAAAGCCAGGTAGTTTCTTAGTTGAGGTCTGATGCTGATTCATGTACACACGTTCACACCTCTTCTCCATGTGTCACTTTGAGGCTAATGGCCCCTTCTTGGCCAGAGAAGGGGGAGGGTTGGTACAAAAGACACCAACTCCATCTTTTGCCATGTTTGAACTTTTGGTACAGCTCTGAGGAAGAGGGTTTTGCCCTCAAAATATTAGCAACCCTTGTGTTATTTTACACAGTAGCCTAAAGATATTACCTGCTCTACTTATATATTTGGTTTTTGTGGTGGCTACACGGCTCCCCCACTTGTTTTGCTTCTATTGGAAATACTGAAATACCAAGAATGAGCCACTCCCCCCATACATACCAAGAAAGAGGCAAATGGACCATCAACATTTCTTCTCTTTGGGTTCTATCACATGTCCTTTTAAATCCTGATTAAATTTCCAGATAAACCATTTCCAAAAATCTTATCCCCACGGCCACCAGGCTTGAATGAATGAATGTTTATTTACGGTTATTAACCAAATTGTAGTACAATTAAAATATAATGTGATAAAACAGTATAAAATAATACAATAAAACAGTATAAAATATTATGATGAAACAGTATAAAATATATTACTAGAAAATACAGAGCTTGTAAAAACGACAATTTATGGGTAAAACGCTAAATATAATTAGGAGAGCTCGAATCTCTATCAGTTATACGTCTACGTTTGATCATAGCAGCGTAACAGAATCTGGCAACACAATTTGTGATCTGAGGGGACCTGTCTGAAAGGAGTAGCTTAGCGTAGTAGTTGGTAGGTCTCCCAGGATGTTTGCAAATAATAGGATATATAAGCTCCTTGCGTCGTTCTTGATAAAAGGAGCAGCATAAAAGGACATGGGTCACAGACTCAATTTGGCTATTATTGCAAGGACATAGCCTCTCGGGGTAAGGGATATTTTGAAATTTCCCATCCAAAAGTTTGGAAGGGAGCACATTCAATCTGGCTAGGGAAAAGGCCCGGGTTATTTTTGTAGACATAGAGCTGGAGAGGTAAAAAGACATCTTGAATGCATTGTATGTAACTATGCTATTGGTGCCCATTTGGCTCAGGTGTTCCTGGAAATCTATATCCCATATCCTACGCTTGACGGTCGCTTTGGCATTGGTGTAGCCCATCGCTATAAGGGTGTTAATAGAGAGACCTATCCATTGCGTTTCTTTGGCTACAAAAGATTTCCAATCTGACTGGAAGGTGTCTAGGAGGGTCAGGGGAGCCAGACCGACAGGAAGAAGCATAAGTTTGAGCCAGTAATTAATCATGTGGGCTTTTGCCCGTGCTCTAATGGAAACTAATCCAGTCTCCAGGCGTAGGGCTGTGTTAGGGGTGCAAGGAGGCACACCGAGGATTGATCTCAAAAATTTGGTCTGGACAGATTCAAAGGAATGTATATTTGCATATGCAAATATTGGGGAGCCATACAACAACTGTGAAATCAACTTGCCGTTGAAGACTTGTACTGCTGAGGGAACATGTCGTCCACCATTACAAAAAAAAGAATCTGTTTAAAGCTGTGGTACTTTTCTGAGCATTTGATAGTGAGTATTTTATATGGGATGTCCAGGAGCCCGTGGAGCTGAATACTATGCCCAGATATTTATAGCACGCCACCTGTTCTATAGAGTGATTATTTATTACCCATTTGTGTTTAGGCCTCCTTCTGCTGGTAACAAGTACTTTGGTCTTGGCATAATTAATAACGAGTTGTTCCTGATTACAGTATGAGGAAAAGGCTTTCAAAAATCTTCTAAGGCCAATACAAGTTAAAGATAGTAATACTGCATCATCGGCATAAAGTAGCATGGAGATAGGGCGTGAGAACAGCTTAGGGGGATGGAAGTCAGATTTAGATAATTTATCCACTATGCCATTGATATAAAAATTGAACAAAGTTGGGGCTAGAATACAACCCTGTTTTACACCATTGAACACTGGGATTAAATTAGATAAAGCTCCTGTTGAGTTGCAGAGAACTTGCAACCTGGTGTTTTGGTAAAGGCGTTGAATTAGAAGAAGGAGCCTCCTGTCTATGTTGGTTTCCTCAAACTTTGCCCAGAGTTTGCATCTTGGAATAAGATTGAAAGCTGACTTAAAGTCAATAAAAGCCACATACAAGGCACCTCCCTTAGGGGACGAGTATTTCTGAGCAAGATGATGAAAAATACGTCCCTGATCTAGTGTGGACCGTCCAGACCTAAAGCCGGCCTGCTCCTCTGCCAGGAGGTTCTCTGCTTGTAACCAGTCAGTTAGTTTATTCAAAAGGTGACTAGCATACAGCTTGCTGACTGAGCTAAGTAAACTAATTGGCCGATAGTTGGCTGGATCTCCTCTGTTTCCCCTTTTAAAGATTGGGACAATGATGGCAAGGCCCCAGTCCTCTGGAATACATCCTGTTTGGTTAATCCAGGAGAACAGGGATGCCAGTACTGGGGCCCACCAGTCGGAGTTGGACTTTAAAAGATCCGTGGTAATATAATCCATCCCTGGAGCTTTGCCTGCTTTCAATTTACAAATCAAGGTGGAAATTTCCGCAGGGGAAACTGGGGGCCAATCAGGGAGCTTTTCATTAACTACTGTTGAACTTTGAGCATGGTCAGGGTGGATGGCATAAATATTCCGAAAGTGTTCCTCCCAGGCACTTGGTAAAATGGGGGATACATGTCTAAGGGAATATTCCCTCCTTCCCCCTGCCACTAACTTCCAGAAGGTAGCTGAATCTTTAAGGTTGGCTGCAGCCTTCAATCTTTGTCAGGACTCTCGTTGGGCTTGAAGTTTTTTCTTTTTGATCAAGGCCTTATATTTACTCTTAAGAGTGAACCATTCAGAAGGGATTCTGACCAGGTTCTGCTCACGATACCATTTGTACTTGGCCATTAAGTCCTTTTTAGCTGCCTTACACTCAAGATCAAACCATGTATTCCCTTTGGCTGCTCTGGAGGGGCTGGAGATTGTGGTTTTGTGTCTTAGGTGTGGTTGTAGCTCTTGAACCAAATCATCATAGGTCTCAAGAGCTGTATAAATTGAGTCTGCTTTTGAAATTAGCATACCAAGATTAGAAAGGGGATCTGAGGTTAACAGTTTTCTCATGGAGACCTCCCTTTCAGTGGACCACTTAATGCGAGCAGCTCTTATTTCTATAGAGGGTGGCAGTGCTATTTCACTCTCAGTGGACACTTTTATACCTCCAAGATTAATTAAAAGAAGTAAAGGAAAGTGGTCACTCTCAGGACGGCATTCAATCTCAAAGTCAATACTTGGGGTCAACAAATCCTTGGTTACTAGAACATAATCTATGGTGGAGGCACCCATGTGTGATGTGAATGTGAAATCCCCAGGCCTGTTCCCCTCCACATTTCCATTTAATAACACAAGATCCAACTCATTGGCCATCTGCATTAGGTGAACGCCCGCATAGTTGCACCCACCGTCCTTGGATTGCCTATGATAAAGGCACTGGGGGTGCACTGGATCTGGAGGTATCATATTGAAATGTTCATATAGCATCTTGTCATTTTCTCCTATTCTAGCATTAAAGTCCCCTGCTATCAAAACAGAAGCTCCTGGATACAATAATATCAGGCTTTCAATATAAGCTACCAAATTGACCCAATGATCACTACACTGTGTGCGAGATTGTTGAGGAGGGATATATACATTGATAATAATTATCAGTTGTGAAGTGAACATAAGGGTAGCAGCAAGAGCTAAATTACAAGTAGGTTGCAATTCTTGGACAGATGCCTGTAGTTTGGTTGATATGAGGATGGTCATGCCACCTTTATGCCGTCCACCCTTCTTACCAACAGCTGCTTTGAGGGCGTGAGATGCATAGCCATCTAGAGTCAAATCTTCTTGGGACCAAGTCTCTTGGAACAGTAGGATGTCAAATTGACCTATGAACTCGGTAAAGGCAGTGTCCCAAATCTTGTTTGACCAGCCTGCTATGTTCCAGGAGACAATCTTGATTAGTGAGTCATTTTTATGGTTCATTGTCAACTAAAAGAAAATAACCAACAATTCTACAAATTCCATTAACCACAAAATGAAGCAAAACAAGTTGGGGAGCCATGCAGCCATCACAAAAACCAAATACAATAGTAGAACAGGTAAATAACAACAAATGCTAATATTTCAAGGGCAAAACCCTCTTCCTCAGAGCTGTACCAAAAGTTCAAATATGGCAAAAGATGGACTTGCCAGGAGTTAGATCTTAGTTCTTGGCAAGATGAAAAAAAAAGCCAGGTAGTTTCTTAGTTGAGGTCTGATGCTGATTCATGTACACACGTTCACCCCCCTTCTCCATGTGTCACTTTGAGGCTAATGGCCCCTTCTTGGCCAGAGAAGGGGGGGGTTGGTACAGAAGACACCAACTCCATCTTTTGCCATGTTTGAACTTTTGGTACAGCTCTGAGGAAGAGGGTTTTGCCCTCAAAATATTAGCAACCCTTGTGTTATTTTACTAGTAGTAGCCTAAAGATATCACCTGCTCTACTTATATATTTGGTTTTTGTGGTGGCTACACGGCTCCCCCACTTGTTTTGCTTCTATTGGAAATACTGAAATACCAAGAATGAGCCACTCCCCCCATACATACCAAGAAAGAGGCAAATGGACCATCAACATTTCTTCTCTTTGGGTTCTATCACATGTCCTTTTAAATCCTGATTAAATTTCCAGATAAACCATTTCCAAAACTCTTATCCCCACGGCCACCAGGCTTTAAAAAAAACACGGCAGTGCCCCCTTTAGTGAGTTTGCCAAGACCTACCTGAGAAATAGCAATTTTTTTGCTCCAGTTAAAAATCCACATTTTTCCGGAGCCAGAAGTTGTGGGAATGCACATATGATCTGGATTTCTGCTTTTTTATTTTTTTCCTAGTGCCAACCAGCTGGACCTGGGGCTGGTCAGCACTTTATTTATTTAGTATTCCCCCCCAGCACTGACCAGCTGGCCTTCGGGCTATCAGTGCGTTTTAATTTTTTACTCCTAGCACCAACCAGCTGGCCCTGGGGCTGGTCGGTGCTTTTAATTCTTTTAAAAAATTTATTGCCCCGCCCCAGCGCTGACCAGCTGGCCTTTGGGCTGGCAGTGCTTTTTAATTTTATTTTATTTTATTTCCCCTAGTGCTGACCAGCTGGCCCTGGGGTTGGTTGGTGCTATTTTTAAAAAATATCCTTGTAGTGGGAATGGAGAACCCACATATTTGGTCATGTGACCAACAAAGAAGAAAAACCAGGCTTTCTCAATATCCAGATCTTCCCCCAGGTGAGATAGCAGCCTTTGAGTCCAGCAGGCAAACCTGGTACAAGTAGCAGCAGAAACAATACAAGAAGGGAAAGGGCAAATCATAACAAAATGCACAAAGACAGGGAAAATCCCTGGGAAGGGTAAATTTAAAAAAGAATCCCAGGGAAGCTCACTGGCAAAAACAGGAGAAAGCATCCAAAATGGAGACAGGAAGGCATACAATCCAAGATGGAGGGTACTAGAAGCTCAGCACACAAAAATCCCATCCTCAAGGAAGAAATGAAGCAAAAAGAACACTCTCCAGTGGGTTCCAAGCCCTTCTAGAGATTCAACATTCTTACTATTGTCCCTCCAGGTTGTTCTGATGGATTGCTGACAGCACTCACTGGTCATACCGCCTTGACTTTGCAACTCTTTGTGATGTCTTTGGATGAAAAATCTATCAGCAATTTGATATTCAATGGGTGAAAGAAAGCTTGCAGAAAAAAGAGAATACAAAGCTTCCATGCATCCCCTTTCGCTATTATGGATCATTTGTGTTTCAGAGCTCTCTTTTGGTAACCAATGAAAGAACATGAAAACAAAACAAAACATCAAGAGCCTAGTTCATGTTTTCCTTTCTTTCGTGTAAATATGAAAGGCCCTGTCTGACACTAAAATAAGATAGAGACAAAAAGGCAATCTGGAGTCTCAGTGTAGTACTACACTCTCTGAATATATGCCTCCCCCAGGAGAACGGAAGTCTCACACTGATTTCAATGAATCTTGCACTGAACAACTTCGCTTGTCTAGCTTATTTACTAATTGCTCTGTGGTTTTAATAAAGATATTGCTCATTATATTTTGAAATATAGAAAGGAGGAGACTTCCTTATATTATTTATTACTGTAGCTCCTCCATGTATATGACCAGTAAGCACTCCTGAGAAAGAAAATATATGTAAGTGGAGAGAGAACACGGCCACTATTCTCCCTAAAATGCTCTCCATTCCAAAAAAACTTTCTAGATACCCTTCCTGCTTACACTGCCATGGCAACTAGCTGCTTTACCAAGCCATTGTCCCACTCGCCCCCCCTGCCCCCCCCCAGCCCTGGCCAAATGCTGATACTGGAAATGGAACAATTACCAAAGTTACAAGAACATGTTGGCAGTGGTTTCTTGAAAGCTGCTCTGTATCTAAGAGGCAGCATATGTGCAAAGCAGCAGCTGCCTTGGCAAGGAAAGCCTTTAATTGAATATTTGAGGAAATAAACACATGGAACCTGTGTAACTTCATGTCAAATACATTATTGTTGCCGAGGGCTCTTTAAACTCCTTGTCCCGCCTTTTAAGGGAGGGGAACCACTTAAATGTTGTATTATTAGAGCAAAGGAATGCCTAATGTATGATATTTCATTAACAAAAATCCTTTCAGTTTAGCATATTGTACTAAAGGAGTTCTATGTTCACTGAAGCTCCAGAATGCTCTGAATTTTTAGCTGCGGAGAGCCATATCCTTAGATGGTACATTTTAAAGGTAACAGCATAATAGCTTATGCTGTATGTATGTATGTATGTATGTATGTATGTATGTATGTATGTATGTATGTATGAAGGAATGAAGAAATGAAGGAATGAAGGAATGAAGGAATGTTTTAATGTACTTGAATTGTACTGTTTTTGTATTTTATTATTCCTTTTGTTGTTTTGATTAAATTGATATTTTAATCATGTTGTGACTTTTGTTTTAAACCACACAGAGTGGTCCTTAGCCGAAGGGGCACCATAAAAATGAATTAATTTATTTATCTATCTAAAATATTTCTACCTTGCCTTTCACCTAAAAAAGCAACCCAATGTGGCTTGCAACATTGAAAAAGGCAACATTGACAGGACATTATACAAATATTTTTTAAAAATTTAACACTGTAGTAAAAAAGCACTCCAAAGCATTACTAAAACAAATTTAAAAACAAAAGTACAAACCATCATGTTAGAAAATCAGTCACTGAAAGAAGTCTTCATGAAGAAAAAGGTCTTCATTTGCTTGGGGAGGAATAACAAAGATGGGGCCAGCCTGGCTTCCCATGGGAGGGAGTTCCATAATCTGGAAACAGTGACAGAGAAGGCTCTCTCTTGGGTCCTCATCTAATGTACCTATGAGGGTGGTGGACCTGAAAGAAAGTTCTCCCCTGATGATCTTAACATCTGTGTAGACTCATAAAATGAAATGCAGTCTCTGAGATAGCTCAAAGTCTCTTTAGGTCTTTTAGGTTAATACTAGCATTTGATGGGCCCAAAATGGATTGGCAACCAGTGGAGCTTCTGTAATAGAGGGATTATGTGATCCTTGTAAATAGCCCTAGTTAAAAATCCAGCTGCTGCATTTTGGATTTGCTGACGTTTCTGAACACCTTCCAAAGTCAGGACCACCTAGAGCATGTTACAGCCAGGATGTAACTAAGGCATGTGCCACTGGCCAAATCAGACCTCTTCAGGTATGAGTACAAATGCAACACTAGTTTTAACTGTGCAAATATACTCTTGGCCACCAGTTAAACCAAGCATCCAGGCTCAGAGGTAAATTAAGGAGCACTCTCAAACTGGGCACATATGTTTTCAGGGTCAGTGTAACCTCATCCTACTCATGCTGGATTCCTTTTCTTTTCCTTTTCCTTTTAAAAGCAATTTTACTAAAGAATATAAAATACACAAAAATTTGCAAAGCTGGCAACAATCTTCATACATACATGCATACTTACTGCACATCCAGCATTTTTCAATGTATAAGACTACTGTATATTTTTTCTAAAATAGTTAGACTAAAAATTGAGGGTCATCTTAAACATTAGTATAAGTGAAGGAGAGAACCATGCAGTTACAAAACTATAATTTTGAGTTGGAAAAGTGAGGGTGGTCTTATACTTGGGGGTGAAACTCATGTATGTGTTTCAGGAACACATATGAACTGTATCAAATACAGCAGAGCAGAGACATTTTTCCTGCAAAATGTTGTGCAAATTCTTCACTGTGAGCTACAATATGGTCTGCATTCTTGGAGCTGTGATATACAAGGCCCTTGACCACTGGCTCAGAAGAATGACCTCTTTGATGTACTAGGCCACTGCCACTGCCACATAATAGGCCTTCCAATGGGACCAAGGCCGTGTTTAGTCAGATCCACTCTGGATTTTCTGCCATCATTGCTCTAGTCTCCATTCTAATTGTTTCATCACCACCAGCTCCCCAGTAAACCAGGAGGCCAGTTTGATTCTACTTTGTCAGATGGAGCAATCATGACCATGGCAGTATCACTTTCAACCCAGTGGGCTGACACCAGGGCTATCCAAGCTATCTACATTAGCAGATACCTTTGTGGCAACCAACCCTCTCTTGCCCTTCTCTCTTACATAGCTGTCATCCACCATATCTCTTGCTGCCACAAACTACTCATTTCCCCATAGACAATAAACAGAAGATAAAGTCAACCATTTCTCCTCAAGTACATAAAACAGAATTGGCCGTGACTAGCAGCAATATCAGAGGAATAATAAAATGGGAGGAGATGCTTTAAGGAAGGTTTTGATGTATTCAGCGTAGGGGAGGAAGGGATACAGAAGAAGTAATAGAAGTAATAGCAAGCATCATCTTGGAGCTTCTGCTAGAAGCTCTGCACCCATGTCTCCCGAGTCCCGACCATGAGTCCTATGACTTCCAAGTGCAATGCTAAGTGTGGACTTAGCACCACAGTTTCTGCAGTACAGAGGTCCTGCCTTTAGCAAGATATAAGCTTTATTATATCTGCAGCAGGAGGCACCCCCAAAACAATGAAAGAACACATCTCCCAATTCTTCTTCCTCTTCCCCTGACATTCTTCTGACTTCAACCACAAGTAATCACAGATTCACTCCTGAGGTAGAACTGGATGGCTGTCAGTTGCAAAGTGTTGACTAGAGATGGGCACAAAATACCAAAATAGTGTTTTGTTTCATTATTCATTTCTCCCTGCCCCAGTAGCTTTCAGTTTTTACAAAATGAATTGTTTTTTAAAAAAATTGTTTCATAATTCGTTTCGTTTCATTTTTCATTTTTTATCTTTTGAACTTCCCACAGCCCCATTGGAGCTTTTTTATTATTTTATTTTATTTTTTATTTCTGCAAGTGCCCAGTAGGAGCCCCCCACTACAGCTGATCAGGGCTTTTTTTAAAAAGCCCCAACCAGCTCTAGTGTGGCCCTGTGCTCGGCACTTCTTTTAAAAAATATATTTTTATTTTTATTTTTATTTTTTATTTCTGCAAGCACCCAGCAGGGGGCCTGCACTACAGCTGATCAGGGCTTTTTTTTTTTTTAAAGAAAAAGCCCCAACCAGCTCTAGTGCAGCCTGTGTTTGGTGCTTTTTTAAAAAATATATATTTTATTTTTATTTTTTACTTTTCATTTCTGCAAGCGCCCAGCAGCGGGCCTACACTACAGCTGATCAGGGCTTTTTTTGAAGCCCGACCCAGCTCTAGCGAGGGCTCCGTAGTCGGCACTTTTAAAAATTTTCATTTTCATTTTTTATTTTTTATATCTGCAAGCGCCCAGCAGGGGGCCTGCACTACAGCTGACCAGGGATTTTTAAATAAAGCCCCAACCAACTCTAGCGAGGGCCCATGCTCAATGCTTTTTTTATATATATGTACGGTATATATATTTTTATTTCTGCAACTACAGCTGATTGGGGCTTTTTTAAAAAGCCCTGATCAGCTGTAGTGTGGCCCCCAGCTCAGGGGGGAACCATGGGGTTTTCCCCATAGGAATGTATTGCTAATGCATTCCTATGGAGAAACAAAATCAATTGGAACTGAACAAAACAGAAATTTCTGTTTCGTTTCATTTCATTTCTCTTCCAGAGTGGGGTTCGTTATTCATTTTGTTAGGGAACAAAATGAATAATGAATACCAAAATGAATTAAAAATTCTTTTCATTCTCATCTCTAGTGTTGACTACATTTGACTGTAATAGATACATAGCATCTCTGAAGCAAAGCTATTGAACAGCCAGTTACAAGTCTTGCAACTGCTACCAGTCGAGATGGGCACAAATCAGGAAAATGGTGATTCATTTCAATTCATGATATGTCAAGCTCAGCAAATCATGAATAACAAATTTACATTTTTGATTAATTGATTAATTAATGCCACCCCAAGCACCTAGAGACACCAAAATTGAAGAGAAGCATCTCCTAACTATCCGCTAAAATTCCTCCAAGTTTATACAAACTTCCACAAGCTTATACAAACTGCTTCTCCAGCTGAAGGTATAACTAAGCAACACAGGTTCCTACCTATTGAGCAAGTTGCCACAACAAATCTTATCACCAGGCTGGGGGGGGGGAGAGAATTTTCAATAAAAACTAAAAAATATTTTATGATCCTGCTTGGACAAATCACATAGTAGGTGTTCTGCGTTTGAGTTAATGGGAACAGGGTTTAACTAAAGATATAAGAGAAAATGATGAACAAGCAAAAGAAAGAAAGAAAGAAAGAAAGAAAGAAAGAAAGAAAGAAAGAAAGAAAGAAAGAAAGAAAGAAAGAAAGAAAGAAAGAAAGAAAAAGAAAGAAAGAAAGAAAGAAAGTCCAGTCATAGCAAATGTTGATCTTGTTTTAAAAGGCAATTTCATATTGATTCCATTTTCTCTTAAAGCTGGTATGGGCTATTCTAAAACCTATCTCAACCACTCTGCCAAAATGTCAAAACAGTATGTTTAGCCATTCCCTCTGCACAAGCTGTAGCACCTTTGGTTCCAGGTCCAATTCCCAGTTACAATGGCAAAATGGGATTCATCTGTTTAGTCCTACAATCTCCATAGAAAGTGCCATCCCAAAAGGGAAAGAATAAAATCCTATTTTTCTAGGCATGAAAATGGTGTTTCAAGAACCCATTCATAACAAACTCACTGTTAATACCAAGGGAAATATGCAGAGCAAAACCAGATGACAACATTCTGAAAGAGGTTAGTGCCTTTATAGTCCTCAGTAGAGATGGGCACAAATAATAAAAAATGGCATTTTGGTTTTTCATTTTTCGTTGAGAGGTCCATTTAATTTAGTTTCCGTTTTTCATGAATTTTTGAAAAAAATTCATTTTTGTTTTTTGTTTTTTTCATTTTTCATTTCTACCCGCTTTTTGCGCGATTTTAAAGCATTTCAGTGCGGGGGCGTCCCCCAACGCCCAGACCAGAGGGAAAACACTAAAAAAATGATGCTGGCAGAGACACAGTATAGAGTCTAGACTAGGTACGCAGGGAGGCTGCAAAGGCAGCGGCGGGCGTTGCCCAGGGTGCAAGGCAGCCGCAAAGTGACTGCACTGCGGGACAGGGGAGGTTACTCACCAAGAGGTATGCACACACACACACAGGGAGGCTGCAGGACTGAAGCTAGAGTCGCAGAGACAGCAATCCCACCCTAACTCCCACCAGGGACTGCAAGGAGGACGGGGGCTGCCAGAGCTTTTTATGCCCTCTGTGGCTGCCAGACCTGTCCAATCTGCAACCTGGGCGTGCTATTGGTTGAAGTTGTCCAAGAATTTACATGATCCCATCACATGGCTTGCCTCCATGTTGTGGCTGGAGTGGCAACATCCATTTTGTCATCCTTAAAGGGGAAAGAAAAATACATCACGATGGGAGAAAACAAAAACAAACATTTTAAGAACCCCAACCCCCTGGTAGGTAATAATTTCAAATAATTATTGCATTATCGCTGCATTTTTATGGATGTCCAGGGCGTTTTAATACCCAAGAAATCAATATTAGGCATCTGGGAGCCATTTTGGGTCGATGTCCCCTAACTCCCCTTAAAGGAAAAAAATACAGCGATCTGAGAAAAGACATAAATGCACATTTGAAGGACCACAACCCCCCGGTAGGTATTATCAGACAGTATAAATAATTATTGCTGGGTTTTTATGGATGTCCAGGGCGTTTTTTAACATTTAAAACAGCTCATTTCATTGCACGTCGCCATTACCGAAAACGAAACGTAGTGAACACAATTTTTGTGGTTCTGTTAGTTTCGCTCCATTTTCATCACAATTTTCATTTGTCATTTTGTTACATAATGAAATGAATAACGAATAACGGAAATGAAAAAATGTTCGTTTCATGCCCATCTCTAGTCCTCAGATTTAGACAGAATGTTTCATGGCATTCACCACCCTTTACTTTGCAAAGATGCTGCCCTTCCTTCCTTCCACACAAAATGGATTTTCTTTCCCTTTCATGCTCTATACCCCCCACATGGAGACTTCTGCCGGGGGGGGGAATGTGCATGAGCAATGCAATACTCTCTCTCTCTCTGCATAAAGAGTACTGAGTGGATGTGTCTGCAGTATTTGAGGCAAACCAGTGAAACCTCCATATACAATCGTTTCAGAAATAATATGCTCAATGTGAGACATGTATCTCTGGCCATATTACTAATTCTATCCAGCAAATATTTGTAATATTTTCTAGGCTTGCAAAGTTACAAATCTCTCCCGCTGTTGCCCTGCTCCAACCTCATTTCAACGAAAGCACTTGTTTTATATTGATCACACATTAAGAAGAATAAAATCTTAAAATGTAACAATATAGCAATCAAAATAGTTTTGAAACAATAGGGTCATGACCTGTAAATGACAATATATGGCTGAGCAGAGGAACTGGATTAGCTTTCCTTCCAATAATTGTGATCTAATTATAGAGCCTTTGAGTCTGTTGATCAGCTGCCTTAACAAGCATGTAAGCAAACAAAGGGGTGTGGTGGCTTAGTGGGATAGAGCATTGAAAACTGTCAGCTGCAAATTTGGCAGCTCAGTGGTTCGAATCCCAGGTGCCATGTAGCAGAGTGAGTTCCCGCTGTTAACCCCAGCTGCTGCCAACCGAGCAGTTCGAAAGGATGTAAATGCAAGTAGATAAATAGGTACCGCCATAAAAGCGGGAAGATAAAACAGTGTTTCCTTGCAGCCATGTCAGCAACATGGCTGCGGACTTGTACAAAACTGGCTCTTCGGCTTGAATACAAAGATGAGCACCTCCCCCAGAGTCGGGCACAATTAGCATGCATGTGTGGGGGGAATCTTTACCTTTAAGCAAATAAAGCTGCTGGATAGCTCAGTGGTTTAGATATCTGGCCCCAGAACCGAAGGTTGGGTATTTGGTTTCCCACTGCACCTCCTTGACAGGGGCTGAGACTCAGTAATCCATAGGGCCCCTTCCAGCTCTACAATTCTAAGAGGATGATGTTTTTATTAATTACAGACTATTTATTTTATTTTATTTTATTTTATTTTATTTTATTTATTTTAGAGTATTTTTACCCCACCTTTCTCCTTGGAGAAGGACCCAAGGCAGCTTACAGTAATGAGGGATAATATACAGTCCAGTACAATTAAGACATGTTCAAGTATTTGACAACAAGGAATTGAGGGACATCTTACAGCATTAATAGACAACATTGCATTAAAGCAAAACAGTTATAAGTACAGTGGAACCTTGACTTACATGCTGCTTGACTTGCAGCATATTTGACTTGCAGCAAGAAGGGGCCTGTTTGACTTGAGTCGCAGGCTTTGACTTACAGCTCGGAGCCCCGGCACAAGGCACCGGAATCGGGCTGCAGCCACGACCCAGCATCGCGGCTGCCGCCTCCAAACTGCTCCTGCCTTCTTCCTCTCCTCCGGCAGCGGCGGCTTCAGTGAGGCCAGCTCCGAGCACCTGGAGCTGGTCCTCGGCCTCGCCGAAGCCACCGCTGCTGCCGGAGAAGAAGAAGGGCCGGGAGCTTGGGGCTGGCCTCACTGGTTAGACAGTCGGCTCAGTCTTGTAAAAAATCTGGCTGCAGAAGTCTGGTCCACAATGGAAGCATTTTAGTTGGGGAGCTGTACAGTTGTGGGACTCTAATGGTAAGCATAGAGTTGTTCAGAACTTGGAATGTCAGGTTAAAAATCAGTAAAACTTAAATGTTAGACATTGTTGCTATGAACATTAAAAAGTGGAGGCGTATGACTTGTGGACTATAATTCCACTGCCTCCTCCTCTCTTTGAAGAGACATTTCATTTACATACCCGGAAGGAATCTCCTATCCCAGTCCAATTTGTGTTAAATTGCTGTTTTGGGGTGTCTTTTTCATCATCTGGAATGGATTGATCCACTTTCCCGTTACGTTCTATGGGAAAAGTTCGTTTGACTTAAGTCATGTTTGACTTAAGTCTAGACCTCTGGAATGGATTAATGACTAAGTCAAGGTTCCACTGTAGTCATAAGCACGAAGTCTATGTGAACCCATAGATCCATATAAAATACACATGGTAGTCCATCATTCAGGGAAAGCTTGCCTAAAGAGAGAGGTCTTTGCCTGTTTCTTGAAGGACAAGAGAGATGAAGCAGTCCTGGGCTCTAGTGCGAGGGAGTTCCACAGTCTGGGCACAGCAGTTGAAAAGGCCCCTTCAAGGGTTCCCACGAGACATACCTGTGAGGGTGGTGGGATGGAGAGAAGGGCCTCTCCTGATGACCTTAACACCCAAGCTGGTTCATACTGAGATTCGATCTTTGAGGTAGCTAGGGCCCAGGTCATATAGTGCTTTGGAGGTCAAGGTTAGCACCTTGAATTGTGCTCGATGGCTGATTGGCAACCATTGGAGCTGTTTTAATAGTGGTGTAATGTGATCTCTGTACCCCACCCATTCAGCAGCCTGGCTGCTGCATATTTATATCTGCATATACCGTTTCATATTTTTCCATCTTTAAAACAGCCCCATGTATAAAATTCCACTCACTTTTTCAACCTGAAATTATAGTTTCACAACTGCACGATTCTCTCCTTGGCTTACTTCAGTGTATAAGACTACCTCCATTTTTTAGTTTAACAATTTTTGATAAAAACATAGTCTTTTTTAAAATGTTAGTTTAAAGGAAAATATATTTTTTTCATTTCTAAGATCTATCTCTGTTCCAGCAATTACTGTTTTTGGAGAGGGAGGGAGTCTTCACTCCAGTGTGAAAGCCAAGGGGAAATGCCTCTGGACAGAATATACCTTCTATCAGTAGATGTAATAAGTATTTATATAACAATTAATTAATTAAAATGTAATATCTAATTAAAAAGGGATGTGTTTTTGACTAAGTAAATTGTTTTTTAACAGGCTTACTGATTAATTGATTCAAGGTTTCAGCCTAGCCTGAAACAAGTGATTGACTGAGCAGAGTAATTCTATTGTTAGCTGACTGTGGGAGCTACTGCTGTGTCTGAAGCTGCCAGCTGACATGCAGGTGGTGAGAGGGAAATAAAAACTGATTATGGTAAACAACAGGATTTTGACCAGAGTCTTTCTTCCAGTCTTGTTAGTGGTTCTGAATTGTTTTCCTTCCTATTGCTTGCAATGGAAGAGTAACTCTTTGAACCACCCACATGATGTTCTTTTTGTTGAAAGGCATGGCCAGGGATTGACAGTGCTTTGGATTGTGTGGGCCAAGTATTTCCACTGATCATTTCATAGGATGCCCTTGATCCCCGCAAAGAAATGATAAAAACCTCTATAGACATTTCTTTCTGAGATTTTGCAGGGATCTTAAGAAAGTCTCACAGATTAATCAAATAAAGCTACCTCTCATGAGAGACAGTTTTAGCTATGTCTTGCAGGAACACACACAGATAAAACGTAACATGAAAAAATGCAACAAAATTGTGTGCTTACCTTACACCCATCAGTTTAAATATGTGATCTTTTAGTCAAACTGGTTATACAACAAAGTAGCTGATAAACTACTTAAAGCTTACATGACCCAGATTGTTAGTTTGGAAAGGAAAGACCTACATATGTCTCTCATGGGGCTGAAAAGTCTGGGATTCAGGTAAGGAAGTTGGCTACTGGGGAGAAAGAACATAGTTTAAGACATGTTCCCCTTGGCCTTTTTCCAATCTCAAACACAAACACGGATTTCAAGACTTCACTGTAGTGCAACTTTTCCAAAGCAATTATAAAACCTGAATCATGGGATTTCTAACAGGAAAATATCACAGACCTGAAGGCACTGAGTCCCACAGCACTAAAGCAGATATGTGGAATTTTCTTGGATTTTATGGTTAGCAAAGCATAGAATTAGAGGTCTCTTACTATTGATTTTATAGTCAGTTTTTGTCATCTTGCTCCTTCAGGAGATCAATGTTAAAGATGACTGTGGTGAATCCCCAAGGATCATATTATCTACTCTGTTGGATGGTGACTCTTGAAAAGCTGCACATTCCAATCCATATGAAATATATTGTTTAGTCAAGTGTATGTTTCCGTTGTGATTATTCAGAGACTGCAATACTAAGGGCAGCTTCAAAGCAAACAAACAATACACTGCTTCAGAGATGAGGAAGGACAGACAAGTTGAGGGGTAGACATCATGCAATATTTACGTAAAAAAGTATAACAAGAAACAGATCAAGATGAGTGTTTTTGGTATTAAGCATAGACTCTACTCATTGCAAAGAGAGAAAGATCCCCATAATAGTTCTATTTTGATGAGAGTTAGTGGCTTTTTATTCAAATTGATTTAATGAGGTCAATGGGACTAAATAAGCTGAAATGAAAATGCACATTAGTGAAGCAATTTTGGGCAGAAGAGTATTTTCCTTATTATCAGTTTCGTCTTAGTCCTTGGCCAAGGCTCAGTGCAGGCCGTTGGCCAATGAAAGGGATTCGATTGATTGCCCTTCTGCTCCTTTTAAACAGATACACAGTGTGGTTTAGTGAACAGAGTCTGAATCCTGCTTGGCCATGGAAGCACACTTGGGAGATGAAATGGCCCTGGTCAAAGGATTCCTCAAATATCTCAACTACTTTGAAGGCATGCTAGGGTTGGTGTAAGTTTGTTCAGAGTAGAGAGCACATAAAACACACCCTACTGTCAAGCAGAGTAAAGCACACTTATCAACTGAATATATCTTCTTGGGTAGATGAGACAGAATAACTCATTTCAAAAGGAGGGAAAACTAGTTACAGGGCTGTGCCTTGGCATCTAATTGTTGTACTGTAATACCATTCAGACATACACTCTGAATTTGGAGAAGTTTCATTTTTGGACTATAACTATCAAAATGCCCTAGGAGCATTACCACCACCACCCTGGCTACATTTAGAAATTCTGAACATATTTAAAATCAATTTTATACTTCTTTTTTTCACCACACTCTCTACAGTAAGTTTTCAGTCATATTACAGTACCTCCTCTAAAATATCTTTTTTTTTCTGACAGAAGGAAGCACAACGATCACCACCAAAATCCTACCAAGAATCCAATTGTTTCTAATCAGTTTTGCAAACTTAACATTATTGATAGAGTAGTGTTTGTGGTCTAAATGCTCCTGCAAATTTCCCCTAAAACAGAGTATACAATTCACAATACAGTGGTACTTCTGCTCATAAGTCGAACTACTTGTAAGTAGAGCAGCCATATCTAAAAAAAAAAAAATAAACAAAATGAACAAAATGAACAAAATTGTAAGTAGAGAAGACCGCATCTAAAATTTGTAAGGCAGCAGTTAAAACACCAACTATTTTCTGCTCTTAAGTAGAGCCACTCGTAGGTAGAGGTACACCTGTATCTGAAAGCTGCTTCTTGCCAGGTAGCTCAAACCAAACCATCTCACCACCTTCTGTTTCTTCTCTCCATTATACTATCTGGATGAATTTGAAAAATAAAACTGTTAAGGAAGCATCTTCTAATCAAGACAACCATGCAAAACATGCACTTCAGAGTAAGAATAGCATTCCCATAACAAATTGATCATAACGTAGACAATCCAAATGTTCCAAAGAATGTTTTATATCAAAGTTATTAGTATTCCATCTCACCAAAAAGATTCTCAGTGCCTGATAGACAACATCTTACATCAAGATTGCATTTTTGGTACAATGCTTTGCTAAAGATAGCAAGTTGCTATTGAAAGCTTAGCTTACATTTTTGTTTTAGTAGTGACCAATAAAGGTATCACCTAGCCTACTTTTGAATTTGTTTCTCTGATCACACGGCTCAAATCACATTTTTTTTTTTTGCTTCTATAAAATCTGATAGTGTTCATCAGTGGTAGACAACAGAGGCAGTCTAGTAAGATTTAAAATATCTGTTTAATGTATCCATGCATTTGATTTTTAATCTGCCTTTCTCTCCTACTAGTAACCCAAGGTCAGGACCAAAATGGCAACAACAGCAGGGGAGGGCACTCAAATTTAAGAATACCACAGGTATCTTCTAGAGATGGGCACGAAACAAAAAAAATGGTGTTTCGGTTTTTCATTTGTCGTTGAGAGGTCTGTTTCGTTTCGTTTCCATTTTTCGTGAATTTTTGAAAAAATTTCGTTACCGTTTTTCATTTTTTTGTTTGTCGTTTCTACCCGCTTTTGTGCAATTTTTAAAGCATTTCCGTGTGCAGGCATCACCCAATGCCCCAGACCAGAGGGAAAACACTAAAAAAAATGGATGCTGGCAGAGATACCGTATAGACTAGGTATGCAGGGAGGCTGCAAAGGCAGCGGCGGGCGTTGCCCAGGGTGCAAAGCAGCCACAGAGTGACTGCACTGCAGGGCAAGGGAGGGTACTCACTGAGAGGTACGCAGCACGCATGCACACAGGGAGGCTGAGGGCTGAAGCTAGAGTCGCAGAGGCAGCAATCCCACCCTAACTCCCAACAGAGACTGCAAGGAGGACGGGGGCTGCCAGACCTTTTTATGCCCTCTGTGGCTGCCAGACCTGCCCGCCCAGTCTGCAACCTGGGTATGCTATTAGTTGAACATGATCCCATCACATGGCTTGCCTCCATTTTGTGGCTGGTGCGACATCCATTTTAAAGGGAAAAGAAAAATACATCGCAATGGGAGAAAACAAAAACAAATGTTTTAAGGACCCCAACCCCCTGGTAGGTGTTATCAGACAATATAAATAATTATTGCTGCATTTTTACAGATGTCCAGAGCGTTTTTTAACATTTAAAACATCTCATTTCATTGTGCGTCGCCATTAACGGAAACGAAACGTAATGACCACAATTTTCGTGGTTCTGTTCATTTCATTGCATTTTCATCACAATTTTTGTTTGTCGTTTTGTTGCATAACGGAAATGACAAACAGTAACAGAAACGAAAAAATGTTCGTTCTGTGCCCATCTCTAGTATCTTCTATTGTTTGCTTATAATCCATAAACAGAATCCAGTCCGTATCTGTCAAATTCCCTTGTATTTGACAATTAAAGCCTGGAATATAATTTCTGGATTGATTTCCTTTGACATCACCAAGCCTGAAGCAGTACTTTTACTTTGAGATCATGGTTCACTATTTTTTTAAAAAAGTAAAATAACACATTGAAGATCCAACTTTGTTTCAGTGGAGTTTTGTCAAATGCTCCAGAGACCGCATCTGCCATCATTAAATCTCTGCCAGGTTTTTCCAACTTAATTTCTAGGTTGTGCAGTTGCAATGGAAGGAATAATCTGTGTGTTTGCCTGCCTGCCTGCCTGCCTGCCTGCCTCTCTGTCTTGCAGCCAAATGCTACTTTGCATTTCTCTACAAAGGCTTATGCTGCATTTCAGTTATTTCTGGATTCCATTACATTATATATACAGTGGTACCTCGGATAACAACGGTAATTCATTCCCCGACGTTCCTCGTTATCTGAAGTTCCTCGTTATCCGAAGCATGGTTTCCCATTGAAATGAATGGGAAACCATTTTAATCCATTCCAGAGGTCCAGAAAAAGGCAGAAAAAAGCCTTTCCCCCCAGACCTCTTTAAAGTGCACTTTCAAAGTGCACTCCTCCCCGTCCTCGCCCACCCCCATCTTCCCCAGGGCCCGCACCTCTCCTCCTTTGTCACCGCTGCTGCTGGGCACCCGGGCGGCGGGCACACGAAGCTGCGGGCCTCTGGCACTTCCTCTGCCCACCCCCGCCTCTCTTCCTTTGCTGGTGCCGGGCACCAAGCACCTGGGAGTTGGGCAGGCCAGGGGAAGACGCAGCGCCACTCGCACAGCCTTTCCCCCCACTCCCAGCCCCCACCTTTTTTTCTTCTCCTACTCCTCCTCTTTCGCCGCTGCCACCGCCCGGCGTTCGGCCCAAGCGGTGGATGGCGATCCCCCCCCAGAAACCCATGTTCCCCCCCTCCTCCTCCTCCTCCACCGCTGCCAGGCGTTCGGGCAGAGCGGCGGCTGGCGATTCCCACCCACCCACCACCCACCCCAGAAACCCACCTTTTCCCCTCCTCCTCCTCCTCCTCCTCCTCCTCCGCCGCCGCCACCACGCAAGAGAGAAACTGCCCAGGTTCTCCCCCCCCCCAGGCCCCACCTCTGCTTGTTGCCTCTCCCACAGGTCAGTGAAAGACAAATGTGGAGAGAGGCTGGGGCTGTGGGGGGGTGAGGATAACGAGTCGTTATCCGAATTATTCATTATCCGGGGCAGTCGTTATCTGAGGTACCACTGTATATATATCCTGCTTTTCTTCCAATGACCTAAAGGCAAATTTCATGCCCCTTTTCAACATTATCCTCTCAACACAACCCCATGAATTAGATTATGCTAAGACAGAGTGGCTTGCCCAGGGTCACCCAGTGGGTTTCAGTGCTGAGTGGGGTCTGGGATCTGTCTCTCTTAAGTCTCAGTCCATCCAGCATCTTAACCACTACACCAGATCAGGGCCACAACTATGGTCTGTATCATCTGGGGCAAACATGGATTGCCTACACCCACCCACCAGAGGCGGTTGAGGAATAGTACAGACTACAAATACTATTTCCCACCCATTCACCCAGCACAGCACATGCCCCTCCTGCCTCCTAACCCAGTTGTGGCCCTGCACTAGATAGACGAGTATTGGCAAACCAAAGGTGGCACTCAGAGCTCTTTCTGCGGGCACCCAACAATGCCCCTTCACTGCCACCTGTATTCAGGTTAAATTGCTGTATTGGCACTTTGAGAAAAAATTGTGGGTTTTGAATCGCAGTTTGGGTTCTCGGTCTCTAAAAAGGTTGCCATCACTGAGATAGACCCTCATCAAGCTACATCTTTAGACCAAGTCCACTTCCTTTATCATAATGATAGGTACTGAGAATGCAATAGTTTCTACTAGGGATGGGCAGGAAACAAAAAACGAAATGCTGTTTCCTCATTTTGTTACGTAACGAAACAAAATAAAGTGAAACAAAATGAGGAAGCAGCATTTTGTTATAGATGAAACAAAATGGTCATTTTTACATTAAAACGAACTTTCATTCCATCATTTTCAGACTCCTGCTGAGCTGTCAATGGCTGTACCCCTTTAAACCTGGCACAATTGGCACCAGGGGGACCCCTTGGTACCTACTAGGCCAGGTTTAAAGGGCTCCAGCTATTAGATAGCTCGACAGGAGCCCTCAGAAAACAGTAAGGTAGGTAGCATGATTGCACAGAACTGCCTACCGGACCATTTTCTGAGGGCTCCTGCTGAGCTTTCAATGGCTGGAGCCCTTTAAACCTGGCCTAGTCGGCCCCTGTCTATGATTATACAACAGGAAGCTAGAATGGGCAACTGAACAAAAGGAAGCAGTTTGTTCCTCTATTATTTTTGGTGGTGGTTCTGATCCAGGATGAATAATACTTAGAGTAGTGTTACAGGAATCAATGAATGATTACTTTAATGTCGAGGCCAGAGGGAGGCCTTGGCATTTTTCAGAAGTAGAGGCTTGAGTATTTCCCAAACCAAAGGGTTTAGTGAAAAGGAAAAAAAGTTTAATATATGGGGATTTCCAATGTGGTGTAGTAGGCAGAATGATGGACTAAGATTGTGGAGAACAGGGCTTGAATCCCCACTTAGCCACTGGAACTCACTGGGGGAGTATGACTGGCAAAACTACTCCTTAATTATCTCACTCAACTTGAAAGTTCTATCAGGTTAGCTAGTTGGATCCAAACTAACAGCACAGAAGACACACACATACATCTGCATGTGGCTTTTACAAACTGCTAGCTTTTAGATGTGTTTAGGCCTTACATCTCTCAAGTACTAAACACCCAAGGAGGAAAAACAGGCTGACCTCCACCTTCTCTACCAATGGTTCCATTGCCCTTCTTCATGTGGAGTGCTCATTGTGAAGTAAAGAAGCTCTGCTAACAAGGGAAATGCTCCATGTAAATTGGAACCTTGCCTCCAATGGCAAATACTGAATGGCTCAAGTGGAACTGGAATGGTTGGTCTTGTACGCTACACTCAACAATATTCAAGATTCGCAGCACAGGAATAAATGGCTCAACTTTGTTATATAAAACAGCAGAACCCTCACCAGTAGAGATGGGCACAAAATGCTAAAATAGCATTTTATTTCGTTTTTCACTTTGTTCCATTCTGTCCCATTCCATTTCGTTTGAAATGATTTTTAAAAAAACATTCATTTCATTTTTCATTTTGTTTCTTTTGAGAGAGAGAGAGAGAGAGAGAGAGAGAGAGAGAGAGAGAGAGAGAGAGAGAGAGAGAGAATGCTTGTGCAACTTCCCGCACCTGATCGAGCATGGGAAAAGGAGTGATTTTAATTAACTAATTTTTTTTGCCAGCCCCAAGCCCGCGCTACAGCTGATTGGTGCTTGGGGCTCAGCAAAATAAATGAATAAATAAATAAAAATAAAAATAAAAAATCCCATCTTTCCCCCACGCAAAGGAGGGATTTTTAAACACTTTTTCGTTGTTCCCAAGCAGCAATCACCTGTAGCACGGGCTTGGAGCTGGCAAAAAAAAAAGTTTTGGGTTTTGTTTTTTTTTTTGCCAGCCCCAAGCCTACGCTACAGCTGATCAGCGCTTGCAGCTCAGCAATAATAATAATAATAATAATAATAATAATAATAATAATAATAATAAGAATAAGAAGAAGAAGAAGAAGAAGAAGAAGAAGAAGAAGAAAAGAAAGAAAGAAAGAAAGAAAGAAAGAAAGAAAGGAAGGAAGGAAGGAAGGAAGGAAGGAAGAAAGAAAGAAAGAGAAAGAAGGAAAAGGAGGGATTTTTAAACTTTGTTTTTGCCCCCAAGTGCCAATCAGCTGTGGGGGGAAAGGAGTGGGAAGAAAGTGGAGGTTTTTCAAACAGTTTTTGTTTTGTTGCCCCAAGCCCATGCTACAGCTGATCAATGCTTGGGGCTCAGCAAGATAAATAAAATCAAAATCAAAATCAAAATCAAAATCCCTCCTCCCCCAATCGGGTGTAGCGTGGGCCGGCTGAGGGCTAATCAGTGGGGTTTTTTGTTGTTTTTTTTTTTAGGGAGGCCTCCCTACTGTTTTGGAAGCCCCCTCCGTGGGGGCTGATCATCATCATCAGTGGTGCTGGGCAGCCGGGAGGCCTCTCCAACATAAGGTAGGAGAAGATGACGGATGGGGGAACGAAAATGAAATGAAACAAAATGCACATTTTTGTTTCATTTCATTTTGTTTTCATTTGAGGGGGCAGTTTGTTATTTCATAGAATAGAATCATAGAATCATAGAGTTGGAAGAGACATCAAGGGCCATCCAGTCCAAACCCCTGCCATGCAGGAACCCCCATCACTATATTTCTGACAGATGGCCATCCAGCCTCTGCTTAAAAACCTCCAAAGAAGGAGACTCAACCACCCTCAGCGGCAGCATATTCCACTGCCGAATAGCTCTAACTGTCATGAAGTTCTTCCTAATGTTCAAATGGAATCTCTTTTCCTGTAGTTTGAAACCATTGCCCCCAGTCCTAGTCTATGAAGCCATGGAAAACAAACCTGTTCCCTCTTCAATAGGACATCCTTTCAAATATTTAAACATAGCTATCATATCCCCTCTCAGTCTTCTTTTAGAGAGGCTAAACATTCCCAGTTCCCTAAGCCATTCCTCATAAGACATTTCCTCCAGACCCTCAACCATCCTGGCAGCCCTCCTCTGCACCCGCTCGAGGTTGTCAACATCCCTTTTAAATTGAGGCGCACAGAACTGGACACAGTACTCCAGGTGGGGTCTGACAAGAGCAGAATAGAGTGGTATTATCACTTCCCTTGATCTAGACACTATGGTTCTGTTGATTCAACCAAGAATTGAATTGGCTTTCCTGGCCGCCGCATCACACTGCTGACTCATGTTCAATTTGTGGTCCACCAAGACTCCCAGATCCCTTTCACAGGTACTATCCTCCAGCCAGGTATCCCCCATCTTATATTTGTGCAATTCATTTTTTTACCTAAATGTAGTACCCTACATTTCCCTCTGCTGAAATCCATTTCGTTAGCTTTGGCCCAGCACTCTAGTCTGTCAAGGTCTTTTTGGATTTTCATCCTATCCTCTAGGGAATTTGCAGCCCCTCCCAATTTGGTATCATCTGCAAATTTAATTAGCATACTCTCTATTCCTTCCTCCAAGTCATTAATAAAGATATTGAACAGCACTGGACCCAGAACAGAGCCCTGGGGCACCCCACTGGTCACGTCTCTCCAAGCTGAAGAGAGGCCATTTATGGTCACCCTTTGGGTGCGATTAGTCAACCAATTACAAATCCACCTAACAGTAGCACTATCTATCCCACTTTCTAGTAACTTCTTAGCAAGAATACCATGGGGAACCTTATCAAAGTCCAGATAAACAATATCCACAGCATTCCCCTCATCCACGACGCCTGTAATTCTGTCAAAGAAAGAGATCAAATTAGTCTGGCATGACTTGTTTTTAAGAAACCCGTGTTGACTTCTTGTAATGATAGCATTGTTTGTTAAATATTTGCAGACTGCCTGTTTAATAATCTTCTCTAGGATCTTTCCAGGAATTGAAATCAAGCTGACTGGGCGGTAATTATTTGGGTCCTCTTTTTTTCCCTTTTTGACGATGGGGACAACATTAGCCCTCCTCCAGTCGATGGGGACTTCCCCTGTTCTCCAGGACTTCTCAAATATTATTGCCAATGGTTCTGAAATTACTTCCGCCAGTTCTTTTAATATCCTTGGGTGTAATTCATCTGGCCCCGGAGACTTAAATTCATTTAATGTTTCCAGGTGTTCCTGTACCAGCTCTCTACCTATTCTATGTTGTAATTCCCATTTGTTTTGTTATGTAGCAAAATGAATAACAAATAACGAAGTGAATGAAAAATTCATTTTGTGCCCATCTCTACTCACCAGTTTGTCAATTTTCCTTAACAATTTTACACCTGTGGAAAATGACTGACAATGCGAATGAAGAATGGCCAACCAATAATCCTACAAGTTCATCAACCTCCTCAAATCATGTATGAAGCAGGCATGGTAGATGATCTTGTTATGGCAATAGTATTGAAGCCACAGCTTTTCAAGAGAGTAGCTTGTTTCTGTTCTGTACACACTGTCTTGTCTTCATGAAAAAGAAGAGCCTCCTCAACATATGAGTCCCATATGTTGAGAGGGGAAAATAAGAGTTCCAGGAAGCAGGCTGGCTGATATAAAATTCTTCGGTATGCCCCAGATCAGCCAAATCAAGTGCAATTTCTGCTCATCTTCCAAGGCTGAGGTCTTATTAAGACTGCTTACCAGAAACATTGGAGAGTGGATTGACATTACCTGCTTGTTCTTCAGTCTCAGCCGAGTCCCACCTCCATTCACACAAATACATTGTAAGTAGTAGAACCTTGCTGGTGATCCATGCCTGTGAAGAAGGGGTGGGGAACCTTTGGCTCTCCAGATGTTTTGGGCCACAACTCCCACAATCCCGTATTAATGGAAATATAGACTTAGAATTCTGGGAGCTGAAGTCCAAACCACCTGGAGGGCTGAAGGCTCTCCACCCCTGCTGTAAAGCAACTGGAAGTGGACAGTTTGGCCGCTTCTGCTGAAAAGATCCCCAGTGGCCACAGGCTCTGTACTGTGAAAGTGAAACCAAGGCACTGAGGCAATGGAACTTAGCTGGGGTCAAATGCCCTCAAAACTATTAAGGAGGCTTCCTTCATTTTTGCAGGGATCATTTTAATGGGAAATGAAGATTTATTTAATCTGATGTGCTGATGATTTAATTGTTTTAAAAATCAGTTGTTTTGCCAGCTTAAAAATGTTTTAGACAGTTCATGCATCTAGTAAATGAATTCCTCAGTAGTAAAAGACGCCAAGCATTCTATAATATAAGGGGCTAAATTCACTTGTTGTTAGTCCTCATCAGAGTAGGTCCAAGGAATCTATACTGAGAAAATCCTGAAAAGAGTTGTCATGAATTAGAATTGCCTTGACAGCACATTGTTGTGGTGGCGGCGGTGGTGGTGGTGGTGGTTAAAAAGTACCAGACACAGTTAAACAAAATTATTAAAACATTGACCAGGATTATATACCAGTTAAAAGTTTTAACCAAAAACGTATCTGTTAAATATCAGCACAGTATGTATGTTGTTCTTAATATTGCCATTTTTATAGCTCTGATGGTGTTATTTCTGAGACCTTGCAACTGCTTATCAAGTGAAATGTCTTGATATTGTTCCTAAATACCCTTAGTTATCAGGCTCACTGAAGTGTGTTGCATCCTCAAGTGAGATGTTTAAACTGTACAGTGGTCCCCCACCCCCGCCCATTCACGGTTCATATACTGCAATCCCACAATATTGCAGGACCACAGTATATGAAAAAAGGCCTACTGAGGTAAGGAGTGAAGGCCTGTTCAGGCCTCCTGTACTTACCCCAGGACTGGCGCTGTCCTGAACAGACCTGCGAGGGCCTTCCCAGGCCATCTGGAGGCCAGAAAATGGCTTCCCTGTGAACCAGAAGTCACTTGAGGCTTATCGGAAGTCATTTCCCATTCGCAGAAAATCATTTGAGGCCTCTGAGGGCCTTTCTAGGCCTGTCAGAGGCCTCATAAATGATTTTTGGTGGTCCGGAAGAGACTTCTGGTTCACAGGCAGGCCCTTTTAGGGCCTCCAGAAGGCCCGGGAATGCCCTTGCAGGCCCGCTTGGGGCAGTGCCAGGCTGGGGGGAAGTACAAGGACCTCCAACTAGGCTCCCCAGGCCTGACCCGACCTGCATCCACATATCATGGATTTTCAATTATTGCGGGTTGGGTTGGGTCCTAACCCCCTCGGTAGGTGGGGGGGTCACTGTATTGTTTTCTTGTAAGTCTGTGAATTTTTAAAAAAAGTTTTCTCAAAATCTGTATGTACCTCTGTGCATATTTATCCTAATATTTTGGTGTGCATTTTTGTCAAGCACACAGCATACCAAACCTTTGTCATGTTTTTATATTAAACATGTTCTTATCATGGTTGTGCTCAATGTGTGAAAATGCTTTCCACTTGGAATACACTACTCTGATGACCTAAATTTTCCATATAAGTCTTGTTCTGTTTTGATGGAACTTTTAATATCGCAATAGATCACCACAGGCATTTGCTTACTAGGTCACACTGAACTTACTCACAGGAAAGTGCACATAGCTTTCCACCTTCTTCTACTTTGGTTGCTATTTGTTATGAGCTGCCGCTTCTAAATTATGTTCCATTCATGGGACTATAGCTAACCATAACAGTAAATACATGTACCTGGAAACCGTTTGTTGCTTTTTTGGAGCAGAGGACACATGCTCCAGAAAGCCACTAGGCCTCAGCTGTATTCTGCAGTTATCATATAAAACCTGGCCATCATGGAGAGGCTTCAGTCCAACTCAGAGTAATAAGTAGTGTAGCCCAGGATGCCTGCTTGATTACTTTTCTCATCCCTCTTCCAGAGAGCAGGACAGAAGAGGGAGAACTGCCTGGTCCTCTATAATTTTGTAAAGTGGAATTCACATGGGGCTGTACTATGTCATCATCTTTACACTCTTCCTTTCACCAACTTTCTGTCTTGCTCTGGTGCCAAGAACATGTGACTGAAAACAGCTGTGGAACAAATGGAAAAATAACACCTAAGAATAGCTCCAGCCCTGAAGCACAATGTGTATAGATTTTTACTACGAGGCGTGCAAGACCAGTGAAGGTGATGACTAGCCTGGCATTTTTTTATCCAGTCAAGCCCTGCCATATTTAGAAGGGGTTTAGTAGGCCAGGCAGTTCGATCAGAATACCCGCATAAGTACTAACAAGGCGTTTGTCAGCTCAGCAGAGTATCTAGAAAGAGCTTTTCCAACTAGAGCAGATGGGGATGGAATAGTCATAAAGGAACACTGAGAAATCATCACAGAGTGATTACTGTATTCCACCAGGGACAGATGATGCACAGCTGTTGGATAAGTAAGTTGTGCTATATCTTTAGCTAATTGTTTCCAATCCAATCATTATTTCCAAAACAAAAAAAGAAACATATATAGAAAATTACCTGCAAAACTTTATATCATTAAATTATGTTGGAAGTTATATATGTAGCCATGTCTTGTATATAAACCATTACCCATTGTTTTGGATGTTGAAAAAATGGCTGTGTTTCAACACTACTTGGAATGTCGTTAGCACATCTAAGGAACCCAACCAGAACCCTGAAAAACATTGGGATCCACTTACCCAAGAATTTCCCTTCAAATCTTCAACTAGACTGAATAATACAGTGTGTGGAATATTGAAAAATAATCCACACATGGCAAGACTTCACCTTTGTTCACCTTTACTTTATTGTTGTACAGTCATGGACCCAAAGTTAAAACAAGGACAATTAAAACAGAGATAAATAATTTACTTATTTCAAAAGTTTAAAACCAGTTCATTATCTTAATGGAGAATTTTTATAAGAACTTACAACCCAGAGAGGTGTTCACCTGTTAGAAGGGTTTTTTTATGGGGGGTTGTTGTCAATGAACATACAGCAATGTATTGAATTACAAAATTAATCCATTCCAATAGGATTTTCTTAAAATTTTCTTAACTCGAAACATGATTTCCCATAGGAATGCATTGGAAACAGATTAATTTGCTCCAAGTGAGAAATCACCCCCCACCAGAATGGGGAAAAAGTACAGTAACATGCATGAAAACAACAGAAGCTCAGCTCCCTACTTTTCAACTGCTTGAGAAATCCACCTAAAAGTTTTCAAAAAGTCCCCCAAATGGTGCAAAATATTTTCAGAATTCCTCCATAACAGGCACTTCCTGTTCTCTGCATCCAACTATAAAATGCTTCCTACTTTGCACTTGCAATATTGTAGTGTAGATGGCCACTAAATGACAGGTATATCAATTGGAAACTTTTTGTAACTCAAAAAATCAGGGTTAAATTTTCGTAATTCAAAATTTTCCTATACCTGTGGATTTCTTTTCGTAATTCAAGTTTTTCATTGTTCAAGGCATTTGTAATTCAAAGCAATACTGTACTAGCATTTTACAGATGCTGAAAGGGCATACTTTCCATACATATGGTGATTAACTTCTCATGACAGTAGTGCCCAACCCCCACAAGCATCCCTGGTGTGCTTTAGATTACTGACAAGTGGCTTTAATCTACAGCCTTTATCAGATGGGGAACATTTGTGAGTGCCTGTGTAACCTGCAGCCATGAGATGAGGCAACAGCCAAAAGCTGAAGTAATTCATAAAATAGAAGGCATACCACTGAGAGTACAGCATGTCTCATGCAGATGGCTTTTTTGTAGGTCTTGGAGCAGCAAAACCAACCGGGGAAGGAGTTGCCTCATCAGTCTGCTCCCCAGATTTATGAAAAAGGTAAAAGGCTGCATACTGTTCTGCATTTCTTGAAAGAAAGTTGCTATAATTGAGTAGAAGCAGAATGTAGTTGGAAAACTAAAAGATCCCCATACATTGGTTTGATCCAGCTGGTGGCCAATATGAATTGTTGAAAGTCCTATCTGCATCTGGTCCCAGTGGACTATTGTTCTGTAGTCTCTGTGGGGTTCAGCCACATGTCTTGCATTCCTAGTATCTACAACTACCCACCATGGGAGCTGCCACCAAAATGGATGGTAAGAATTTTTGTTTTGCTCTCTGTTTCATGGTAGGGATTAGTACAAAATGAGCAGGGAGAGGCATTTTAGGTGGGAGGGGGAGGGGTTGCAGTTATGCCAATGGTAGCAGTCAAACATTCATGAATGCTATTTTCATAAAAGTAGACATATTACAAAAAAAGAGCATATACAGTAACCAGTGGTGGCAAATCTTTGTCACTCCAGATGTTTTGGACCACAACTCCCAGAATCCCAAGCCTAGATTGCCAATGGCAAAGGACTGTGGGAGTTGTGGTCCAAAACATCTGGAGTGCCGAAGGTTCACCACCACTGCAGTAGGCTATCCTGTACAAAGACTGGACATGTGTCTATTATAGAGGTTCACGAACTTTTTCGCCCAATAGACCACTTGCCATTTTTTTTGTTTTCTGTAGACCCCCTGCCTGCCTAATATTGAATTTTCCTAAATCTATTAACTTCAAATGGCTGGCTCCGCCACGTAACTGCGTAGGCAGAGCCCGCTTGCCACACTGGACGGGGTGGCGTGAGACTCGGGAGCTGGTCTTGTGAGGCCGGGAGGCTGCGCGAGATGCGTGGCCTATATAAGGCCTGCGCCCTCCCCAGCCCAGTCTCTTTCTTCGGTGCTGCTTTCCCCTCCCACCCACCCTTTAAGAGCAGCGAGTGGGAGGTCACTGGTCACCTGTCGGCGCCGGATAGGAATTTTTGCCCGGTCTGAGGGATTGGCCTGCTCAGGCCGGGATTTTTCGCCTATCCCCTACTCGCAGCCAGAATGGGTTGGGTATTCCTAGGCCAAGGGATTCCCTGTGGAGGCAGGTAGTGCGGAAAATGGTTACACACAGTGAGTATTAATCACATAAAGCTATGAGCTCCAAACCTTGCAGGTGCCGAGAATCAGGAGATTACAGCACACGGGCGGGAGGAGGAGTAAATTTCTTATCCTACCCCGGGGGAAGTGAGAGGCCTTGTGAGGGCACTCATCCTCTGGGGGAGGATACATGGCGCTCGCCAGCCGCAGGGGGCGCCAACTTAATTTTTTTTTTTGCATTGAATAATTTTATTGGGTTTTTAAGGAGGGAACAAAGGGAAGGGATATGGGGAAAAGGGGGTACAGTTTTTAAAATTTACATTGAATATGTCAAGCAAAGTAAGAAAGTGATTTAACATATTGGTAGATTGCCAAATATTATCACAGTACTAATAGGTTTGTTACTTCTTGCCATCTTTTCCGAGAGATCTCATCATAGTCTCCCTTTAAATAGCTGGAAAGTCTGTTGATTTCGATGCATTCTCTTATCTTTTCGTGGAGATTCTTCTCTGTTGGCACGTTTGGTTGTTTCCAGAATTTCGCATACAGTATCCTTGCAGCAACAATTACATGGTGAAGTACATATCTCTGATCATATGAAATATTTATGGCTACTATGTTTAATAAAAAAAGTTCTGGTCTAAGCTCTATCTTGATTTTCAAATATCTTTCTAAAAATAGTTTTACCATTTTCCAATATGCCTTTGCCTCTTTACATGTCCACCACATATGATAAAAGGTACCACAATCATATTTACATTTCCAACATTTAGGTGAGCAATTATACATCTTAGATAATCGGTGTGGTGAGAGATGCCATCTATAGAACATCTTATAGCAATTTTCCTTAAAAGAAATAGATTTGAAGATTTTGACTGTATTCCACAGAGAGTCCCATTTATTTAGATGAATAGAGTAACCAAAGTTTTCTGCCCATCTTATCATAGTATCTTTAACCAGTGTATCAATCATTTTCTCATTTAACAAAATACTATAAAAATTACAAAGGAGCTTGGAGTCGCCAGAGGATAGTATTTTGTCAAGTGGAGTATCAATAGTCGTAAATCCCCCCTCTTTGGTAAGATCTTTGAAGTGTGAGTATATTTGTTGGTACTTCCACCAGTCTAAATTATAACCTTCTGATACTAATTTCCCTAGTGGTTTCAATGAAAGGTCAACGTTCAGAAGGTGTCTATAAGTTAAAGCTTTTGGGGTTTCACTTGTATAGGGGCTAATGACCGCTCCCAGCGGAGATAACCACAGTGGTGCTTTGGAATAGAATTGTTTTTTAATCGATAACCATATTTTAACTAAGGCATTCCTTATCCAGTGCTTTTTAAAGAGGGTAGGTATATTACCCTTATACCACATATAATGATGCCAACCCTTATCTAGGCCATAACTCTCAAGCTGCAATATTCTTTTATTTGTCATCAAAATCCAGTCTTTAATCCAAGTCATGGCAGCAGCCTTGTAGTATAACACTAGATTGGGCAGGGCAAAGCCACCAGTTTTGGTTCTATCCTGTAAATAAACATTTTTAATCCTTGCTTTTTTCTTTTGGTATACTTTTTTCCAGGTCTGTAATAATCTTAAAATTAGGTAATATAGGTAAAGATTGAAATAAAAAAAGCAGTTTAGGTAGAACATTCGTTTTAACTGCTGCAATTCTGCCCATTAAGGATAACTGGAGTCTTGACCAAATTTCCAAGTCAGCTTTGATTGTTTTTATAGCATTAACATAGTTATCTTTATATAAAGAGTTACAACGGTTGGAAACAATGATACCCAGGTATTTTACCTTGCTAGCATGTTGAAAACCCGATTGGTTTACCAGTTTTTCGATCATGAGTGAAGTCATATTTTTGGTAAGCAACAGTGTTTTTTCTCTGTTTACCTTTAATCCAGAGATTTTAGAGTAGGCCTCCAAAGTCTTTAGGAGTTCTAGAGAGGAGGTCTGAGGATTCTTCATAATAACCAACAAATCATCTGCAAAGGCTTGTACCTTATAAACTTCTCCTTTGCTTTGTAGGCCTTGAATACCTGGAGTATTTCTTATGACATGAAGAAGCACCTCCAAGGTTAATATAAACAGGAGGGGAGAAAGAGGGCATCCTTGCCTGGTGCCTTTATGTATGTTGACTTTATCTGTAAGGTGGCCATTGACTACAAACCTAGTATTTTGGGTGGAATAAATTTGTTCAATTGCTCGCAGCATTCTATGGCCACACTGTACATAATCTAACTGAGATTTGAGTAAAGACCAGGATACATTGTCAAAAGCTTTCTCAGCATCAATGAATGCGAAAGCTACTTGCTTTTCAGGGTGGCATTCATAATATTCCAACACGTTGAGGAAAGTTCTAATGTTGGATTGAAGATGCCTTTTTGGAAGAAAGCCAGTCTGATCATGTGATATCAGAGAGGGTAGGATCATCCGCCATCTATTAGCCAAAATAGTTGCAAAAATTTTGTAATCCGCATTTAGGAGAGCAATAGGCCTGTAGTTCTGTATCAAGTCTTTAGATTTCCCTTCTTTAAGAATCAGTGTTGTGTGTGATAATTTCCATGAGTTTGGTATGTCTTCACCTTCCAAGATGGATGTAAAGAGATTTTTCATATTTCCAGAGACTATCTCAGAGAATTTTTTGTAAAATTGTGCCGGTATTGAGTCAGGTCCAGGAGCCTTGTTCATTTTTTGATGATTGATAGCCTCTGTTATTTCCATCATTGTAATAGGAGCATTTGTCTGAGCTCTCTGTTCTTCAGTAAGTTTTGGGAAATTGGCTTGTTCGAGGTATTGAAAGATGGCATCTTTATCGATTGTCTCCGGCTTGAATAAATTCTGATAATATACCTCTGTGATTTTTTGGATTTGTAGCTGCTCTGTCTGATTTTCCCCAGTTTTATCTTTGAGTGCTAAAATAAGTTTTTGAGATTGTACCTTTTTTAACCTGTAGGCTAGCCATCTACCTGGTTTGTTTGCGTTTTCCACAAAATTCAGCTTGGCCAATTTGATTTTATGGGCTATATCTGCAGTCAAGATCAAATTTAATTCATGCCTACAAGAAGCCAGGTCTTTGTGCAGCTGCTCATTGCGGGGATCGTGGATTAAGTCCTTTTCGAGCTTTTTCATCGCATTGAGAATGGATTCAGATTGCTTTTTCCTCTCTTTGTTCCGTTTTGCCATATATTGGATAACAAACCCTCTAAAGTAGGGCTTTGAGGCATCCCACACCGTTTTCAGTGGTGTACCCTTGTTCAGGTTCATTTCAAAGTATAAGTTCAAGTCTTTGGCTGCCTCCGAAATAAATTCTTTATCAGTCCACAGAGCTGAGTTAATTTTCCAGTGTCTGGGCTTACCCGAAGATTTCAGAGTCCACAAAATAGCATTGTGATCAGATATTGTTCGAGGTAAGGTTTCTATATCCCTTGTGTTAAGTAAAAGATCGGATGTGGCCCAGCACATATCAATACGGGAGAAAGAGGCATATTGTCTTGAATGAAAGGTGAAACCATCTTTTAGTGGATTTTTCCTTCTCCAAATATCTTGAAGTTCTAGAATATCAGACATGTCCAGGAACGATTTTGGCAGTGTGGAAGACGAGGTCTTGAGTTTTTTCCCTTTTGGTATTTTCCTGTCTACAGATGGAATATGTACAGCGTTGAAGTCTCCCAATATTATTAACTGATGATTTTCATATTGCAGCAGTTTCTGAGCCAGTTCTTCAAAGAAGGTTTGTCTTCCATGATTATCATTGGGAGCGTATATACCAACAATAATTGTTTCTTTAGATTGGATGTTTGCCTGGACAAGGATCCATCTGCCTGATTCATCTTTTTCCAGAAGGATTGGGGAAAGCTCTGGTTTAATATATAGTGCCACCCCATTTTGCTTCTTTTCTTTGTTTGATGTAGAGAATAAATTCCCCAATCTGTTTTGGATTAAATATTGTTCATGCTTTCTCAATATATGAGTTTCCTGTAAGCAGATAATTGAACATTGTTGTTTTTGGAGAAGATTAAAAGTCTTTGACGCTTCTGTGGGGTGTTCAATCCATTAATATTCCATGTTAGGATTTTCTGAGCCATCTTGTTTTACTTCCAGCGATATTTCTTCCCGGATTTTGGCCTGAGATAATGTTTCGGCCTGGCACCTCCCACTGCGCCACCAGAATCTTGATCCTGCTTTGAGGTCTCTTGTTTACGGGTCTGGTTATCTCGGCTGTCATCTTTAGTAGTGGTTTGAGTATCGGTTGTATCCTCACCTTCGGAAGAGGATGATGAAGAGGGGGAAGGAGAGTAGCCCAACTTCCCTGCATTTTTTTCAGCGAAGGTTCTAGCTTTCTTGTGGGATTCGATTTTCTGTAATTTCCCTTCCCATTGGAAAGACAAACCTTGGGGATAGATCCACTTGTATCTTATATCATGCTTGAGCAGAAGTTTGGTAAGAAATGTATATTCTTTTCGCAGTTGGCGGACTTCCCATGGGACATCTTTCAGGATTGTCACTTTGGATTTATTGATTTCCACCTCTTTGTCTCGGATAACCTTGAGGATGCAGTCTCGGGTGTATCTTCTGACAAGTTTGACTATTACCTCCGGAGGGAGTTTGTTTCTCCTGGTATAGGCTGTAGGTTGACGGTAGATCACGTCTACCTCATGAAGGAATTCATCAACAGGTGCCTCAAGTAAGGTAGCCAGGCCTTCTCCAACTGTAGTATAGAGGTTTTCGTCTTTATCTACAGTGAGATTTTGGATCCTTAAAATTTTAGAGGAGGCTTCAATTTCTTGCGTGAGAACCAGTCTGCTGGTTGATTCCATTGTGGCTTCAATTTCTCCTAAACGGAAGGCGGTAACGTTCATATTTTCTTCCAACGCTTGTAAACGTCCACAAAAGGCTTCCATTTTAGAATCTACATTCGTGAAACCCTCTTTCATCTCGGCTCTTAATTGAGAAAACCCAGTGCTCTGGTCTGATACCAGTTGGGCCTGGGTTAAATTTAACTGGTTTAACATATCTAGGATTTGGCTAGATTGACTTGATTGTTGGGACATGGTTGCTGAATAGGAGGAATGAGCCGGAGGGGTAGGGGCAGACTATTTTTGTATGAATGGAGGTTTGCTCATTGCTGAGAGTTTGCACTACAAAATTCTGCTGACCAAAAGAGTCCAGGTTGCAGCGTGGTGTATTTACTGTACTGTGGTAATAAGAAGATCAATTTGCCTTTTCTCAAAAATATTACAGAGTCTCAGAGGAATCAACAAGAGCTTGTTATAATCATATTAAGTTAGGTTGCTGCCTTCAAGAAATGTATATGTAGTTGCATACATAGAAAGATCCAGTAGATGGCGTGTTGTACCCACTTTAAGCCAGTAGAGTCCGAGAGCCGTATCAGAAGTGAAGCGGAGATTATAGGGTTAATCTGCCTTTAACGGAGAAAGTGAAACTGCAGCCCTTCCGAGAGGCAGATAATAACAAACAGGCGAAGAAGTAATTAAAGAAAAGCAGATTCTCTTTAGGTGAGTTTTGCTTGATTTTATATTTTTGAAGGGGCTATCTGGTAAGAAGAAAGCCACTCACATGGTTTTTGGAAGGTTAGAGGCAGCTCTCCTTCCGTCCGGATCTCCCAGGGTCTCAGCCGCACGAGAATTCCCAGGGGTTTCTACCCCTCACGGGGGAGGAGGAACCACACCTGAGTAGCCTCGGTTCGATTCTGGGATGTCTTCTGCTCCCAGTGGGTGGTCTTGAAGAGGAAACACCCTCTAGGGACCTGGGATACAAAGACACTAGCCAGGCTGCTTTCAGCTAATGTCTCTGCTGCTCACCGCCATCTTACTTAAGGTTGGCACCCCTGCGGGGCTCTGCACTCGACCAAAACAAATTCACAGGGGGGAGGTCCCAGCCTGACCTCCTGGTCCTTTACGGTTTCCGCACTGTGGTCACTCCCTCCTTGTGATGTGTTATCTGGCATTAATTGGCATTAATTGGTTGAGTTAATTGGCTAATTTGTGATTTGGTTAATAAACCTTGGCCCTGTTCTACCCAGCACTGAGTCTTGCGTCGTTTCTCCGTCCTTGGCGGGCAATGTGGTTTTTGCACACAGTGCTGCTCACTTTGATAGGGGCTTTTGTAGCATCGACAGTTGTAAAAAAAGAAAAACATGTACAATTTTTATTCATACCTTTATTGAAAAGACACAAAATGCAAGTAAATATTTGGATTTGGAATGAAACAAATAAGAACCTAGTAAAATTCTTACATAAAAATAATACACAAATAATGCTGTTAATGGTAGGGACAAGCCTGATGCTCTGATAGCAGTTATTCAATATTTGGCTTCAAATTGGTGAGGTATAGTCTTAAATCTCCACACTCAGTGATTTGCAATCAATTTCTTTCTTTCTTTCTTTCTTTCTTTCTTTCTTTCTTTCTTTCTTTCTTTCTTTCTTTCTTTCTTTCTTTCTTTCTTTCTTTCTTTCTTTCTTTGGTAAGAATATATGCAAACATGTTAAACCCCCTTTCCACAAGGTATGAAGATGGAAAAGCTATCAAAAATTTTCTTGTGATAGTCCATAATGCAGGATAGGCAACAGGCATATCTTGCTGAAGCCAGAACTGTTTGTACCTCATTCTGAACTGCACCTTTAAGTTCTTTGTTAGTGCTTATTTCAATCAGTTCTTGTAATGTGACATCTGATTCTTCAATGTTACCATATGGATTGATAATCCACTGAGGTATTTCCATGGTCAAAACATCCTCAAAAATGGTTTTAAAGTCTGTGTGAAGGACACTTTAATGTTGAACGTAGACCAAAATGTCATCATCCTGGACATCTGTCAATGACAAGTTGGGGAACTGGGAAAAATCACACTGTCCAGTGTTTTGTTTTATTAGATTAATTCTGGCAAGAAAAGCTATAATTATGGACTTTGTTTTTATTAAATTCAGACTGTCACCTTGTAACTGCTTGTTAACCTCATTAAATTTAGTAAACAAATCTGTTAAATAAGCAATGTCTGGTTTCCATTTGATTAATTTTTCTTCCAAAATGGGATCTTTATCATCCAAAAACTCTAAAACTCAAAAAGTGAAAAAAATCTTGATAAATATAAGCCTTTCGAGAGCCAGCATACTTCAGTGTGAAGAAGTAATCATTGAAAATCTTCATCATTTTCTTCACACAACTGTGTAAATAACATAGAATTCAACATGTTGATACGAATTTTGTTTACTGCATTTATGACAAATTGAAGAGATTGATGCAATCTGGCACTCAGATTTTTATCTACTAAATGTTGTCGATGAATGGCACAGTGAATTGCAAACACCCCAGGTACATTTTGTTTTAAATGGCTTATAAAACCACGATAATGCCCATACATGGCTGGTGCTCCATCTGCTAATGATGATATTATATTTGATAAAGAGATTGCTTTTTCCATGAAATAATGTTTCAAAACATTGAATTTTGATTCACCTTTGGTGTCTGTTGTCAAAGTTCTCGCAAAGAGCAGTTCTTCATGGATTTCTTGGTCCATAAATAAATGAACATATGCCGATAATAGTGCTTCATTACCACGTAAAGATGACTCATCCAGTTGAATAGAGAAATAATTCATTTTCAGATAATTACACAAGAAGTTTTCAACATCATGACTCATTTCATCAATACGTCTTTGAACTGTGTTGTTGAATTGTGTTGTATATCATATGCAGACTTGTGTAGAACAGATTTTAAAACCTCTTTAAAGGCTGATAAAATCAGTTCTTCCCTGATAGTATGAGGTTTTTCTGATTTTGCTATGAATCGTGAGATATTGTAAGATGCCTGCAAACCATCATAGTCTCTTTTTGATGTTGAAGTGAACATACTGTCCACCATGGTTCTCTTCTGAAGTTTTTCTTTCCGTGTTTCAAAGTATGTCAAATCTTTATCTGTTTTATCAGGGTGACACCTTCTCAGATGATCCTCCAGCTTGGATGGTTTTATAGCATCATTGTTTAAAAACTCTGTTGCACAAAAGGCACATGGGCAAACAGTTGTCCAACAGGGATGGAATGAAGCCAAACTTCAAATAATCAACACAAAACTCATACTGCCTACATTTCTTTTTAACCTCAACCATGTTGAGTAGAAGTTATCTGTTGACAAAAATAAAGCTATTTAAATATTCTAAGACAGAGTAATTCAAGATTGATTCCTGCTCAGGCAACATACAAATATTTTACAAACATTTTAAAATCATTTTGGCAACATTGGAAATATTTTTAAATATTTCTAAAAGTGTTGAAATGTCTGCAAAATAGCTTACAGATATATTTCTGAAAAATATTTTGAAATATTGTGTGCTGTTTGGGTGGAGTAAATCCTTATTTAAATCTTTAGTTCGGTAGATATAGAGAGGAATCAGGACAGGATACATAGAATGTCACTTTTGTATTGGTACTGTGGTGCAGTTTCAAAGGTTGTGGACTGAGCTGACTGGGTCCCTGGTTCAATCCTGGCTGTGCCATGAACCAATGAATCTTTTCTATAAAGATTTAAGTACATAATACTGATTGCTAAATCAGTGAAGGGAACCTCATTAGGGAAAAGACATGTACAGTACTACTTTGGTTAAAGAGCATAATTCATTCTGGAAGCATGTTTGAAACCAAAATGCGTGGGTAACAAAGCAAAATTTCCCATAGGAAATAATGGAAACTCAGATGATTCGTTTCACAGCCTAAAATATTTGATTACAATACTGTAATATAATACAAGGTACTAAATAAAATACAAAATACAGTACAGTACAAAGTAGAGATGGGCACAAATCGAAAAAATGATGTTTTGTTTTTTTGTTTTTCATTGCGGGTCCATTTTGGTTCGCTTTCATTTTTCATTAATTTTTTGAAAAAAATGTTTTGTTTTTCATTTTTTTTTTTTAAACCCGCTTTTGCGCAACTTAAAGCATTTCCGGGTGCGGACATCCCCCAACGCCCCAGACCAGAGGGACACTAAAAAAATGATGCTGGCAGAGACACAGTATAGACTAGGTACGCAGGGAGGCTGCAAAGGCAGTGGTGGGCGTTGCCCAGGGTGTAAGGCAGCTGCAGAGTGACTGCACTGTGGGGCAGGGGAGGGTACTCACTGAGAGGTACGTACACACACAGGGACGCTTCAAGAGAAATCTCTTCGTTCTTCCCCCTGAGAGCCAGGCTGCAGCCAGCAGCACACCTGCCTGGCTGGCCTAAAGTAATGAGTTGCAGAGACAGAAATCCCACCCTAACTCCCACCACAGACTGCAAGGAGTACGGGGGCTGCCAAAGCTTTTTATGCCATCTGTGGCTGCCACACCTACCCAGTCTGCAACCTGGGCATGCTATTGGTTGAAATTGTCCAATAATTTACACGATCCCATCACATGGCTTGCATCCATCTTGTGGCTGGCCTGGAATCCATTATGTTTCTTCCTTAAAGGGAAAAGAAAAAATACATCGCGAATGCGATGGGAGAAAGACAAAAACAAACATTTTAAGGACTACAACCCCCTGGTAGGTAATAATTTCAAATATCACTGCATTTTTACGGATGTCCAGGGCGTTTTAATAGCCAAGAAATCAATATTAGGCATCTGGGGGCCATTTTGGGTCAATGTCCCCTAACTCCCCTTAAAGGAAAAAAATACAGCGATCTGAGAAAAGACATAAATGCATGTTTTAAGGACCCCCCCGGTAGGTATTATCAGGCAGAATAAATAATTATTTTTGGGTTTTTACAGATATTCAGGACATTTTTTAACATTTAAAAACAGCTCATTTCATTGCGTGTCACCATTAACAAAAAACGAAATGGAACAAACCTAATTTTTGTGGTTCTGTTCAGTTCGTTCCAATTTCATCACAATTTTCGTTATTCATTTTGTTACATAACAAAACAAATAATGAATAATAGAACTTTTTTTTCGTTTCGTGCCCATCTCTAGTACAAAGTACAAAATACAGTACAGTACAATCAATCAAAGCTTTATTACAGTCAATGACCAGCAAAAGATACAGTATAATAAATAGTAATAAAAATAAAAATAATAGATATTAAAATATAGAAGATAATATATAATATATATAAAATATAAAATTTTTGTTATTCATTTCGTTACATAACAAAACAAATAATGAATAATAGAACAATTTTTTTTCCATTTCGTGCCCATCTCTAGTACAAGGTGCAAAATACAGTACAGTACAAAGAACAATTACCTGCATTTGAAAAGCTTTGTTGCAGGTGCGGAGGAGGGGGGAAACCACCAAGGAGGAGGCTGTTTTAAAAATGGGATGATAGGAGGAATCCCAGCTAGAGCAGAGGAGGGGGGAAGCTGTTTAAAAAAATGGAGCACTGGGGGAAATCCCAGTTAGAACAGAGCAGGGGGGAAGCCACTGTGGAGTGGGCTGTTTTAAAAACTGAGCAATGGGAGGAACCCCATCTAGAGCAGAGGACAGGGGAAGCCTCCATGGAGGGGGTTGTTTTAAAAATGGGGCAATGGAGTGTGTGTGTCCTGGTTGTAGTGATGGTGGCAGGGATGGTATGGAGAGGCCCCATGGAGGTGGCCTCTTTGGGGACAGGGGTTGATAGGGTGGCAACAGTTCATACATTTACCGAGCCATGTCAGCCTTCCTTCAACTCTGCTGTTGCTGTTGCCTGAAACAGAAACTGAAACAGCAGGAGTGGGGGGAGAAGGAGAGATGCCATTGGCTTAGAGCACTTTTGATTATGTGACACACATGAAAGTGCTGATATATCAAGACACTGCTTGTTAATAAGGCAAAAATGTTCAGAAATTTTTGCTCATTCATCAAAATGCTTGTAAACCAAGTTACTTGTTAACCAAGGTGTGACTGTAATTGTACTTGATTTGAATTTCAAATGACCATGATTTGGGTATAAATATATGTCAATATATGCAAAATACAAGTCCCCAACCTTTGCAAAGTTGACTTTAATAACATGCACATGGCGAGGATGCAATACCCCCACCCTGCACACACAATGCAAAATTGACTTTAAAGGTATACACACTACAAGGATCAGGTCCCTACCTTTGCATCACTTGAGAAATGCACCAAAAAAGTTTACAAATTTCCAAAAATTGTTGCAAAAACTTTCAAAAATGGTGCCAAAACAATTTGTGACATTTATAGAACACCTAAATGTTGATGATGATCTGCCTAAATGGGGTCTGCCATGTGGACCCCCATTTACATTTCATGGACCCCCAATTTCTCTCTCACTGTCATAGACCCCCTGCAAGTCGAAATAAATCACTGGGGGTCTATATAGAACACTTCAGGAACCACTGGTCTATTATATTGAATATGCACACACTAGGATGAAACTCTTATCTGCCTACCAATTTCAGATAAAGTAATTCTGCTAATAAGGCTCTAAAATGGTTGTACAGCCAACAGACCAAATATTACAATAATCCAATAATCTGTTTTCAGAAATCTGCTTTTCAGATGTTTATAATAAATGCTAGAACAAGAAATATCAGGAAAGAATTCTTAGGAAGATACCAAGAGTTCCAAATTAATTGTGAGCTGCAGCAACACAAAAATTAGCTATGGGTTTGCTCTATCCACAGAGTGCAACTAAGTGCTTGAAATATTTGATGGCTTTAGCACACAGGAAAAATCTAAAATCCTGAAAACAAACAGTGCAAAATACAAAATAATTTTACAAAATCCAAATTACTGTACAATATAATAATGATTTAGATAACTTTGATGGATGTTGTTACTAATGCATTTGATAAAGTAATTGTTTGATTCAAACTGAAAGGGTTAATCACTGGACAATCTTCTGGAGGGTTTCATCACAGGATCCTCACTTTTCCTGACTGCATGAGTATAGAGGTGTATGCATACAGTCATGGGGAACAAGTACATTGGAGACAGCATACTCATTATGTCAGCCCTCAGAATAAAATTCAATGTGACCCACTGTGGCCATTTCTCCCCCTTTTTATTTTATTTATTTATGTTTATATTTATATACCACGCCAATAGTATGGAAAAGGTAGTATAATCACAATATTTGTTCCATGGTCTCCATGTATCCCAACTTTGTCCCCTTAATTCTGAATATGGGAATTCAGAAACTCTACATTTGGAGACCATCAGTTAAGAGTTATTGATTAAAAACACCCTCAGCTGGCATTCAGTGTTATTTATTGGGCCTCTTCACTCTTGAACAATGGCATCTAAGAGGTGACCTGGTTGAATTTTATAGAATCATACACATTGTGGACAAAGTAGATAAGGAACAACTGTTTTCCCTCTTGCACAACACTAGGACTACGGGGCACTCCATCAAACATTTGGGTGCTACATCTCGAACAAGATAAACAGGATCACTGGTCTATGGACTTCCCTGCCAGAAGATGTGGTGACAGCTGTTTGATTGGAATCAATGGGAAGCCATGGCAGCGCTGTCGCTCCCTCAATCAGCTTCCTATCCTGATTAGAATGATTTTTCCCTAGGGGCACCCTCTTTGGAGGTTCATAACTCAGTTCTGTGACCCAAACCTTTCCAAATTCAGGAGTTTACCTAAAATTGCTTGCTTACATAGCATTTCATTAGCATTTCATTTCGTTTTGTTTTGTAACAAAACTACTTTACAGTTCATGTGATGAAACATAATGAAACTACTCTAGCAATGAAATGAAACTAAACTAAACACTATTTTCCCATTTCGTGCCCATACCTAGTGAACACCATCAAACAAAACAGTTTGTGGTGCATTATAATAAAACAAGGGTAATGGACTTATATGGTAATTGCAAATAGACTTTTTCATCCAATTTACCACTGAATTGTGAATAATTATTTATGTGAATAAATGGCAATCTGGTAAATCCATTCTGCCCAAAACTCCATTAATTCTGTGGATTTACTATAGTTGGGACTACTACCTTGGTTCAAGCCACTATGTTCCCTCAATAACTTAATAGTATTTGTGTATACAATTAGTTTAATAGACTTAGAGTCTATTATTTAAGAGTTTACAAATATATTGGCATATTTCTTGAATAACTGATATTATGGCTAGCTCAACAAAGAATGTGAGGTGGTAAAAGGGTGGCACAGTATAAGAAATTAAACATTTTTTCATAGTGGCTGAACTTCTGTGACAAAGCATAGTGTTACACGAGACTAGATCTGCTGAATCAGTGAAGATTTATTGAGTCAACTCCTCCACAAATTCCAGTGATTCAGGTGAGCCTACTCTAGGTGTAGCTTACTAGAGTCAGAGTAATCCAATTTGCATCAATGGAATTTATAAAGAAACTGACTCATAAAATCTAAACTTATTCAGTGGGCCTAACTCTAGTTGTGATTTATTACGCTAAGCAACAGGAACTCAGTCATTGTGTAAAAACATATGTTAAATCTTTAATACTATGCTACCATTTTACCGCCACACACCATTGCTAAGCTAACTGTCATACATGTACATGAAATGTTCAAAACTAAACCTGAACTCAGTTGTTTAATGGGAATCCAATATGGCCTGGTTTTGATTCAAGTTCATCTGGAAGTTGTGCAGTCCAAATTTCTTAAGACAATTTTGTTCTGTTCCAGGCTGTTTCGAATGCCTCCTTGTGATTAGAAGCTGGTCTTTCCATTTTTACACAGGCTTGGCTTAGGACATTTAATTATTGGCTTCAGATGAATTTAGCCCCTTCTGGTCTGTTTCCTCTAGTTCTGAGTCATGCAAAAGCAGTTGAATGAAAGCCATTAATACAAGGTTCTGCTTTTATCGCCTTTCACTGCAACAATCCACTAAATCTTAGTGATAATGAAGGAAGAGGTCTGCTAAAGCAGCATCTTTCTGATATTAAGCAAGAGAATTATTTCTCTGCTCTGTTGTGTCCCCAGTATGAGAGGCTTCCACCCAATCCTCCTTATACACCAGCATTGTATTTATAAGATCTACTCACGGTGAAGGATCTCTAAATTTCTAAAACATTTAGCTTTAAGTCATTTCAAATGTATCCTTTGGTTAAAATGCCCCCATATATGAAGATATAGTAGTACTGAAACACAGACTCATCTGTTTCTACTTGTCAGTTTCATAAAAAGTTGCAGGTTGATTTCATCAAGTCAATATTATTATCTCTTCCAGGGTATTCCTTTGGTTTCTGTGTGGCTTTTCTCTGCATAGATAAAAACAGTCTTGTGCAATACACATCAGGAAAAAAACCTCACAGTTCCTCTTCCAATCCAGTTCTTTGGGTCTTGACTTGTTTTAGTATTTAATTTAGTAAATGTCTTACTTGTGTAGTACTTGCAGTGGTTGGCATTTTCCCTAGTTTTCTGTCTTGCAGCTAAGCCCCAGAGAAGATAGCCTGTTGTAATTCTAGAGGAGGCCATCATGAAAGAAGAGGAGAGTAATACCTTCCTGCTGGCTTACATTTTTGTCTACCAGAACCTCCTCAGCCAGAAGCCATAACTCTTACCCTGCAGCCCTAACCCAGACAATATATGTTGCAATCACATTTATTACAACCAGCTTCAGCTTAAAATCTCTTTTCTTCTGCCTCATGCATACATCTGCCCCGACTTCTTTCATCTTCCGGTGGCTTATGTAAAGTGGTTACTTCATGTCCACTTTGTCTCTGTTAGTGTTGCGCTTAGGAGTGGTACAAAAAAAGTTACTTCACGTCCATCACGCCACTACTGAAATTTGTCTTGACCATGCCCCCGGAACGGGAGCTAAGCATGACAATAGTGTACCTGGTGCTGGGATAGGGATTTCCCTTGTCACTCTTTGTTCCCGCTTTCTGTTCCGAAACAAGACACTATGTAGTAGCAACTGTCACACAACAAAACATTTGTTTCTCTCAGAAAACTGTGCCTGTTTTCTTTTTAATTTTGACTTTTTAGAAGCGACGAGACAAGTTATCACGACCATGGGAACACTGGAACAGAGACAAAACCACGTGATTGTGACCAATGCTGTCATGGTACAAATCAAGTTGCGGAACAAAGAAGGACATGAAGCAACCACCTATGTTACTATGCATGCTTGTATCAATTCCAGAAAGTCCTCAGATTCTTGAAGACAGGATGACAGGTTTTCCTAGTTCTCTCAGGTTCACTGTGATTTTCTCTGGATAACTATATCCCAGATATAGTTACTCAGAACCAATGTACTATAGTGAGAGTTAGGGTGGTGTTGTATAGGGCTTCTCAAACTTGGAATCCCCAAATATTCTTGGACTAAAACTACCAGAAGCTTCTATGACTTACTCTGCTAGCCAAGAAGCTGTAGTCCAAGAATATCTGAGGACCCAAGCTTAAGAACCACTGGCATTGTAGAAGTGTGTCAGATTATGATCCAGGAGACCTGGATACAAATGTGTTTCTGCCCATGGATACTGACTGTGATAAGCAATGGCAAACTACTCCTTGATGATCTCATTTATCTCAAAAAACCCTCTTAGAGTCACCATTGGTCAGATACAACCGGAGAGAATATAACAACAAAATTGTACCATGTCTCTCTTCTGAATTGTGCTATTAACCAATATTATGTTGCAGCTTTTAATTACTTTACTTGCACTAGGATGGATTGCTGTCTTATAATTTAATAAATCAAAGGTAAAATTCATTAAAGGAAAGAGAAGCTATCTCTGTTTTGTCTGCTATATTACAGTAACACTTCATTGACAGTCTTAAAAATAAAGAAGTACAACCTTAACTGTCAACCTCACTGATTAAAATAGTCCTCTCAATTAATTATCTAAATGTTATTTGAAAACAAAACCTACCAATCAGTTTTATTGGCTTAAGCTCCAAGCCAGCAGCAACCTTGGTCTAAAACAATTCTCCCTCAGATTTCTTGGTGGGTTTTCTATCCCAGCTCCAATCATGTGTCATACTTACAACCCATGCAATATGAAATAGTTAATGTAACCTGAGAACCTTCATGCCTTTCGAAAATCTTGTTACAAAAGAAACCCAACATAACTGCCTCTGCAGGAAAAGATTCTAAAGTATTTGGCTGTTACTTGGCAGATGACAGGGCCAGTCAGCCTTGCCCGTTGTCCTGGTACTGTGGCCTGAAAGGGTCCCAACCGAGTTCCAGAATTGTTCACGATGCCAGAATGGAAGTGGGACCTGCTCCTCTACTATTCCACTTCTCTGTTTTGCATAATTAACCAGACTACAAATCTTTATTTAAAACTGACTTACAGTTTAAAACGTAAAAAAAACATTCATCATGAAACCACTTATTCTTGATTTCCCTCAATCAAGACATATAAGAAAGGTTGGAAATACTATTCGTGCTCAAGTCCTTTAGCACAGATTTTGCCCAATTCAAGGAAAATGCTAAATTATTTTTATAGCATTTCCTATAAATGATTAATATAAGTTTTATAACAGACATCTTCCTTGTTAACAATTTACATGTTCTGCAGAGCTCGGGAAGCAAAGCATGCTAGTACTGAGTAAGATGCAGAATTATATTCCTATCTCAACCACCTCCTGTTTCTCCGCAGGAGGTAGCAGTACCTAATAATGGATAAAAATAATGTTATTGTATGACACTATCAAAAATAACCACACTTAATATTTATATAGTGGTCCCCCTTCCCAAAGTTCCATACAGATTATAGGGATCTTTACCACTGTCTTCTAAAGGTAGCCTAGTTCTTGTCATAAGGGTTTACGATTGTCACAGAGTTTTGAGTTTCTGGTAAAATTATCTTTTTTACTACACAGTACAAGCACAGGAATCCACAAAAGAGAATGGTTATAACAGTGATGGCGAACGTTTAAGAGACCGAGTGCCCAAACTGAGATTCAAAGCCCAGTAATTTTTCGCAAAGTACCAAATACAACCATTTAGCCCGAATACAGGTGGCTGGGAAGAGGCAATGTCAGGTGCCCACAGAAAGGGCTCCGAGTGCCAACTTTGGTACCCATGCCATAGGTTCACCAACACTGGGTTATAAGTTGCCCAGAGCAATGAGTCCACCCCTTTCTCATTAACTGGCACTTAAAGTCTGTAGCTCACTCTTGAGACATTTGTAGGAGAAAATATTATTTTAAAAACCCTATTTCTTTAATTACAGTTGCTTTCTTCATTGTGTACATGCTAGCAACCAACCAAAAGATTAGCAGCAAACAAACAATTGCCACAACTGACCCAAAAAAGGCATACAACACTGGGGAGAAAGGGTTTTTTTTTTTTTTTTGTTTTGTTTTTTTAAGCCCCAAAGAACCAATTTGTGGTTCATTGGTTGCCAGGGCCATGATTCATGGTTTATCACCTTTGGTTAACCATGAATCGGGATGAACTGCCATTTTGATGGTTTGTCCCCATCCGTAATCTAAATTCACAAAGTTTACTCCCTTTGATATTCCATGATAATTTCAAATCCAACTGGGTCAAATCTGTCCAGAGCTACATGCCTCAGGTGCTCTTATTCTTATAGAACAGGAAAAAATAGTTAAGCAAACTGAGGATATAGAATGACAAATTCACATTCCAGCATAAAAAATATTATGGTGAGGGCCTATGTTAAAAATTCAGCAAATTCTTCAACATCTCTGGAAGTAAAAGGCTTTGCCTTGACCAGGTGCTCATTCCTCCCTTCTGCTGTACTTGAAGGGAAGTACAAGAGTATCCCTTTTGCTGAAAGGCCTTGTACCTCCCCTTAAGGGAAGTTGAGGCCACAGGGCACATGTTCTTCACTTGCCTGCAGCATAAGGTGGTCCGTAAGAAGAGTGTCACTCCACTGATTTAGTCAGTCAGTCAGTCAGTCAGACACCTTTATTGGCATAAACCCACTGATTTAGAAAAACAATCCTGACTGCTCAGAATCCAGCCTTGAGCTTCTTCTCTCTGGTACAGACCCGAAGATCAAGTTTCAAGTAGCCACTAGATTCTGTAAGATGTTACTCAGGTTTTGAAAATTCTACAGGAACTAGATATTATATTTTGAATTGTCTTTTAATGTTAAATGTTCTTATGAAGTACTTGGAATTTTGGAAATTTGCAAATATCTATTTTTGTTGTATTATTGGTCTGAGGGCTATAAAAATAAACTGAACTGAACAAGGCACATATGAATTCCTAGACAAATGGTTGAGGTATGAAACGGACAAACTCAGAAACTATCCTTCCCAATACATGTTAGTTCTAAGGATATGCCTTGAAAGTAGCATTCAGAAAAGGAGCTGGGTGGGGGGCGTGGTCTGGGAATGGCTGCAGCCAGAAGCTGATTCCGGTGGTCCAGCTGTCAGGAGTTTATTGGACTGCTTCAGAACAATTAAACAGCATGAAATCTTCAGAGATATAGCTGCGTGAGTAAGAAAACATTTTAATTAAGTGGAGTTTTCTCCGAGAGACTCAGTTTTGCAGATTTAATTGACAAACTCAGTTGGCTGCATTCCTCTGTTAAGTGTTAAAACCGAAAGTAAAGTAAAAGTCTTCTGTCGAAAGCCTGGGAAAAGCAATTAATTAACCCAGTCTGGAGATCTTTTTTCGCTGAAATACCAGACCGCTTCAGAAGCTTATCTGATGGAGGCTTGTTTTTAGACAATTTATGAGCTTTTAAGCTGAGCCACATAATATAACAGCGGACGCGGCTTAGATCGGGCTTCTGAAGCTGGATGTTTTTTGTTTCTCCTCTTGCTTTGTACTGAAATAACACTGTGAATGTGATTGCCATATATATTAATAAGAAAACATATAAGGAGTAAAGCATCTTAAAGAACTGGAGGACTCTGAAGGGATTTTAAATTACAATTTATTTTTTTCTAAAATTGGCGTCTGGAGCAGTTAAGAATATACAGTAGGTGGGTACTGCCTCAAGAAGTGCCGCACCTGCTGGCGACTAAAGAAATGAACATAGAACTGTTGGAAGTTTGTATTATTCTTCTACTTCCCACTGAGATCTTTCCATTCTTCATCTCTGATTAATAACAGTGGAATAAGGTTGTGGTTTTTGCTGAGGCCCTATGCGTAAGGGGTTCAAAGGGCATACTCAACCTACTTGGGTGAGGAAAGAGGAAAAGGAAAAGCCTGGTCCAAGTAACAAAACCTTTGGAAGATTGGTACGCTTAGAGACCTCTGAACAACAACAACAGTATGAACAACAACAATCTTCTCCCATTATGGATGTTCAACAATCATTGAAAGAAATCATTTCCAACCTTAAACAATTGGATTCAAACACAGGCAAAGTTGCTGATACGGTCGGTGGCCTGGACACCAAGATGGGTGGTCTAGAACAAAGAATGGTTGCCATGGAACAGTCCTTTTCTCAATCCTTGGGGAAGATGGATCAGAATGTTCTTGCCCTTGATAAAAGAGTTGAAGGAATGGATGCTAGGATTGTGGACTTACAAAAGGATTACAAAAAACTGGCAAACAATGTGGAAATGGACCTTAAGAAAATGGGAGCAGCGGTTGAAAATACCCAGAAGCAACTTAAATATTACTCAGGAAAATTATTGGATCAGGAGATGGCAGTTTCTGATCTAAGAGAACAAATGATACAGCAAGATTTTTCGAGATGAAATAGTATTAGAGTGAAAGGTTTGCCGGATCTGGGTGTGGATGAGAAAAACGTGCAGCAAAAAAACGTGCAGCAAAAAAATCTTGGACTGGCTTAAGAAGGTAGTGCCTAATACTCCTCTTGATCATTATGATTCAGAAAGAGTGCATAGAGTGGGCCCAAGAAATAGAAATGTTCCAAGGCATGTCTTGGTGAGATTTGCAAACTTCAAGAAAAAGCAGGAAGTAATGAATGCCTTAAGAGAGAAGCCAGAGAATTTAAAAATTTCGCAACATAATATTCAAGTTTTTTCTGATTTTATTCACCTTACGATGAAATTTTGAAGAGAACTGAATGAAGTAACATCAATCTTGAGGTCCAAGAACATCACGATGGGAGAAGACAAAAACAAACGTTTTAAGGACCCCAACCCCCCTGGTGGGTATTATCAGACAATATAAATAATTATTGCTGCATTTTTATGGATGTCCAGGGCCTTTTTTAACATTTAAAACAGCTCATTTCATTGTGCGTCGCCATTAGCAGAAATGAAACGTAACAACCATAATTTTCGTGGTTCTGTTCGTTTTGTTTCATTTTCATCACAATTTTCGTTTGTCGTTTTGTTATGTAATGGAAACGACAAACGGTAACGGTAACGGTAACGGAAATGAAAAAATGTTCGTTCCGTGCCTATCTCTTTATATATATATTTGTAAGGGGGACATCCGGTAGAAATAGCTGATAACTGCATAGAATATAATCATTGGACCAGAATTAATTGGTTAATGTGTTGGGGGTATTAAAGGGAGACTATCTGGTAACATTGTTTTAGCTGTTTGTTTGTTTGCTTGTTTTATTCTAAGGGGTAGGGTCCAGAAATAACTGGAGTTGCTTATTATTGGGGAATATTATTTCCCAGTAATAATGGAGTAATCCCCAAGTAGATAACTATGTTAGATTAGGTAAAACCACTATGGATTGTATATAGCTCTGAATGTATATGTATATGAAATGTATGATGCAGTATTAGAGTTACATTTAATAACAATGTATATGACCGACAACATAATGAAGATCATGGCCAGGATGCTGGACCTTGCCTCCCCCCCCCCCCGGAGTCGGCGGACTCATTGACTGAAGAAGACATTGGAGCGAAGAGGGGGAGATTAAAACATAAACGTGTTGGGACTTAGTTGGGGATGTGGGGAAGAAGGGATAAAGGGAAGGGGGTGATGGTATGTCTTTGTTTTTTCTTTGTTTTCTTTATTTGTTTATCTGCACCTAACTCAGGATTGCTAACTTTTAAATTAATTCTACATAATGGTTAAAAAACTTAAGATAACATCTTGGAATGTGAAAGGCCAAAGTTCTAATTTTAAGAGGGCTAAAGTTCAAGCAAAATTGAACAAAACTCAGGCTGATATTGTTTTTTTTACAAGAAACTCATCAGAATAAGGAAGGGATGAATGAACTTAAATGCAAATTGGTTGATGTGTATGAAAAATCATTTGGCACGTCTAAGTCAATAGGGGTAGCTATATTGATTTCCAAAAGAACAGAATTTGAAATCTTTAAAGTGGATAGAGATGATCAAGGTAGGATGTTGATAATTCAAGGGAAATTAAAAGGAGAAAATTGCACCCTTGTGAACTTGTATGTGCCAAATGACAATCAAGAAACTTTTCTGAGGAATGCCTTGAAGAAATTAGATAAGATAAGGAAAGGATATGTTATAATGGCAGGAGACTTTAATTTGGTTATGGATATTAGTAAAGACAGGTCCAAAATTTGGAAAGCAGAAACAGGTGGAGTTCAAACAATACTGGATAAACTTATTAAAAAAACAGACCTTGAGATATTTGGAGGGAATTAAGAGGAGATGAGAGAAAATATTCCTTTTATTCCCCTGTACATAAATCCTACTCTAGAATAGATTACATATTTGTGTTTAATGATCTATTATCTAGAATAAATAATGCAGAGATAGATATAATACAAATTTCAGATCATGCTTTGGTAAACATGGAATTTATCCCAGGGTCTGATTATAGAGAAGCAAAAAGATGGAAGGTGGATGAAAGGATTTATTTACATAAGTCGATAATAGATAAAATGCATAAAAATTTGGAAGAAACTTGGAAGATAAATGAGGCAGGGGGAGGAGAAACAAGCATGATTTTGGACACAATGAAGGCAGTAGCAAGAAGGTATGCATGGAAAGAGGCTTATATTTTAAAGCAAATTGCATTAAAAATTCAAGATTTGGAAAATGATATTAAAAAAACTAGAAACTATATTTCAACTAGAGATAATAGAGTGTTATTGGAGTTACAAGCTAAAAGGAGGGAATTGGAAGGAATTCACTTAGAAAGAGTGCAACGAAATTCAATGTACGTAAAGACAGAATATTATGCGCATAACAATAGAAACTCCAAGTTGCTAGCAAGAATGATGCAAATTAAGACGAATAAAAAAATGATAGGTGTAATACAGGATCAAAGGGGTAAAATGAAAGAAAAGCTAGAGGCAGTTCAAGAGTATTATAAGAATCTTTATACAAGTAACAACCGATCTATAAGTAGAATGTATGAGTTTGTAAGGGAAAATATCATAATAAAAAATCAAAATGAAGATAGTGTAACGATGGATCAGTTAACAACAGATGAAGAGATAGAGAGAATTATAAATACATTGAAGATAGGTAAAACACCGGGAACTGATGGACTAGGACCAGAATTTTACAAAGTATTCAAGAAATTATTAATACCTAAAATGAAAGAATTATTTAATAACATTATTAAAGGAGGGGGAATTCCACAGTCTTGGAAAGAATCAATAATAGTACTGATTTTAAAACCGAATAAAGATCCAACATTTATGGATTCATATAGACCAATTTCATTGATTAATCAAGACGCAAAAATATTCACAGCAATCATGGCCAATAGATTAAATAGTTTTGTAGGGAAATATATAAATAAGGATCAGAATGGTTTTGTTAAAGGTAGACATATGGCAGATTTGGTTAGAAGAGTTATGAATAACATGTATTTAGCAAATAGTAAAAAACAGAAGGTAGGAGTAATTTCATTAGATATTTTTAAAGCTTTTGATACGGTAGAATGGAGTACATTAAATATTTTAATTAATCAGTTAGGTTTTAGCGCTCAATTTAGCAATATAATAAATCAACTGTATTCTAATAATAAGGCTAGAATATTAGTGAATGATGGAATAACAGAAACTGTTACCCTGGGCCGAGGAACTAGACAAGGTTGCCCATTATCTCCAGTTTTGTTTATACTTATAATGGAAATGCTGGCTAATGTAATAAGGAAGGATAAAGAACTAGAAGAGGTTGAAGAGGGGAAGTCAAATAAAATTAATTTATTTGCTGATGATACATTATTAATAATTAAAAACCCATTGATTAACATTTATAAATTACAGAAGAATTTAAAGGGGTTTGAGGCAGTAACAGGATTAAAGGTTAATTGGAACATATCTGAATGCATGTTGTTAAATTACAGTGAAGAAGAGAAAAAGCTGTTTAGGGAAATATTTAAAGGTAAATTAGTAAATAGCATTAATTATTTGGGGATAAAATTAGCATGGAGCTTACAAGATATGTTTAAAATAAATGCTGAGAAAGTTAAGAAAGAGATTACCGAACAAATAAAAGAGTATCAAAAACTAAGGATTTCTTGGTTTGGAAGGATTTCAGTATGTAAAATGAAAATTATTCCCAAACTAAATTTCCTATTCTGGATGTTACCTATAAAATGGGATGAAAGTGAACTTAAAGGGATTCAGGGGAAAATTAATATGTTTTGCAACTGCAATAAAAAAGCTAGGATCAATAAGAGGTTATGGTATATACCACAAAAAGAAGGTGGTTTAGGTTTACCTAACATTAAGCTATATTACATAGCCAATTAATTAAGACATATTCTAGATTTAATAACAGGGAATGATAACCTAATTTGGAGAGACTTAGAAATTAAATCAAAAGAGAACTTTTTAAAGGAAGATGTTAAAGTTCAGGCGGAAAAGATAAGTAATCCATTCTTGAAAAATACTATGGAATGTCGGAGGAATTTTAGGGAGATTTTAAGCCCATTGGTTTCACCCTTGATACGAATAACAGAAATTAAGGATTTCCCAGAAAATTTAATAGGGAAGTTAAACATGCTACTGCATGATAAAAAATTATATACTTGCGGGAGTGGTTAAAGCAAATGCAGAATAGACAAAGCATAAAGGAGAAATTGGGAGGAAATCTTTCCTGGATGAACATTATACAACTGGAAAAATGGACTAAAGAGTGGATAACTAAAGTAGGAGAGTGTAGAAAATTGACCAGATTTGAAGAAATTATAGATAGAAGAAATGAGATTGAAAATAAAGAACAGAGGAAAGGAATTGTAAGTGAGATATATAAAATATTAATTCAGGAAGATAATGAAAAAAATAATAAGTTAAGAGAGATCTGGCAAGAAGACATTAACAAAGAGATAAAAAAGGAAGAATGGGGGAAATTGTGGAAGAAAAGAATAGTGAAAAATATGTCAGTGAGAGTTAAAGAAAATTGTTATAAAGTATATTGGAGATGGTATATAACACCCACAAAGTTAAATATAATAAATAAAGAAATATCTCCTATTTGTTGAAGATGTAAAAAAGAGAAAGGGACATATTTACATATGTGCTGGACATGTGAGAATAGGAAATTGGAATGGAATTTGGTTTTCAATGAAATGCAAGAAATACTAGGGAAAAAGATTCCATTGTCGTCGTCCCCAGCTGGCACTGTTAAATATAGTTGCAGATACACAATTGAAGAAATTGACCAGATTTGAAGAAATTATAGATAAAAGAAATGAGATTGAAAATAAAGAACGGGGGGGGGCGCTTCCGCCGGCAGACTTGATGGCTGCTCGAATTCCGTAGCTCCGATTCATCAGAAGAGAAAACTTGAAATACTGTCTCAAAAAGACTCCGGACTCGTGAGTAAATGAGCCATAAATTACTGGGGAGGATAGGTCAAAACCTGTGTGCTTTTAAAAGTGAGATAAACATGAAATATTGAAGCACTAAATTACTTTTGTTTTATGCCGAAGCGGTGATGCTGCTAATTGGACAGAGTTAGAGCTGTTGTTTTCTCTCGGGGCTAGAAAGAGAAAGAGAGACATATCACCTTGCTTTTCTGCAGGCCAGCTAAGAAAAAAGCTCCAACCTTCGCTATTAGAAGGTGGGTTCGAAAACCTTCAGATTCCACATACCAGCGAGCGTCTCTGGAAAGATTGGAAACTGCTCCTGCAGTGGACACAATGGCGTCTGATTCTGGCAAATTGCCAGGACAACAGCCGGATTTTCTTAAGGAAATCAAAGATATGAAAATAGAGTTCGCTAATCTGTTGAAACTAGCCTTGAAAGATATGACCTCTACCATTGAGGATCGTTTCCATTCTCTATCTACTCAAAACAAAGATTTAAAGAAAGATTTATCACATGAGATCCAAAAGGTTCAAGCAGAAGTTTCCAAAAATGGTACAGAGCTGAAAAAACTAGCAGATGAGGTCAAACATGTTCAAATACTAGCCACCAAAAATGAGAAGGATATCGCCACCCATGAAGAGGAAATAGACTCTTTGCAGAGAAAGCTTATCTACATGGAAGATTATTCGAGAAGGTCCAATCTGAATCTAATTAACTTTGCGGTTCAAGACAGAAGCGAAATGAAAAAAGAAATTCTTGCTTGGCTTAATTCTATTCTCCCCCAACAGCTTGTGGAGATAGATATTGAAAGGATGCATTATTTAGGTAATGCAAAAGGAGGAATCTCAAGACCAATTTTGATCAGATTTACCTCATATGCCATTAAAGAACAACTTATGTCTACTATCAGAGCAAAACCTGAGCTGCTGAAGCGAGGTGACAGAATTGTGCAAGTCTATCAGGACATCTCCAGAGAGAGCTTTGAATGGAGGAAAACGATGAAACCTGTGACAAGCGCTCTGAGAAAGCACAACTTCAAATATAACTGGGGATTCCCGATCTTCCTTAAAGTATGGAAAGGCCCAACTTTGCATAAAATCTATTTCTTGGAAGAAGGTGAACAACTTCTGGAGGCATGGAACATTCAACTTGAAAAGCTGACTCCTCCAGGACCGGCTGCTAGATCCTCACCAGTCTCAACTGACAATTAACGCCGAAGATTACATCAAGGAGATCCGGAGTGCTGAAGACATCGCTCCCTTCTCTCTCTCTCTCTCTCTCTCTCTCTCTCTCTCTTTTTTTTTTTCTTTTTCTTCCCTATATTTGCCCTATGCCTTCCCGCACTCCCATCCCTTTCCCCCTTCCCTTTTCCTCCCCCCTCCTCACACCTTCTTCTTCCCTTCCCATGAGGGTTTTTTATTTTTTTTCTTCCCCTTGGGGTTGAGAGGGAGGGAGGAAGAATGGAAGGAAGATAAGAGTGAAACTTTTTTGTTATGTTTTTCTTTTTTTAATTTCCATTTTCTTATTTTAAAGCAAAGATAGACAGTGTTAAGACTTAATATAGAGCTTCTGGATCCTTTATTAGCCATCGGATGTGGATGGGTGCTTTCCCCCTCCCACCCTGTAAGGGCGCATAAAATATGTGTATGAGGGCCAAAAGGGTGGGAGAACAGAAAATAAGTGTAGGTGGTAGGGCTTGGGTTAATATAGTTTTTATTACAAGTGGTGTTTGTTTGAATAGTTGCACAGTGGGACCATGCCAGATGGACAATAGAAAGAAACTATGGGTAAATTTTTAAAATTAGCTACACTGAATGCAAGGGGCCTAGGTTCTGTGCTGAAGAGAAAGAGAATAGAGTCATTAATCAAGAGGAATAAACCGGACATCGTTTTCCTTCAAGAAACACACCAAATGAAAGAAGAACTAAATGAACTGAAATTACCCAATATTAACACATATGAGGAAAGTTTTGGTTCATCTAAAGCAAGGGGGGTGGCTATCTTAATTTCAAAGCATTGTGATTGTATTGTTGAAAACACTGTGAAAGATATGGAAGGTAGATATATAATTCTTCAGGGCACAATCGGTACAGAACAATATACATTGATAAATGTTTATGCACCAAATGCTAATCAAAACCTGTTTTACAAAGAGGTTTGGGAGCAGATAGAAAAGGTACAGAAGGGACATGTAATTATGGCTGGAGATTTTAATATGGTCATGGATAAAATTAAAGACAAAACAATTAATAAGAATGCAGACTGGAGGGTTAGACACACAACTCTAACAAAATTCATTGCAAATACAGGTTTAAAGGATGTTTGGAGAAAATTGAAGGGAGATGAAAGAAAATATACATTTTACTCCCCAGTCCACAAAGCTTACTCTAGAATAGATTTTATATTTGTCTCACAAAGCTTATTACCTAAAATTGCAAACACAAACATAGAGGTGATAAAAATTTCTGACCATGCTTTAATGAATGTTGAAATAGAAAACAAGAAGAATTATATAGAAGGTGGAGAATAAATTCTAGAATTTTCCAATTCCCGGATACAGTAGAAAGAATACAAAAAGAATGGCTAGAAACTTGGAATATTAATGAAGAAGGCAGTGGACAAACAGAAGTTATTTGGGACACTTTGAAAACTGTGCCCAGAGGCTACATAATAAGAGAAAATTCTATAATAAAAATTGAGAGGAGGTAAACAAGAAAAATTTAGAAGTTATAATAGCAGACCTTGAATCTCAATTTTTTTTTAGTAAAGAGGAAAAATCTTAATTCAGATTGGGGCTAGTAAAAGGGAACTAGAGGATATAGAATTACAACAAACTCAAAGAAATTTACTATATTCGAAAAGAAACTTTTTTGAATATAGTAATAAAAATTCGAAGATGCTAGCCAAGATAGCACAGAAAAGAAAAGAAAAAAGTACGATAGGAAGGATAAAAGACTTAAGAGGTAATAACTGTACACAAATGAAAGAAAAATTAAAAGCTATCCAAGAATTTTACCAAAATGTATATACATCTAACAACAACAGGAAGGAAGTTATGGAACAATACATTTGTAAAAACTTAAAATCAAGATTAGCAGAGGAAGACAGGCTTGAAATGGAGAAATCTATTAAAGAGGAGGAGATAGAAGATGTGATAAACAAATTAAAGAATGCTAAAACTCCAGGAGCTGATCAATTGGGACCAGAATTTTATAAGATATTTAAGGGCGTTTATACACGACCCCTAAGCTCCGCCACAAATGGCTGCAAGGTCCGGACCTTAAAAATGTTTACCCACCAGCTCCGGACTTTGCAGAAAATTAAGTGCGACCCTGCCCACTTTAGCAAGACCAAACAGCAGTTTTCTTGTACCTGCTTTTTGGAGGTGACAAATATTTGATCCGGTGTAAGGATAGTGAGTGCGGGGCTCTCCTGGCTTCCGTTTGTTCTTTTTTTGCGCCCCGCCCCTTTAAGAGATCTGAATGCTGCCCGGAACAAAACGGAGGTAAGAAGGCATTCTTTTCTTTCTTTTTTCTCCGTCCCTCAGGCAGCCAGCAACCAGGAAGTGCCGAGGGGGGTGGGGACAGAGGAAGAGCAAGGAACCCCTAAGATCTCTGGTCCGAATTTAAGTGGCCAGCGGATCTTAGGGGTCGTGTAAAAAGGCCCTAGATCAATGTTAATACCTAAGCTATAGAAGCTTTACAATGAGATAATGGAAGGAGAGCAAGCCCCTATCTCCTGGAAAAACTCGTTAACTATTTTAATTCTCAAGCCTAACAAGGATCCAACATCTATAGACCAAAATCTCTTATAAATCAAGATGCAAAGATTTTCACAGCAATTCTAGCCAAAAGAATGTACACTTTTATAGAAAAATATATTAAAGAAGATCAAACTGGTTTCATTAAGGGTAGACAAATGTTGAACACTATAAGAAGAACTTTGAATGTTCTTCATGAGATGGGAAGAGCACAAGATAAAGCATGTATTCTATCCTTAGATCTATTTAAAGCTTTTGATTGTGTTCAATGGTCTGCGTTAAAACTTCTATTAGAGAAATGGGGTTTTGGGGAAAAAAATTTAGGTGTAATAAATCAACTTTACTCAGATAGTACTTCATCAATTATAGTCAATGATGGGATGACAGAACAGATTACTTTAGGCCAAGGAACGAGACAGGGATGTCCTTTGTCACCAGTTCTGTTTTGCATAGTTATAAAGCTATTTGCAAATGCAATAAGGGATGATCAACTAATCAAAGGTATGGGGAAGGAGGGGAAGATTAAAATTAGTTTATTTGCAGATGATGCCTTGTTAACAATAAAAAATCCGTCAGAAAATATACCAAGAATAAAATCACATTTAAAGGAATTTGGCAAAACAACTGGGTTATGTGTAAACTGGTAAAAATCAGAAATTATGCTGTTTAATCATGATAAACAAGATATGGAGGAGATTTCCAACTATGGATTGAAAGTTTGCAAATATATGAAATATTTAGGGATACTTTTAGACAAAGATTTGCTTAAGACCAAAGAACGGAACTATATCAAATTAAAGGAAGAGATCAGAAATAAATTAAAAAATTACTCCAAATTAAATCCATCATGGTTTGGTAGAATAGCAATGGTAAAAATGAAGATAATTCCTAAAATTAATTTCCTTTTTAGAATGCTACCCATTCAGTATACAGAAGCTGAAATTAAAGCTTATCAAGATCTCATAAATAGATATTGTAACGGTGGTAAAAAAGCAAGAATAAGTAAAAGCTTTTGGTATAGATCTCAAAAAGATGGAGGCATAGGTATACCTAACCTTAGAATCTATTATACAGCTAACCAGCTTAGTTGTGTGGGGGAAATATTATTTAAACCTGAAAAATTAATATGGTGGGAACTTGAATCAGATGAGTTAAATGGAGATATAAATAAATACTTGTTCAGTTTCCCCCAAAAAAGATATCCAATTAAAAACCCGCTCCTGAGTTCCCTATTAACCACTTGGAAAAAGTATGGAAGGAAACTGGCACCAGAAGGATCCCCTCTCGGTTTGGTGATAGATCAGATAAATTTCCCCACGAATATGAAGAAATATGGAGAATTATTTAAAATAATGAAAGTGGCAAGATTAAAAGAGTGGATTAAAAAGATGAGAACAAAGCAGGAAATTAAGAGCATACTGCAAGCCAAGGATTTATCTTGGTTGAATTATGCCCAATTAGAAAGTTGGACGAAAGAATGGACAAGGAGAAATATACAACTCAGAGAATATACAAAGTTTGAGCAATTCTTGTTAACATATGAACCAGAGAAAGGAAATACAGGGAAAGGAGCAGTAGGTAAAATATATAAAATAATCCAGGATTCACTTGAGGAAAGGGAGCTAGGTACAATAAGAGAAGTTTGGAAACAAGACATAGATAAAGAAATAAATAAAGACGAATGGAAAAGAATTTGGAATTTGAGGATTTTACGATCATTATCAGTCAGAATAAAAGAAAATTACTTTAAATTAGTTTTAAGATGGTATATGACACCAGTCAGACTGAATAGAATAAACCCAAGATATTCTAAGCTCTGCTGGAAATGTGAAAAAAAAAAGATAGGCACCTATATTCATCTTTGGTGGGAATGTGAAATAGTTCAAAAGTTTTGGCAACAGATTTTCGGTGAGACAAGAGAAATACTACAAACTGATATTAAATGTGAACCGGAAATTGCATTGTGATAATTACCACCTATTAATGAATATGATATGAAAACAAAAGAATTAATTGCAAATCTTATGACAGCAGCAAGACTGATTATAGCTAAAAATTGGAAACTGAAATTAGATTTTAAAATTGCTGACTGGTATAAGGAAGTGTGGGATATAGCTTTAAATGATAAATTGTCCTGCAATATAAAAGTTTTGCGAGGAGAAATGAGAAAGGATATTTTTATGATATTTGGGGGAAATTTATAGATTATGTACTACTAAAAGGGAAAGGGATACAACTGACGTATAATCCAACACAGTTCTGGAGAAAAGGACCTTAAGAAGCCAACTAGAAAAAAAAAGATGAAGAAGGAAGAGAAGATTCAAGAACACTGGATGGTCCCGGGGGGTGGGGGTGCACTTTGTAGGGTGTGATGGTATTATTGTTTATTGTATGTTTGTATGTTTGTTAATTTTATAATAAAAAAGAAAAAAGAAAATAAAGAACAGAGGAAAGGAATTGTAAGTGAGATATATAAAATATTAAAAAAGGAAGAATGGGGGAAATTGTGGAAGAAAAGAAGAGCGAAAAATATGTCAGTGAGAGTTAAAGAAAATTGTTATAAAGTATATTGGAGATGGTATATAACACCCACAAAGTTAAATATAATAAATAAAGAAATATCTCCTATTTGTTGGAGATGTAAAAAAGAGAAAGGGACATATTTACATATGTGGTGGACATGTGAGAAAAGGAAATTGGAATGGAATTTGGTTTTCAATGAAATGCAAGAAATACTAGGGAAAAAGATTCCATTGTCCCCCCAGCTGACACTGTTAAATATAGTTGCAGATACATAACTGAAGAAAGAGGAGGGCGAATTGGTAATTATAATGGTTACGACCGCAAGGCTGATGTTTGCCAAATATTGGAAATCTAATAATCAATTTGTAATGGAAGAATTGTATAAGGAGTTATGGAATTTAGCTATTAATGATAAATTGACCTGTGAAATTAAAATTGGGAAAGGGTTGAGTAAATCTAATGATTTTAATGGAATATGGGATAAATTATTGGTATATGTATTTCAAAAAGGCAATGGGGTATACACCTGGAGAAGACTCAATGTATTTCTGGAGAGAAATGGGCTGGTCAATATCATGAAGTTGTAATTTTGTTTAAATCCTGAGGGGGGTGGGTTGCACTGGGTTTATGTCTGTATATTGTTATATTTTTGTTATACTGTTGTTTTGTTATTTTTTATTCTTATGTCATTTTGCTCTTTTATCTGTTCTTTTATAAGTAAAAAAAAATTAAAAAAGAAAAAGAAAAGGAGTTGGGTCTGTAGAGAGGGATACATACACACACATATACACACGTATATAATTTATTTCATTTCAACCAATTTGGTTTTTAATGCATTTAATTTGAGGAATAAATATTGCTTAAGGACAGATACACAACAACAACAACAACAACAACAACAACAACAACAACAACAACAACAACAACAACTGAGTGGGTGTTGATGGGCATTTTTGTTTCAACAAATTTATTTGAATGGAATATAAAAGGTAAAAAAATGGATATTATTTTCCAAATATATCCAAGTGAATTGCAACAATATTAGGAGGTTATTAAACACTATGCTTAGAGTTAGTATATATCCCAACTTCCTCTCAATTCTGAAACCCAAGTTGTTCACCTCATTCATCTTCTGCTGTATGATACATTATATATTATGATTATTCTATTTAAAGTACAGCACATATATATTCTTGCATCACATTGCATCCTGTAATTTGACTTTAAATCTTTGGTATGTCCTAATACCAAGCTATCTACCATCTTGTGAATCATAATTTGTCATGTACACATCTGGATAAGTTTGCTCTTCATTCTACAGTATGTCTTGTTTTTCAATATATTTAGGAGCATCTGGTAAATCTATCAAAAACACAGTACTGTCTTCTGATTTTTTTCCATGGCTGTAAATGTATGTGAAGTTGCTTTGCTAGAATGTATAATAATTTTTGAATTGCAGAGCTCGATTATATGGATAATTGAGTCCAGCCACTATCAAGGAGGTTCAGAAGACAGGCATCATCATCAGAGACTACCCTTCCCATAATGCCTTGTCTCCAAGAATTTCCCCATGAAATCTCGCTAGGCCATTCCAGACTTTGGAGCCTCTGGACCACCAGGAAGATATGATTTTAAAAAGAGGGCAGTCTGACAAATTGATATCAATGGCCACATCTATGGGTTTCAGGCAGTGGTAGAAAATTGGTGGGGGAGGGGGGAGAATTGTCTGTAGACCCTGCAATAACTAGTATCCTATCATGTACCAAGTGCTAATGGTAAGGGAGGGATTCTACTATTACTGTGAGCCTTGCTGCTACTGCTCACTCTGTATATGCCTCAGCTCATATATGGCATCACAGATGCTCAGTCAGCAACTGGGCAATAATAGTCGTCATGACAACTGGAGAGGGGAGATGGCAATATAAAAGATAAAAGAAGACAGGGTACCCAGCAGAAGCTCCAAGCATCTACCTGGTGATGGAAAGAGACAATGTTGTAATGAAAGATACGAGAGAGGAATAAAGGAGGAGTACAGTGGCTTAAGTAGGTTGCCTTGAAGTCTTGAGGTGAGGATTCAAGAAGGGTAAAGAAAATCTGCCTTGAATATCTGTGAAGAAACCCTCTCAGGTTCCATGTTTAGATCAGGGGCTCTTTAAATGTTACTTTAGCCATGAATTTTTCTCACTAATGAAGCATATCTGATGTCATGTCTGATGTTTTGTCCCTCTGGCACCAGGCAAAGAATATTTATTTGCTCTAGACTTGCAATCTTCTTCTTGTCTAAGTACTTATTGCTGGCATATCATTATCTGCTTATAGACCATATCTGTCTCTTTATTCACCAATCCTTTGTGAACACTGTGACAACATATTTCTTTCTCCCACTTCCTGGCTTCTTTATCTTGGTCCATTAACCAATATTAAGGCATAGTTTAATGGTTTTGATGGAACCGGAAACTTGGTCGTAATTTAAACCAGGATCACTCACTGAACTCAAGGCATGAGAGTCAATTGGGTGGGACATAACTTTGTCCACGGAGGCCACACTTACAATTAGGTAGAGTGAGGAAACTCCTTCAGGCAACATATGCTGCCGGGCAGTTGTTGTTTGTCCTAGCTATTCTTCATTAACTCTTCATTAACTCTCATTAACCCCCCCCCCAAAAAAACCACCACCTGGTAGCTTTTGCTATGGCAGAAATGGAGAATGACACTCTACTGCTAGTGACAGAATAGCCTATTCCTGGACCTGTGTCTGAACACCACATATTTCATGTACAGAGGGGACTTCTACAGACAGAAGCATGGCTGTGCCATGGGTTCCCCAGTGTCACCAATTGTTGCAAACCTATACATGGAAGAAGTGGAGAAGAAGGCACTCAACACCTTCCCAGGGACAACACCATCCCACTGGTTCAGGTATGTACTGTAGATGATACCTGGGTGAAAATCAAGACTCAGGAAGTACAGGTCTTTACAGACCACATCAATGCGGTGGACCCTAATATTAGGTTCACTAGGGAAGACACCCAAGACAACAGGCTGGCTTTCCTGGATTGTGCAGTCATCATCAGACCTGACCGTGGCCTAGGAGTAGAAGTTTACAGGAACCCCACCCACACAGATCAATACTTACTGTTTGACTCCCACCATCCATTACAACACAAACTAGGAGTCATCAGGACCCTAAGCCACAGAGCAGAGAGCATCCCCACCTCCTCAGAAGCCAAGAAGAAGGAAGACAGACACCTGAAGACAGCACGTAAGGCCTGTGGATATCCAAGGTGGGCCTTCAACAAAGCAGTGGGCCATCCCAGAAGAACAAGGGATCGGTCTGAGACCCAGACCCGACGGAAGAACCTGGTCATTCCCTTACATGGCTGGAGTGTCGGAGAAGCTTAAAAGGATTTTTGGCAAACACCACATCCCTGTTTATTCCAAACCAACAAACACACTAAGGCAGAGACTTGTCCACCCAAAGGATCTGATACCAAACCATAAAAGGAGCAATATAGTATATGCAGTCCAATGCAGTGAAGAGTGTTCAGACCTCTACATTGGAGAAACTAAACAGCCATTAAACAGAAGAATGGCCCAACATAGGAGAGGTAACAGCTCAGGGCCAGAATCAGCAGTACACCTCCATTTGAAGGAAAAAGGGCACTCTTTCAAAGATGAGGATGTACACATATTAGACAAAGAAGAGAGGTGGTTTGAGAGAGGAGTAAGGGAAGCCATTCATGTTAGCATTGAAAATCCCTCCCTCAACAGAGGTGGTGGGCTCCGGCATAGTCTATCTGCTACTTATCAGGCTGTACTTTCCAAAGTACCCAGGCAAATCAAGGAGCCTCCACCACCAGGTCACAGCTAACGACCCATTCTTGATGGGTTTCAGCACCTTAGGCCATTGTTTACCTTAAGGCCATGGACACTAATGTCTCCCTAAGGAGCCTATTCAGGCTTTGTTCATCTTATGAGCCAATCAGACCAGGGGACAAGAGGTCAAGCTGACTATAAGAAGGTCTCTTGCACTAGCTGTATTCAGACTGATGAAGCTGTTTGGATGAACAGCGAAACGTTTCTATCTCTCAAAAAAGAAGTCCAGTAGCCATGACTCAACTCCCAGTTAACAACATTGGGCGTTTACACACGACCCCTAAGCTCCGCCGCAAATGGCTGCAAGGTCCAGACCTTAAAAATGTTTACCCACCAGTTCCGGACGTTGCAGACAATTAAGTGTGACCCCACCCACTTTAGCGCGACCAAAGAGCAGTTTTTTTGTACCTGGTCTTTGATGGTGACAAATATTTGATCCGGTGTAAGGATAGTGAGTGCGGGGCTCTCCTGGCTTCCGTTTGTTCTTTTTTTGCGCCCCGCCCCTTTAAGAGATCTGAATGCTGCGTGGAACAAAATGGAGGTAAACCGGCAGTCTTTTCTTTCTTTTTTCTCCCTCCCTCAGGCAGCCAGCAACCAGGAAGTGCGGAGGGGGGTGGGGACAGAGGAAGACAGAGGAAGAGCCAGGAACCCCTAAGATCTCTGGTCCGAATTTAAGTGGCCAGCGGATCTTAGGGGTCGTGTAAAAAGGCCCATTATTTATGTTCACTTTTAAACTGATGATTTTTTAAAAACATTCACTTGAGTTACAGAGGGGCTCAGATCTGCTGTGTTTTTGACCAACTTTACATGAGCTTAGCGTTTGTTTTGGATATCATCCTGATATATTGGCTCCAGAAGCCTTTAATTTCCAGAAGGCATACAGAAGAAATGTTGTCGGAGATCTGAAGGTTTTAGCTGGGCCACTATAACTGTATACTTACTTCTCCATTGACTGGCACTAAGGGAAGTTATCCTTGAGCAGTTATGGATACACAGACATGTCTACCAGAATGCCAAACAATTTCTTAGCTAATACACCCCTGGTGGTGCCTTAATTAGCCAATCCAAAGGCTTGATATGAAATATAGCCCAGTCAGTGCATCCCAGAACTGTCAAATGTCCCATAATTGCTGGGAAATCCTGTTTTTTACCCCTATTTCCTGCTGTCTTCTTTGATATATTATTTTTCTGGAAATGTCCCGGATTATATAATTTTCAAAAAATCCTCTGAATGGCATGGGTGCCAGCATGTTGGGGACAGCTATTGAGCATGCTCGAAGCATCAAGCATGCTCAATAGGTGGTAGGGGCGGGAATACTGCAACCATGTGACAAATGGCAGCGGCCATGTTAGGGATTGCCGTATGAGCACTGCCATATTGAGGACAGCTATTGAGCATGCTTGAAGCATCGAGCATGCTCAATAGATGGTAGGGGCGGGAATACTGTGACCATGATCCATTTTTTTTTCAAATTGAAAACTTGACAGGTGTGTTCCATTGACCTCCAATAGGTTTAACTACCTTCTTTGTATATCATTTGTAACATATTTTAAGTGCAGTAAGTAACAACTAAAGTAGGCCCATCTGGATCAATTGAATGAACAGAAGAGTTCTTATTCAAGTGCCATGTTCTCATAGCATGATCTGTTTTTTAATCTAAAGCTATTCTAAATAGAAAAGCTGTCTCACTGTAAACCACTGGCTTGCATTCTTAAACCAGAGTATTTTTCTACATACCAGGTCATGCTTCCCATCTAGTTTTCATTGAAGAATAACCTGCAGCAGATGGTATTTGTTATCGTGCATTATGTGACCAAAATATCACAATTTTCTTCTCTTTATGAGAATTTCTAGCTTTTTATTCATACGATGTAATAAAGCCATATTAGTAACTCTGGCTGTCCAAGATATCTTCAGAATTTGTACATCCACATCTCAAATTCTTGAAGCCTCCTACATAATGTATCTGTAAGGGTCCAGGTTTTGGCACCATAGAGAAGCATACTAAATAGATAAGATTAAAATAATCTAGTACAAAGTCTGATAGATAAATCTCGGCTTGTCAAGACTTTTCTCATTTTCTGAAATGAATCTCTAGCTTGTTCAATTTGTTCAGAGCAGTTGATTTACCAAATTACCAAGGATTAAATGAGTAAGTTAAGCAGGACGGTTTTAGCCAATGACTGGTAAGCCTGTCTTGTTACTTCCCCTTACTGTGAACATTTCACATTGTTCTGTGAACAAAACACTTGAACACTTACGTATACCCCCCTTTCTAAATACCAGGATCCAATTTGATGGCTGTGGAAGGAATATTTTCACGTATTACTCTTATTACTCTGGCTTGATCCAGCTTAGAGTTTAGGTTTCATTTAAATGCACTTTTAGTTCCAACTTTCTACCAGATATTCCATAACCTCCCTGAAGGAATCACCATATTATAATTCAGTTTAGAGTATCTGTCAAGGGAGCATCCCCAAACCATACTTTGAGTTCACATAAAAAGTGGGTACTCACAAAAGTCTATATAGTACTCCCCCATCTATCGCAGGAGTTAGATGCCTGGCCCACCTATGATAAAAGACAATATGCAAAATGTAGACACTTCATCAAACTAACCTTGGGCTGCTGCTGGCGTGCACTTCCAAATAGAAGTTTTTAACCCCCTCCTGACACCTTAGCAAACAGATCTGGGGTTGCTGCTGGCATGCACTTCCAAAGAGAGGCTTTAATCTCCTCCTGACACCTCAGCAAACTGACCTTGGGCTGCTGCTTCTGGCGTGCACTTCCAAAGAGAGATTTTTAACCCCATCCTGACACCTCAGCAAACAGATCTGGGGCTGCAGGTGGTGGTGTGCACTTCTGAATAGAAGTTTTTAACCCCCTCCTGACACCTCAGCAAACAGATCTGGGGCTGCTTCTGCTGGCATACACTGTCAGTAGTCCAAGGTCTGTTTGCTGAGGTGTCAGGAGGGGGTTAAAAACCTCTCTTTGGAAGTGCATGCTGGCAGGCACAGTCCAAGGTCTGTTTGCTGAGGGGTCAGGAGAAGGTTAAAAGCCATTCTTTGCAAGCCTACTTCTCTCAAGAAAAAATCTGCAATATACAAAGACCGTAATATATGAACTGCATTGTGTGTGTGTGGGGGGAACACTACTGGTTCCCAGCTATTCTTCTCAGTTGTAAGATACTCCCCTTCAACACACAAAATCCCAGTCTTGCAAGGAACTCCAAACTGTACAAGTATCAGGAATTACATCCTCAGGTGTGAGTATGAAACTATGTACCAAAATGGGAAATACCACAGCTTAAAACTATCCAAACTTCAGAAGGAAATGGTCTATGCCTCACTAGATATTTTAACTCCTGGTGCCATCTTTATCTGGCTCACATCTAGCAGAATTCAGCTCCCTCTGCATTCTTACTGCAGAGAAAGAGAGGGCAGGAAACACCCCATCTTCCAATATGGTTGAGCAACTAGTACTAATGGCTATTAGCTGCATGTTTGCTCACTTGCCCTCTCAGAGAGAGCTGCTGTTGTTTCTAGACTCTTTGACCACTTTGTTGCTGAACCTCAAATCACATCATTTCCAGCTAAGGTGGTTCATGTTTGGTATTATTCTGGTCTCAGATTCAAATAGCAGCACTAAATAGCTAATTGCACTTGTAAGTTTCTCAAACAGCAGTCTCACCAAACCCTATTAGAAATATAATCTCAGACCAGGTTGGAGAGATAGGCAGCATATCTCTCAATACCATTTGCAGGGAATCGTAAGCAGGTGAAGACATCTGCTTGGGAATACCCTGAAGCAAATGGTGAGCCACTGTGTGAGACAGAATGCTAGACTGGATGGGCTGTGGCCTGTTCCAGTGTGGCTGTTCTTATGTTCTTATGACCAGCAAAATGTTGAGGAAAAGCTAATAGAGAATTGTACATCTTATCTTAAAAGAAGAGAGAAAGGTCAGCAGTACAAAAATTCACATTTAAAGGATATCTAGCCAATGGGATATATCTCCAAGTTCACACATGGAGATTTAAGTTATAATCTTGATGGGAAGCTGGCCTGGTTACAGATTTCTGCTAAGCAACAGCAGTCAGAGAACCATGCATCTCATGCAGGCCCCCGCCGCCTTAGGGGTTTGAGAGCTTATGTTTCTCAGACAGCAGCCCTGCTTGCCACTCAATGTTACTTTGAAACTGAGGGGATTTCAAAAGCAGCATAGGAGATGGGAAACTCCAAAGTACCTCTATCATTCTACGCCGCGCCCTCCGCTTGTGTTCCCTTGCCCTTCAACCTTGTATAACGATGAAACTGCAGTTCATGAGAACATTTGAAAATAATGTTTAAATCGCAGGCAGTCTATAGACATGTCTAAGTATCCTCATTCTTGACTTTACAACTGAGCTCAATGATATTTGGATGTGATGTGATTGGAACAAGAGCCTTCTATGTACGGGTAATGTTGGGCAGCACTAAAGGCACAGAGAAGTATGTCTATCGGAATCTTTTAAAAGCAAACACATAAACATGGAGCTTTACTCTTTTATGGTTGTCCCTTTTTATGTACATAAAAATACTATGATGAATACTCAGCTGTCAAAAACGTGTTTGTGGTTGTGTTTCTTGTTATAACATGATTCTTATAAATGGATTGCATTTTAAATCATTTGTATTTCCTCTTGTTACTGTCCCCCCAAGCAATTTTAATTTGTGAATGAAGGCATGTAAACTGTAGCACTGTCAGGGCTTATTATCTTCACGGCATGTTCTGAGAAACAAGTTAGTGTCTAGAAATGCAGCAGGTTTATACATTCATTTATTTATTTTCAAATTCTAATTAGAGGAAGGAAAAGGGTGTCAAGAGTCTTTAGTGATTCACATTTTAACAGCCAGATTTATAATTTATTAATTTCCATCTTATAAAATTTTCATCATGTCTTTCCACAGGAGTCCAGGAGGAACTCAAATTTATTTATTGTTTCTAGGTAGGGCATCATTAAATATTTGTTATCTCCTAACGTTGGTTGAGAAGTGGGATTATTATTTTCCACATGAATGCCTACTAAACTGGATGGAGAAAGCATCAAAATGTTGACCAAGCAAACTGAATTGGGATGAATTTAAGACACTGGTAATACTGTGCATTTTAAAAAGAATTCCGTACTTATTCCAGCTTTCTCTGCCATTCTATGTAATGTCCCATTCACTGTTCTCAATTACTGTATACATTAACATGATAAATGACAAAAATATATCTTCCCCCTTGGTTTTCTGGGTATCTTTTCTTTTCCTTTCCCCCCTGTATAATTTAAGAGTTCCATCTTATGTAACATTGTTTCTACTGTTGTGGGCTTCATTCTCTTTTTCTGAAGCACATTTAAGCAGTTTAATTGATGGCATGCTTGATTTTTAAATATTATGCAAATTGGTCTTTCACCTCTTTGTCTACAGGTATCAGGAAGAATTAGTCCTACTCTACCTACCTCCAGATTTTACTTCCCAAAGAAAATATGTCTGTACAGCAAGTTATCAATCAATCAATCAGCCTTTATTGACATACAAAAAGAGTAAACATCACAGTTTCAGTGCAGATTTAAAAGGTAATTACAAAATGAATACAAATTTAAAAATAATTGCATTACAAAAGTACGTAACAGCTCAGTGCATCTCTGCCTGTGGGTCCTGACCAAATGGGCTAAAAAGGTTGCCACATTTTCTATCACAATAGACTTTCTTGAAGTTAGAAGAAACCTCAAATTATCAGTGTCTGAGCAAACCTCTTATTCAGAAGGAGTGGATCAAGGAGGTTTTTTTTTATGAAAATGATCATAAAATGGACAGTACAGAACCACATGGGGGAGTGATTCCACACCACCCAGTGCACAGGAGCAATGCCTGTCATTGTATGGAGTTCCATTGAATCTCCCATACAACACTGCAGATGGAATGGCATTGCATCTAGCAAGAGTGCAGGCCCTCCGTTCCTCAGGACATTTTAGCAAGTAAAGGTAATGAGCAGGGTGCTCAGCTTGAGCTGGGATCAGCAAGTTCATCGGTGAACATATTGAGTTTGCTGCACTCTCTAAATCCTGCAATTGTACATCCAGAAACCTGCATTTTATCAACTTGTAAGCTTCCAACTGGGGCAAAGAGCCAAGGGTATCTACCGCAATACCCACAGCACTGATTTTTAAATTAATTTAGCTGAACCTGTTGGAGCGATGGAGTCTTCAAGAAGTCAGTAGATTAGGCTATCCTGGTCAATATTATAATATACTCTGAGCCAAAATTTAATAGATCTAAGCCATGCCCTTGTCTCTATCAGAGGTTGTCCTACTTCTAAGCAGAGTGCTGCATAAGAAACACATCTGGGTGTGCCTATGATTTTCCGTAAAAAGCAGGCTTGGATTCATTCCACAGTGTGGTCCAGGGCATTCCCATATAACAGTTGTGAAATAACTTTAGCATTAAACACTTCAAGAGCTGCTGGGACATAACTATTCTCTTCATTATAAAAGAAGCGAGTTATAGATTGTGTTGTCAAACTCGCAAGGTTCAATGCAACTTTGCGGTGCTGTTGCCAGGTGTGTTTGTAATGGAACTGAATTCCTAGGTATTTAAATTAGCGGAAGGTGATCACTAATAGTGAAGTCCCCTATAGCAAAATTGGTTACAAATGGCTTTAATGATATATTGACCAATACATAATTGATTACACTGCAGCCATGTGATAATATATAGATGAATTCAGAAGCATCTGTGAAATCTGTTAAACCATTTAACCAGATGCTGTTAAACTGAACACTAAATTTGGCCAACAGGATACCAGCGGCATTGATGAGTTTGTCTTTAGAACACCTGAGATAAGAACAAACAATTGGAAGGGATTCATCTGCCTCCACCTGCAGGGCCTTGTAAAATATCCCCTCATCATAGCCCACCGTGGCATTAAAGTTCCCAGCAAAGATTAGTTCTGCTGCAAGGAATCTTTTCCCCAGATTTTCCCCTAGTTTTTATTAAATATTCCCATGTCTGACAATGATACAAGTTGTTGGAGCAAAGAGACATATAGACATTAACTAAGATTAAAGTCTTATCTCCTAGGCTAATCTTAGTGGCTTGTAGATTGCAAGGGCTACTGGACATAATTATCGATTCTGAGTTCAGCTGCACAGCATCTAGGGAGACCAATCCAATCCTTGGCCTGCCCTTTGCCTGAGTTTTGTATGCAGGCAAAAAGAAGGATTTATATCCTTCCAAATGTATTTGATCCTGTTTCCAGGTTTCCTGAAGGAGATCAGGATCATTGTACTTTGCTTTCCAGCCAGCTATGCTCCACGGTATAATTTGGATCTGGCAGTTAGACAGGAAACTTAGATTAGAACTTGGTAGTCAGTCTTCAGGGTGAAGTGATCCCTGTATTCCAGAATCAATATGTTGGATGCAGCCATTGGGAGTTATACCTGCTGGAGAGTTGGAATGACATTCAGTGATAACTTGATGAGTGGTCATAGGTAGGGAAATGTGGAAATCTCTTTGTGGTGAGAAAGTCTTTTCTCCCTGAGGCTTTTGTGGCAAAGTCAGTGGAAGAGGTAGGTGTTCGACCAGTGAAGTATCAATCAGAATGACCGAATCTCCTCTGCGGACTGGATTTTCCTGGTTAGTAGGTCTTTTCATGTTGTTTAGCAGTTCAGACTTAACACGATCAATGTTCTTAACTATATTTATCTGTTCATTGATTTCTAGTTCTTTAAAGGCAAAAATTGCATCCTCCTGGATCTTGTCCCCCTCAATGTCCACTTGAAGAAGCATGTAACTGGGAGAATGATTGGTTATAGCCATATCGGGATTCCCCGGCAAGACGCCCTTGCTGCTGGAGATTAAAGAAGCTGAAACTGTGGCCCTATCTGTAGAAGATTTTTGTAGAGGTGGAGATTCCATCAAAGACTTAGAAGGTCTGATACTAGGAAGCATACTTGTAGACCCTTCTACTGCCATCTTGGACGAAGTTGTAGGTCCCTTCAATAGATTAGGGAAGGCCTTCTGAAGATGTGTTGTCTTTTCTTTCAATTGCATAATTTCAGCTTCCACAGACGCTGTATGGAGCCCACCACCTTGTTGCCATCTCTCTTTGTGGGTAGCAGTTGACTCTAGTCTGGCTCCCCTATAGTCTCTAGGATTAACAAGCCTTGAGACATTATTCTTGGGAAACAGGGGGACAGCAAATTAAAATGTTGTGACTAGAATAAACTTAAGGCAATTCTGCTGCAAAGCATAGCTTAACTATCATCATAAAATTAATGAAATTATAGTAACATTAATCTGTTTTACCAAACTTATTTTATATAGTTCTATTTTAGCACATGGGAGGCCACTAACGCCCACTTGTTTCTAAAGTCAGGGAGCTGAAACTGGATACAGATGAACCCATGGCATCCTTTGATGTTACACCTCTCTTTACCAGCATTCCCACCACCAATGCCCTAACAACTGTAAAGAGAAGACTAAGAGAAGACAGCACCCTCACCTCCAGAAGCAGCCTCAGCCCAGACCAGATAAGGCAGTTCCTGGACCTGTGTCTGAACACCACATATTTCATGTACAGAGGGGACTTCTACAGACAGAAGCAAGGTTGTGCCATGGGTTCCCCCCGTGTCACCCATTGTTGCTAGCCTATACATGGAAGAAGTGGAGAAGAGAGCCCTCATCACCTTCCCAGGGACAACACTATCCCTCTGGTTCAGATATGTCGATGATACCTGGGTGAAAATCAAGACTCAGGAAGTACAGGCCTTTACAGACCACATCAATGTGGTGGACCCTAATTATTAGGTTCACTAGGGAAGACACCCAAGGCAACAGGCTGGCTTTCCTGGATTTTGCACTCATCATCAGACTGTACCATGGTCTGGGAGTAGAAGTTTACAGAAAACCCACCCACACAGATCAGTACTTACTATTTGACTCCCACTATCCATTACAACACAAATTAGGATTCATCGGGACCCTAAAGTACAGAGCAGAGAGCATCCCCACCTCCACAGAAGCCAAGAAGAAGGAAGACCGGCACATGAAGCCAGTGCTTAAGTCCTGTGGATTTCCAAAGTGGACCTTCAACAAAGCAGTGTGCCGATTCAGAAAAAAATGAATCAGCCTAAGACCCAGATCCAGTTGAAGAACCTGGTCATTCCTGTATGGCTGGGGTGTCTGAAAAGCTTAAAAGGATTTTTGACAAACACCAGATCCCTGTTTACTTCAAAACCACAAACACACTAAGGCAGAGACTTGTCCACCCAAAGGAACTGATACCAAAAGACAAAATGAGCAATATAGTATATGTGGTCCAATGCAGTGAGAAATGTGCAGACCTCTACACTGGAGAAACTAAACAACCATTAAACAGGAGGCTGGCCCAACATAGGAGGGCAACAGCTCAGGAACAGAATCAGCGTACACCTCTGCTTGAAGGACAAAGGGCACTCATTCAAAGATGAGGATGTATACATATTAGACAGAGAAGATAGGTGGTTTGAGAGAGGGGTCAGGGAAGCCATTCATGTGAGTATTGAAAACCACCCTCTCAACAGAGATGTGTGTGTGTGTGTGGGGGGGTGCTCAGGCACAGTCTAACTGCTAATTATCAGGCAGTGATTTCAACAATCCCCAGACAAATCAAAAATACTTTACACCACCACCACCACCAAGGCCATAGATAATGACCCATACTTTATGGGTTTCAGCACCTTAGGCCATTGTTCACCTACTGGCTTATTGAGACTACTGTCCACCTAACAAGCCTATTCAGGCCATTGTTCTTATGAGCCTATTTCAGACCAGGGTGACATGAGGTCAAAGGGAACTATAAAATAGAGGACTTTCAACTAGGTTTCCTCAGATTGACGAAGCTGTTTGAATGAGCAGCGAAACGTTTCAATTTCTCAAGAAAAGAAGTCCAGTTGCCATGATTCAGCTTCCAGATGCTGCTGCAAGGTTGACAATTGCTGCTCCATTAATTTATGTGCTTCAAAACTATCTTCTATATAGTTAGATCTATGGGTTACATTTAAGGTTTAAGCCATACAGTTCTTGCCAAGTTTAAAGCCTGTCTGTTCTGGAATTACTCAAGCATTTTGTATAAGTAGTGTACTAGGGAGATTGGCCTATAGCTTTTGTAATCCGATGACGATTTGCCTGGTCTCAGTATAATGATAACTTATGTCTTCCATCATCTTTTTGAAATTTGTTAGCTCATCCAGCAGCTGAATGAGTTAAATGAGCCACTCTGTGTTTTGACCAAAATGTTGAATTTGCTCATTTCCAATATCATTGAGTCCTGCCACTTAGCCATTCATGCATTTTCTTATGGCTTCCTCAATTCCACCAATATGAAAGTAGTGGAAAGTTCATTGATTGCCCTCTGAATGTTGCTTTGATATATTTTTGTAAGTTATATGTTGTTTGGTCTTTCCTACTAGGGCAGTTATACTATTTTGTTTGGATAATGGTTCAATCTTTTCAGTAGTCTCCAAGCTTTCTGGCTGCTTCATGTATTTATTTATTTATTTATTTATTTATTGGCTTTCTATCCTGCCCATCTTCTCGTAGGAACTCTGGGCGGTTAACAATGAGCTGATCAGTTCAGCTAGTTAATATAATAATATAACACAGACTACAAATAGTTTAAAACATAAAATGAACCCTAGATGTAAAACTTCTAACTAACTGAGCAGATGGCGGAAGGAAAGAAGAAAAACAAAACAAAACACTAAGCCAGGTCACCCAAGGCCTCGTGAAAGAGCAAGGTTTTTCCTGCTCTGCGGAAGGCCGTCAGGGACTCTGCAGAGCGCACCTTGCTTGGTAGACGGTTCCAGAGAGATGGGCCGGCCACCGAGAAGGCCCGGTTCCGGGTGGAGGTTTTCCGGGCCTCTCTGGGTTGATTGCTGGACAATCCGCTCTGACAGGTAGTCCGGTCCCAAGCCATGGAGGGTTTTATAAACTAAAACCAGGACCTTGAATCTGATCCGGGACGCAACGGGTAGCCAATGCAGGCGAGCCAGGACTGGGGTGATGTGGTCGTGATGGTGCACACCCGCCATCAGCCTGGCTGCCACATTTTGCACCTGCTGCAGCCGCCGGAGGAGAGTCAAGAGCAACCCCATGTAGAGAGTGTTGCAGTAGTCCAGCCTCGAGATCGCCAACGCTTGCACTACAGTTCTCAGGGAATCACCGTTTAGATATGGGCGGATCTGGGCAATTTGGTGAAGGTGGTAAAAAGCAGTTCGGGACACGGCAGCCACCTGATCTTCCAGAAAAAGGGCCGGATCCAGAACCACGCCCAGATTCCGAACCCTGTCTGCCAGCGGGAGGGAAACACCCCCAGGCTGGGGAGAGGGCCTCCATATCCGGACGGGGAACACCCGAAGAACATCACCTCGGTCTTCTCGGGGTTGAGTTTGAGCCTGTTGGCCCTGGTCCATGCCATGACCACGTCCAGGCACTGGTCGAGAGTCCGGGCAGCTTCCACTGCAGAGGTGGAAAAGGAGAGATAGAGCTGCGTGTCATCAGCGTACTGATGACAGCAGACTCCAAAACTCCTAATGACCCCAGCGAGCGGCCTCACATAGATGTTGAACAGCATGGGGAAGAGAGATGACCCCTGCGGAACCCCACAAGGAGTGTCCAGGGGGCTGACAACTCTCCCCCATGCTGCACATACTGAGGCTGCCCCCAATGTAATGTTAAACTCTGTTATAGTGTCTACCCAGTGAGTTATTTTTGTTTCTTTAAAGATAAATTTCTTCCAGTTTTTATTATACTGTATGTTCACTAAAAGGATTTCCTTTGAAGTGCTAAATATAATCTAAGTATTGGGCATGTGCTTCTAGAAAGAGACCTGGGATGTAGTTCAAAGGGTTCACAGCCCCCAATGCTGCTATGGTTGTTAACATTTCCAACTAGAAAGTGAGTGTTTTGATGACTTCTTAAAGCAGAATATTAAATAAGGTGGTTTATAAATCTATGTTACTATACATGCAGTCAGTTCAACCATCAAGATTTCTATGTTGTAATGTTCAGTATAGCATTGAAAGGTCTATAATATGATCTTACAAAAACAACAGAGATCCATGGTCATAAGACAAGCAAGTGCACTCCCAATGCTTTCCATGCTTTAAGGAAGCTCCTTCTATGTTTCACATTCCACCCAAATCAAGCAAAGCCTTTTCATCCTTGAAAGGTAGACCCAGGAGCCAATACATGGTACAGAGGTGTAGGGAGCCAAACTGCCTCATTTAGGGGCTTGAGAAGTCACATTCAGACTATTTATATATGGCTTGATTTTATCCCAGCATCTGTTTGTGTGAGCACCATATATAGGGAAGACGACACTCTGAACACAGAAGCAGATCTCTGTATCCTATGCCATGCTAGTTGTCAGTTGAAGAGCAGGGGAAAGGAGTATGAAAATTGAGTTTGCTAAGAACTTCAGCTTAGGAAACTGGTGCAATGCAATACTAAGAAGCTCAGGGAGTAGAGTTTGCATGAAAACTAGGTGGTGCTACATATGGCATGCTGGGGTTCGCAGACTTATTACTAAACCATCCTAACTTGGCACTGGTCATGGTTTGTTTCTTTAATTCTAGATTCTGATTCCTGATATATGCTATAGTTGTTTTTTCAAGCTAAACCATCATCTAAGAGGGCCTTTTTAAGGACTCACACAAGTAGATGGTGGACAGAAAAGGGAAGTTGCCCATATTGTGCTACACATAGATAGAAACTGGAGATTCTTCTGCATTAGTTTACACTCACAGTAATGTATAGTCACAGATCATACTGGTTTCATCCAAGGATATTGGTAGTATCAAGGATTTAACATTTCCAATGTCTACCATGTTTTTGACATTAGCAACATTTCTTTTCTCTCCCCCCCCCCACTTATCCATCTTCCTCCTTTTCCTCTGCCTTTTACTTTTTCTTTAATACCCGTTTCCCTGTCCACTTACCGCATGCCATGATACATAAAAGGAAAGTGTGCTGCCTATATACTGCCCCATAACACTTAAAAGCACTTTAACTGTGTCACAAGGCTATAACTAAGTAAAAGTTGTAAGTTTTATAAATATAGAATTATGTAAATTTTTATTATAAAGTCATGCTTTATAGGGCTTAAATGGATTAGTAGTATACCAGTATACTGTAATGCAAAACTTGAACTAGGACAATCTTTTTAATGAAAGTCACCTTTCTGGACTGGCGACATGAATTTACCAAACTTTTTTTATTTTTATTTCAGTTCACTTGCATAAGGTCACTATCCTTCAGGGTAGAAGTGGTTTACCAATATATTTTTTTCTAGTTGTGACTATTGCAAATATCATCAATTAAAACTACAGTTTCTGGAGACAGGTGTGTCACATGCTTGGGTGTTTATGCTGCCACCAGTTAAATTTCTCCCTATTTGACGTGAGTGTCTATCGAAATCGAGTCTCACACTTTCAAATGAATAATAGTAGTTTTTTTGTAACACAAGTTTTAATTACATTCAGCAATTCTGGTGTTATCTTCAGTTATGAATATCTATATTTATAACCCTATACCTATCTATATAGATCATTCAGATCCAATCTAACTAACACTATTCCATATCAAGTCCCTATCTATCAATACACAGGCTTGTACAAAGGTATATAAACACACATTGACTCCACCCACAAGCTCTTCTATTGGGTAGGCAAATGCCAGATCCTTACATCTTTCTAAGCAATAAATATTCATGGGCTAGGCTACAAGGTGCTCTTCAAATTCCTTCTATTGCAAACCTCTGTTGATTCACAGTCTTGTTAAAATAAACAAAACAGCCCTGAGATGGTATTTTAATGAGAATATGATACAAAACCTGCTTAAGCTATCAACTGACATAGTAGTAGAATCACTAGATTGTTTTTTAAAAGCTTTGTAGTTAACCCATTGTAATTTTAGAGGCAATGCAAATAGTGAGAAAGAAGAGGCAAAATTATTCATTCCCACACCATGTCTCACTGTATATGGCTTGATTTATATCAAGAAATAAGTTAAATAAGGACCAAAATATTTTCACACAATACAATTCAGAGCAAAACTTAAAAAATATATAAAGATAAATAATTTAGGGGCTAAATGAAATTTTCTGGATAGCCTCACAGGAAGGTCAGATCTATCTGGTATGAGCAACAACATTTCACTGTCAGACAAAATATCAGAATCATCAGAGAGCAATAACTGGAAAAATGTCCATCTAGTTGTGCCCCTAAAATATGTAATCAGTTTGGGATGCTAAAACTCACCTTCCATCCTAGACTCCTTAAATTGGATTTGACCAAATTCCAGGCAAAATTGTCTCCGTTCGAGCCAGCTTTGCATTTTAGCCTATCCAATCTCATAAGGTGGTGATGAAGACAAAAACGGAAAGGAGGATCATGTCTGCCAATCTGAGCTCCTCACATAAGTTGTAATAATAGGTCAAGTGCAGTAGATCTCATGTTATAGACTGAACAATATTACAGCATCCTGAGGCTATAGGCCAGTCTGTTTACATGTCTGTTGAACTCCAACATGGAGGTTGCCAAGGCCACCTGGCCAAGTGCCAGTCATATATGATCTGACACATGAGCAGCACCTTGTCAGGTCAGTGCAGCCTTGCTTGCTGTTTGAGTTCCATGAGTGTGAGTACTGAACAGGAGACTGTCCAGAATTATGAATCTAATCCAGCCCAGTAGAACTAATAAAATGAGAGAATCCTTAAGCTATAATTACAAATCTAATGTAACAGATCTAATAACATAAGACATCTTACAGCTTCAATCTACATTTCTGTGATATTATAGCCCCACACACTTCAATGTTATAGATCTAGAATCCTCCTGAGACAGTTGCTATTAGTGATTTCAGAAGACTTTCTCAAGCACTTGTAGCTTGTCAAAGGAACTGCGTGGCTTCAGACTGAGTTTAAATAAAAGAAGGAAGGGCAGCTGGGTTTTAAAGAAAGAACAAAAGAGGGTGGAAGGAAGGAAGGAATGAAACAGAGGTCTCAGCAGATGAGTGAGATGGGATATAAAATAAAGACCTACAGCAACGCAGGAGAACAGTAATGGTAATCCATTAGAACCCATGGAAGACAACAATGTGTCCCTGTGTGACCAGTTTATTATAACATTCTGTCCCTGCCAGGCAGTAATGAGTAACAGAATAGTCCCCTATTTAATATGAGTGTTTCAAAATCTGCTGCAGATATATCCTTACCAGCCCATACTAAAATTAGCAGACAACTCCGGGTACAGATCAACAATTAAAACCAAACGGTAGCAGTATGTTAGAATTGTAGACCTTAATTTTTGGTTTTGGTCATGTATACATCCAATTCAAGCAGTTCTCAGGCACATCACAACTTTGATTAATCTACACACATATGGTGCAAAATATCACCACATCTAATTGGGAATAATTCCTGAGGGAAGAACCTCTGTCACTGGATACAAGAGCAAGGGATTTCCATCCTTTGCAGATCCCATGAACTCATAATAGAATTACAGTATCTCTTTGTCTCTCTCCTCACTCCCAGACCTTTGACTCACATGAGAAGGTGTTTCCAAATGCCCAGAGCTCGCAGTGGGGGATAAATGAGAATAAAGGAAACTCTTTGCTCCTGGGCCCATTTCCATCATGGGCCCTCTTCCATCATTGCATTTACTCTGCCCACATCATCTCTAGTGGAAGGTCAGAGTACTGCTAAAACAACAATGATGATGATGACAATAACATCATCATCATCATCAACAACAACAACAACAACAACAAGGATTCTCTGGTTGATTGGTTGGCTCACTTACACATCTCACAAGTTATACTATAGCTAAAAGGCAAGAGAGGATAACCCCACTCCATAGAAACCTACAGAGGCCGTGGCATTGGTAAAACTACTCCCTAACTATCATACATGCTTTGATGCTCCTATTAGGCTGGCCATAAGTCAGATGTTGACTTGACAACACCTAACAATATCTGCAAGCCACACAGGATTCGATTTATACCATTCCAAACCCTCTGATGAGATCCAGCCCTCACCATGGAGGCCTCGATCTGCTCTGCTCATTTTCAGTTGCAGCAGATTGCTCCGCTTCACAACTCCCTTGATGCTGGGGCTCTCACCATGCTGGTTCATGTGCTCTTCATCTTGAGATTAGACTATTGTAGTGCTCTCTACATGGGGCTACCTATAAGGCTAATGCGGAAACTTCAGCAAATGCAGAATACAGCGGCCAGATTACTGACAGGTACAAAAACATCTGATCATATTACACCTATTCTGGCCACCCTGCATTGGCTATCAATTTGCTTCTTCATTGACTTTGAGGTATTGCTAGTGGCATTCAAAGAAATAACAGTTTGAGACCTTGCTACCTGTCAGAATGGCTACTCTGAAGAAATAATGCCCAAGTTACTCGCTCATCCCCATCAGGATGTTGAGGGTGCCCAGAGTGAGGCTCAAAAGGTGTTGGTGAAGAGTTGGGCATTCTCAGTGGTTGCCTCTCAACTTTAGAATCATCTTCCTATAGAAATCTACCTGGCATATATTTAAATGCCAACTTAAGACCTGGCTTTATATACTGGCCTTCCCTGAGTATGCAGTCAATGAAGACACTTAATTGTGTTCCATTTTGTCTGCCTCTGATTTGTTTTTCTTATCATTTATTTTTGATGTCTTGCTTGGCTGACTTTGTTATTTATAATTTTTACTTGATTTTGCCTTTCTTTGTATATTTGGTATCTTATAGTATTGTATTGTATGTATCTTTGTTGGTTGATGTTTTTATAATTAGTACTTTTGTTAATTGCTCACCACCAATGGTAGCCTTCATGCCAGATGGTCAGTAAATAAATCAAATAAATAAATACATAAATAAATAAATAAATTCAGAGATGTGTTTTATTTGGTTACTTAACTCTGAGTTGCTATTAGTTGCCATGAATGGCCTAGTTAGCTAGCTAGGGAATAGACACACACAGAAGGAAGCTGCTGCATTTACATAACAATGTTGAATATTACTTAGATGTAGAATTATTTGTGCAAATCAGTTGCACATCCATCCCTTTTTTTTAAAATGAGGAATTCTCTCAATTGGCTGTCTCAGAGCATGAATAGAGAGCTGGATCCTTATATCCCCACTTAAGTACTGTTGTGTAGGATTTTAGTGTTTGTGTGTTCATATGTATGTATGTTTGTTTTAAGTAGAAACCAGTAGGCACTCTGGAGTCTTAGACTTTGGAGCTGAAGACCTGCTCAGACTTATGCTTTTAACTATACATCCCTAATACAAGAGCTATTCAGCTTCAAAAAATGAGATAAGAGTAGTGTCAGGTACTATCTCTCACCCCTGAGCCTCCCTGCCAGATTTTGTAATTTTTTACAATCATTTTTCCTATCTTTAAGAAATGTCTTTCTCTCCCCAGTTGTCATGTGAAAGACTCATGCATACAGCAGGGGAAACTGATTGACTACACAGGGGAGAAAAGGAGACAGAGGAGGCACAAAGTGCTGTCAGATGCACACAGTAAACAAACTGGAAAACAACAAAGGGAAAAGCATGGCTTTTATTTAGTTTCTTACAGCTACAACAATCTTGGGTATTACTGGGGACACAGGTGAGTAAGAAACTGAAGTCAGATGTACACTGTTCTCTTTTGTCTTCAGAGTTGGCATTGCTCCAGTAAAAGGTATTTACCCTTGTAAAGTTCTGCTTTGAAGGACTGTGTAGGAAGAAATGTCCATTTCTCCCACTCTCCTGTTTAAGTAAAATCATACATCTTGCCTCTTAAGTATCATTTTATTCTTCATCAAGAACTGGAACAGTTTATTGTATGTTGTGTTTTCCCATTCTTCTGGTAAACATCATTCTGCGGATATCATTTTGCAAAGGCAACAAAGTTGCAATCAGATGGGCATTTGTCTCGCAGTTTGGTCCAGATCGAGCACAGTCTGATTCACTCTTGTTTCAATGACCACACAACGTAAGTACCATCATAAACCAGTCTATTCTCAATCAATTCCTACCTGCACATTTTTGGGTCCCTGTTACTTTATTTGATTAAGGACTGCTATGTTTTGGTTCAGTTCTAATGTGTGTGATTGCTAAGATTAAACTAAAATGGTTGCCTGACTATGCTTTTGGCAGAGTTTGGCAATTTTTTCTGCCAGCGGAAGCTAAGACTCAGGGAAACAAAATCCAAATAAAACAGCCAGAGTTTCTTAAAAGCAGCTATATTACATATGTACAAATATAACATAGTTTCAAAAACATTTTACCTCACATCATAGAGTACATAGAGACAGCATATCAATATAAATTATAAAGCATGGCAACTACGGATGGGCAGGAAACAGAAAAACTGTTTCATTTTGTTCTGTTTTTTGTCCCCCGCCTGCATTTTTTTATATCATAACAAAATTTTTCAAAAAATAGTTACTTACAAAACAAAACAAAACAAAATGAATCCCCCATGGCACCAGTGCTCTAGCTGGTGTGGTGGGGGATTCAAAAGCCTCCTCTCCACCGCCTCCCAGCTGATTTTGACAGCTCGATCCCAGCTGGGAGGCAGGGATGGGAGAAAAGGAGCAGCTGGGCAGAAGTAAATTCCCTGCCTGACTACTCCTTTCTCCACTGCCACCCTCACTGGCTGGTTGTGTGTGTTTTGGACAGTTAGTGCTGTGGGCAGTCCAGAAAACCACCCTGGGAGGAGGGGGGAGCATGGGAGAAGAAAAGAGGCAGAGGTAAATTCAAGCAGAGCTTCAATTTACCACTGCTTCCTTCCTTCTTCCTTGCGATCCCTGCCTACCAGCTGGATTTTTTTGATAGGTCAGGGTTCGGAGAGGGGGCACCCCTCCCTCCACATCCCAACCTGTCACAAAGCCCCAGGGGGAAGTGGGGGAGGGGCAAGATGCAGAAAGGAGCAGTGAGGGGTGCCATGACACTGCCTGTCACAGAACCTGAATCTGAGGGGTTCAATGGCGAAGAGCTGCTGGAGGAGCCTTGCAGCTCAACTCAGCAGGCAGCTGGGTCTGATGACTCAGCTGAAAGCATATCTCCTCCTCCTAGAAGGGCCATGAGCAGGATTCTGCAAAGACGTGCTACCAGGAGAGCTAGGGAAAGGGTCTTGGATGCTAGATGGGGAATCAGGTCTGGAAGCCCTGAGTACTAGCAGGAGCCTTTCCAGAGGTAAGGGTGTCTTCCCAGTTTTGGGATAAAGCTGGCAAGCTTAGCTTGAGCTCTCTGTGGGAGCAACACGTCATTTGAACTTGCAACCACGTTCCTGTCTGTGACCTTGCCTCTGTTTCCTGATTTTGGACTGGCTTCCTGGACAACGGCTTTATCGGTTCCCTTGGGTTTGGCATCTGGTTTCTGTGAGATATTCTGGCTTTGACTTGGACTGGTAATTGCTGGGAGTTGGATTCTGTTATCTATCTGGCTTTCCACTAAAGATATTGGCAAAAAACTGAACTCTGCTTGTGTGTGTGTTCTGTGTGTGGGGCTTGACAAGGGGGAAAACCCTGATCCTTTCTGCCTTTTCCCCCTCACCCGCCTACCAGCTGGGTTTTTTTGACAGGTTGGGATGAGTGGGGGAGGGTTGCCCCTTCTCCAAACCCCAACCTGTTAAAAAGCTCCAGCTGCAAGGCAGGGGGAGGCAAGAAACGCAGAAAGGAGCAAATTTTCCCTCACTGCTTCTGTGCTGGGGGCATGGAGGCAATTAGGGAGTTAATACCATAGAGTAAACTCCCTGATTGCCTCCACGGTCCCAGCACACTTTGCCAATTAACTACCCCAGCCCCTGAGATTCATAACTAAGTCCCCTTGCCCCCAGGTATTTCCAGATTTCAGGAGGTTCCCTAAAATAACTTTGGGAAGGTACCCCTGCTACTTTAGCGCCCCAAGTAAATTTTGATTGCATATTTTGAGTGTATTTTGAGTGCATTTTTTAAAAAAAATTGCACCCAAAATTACTTACCTTGGGGCAGCAAAGTAGCAGGGGTACCTTCAGAAAGCACTTTTATAACCCCCTGAAATTTGGAAACATTTGGGGTTAAGGGGACTGAGTTGTAAAGCTCCAAAGTTTTTATCCTAGGGGCACCCCCTTTGGAGCTTCATAACTCAGCTCCCTGACCCCCAAATATTTCCAAATTTCAGGGGCTTTCAGGGAAGAGCTTGAGGAAGCTCCCCTGCCATTTCCTCTAGAATGAATCATTTTGTTCTAGAGGAAAAAATAGTGTTTCATTTCTTTTGTAATGAAATGCTGATTCTCCATTTTGTTTCATTTCATTTTGTTAGCGAACGAAATGACAAAACAGCGTGACTTTTTCGTATGATGCCCATCCCTAATGGTGACATGGGTACCTTCTCACCAAAGGTCCAAAGGCTACTGATTTCTGGAGCTCTTTTATACTCATGATAACCAGCCAGAAAACTGGTTACATCATGCAATTGCATCTACCTTGCATCAGCTTTACTCATTACATATAATAATAACACCTGGCAATAATTAGAAAACTTATACACCTGTGTTACAATGACTCAGTATTATATACTGGAGTCCATTTTACAAATCAATTAAATATACATATGAAACACCTATAGACAACATATTCTGTGTAATCCAAATACAACATATTTTCCTCACTAATATTTGACAGCCTTTGCAGAAAACACACAATAGTCTTGAGTAGAGCTGGACACGAAACAGAAAACCGATGGTTCTGTTTGTTCTGTTTTGGGTCCACCCTCAGTTCGGTTCGGTTCAGTTTGTATGAATTTTTAAAACACAAATTCATACAAACTGAACCAAGCTGAACTGGCTTGGTTTAGCTGGATGGTGGCAGCAGCAGTGATCCCGGCTATGGTGGTGGCTCGTAAGGCCCTGGCAGCAGCCGCGCTGGGTGGTGGGAGGCCTTACCAGGCAGCAGGAGGCCTCACTGCTGCCTCCGGAGCCCCGGCCGTGGCCACACCGGGCAGCAGTGGACTGCCCCGCCTCCTCCTCCAGAGGCACAGCAGCAGCCGCTCTGGGCAGTGGGAGGCCTCACCACTGCCTCTGGAGCCCCAGCCGTGGCTGCACCAGGCGGCGGTGGACCACCCCACTGCTGACTCCGGAGGCCCAGTACTTTTAAAAAAATGTTCATTGATTTTTATTTTTATTTTTACGGCACCAACCACGTGGCCCCAGGGGCTGGGTCGGCCGGGTCGGCCCTTTTTGATTTTTATTTTTTATTTTTTATTTTTACAGCACCAACAATGCAGCCCCAGGGGCTGGGTCAGCACTATTATTATTATTATTATTATTATTATTATTATTATTATTATTATTATTATTATTATTATTATTATTATTATTATTATTATTATTACTACTACTACTACTACTACTACTACTACTACTACTACTACTACTACTACTACTACTACTACTACAGTGGTACCTTGTATAAAGGAATTAATTCATTCCAAATGGAATTATGTTAAGCACATTTTCCTTTATACAAATTCCCATAGGAATGAATTGAAAATGGAGTAATCCCATTTTTATGTTGTACGAATTCTCCCCATAGGCGATTATGTTAAGCAAATTTCCCCTATCTCTGGAATTGTTTATGTTGTACAGATTTTATGTTATACAAACTGTTTGTTATACAAAGTTCCACTGTATTATTATTATTATTATTATTATTATTATTATTATTATTATTATTATTATTATTATTATTATTATTATTATTATTATTATTATTATTAAGTTTTTAAAAGTCCCCAATGCAGGGGCTCTCCCCCCCCCAGGTGAGGAGGCTGGCAGTGACAAGGCAGGAGATTGGGGGGGGGGGGAGAAAAACAAAATGAAATGAAATGAAATGAAAATAAACAGAAATTTCCATTTTGCTTTGTTTCATTTTCCTTTGATGGTTTGGATTGTTATTTGTTTTGTTAGTTCTGGAAGCCCAGCAGCGTCCATGCCAGACAGCGGAAGGCCTCACCGCCACCTCCAGAGCCCCTCCTTCCTTCCTTCCTTCCTTCCTTCCTTCCTTCCTTCCTTCCTTCCTTCCTTCCTTCCTTCCACTCTAACTTTGGCCAGTGAGTCATACAATTCACTGAACAATCTTGTGTTGGTCAGTGTTCAAGCATTAACCCACCTCACTGGGTTGTTCTGAGTATCATGCCAGGAAAACAGCCATGTGCAACAAAGGTACAACAGACGTGTAACATATATAAAATAGACTGGGAGTCAGACAAGCAAGATAACAAAAAGCATTTGTAAATAGAGGATGTAATTGGCAGTAAGATGCCTTTGGGCCAAAGGCCACCTGCCTTGCATAGGTTGAGAAAAAAATCAGAAGGCTGACACAAGAGAAAGCATTGGCAGCAAACATTTACAGCAAATCTCTACAATGCCAGCAAACATCTACAGTATAATAAGGTGAGCCTTATTCCTCAGTCAAGAGTAAGGATAAAAAGCAACACAACTTAAAAACCCAACACTTCCATTTTAAAAGCAAGCTGTCAAGTTGCCTCCAATGTATGGTAACTAGAGATGGGCACGACTAGGGAAAATGACGTTTTCGAGTTGTCGTGTGTCGGAGGCAGTCGTTTCGGCTCGTTTCCGCTTTTTGCGAAATTTCGCAAAAATTAGTCGGTTCGTTTTTTCATTTTTTCGTTGTTGTTAGTACTGGTTTGGGGGGGTAGCGGGCTTCTGGAGGGAGCTGCAGGAGTCAGCCAGAGCCACAAGTGACGGACTGGCAGACTCTTTGCACCCGCTGTGTCTCACGTACTTGCATGTAGTGCAATGCAAGTAGATCTGGCTTAGGGTTAAGACAGGTTAGCGCAAGGGCTAGGGTTAGGCTAGTTACGGGTGAGGTTAGGGTGAGTATTGGGGTGCACCTCTGGGTGCCTCTCTGACCCACTTAGAAGGACAGTGTACTGGCGTATGGGTTAGGCTTAGGCTTAGGGTTCGGGTTTGGGCTACGATTAGTGGGCTGTTTATGCCCGATTGGCACATCCCAGAAGTCTCTGTGGTCAACCTGGCCAAGTGGCCATGCGATTGGTGGAAAATTTGCATGGTCCACTCCCATGGGCGAGCCCATCATTGCAAATGTGCAGGTGTAAAAAAATAAAATAAAATAAAATAAAATAAAATAAAATCAACGGAGACTTTTTTTTGCAAGAAAAACCCACAGCTGCAACTGTAAAAATTCAAGCATTTAAAATAGCTAATTTTCGCATGTTTCTGTGGTGCTTTGGTGGGGTTTTGGGCAACGATTTCAAAAAAATATTGCGGTCGCCATTTTGGATCCCCCGCACTGCATGGCAAGTGGATGCGCCCTCCCAGCCTGGTACAGTCAGCAAAACCTGGCCATGCGATTGGTGGAATGGCTCCAAAACTTTGCATGGTCCACTCCCATGGGCAAGCCCATCATTGCAAATGCGCAGGTGTAAAAAAATAAAATAAAATAAAATAAAATAAAATCAACGGAGACTTTTTTTTTTGCAAGAAAAACCCACTGCTGCTACTGTAAAAATTCAAGCATTTAAAATAGCTAATTTTCGCATGTTTCTGTGGTGCTTTGGTGGGGTTTTGGGCAACGATTTCAAAAAAAATATTGTGGTCGCCATTTTGGATCCCCCACACTGCATGGCAAATGGATGCGCCCTCCCAGCCTGGTACCAGCAGCGCAGCAGTAGCAATAGCCAAGGAGAGGGGGGCGGGGAACCCTCCCCAAATAAAACACCCTTCTGGCCTGGTAGGTGCCCTCAGACAGTTTTCGCCTACTTTTAGGGCCGGGAATAGGTTTTTTTTTAACTTTTAAAAACTTTTTTTCTGTGCCGCTTGGCATTGCGCGATCGCCGTGATGCAAGTAACGAGCACGACAAATCAGACCAAACTGTTCGTTCGTTGGTTCGAGCTCGAATTCTGGCGGAGTAATTCCCGTTACCGTTTCCATAGAGTAACGGATACGAGTAACGGAAACGGAAACGGGAATACCGCTAAGTCGTGCCCATCTCTAATGGTAACCTATCTCCATGGAGTGATTCCCAAAAGGAGACTGTCCTGCTCCGGTTCTGCAGTTCACAACTATGGCTTCCATTATTTGTCAATCCAGCTTAGTTCCGGGCTTCTCTTTTCCTGCTCTCTTCAACTGTTTTTCCCCCCAGCAACTCTTGACTTCTCATGATGTGCCCACAATAGTCTCAGTTTCATTATTTTTGCTTCTCCAGAGAGTTTGAGCCTGATTTGATTCATGCCCTTCTTGTCAGTTTACTTCCCAGTTGTCTGGAGCAAATGGAAAAATAGAATACCTCTGGGTTGCCAGAGTTCAAGAAGAAGGAGGCAGGACCTGCTTATGGCAGACAAGATTTTAGGTTGTGCTTGCTCAGGGTTTCATACTCGTAGAAGCAAGAAGCAAAGATGATTCCTGTACAAGTCGGACTCTTGCTACTTATAATGCTAGAAATCACTCAAGTCATTAATAATGGGATGGTTTTCAGGTTTTCTGCCTGACCATTTGAGTTTGATCTTTTTTGTGTCCTTCCTGCTGTTTCTTTTTCAAAAAGATTTTTGGGGTAGGGTAGGATTTTTCAATGCTATTATTAACCAATTCTAGCTCTGGGAAAGGCAAGATTAATGTTGCCCAGGCAGGAATACATACTTAGTTGTTTCTGTACTGACACCTGTGGCCAATCTTGGTAACAAATTATTGTTGTTAGTCAAAGAATGGCATAGGCACCATGCCAATTAGGGATGATACCATTCATGTTCTCATATTGTATAGACATTGTTTATATTATCAAATCTGGCTGAACAAGTTTCTATAGTGTGTCAGACCAGTTTGACTAGAGACATGGGGGGAAGAAGCACACATACGCATGTGTCACAATGATTCTATTGTAACACCATCAGGTCCTGGGGGAGGGAAAACCCCAACATCTTATAATCTCTCCAGAAGGTGTAGGAAAATTAGACATACCATTCTAGATAGGTAGATAATGAAGGCAGAAGAAAGAACAACTGTCAACCCATCTAGTACTTTAATTGCGTAGGTTCTTGATAGAATAGAAATAGCAAAAAAATAGGATTCAACAAAATAAGGAACAAAATGCAACACACCACAGTCTATTCACAACCAAATAGTTTCCATCCAAAATATAGAGAAAGGCATTCTTTGTTTAATACCTGTCTCAGATGCCACACTTCCAGCTGTGAGAGATTTTGATCTTCTGTCAGATACAGGTACTCCAGCTGCTTTCCTATATCTAGGTTTCTCATGAATAATTTCTCATCCTGAAAAGAACGAGCCAGTTTTAAAATAGATGTATACCGAGGGTTATTACCAAAGCAGGATTGAGGCAGCTTTGCCAAGTGAGAGGCTTTTCTGGGAGATACCTTGCTCTAAGAGGGGCCACGTGGCCTTGGGGAGACACCATTTGCCCTCGACAAGGTTTCTCTTTTGGCCATCTGTCGCGCAGAAGTCATCCAGCAAAGCAATGTGAGTAGGGAAGGTACAGAGGCCTAGGGTGACCCTCTTGGGACCATGCCCACCTTGAAGGTGTCAAGACCTCAGGAATGTCACTGCATTCTTCTGTATGACTCTCGGCGGTATTACTGGTTGAAGCAAGGCAAAGGACCAAGACACCTGTTTCAACAGAGAGACTGCCTCTAAAGTTGCATTTTGTTTAGGTTCTTTGAGGCTGCATGAAAAAGCCCTTGCTGCCAGATGGGCACTCTACAAGTCAAATAAATAAATAAAGAAACAAATAAGAGCAAGGTATTTGGGTTTTTTATTTTATTTTTCATAGACACTCCCAGCCAATGTAGAAGATTCACTGCAGTGCTCATAGGACCAAATCTAATCCTTGCTTACAATAAGGAGAGAAGGAGAAGAAGGCTGTCTGGTGGCATTGATGGCTGGGATGTGTTTTAGAGGTAGCCCAGAGGAACCCCCACAATACAGCCCACTGGCATAGCCTGTTTTCAGTCTATGTGCCCTGAATTTACAGCTAGTGAACAAACAGGTCTTCCAACTGCAACTATTCGGGGCAAAGAATATCGGTTTTGTTTTGTCTTGCCTTATTACTTGATCTAGTAGCTTTAGGGCCTTCTCAGTGGTTGCTCCCCAGTTATGGAACCATCTACCCCCTGAAATTTGGCTGGAACCTTTGCTTCAAACTTTTAAAAAACTATTGAAGACCTGGTTGTACAGAATGGCCTTCCCTGATTTAGTAAGGCACTATTTTTACCACTTTTCTTGGCTCCCCCCCCATTTTATCAATCTGCCATTTTTATCTTAATTTTATCTTAATTTTTAGTTTTTGCTGATTTATGTATACTTTATTTTATTATGCACCCTGTATTTTGGTTTTTAAAATGTATTCCTTTGTTAAATCACATGTTGTAAACCGTCCAGAGTAGCCCTAGATCTAGATGGTCAGTATAAAAGTCAAATAAATAAAATAAAATAAAATAAAATAAAAAAAAGAAAATAAAATAAATAAATAAATAAATAAATAAATAAATAAAGTCATATAGGCTTACATCTTTAAAATTTGGAAAAGAATTCCTACTTTGAAAACTAGTGTGGGTGTTAGCCTGGAGCGGCATTCTTGAAAACATCCAGGTTTGTAATATTAAAACATAACAATTTTTAGGGGTGGTGTGGGGGTACAGATCTTCATGAGAGTAACTACAGGGGGGGGGGAGAGAAGGGAAGGACAAGTTGTCTGCTTCTGAAGAGCATAGGAATCCAGACACAATTAGCGAGAGAACTGTGGCAAAAAGGAACTGTGTCTAGTGGAAGGAAGGAACAAGAGATTTCTGTGTAGGGAAGAAAGTAAAAACAAAAGACAAGGGAGCTTTATCACTGGAAGACACCGTCTCCATTAATGCTGATTATTGCTGCTGGCCCCTTTTAAAAAGCTGGTTCATGACGGCATGGGGAGGAAGGTGCATTACACTCCTTCCAACTGTGCCTTCTGCAGTTACCCCCACCTGTTCCTTTGCCCTCAATTAGGGATCTAGATCCTGACCCAGTTCATCTTCATGCTCTAAATGAGAAAGTGCAGGAAACATTTGCCTTACCCTGAGATGACGAGATGCTTTCATCATTTTAGACAAAATCCATGCATTTTTGAGACAATTTTTTTGCAAATTTGGTGAACACACCAAACATAAAACTGCATTGCGTCTTGCCTTGTTGCATGTACTGTTCACCAGCAGAAACCCTGGGGGTATTGTTTGCATCTTCCAGAGAAGTTAACCAGTCCTTTTGTCCTTGGCTTGTATGTGTGTAGCTTCACAAAGGGAAAAGAGGCTAGAGAAGATTGATGCTGATTCTGAAAACAACTGGAGGGGGAAAATGTTTGATATCTTACTTTTGTGCTGGATATAGGATCTCTTGTGCATAGCTTGAAAATTCCTGCTAGAGTGTCTCATCTTATTGAGAAAAAATTCTATACCAAACAAACAAATTTATTTGTGTGGCCTTAGCAATTACAGATTAGAAAAACATTAAAATACAGAGATATTATCATCATTTACCATAAAGACAAGGGGCGGTTCTGCCATTGGCTCGTCCAGTGCCAGGGCTGCATTGCCCCCCCCCCGGCCTGGTGAAATAATGCGAACTGCACTTAACGGAGCCTCACAAGCCTCATGGGGGAGGGGAGGGCACACTATTTTTTACACCTCCATCCAAAATCCAGTTTTTTCCTTATACAAATCATTATCCAAACCTATAAGATGACTCTGCCACTTCCTTTGCATCCTTTGACCTCTCTTCTCAGTCTTTTCCTGTGACACTGACCCATGTCATTTATTTCATTTATATTTCCACAGGAAAAGTTTCTGACAGAGGATTCTTGCTTGTAATTTAAAGGCATCATGAAGATATCCTATCCCTTTTCCTTGGTATATCTTCTCTAGAAAGAAGGAAAGCAACAGAGAATAGGGAGACTTGGGAGGACTGCATTTTGACGTCTATCATGCCCTGATTCCTCCCAGGCCCAGCCCATTGTCACAAATGAGGTAGCATGCTAACCCCCGTCTGACATCCTCCCAGGTGGATATTTACTTGAGCTCTGGAGGCCTTGATCTGAGCCAACCCACCCTCACGGCTCCCATTGGCTTTGACTCCACCACCCCAAAAGTCACTTTGGCTGAGAAAAATTACAGTCTTGCTCTGAGGAAACCATTTGAATTAAGGTGGTAGATTCCTGCACTTGATTTCAGATATAAACTTTGCAAGGTGTCCTTCAGTCCAGGAAGCAGGAAGAAGAAGGCTTTTCAGGATGGTTGTTGTGGGATGGTGAAATAATCAATCCATCTCATTTTTAAGAAGAAAGTTCCAACATAAGAGATTGTGCATTTGCTACCTTTTTCCTTTCTTTCTGAAACAAGAGGCAGATGAGAAATGAATGGATTGAAGACCTAAATTGATTTGGGGGCAAGACTGGGAGAGGTAATGCATATGGAGGAAATATCTTGGTTACTGGGTGGGATGGTATAAATTAAATGAATCTCAATACATTAAATTAAGATGACTTTATTTAGAATTGATTGAGGTGATAAGTGGAGTAATTAATTAGCAAGTTTAATTAATTAAATTAATTAAAGAGGGATTGAATTGATTTGGAACAGGATCTAGTGGGAAATTAATTTGAGGGTAAATTGGGATAAATTAATAGAAGAGGAAATTATTTGGGTGATGGGGTAGAATGCAAATTAATGGAATAATTTGTTTTGAGTGAGTTGGGTGGAATATTAGTTGGAATCCCTTCAGTGTAAATTAAATTCCAATATTTCTAAATGCACAAATACACACAAAAATGTATTATAGGTGTATATGTCAATTTCTGAGTATTTAAGAATGCCCTGAATGTACTTCTATCCATTGTCCATAAGATGTGTTCACTGCAAGTATCAAAATGTTTGTAACCTATCAGTTCAATAATGCCACTTGGGTACAGATGTTGTGGCCAAGATGCAGAAGGATAGCCAACACAGTGGGATCAGGATAGCCCTCCCTGCTGCTATTGCTACCCTTTGCAGCACCGAAAACCTTTCTCAATCCTCATTCTCTGCAGCATTTTGAGGCTGTACCATGGGGCTGCAGGAGGAAGGAAGGAGATCACCAATTGTGACATGGGTGCCAAGAGCCCATGAAAGGATCCTGGCCCCGGAGCTGGTGATTTTAAAGGGGAAAGTCTCATGCATTATCCACACCTGATGCCTCCATTTAAGCCTAGCTTTAGAAAGCTGCTTGAAGGGCAGAGTTTCTCTTTCCTTACCATTGGCCATTGTCTGGATAAAAGCACAGTGCAACGAGTGCCACATAACAAAACTTTGAGTGGAAAAGCAGCTGAGATTTGATTAGTCTTTTGGATTTCAAAGCCCCCTAAAGCTATGAACCAATCTAGACTTCTGTGAGGTAGATACATTAGTAGTCACAACAGCTGGAGGAAATTTGCAAATGTTTCCACTTACATTTTGCCAGTTAACTTTCCTAATGGTTTTTTACACACAAAGCACTATGAAAGCTCCATAATTGAGACAGACAGACACTTAAAAAAATTTAACAAGGAAATTAAGTTTTACCTGCCTTAACATAATCATTTGCCATAGCCTTAGAACATATGTGCCTGCAACTGCAGTGCCAGATTATCACATGATTCTTTGATTTTATGCCTGGCATTTGAATTACCGCCGTTGCAAAATGCAAAGGACACAATGCTCAGCCAGGCTAACAGCTCTCTCAGGGAACGGCTTTGATCAGAAAAAAATGTGGAAGGGGAGGGTTAGTCCCACTACCTTCATCCGTTTGGGCATGGCAGCGGAGGCACAGAGGCTTTTGAGGTTAAAAAGCACTGGGAGATTCCATAACAGAAGGCTCTGTGTACTTGGGCCTGTTCTGTGTTTTGAAATATCCGGATGTGTATTTTGAAACTGCATTGTTCATGTTTCGAGCAGGACAACTTTTATAACACTTGCCACATGCTGAAATCCAATGCTTCTCTTCTAGAGAGGCTCTAGCCACTATCTAGCTGTGGCTGATGAGGTATGACTGATTAGAGGTCTCCATGTGAAAAACTGAAGTTTCCACCAATGCCTTTATCAATGGCAATGTGCAGTGACAATTAAGAAGCGGCAAATGGAGTTATTTAAACTCCCCCACCCTCTCGTTCGCTGTGTGCGTGCATACTGTAGTGTATATTCTTGGTGCTAACTGAGTGCTATTTGAAAGATTTTGCCTAGAAGCATCCACCACCAGATACTAGCTATAAATGGGAACTGCTAAGCTCTGCTAGTGGTACAAAACAATGCAGAAAATAAGCAAGGTATATAGGAAGTTCAAAAGTAACAGGAAAAAAGCACCAAATAAAGTGAGATAAGGGGAACATCATATCAATTGGTGGAATAACGTCAGTAACATTAGTGCAAAACCCTATACTTTAAAGAGACAAAATGTTGTGTAAGGGCTTGTCTCCATGGGCGCCTGCTGGTGTGAGCAGATGTGAGCTGATCAGGATCACTTATGTGCCATTTAGTGAGATCACCCAGGCTGGAAATGAACCCCCCCTCACCCCCCCCAAAAAAAGCATAGCCCTCCCAGAGACCCAGAAAGGCAGGTAAGGAAGAGCTTTCTTGGTTGAGAACTTTTTAAAGCAGTATTAATACCTAAATTAAAGAAGCTATATAATGAAATTTTGAATGGAGAACAAATTCCGAGATCTTGGACCCATTCTTTAACTATTTTAATTCCAAAACCTAATAAAAATTTAATGGATATCGGGTCATACAGACCAATATCCTTATTAAATCAAGATGCTAAGATTTTCACAGCAATTTTGGCTAAAAGAATGAATAAATTTATAGCTAAATATATTAAAGAGGATCAATGTGGTTTTATCAAAGGTAGACAAATGGCAAATATTATTAGAAGGAATTTGAATGTTCTTTACGAAATGAGTAAGAGTACTACTAAAGCTGGGATGTTATCTCTAGATCTTTATAAAGCTTTTGATTGTGTTCAATGGCCCACATTAAAAATATTGTTAAAAAAATGGGATTTGGGAAATCCTTTTTGGGAGTAATAAATCAACTATATTCAACGGGCACTTCCTCAATAATAGTTAATGATGGATTGACTGAACAAATCACTCTAGGCCGAGGAACTAGACAAGGATGTCCTCTTTCTCCAGTCCTTTTTGTATTGTTATAGAGCTCCTGGCAAATGCCATAAGGGACGACAAATTTATTAAAGGTATAGGGAAAGATGGGGCAACTAAAATTAGTTTATTAGCGGACGATGCTCTTTTGACTATTGTAAACCCAATAGAGAATATTCAAAGAGTAAAAACTCATTTAGAAGAATTTGGAGAAATAACAGGATTATGTGTAAACTGGCAAAAATCAGAGAGTTTATTCTTCAATTATGGAAAACATGACTTAAAGATGATTGAAAAATCTGGACTTAAACCGGGAAAAAGCATTAAATATCTAGGATTAGAACTCCATAAAGAATTTACTAAAACTAAAGAAAGAAATATTTCGAAATTAGAAGAGGAGATGAAAAACAAATTAATATCCTACTCTAAACTAAAATTATCGTGGTTTGGCAGAATTGCATTGATAAAAATGAAAATACTTCCAAAAATTAACTTTATTTTTAAAATGTTACCGGTTCAGTTTTTAGAAAAGGAAATTAAAACTCTCCAAGACATGATAAATAGGTATTGTAATGCAGGGAAAAAATCAAGAATAAATAAAAGTCTATGGTATAGATCTCAGAAAGAAGGAGGAATAGGTATACCCAATATAAAAAATTATTATATAGCCAATCAACTTAGTTCTTTGGGGGAAATTCTTTTAAACCACAGAAGTTAATATGGTGGGAGCAAGAGTCTTTGGATATAAAGGGGGAAATAAACACATTTTTATTCACGGAAGTTAAAAACAAAGTAAAGATTGACAACCCCTATTGAATAGTTTAATTGCTACATGGAGAACATATAGGAAAATCTTGTCTCCGAAGGGATCCCCACTGGCTTTAGTTACTGACTTGGAAAGCTTTCCAGACAACTTGAAGCATTATTTGGAGTTATTTAAAATTAAGAAAATAGCTAGACTAAAGGATTGGATGCTCAAGATTAAAACAATTCAGGATATAAAAATATTTTGCAACCCAGTGATCTAACATGGTTAAATTATATTCAACTAGGAAAATGGATAAAGGACTGGGGAAAGAGAAATAATCAAATCAGAGAATGCACAAAATTTGAACATTTCCTACTATCGCTTGAGTCTGAACAGGAAAATTCAGAGAAAGGAATAACACGTAAAATATATAAAATACTAGGGGAATTATCAGAAATGAAGGAGTTAAACACCTTGAGAGAAGTTTGGAACCAAGACCTTAATGTACAGATAGAGAAAGAAGACTGGAAAAAAATTTGGAATATGAGAATTTTGAGATCATTGTCAGTCAGGATAAAAGAAAACTACTTCAAATTGGTTTCCAGATGGTATTTAACCCCAGTAAGACTAAATAGAATGAATCCTGCTTACTCTAAGATATGTTGGAAATGTGAAAAAGAGCTTGGTACTTACTTGCATCTTTGGTGGGAATGTGAAATAGTCCAAAGGTTCTGGAAAAAGTGTTTTTAGAGCTAAGTAATATGATTAAGATGGATATAGATTGTAATCCAGAGATAGCATTATTATCATTGTTAACAAGTAAAGATTATGTTGTTACAACAAAGGAACTAATAGCAAATTTTATGACAGCTGCTCGATTAATTATAGCAAAAAATTGGAAGTCAAAACTAGAATTCAAGATGGAAGACTGGTATAATGAACTTTGGGATATAGCTATAAACGATAAACTCTCCTGCAGTTTAAAGGTTAAACGAGGAGAAATGAAAAAAGACATTTTCTACGATATCTGGGGTAAATTTTTAGATTATGTACTAGTCGAAGGAAAAGGGAAAGAGTCCACGAATATCTCACAACAATTCTGGAGAAGAGAACTTTAAGAAGACTACTAGAAGAATAGAAGATGGAGCAACGAATAAGAATGTATGGATGGACCCGTGGGATGGGGGTGCACTTATATTGTTTGTTGTAGTTTTTTTTTACTTTCATTTTTATGTCGTTGTATGTAGTTTAAAATTTAATAAAAAAACATTAAAAAAAAAAAAGAGAACCTGTGTGGTGCAGTGATTCAAATGCAGCACTGCAACTCAGGAGACATGGGTTCAAATCACTCTTGGCCACTGGGTGACCTTGAGGCAGTCAACAGTCTCTCAGCTGACCCAATCCTAGGGTCAGAAGTAGCAAGAATAACATGTATACATGTTTTGAGGGAAGTCAGGTGGACTGCTTTGTGCACTCTAAAGAAAAGGGAAGATAGAAACATAAGCAAACCCAGGGTACTGCTTTCACTAATGAGGTGGTATATAAATATGAATTAAATTAAATAATCTACCATTTTTGAGAGGATAATTGGAAAGGCAACCTTGTACAAAACAGAAACCCATTGCTTGAAAAAATGAGAACTACCCACTAGTTTACAAATTATTGTAAATGATTACCATAATTTGCACCTAAAGATGCATATCTCTATAAAAGCTGGAGTTTGGTTTTGTTTTATTAGAATTTTCTCTAAATAGCTGGGAAAATATTTGGTGCAATAAAACCCATGGATAATAGGTCAGTGACATGCTTCCAGCATGTTAACTATTAAAGGGAACTCTGGGCAGAGGTCTACTGTGCCTCAGTGCTTCTCTGAGTATTGCTATGCCCTGTTTTTGAGCCGCCCAAGATCAGCTGTCTCACCACTGTTGGAAACAGCTGTCAGGGAACCTCACAGTGAACCCAGAAGGAAGCTTTTATGATGTTAACCCACTAGATCTCAAGGAGATCCCTTTGGAAGCTTTTTTAAAAACAGTTATGAATTGTTGCTAGCAACTGTCATGACATTTACAGTCACATGTTATTAGAACTGATATAGTACTTAACATAAGAGTTTGCTTCTGGTCTTAGTAAGCCAAATGATCCATAAAAGGAGTAAAATTATCTGGCATTTTGTGGGGGAGGCATGTGTCCAAGGGGTCACCGATCCCCTCCATTCACATGATCAAATATGGATCAGGTGTTCAGAATTCATATTAGCAAATTTGATCTCTATGGGTGAGATTACTAACAGCCATTTGTACCTTAAGCTACATTCTAAAAGAAGAGACCATATCACAGGGTTTGTATAATTAGAGCATGTGCATGCAGTGTTGTTCCCTGAGCAGCTGTCTTGGCTGGGTGAGAGTTTTGAGAGGCTTCCCAGTGAAACCAGATCTGCCACTGGGCAGTGAACACGAGCCCCTTCTCTCATATGTCCCTGCTGACCGTGTTCGAATGAACCCAAGAGAAGGGGCTCCTCGTAAAGCAAGCTGTCCTTCGAAATCCCTGTGGATCTGTTAACAAGAGCACTGAAAGCAGAGCCAAAGCAGAAGGTAGGGATATGAGTACTCGTCACCTGAGGTGTCATGTGATAAACCTCTTCAAGATGTGCTTACGGGTCTGCAAAAAGGACAAAATATGCTAAATAGGAGGGAACAAAAAGAAATGTCTGTTCCTCCCCAGATCACCAGCATATGCAACTCTGTAGCAAAAAAATAACTTTTTAAAAAGTGGGAGGGCAATGCAGATTCTGTGAGAAGGGAAAAGGGGTTCTGTGGTATATAAAAATTATGCAGATTTATATAACTGTCTTTTTATTCATAATGTTACAATGGCATTTTTTTGTTTGTCATGAGGGTACCCAGTTGAGGTAGCACATGAAATCCAACCTGTGACCCCAACATCCAATCTCTCGGGTTTTGGAGATTCCACAAAGCATCAGCAGTCTTCCTTTAAATTGACCTTTCCAGGAAAAAGAGAGTTTTGTAAATGGAAGCTGTGATTCTCACAAAGAGGTACTTTGTGTTTATTCACACAGAGCATTATCTTTACTGTAACTTAACTATGATCCCATGGCATCACCACACAAACGCACAGGCTCCACTATTCACCCCTGAACTCTGCGTTACAGCAGGCTTGTCTGTGGTCAGTTACATCATGTAAGTTCACAGCAGAGCAGCTACAGCTGCAGAAAGAGCAGGTCATCAGTAGTGTATGGTGCAGTGGGCATCAGGAGGTATCCTGAGGATTTTAAAGCTCGAGATCAACAAACATGCCTGGTTTCTTATTTTCTTAAGTTCATTCTATCCCATTTCCAATAATCTTGATTTTTCATTAAAATTTTGCATACATTACAACATTCTGTATGCAACTTTATCTAATACATATATTTTTCCAGGATTATACCCACTGTTTGCATACTTCCCTTAATATATTATTCACTAGCACATCTGAATTGGCAAACAACATACAGTATTTGTAAAGGTGCAAATACTGACATCTCTTTAAGACTGTATTGATTTGAGAAGTATAATCAGAAAGATATAACACCAAAAGAACAAATGTTTAGTCCATTCTTTATTTAGTTATATAATTGCAAAAAAGATTGTGTGTGTCTTAGTATAACAAAATAACATTGATAGACATGTTGCCATTGTAATTACAGGTATATGCATAATAAACAAGAACAACTCCAATTATTGGAAACAAACATAGGAACATAACAGGATAGAGTTCTATTTTAAAATAGCTGTCAAGTTGTTGTTGTTGTTGTTGTTGTTGTTGTTGTTGTTGTTGTTGTTGTTCAGTCGTTCAGTTGTGTCTGACTCTTTGTGACCCCATGGACCAGAGCTTGCCAGGCCTTCCTGTCTTCCACTGCCTCCCGGAGTTTGGTCAAATCCATGTTGGTTTTATCGATGACACCGTCCAACCATCTCATTCTCTGTTGTCCTCTTTTCCTTTTGCCTTCAATCTTTCCCAACATCAGGGACTTTTCCAAGGAGTCCTCTCTTCTCATGAGGTGGCCAAAGTACTGGAGCCTCAGCTTCAAAATCTGTCCTTCCAGTGAACATTCGGGGTTGATTTCTTTCAGGATGGATAGGTTTGATCTCCTTGCAGTCCAGGGGACTCTCAAGACTCTCCTCCAGCACCACAGCTCAAAAGCATCGAATCTGCGGCGATCGGCCTTCTTTATAGTCCAGCTCTCACTTCCATAGACCAGTACTGGAAAAACCATAGCTTTGACTATCCTGACCTTAGTTGGCAAAGTGATGTCTCTGCTCTTTAGAAGAACATTATTCAATTCATCAAAAAGCCTCTGGTTTTGAATGTGGGACATTGTGCTTCTGTACTCACAATTCAAAAAGTCAGGAAATGGCCCCATGTTGCGGCACAATATCATGCCCACATTGCCAGCAAGAAAAAAGATTTCAAGTTTTACATAGCAAAGGGAAGCCTGAATGTTGACAACACCGATAGCACCACTCAAGATGGTCCACAGGATACCCTCTTGTGCCCATGACATTCATAAAGTGACATCACATAAGGAAAAACTGTAGAAGCTGACTCCTTTTTTCATTACTTAACCGCTTCTCACTCAAATGCAAAGCAACTGTCAGGGCTGTTTTTCAACAAGTATGAATGATAGTGAACACAAGAGGGTATCCTATAGACCAGTGATGGCAAACCTATGGCACAGGTGCCAAAGGTGGCACTCGGAGCCCTTTCTGTGAGCACCCGACATCGCCCCTTCATAGCCACCTGTATACAGGTTAAATTACTGTATTGGCACTTTGCAAAAAATTAGTGGGTTTTGAATTAACAGTTTGGGCACTCAGTCTCTAAAAGGTTCACCATCACTGCTATAGACCATTATTTGATTTATTTCAGTTAAATCTGCATACAGAAAAAGTTGCCAGTGTCTGCATGGGTGGGGTAAAGAACAGTTTTAATTTTTAAAAAGTCATAACTTAAACATTGTTTGCCCAAATGCCCCCAAATTTAGCAAAGATCTAGGGCAGATGGTTTGCTTGTGAATTGTTGATCTGCTCTGTTAAGTGATATCAACTGCTGTGCTCTTGTGCAGCAATAACCTATGGATATTATATGCTGTGTGACATAGTATGACCTCATTTCTACACCTTGATGTACAGTATGTATGTATGTATGTATGTATGTATGTATGTATGTATGTATGTATGTATGTGATATAGTTTTAAATGTCACTGTTATAGCAGAGCAGTGTGTAGAGAAATAATAAAATAATTAAAATGTAAATATAAATATGAATATATAAATAATAAAAAGCTAAAAGGTCACTAGAACAACATGTAACAGCAAGATTGGAACTGCATTGTCTTCTCTTGGTACCAAGAAAACAATGAAGTACATGACATAAGGCTCTGGGAAAAGGTCTCTGCTAGGGTGCACACCACCATTTTGAATGCCTCAGGCTGGTATGCATCTCAAATGATAAGGCATTTGTACAAGGCTCCTGAATGAAGTACCAAGATTTTAACAGATTGATATTGAGAGATGTAGTCTTTCAGGTAACTATGTCCTCAGCCATGCAAGGATTCCCAGATGAGAAGCAGTATTTTGAACAATACCCTGAAAATCAGCAAGCCCCAAAGCCTTATGCTACCATAACTTACTTACTGAGTAGCACAGTGGTTCCCAAACGTGTTTCTGCAGGTACTTGTGGACTTCAAATCCCTGAAGCCCTAGCCAGCAGGACCAATGATCATCTGGGAATTGTGGCAGCACCTGGGGACCCAAGAGTTTTAACCACTGTGATAAAGAGTCTACATGGATCTTTTAATGACACAGTTGTTAGCCTGGGGTTGGAGATTTCAAATGTTTATTTTATTTTGTATATACTCAGATTCTGTCATATGTTACATATACTATAATTAGTAGTGAACCTTGGTTATTTGGGATTCCCAAAGGCATTTCAAAGGAGTGATGCAATACTTCTCCCTTACCAACAGATTCACTTTCATTGCAAATAGTGTGAATGATCGGACTATCAACAGGCCTTCTAGCAATCATCACTGAAGTAGAACACATTGAAAAATCTATAGTTGGCCTGGCAAACTTTCCTAGTTTTCATCCAAGGATGTTGCAGAATTATCCCTGCTCTGAAATCTCCCAGCCTCCCTGACACCCACTGATACCATTAACAAACCCAGTACTGTAATATGTTTTAAATATATGCATCATGCAGGTCACAAGTCCTGTAGCTGTTCTCTTGCATGTATTCTAATACTCTCCATTAATATTATTGTTGGATGTGATCCACATGCCCACATAACAAACACTTGGTGTCTTTGTTTGCCACTCACAAACATGCAGCTACCTCCATTGGATAATATTGTTGCAGAGGCTATGTGAACATTTGGTCCATGACATTCCACTCTCTTGTTCCTTTCCTGCATGCAAGCTTTCAGTTGATGTCTCAATCCCTGAAGGACAAAAACATGTGTCAAGTCACTTTCATGAAGTCTTAATGAAAAAAAAAGAATAATGCTTTTGTGAGATTTTAGATGGGGCTGGAAGCTCGCAACATTTTGTGATATACAAATCCTGTTTATCATGAGTAAAACCATTTTTATAGCACAGCATGGCAAAATCATGTTATCATGCTAATTAAATCTGAAATGATAGGCAACTAGAACAGGTATTCATTTGCTAAGTATGAAGAAATAGACTTGCCAACGAAAACCCACATTAAAATACAACAGTTAGTCTTTAAGGTACCACAAGGTGTCTTCATAATTGTTTTCCCTTTTTTGTTTGTTTGCTTTAGCTCAGGGGTGTCCAAACTTTTTGCAAGAAGGACCACATTTGGCAAGGTGTACATGTGAGGGGGGGTGACCATTCAGCTGCATCTGGCCCCCGGGCCAGACTTTGGACACATCACTATAACATGTAAAGAGGCAGGGAGGACGCTGCAGCAGAGGAGCCGGAGGGCGGGTAGGCTGAGCAGGTGGCTGGGGGATGGACAGAGAGGGCAGGCAAACTGTAAAACTGCAAGCTGGTGCCTCCATCCGGTATGGGGAGGGGCCAGCTGGCAGTGATGCATGACAGGCTGAGCTGGTGGAGAGATGAGGCTGCAGGCCACTCGAAATTTAAAAATGGGCCGCATTTGGCCCCCGGGCCTGATTTTGGACATGCCTCCTTTAGCTGATATTCATCTGCTGGTTAATGTAGCAAATATGACTTTGGACTGCTGTGGTTGGAACAATGGGAATGTGTGTACTTATAAAGCCATTCTTGGGAGAACAGTAATAGGCAGGAGGTACTGGACACTTCTGTTGCCAACTGCTTAGTCTCTGAAATGGTTCCAGCAGCTGCTGTGACTGCTGAACCCCACTCCCTCCAGTTTAGCTCTAAAAGTACAAAACAGGCACACTGAAAGAGGGGCTGTAAGCAAGGAAAGCAGCCCTTTTGCTTGTGCCAATCTTATCTCTCCCTTCAGATCCTACCTTTGCATGTTCCCATTTAGCAGTTACAGAGACCTATGTGTGTAGGGAAAGAACTATGGCTTGGTAAGAGATCACATGTAAGTGTTCTCTGGTTCCTTTCCCATGCTCATTGGTTGAGAAAATTAGCAGACAACAGAAAAGGCCAATTCTTTGAGGTCCTGGAAAAATGTTTGCCAGTCTGAGGATGTAGAATGCACAAATACTGTGATTTGATCACTATTGTAAGTTTGACATGGTATTAGAATGCATCTTACAGACATGACACTTTGACAAGAGAGGTGCTCCTTTAATCATATGGGGGTTCTCATTCAAAAACACCTTAAGCCTGTCAAAATCTCATGAGGGCTCCACTAGATGGCAGTAGCTATGAAGTTTTAATTGATAACAAAAAGCAAGGGTAGCCATGTTGGCAATAAAAAAAATCCAAATTTAATAATATGGCAATGCATTTATAAGGCCAACTAAAATGGCACAAGAATGTGTACAAACATGTAAGACGTTCAGACCTGTTCATCAGTTGAAATAAACAATGCAATTCCTGATGTAGTTCTCATTCCTCAACCTCTTTTGCACAGAGAAGCTTGGCAGTTTCACTGAAAGGCCTGGTAAGGAGTGGGCCTTCCAACTGAAGGCCACAACTGGTTGTGCAAGGCTAGATCATGACCTTAAATAATGTGAGTGTGTGTGTTGGGCTGTAAGTTGGAATGGATTTATAGTGGCCCCAATACAGCTTTCAAAGTGAGTGAGATATTTAAGAAGTGGCTCTCTAGATTTCCATACCCAACCGGGGATTCGAACCCTTTTCTCCATAGTCCATCTCTCTATCCACTACACCACACTTGGACTCCAGTTAATAAGAAGGTGTATATCTTAAAAGCTTTATTTCACTTTATTGCATTGTATCACATGATTTTATCAGTGTCTCTCCACTGAAGGTTGGATAATACACATTTTAAGTTTAATTAATGTACAAATATTTGGACAGGTGAACAATTCTAAAATAAAGTGAGGGTGACAGGTAAAAAAGCAATCAAATAAATGGTAAACAGATATGGAGGGAAACAGGTACAGCGGAACCTTGACTTATGTCATTAATCCGTTCCAGAGGTCTAGACTTAAGTCAAACATGACTTAAGTCAAACGAACTTTTCCCATAGAAAGTAATGGAAAAGTGGATCAATCCATTCCAGATGATGAAAAAGACACCCAAAAACAGCAATTTAACACAAATTTGACGGGGATAGGAGATTCCTTCCGGGTATGTAAATGAAATGTCTCTTCAAAGAGAGGAGGCGGCAGTGGAATTGTAGTCCACAAGTTATACGCCTCCACTTTTTAATGTTCATAGCAACAATGTCTATCATTTAAGTTTTACTGATTTTTAACCTGACGTTCCAAGTTCTGAACAACTCTATGCTTACCATTAGAGTCCCACAACTGTACAGCTGCCCAACTAAAATGCTTCCATTGTGGACCAGGCTTCTGCAGCCAGATTTTTTACAAGACTGAGCTGACTGTCTAACCAGCGAGGCCAGCCCCGAGCTCCCGGCCCTTCTTCTCCTCCGGCAGCAGTGGCGGCTTCGGCGAGGCCAAGGACCAGCTCCAGGTGCTCGGAGCTGGCCTCACTGAAGCTGCCGCTGCCGGAGGAGAGGAAGAAGGCAGGAGCAGTTTGGAGGCAGCAGCCGCGATGCTGGGTCATGGCTGCCGCCAGATTCCGGTGCCTTGCACCGGGGCTCCGCGCTGTAAGACAAAGCCTGCGACTCAAGTCAAACAGGCCCCTTCTTGCTGCAAGTCAAATATGCTGCAAGTCAAGCAGCATGTAAGTCAAGGTTCCACTGTACTTTCGATGAATAGCTGCATTAACTCACTCTCTTCAGATATTATATAACTGCATCAGGAATCACATGTGAAAATTTAAGCCATATTTACCATACTTTCCAAAGAACAATCACAAAGCCCCCCCCCCAAAAAAAAGAGGGGGCGCACAAAGTAACACAGTACAGGAAAGTTCAAATCCCATAACAAATAGATGTATTTCAATACTTGGGGAACCACCTCTAAATTGACCTGAAGATCCCAAATCAATGTGGTTATAGGCAGTCAAACAAAGCAATTCCAAGCTTCAGTGAAGAGAAGAAGAAACAAAAGTTTGCCGCTTTGAAGTTGTTGTCAACTCATGGCAGTCCAGGAGGAAACTGGGAAAGCCTGCACTTTCCTACAAACAGGCCAGGCTGATTTCTGGCCAGCCCCCAACCACCATCATCACTGTATCAAACATATTAATGTGGGATGCAAAACCTCACTCCTTCTTACTTTTAGTGAGAAATGGCAGGGGCGAGGGGGGAGGCCTTGTTTCCCCTTGGAATGACATTTGTTTGTTTGTTTGTTTGTTTGTTTGTGTTTACAGCTTATATACTGCCCACTGCCCAAAGGTCTCTGGGCGGCTTACAGTCAAAAGGAATTAAAACAGTTAAAACATTAAAATGTCAATAAATGATTATGAGAAGTATCATGGGATTTCTTGGAGGTCTTGTGGTCATTTTCTCTAGAAAACATACACCAAAAGATTGTTACAGTTCTTGTACAGAATGGCATCCTTTTCCCACAGGATCCACCTGGAAGGAGGGGGGGGAGCTCTAGGATTCTCAGGTTTCTTACAATTTGTGTACAAAATAGCATCTTTTCAGCACATGTAACAATTGGAAAGAGCATTGTCATCTTCAGAATTTGGCAGCTTCCTGTGCAGATCAACAATTTGAATAAAGTGGGGTTGAGGAAAGGGGCCTTAATTTGCAGCCAAAACAGGATGTCTCACTGGTGCATATAAAAGTCTCATTGGGGATCTTGGCATAACACTTGGAAAATCACTCAGAATAATATTTTTGAATATGTATCACTCTAATTTAACACAATTTATGGGACCCTCCAGGTAAAGGAAAAGGGCTTGTGATTCAGTGGCTCCAACATGCCTGTAACAAGCCTATAACATATCCCGATAGTGACATGTCCTTGGACATGCTGGAACTGACTTTGTGGTGGAAATACCCACTCTAATCCCACCTCAACTAACACTGTATGTCAGGATTAATCAAATACCAGCTTGAAGCCTGGATGTAGCCATTGACTCTTAAACAACCATACAACAGGGAGTATTAAGATTTTGTAGGTAGTGGGATCGGACCTGCTTGCATAATAACTACTAGCAAAGTGGCCAGGATATTAGAGGCCTCATACTAGGTCTACAGCATCCCTCACCCTCATCAGTTATGTAGTACCTGAGGCTTGCCAAGACATCTGTTTCTGACATTCTCAGTAAACATAAAAACATTTGATTTATAATTGAGGCCCTTGTAAACTGCCATATATAGGAAAGGGACAATGTCTGGCTAGGAGGGTCAGTGGTCTATAGGCATTTTGACCATTTTTATTTGGAGGACGTGTGCCACTGCTAACCAAAATGCTTAAGACAGATTGCAGTGATGTATCTAGCATAGTTTTGGCATTTTCTAGATGGTGCTGCAAACACTGGTTTAAAAGCTATATCCAGTCTGCATTCTTCAGGCAGGAGATATTCTTTGGCACTGGGCTGAAATAACTCTCTGGTCTGTGGGTTTAAAATCAGCACCAATATAGTACAGTTTGAAATATAAGAAAGAAAAATTATATCCATTTGGCTTCTGATGCTGCTGCTAGTATCCTCCTTGGATGGTACAGTTCTGGTTCCATTTTCTCCTTCAACTTATCACTATAGTTTGGAAGATAAAACAAATATTCTAAAATGTTCAATATTTGTATATATACAGTTGGCAAAGCACATGTGTGAGAAGGAGACTTCGGGTGGGCTGTCCGACATGAAAGAAGACATGGGAGGCCAGGAGGGAATGAAGGATCAGAAAGGAGCCAAAACGGGGGAAACGGGAAAAGAGCAAACTAGGGAGGAAGAGGAAACTACGGGGAATAATATTAATGATGAGAAAGGTGAAAGGACCGAAAGCTTATCGGTAGATGCAGAGGAGGAGGAGGTAGTAGTGACACAGGGTTGGCTGAAAAAAGAACCAATGAAAAACCGGGAAGTGGGGACTCAAACGGATGAAATGACAGTTAGGACAGTTAGTGAGGGGGAGAATTGGTAGTGGACGGTAACGGTAGCCCCGTCATGGAGTGGGGGTATTCCCAGGTCAATGAGGGGGAATATACCTCACCCAGGGTGGAGGGAGCCACCCCGCTGGGCATGACATCTGTGTTGTGGCAGTCCCTGCCACGGGACTGGGAAGGCACTGGAACCGGCTTTCCTTTCACCTCGGGGGGGGGGTGGGAGACCCCATTTCTAGAAACTGTTAATGTTAATGTTGCCTCAGGAGCTAAAGTTAAACCTGTTATGCTGGAAATAAGACAAGTTGAAGTTGAAACAGAAAAGAAGTTAAACCCATTTGCAAATGTTGTGCAAAATAAAACTTTATTGGAAAACCATACTCCATCATCGAGTCAATCTGTCCACAATGTGCCGGGTCGCGAGGAAGAAAATAATGAACCCACTCACAACATGGCTAAGAGACTAAGCTATGACTCTGTAAGGGAATTAGAAATAATGAGACATGGAGTGATATCTTAAGCATTGATATTAAAAGCACTTTCCCCTTGCAGTAAAAATCTTATCAAAAGAATGCACCTTTTTAGACAAAAAAAGTTCCCAGAGGAGAGCAAGAGAGTTACAACTGGACAGTACACATCACGTGCCATCCTTTGCTTTAAAACATTGCAGAAGAAGAAAGAAAGAAATCACCATTATAGATTGATTCAGCCTGCTTCTAGGAATGCTGCCTAAATAGTTAGTTAGTGTTTAGGGTTATTTAGAATAGCCAGAAAGGACTAATGTATCCAGATAAACAGAATAACTTAGTGTTGGTTATTTTGTAGGCAAATAAGTACATAGTCTGTTAGGTTTTTTATGTCTTTTTGAATATTTGTTTTCAATTTTGCTTTATTTTGCATTTTTATTTAGAAATAAAGCTCCATTATATTGACCTAATGGATTTTGGATAGTCATTTTAAGCTGGTAAAAGCTTTAAGAACCTAAGAACCTTTAAGTTTTTAGAACCTAAAAGAAATTCTGCTTAACTGGTATGCCATCAGAATGATAGCCCGTTTGTTCTCCAAATCCAGCGTGTTTAAAGGCAGAATTCCTTCTGTATCCAAATGTGTAGTTCAACCTGACTCAGAAATGATATCAATCAAATTCCTTTTTTGTTAGAGGTAAACACACACAAAGACAGTGGAGTTGAAGAATTAAAGAACTCTTTAATTAGTGGCAGCCAGCAACAGGATACTGGCCAATATACAACAGGATATGACATTTCTTCTATTATGCAGACAAAGTTTTGCAATAGATTACTAACCAAAAATTAATATGTATGCTTCCTCTGTGAACTCAGTGAGTGGCTTCAAGGTGGCTGGTCCCTCTCAAACTCAGTTGTCACATCTGTAATATTAAGTACTGTATAATAATAATGGTCCATGATATTAGGTATAATAATACAGTAGAGCAGTTGCCATATGAGTTGCAACTAAGTGATGTGTGTGCTTCTTTGAACAATTAGATGCTACACACATGCTAGTTAAATACTATTCTTCTGCTGCTGCTGCTACTTGGCATCTATCCCACTTGGTGGTGTGGTCATCTATTCTGGTTTTTGTCATCCACTTTGCACAGTCACAGGCTACATCTGGGTCAGCCTGGGACAACTTCATGTCATTGTCAAAGATGTTTTTCCAGCTCTGTTTCGGTCATCCTCTTGGTTGGGACCCACTGACCTCCAGGGTGAGACCATTTGAGGCCACAAGACCAATGCTAATTAAATACTGTTGAAACCTAAAATGTCTGCTGCCTTAATTGCAGATACTTTTTAGTCAAAGGATTTTAATCATTTATTCTAATCAATAAACTTCTAGGCCTGTTAATTCTAAAGTAAATCTTGCTGAATTCATTGAAGCTCATCCCCAAAGTGGGAATGCCTAGTTAGGACTATGAGCCCAAATTTTGTGTTTTCAATGCATTAAAAGAGGACAAAGGTTCTTTTTAAAAAAAAACGTAATACCCAGCTTGAGAGCTACACTAAGTCCCTCTCACAAGGTATACAGCTACTAAATAGAAATGTAATTTAAACTGTGATAGAGCACAAGCGTAGATCTCTCTTATCCATGGGATTTCCTCCAGCTTCATCTACTGCATTGTCAAAACTCAAACAGACGGAGCAGAAGGAGTGCATTCAGTTCTGAAACTGAAGCCAGAACAACAACAAAAAGATCCAGGCAATCTGGTCTGTTCCTCGGAAGGAGAATTTGCATATAGTATAATTGTCAGCCTCTCTTAAAGGAAAATGATTAACACCTTCTTTAAAAGAAAAGCAAATGCATCACCCAAACTTTTACTGTAAAGATTTTTAATTTTTCTTCATTTGGGAGGGGAGCGGGGGGGGGGACGGGGACAAAAAGGAGTCAAATTTATGGTACAAAAATGCAGTTTATTTTTTTAAATTTCGCTCTTACTCTCGCACATGCAAAGATCAATCAATACCTGTGACATTTTCAGGGAAAAATCAGGGTTTTTTTGTAATAAGAATTCAATATTTAATAAAATAACAACCCAACATAATGGCATGTTATTAATATCTCTTGGGCCCAACCTACATGAGCAGTAGAATGAAAAATGGGGATTTTACTGTGATTATCCCTCATAGAACCACCCATCTTTTTATGATTTATGTACTTACCTATCTGCTCCTTTTGATGAACTGGTACCTCTGATTCAGTCTTGAAGTCTTCAAGGAACACTATGTTTGCCATCTTTTTTAACTAGTCCAGGTTGGAACAAAGATAAGTAGGGCCTGAAACGATCTTGCAGATTGTGGACACTACTAAACATACTGAGAAATCAATAACTAGATCTCATCATATATTTTAAAATTATAAATATATGAGTGAGTAACAAGTTGAAATGATACAGAGATCACACATTCTTCCCCCTCCAGAGAAGGGGGGCAGGGGAGACATTGAGAGTGCGAGAGAGCGGTTATAGTATTATTTTTTCAACATGTCAATTCTGGGGCCCAAACTCCAGTACTTCTGGTGACCTGAAGAAACACAATATTCGTGGTTGGATCAGCAAAACACTGTTTGATTGGCAACCCTGGGAAACTATAGTCCTTTTTTAATTAGTCTGTCTGTCTCTTTGTAGAAAATGAATGCTACCATCTGGACTGACTGTGTTTATTTTGTTTCACTTTCAACGGGGTTTTTCTGGGTGGGGTGGGGTGTTGGGATTTTTAAATTTTTCACTGTAGCAAACTTTGAAAAAACTGATTTAAAGAGTCCACAAAACTGTGAAGAAAAATCTTTAATAAAATTAAAGAATATAAAGGTATGCCGGTCTAAATATATATTTAATTGTGTACAACAGACTCTCAGTGAGAAGACGGATGCTTTCCTCCCAGTCTTGCACTTTTATCAGATGGGGGGGAGGAAGGGACATTTTAACCCACCTATTCCTCAGGTTTGGGGGCAGGTCCTACATCCTGTGACAGTGGATGCTGTATTTGTACTTAGGATGCCTTGTGGGCACAGAAAAGGCAAAATAATAGTAAGAAAAAAAAATCTCTTGATTCCTGGCTATTTCAAGGGTCATATCACCTCACATGGCCCTTTTCCCAGCTTTTAAAATCTCCCATGGAGGCCCACCTCTGCCTTCTTTCAGTGCTTATTTGGTGAGGATATGAGAGGAGACCTTTCCAGTGGCTCCTTCCCAGCTTTGGAATGAATGCACTGCCCTCGGAAACAAGGCTGGTTCCCCTCCCTCTGCTCCTCCTCCTCTCCTCACCAAGCAAAGGCCATCCTTTTCAGGCAGGCTTTTAAGCAGGAGGTGGGACTTTAGGAGATGTTCTATTTATGGGATTTAGATGTTTTTAAAAAATATATAAAAAAATTAAAGGAAAAAAATTAGGGGAAATTTAGGGGGAAATCACTTAACAGAATTGCCTATGGGGCGATTCCATACAACAGAAAAATGGTCACAATTAGAGATTAATCCATGTTCAATGCGTTCCTATGGGGATATTTGTACAAAGGAGAATTGCTTAACAGAATTTATTTGGAATGAATTAATTCCTTTATACAAGGTACCACTGTATAGTATAGGAATTATTAAATCCTGTCACCACAATTATGAAGTCAGTAGAAGTGAGAGACTCGTGGCTCTCCTGATGTTAAGGAACTGCCCTGGTGATTTTCATCTGGCTGCCTGACACATTATCTCAAGCTATGTCCTATCTCGGACGTGAGGATGATAATCAGACAATACTTTGTGAACATCAATAATACATAATAAATGCGAAATTGGCTCCAACTCCCCAGATCAGTGACTTTTTACTTATATTTTCATCCCGTCTTGCTTTCATGATGCTCAGGGTGATGCACGTTATCGTCACCAGCACTTTATCATCTTCACAAGAGCTCTCTAAGGTAGGCCAAGGTGTAGGAGAATGACTCTGTGCCATTGGTACCCAATAAACTTTACGGACTGCTGACAACAAAAGGGCCAGTTTGTAAAATCATTATCATCGTAGAACGGCAGAGCTGGAAGGCAACCTATGGATTATTGAGTCCAGCCCCTGGCACAGTGGGGAATCGAACTCCCAGACTCTGGCTATGTAGCCAGATGCCTAAATCATGGTTCTTCTTTGTGGCATCTGTGAATACAGACTCTGGGTTCTTTGTGCCTGCGCAAAGATTTCTGACTACTGATTTCTGGTGCAATTTTATACTCATGACAACCAATCAGGAATCTGGTTACGTCATGCTCTTGCTCCTATATTGCATCAACCTTGCCCATTATATCTTATTCAGTAAAACCTGGACTACAGTTGGAAAACTAACACATTTTAATTTTTTTTCTCTTTACCCGCCATCTGTTAATTGTTATTTTTTTATTGTGTTCTGTTTGATTATTCCTGTTTTTAAATTGTTTTTATATATATATATAATTTCAAAATGCCTCTTTGCCTCCTCCTGTTTCTTCACCTTTCCTGGAAAATCATATCCCATTTGAGCAAGGTTTGTTTTGCTCTGGCCAACAAAATGGGGACTTTGTTGAAAAGTAAATAATCTCATTTGCATAGGTGGAAATTCTTTCCTAAACTTCTTTCCCTTCATTCTGATTTGTTACAGCCATACAGGAGCAGCCTTATAACTGAGCCATGGTATGAGAGAGACACAAAAGTGTGCTGCTTATAAATTTAAGTATACAAGCTACACATCCTGCCCAGCAAGCTAAGTACTCATTTTACCAACCTTGGAAGGATAGAAGACTGAGTCAACCATGAGCCGGCTATCTGGGATTGAACCCCAAGTCATGAGCAGAGTTTGGCTGCAGTACAGCAGTTTAAACACTCTGCCATGAGGCTCTTGAGACACAGACCAATAGAAGCATGGTACTGCTCACCAACCAAAATGAAAAGAACAGTAGGTGGGGGGAAAGAAGCAATAAGATTGTGTTGGTCAGTACCTGATTAGATATGCCAATACCTGATCAGGTAAATAACACAGTTTGGTTGATTAGTTAGATAGTTAGTGAGGTGAGAATCCTTCACCCTCCTAGAGAAGACTGGCCCCACATACTCATCTGATGCTGATCCTATTACACTAGTAAAAAGGAATAAGAATTTAATTGTGGACTTCCAAATTCTGGCTACACCGCGGTGAGACTTGATAAGTGTTCCAGCTTATCAAGTTGAATTCCTCCAGATAAAGGGACCCTAATGAGAGTAAAGTTTCCTTGGAGGGGAAACGAAGAAGGGGGAGCAAGTGTAGAGCACGAAGAAAGTGGCAGTGAACTTTGTGGAAGCAGGAAAATGCTTCAACTCCCACTGGAGGAAGACCTTCACTGTGGTGAAGGCGGAGCTGTTGGTGCCGCACATTAAAGCTGTAAATATTTGGCGTGTCGTGAGTAGAATCTTTCTATCTCTTTCTATGTGAAGCTTCTCGGTATCTGGAAAATCTTTCCTTCAAACAAGCACTAAACCCCTGTTCTGAGGAAGCATCTTTTAGCAAAAAGGGGTGAATGTTTTCAAAAGTCAAGCACAGATGAAGTTATTGTTTTCATAGTATTTCATGAACTTGCCTTTTGGCCTATTGTTCTCTTCTTGTGGAAAAATATTTTATGTCTTCGCTGCTCTTTATATGTGATTGATTTAAAGACAATATTTAAAGGAAACTACCTTATGCCTCTGTGCTTTCTATATTTTGAATTTCAAGACACAACTATAAGATCAGCGTTGGGAAAGTTGTTTTTTCAAAAAATATCATCTGACCTTAGAGTAACTGCATGTTTTGGAAACAACGCTTGAAGGCTGTTCCTCGCTGCTTTGGCTTCAATCGAGTCTAGTTACTCTCCTCTGTACCTCTCTTTTTTTGGAAACTAAGTGGCAGAAATGTTTTCGTGTGAGCTATAAATCACAATGGATTGAGAGAACATCTCAGAAGATTTTGCCAACACAATTCTATCCGGTTTGCAAAAAATATATAGATATCTACACAGACCCAACCTCTGAAGATACAGAGATTTTGAATTCTGATAAAGTCACAGAGGCAAAACAGATAATTCGTGATGTAATGGTGGATAACACTGGGTCTCTAGAAAAAAATGAAATTAGTTCTGATCAGGAGATTGAGATAAAACAGAGAGCTAATCTTAATCTACAGAAAACACAACAAGATTAATGCAGGATAAATCTTTGGATACACCAAATTCACAAAATATGATAAACACATCTACTGAAATCAGCTCGAGTCAAGAGATTAAACCAGAACAAAGGGTGGATCTCAGTTCTAATTTTATTGTATTTTGATGAAGACAAACATGAAAAAAATAAATAAATAAATAAATAAATAAATAAAATAAAAATGGTGCAAGCTAAACCCTTATATGTGCCAAGTCCACAGAATATGATAAGTACATCTGTCTTAATATGGGTGCCAAAAAGAGGAAAATTTGGGACTTTTTCAATAGAGCGGTCATCAAGATTACTATGAAGATAATACAACAATCCATGAAGATAGAGGATTTGACAAGGGGGGAACAACATATGAAGATAAGGGGCTTGGCAGGAAAAGGAAAAATAAAAAAAGGAATTTCTGGCTTAGTGGATCTATTACATTAAAAAATGTTTTCTGTATTCTGATTGTCTAAGGCCACTAGTTAATTGGTATGATATGGGAAATAGGAAAATGGATATGTGAAGATAAACCTGACATATAAATAAATGTCAATCTGTTAGATTTTTAAAAGAATAGAGGTAGTTAGGTATAGGCAAGAACTCCTATGCATAAAGGGAAACATATAGACCAGGAAGTAACTTTCTTATAATAGCCCATAAAGTATTAACTTGAATTAGTTATGATTGCTGAAATTAGGCATTATTTTGAAAAATATACTGTGGATAATAGATAGATAGATAGATAGATAGATAGATAGATAGATAGATAGATAGATAGATAGATAGATAGATAGATAGATAGTCAAATCTATCCTAAATCAGTATTGAGAAGCTAAACAGCTATTTTGAACAGAATAGATTGTTGAGATTAGGTAGGCTATATTCTTTGTATTAAAATAGATGTAAGTAAAGACAATTAGAATAGGGATGAGATAATAAGGAAACTAAGTATGAAAGTATCCTCATTTAAGCTGGGAAGGTAGAGATGAATTATATTGGGCTCAAATGTTGGGAAAAACTATGATTGAAGTGATAACGTGACAGGAGACAAGTAATATATATGTTTTATGTAATTTAGTGTAGAAAATAAATTTAAAAATACCCCCACCCCCACCCCAAAAAGATTTTAATTCTGTTTAGGTTCATGAAACAGAGAGTTTGATAGTGGCCTAGAACTGAGTTTGCCCAGGCATACTGAACCAGACCTCAAAAGACCACACAGGCAGTTCTTTGAATGGAAATTGGCCATAACGATATTGGTTACAGCAGCAATAGCCCTGGCCTGGCATTGAAAATGGATCTAGTACACTGGGAGACCCGAGTGCCCCCTGATATCCACCCTCATCTTCTTCAACTAGCTGAAGGTCCAATCAGAAGGAGTACTCCGTTGGAGACCATGCAAGCACACCTCACTTTATGGCTTCCTACTGCCTGGAGGTTAAGGCCTGGCCAACAGCTTTTTCTCCATTTTATGGGATTCCTTTCTCAATCAGGGTGAGTAGACCACTGCCTGCCACTCTCAGACTGCCTGGATCTACCTCAAACTGCCAATAAAATTGTAACAGAATAAAAGTATAGTCACCCATGATAAGCAACCAAAACCCATAGTACCCCACTAGCATGCAGCAACCTAACATCACACCATCTTAACATGGTTAATTGACATGTCTACACTACAAAAAGAAAGCAGGCAACAAAACACAAAAGGAAGAAGGGCACAGAAAGAAAGGTTGGTGAGGCAAAGGCTGGCCGGAGCAGCTGCCATCTATGCTTTATCCACTGGGCAGGTGAACTAGGTTGGAGCCTGATCCTCTGAGGTCTGCCTGTCCCGGTAGTAGGATCCCAAATTCCCACCATGCCAGAAGCCAATTGCACAACTCACTGTCTGGCCAGGCTGACAGTTCAGTCCTAACCTTGGGCCCCAGGTAAATCTGGATTCCCAAATTGTTAAGTTAAGCAGCAGCTGTGACTGTGTTTTCAGTTGTAATTTGATGTGTAGTCATTAGCACATGAGAATCTCACCCTTTGCATGGAGTCACCTACTTATTTCTGTTTGGCTGCTGCCAGAGGCAGAGGAGTAAGTAAAAACATTTTTTGCTGTTGACGACAACCTTCACATATGAAACAACCAATGCTTTTACTCGGCTAACTCAACTCCCTTCCACACAACTCAGTGTGACCTGCTACTGATGTCAGAGCTTTTCCTTCAGTACTTCAATGCTCAGGTAGCTTCATAGAGCCCGAAGCAGAAAATCTGTAAAGCCAAGGAAGCAGAACAAAAAAATCCCTCACAAAAAGAAGATAAACACAAGGGCAAAAAGCATTATTTATGAATCATTCACTCAGCTGCATTGAACCCTTTAACCGCAACCACTGACTTAATATGGGAAGTCTGTACATCCTTGGAAAGGAGAGTCAACACTTAGAAACAATTTGAGTAGGCTGAGTATAGCAAAGTCTTCCATGAACACCAGAATATACGGGTTTGTCCCATTTCATAATATCATCAGATGTGTTTTGTTTGTACACATGAATCACAGAATTATTTATTTATATATTTCTTAACATTTTCAAGTATTTAATGTTGATATTAAATATCAACATTTTATAGATAGAGAGGGGGGTATATAAGCAGAACACTTTGCTTTTTTGCTTTGATAGGAAGAGGAGAGGGCAAGCTTTGAAAGCAGAAAACCAAGACTTCCCTGCTATGTGTGGTGAAATATATGTTTTTTTTTGTCAGCAGTTTTACTTCTAATTAATAAATGGAGGAGCACATATTGCTCTTATGGTTGCTTTTGGTAGAGATAGCATTATGAGCTGGTTAACTGACAGAACAATCTATTGATTCTATAAGTTGTTTTTTTCTTTAATTTTTTTAAAAGTCTAACAATAGAGACATATTTCTTTTGTTAACAAATAAATAAATAAATAAATACAAGAGCAGTCTGTTATATTCCCATAATGACAATACTTTTCAATATGAATACTTATTTTATTCCAATAAGTTGTTCCATAAAGTTCAAAGTGACGTTTGAGGCTGTTGTACATTTTCTTTCTTTTCTCACATAAATATAATAAATGGGAGCCAATATGTGAGGTCATTAATCTCTAGGCACCAATGTTAATTGGCTATGATTATAGATTAGGGAAACTCATATTTATTTGACTATACTATGGAAATAAAAAAAAAGAACTTAAGAGATTAGCTTTCCTGCCTCTGCTCATTTCCTTTCTTATGTACATTCTTATTATGGACAGAGTTCTCTATCTCAGAATACAGTATATCTGCAAATTGGATATTTTGCAAATAATCAATTTCATTGAAATTGTTCTTGGTAAATGGTTAAAGTAGGAAATTATTAATTATTTAGCAATCCCATAATAGCCCTCTAAATGATGTTAATATCATGGTCCTTCCCCCACTCTCCCGGTGCTTCCCATAGACTCAGGCGCACAGGCCTGATCTGATGCCAAGGCTAGAGCCTTCAGGCTTGGCCTGCAATAAGCCTCTGCTGCCTTTGCCATTAATGGCATTTGTGCTGCAGGTTGACTGCTCATGCGCTACTAATTGGACTACTGCTAAATGCAAAGGGATCCAATTAAAAGCATGCGACTAAATAAGACCGCTCTATATACTCACTATTGAGTACCAGTGTCTGAGTGCAGATGATTCCTGAAAGATCTGCAAAAATGAGAAATGCTATGGGTAAATTGAAACATGATGACATTCTCTAGAGAGAAGGAATAAATTCCTTGACATTCAAGGGAGCATATGGAACAATATCAGGTACCTCTGCTGAAAGATAAAAGCAGGGGGCAATTGAAAGTGATCTTTGATGACTTGTGACTCAGTATCACGGCAGCCCGTGGTGGTTGATGGTTATGTATTCCTTGGAGAGGGAAGTGAGTAGCGTAGCACTGGGGAAGAAGATACTCAGCTAAGAGGCAGGAGAGAAAAGCCTGGCTTGCCAAATGTCACACTGGGGATAGAATGACTGTGAAGATGTGGCAGTCCTTGTTGGTACCTGGCAGGAAGGTGGCTGGGCAACAGGAGTTTCTATCCCACATTCTTCTCAAAGATAAATGGAAGATTACAAAGTCTGTTGTCAATCTAGCTCTTGAGTGTAAGAAAGAGTACTCCTGAAACCTCTACGCAAAGGCTTAAATGTTAGGGTGTGCTGGATTTATAGATGAGATTGCTCTAAACAAATGAGCCAGTTCCCCATCCTGACAGTGTTATCATATAGAATACTTTTTTCACAAGGTCTTTGTATGCAACAAAGAGAGACAGTTGATTCTTTGTTGCCCATTTTAGGAAGAGGGACATATTGGTGACAATTTCTCTCTTTGATCACTTTTTGATTATAATTATTTAAATACAAAATGACTTCTTCCTAAATTATGTTCTATGAATAATGAGCAAACAAATCAATAACAAGTACTACACTACACACTAAAAAGTACCAATGTTACCAGTTTTTTTTAAAAAGAATACCATTATGTCCTTATTAACAATAAAACACAAACTTCTTCTTTAGTGTTTGTCCCATACAGTGCCAGGCTCTGCTGTTCTGGATTGGAGATGCCATTTCTCTTGGTTGCTGGCTTGGTCCTGGTATAGGCAAGTGGCGTTCATGTCATTGTGAAGTGTATCAAGCCAATGTTGCTTTGGTTGGCCCTCTGGTCATTTGCCCTTAACCTCCAGTTGAAGGCCCTTCTGCCTTGGCATGCTGGCATCAGCACATAGGACATGGCCATACCATCATGGCTGGGATTCTCTCATTTTGCCAGCAATTAAAGAAATGCCATACTGCTGCCTGATGTCATCATTAGAGATAGGTGTTTCGTTTCAGAAGGAGACTGGTTCTGAAATGAAACATGCCAGCCCAGCTGGCACTCAGAACCCAGTCCCGCCCTCCGGAACAAAATCAAACACTGTCTTACCTTGCTATAGTTTGGGCTGGCCAAAATTCCAGCCAGGAAGCAGCCTCTGATGTGCCATCTTTCTGATGTGCCATCCTTCTGAAGCAGCCCCTGATGTCCTTGCACAGCTCCTGATTGGCCAACACCAGGAAGAGGGAAAGATGATGCATCGGAGGCTGCGCTGGAATTTTGCCCAGCACGAACTGCAGCAAGGTAAGACAATGATTTTGTTCTGGAGGGTGGGACTGGGTTCTGAGCACCAGTTGTGCTGGCATGTTTCAGCCCAGGTTTGGGTATATAGTATAACAACAGTGACAAGGTCTTAGCCAATTTTGCCCAGCAACAAGAGAAATAACATGATTGGCTCGGAGAATGCAGAAGGTGAGCCATCCAGAAGAGCCTGCTGGAGGTGGAGACTGGAAGGAGAGTTGGAGTGAAGAGGGAAGTTAATTTGTACCTGGGAGAGGGAGGTTATATCTTAGTAAAGGACTGTAACTCAATGTGAACTTATGTTGAACTCATTTTACCAGTTGATACATTGTAATAAAGAACATCTCTTATGTATCAATTTAAAATTATGGCTCAAGGAAAGCCTTTTTTAAAGGAAGGATATTTTAAGAGTGGCAAGTCTGGGTGAGGGCTGGTCACAACAACGCTCTCATTGAATATCTAGTGCCTATCAGACAAAGAGATGCTGCTGCTTGTTTTCTGATGCAAGGTTTTTTATTTTTATTTTTCACATTGCACAGCACACATGTAGTCTTGCTGAAATTCAAAAAGATTCAACAATGGTTGAGACAGAATTTCTAAGAATTCATCTAAGAGAGGTCCCAAGTTGACACCTACAGAACTATGTCAAGAACTGTACGAAAGGGGAGCAGGTTACACAAAGGTAGAAAAGTACAAAACATCAGGCATTGGTAGGGAGGTACGTGCATGTGCTTGGCAGAGGTAGGTAGTTAATCAAAGACAATTTAGTCAAACATATTTTTTTTTCAGGCAGACAGTTCTGCTTGCTGGAGGAGCTCACTAAAGACCATTTCTGAGGTTCAGACTTCAGAGTTCACATGCAGGTGTAATGAACAGTGTAACAAAGACCAAATATAATGGTCAAAATAATTGATTGACAGGCAACTTGGTGGACACTGTGGAGCAGAGCTGAACATCATTAATTAAATAAATCTAACAAAGACACCCTTCCAGGCTGGTGCAACAGCTCCCCCCAGAATGACACCAAGGTGGATCCTGTAGTCTAAGGGCATCTCTGAATACACAAATTGAAAGACTGTAGAGTACTGTTCTAAAGAGCACAGCAAGAACCATTCAGTCACCTGATGTCACAGATCCGAGGCTTGGGTCACCGGCTGCGAAGCCAGAGAGCAGGAGTTCATTTACTCACTGGGCTTCCTTGACACAGGCTGGACTTGATGATTCATAGGATCCCTTCCAGCTGTATCTTCTTCTTCTTCTTCTTCTTCTTCTTCTTCTTCTTCTTCTTCTTCTTCTTCTTCTTCTTCTTCTTCTTCTTCTTCCCAAAGCTTCCAGTTTCGGGGCTGGCACTGGAAACTTTCATCTCATGGTCCTTTACTCCACTACAACATCTCCTCCACTGTTGCCTACCTAAATATCTTGCAGGGAGAGATTGTGAGCTGCTGACAGAAGATTTTTGCTTATGTGTCTTAGCAGTGTTGTCTGGGTGCTGGGACTTTTTCTGCCTCTTTTTGAACAAGAATGCTAAGTGCCAATCTTAAAGCGAATGAACAAACTACTATACTATCCTGGCAATTTGCTCCAGCGTATTTGCTGCCTACAGTGGAGGCAGATAGCAATCCCAGAATCTGTTCCCACCATCAAGTCTCAGGCAATATTCTACTTTTTCTTTGGTGGTGGTGGCCCAGACTGCCTGCCTCCTGTCTCAGGGGGCATCTCTGGTCTGCAAACTCAAATAAAGCCATCCTGCCAATGGAAGCAGACTTACTCTAATTCCTAACTGGAGGGTGAAGGCAAACCTGTCTGCTTTCCATTGATTTTTGGAGTAGTATTTGCATTTCTGTTTCTGAAGATGAATTATTACTGATTTTGTTACACTATCAGATATAATGACAATATAATAGAATCAGTAATTGTAAAACTGTAAATTCTGTAAGTTAAAATATTGAAAATATATAATAGACTAAAAATGAAATCTTTTGTCCATACAAATATGACTGATACAGGAAACACAAACAGTGCTAGTTGTGATTCATGTACACCATATGAACTTAATTTGCAATGTAATGCATGTTTTGTTCAAAAAAGAGGAATACCCAAGAGAGAGAAAAATTGTTTTCCAAATGAACGAAAGGAGGGAAAGCAAATCAGATACCTGGTAGCAACGAGGGCCAACTGGATGAGTGGAAGGAGGAATCATTTTCATTGGGGATACAAAAGTTCAACGCCTCTGCTTGCTCTGATTAATTTTCATCATCATTATTGTTACTGTTTCTGTCTCTTTCCATCTCTCCACTAACAGATACTGTTAAAGAGAGCCTGTAATCATCTTAAAACAAGAACAGGGAGAAATAAAAAGAAATTCAACTATATAAAAATGAAATGGGCAGAATCTTACTGGTGTTCATATTAGTTTTGTGTAACTTACCAGGGCTAATTACAGCTAACTGATGAGGTGCTGAGTGTGTGACCAGGCATGGGACTAACACCTGACATGCAGTGGTGACAGCTGCCAGCCTTGACAGCTTTAAGAAAGGATTGGACAAGTTCATGGAGAACAAGAGTATCAATGGCTATCATTATGGATGCCTAAGGACAATCTCTGGATTGGAGAGATAGGCAGGATATCTCTCAATGCCATTTGCAGGGAATCATAAGCAGGTGAAGACATCAGCTTGGGAATATACTGAGGCAAATGGTGGGCCACTGTGTGAGACAGAATGCTGGACTGGGTGGGCTGTGGCCTGTTCCAGCAAGGCTGCTCTTATGTTCTTATGACTTAGAAGTTAATTAATTAGTTACCATTTTCAGTAATGAAAGACATATTCCTTCTGTCCAATGGCCTGTATGACTCATGAATAATGTTTCATGGAACAGAAGCCATGAATCACAGGATATGAAGTCTTAATTGACAAAAATCTCTGTTGCCAGCACTCAGAGATGGATTTGGCTGTGGTCAATTTCTCAACTGTCCCTTTTAGACAAGGCAAAGAAAAGCTATTTTTTAAAAAAGGAAAATGATGCAGCTCATCTGTACTGCCTTAATAAACTCTAAATTATTTTTACCTTCTCTGACCTTCCACTCTTCTTGAGCCACAATATCTTAAGCTCCCACCAGAAGAAGATGTGCCAATTAGGGTTGCTTCATCTCAAAAAAGATTCAGAGATGTATATTGCACCTCTACTTGTTCCCAAGCCCACACCAGCCTGCTCCAAAAGATCCCATATAGAACCCGCCCAAAGAGAAGGGGTTTGTTACTGTATTAGAGGGGCTGGTGTTGCTGGCATAAAACTGTGAATGTAGATCATCTAAAACAATTTTTGTTAGCTATTTAAGTAACAAATGGTTTTAAAAAGGTGATACATGGCTTAATAAAACCACCATAAGTTCCATTGTGAAGGAGGAGGCCTACACTGTAGACCTAAAGTGGGTTAACTTTAAAGATATGACTTCCTCTTACTCCAGACACAGGGAGACACACCTGCACAGACTGAGTCACCCCTCAGGGGAGGCACAACATGTATCTCACACAGGATGTTCTTGCAGAAAACCTGCCAGTTAGCAATCCTACCATGCATCAATGAGAGACATGGACATACATTTGCAATTGATGCCTACAGACCCATGTCACATTGTTTGTACAAGGTATGAAACAGCACACAATCCTAGTGACAATTATTCTGATGCAAGGCAAATTTGTTGCAGTGACAGATTCTATTCGATAAACGAGCAGATTGTGGCATTATAGTGAAATGTTTGTGTTGATGTTTTAATTTTTTATCTTCTAAACTAACCTCCTTTCCAGTAGAGAACAAAGAAAAAAATTGCTGTTTTGATCTACAATTCCCAGAATCCCCTATAATGGCCTGCTGCCTGCAATGGAAGATCCTTGTTATGTCCCAGTGCTGAAGTAAAATTCAAGGGCCAGTCTTGCTGGCTTTCATACATGGAATGTGAGGGAGATCTATTTTGTGCTCTGTCTTGGGCAACAAAATATAATGGGCCAGAATGTTTCACACTCAGACCAAGCTCTGTCTCTGGTTTTCAGTGGTCCATATGGAAGATTCAAAGATATCTTCAAAAATTTATCTGCATCTCACACTCACTTGCTCTTTTGCTTTTGGATTGTGACCATGGTAAATATGAAAAACAGCTTCTAGAGAAGCAACTGTGGCACATTGTATGTTCTCCTTGATCAGCTATGCAGAAAAGGTTTAAAAATTCTCACTCATGGCCCTTTATTTTGAAGCACTTGTAAGTGTTAAGACATAACCAAGGAAACAAATATTGTTTTGTTTACACTGAATTATGAAACGATCACTGCCCAGATCACTGATTAATATAAATGGTCTGGATAATGACATAGCTTGACATTAAATATAGTTCTTTGTATTAAATAGTAGTACCCTTCTTGGAGCAGAACATGCATTGTGATGACCACAGGTACAAAACTGTTGGCATCTAAGTCATACATTCTATGGGCATCAAGGGGAAGGCATAGTGGAAATGTCTGAATAAAGCTGCTTTGCGAGAACTTATGAAGCATATACACGTACTCATTTAACTCATAGCCATCATTCCCATTGGCAATGCTAGCTATGGACAATAGGAATTATGTGCAACCTATAGTAGTGTACCACTAAGTTGGGGAAGGCTGTGCTGTTGATTTAAACTGTTGTCTTTTATAACAGCTTCTCCTGAACTCTGAATATATAGTACTTTTCTGAGATTCCATCATGAGAGTTGAGTTGTGACTAGACTGGCCAAGCCAAACAGGGTCACTCTGAGGTGCTGTGTGTCCATCCCCAGCCCAGACCAAATGCGCATCTGATTGCACTTGGAGTCTGTATCTTTGGAGTACTCAATTTTAGGTGTGTGTGTGTGTGTGTGTGTGTACACAATTTTATTGCTATATATTAATTTGATTAATTTGATTCAATACTGGGAATCAAACTTGCTACATTCTATTCTGTCTGTAAAATATTCTGAAGTATGAATAATTTTCACTTTCAGAAATGTACAGTGACAAGAGGAATTTTACCCTCTGAATGATGAGGCTGAAGCTTGCTACAAAAGACAGCATCCTGCACATTCAAATAATCAAGGGGATTGGATAAATAATATTCAGATAACTGCTTTACTGCAATAGAAGCCAAAAATGGAAGTGAGAGTAAAATGTGAGATTAGTCATTCCTTTTCAAATCATTCTCAGTCTAGTAGACTTCACAGGCATCAGTCAAACATGTGTCAAGGAAAAACCAGTGCCAGTTCCCCATAACGATTAAATCAACTTGGAAATAGAGGTAAAAAGGCATTAATATAGGAAAAACATTAAGGTTTTCTAAAGGGGCAAGTGCATTTCCTTTTATTTTCATACTAATTTGAAATTTTACACAAACCCTTTTCTAATCCAGATTCCTCAGTTGTGAATTTCAAACTTGAATGAAGCTATTTTAATACTGGAATCTGAAAAGCAAAAATAACTTTCAGGCATCTAACAACTGCAATATTGCAGATTTTATCAATTATGTCAAATTAAATGGCCAGGGTTCTCTTACTGACTTATCTAAATAGACAAACAAGTTGCAAAAAAAAGTGGCTCCCAGCTATTATGGGGTGGATGATTTGCCCCTCTGAAAACCATCTCTCTCCATTCGTCCTCTGCTCTGCTTTTCACTCTTATTATTACATAAGTGGCAAGCTCTTGCCCGTCTTGAGGTAACCGGAGAAATTCGAGGGGCCTTTGCGAGATCACCGAGAACAGGGACGCGTGATGTTGGTATCGGGTGAATCCGGCATGCCCGGCTGGCACACGAAACGAGTGACTCTCCCGAACCACCCAGGAAGTGGGAATTCCTCTGGGGAGGGGGGGGCGGCGGCAGCGGAGGTCACCGGAGAAACTCAGGGAAGCCCTTCCAGCCCTCTCGGGACTTGTCCTTGACTACGTCCTCCGCCGCTGCGGCTTCACCTTCTCTCAGGACCCTAAGGCGGAATTATATTTTTATTTTCCCGGCTGGCAATGCATTTAACCTTCAAGGCGTGCTCCGTGCCTTCGGGGCTGGGTGGACTAAATAAAGCCAAAGCCTTATGAGATTAGCTCGAAAGCAACGTCCGGCTCTCAGCAGCAGCGGGAAAGAAACAAGACCGCCGCTTCTTGGCGTGCCTGCCGGCGCGCCACCGCTTTCCGCCGGCGCTCCTTTCCCTCGCCGTCGCCCCGCTCGGCAGACGGGCTGCTTGCTGGGAGAGGGCGCTCCCCATAGAGTCCCCCGGGCCCCCCCACGCCGCCCGCCTTCCTTGGGCTTCAGGCCAAGGTCCCGGCGCGAGGGAGGGAAGGAGGGGGGGGGGGGGATGCCCGCGGTCCCCACCGGAGAGGCACGGCTTCAGGTCTCCCCCCCCCCTCTCTCTTTTTGAGCCCCAGGACCTGAAACGCAGGTTTGCCAGCAATAACGGTGGGTTTGGATGCCTTTCCTTTCGCAGTCATCTCGGAATCTGCACTTCTACAAAACTGTTCTCCAGCCTTGGCTCGCTGAAATACTGCCTCTTATTCAATTAAAGGAAGAGGAGGGGGGGGAACACCGGTGAAGAGGTAGAAAGGCAGATCTAGCAAAGGAGTCGTAAATAAAAATAAGAAGCATATGATCCCCGAGATCCATGTGAACGTAAAGTGACGTTGGCGGCCCCGCACAAACAGAACCCTGGATAAAAATAGCTTTTGTCTAAATGTAGAAAGTGTGTAAATATAGTAGCCGGTTTCAATTTACTATACAAGCTCCAAGTTAAGAGTCCCTTATTACAGCGGTTGTGCGTCACACAGAAGAAAGAGAAAAGAAAACGAGAAGGAAGATAAGGTACGCTGCAATTAGTGGCTTCAATGAGAGGTAAATTAATTTTCCTCTCTGCCTTGGCATGATTCTTTACAAAGCGGACAGGCGTAAAATCCCATTGAAATGCAGATGTCAGCGTGGTATAATGATACTTATAAAAGGCAAAAGGAAGGGAAGGAAAAACAACAAATACAGAAGGGGGCTCTTCAAGGAAAGAAGAATTGAATAGCAAACCCAAATGTAACAAGAGACCGGGAAACACCACGTGTTTTACTGAGGCTGGCAATAAAAGGCAAAGAGAAGACCCATCAACCTTCACTTCTGATTCACCAGTTCAAGACTGACATGGGGTGGGAGCCCTGACATAAGCAGTGTGGCCAGGAGGGCAGGGCTTCTGGGTCAGAAGTCAGGGGCCACAAATCAATATAATAAGCAGGAGCTCCCCACCCCCAACCCCACCCCCATGAAGCATCCTGACTGCTCAGCACATTTTGAAGTAAAAGAGGAAATAAACTTGCATTCTAAAGGGGAGGGCTATTTTTTAAAAATCTGGAAATCAAGGGCTGAATCCTCTGTGTGGATGCATTATTTCAGATTTCAATTTAAAAAAATCATAGAATAATTGAGTTGGATGGGCCTATAAGGCCATCAAGTCCAACCCCACCCCACCCCCGCTGCCCCATGCAGGATAAATCAAAGGATATTTGCCAAGTGGTTGTCCAAGTTTCTCTGTATAGAAGGGAAACCAGTGCTCTATAGAAGGGAAATAATACTTCATGGGATATAGGAATTATATTTATGTTAATGTATCCTAAAAATATTTGCCTTTTTTTGCAGCCACATCACACTGTTGGCTCATATTCAGCCTTTCATCTACAATTCCAAGATCCTTCTCACATGTGTCACCCATCTTGTAACTCTGCATTTGCTTTTTTTCCCCTGGGTGTAAAGCTTTGAACTTATCCCTGTTAAATTACATTCTGTTGTTATCAAAGAAAAAATATGCAACATTGTAAGAGATAAGTTTGGAAATGGATTAAACTGGATAAGTTTGCTTGAAACACCCTGAAGTGGCCAGGATAGTGTTTTTATTCTGACCAAAGGTAGGAAACATGCAACTCTGATGACAGCTGAACTCCTATCTGTTCAGTGAAAAGCAACTTCCAAGCTAGATGACTGCAGTTTTATCAAAGGGTTAAACCCTCAGAACAGTATCATGCCTTTGGACAAGAAAAGAGAAACCACTAGGAAAGAGCAGCCTGAATGTTAACAGCACCAATGACAGCAGTCAAGAAATGGAATAAATAAAATGGTTAGGATTTAAAAACCACATCATGGGTGTGTAATTGACAACAGCTCGTTGCTTGGATTTGTTGAACTTACACACACGCACACACACACACACAGAGAGAGAAAGAGAGAGAGAGAGAGAGTTCAAAGGCATTCCTGTGATGTTCTGAAACATTTGGAGTGAAGTCAAGGTACAGTAGATGCATATGCACAATATAATATCAAGAACAATGATCTCATTGAAACAGTAGTTTATCCATTCCCTAAACATTTATATCTTGTTTTTGTTGAACTTTGACTACTTGTCCCACCTCCTTCCTGCTTTATCCTTACAACAACTCTCTGGGGTACATCAGACTAAGCATGGCAAGAGAGTCTGACCAATGGTCAGCTGGCCAGTTTTGTTGTTCTTGCAGTGACTTACACCTGATCTTTCCAGGTCTCAGGCTTGGCCTTATTCTGACCACTACTCTGTAGCTGCTGTTCAGTGAAAGGCAACTGCAGCAAAGGCCTGAACCATGTGGACAAGGAAACCACTAGGGAGGGGCACGAAATGGAAAAATGGTGTTTCATTTCATTCTGTTTCACCCTCCCTCCCCCCCGCGTTTCGTTTCATATGAATTTTTTGGGGAAAATCCTTCAAAATGAAACAGTAACAGCCAGCTGGTGGTGGCTCCGGTAGTGGGCCTAGGCTGGCCTGCCCGGCTCACTCGTTCTCTCCAGCCGGCTGGCAGGGCTCTGGCGGCGGCGGTCGGTGGCGGCTCTGGTGGCAGCTTCGGCAGTGGTGGCTTAGGTGGCAGGCCTAGGCCAGCCTGCCGGGCCCATTCACCCTCTCCAGCTGGCTGGCGGGGCTTTGGCTGAAGCTTTGGTGGTGGCTCCAGCGGCAGTGGTGGCAGAGGAGGAGGAGGAGAGACACAAGCTGGTAAGGGAGCCGTTTTACAGACAAATGAACAAAAAAAACCACAGTTTCAACTTAAGCTGCTGTCTCAACTGGATTTTGATCCTGATCTTCTGAAGGTCTGGCTTTTCCTCTTTGTCCCATCACGTGATTGAATAAATGGGACAAAGCTGTTTTTTTTTTTATTTTAAAGTGCAGTTCAGCCCCCTTGGCCAGCAGGTGGTGCTAGCATTTGAAAAAAATGGACCACTTGGCTGGGGAAAATTAAAGCTTAGGGCACCACATGGAGCTTCCTGTTTCTCCAAAGGTGAAAAGTAATTTTTAAAAAACAGTGCCGATCGGTCCCAGGAACAGCCGGTCGGTGCTATGAGTTAAAAAAAGAAGAAAACCAGATCATCTGTGTGTTCCCACAGCGTCTGCTTCCTTAAAAGGTGGATTATCAAAGTGAGGCAAAAAATTCCCTATCTCTTGGGTGAGTCACAGAAACCGCGCTTAAAGGGTCATTACCGAGTTTTCTTTCTTCTTTTTTTTTCAAAAAGCCCGGTGGCTGTGGGGATGGCATTTTTAGACACGGTTTATCTAGTAATTTAAACTGCTTTTAAAGGGACGTGGGACTGAGCCCTTATTAGTCTGTAACAAAATGCTGCTTCATCATTTTGTTTTGTTTCATTTCATTTTGTTAGCTAACAAAACACTGAAACAGCATTTTGTTTTTCATTTCGTGCCCATCCCTAGAAACCACTACTGTAGACATCCAAGATTTCTGGGCCTTTACAGTGGAACCTTGACTTACATGCTGCTTGACTTGCAGCATATTTGACTTGCAGCAGGAAGGGGCCTGTTTGACTTGGGTTGCAGGCTTTGACTTACAGCTCGGAGCCCAGGCGCAAGGCACCGGAATCGGGCAGCAGCCATGACCCAGCATTGTGGCTGCCGCCTCCAAACTGCTCCTGCCTTCTTCCTCTCCTCCGGCAGCGGTGGCTTCGGCGAGGCCAGCTCCGAGCACCTGGAGCTGGTCCTCGGCCTCACCGAAGCCGCCACCGCTGCCGGAGGAGAAGAAGGGCCGGGAGCTCGGGGCTGGCCTCGCTGGTTAGACAGTCGGTTCAGTCTTGTAAAAAATCTGGCTGCAGAAGTCTGGTCCACAATGGAAGCATTTTAGTTGGGGAGCTGTACAGTTGTGGGACTCTAATGGTAAGCATAGAGTTGTTCAGAACTTCGAACGTCAGGTTAAAAATAAGTGAAACTTAAATGTTAGACATTGTTGCTATGAACATTAAAAGGTGGAGGCATATAACTTGTGGACTATAATTCCACTGCCTCCTCCTCTCTTTGAAGAAACATTTCATTTACATCCCTGGAAGGAATCTCCTATCCCAGTCAAATTTGTGTTAAATTGCTTTTTTCGGGGGTCTTTCTCATCATCTGGAACGGATTAATCCACTTTCCCATTACTTTCTATGGGAAAAGTTCATTTGACTTAAGTCATATTTGACTTATGTCTAGACCTCTGGAACGGATTAATGACATAAGTCAAGGTTCCACTGTACTTGAATTTTATTATTATTAGTATTATTTGCAGGCATTTTAATGCATTTCATTGCCTGTTGCTGTAGGATGGGGAATTTGTGACAAAACTCATTTAGCTATGAACTAACGTATGTAACTTGAGTAAAACAGAGGTATCGCTACTCTTATACCATGGGGTTTAGTAGTCCTGCAGTTTTGTGCATTATTTCAGTAGTGAAGCACACTGGCAGCAAGTCTTCCTTTTTGCCACTCTCTGTTTCACAATTCCTTTGAGGTAGATTCTTGATACATTAGAACAGGAAATAAACTATTGACCAACTATGATTAAAAGAACAAAAGGAAGAAAGAAACACTGTCTGTGTGCAATTTTGCATTTGAAACTTACTTGATTCATTGTATCATTGTGACTCCTAGAATAAAATTGAATTTGTTTTTGCTGATGCAAATACATATACTTGAGTTAAAAATGTTTTTATCATTGAAACAAATAATATATTTTAATCTTTCTAAAGCTGAAAATACTGCTGTTACAGCTGAATGCTATTTTCCAGTGATGGATGGGAAAACTGCTCATCTCCAATAAGATGCTCAGTTACAAGAGCGGCTTGTATCACAAAGTCACCCTCCCATTTTGGTTTGTTTGTTTGTTTTGGGTTTTTTGGGGGGGTACAATAGTGGGTCTGGAAGAATCCCCTTGCCTTTGCTTGCTTTGTTTCTCTGTGGAACAACAGGTGTGACTTGGGGTATGGAAGTGGAAAAACCAATTTTCAAACTTCTTTTGTACCTGATAGCTACATTGGTAAAACACTGGAGAAGCTTCATGCACGGTTGTCACGTAAGTAATTAAATTATAAATTATTAAATGTATTTTAGTCAATTAATTAGGAAAGAATTAATTTTAAGGCACAGATAAATTAAACCTGAATGAACTAGTGCCACTAGGAAGCCTTCATGCAAACCCACTCCACCCATACAGAGCCCATCCAAAAAGCCCCTCATGTCTCGTTCTGTCCCAGAGGGCTGAATCAGCTACCAGGTGACATTCCCCACCAGGGAATCACAAATCCAACAGTCCTCTTCTTTCCAGACCTAACACTAGCCCAGCAAGGGAGACAAAAGCAACGTGTAATGATTCTAGCGAAATGTCAGTATAGACTATCCAGCTCCCTAAGCAGTGAATTTTGAACAAAGCCTTCTTCCAACCACACACTGGAGGAATCACAACATGTGAGGAATTTCAGTTTTATTTAAGAATAGGAAAAAGAAAAGCAAAATTACAAACACGGAGAGCTGTTTATAACTCAGTAAGCTGGCTGGTTGAAATACATCCAAATAGAGAATAAGTAAGTAAGGAATAAGTAAGTTAAAGAAACACCTGGTAAAAGAATCACTTCCTAGGATAATAAAAAACACAATTTGGCAGTTACCTAAAGTGACATTTCCGTAGCTTGGTGTGCTGGTTCCTCTGGGATTCAATAAACCACAACCTGGGAAAGTTACTTTTTTTGGACTACAACTCTCCCCACCAATCAGCATGATCTTTAATCTAGGAAAATGATTTTTAAAATTATTTTATTTGTATATATATATTTTAAAAAATAGAAACCTATTTTCAACTCCACCACTGGGAAATAGCACTCAGCATCAGCAATATTTCCAGCCTTAGATGAATTAAAAATATATCAACCATTTCTACAACAAAATGTTGCTTAAAAAGAACCTTCCATGGTTACAAAAAAAGCAGGTGGAGAGATGTGAAGACAAACTGAACTCAGAATGTGGGAGCATTCTTTTTGGGGTGTGTGGTAGGAATACACCTCTCAAGATTAACCTGCTAGCATGAGCTGTGGTACCACACCTAATTTTCCTAAGCTCCCCCTTCCTTCCTTTGACACCTTTTCTCCCTCCTCTGTCAGCCATATCACCCCCCACTACAAGCTTGATGTTTGAAAGTACAGTGGACCCTCGTATAACAAACGGTTTTTATAATATAAAATCTGTAAGACATAAAAATTCCAGAGATAGGGGAAATTTGCTTAACAGAATCGCCTATGGGGAGAATCCGTACAACATAAAATGGTTGCAATTAGGGATTCCTCCATTTTCAATGCATTCCTATGGGAAATTTGTATAAAGGAAAATTTGCTTAACAGAATTTCATTTGGAACAAATTAATTTCTTTTTACAAGGTACTACTGTACGTTCTTCCTCTATTTACCCATCTCCCTTCAGCATATTTTCTAAGATTTGATATGGAGAAAGTTGTCAAGAACATACCAAGGAACCCCTTTACCCCAAAAGCAGGTGGGGAAAATTAAGCTCTGGGCTTGGGACAGTTCCCACTTTTTGGACCACAACACTGAGGATCTTTCAGTCTTTCTTAAAAGTGCCGCCCAGAAAGGAACTTGACCAAGGTCTCCTTTAGCACACGAGGAGAGATCCCACTTGTTTTCCAGTTTGAAGGGGAATTCATGGAATCACAGAATCATAGAGTTGGGAGAGACCTCAAGGGCCATCCAGTCCAACCCCCCAATTCTCTGAAATTGAGAGAAGATTCACAAATGGAGGGAGGGAAAAGGTGCTGACAGGCCTGGCAGTGGTGGGTGAGCAACAAACAGCAGGGCAACCCTACTCTAATAAAAAGAAAATCAAGGACAAGAAAGAGGCAGCAGTCAGCAAACATATCATGCTGTTTGTCAGAGATCTGCTCTTGAGTTCTGCTGCATTCTCTACTCATTGCTGGGTGAATTTGAAAATGGGGAAGGGGTGTGATGAGGGTGATGTAGGAGCACATTCTTCACTAGAGAGGAGATACCCCGGAGGGATGGTGATGATGACAACAGCCATATGTCCCATACCTCCTGCCTCCTGCCAGAGGCCTGTTTTCCAGAGGTAGAAAACTTCTTCCTTTGAGCCAGTGCACCCTCAGCAGCAACAGCCATCTGCTGATATTACCCTCATTGTGTGCCTTCTTTCTCCCTCTCAAAAGTCACTCAGCATTGAAGGAAGGTGTCAGTTCTGGAGAGTCAGCTTCCGGCAGAATGTGGAGCCATGTTGCTGCTGCCTCATCCTTTTCCTCTGTCTGGAAATTTACATATAATTGGAAAAATAAATTCCTTACAAAGATCCCAGTAGTAGGAACAAAATAAAAATACCTGTTCAACTGTTTCCATTTGATCATTGGCCCATAGCCAATTGTGAGCTGTTTGAGGTAGACCCTGAAACCTCCTCTTCAAAAACTTGGAGGGAAGAACATTAAGTCTGGCCAGTGTAAAGACCCTTCTAGTATTAAGAGAGATGAGCCTGTCTAAATACAATGTGGCAGTAAATGCAGGTTTCATAAGAAATTTGGATTTCCCCAACTGGCCAGCATGGTTCTGTAGTTCTATGTCCCTGATCCATAATTTCGCTAGATTCATGGCTTTGTTAGGACCCAATGTTTTAAGAGTACTGCGGGAATAGACTTAGTTATATATCACTTTTATTATTTGCCTTTTCCATTCAGACTGGAAGGTATCTTGTAAAGCAATGGAGCTAAACCCTCCAAGGAGAAAATGAGTTTGGCCATAAGAATTTTGGCTCATGCTGCAATGGGAATTAATCCAACTTTTAGGCAGAGTGCTGTGTTAGAAGTAAATAGGGGGACACCCAAGATGGCTCTTACAAATCTAGTCTGAAGTCTCCAGTGATCTTAAGTTGGCATATCCAGACAAATGTGAGCCATAGAGCATTTGAGAGATGATTTTTGCCTTAAAAACTTGTAAGGCTGGGGGGATATGTCCTTCCCCCCTCCCATTTGAGTTGAAAAACCTAATTATGGCTTTGATATTTCCTAGGGCTCTCATTGCTGTACGGATTATATGCAAAGACCAAGCACCAGATGAGTGGAATGTTATGCCAAGATATTTATATTGCTGGATTTGTTCAATTGGCTGGCCATTAAGGGACCATTTGTAATTAATTCTCCTACTAAAAACCATTATTTTGATTTTAGTATAATTAATTTGTAAATGTTCTTGGATACAACAACAGGAGAAGGATCTTAAAAGTCTTCTAAATCCAATGCACAATATTGACAGAAGTATAGCATCATCAGTGTATAGAAATGTTGAAATTGGTCAAGAAGCAAGCTCAGGTTGATGAAAAGCTGGATTAGATAATCTTTCAACTAAGCCATTAATATAAAAATTGAATAGAGTGGGAGCTAGAATCCAGCCTTGTCTCATGCCCTTATGTACAGGGGCCAGGTTAGATAGTATCCTGTCAGAGTTACAAAAGACAAGTAGTCAACGCATCAATAAGAAAAGGCATTTATCAATACTGGTGGACTCAAATTTGGACCATAAAGTGTCTCTTGGGATGTAATGTAATGCCGATTTGAAATCTATAAAGGCAGCATATAGAATCCCACTTTGGGGAAGGAGTATTTACAAACGTAAGTGGTGAAGGATAAGACCCTGATCAATTGTAGATTTCCCTTGGCTAAATCCTGCCTGTTCTTCTGCAAGAATGTTCTCCTCCTGTAGCCAATCCTGTAATTTTCCCAGCAGATGACTTGCATATAATTTGCTAATTGTGCTTAATAAGATGACCCCAGTATGGTAAGATAAAGGTAAAGGTTCCCCCTGCACTTGTGTGCTAGTTGTGTCTGACTCTAGGGGCGGTGCTCAGCTCTGTTTTCAAGCCAAAGAGCCAGTGCTGTGCAAGTCTGTGGCCATGTGGATGGCATGGCTAAATGCATTTCTGCACACGGAAGACTGTTTACCTTCCTGCTTTTTACAATGATACTGTTTATCTATTTGCATTTACATGCTTTTGAACTGCTAGGTTGGCAGGAGCTGGAGTTAACAGTGGGAGCTCACTCTACTGTGTGGCAGCCAGGATTCAAACCACAGAGCTGCCAACTTTGCAGTTGACAGTTTCAGCGTTCTAGCCCACAGTCCAGAGGAGAGCACAGGAGGACTGCAGCCCGTGCCCACTATGGTGGTAAGCCCCAAATGCCTTGTGTAAGTTATGACCCTACTAGTGATTCAGTTGCTTTGACCACCCAGCTGCCTTTTACTTCAGTCACTACTAATTATTCTTTCCCACTGAGTTGGGCCAGATGAATTCCTTAGTTTGCTTAGTTTGCTAAGCAGCTAAGGTGATAAAATGAATGGGTCATAAACTAGAGTGATGTGACTGAAGTTTCTAAGTGAAATATAGAGCCCTTAGAGTGTCTACTCCATAGGGGTGATGGCAGTGAAGAAGCTACTTTCTCTACAGCATCTGTACAGTCAACGACTAGAGATATCATAGCCGGCAAAGGTCTATTATAGTTTCACTCAAGAAAAGAAAACAACACCACTCAGCAGTTTCCTGTGATGTGCCAGTTGCATTAACATCATTTAACTCCACTATGACTTGGATGCCATAGCTGATAGATGTCCAGTGGACATAACTTCAGTTATTGTTTGTTCCATTATGATGCATTCAGCAGGAATAAAACAGGAGGAGGCTAGAAACATTTCATTCTGGCATCAGGCTTTTTAATTTTTTTGTGCTCCTAGGGAAGCAAATCAGAACAGAGAGAACAGAACAGAAAAGAGCTAATTTTTCGCTTTATATAGCTGACATGATGCATGCAACATAAACCAGTCATTTTGGACCACTACCAAGTTGCTAGTAATCTTGAGCTGTTAATTTCCTTGAGACTTTGAAAAATGAAAATAATTGGGGGGGAGAGAAATGTAGCTGATAATAATACAGTAGGGCTAGCTTGGTGTGGTTACTGTTAAGATTACATCTTTTCCTTACATAATCACCTACAAGCAGATGGGGTAAAATCTTGTTGGCATAACTATGTCTGTGGAAAGCTGATACTATTGGGGCAATTTTCAGAGATTAAACACTTCCTACTTCTGTCCCACAGATTCAGTGAAATCTTGCTTACTTGGGTGGGAGCTATGGGATAGGAGGAAGAAATTACCAAAAATCATCCTCTGCTGATGACCTCACAAGTGTTCTGAAGGCATAGTTACACAAAAAAAGCTTTCAGCTATTATTTGTAATGAGAACTCAAATATGCAGATATTTGACATCCAATTCCAAAACAAAAGCAAGCCAGTTTTGAAAAAATGCAGACCCGAGACAAGCTCATGTTAGAATAAACAGACAGTTCTTGATCCCCAGAGGAGCTGTCCTTCCAATGTTGTGTTAATTGACTTATCTTGTTTGGTCCTTAGATGGCTTTAAAAGGAGTTCAAATGGCCCCATTGACTCCCAAACTCCCTGCAATGCCAACTTAGGTCTGAAGAGGTTCTGTAAATGTTTTTCAGCCCAGATGGCCAGCTTTTAAACAGGAATGGAGCTGTACCCTGTGAGTTTTCTGTGGAATTAAAGAAAGCTCAAATCCCTACAGTTGTAATGATTTAAAATCAGTTGCATGCGACAGTGCAGCATTATTTTTCCTTGTTTGGCTCCCTAATGTGACAGTATTGTTTTTTTGGTTCTTGTTATTGCTCTAGAAGGATGTCTCCAAACTGGGGGAATGAGCTGCGAAATGGCAAATACGTTTCAATGTAGGAAAATGTAAAGTAATACATATGGGGGGGTGTTCAAAACTTTATATATCAACTAGAGATGGACAAGAAATGCCAAAATGGCATTTCATGGTCGTTATTTGGGCCCTGGGGTCTGCTTCATTCCATTTCCGTTTTTCAGGCCCCCAGGACCCACTTCGTTTCCATTTCTTCGTTTTTCGGGTGCGGCAAGCTGCAGCTGCAGGGAGCCTTCCCAGGGCCGGGCGACACCAGAGCCGTCGGCATGCAGGCCGGGAAAGCATTCCTGCGGCTGCGGGGAGCCCTCCCGGGGCCTGGGCAAGCCTCCTGGGAGAGCCGTCCCGCAGCCACAGGGAGCGCTCCTGGGGCCAGGCGCTGCCGGAGCCGGTGGCAAGCCTGCCAACAGGAGAGCAATCCCGTGGCCACAGGGAGTCCTCCCGGAGCTGGGTGCTGCTCCAGTCACCACCCCCAACAGGCCGCCAACCCCAGAACACCACCGAGCACCACCCTCCCTTGGGCCCCCTCCCCAAGGACCGATCCGCCATGCCATCTACCACCCCTGTCAGTTCGCTACCCCCGGAGCCCAGCGCGGCGCCACCCTAACTTGGGCCCTTCTCCCCGGGAACCACTCTGCCCTGGGAGCTGCCACCCCAGCAGACCGCTGCCCTATACCCCCCCCCGGGCATAGACCCAGGAAACTTGTGGGGGGTGCCGCTGCACTCTCCCCTGCGCTCCAATGACGCCCTCCGCTCTGGCTTCCGAGCCGGCTACACCATTGCCACTTCACCATGTGGCTGAGATCCCGGAGCCCAGCCCTCATAAGGGCTCAGATCCCGCCTCTTCTTGCGAGACCAGCAAAGTCTCGCGTCATCAGCTCCAGCGGGGAGGAGGCAAAGAGGCTCCGCCAGGCCCAGCTCCCTCTTGCCGCCCTCCGCTGCTCCATTATTCATTGCGCGAGCGGCGCAACAGCAATAACAGAAATGAACAGAACTGAAGAAAATTTTCTTGGTTCTGTTCGGTTCGAGCCTGCCCCATTGCAATGGTCATTATTTGTACCGTTACATAACGGAATGAATAACGGAGAACGGTAATGAAAACAAATGGTCGTTTCGTGCCCATCTCTACTATCAACACATGGGCTCTGAGCTATCCATGATGGATCAGGAAAGAGATCTTGGTGTGTTGGTGGACAGCTCCATGAAGGTGTCTACCCAGTGTGTGGCAACATTGAAGAAGGCCAATTCCATGGTAGGGATTATCAAAAAGGGGATTGAAAATAAAACAGTTAGAGCTGTTCGGCAGTGGGATATGCTGCCACAAAGGGTGGTGGAGTCTCCTTCTTTGGAGGTTTTTAAGCAGAGGCTGGATGGCCATCTGTTGGAAATATTGTGATGGGGTTCCTGCATAGCAGAGGGTTGGACTAGATGGCCCTTGAGGTCTCTTCCAACTCTATGATTCTATAACATTCTATAATGCAATTGTACAAAATGATAGTAAGGCTGTACCTGGAGTATTGTGTACAATTCTGGTCACCGCATTTCAAAAAAGACATAGTGGAACTGGAATAGGTGCAGAAGAGAGTGACTAAAATGATTACTGGGCTGGGGGACCTCCCTTCTGAGGAAAGGCTAAAACATTTGGGGCTGTTTAGTCTGGACTAAAGGCACCTGAGGTGGGATATGATTGAGACATACAAAATAATGCAGGACATGAATAAAGAGGATTCAGGGAAGCTCTTCTCCCTCTTACAAAATACCAGAACTCAGGGACATCCACTCAAACTGAGGGTTGGGAGAGTGAGAACAGACAAAATAAAATATTTTTTTACCCAGTGTGTTGTTAGTCTGTGGAACTCCCTGCCACAGGATGTGGTGATGGCATCTGGCCTAGATGCCTTCAAAAGGGGATTGGACAGATTCCTGGAGGGAAAGTCCATCACAGGTTACAAACCATAATGGAGATGTGTAATATCCAGGCTTAAAACCAGGGTAGTTAAAGGACCAGATGCAGGGGAGTGGTATCAAGAGACAGAAAGCTAGTCTCATGCGTTCCCAGAGGCATTTGGTGGGGCCACTGTGAGATACAGGAAGCTGAGCTAGATGGGCCTTTGGCCTGATCCAGCATGGCTCTTCTTATGTTCTTATGTTATTGTTCCTGGGGACTTGGGAGCAAACTTTTCTGCACATGCTCAGAAGCTCTTTAAGAGGGAGATGGATGCAAATCTTTGTTTAGAGCATGTGAAAACAGTGTGCTTGCTCAGAGAGTGACTCAGAGGATGTCTATGGCAAGTTTTGGCACCCCCACAACACCTCCACTGACATATGAACAAAGGAAACAGGGATTGAAGCTTTATGGCATTGTAACACAAATGGCTTTAATGAATTTCCTTACAATCAAATGGCATAAAACCTATAGGTAAAATTTGCCAGCTCATATAGAATTGCTTCCAGGGGGCATGTACTTGAACACCCATTTCAACACTAAGGCCAGAATCCAAGTTAATATTTATGCTTGCATAACTACACTGTAGAACAATGAAAAGTCCCCTACTGAAAAGTCCCCAGCTGAATTCTTAGCCATATCCTGACTCACCAAACTGGCACACTACTAGGCATTCAGTCAGGGATGCATTAATTAGTGGCTATTTGCCACATGAGTTACAACAGAGCATTTATGCAAGCGTAATGATTCCCTTGGAAGCTGGCCTGTCAGCTCCAGGCAACAGTTAGGAATACATTGACTAGTGTACCACAGACAGTTTGTTCCAGGGATGGGTTTGCTTCACACACAACTACATTTATATTTTCTGTGACAATCTGCCCTGAGGCAATTTTCACAGAAATATATGTGCTTCTGTGAACAAACAAACAATGCAACTTTAAAAAGAAAGGAACTCATGTATTTTAAGTGGCAATTCCACACCAGAGGTGTGAGGTGGTGTCAGTTAGCACCCTTGGAGCCTTGCTTGCAAGCCAGTTAACTAAGTGTTCAAATCTGAGTGTTGAAACACAGCTGTTCATCAGCTCTTTTAAGGCAAAACACAGTTCCTTTTGAAGGAGGATATACATGGAGGTGCCTCTGGACTGGCTTAGTTGTCATCCTTCAGGTAGATGCTGCAATTTAGTTAATTAAGCTGAAGTTCGTAGTTAAGCTGAAGTTGTTCGATACATGCTCAGCCGGCTGGATAGCTCAGTGAATTAGGTACCTGGCTGCAGGGCAAGAGATTGGGAATCCAGCTTCCCCACTGTGCATCCCAAATGAGCCGGCCTGTGTGGCCTTGGGCAAGCTGCACAGTCCCAGGATACCCCCAAAGGAAGGGTATCTGGAAAACTGCTTCTGAGTTGTCCATACCTAGACAAGCCTGAAAAGGACTGCCATAAATCAAAATTGACTTGATGGCATTCAACTGGTATTGTTATTATGGATCATAAACAGAAGAATACATAGAGTAAGAATAACTGTAGCTGTTACAACAGAAATCATGGATCAAAACCCAGAACCATGAGCACAAATAACTCCACAGGGTGCAACAGCTGGTGCAGTCCTCATATGACACAAACATTAAGTGAAACAAAATTGCCATATCCTAATAGCAGTCCCCAATGCCACACAAAGGTGAACCTATTTGGAAGCTTGACTTAGTATGGAAGCTATCATGAGCACAATATTCCCAAAGGATGCATGGCTTGGCATGATGTAAAGCAAAGTGTTCTGCTTATATACCGCCTCATACCACTTCAAGTTGGAGTAGCAACTGGCAAGCCACTCCAGTATTCCTGCCAAGAAAACTCCATGGGCATGGAGTCACGAAGAGTCGGTCACGACTGTAACAACACAACACACCACTTCAAGTAGTCTCTGGACGGTTTACAGTTTTTAAATTACAGCACACTGGCTACACATTGCCCCCCTCCCCCAGCAAGCTCAGTACTCATTTTACCAACATCAGAAGGATAAAGGCTGAGTCAACCATGAGGCTGCTACCTGGGATAGAACCCCAGGTCGTGAGCACAGTTTTACCTCCAGTACAGGCATTTAACCACTGCGTCATGGGACTCCTTTATATACATAAAGAACCATGTTCTAGTAAGTCTGGAGTCATACTCCTACAAATGATAAACATAAATGATACCGAAACAGTGCATATGTATTCAGCTCTGACTTTAATTTTTGAAGAAGTAAGGCATCCCAACTTTTAGTTAAAACCCTGAGTACATAGGAAACATGAAAGCATTGTCCCTATTGGTGGTATCTAGGCAGATTTTCTAAGAATGTGAATTTTCTTGGATGTACTAAATTCAATATTCATTGTTTCAGAACTACTGAAAGTCCTTGAAGCTTTCAGTTGCTGTTGAATACCAATGACATTGCATCATCTCTAAGAGCAAATGTCTTCTCAGAATATGCTGCATTAACCTCTGGGTAAGAAAAATAATAAGATACACTTAGAACGTATAAAACAGCAGTGTAGCAGGTTGCTTCAAAGCCAGCCAGGAACAGGTACACAGTGGCTCCACTGAGGAATCACCAAAGGCAGTGGAGACAATGACTTGGCAGAAGCTGCTTTGCTGTATGATAAGGTGATGGCAGGTGAAAGAAGCACAGAGTAGCTGTCCAACATAAATGCTCTATTCAGAAGGCAGCAAATAATTAACTCCGCTAATGGGCCTGTGACTCACTCTTGTCGAGCTTGTCTGTGTTCCTGTGTGCCATAGTGGTTGCCTTCCCACAGAAATTATTCCAAAGTGAATGAAGAGAAATCGGAGTCTTCTTGCAACCTAGGCTAGACGTGCCATTTTTTGTAGATGGTTGTAGCTTACATGAAAAAGCCACTTGCCTCTATAAGAAGCAAATGCCCATATTTGAGAAGGTGCAGCCAGAAATATATTAATTGCTTTTCTCTAGCAAATGTCATTTGCAAGACAGCTTGGCACTGGGCAGTGCACTCTTCAGCCTTCACAACTGAACAAATAATGGTGACAAATATGAAGGCTGCCGAGTAAGTTTTACACACGGTGAGGCTTACCTAACCTGTGAAAAAATTAATGCCTCCATTAGGCATGAAAAAGCTGATACACATTCCTGTTGATTAGCATTGTCACCATAATAGTAATCTGTTCAGCCATGATACAGCTCTATGAAACATATCACCACATTTTAAATTACCATATATACTTGAATAAAAATTGAGTTTTTCAGCCCTCATTTTTGGCTGGAAAAAGGCCCTCAGCTTATATTCAGATGAAGGAGAAGCGGTGAGTTTTTAAAACTTTTTTTAAAATCTTCAGAAGCAAGTGCCAAAGTCTGCCATTGGTGCTTGCTTCAGGAGACAATTTAAAAAAAAAATCCACCGCCCCCCTCCCCCCAATCAGGTGCATAGAGGGAGAAAAGCTGCTGCTGCCACCACCACAACTCCTGGAGCCCGGAGCTCCCCCCCCCCCGACGGCCGCCATTGCCGCCGCCACAAACAAAAGACCTTGGGGCCAGTGTCGCAAAGATGGTGCTTCCCCTTTCCAGAGAGTCAGAAAGAAGTAAGTTCAGGGCAGGTGGGGAGCTTGTTCTTGGCCAAAAAGACTGGGCCAGTGGATCAGGGTGGTGGTGGTGGAAACCAGCTACTCCCCCCTCCCACTTTGGGCATGCCCATTTGGGGGGGGGGTTGCAGGGCTGCTTTGGGAAGGGTGGGGTGATCACTGGCAGCTGCTGAAAGACATTTTAAAAACCCTACACCTTCCCCTAGGCGGCTTGGGGAAGGCAGCAGAGTGAAATATTGACTTGGGTTATATTCAAGTCAATCAATTTTCCCACTTTTAAAAGGCAAAATTAGAGGCCTCAACGTATACCCGGGTCAACTTACAATCGAGTATATATGGTATATTTTCCCTGTCAGCTTTTTTCATTCTCCATTTTTCTCATCCATCTACAGCAATCTAGATATCATAATATGGATGGTCCTGGTCCTGGTCCTGGTCCTGGTCTGCAGTGACATATCCATATCCTTGATGTGTGAGTTAATCATACTCAGCTAGAGGGACACTCTCCTTGAAATCTCAGGAGGCACCTCCACCCCATCACCAACTTTTCTAATTCCTTCATATGAATTCCTAAATATTCTGATTCTTGGCTTCAGTCTCTATTGGGAGATATGATGATCATTAGTTTTATCTTTTCAATGTTCAGCTGTAACCCTGCTTCTCCACTTTTTTTTTTTCATATTTCTCAAAGTGTTGCTATTTGTATCCCACCGTTGGTCTCAACATCTCTAATCTTGATTTAAATTTCCCTTTGATTTTGTTGATCACATGGAAGATAAATTTCTTGTTATCTTGTTTGAAACCATTACTATAACAGTTCTCTTTGTCCCCATGTGCATAGATGTCACAGAAAAGTTGCATTTAGGACTTGCACCCTATTTTTATAAAATTTTAGTTTGGTTTCTCATCTGCCATCAGTAATTTTAAGACTTACTGTACATCAGTCAGACATTGGGCCTTTTCACACGACCCCTAAGATCCGCTGGCCACTTAAATTCAGACCAGAGATCTTGGGGGTTCGTTGCTCTTCCTGCATCCCCACACCTCTGCACTTCCTTGCTCCTGTCTGTGTGAGGGGAGGGAGAAAAAAAGGGACAAAAGAATGCAGGCTCACCTCCGTTTGCCGGTCCAAGCCGCCCCGAGCCGCATTCTGTCTCTTAAAGGGGCGGGAGGCAAAAAACAACAACAAAGAAGCGAGGAGAGCCCGCACTCACCAGATTACATCTGGATTTGGTGATTTTCACCCTCCAAGAGCAGGTACATGAAAAGTGCGCTGGGACGCACTTAGGTGGGCGTGGTCGCATTTAATTATCTGTAAACTCCGGAGCTGGTGGGGAAACAATTTTAAGCTCCGGAGCTGGGAGCCATTTGCGGTGGAGTTTAGGGGTCGTGTACAAAGGGCCATTAAGTCCCCCCTCCCCCAATCTTTTTGCCTTTTACTCTGATTCAGTCCACTTTGACTTTCATTCATAATCCTTTCAGTTTATGGATAATAGAGTTTAGTAAATCTGTTGTGCTTAAATACTTCAGGAAATTTATTTACAGCATATTTTGATAATATGATTGTTTTATTCACCAAAATCCTCCAGCAGAGCTATACCAACATAGCTGAACATCGCACCAGCAGTAGCTATGATACTGCGAAGGCAGAAGTATTATTCTCAAAGGACTTCTACCAGGGCATTACACAACATCACAACTGGAGTCACACAACTGGCTGTGCAACAGTTTTCTATTCCCAGATGCAGCATCCAGCATATTTATTTATACGGAGGCCGTGGCTATTGAGGAAGCCGACTCCGGCATGTTCTCTCCGGCAGATTTGATAAGCCATGCTGGGCAAGGGTCGAAAGGGGAAGCGGCCGACCGGCAATAAGCCAGCACCCTGGAGGCCTCCGCTTGGGACACAGGCCCAAAATCAACCAGACGAGGGGACCAAAGGGGTGAGGCCCCCAGGATACACGAGGAGGGACCCAGTGCAGCTGGAGTCCAGATCGGAGCGGATGGCCTCAATCTTAGATTTAAAATAGGCTGAAATCACTAGGTGGAGGTCTTAACCCCAAAAGTCCCGATAATCTCCCCAGTGGTTTCATATAGATGTTAAATAACATAGGAGACAGAACAGAACCCTGGGGAACTCCACAGGTCAGTAGCTGTGGTGTCAAATGCGAATTACACTGGTTTTCAACCTGTGGGTCCCCAGATGTTCCTGGACTGCAACTCCCAGAAGTCTCCACCACTCGCTGTGCTGGAAGGGGTTTCTGGGAGTTGCAGTCCAGGAACATCTGAGGACCCACAGGTTGAGAACCAGTGATCTAACACCACTTTCTGCGTTCTATCCTGCAGGAAGGACTGGAGCCACTTTAATGCAGCTCCCTCAATTCCCATTTCAGAGAGGCAAGTCAGGAGGATGCCATGGTCTATAGTGTCAAAGGCAGCTGAGAGGTCTAACAAAACCAAAAGGGACACAGATCCCCTATCCATTTCCCTGAAGCCAGATTGAAATGGATCCAGGCCACAATCCACTCTAGAACTTTCCTTAAGAATGGGATATTCGATACTAGTCAGTAATTGTTCAGTATGATTGGGTCTAAGGAAGAATTTTTTTAACAGCAGTTTTACTATTGACTCCTTTAAGCATGCCAGAATTCTGCCCTGTTGTATGGAGCCATTCACTACTCTTCCTAACCATTTACATGGTTGTGCTTTACATTGTGAATAGGATTTTGCCCTCAGTTTTTCTTGAGCTCCCCCCCCCTAAATTTTGGCATTAACAGTTCATGATTATTACCACAGTTCATGTCTGGTCTCCTTTCTGATGAAAGACTAGAGTTTCTTTATCTTCTGTTTATAATTATATAGTCTATGGGCCTTTTCACACGACCCCTAAGATCTGCTGGCCACTTAAATTTGGACCAGAAATCTTAGGGGTTTGTCGGTGTTCCTGCGTTCCCACCCCCACCGCACTCCTGGCTGCTGGCTGCGTGAGGGGAGGGAGAAAAAAAGGAAGAAAAGAATGCCGCTCACCTCCGTTCTGCCGTCTCAGCACTGCATTCAGATCTCTTAAAGGGGGGGGGGGCAAAAAAAGAACAAACAGAAGCAAGGAGAGCCGGGCAGTCACTACGTTATATCCGCATCACGAATTTTCACCTCCAGAGAGCAGGTACTTGAAAAGTGTGCTGGGACGCGCTTAGGTGGGCGTGGTCGCACTTAATTATCTGTAAACTCCGGAGCTGGTGGGGAAACAATTTTAAGCTCCAGAGCTGGGAGCCATTTGCGGCGGAGTTTAGGGGTCGTGTACAAAGGGCCTATGTTACTTCTGAATTTGTAATCCAGTGGCATCTATGTATGCAATCATCTGTGAGTTTGCCTGAAGCTCCTATTTGCACTAAACAAATTGTGACCTTTGCAGAATTCTACATGTTCTCCCCTCTTCATTTTGGACTCTGAGGCCAAACAGTATTATGATGTTTGGCCTTACTTCCTACGTTTGCATTCTAGTCATCCGCCACGCTTAGTACATCCTGTTTGGCATGTGATCTATTTTTCCTGGGCAAAAATATTTCAGTTTTTCCTTCTTTGACTTTTGTAGTAGGAACGTGGACCTGAATGATTGCTATGTTAATAAGTTTTCCATGAAGTTTGATTAATATTATTCAATGGAACTTTGTGCCATAGCCCCTAATTTCTATGTCTCACCTTACGATTACAACCACACTATTTCTTCTGGGTTTGGCCTTTCCAGATTAAAACTTTGTAAAGATCTGATTGAAAATGTCTTATTCCAAATCAATTTAGTTTCTGCACACCAATATTACAATGTTTAAAATGTCTATTTTATTATTTCTGTCTTACCTTGACTCATGCTCTTCATATTCCAAAGTATAATCTTGAATTATAATAAAAGAATAGATGCATATACCTAGTGCCATTACAAAGAGCTTGGTATTCTGTCCCCTCTCTATACCAAGACATAAACTGAAGTAACTTACCTCTATGAAAATGTTTAGGAACTAAATTTCTCCTCTTGGGAGCAATGCCACTCCTCTCTCTGTTTCTAAATTCAAACCAAAAAGCACATGTGTTTCTTTTAGGATTCAACGCCCATTGGGCTAAATCGACTAGTTCGCTGAGGTTACACTTGCAGGGGGTAATACACTTCTTAATGGCCACAGCACTTCTGAATTGTGACAATATGCAAACAGTTACAGCAGTGGCAGCTGGAAAGGGATGTACCTTTGTCATGGCCACAATTGTATGCAAAAAAAAAACCACACAAATCCCAGTATAGTATGTGTTAGCCCTGCCCAACTGGTAGACTGGGGGCTACCAGTAGCCCATGAAGGGTTCAAAAGTAGCCCGCCAGCCATCAGTAAAAAAATGTGAGGGGATAAGTTCTCCACCTCTACCTCCCCCACCCCAAGGACCACCAGTGCCCCAGAAAAGATCTGGGTCTGCCAGCCCACTGTCTCAGCCAAGCGAGGCAGTTCAAGGGCCATGGCACGGTCCCCTGCTCTCCCTACTGGCCAGATGATCGGTGCGCCACTGTCTAGTGACCAATTGAGTTGTTGGTGCAGAGCGGAGGAAGGGGAGTGGAGGGGACAGCGAGGGGCAGGGTCATGGGCGTGCCCACCTCCTTTGTGTGGTGACATCCCCCTCTTCTCCCCCCCTGGAAAATTCCTTCCTCCCATCTTTCCATCCTCATCCTCCTCCCACCCCCACAGCTGCCTCACAGAGACTGTGACCTGCCACTCCGCCTGCTCCCCTTTTGAGCTATTCCCTCCTCCTTGCACCACCATGGAAATGTGACTGCCCCGCTGCAGATTTGGCCCATCCTAGTTGCACAGCGAACATGGCAGAGGTGAGTGAGAGCTATGGGCGGCAGCAGCAGTGGCAGCAAGGGCGCTGCAAGGGAGAAGGGGGGAAACAGGAGGAGAAGTAGAGTCAAGTCAGGCCCCGGGTGGGTTGGGAGGGAAAGTGCACCTTTTTTAAAAAAAAAGTCTTCCAGCAGCCTGGGCAAGTGGAAGGGGCGATCTGCGCAAGCATGTACGTGCCTCCCTTGCACCCATCCACACCGGCTCAAGTGGGTGTAAGGGAAGTGTGTGCATGGTCAGCCTTACCATAGGAATGCACTGAAATATGTTCCTTCCAGAAAGGATTAATTGATTTTCAATGCGTTCCTATGGGAAACCGCTGCTCTACTTACATTTTTTTTTTTTACTTATGAGCATATGCTTGGAACAGATAAAATTCATAAGTAGAGGTTTTAGTGTAGTAGCCCTCAGGCACTTTCCTCTGGAAAAAGTAGACCTCGGCCTGTTCAAAGTTGGGCAGGCCTGGTATATGTTGTCGATACAGATGATTAGACGTTGGACATCATTTGTTCCAGTAACATGATCGGGATTGATCTTTGTACTTAATATTATTTTATTGCAAGAAATGTGGGAGGAAGAGGGTTTTTTTTAATATAAATGGCTTTGAGCTTCTAACACTCCCTGCCTCCCTCTCTCTGGATGGTGGCCGCCCTAAAGGTGGTCTCCTGATCGGGATTTCCCTTAAGTTACATTTTAAACTTACCCTTGTGCAGGTCTCACCCCCTTTTGCATTATCTGGTTTGATCACGGGTGGGAAGACCTCATTACTTATTACCAATGTTTATCTTCCCCCAGGAGTTTCTTCCACCGAGCTTGGGAAAAGATGGGAAATGCTCGAAGACCATCTGTTGTCATGCCATACTAAATGCCCCAACTCTCCCGATATAATTGGTGGTGATTTTAACGCCCGTACAGCTGCAAACTGGGAAGTGCTAATTAAGTCCAAATGGTGGGCTCCTATATGTTTGGATAATTTTGATGCAGGACATGCTAAAATGAGGATTTCTAAAGACATTAAAGTAAACAAGGCAGGAGCGACCTTTTATCAAATGGTTATTCGTTTAAATTTAGTCCTCCTGAATGGTTCCTACCCTCTTGATATACCAGGCGAGTTTACACACCTTGATTCAATATCTAATAGTGTCATTGATTATGTGTTGATCTCCACTGATTTGTCCACTAAAGTATTCTCCTTTAAAGTCCAAAATAGGCAGTTTAGTGACTATCTCCCCTTGGTGACCCGATTGTCTTTGAACTGGTCCCGCGAGAGCCTTAACCACCCAATCCCTCTGGAGACTGCTTCAGTGACTAAAATAAAAGGGATTAAATGGTCAAAGGCCTTGGCCCATAAATACCAGGAATTTTTTCATAATGGAATCAGTACCCATTCACCCCTTGAGGTCCCTGATGAGCACAATCCTGTGATGGTGTTGGAACATTTTAACCACCTTACAACAAACCTCACTGCCTTTTTTTACATCACCTGCCCAAAAAGTTAAGGGGATGCAGAATAACATGGGCACTCCCTGGTTTAATCTCTCATGCAAACAAGCAAGAGTTTTCTTGCATTCTATTTATAGAGATTACAAAGCCTCTGGCGCTCTGGCTCTTCCGCCTACTTACGTACAGGCCAAAGAGTTTATAAACAGACCCTAATGCAGGCCAAACGGGAATGGCAGCAAAAACGATGGCAGACTCTGATTGCTGCTTCCAAACCCAAAAGATCTCAGAAATTTTGGGCCCTCATTAATAGAAGAACGAGGAAATACCCACTGGCGACTATTTCTGCGCCAATATGGGAACAATTCCTGAAGAAATATTTCGCCCAAGCTGAGATGCCCACTTCATCTGCTGAGCTTCAGCCTGACCACTTACCATTGTGGCCCCCTACAGACCCAGGATTAATAAGAGATCTAATATCACAGCTCAGAGTGGGCAAAGCGCCCGGCCCTGATCTTATTCCGGCAGAGGCTATTAAATTGTACACAAAGTGGTGGACTGAAATTTTGGCTAAAACCTTTGACGCAATTAACATCACAGGATTTATCCCCAGGATATGGAAGGATGCTGTCATTGTACCAATTCACAAAAAGGGCTCCCCGACGGATCCAGCGAACTATCGAAACATCAGTTTGCTTTCGGTCATAGGGAAAATTTATGTGCGAGTTCTGTTGTCCAAGCTATCCCAATTTACCTTAAATTTGATTGGCCACGAACAAGCGGGATTCAGATCCAACCACGGAACTATAGATCACACTATAATTCTCTACCATCTGTCCAGGAAATGTTCTGCCCCTACCCGTGGACGATTATGTGCTGCCTTTATAGATCTAAAGGCAGCCTTTGATAGTATTCCCAGAAACATCTTATGGGAGATACTTGCAAGATGGGGCATTGATAGAAGGCTGTTATGGCTCATGACCCAACTCCATCAGGGGTCATCTGCCAGGGCAAGACTCACCCCAGCCGGCAATCTCACAAAGGAGGTACCAATAAATAGAGGAGTTTGTCAAGGCTGTAATTTAGCCCCGCTCCTTTTTAATCTGTTTATCAGTGATATGAGGTCTTCTCTAACTGAGTCACACATAATTAGTCATGCCCCCTGTCTAGCGGAATATTGCTGCCTGCTTCTTTTATACGCGGACGATGCAGTGATTCTTTCGTACTCAAGAGTTGGATTGATTAGGGCCCTAAAGGTCTTTGCTGCTTACTGCCAGCTCAATCGCCTGACAATTAATCATGAGAAATCTAAAGTGCTTGTCTTCTCTAGAGCTCGGAAAATTTACAACTGGAAGCTTGACGGAGTCCCAATAGAACAAGTCTCCAAGTTTAAATATTTGGGAGTCTTTTTCCACTATAACCTGAGTTGGACACCCCAAATTCAGTATCTACAGAATAAGGGGAAAGTGCTTCTCTATGCATTGCTCCAGTTTTTCTCTGCCGATGGGGCTTCTCACATCCCCTCGGCTCTGAAGGTGTACAAAGCAAAAGTAGTATCTACCCTTAGCTACGCTGCCCCGCTTTGGGCCGCAATGTCCAATTTAACACCTCTTGAGACACTTCAAAATCAATTCCTTCGCCGTCTACTAAAAATTCCCCCTTGCGTGAGTAATGCCGCGATACGTCTCAAGCTACAAATCCCGTCACTAGTGACTACTATCTGGAAATGAGTTTTCAATTACTGGTTGGCTGCATGGCACAGGCTCCCTGATCATTATTTGTTCCAATGCCTTTGGCGTGATGTATACACAAATCTCTGGTCTAGTAAAATCCATATCAAACTTTTGAGTATTGGAATTTCCCCATCGGAATCCTTAAAAATGGATCTCGCCATACCCAAACGACTCATTGGACAAAGAATGGACGACATTGAATTCCAAAGTAACTATTCTTTAGGTAGGGGCATTTGTTCCCCCCGGAATTTCGGCATTGTCCCATCACACCGTATTCCATCATATTTGTCGTCCCTCTCTTCAATATCCCATCGTCTTGCGTTTACTAGTGCGAGGTTTAACGTTTTTCCCTCAAATGTGCGGAGACATAGATTTTCTAAGGGCTCAGTGTCCCCCTTTTGTGAATGTGATAAGAAGTCAGTAGAATTCCTTTCACATATAATATAATATTGCCCTTTGCATAGTACAGCTAGGGGAAATTTTTAAATCTTATTATACAGAAGTTAGCTGATAAGCCCTTCGAGCGCCACATGGCTTTATTATTACAGGACATTGATTTACATACAACCTTACAAGTGGCAAGATTTCTCAATGCGTTTTTTCCAAAAAAAAAAAAAAAAACCCGGACAGGGCAGCTATAAGAGTGGTAGATGATTCACTTTGGGCAACCTATTCATTGCTGAGTACTCCCGGTATCCCGATGTATGTGCTATGAGCTGATGTATGAACACTGTTTACTCTTATATCACGGCTTATATATTTTATGTGTTTCTTTTAACAATTAATGGGCTTATAGCTGTAATAAACTTGACTTGACTTGACTTGACTTGATCTTTGTAACTGAGCCTGTGTCAGCATTTAGTTCTGAAAGCCTGTTTCAAAATAGAGCAAGCTGAGTTGGAAACTACGGAAGGTGTAATGGGCTCCTGCCTTGACAATCAGGCATTTTCAGCACATACAAACTTCCCTCTCCCTGTCATATATAATTTTGATGCATGTGGAATAAAAAACTGAGGCTATTAAAGCTAAGTATTCTAAATTTGATACCCAATATGGGGTAGTGGATAGAGTGATGGGCTGAGACTCTGGAGCCCTGTGTTTGAATCCCCACTCAGACATGAGAAAACTGATGGGGGAAGTGCAGCTGGCAATAAATAGCTCATTTACCTTGAAAACCCTATTTGGATTACTCTAAATCAATTCTGACTAGGGATGGGCATGAAATGGAAGAATCGCTTTTCGTTTTGTCCCCCCCCCCCCATGCACATTTCATTTGTTTCTCTTTGTACGATCCCCCCCCCAAAAAAAATAATTTGTACAAAATGAATTTTATATGAAATGAAATGTGGGGACCCCTGGAAAGCCCCTTCCCGGGAAGCCTACCCCCTCTTCCTGCTCCAGGACCCCTACTTACCCCTCCTCCTGGGCTCTTGCACTGGTGGAGACCTTTGGTGGTGGCAGCAGAAGCAGCAGTGGCTGCGCGGTCTACAGCCAGGCTGCTCAGCCTACCGGCAGGCTACTCATCATCTGAGGTTGGCTGGGGTATGCAGAGGCAGCGGCAGAGGAGGAGGAGGAGGAGGAGGTCCAGGCTGGCCTGCTTGGCCTGGCTGGGCCCCCATGGCAGCCCTGCAGCTGCACCCGTGGCAGTGGCAGTGGCAGTGGCAGTAGCAGCAATGGAGGAGGAGGAAGAGGAGGAGGCCCAGGCTGGCCTGCCGTACCCACTCTCACCCTCTCTGGCCTGGCTGGGTGGTCTCAGCGCCGGGGGGCGGCAGTGGCAGGACACCAGCAGGTAAGGGACCAGTTTACAGACGGAACAAAATGGTTCGTTTCAATGAAAAAAACCCATACAATTTCATTTCGTCTGTAATGAAATGCTACTTCCTCGTTTTGTTTCATTTTGTTTCATTTTGTTATATAATGACATGACGAAACAGCATTTTGTTTTTTGTTTTGTGCCCAACCCTAGATCTGACTTAACAACATGAAACAGAACCTTCTAAATTCACCCTTTACCCCTGCTCCCAAATCAGTAGCTGTGTTAGTCTATTTCAGCACGTTGGCAAAATTAAAGGGGAGAAAGGAGGGGGAGGCAGGGCAAAAAACTGGGACAAGTTAAAGGCTAATGCATTTGTTTCTGTTTGAGCTTTTGTCAATCAGAATGTACTTCTTTAAACTTTTTTTCCTTGTTCATGCCTTTCTCTTTCTGTAACTCCTTACAGTAATTCCATTTTCTCTCTCCAAGGAATAGCCTTTTATGGTCTGTTCAGGCAATTTTGTAAGATGAATAATTAAGTTTTTGAATAGGTTGCCAAAATCCTATGTAATAATATTTTATAAACCCTTGTAATGGAGCAAGGTTGGCTGTTTCACAAAGTTCTGGCTTATGCACAAACCACAGCTACTAATTTGTAAGGTATTCAGAGCCAAGAATGGGACTTCCTGGGAAACACCAGCCAGGCTTTCAGGACTGGTAGTTTGGCAGGATCAAACTCTTCCTCATCAGCTTCAGACATTTTGACTTCCCTTTGCTAAAACTGTTGATGGCCACACTCATTCTTCATGGCAATAGAATCCAGTCTAGCAAAACAAGTGGTACAGGGAAGTCCCTTTTACTTCCATTGTTTTGCTGCCAAAGGTAAAAATGAAGGAGGGGGACCCTCATAAGCCAAAATACTGTACCTTTACAGTGGCGCAGTGGTTAAATGCCTGTACTGCAGGTAAAACTGTGCTCATGACCTGGGTTCAATCCCTGGTAGCAGGCTCAAGGTTCACTCAGCCTTCCATCCTTCCGAGGTCGGTAAAATGAGTACCCAGCTTGCTGGGGGGGGGCAATGTGTAGCCTGCACACTGTAATTAAAATTGTAAACCGCCCAGAGACTACTTGTAGTGGTATGGGGCGGTATATAAGCAGAACACACTTTGCTTTAACATTACTTCTGCTATCCTCTGTTCAAGCCCTTTCCTGGGTTCTAGTGAGCAGTTCACAAGAAAACAATAGCTGTAGCAACTTGGCTTTTTACAACTTCCATGAATGAGAGAAACACTGTAATCATTTTGAGACACACCTGCTTCTAATTTTATTTTCTTACCTTTCCCAAGCCTGCTTTACTAAAGTCTAGAAATATTAAATCCTTACCCATAACCTTGATGGTTAAAAGGATATTCACAGTATCTTAGGTGTGTGTTCGTCTAAGAGAGGGAAGGAGAGAAAGGGGAAGACTGTTAGTTCTGAGTCAGTTACGTGCTGTCATTTGTCAACTCTAATAGAACTTTCAAGGTAAGTGAGGTGTTTTAAGAAGTGGCTTTACCAATTTCACTGCCCCAGTGAGACGAGGAGTCAAATTTTCCATGGCCAAATGGGGATTTGAACCCTGGTCTCCAGAGTTCACCACTCTACCCACTGTCCTACATGGAGCACCCTATTTAGTCCTTTCCTACTCTTTAGTATCAGTCCATTCAGAAAGGAGCAGCTGTCCTGTCCCCTCTCTTCCACTGCTGTCTCCACATGGAGAGAGACAAGTATCAAACAACCCATCTCACTCCTAGGCTCTACTTGCCAACAAGAACTCAGATTTTCCTGGGTTCCTGCTCAAGTGTGGAGTCTACCTGTTAGCAAGGGGTTCTCCTTTTCATATGGAGAACATAAGCATGTAAAGAGGAGAGGCCAGCTATTTTTCTCTAAACATGGTAATAGCAAATGTGTAACTAAGAATTGAGAAGAGAGGGGCAGAGAGAGATCCCTATGTTTTTAACAGTAACAGATTCAATTGGAATATTTGTGCTAATTTCCCTCCAGGGTTTGTGTGTGTGTGTGTGTGTGTGTGTGTGTGTGTGTGTGTGTGTGTGTGTGTGTGTGTGTGTGTGTGTGTGTGTGTGTGTGTGCGTGCGCGCGTGCATTCTGCCTAGGAATATCTACATTTTTGTATGTATGTTTTCTGGGGGAATATTATCAGGGGGCCGCTGATATGTGTTATCATGCATGCCTTTGCACAGAACATTTTGGTCATGAAAATGATGATATGCATCTTTTATAACATTTTGTCAGTCACTTAGTGACATGCAGTCACCGGATGCAGAAACCAAACCCATTTTATGCATCACTGCTAATCATATCCATAGTAGGAAGGATAAAAATCCTTTATAGGAAGGAAGGTGCTTGTTTAAGAGTAGATAACGAAGGGCAGGAGGAGGTAAAGAAGGCTTAGCAATTCCTTTGTATTGAGAGTTAGTGAATAGCCCTTCATCTTGCCAAGTTGCGCAGTCAAAAATTAGTGCAAGAATGCTCTTCAGAGAAATTCTGCTAATCCATCATTTCAAAAAAACAGAGCTAGCATATAACACTCCTGGACTTCTTACACCCTAAGAGCTTTAGAACATAGTACATTCATAAGGGACACTTAATTTCTAGACATTCTCTTAGGTCACTAAAGACAGCAGAGTGTGCATAAAGGTCAGTCTGCACATGAAACATAATGCTTTTGTAGAAAACAATCTAACAGTGAGTGGGGAAGCATTTGCTGGGGATTGGCATGCTGACATTTGTGAATCACAGCTGAACAGACCTTCAGTCCCAACCATACCATTGCAACAACCTCCTCTTTCTCCAGAAAGAGACAAAGCCTTTCCTTGATGTGCAGTGGGGCCAGCCAGGCAGCTTAGACATATTGCTTGAGGTGGACAATTTGCAGGCAGCAACTGGCATGATGTTTCCTAGGAATCTCTGCAACATCTGAACTGTCTGAAAGGGTAGAATGGGCAGCTTGCCACCCAGAAATGACTAGCAATGCCACTGTGGCAGAGGTTCCCACTGGTACACCTTCCTAGCCATCATGCCTTCTCAGGGGGGTAGCGAGCAACACCATGGGAACAGAACAGGAAGTGTCATGGGACTTCTGGCAATTTAATCTGCCAGGGTGCAGCTCTCTGCTTTCCTGGCTACAGCATCTAAAGCTGCATTCCAGTGCCTGTGTAGCATTGTAAGGAATCCCATGGCAGGCCTCTCAGTGTCAGGCAATTGCTTGGGCCAGCACTGCCTTCTGGTTTCACTTTAGATTAACTATCAATGCATCTTCCCCAAAATAACAGTTCTTCCTCTTACCACAAGTGCTTCCCCTTATAGCGATCTATTCTTCATCTTTAAGAGCCATCTGACACTTTTTTGAATGCCCGTCACGGACTCTACTCTTTTGATGCATGTTGGAAGGCCTGAGGAAAAGTCTGTTCCAAGTGGATGTGATTGTGTGGAATGGAGTAATTATGCTCCTTCAGGTGTAACATCTGGTACTCTGAAGTGTTTCACGAGCCACTTCTGAATATCAGACATTGAATATTTCCTTCCACCCATTGTATGTCCAGTGTCAAGAGGAAGATATTTTGTTTACATATCTAAGACCCATGTTGAAGTGATGCATTACTTCTGCTAAATTGAAAACTGTTTTTATTTTCCTGTCTATGTATTGCTGGTCAAGAAACTGCCCATGGCTTCCACTTTATATATTAAGGACATTTATACTACTGAAGAAATACAAGATAAACAGCAGGGGAAGCATATTGAGAGTATTTGGGTGAAAATCAGGGATGACAAAACTGGGAGGGATGTCACTGTGGGGGGTATATTATAGAGCTCCCCCAATCCAGCCGGAGGAATGGGATGATGCCTTATGTGAGCAGATGGCCACACAGTCAAAAGGGAGAGATGTAGAACTAATGGGAGATTTTAACTATGTTGATATATGTTGGCAGGCCAACTCAGCTAAGGATGCAAGGTCCAACAAGTTCCTTACTGCCCTTGCAGACAATTTGATGGTCCAGAAGATAGAGGAGGCAACAAGAGGAGCAGCCATTTTAGATCTGGTATTAACCAATAGGGAGGGCCTCGTAAACGGGGTGGAAGTGGTGGGATCTTTAGTTAAAGTGACCGTGCTCTCTTGGAACTTGTACACTTGGAAGGTGAAGCTAAGCATAGTCAGACAAGAATCCTGGACTTTTAAGAAAGCCAATTTTTGTAAACTTAGGGAATTATTGGCTGTGATTCCATGGACTGACACACTGAAAGAGAAGGGAGTCCAAGATGGATGGGAGTTCCTTAAAAGCGAGATAGTAAAGGCACAATCTAAAACTGTTCCAACAAGAAGAAAAAATGGGAGATGTCTAGAGAAACCGCAATGGTTTACTAAAAAACTTTCAACTCAGCTAACTATAGAGAAAAACAAGTACAAGAAATGGAAAATGGGGAATGCACCAAAGAGGAATATAAGCAAATAGCTAATATATGCAGGGGGTGGTAAAAAAAAAGTTAAAGCGCAAAATGAACTTAGACTTGAAAGATAGTAAAAAGGGTTTCTTTAGTTATGTCCACAGCAAAAGGAAAAATAAGGAAATGATAGGCTTTCTGCATGGTGATGATAACCAGTTACTAACAGGAGACAAGGAAAAGGCAGAATTACTTAACACCTTCTTTGCCTCTGTTTCCTCCAAAAAGGAAGAAAGAGATCCGCTGGGACAAAGAGTAGATGAGGTAGGATGGGAACTGCAACATAGAATAGGTAGAGAGGAAGTACAGGAACACCTGAAACATTAAATTAATTTAAGTCTCCTGGGCCAGATGAATTACACCCAAGGGTATTAAAAGAACTGGCAGAAGTAATTTCAGAACCATTGGCAATAATTTTTGAGAAGTCTGGGAGAACAGGAGAAGTCCCCATCGACTGGAGGAGGGCTAATGTTGTTGCCATCTTCAAAAGGTCATCAGGAGATCACATCAGGCGATTTAGAGTTCGCTGCCATCAGTACGCTGATGACACACAACTCTATCTCTCCTTTTCTTCTTCTGCAGAGGAGGCAGTACGCTCCCTTGACCAGTGCCTGGAGGCGGTTCTGGAATGGACCAGGACTAACCGGCTCAAGCTGAGCCTGGAGAAGACGGAGGTTCTGTTCTTTGGGGCACCCTTGTCTGGGTACAATGGCCCCCTCCCTAGACTGGGGGGGGGCTACAGCCTACGGACAGGGCCAGGAATCTGGGCAAGGTCCTGGATTCAGCCCTCTCCCTGGAAGCCCAGGTGACGGCGGTCTCCAGGGCCACTTTTATCCATCTCCGCAGGATCACCCAGATCCGCCAGTACCTTGATGAGTCCTCCATGAGGACAGTCATGCAGGCTCTCATGATATCGAATATCAACTACTGCAATGCCCTCTATGTGGGGTTGCCCTTGACCCTTGTCCAGAGGCTCCAGTGGGTGCAGAATGCAGTGGCTAGGCTGGTGGTGGGTGCTCGTAGATTCGAGCACATCACCCTAGTTCTGGCTCGCCTGCATTGGCTACCCGTTGTCCTCTGAATAAGGTTCAAGGTCCTGGTTTTGGTTTTCAACCCTCCACAGCTTGGGACTGGAGTACCTGTTGGAGCGTATCTCCCAGAGGTCAACTGGGGTCAGGCCCACTAGAATGGCGCAGGTGCGCTCACTCAGGGTGGCCACACCCAGGGAGGCACGGAAATCGCTCATGCGTAACCACGCCTTCTCTGTCATGGGCCCCACACTGTGGAATCATCTCCTCAGTGAGCTGTGCCTAGCACAGTCCCTGCCCACCTTTAAAAAGGCCCTGAAAACCTACCTTTTCAAAGAGGCATATGGTGACCTTTTTACTTAATTTTTTTTTTTTTGCCGCCTGTGCCATCTTTCGTGGATAGTTTTGTCCCCCTTATTTTATTAGCACTTTTCCTCTTTTTGTGTTTTTGCTGCTTTGTTCTAGTTGTAAACAGCTCAGAGTTCTGTTCGGAAGATGGGTGGTCTAGAAATAAAACAAATAAATAAATAAATAAAAGGGGGAAAAGAGGACCCAAATAATTACCACCCAGTCAGCTTGACTTCAATTCCTGGAAAGATCCTAGAGCAGGTTATTAAACAGGCAGTTTGTAATTATTTAACAAACAATGCTGTTATTACAAGAAGTCAACACGGGTTTCGTAAAAACAAGTCATGCCAGACTAATTTGATCTCTTTCTTTGATAGGATTACAGGCCTGGTGGATGAGGGGAATGCTGTGGATATTACTTATCTGGACTTCAGTATGGCCTTCAATAAGGTTCCCCATGGTATTCTTTTATAGACATTAGTAGAAAGTGGGATAGATGGTGCTACTGTTAGGTAGATTTGTAATTGGTTGACTGATTGCACCCAAAGGGTGATCATAAATGGCCTCTCTTCAGCTTGGAGAGACGTGACCAGTGGGGTGGCCCAGGGTTCTGTTCTGGGTCCAGTGCTGTTCAATATCTTTATTAATGACTTGGAGGAAGGAATAGAGAGTATGCTAATCAAATTTGCAGATGATACAAGGATAGGATGAAAATCGAAAATGACCTTGACAGATGGGCCAAAGCTAACGGAAGGGGTTTCAACAGAGAGAAATGTAGGATGTTGCATCTAGGTAAAAAGAATGAATTGCATAGATGTAGCATGGGAGATACCTGGCTGGAAAATAGTACATGTGAAAGGGATCTGGGAGTCTTGGTGGACCACAAATTGAACATGAGTCAGCAGCGTGACACGGCAGCCAGGAAAACCAATCCGATTCTTGGTTGCATCAACAGAAGCAAAGTGTCTAGATCAAGGGAAGTGATAGTACCACTCTATTCTGCTCTGGTCAGACCCCACCTGGAGTACTATGTCCAGTTCTGTGCACCTCAATTTAAAAAGGATGTTGACAACCTCGAGCAGGTACAGAGGAGGGCAAGTAGGATGGTTGAAGGTCTGGAAGAAATGTCTTATGAGGAACGGTTTAGGGATCTGGGAATATTTAGCCTTTCAAAAAGAAGGCTGAGAGGAGATATGATAGCTATGTTTAGATATCTTAAAGGATGTCATATTGAACAGGGGTTTGTTTTCCATGGGTTCAGAGACTAGGACTCGGGGCAATGGTTTCAAACTACAAGAAAAGAGATTCTATTTGAACATTAGGATGTTTTAGTAATAAAAAAATTAAAATTAAAACTTAAAAATGCACTGACCATGCTAAAAATAAAAAAGAGAAAACAGAAAAAGTAAAAAGTAAAAAACCAAAATGAAACAAACAAAATACGAAATGATTTTTTAAAATAAAATTTGTTTTGTATTAAACAAAATGAAATGGGGCACAATAATGAATAACGAAAAGAAATGCCATTTTGGCGTTTCATGCCCATTTCTAATGAATAGAAAAGTCCTCGGGGGAGTAGACTGGGGGAAGATACTGAGGATAGGATTGATAAATGACACTTCAGCTGATGCTAAGAATCCCTAAAATAACAGTTCCTCATCATTACTCTTTCTGTTGCCTCTGCTGCATTCATTAAATATTCCTTCATATGAAATGTTGATTGAGCAGCAGCTAGGCATTAGCATGTACCCTTTGTTATCATTTGGGAGTTTACTATACTACACAATAGTAACCTTGTGGAAGGTAGGTTATCTACTGAGTGAAGCTAGTATTAAAACATGAGCCACCAAAAATTCTTCTGTGCCCTTGATTTCCCAGATATCTGAATGAATGCAAATTTCAGTACTGCAGATGTGCAAATCTGCTACAGCTACATTTGCACTACAACTGGTCAGCAAACTACATCTATGATGGAATTTATTATAGATTAAGCGACCTTATGCTGAGTCAGTATGCTGCTCCAGTATAGTCCAGAAATGTAACAATCTCTCAGTCCAGATTTTTTCTTTCAATTCTGTCTGCAATTTCTTCCCAACATTGTTTTGTGTTTGGTTGTGAGATCGCCGTCTGTCGGAAATACCATGATGAGGGTTCTTGCATGGCAATGGGTTGAACTGGATGGCCCTTGAGGTCTCTTCCAACTCTATGATTCTATGATTCTCCCTCCCTCCCTCCTCCTTTCTCTGCAATTTGCCAAAGTCTGTTTGCAACCTGCTAGAGCCAATATTCAGATAACAAAGCTGAACTCACACACACACCTTGAGGTACTTCCAAAGCTGTTGGCATTTTTTAAATCAGCAATACACAGCCAGGCAAAGGAAAATATTTTCTTTATTTAATGTAAGTGATGCATCATTTCAGTGCTGAACTAGAAAACTGTAAGAAAAATAATTTCAATTCCCTGACCCTCTGAAGAGCATAAGGGGAAGCATTTAATGGACAACAGGAGCCAAAGTGCTGTTCAGACAAGAGAGGCATGCCACATGACACGTTACTCCTCTGCCTGAGCTCAACTGCCACTTTTAAGCCTGATCCAGCCCACAGCCAAATGACTCATCTGGCAAGGCTCTTCGTTTGGCGCCTCAGCTATGAACATTCTGCCTTGAATGATCTTGCTAGGACTCCAACATTGTAATGCTGTAGCATCCTGACAGCATTTTTATCAATTTCCCTGACACACACACACCACCCCCTCTCACCATGTTAGGGTGTGTATCCAAGAAGGGTAATCTGGGAATAACAGAAGTGTAATATTTGAAAATCCAATATTTCCACAAATTTATTCAGTGAAGATATACTTCAAGGACATGTGAAAATACTACTTAATATATGAAATAGTAGAGATGGGCATGAAACAAATTAAAATTTTGTTTTGTTATTCATTATTTGTTTCGTTAGGTAACAAAATGAATAACAAACAGCCCCCTCTAAGAAAAATGAAACAAAACGAAATGGAAAATTCCATTTAGTTTCATTTCATTTTTCGTTTCCCATGGCATCTTCTCCTACCTTGCTGCTGGGACTCACTGCTGCCACCGACCAGCCCATGTGGGGAGGGCTTCTGGCTCCTGCAAAAAACAAAACAAACAAAAAAACAAAAAAACACCGATCAGCCCACGCTACAGCTGATCAGTGCTTGAATTAAAAAAAAATAGTCCCGACCCAGCCGGAGTCCTCTCTCAGTCCAGTTTTTTTTCCTTTCAATTCTGTCTGCAATTTCTTCCCAACATTGTTTTGTGTTTGGTTGTGAGTATTTATTTTTCCTTCTTACACTGATCTTTTGAGTATATTTCCCTAATATTTGTACTAATTTACACAATATATCTTATTTGACCATTTATTTATACATTTAACATACCTTACAGATTTCCTTTAAAATCACACCATTGTGTGCATTTTTAAAATTATGCATGCCTTTGTCTTTCTCACTTTCAGGTAGAACATAGATTTTCCCCAGAATGTCTCATGATCCTCTCCAACATGCAGATTCTCAAGATGAAGTGCATTTGGTCTCACAGGGAATTTGTTGGTGTTTTAACTGCTGCCTTACAAATTTTAGATGTGGTCTGCTCTAATTACAATTTTTAAATTGTACGGCTGCTCTACTTATGAGTTGCTCAACTTATGAGCATGCATTTGAAATGGATTAAACTTGTAAGTAGAGGTACCACTGCACAGTGTCTTTCTTTTTGTGTCCAATTTATAATTTTGAACTATGTTGCAAAATTCTGAAAAGTGTTATCATTATGCAAGTATGTTCAAGTTTGTGCATGACTGACTGAACATATTTTTCTTTCTATGCTAATCCTCGTCTCTTCCAGCTTGGAGAAAACTCTCAGACAGCAAGATTGAGTGGTAGCAATAAGTTACAACATGGGACCTCCTGCATCCAGAATGCTATATGTTTCATGCTACTGACATACAGTATATCCTCATCATTGGCTACAACACCTGAGAATAAAGCAGATTTTTCCTAGACAGAGCATTCTTTCCTCCCTATAAACCAGTTTTACCAAATGGATTGTCCTTCTAAAAAGTATGTGCTTGGGAAGTACAGTTATACCGTGGTTTAAGAGTGTTTTGCAAGACAAGAAAAATTTCTTCTAAATTTTGCATTGATCAACAAATAATGTCTTGATATACAAGCACTGGAGCAGATCTCATGATCACAAGTGAGCCAATGGTCTCTCTCTCCCCCCCTGGGTTGTGGGTGATTGTATGGAATGTTCCATCTTGGGCAAGACTCAAAAGCAAAGAGGGGAGAGGGGAAGGGAGGTCTCCCTTGGACCACCCATGAAGATTTTCAAAGGAGAGTGCAGGTTAGGGGTTTGCTTTATTTCGCTTTACACAGTATTTATATTTTTAAGTTGTTTTCAATATCCTTTCTTATTTTTTAAACAATTTCTAGTCATAGGGCAGGTAGTCAAATGTGTGCATTACTTCAAATTGCATTTTATTATTGTCACATTAAAAACAGAGTAAAATCCAGTTGTTAGTCCCCAGCAGAGCAGATTTCACAACCAGGTACCTAAACCATGGTGTTGACATGGACTTCTAGCCAACATATTTTGTGGGTTTTGGCATCTAGTGTGCTCAGTATGTGGTCTATGGGACCCCAGAATGAATCATTTGAATTTCCATTATTTCTTATGAGTAAATCTGCTTTGATATAAGAGTGTTTTGTTTTACAAGGATGTTTCTATTGTAGCGTGGGGTTAGTGATTCAGCAGTGATTTCAGCTCAGAGACAAAGCAGGCTGGAGACAGCTTCTAGTGAACAGTTCTTTAATCAGGGAGACACAAGTCTGAGGACTGGGGAGAGGGAGTTACATTTATAGGGGCTAGGAAAAGATACATTTTGGAGGGAACAATTGCAACCAATCACAAGGCTGCCTTTTGGCGGGAACCAATAAGATTGAAGATCCAAATGCAGCAACTAGAATCAACCAATAGGCCTGTTCCCTTTGGAACAGGAAGGCAGTTACTTCAACAAGCAATTACAGATCAATACATAACACCCCTCCCCCCCTGGTGGGCACAGCACACGTAATCCTTTAGATATTGTGGGGCCCTGCGACTTCTAGTTGATCTCCTGACTATGGGTGTTGCAGGGGCTTCAGCAGGCAGTGTCTGTGGGGGAGAGTCTACTGTAATAGTTTTGTTTGACATGGAGGGGGTTTCAGACAACTCAGTGTCCCTGATCTGTTCCTTGGCACCATGAGGACTTGCAGGAGCAGATTCATTTGTTGAAGCCACTGGTACCTGCACTCCTGGGGCATCTCCGCTCTGGTCTTGCAGCTGTGAATCATTAATGGGGGTAGTGTCACTCTCAGGCTGCAATTCACCCATACCAGTACCAACTCTACTGGGTGCTCTGCACCTCAGTTGGTCCACGCATCTATGCCAGACCCTGCCATCTTCAATGGTCACGTAATAAGATACAGGCTCTGGTGATCACCACTGGCACCCACTCTGGCATAATTTCTCACCCAGACAAAATCGTCAGGAGCAAAATACCTTGTAGAGTCGCTCTCTGCCTGTGGAGGTGCTCTAGCCTTGCAGTTTGGCATTTTGTCTGGGTGGACATAGTCCAGCACCGTCACCAGCCTTCTACCTAGAAGCAGCTCTGCTGGCGACTTGCCCGTAGTAGTACACGGCGTCGCATGCTGCAAGAACAACATTCGGGCAATGCGCGTTGACCAGTCACCCTCCATTAAGCATGCAAGAGATCCTTTGGCTGTCTGCACCATGCGCTCAGCCTGCCCATTGGATGAGGGATGAAAAGGAGCTGAGGTGACCCCTCTTATGAAATTATCAGCCAGAAATGCCCTGAATTCTTGGGACACAAAGGCTGCTCCATTGTCTGAGACAATGGTCTCGGGCAACCCATGGGTTGCGAACAGCTGTCTCAGCACCTTGATGACTGCAGCTGATGACATGCTGGGAACCATAGCCACCTCTAACCATTTAGAATACACATCAACAATAACCAAAAAAACCTTTCCTTGGAATGGCCCAGCAAAATCTAAGTGCAGCCGGCTCCAGGGAGTCCGGGTCTGCTCCCACCAGTGGAATGGTGCTCTGGCCACTTCTGGGTGCACTTCCTGACATGCCTTGCACGTCCGTACCCATGGTTCAACATCTTGGGCCATCCCAGGCCACCATACATAGCACCGGGCCAGCGACTTCATCCTGGCCATTCCCGGATGCCCCAAGTGCAGTGTATCCAGAACCCTGTTTCTCAGTGGTGCTGGGATGATCACCCTGTCTCCCCATAGGAGACAGCCCTTATGCAGGGATAGCTCATGTTGCCTTGTTGCGTACGGTCTAAAGTTTTCCTCATGCGGGCCACCTGGCCATCCCCTCCCCACCCAAGTGAGCACACGGGAGAGAGCGGGATCTTTCCTTGTTCTCTCAGCTATTTCAGTGGCAGTTACAGGGCCCCCCGGAAGTGTTTCCAGCATCATCACTCGTTCAGCTGGGGCAGGATCTGCATCGCACACACCAGGAAGGGGCAAGCGACTTAGTGCATCAGCGTGGCACAACCTTTTCCCTGGAACATAGGTCAGGGTGTACTGGAACCCATTCAGGAATATAGACCATCACAGCATTCTGGGGGAGAGAATCTGTGGCATCTGTTTGTTCGGGTGGAACAATCCTAACAGAGGCTCGTTGGCGACAACGTACGAGAATAGAACGAGATGGGCTTTTCTGACCCATCCGCTTCCCTATGGCTCAGCACAGCTCCCAGCCCATATTGAGAAGCATCACATGCCAGAACAAGAGGTTTCGACTCGTCATAATGAGCAAGGACGCTCCTGCTAGTCAGCATGCCCCTCAAGGTGTCAAAAGCCTCCTGCTGTGCCTGAGCCCAACGCCACACACTATTTTTCTTCAATAGTTTATGCAACGGTTCCGCTATTGAAGCTTTTTGAGGTAGGAATGAATGGTAAAAGTTAATAAGTCCCAGGAATGACTGTAACTCCGTCTTGTTCCGTGGGCGTGGTGCCTCAGTAATGGCTTTAATTTTAGAGTCAGTGGGGTGGATGCACATTGCATCAATTTTAAACCTCAAAAAATCCACAGATGGCACCCCAAAACTGCATTTTTCCTTTTTCAGCTGCAGCCCCACCTCCTTAAATTTGAGTAACACAGCACGGATATGCCCCACTAGTTCCTGGGGGTCTTTCCCAGCAATCAGAACATCATCAAAAAATGGCAAGACCCCTGGCAGACCCCTTAACAGGTGCTCCATTAGCCCTTGAAAAATTCCTGGAGCCACACAAATTTCAAACTGTAACCTGTTCACTCTGAAAGCCCTTTTGTGCGTTACGATCGTTTGTGCTTCCGCAGATTGCGGAGTCACTGGCAGCTGTTGGTAAGCTTGAGCCAGATCAAGTTTGGTGAAAAAATTTTCCCCAGCCAATTTTGCCAACAGCTGTGAGACGACTGGAATGGGGTATGAATTTCCCCTGAGTGCCTTGTTGATGGTACATTTGTAGTCTGCACAAATCCTCACTTCCCCATTCACCTTTAGGGGTGTGGCGATGGGAGTCTCCCACTTAGAAGAGTCCACAGGTGAAAGAACTCCCTGTTTGACCAATTTGTCCAGTTCCGCCTCAATTTTGGGTTGCAGCGCAAAAGGCACTCGCCTTGGCTTGAGTCGGATTGGAGCCACTCTGGGGTCCAGCTCAAAGTCAATTGGAGGCCCTTTATAACAACCCAGCTTTCCACTGAAGAGTTCAGCAAATTCTTGGCCTAATACTTCGCCCAACTCAGGAGCAGTTTGGACTGAGTTGAGCCCTGATATACTCAGCCCCAAGGCAGGAAACCAGTCAGTACCCAAAAGACTGGGGCGACTCCCCTGTGCAATCACCAATTTAAGCACGGCCTGTTTCTCCCGGAATTGTACCCTCACAACACACATTCCTAGAATGTGGATGTGGCCCGCTGTGTATGATTGCAAGGTTGCTGGGAATGGTTCCAGAGAGGGGAACTTACCCCCAGGAAAGAGCCCCCTTGCAGTCTGGTCTGAGACAATGGTGAATCCAGATCCGGAATCCACCTCCATGTCGCACGGTCTACCTTCGATCTTCACTCTGATGGATGGTTTGCCCTGCACCGGAAACTGCATGATCTCTCCGTTGATCTCTGTGAGATAATTGCAGTCGTCTAGGAGATGAGTTGTGGTGGATGATCTGTGATGGGTTGATCTAGGTGATTCCGTTGTTGCAGCTGCCACTGACCGACAGACCCGGGCGATGTGTCCGGTCTTACCGCAAGCCCTGCACATAGCATCACGAAAACGGCAGCTTTTCTGCTCATGGTGTCCGCCACAACGTGTGCAAGCGCCTCGGCGATCTTTGGGCCGTGCATCCGCCTGACGCACTAACTCGACACCACGGACTGGGCTCTGCCTTGGACTAGCCTCTGGCTCATCCATGGCATGGGCAGCCTCTACCCGCAGCTTTGTGGTCTTTCCACTGGCATTGAGCTCTTCCTGCTCATAATTCTCTGTGGCGGTGGCCTCTTTCAAGGCGGAGGCAAGGGTGACATTTTCCTTTGCCACAATGCGCCTTCGAGCTTTTTTGCTGCTGAGCCCCCCAACAAATCGATTCAAGAGAGTGTCTTCAAGATTTGGGAAGCCACAGTGCTGAGCAAGCTTCCGGAGTCCTGCCAGGAATGCAGCCACAGATTCTCCCGCTTGCTGCTGCCTTTTCTGGAACTCCATCCGCCAGGCCATCTTGGTTTTGGTAGGTGCCAAGTGGCTTGTCAGCCAGGTGAAAATGTTTGTGAGTGATGTCTCACTCAGCTTTGCTGGGGCAAGCAGTGCCTTGGCCAACATGAAGGTCTCACGCCCACAGCAACTCAGGAACGTGGCCCTTCTTTTGCTGGCACCAGTGATTCCTTGAGCCACCACGAAGAACTCGAAACGCTCAACATAGTCCTCCCGAGTGTGAGGCTCGGACAGCTGGAAGGGCTCCAAGACCCGTGGACTTTCCATTCTCCAGGCGGGCAGGGTCATCTTCTAGCCAGCAGGTGAGTCTTGTCTCTGCTGCGATCCGGACTCTGAGTCAGCGTGATGGGCCTCTGCTACTCAGCATTCCGGATCCCACCTTCGTCACCAGTATTGTAGCGTGGGGTTAGTGATTCAGCAGTGATTTCAGCTCAGAGACAAAGCAGGCTGGAGACAGCTTCTAGTGAACAGTTCTTTAATCAGGGAGACACAAGTCTGAGGACTGGGGAGAGGGAGTTACATTTATAGGGGCCAGGACTGGCTAGGAAAAGATACATTTTGGAGGGAACAATTGCAACCAATCACAAGGCTGCCTTTTGGCGGGAACCAATAGGATTGAAGATCCAAATGCAGCAACTAGAATCAACCAATAGGCCTGTTCCCTTTGGAACAGGAAGGCAGTTACTTCAACAAGCAATTGCAGATCAATCAGTTTCTAGAATGGATTATGCTTGTAAGTCAAGGTATTACTGTACAGTGGACAATCAGTGCTGCCTGCTGAAAACACCATCGGTCTGAAAGAGACCAATCCATGATCCCTACCCCAAAACTTAGGAAGTCTGTTCTACTTGCCTGTCTTTCTCTCATTCTCAGGAACTAGTTTCTGCATAGAATGCATTCTCTGGATCCCATCACAAAATGGGAAAACTGAGCCATATTTCTTGGGAAATTTCTGTTAATCCATCTAATTGTTGAGACATTTTTTGTAAATTGCCAAGTTTCAAAGGCCATCAAAACACTTGGCAACTCTGAGTGGTGAGCAGGGTTTCCATTTGTATTGCTGAATTCTCTTGCCAACCATGTTTGTACTCAGGAGAATGTTTTCTTGCAGCACATTGACGGGATGCCATTTTCACTCAGTTTTGTAAAATCAATATTGATGGGTCATTGAAAGCCTTCTTACTAAAGTCATGTTTATTCTTTATCTTCCCATAATTAACTTCCAGGCACAAGATGTATCTACTCCTCCTGTAGCAACTGCATTCTGCACAGCCTCTATGAGGGTTAAAGGCCACCCTCAGGTATTGGAAGTCTTACTTTTCTATGCAGTATGCAAGAACCACATATGGTATCTAAGGACCAAATTCTGCATGAAGTGATCAGATTTCTTTCTTTCTTTCTTTCTTTCTTTCTTTCTTTCTTTCTTTCTTTCTTTCTTTCTTTCTTTCTTTCTTTCTTTTCTTCTTCTTCTTCTTCTTCTTCTTCTTCTTCTTCTTCTTCTTCTTCTATTATTATTATTATTATTATTATTATTATTATTATTATTATTATTATTATTATTATTATTATTATTATAACAGTCACTGTGCTGCACTGCAGTGAATAAGACTGAGCAAAAGTGCTGAAGAGACATCTTTCACTTTCTCCCCTGTGTGATCATTGCTGCTCTGCATCAGCAACCTTACAATTTCTGATCTGAATTGCTCGGACTCTAAAGCCACAATTTTACCAGAGAGCAAGCATAGGTGACAGTGGGTTTGTGTGTGTGTTTTTTTCCTTTCATAGTGCTAATAGCAACTTTGGGGTGTGATTTCAAGCAGGAAGCACACACACAAATCTGGCTGCCTGAATTCCCAATCTGCTTCTGCTGCAGATGTTTTCAAGTTAAAAAAACATGTGGAGACCTGCTGTGCCATATGTAGTTGGGCCCTTAAGGACTAAAATTAACATAGTTATTGTGGAATAAGCTTTTATTGGCCTATAGTCCACTGCACAGGTGCATCGTCTGTTACCCTTGCTTCTTTCATTTATTTTGCCTCTTCAGGCCAGGGCCTTTGAGAAAAGTGCTTTCTACACTGGTGGCACAAGGTATCTCCTGAGCTGACCTGGCATGTGCCTTCTTTGATGAAACAGTAAGCCCAGAATGAAAAAGGCTGCTTCAGAGAAATTCAACATTTGCCCAAACAAAGCAGGGTTTTCCTGAATCTTCAGATGCTTTCTTGGAGATTTGCAAATGCCTCTAGACACAGTTAGTATGTATTGATCTTTCCTCAGTTCTCTGAAAACCAGGGATATAAAACACAGATATAATGTATAGTCCCCTCCCACTTATCTTTCATTTTCCCCATATGAGATTTAATGGGCTAGAGCACTAAAAACTGTTGTCTACAAAATCGGCAGCTTGGCAGTTCGAAGCCCAGATGCCATGCAGCGGAGTGAGCTCCATCTGTTAACCCCAGCTCCTGTCAAATGAGCTTTTGGAAAGCACATAAATACAAGTAGATAAATAGGTACCATTGTGAAAAGCAGGAAGGTAAAACAGTGCAGCCGCATGGCCACGAATTTGCACAGCATTGGCTCTTCGGCTTGAATATGGAGATAAGCACCACCCCTAGAGTCTGACACAACTAGCACCCATGTGTGTGGGGAACCTTTACCTTTATATGTCTCCTGCTATCCCATAATGTTCCCTTAAGATGGTTTAAGTAAACTTGGTAACAAAGCATTGTGTGTACAGGGAAGCCTCAATAAGGCAGTAAGGAAGCCTTTATTGTTGGTGGAAATGTAAGTAGGAAATTGAAGACAGGAAATAGTTTGACTTATTCTGTCTTTTGAAAAGTGTATGTTATCTGCCATCAAGTTACATTTGACATTTCATAGTCCTATGGGGGAAGTTTCCACAGGCTCGGGATTCCAGGTGTGATGCTAAGAAGATTTTACTGCCAAACCAGACACTTCCAGCACATTTCCTCTTCCCTTGGTCTATTCCTGAGCTCAGTTACAGTCACTAGCCTGGAGCCTTGCCCTTTACTCTGTAAGTCCCAAGTTTACTCCACTGGGGCTGGCCCAGTCCATTCCTATGGTACAATAGATTCATACCTCTCTGGGAGAGATTGTACCACTAGGCTGCCATCCAGCTGAGGGTCCACCCAAGGTCTCCTGGCCTATTTTTAACTGGCTTGTCGTCTCCAGTAGTGCCAGGTGCCAGGCTGAGGCTGGCAAGGGCTCAACTCACAGCCTCTGCCTTGACCCCTTACTTGCAGGAGCCAGAGATCAACAAGAACGGTGGTCATCTGGAAGTCTCTTCCCCAAGCAATGCTTCCTCTTACGACTCTTCTGCATCTCATCCTCTGAGCTGGCAGGTCTTCTTGATGTCAACCTGTTACCCCAGGTACTTCCAACTATCTTTTCCATAGTTTCTATAATGATTAGAGATGGGCACAAAACGAACTTTTAGTTCATTTCGATATTCATTATTAGTTTTGTTGCCAAACGAAATGAATAGCGAACCCCTGAGTGAAATTAGAACGAAACAAACCAAACAGAAAAAATGGTTCGTTTCGGTTTGTTTCGTGAATGGTGGTGCCAGAGATGTCTCCTACCTGGTACTGATCTTCCTGGTCCAGTCTTCCTGGCTGCAGGGAGGGGCGACCGGGGAAAAAAGCCGACCGGCCCCGCTACAGCTGTAGTGCGGGCAACATGGTCGGAAGTAAAAAATAAAAATAATAAATAATTTAAAAAAATCAAAAAGAAGTATTGATCCGGCCCCAGAGTTACGGCCAGGTTGGCGCCCTAAAATGAAAAATATATACGTATTAAACCTAAAACCAGCGCCAACCAGGCCCCAAGGGTCGCGTGGTGGGTGCTTAAAAAACAATAATCATTTTTTAAAACCACCCAATCCAATGCACGGGCCGCAGAACCGGCCTGTGGTTGGGGAGGAAAAAGCCAACCAGTGGTCGGAGTAAAAACAGCGCGGGCCACGTGGTCTGAGTAAAAACTAATAATAAAAAAATGAAATGAAAATAAATAAAGAATAAAAAGGAGCGCCGACCCAGCCCCAGGGGTGGCTGGGTTGATGCCCTAAAATAAAGAAAAATATATAAAAAAATAAAACCAGCACTGACCCAGCGCCAGGAGCTGTGCGGCTGGCGCTTGGGAAAAAAAAGAGGCACTGGCTTGATTTCCCCCCCTCTCCTGCCACAGGGGCCACGATCCGCCTCGCCGCCACCACCACTGAACCGGCGGCGCCAGCACCGGTAATAACCCACACCAGTTCGGATAGGGTTCAGGTTCTTATGAATTTTTTTTTTAAATTCGTATGAACCCGAACCTGAACCGAACCAAGGGTGGGCCCGAACCAGACGAACCTGAACCATGGGTTTTCTGGTTCGTGCCCACCTCTAATAATGATTATGGTTTCTCTGTATATGGCAATGCCACAGGTGCAACAAATATGAATGAAAGATGTGCAGCCTTAAAGGTCTCACAGAGGAATCAGAATTAGACTGCATGCAGAATTCCCTTCAGGGCCTCCCACCTCCATGTAAAGCTAACTCAGCGAGGAAACAGATGTGGCCAAAACAAACAAACAAACAAACAAACAAACAAACACCCCTCCACCTGAAGCCCTAGAATGCCCTGCCATTCAGTGTAGCCAATAGCAGCTAGAGGGAGAACAGGCATAGTTTAACACAGCTTCATAAATACATATAACATGTGCATGTAAACCCTTTCAGGATGCATACATTAAGTTTCTTGAAGAAATGCCGATATGTACTACTCACTGTTAAGACTTTCTGTCATCTCAGACATGTTCAGTTTAAATACTCTTCCTCATCTTTCCATCATAGAAGTGAAAATACCAAGAGTTTCCAGACAAAAAATAGTTCATGTCATGGAAGTTTATGTTTCATGCAGAAGTACCAGATCAGAAGAACTATTCTAAATATGTGTTCAGTTTTCTTAACCATTGACGGGTAGCATAAATTATTATGTGTCTGGGGAAGTCTGAGGAAGTCACCCCCCCAGAACACCCATTAGTCTTAAAGGAGCTCTGTTTTGTTTTTGGGAAAAGATGACTATTATTCTACTACTGTAAGAAACAATTTTCTCCATATAAATGATTGGATGCTACTTTATTCTGGTTTTTAAAAAATTATAAAAATCAACCACAAACAATCAAAGCACGTTCATGAGAAGTAGCAAAGAGTAGTATAACAAATTATCTAATTCATTGTATTACATTGTTGTTGTATTTATAAAAAGACCTCTCCAAATATCCAAATATGTAGCAGGTGGGCCACATACCAGGACACTAAATCTTATGAACTGAATAAAAGGAGGTCAAATTGTCATAAGTGTATCTGTTCAAAGTCTTTGTCTTCTGAATTTGTATGAATTCAGAAGGGCATGAGGGCAGTTTCCCAAAATCTGCTGAATGAAGCATCAGGGCTGAATCTATCCAGATATTTTCATCTCCATGCAATCTATTTTCTTCACTGAGCAAGGATATAAGATCCATGTGCAGTAAATACTGCTTTTCATCAATAAAAGCAGCCACTATTAACAGCACTAAATTCCTTTATATTTAAGTTTGTAATCTTGGATATAACATCTATTATACTGCCACCAAAGTTTGACACTTGCATTAGGGTCCTCCTATCCCCATCACCTCTCCGAAAACAAAAAATAAGGATGATCCTGATATAAATCAACCTACCTTTGCAGGGCAACGTTGCCATCTGTGGAGGGTCATAAGTATGTTTTCTTTGAGCACCTCTGATTTTGTTCAAAAGATTGAGGAGGACCTAAACTCTTAGACCACTCCTCATTAGAAAGATCAATTTATAATTTTTGTTTTCAAGTCCACTATGTTCCGCTCAATCAGTGTTTGTAAAGCAGCAGCAGCAGCAGCAGCAGCAATATTTTCCCTGAACCTGTTGTAAAACATTTCAAAGGGCCACTACAGGCGAGTTGGACCACATGCTAATTCCACCTTCCTGAGCACACGTTGGCAAAGGTGACAAATGTTAACTGTTTCTTCTCAGACCTTCCTGAAGGGAATCAATTACGGGGTTTTCAAAAAGAGGATGAAAGCTTTTGTGTAAATCACCTCATTTCCTTGCTGGCCACTGTTCTGTTTGGGGTGGCAATGGCTCTCATTACCAAATCCCCAAGGGATGCAGAGGACTGGGGAGGGAAATGCTCTGGATGCCTGAAAGCGTTGCCATGATCTGGTTGTCAGGATCAATTTGCACACAAAATAACGATCATGGTATTATTCCATGCTTATTTGCAGTGCCAGCAACTCTATTGTCTTGACAGGTTATTAATGCACGTGTATTTAACCTTATTATAGTTTAGAAATATTGTTAAAAAAGAGACATATTTTAGCCTCCTCTGTGAGTCTGGTAGTCATTCCTCTCCTGTTTCTTAGGAATGCCTTTTCTTTTCTTCTTTTAAAAAGAGCTGTTTTTACTTTGTTTGGCATGCCCCCATTAATCTTAGAATGTACAACACTAGATTCACGGTGCCAATGCCAACCAAGCTATGTTAACATGCTGCTGCTGTTGCATTCTTTTGCTACAGGGCTCCAAGTGTAATAGCAGGTCCCAAGAATCCAAGGTGGACATTCTTCTGCCTGGGAGGTTTCAAGGACTGGACATTGAAGGCAGCTACAGTCCTTTTCACCTTGCCAGAGACATAGGCCTCCCAAAACCTCAGGTGCTTGCCAGTAAAAACTCACTCAGTGAGCAAGGTGAAGATTCTTCATGATTCACCATCCATAAAAGGTCTCTCTGTTGATCTAACCCTTTTGTCCCATTCACTCACAGGAAGGAGGAAGGAAGACAAGCTAAAATGTAAAGAGGGAAGAACAGGAGTCAAGTCAAGAGAAGAGGTAAGTGCGGGTAGACGAGAGGAAGGAGAAAAGTGGGAGAGAGTGAATGAATAAGAGGAGGAACTGAGAAGGGGGTAAAATAGGTAAGAAATATATGTTATTGGCGGAGACACAGACAAAATAAAACATGGCAGTGTCTTCCTATCTCGGATGGATAAGGTATTCAGGCTATTGGTAAAAACACTGAACCAACCTATCACAAGATAATACAGTAAACACATACCTACAATCTGTGGCAAAAAGAAGAGTATATCAAAATAAAAGTAATATGCAATGCCTCTGTGCATGTGATTCCACCACCACCACCCCCTCTGGATTTAGAGAGATTAAATTCTTGATGCAAGTACTTGGATGTAAAATACCACAACCTCCTACATGGAAAAGTCACAGTAGCCCTTGACAGCTGGGCATAATTTGGTCCTACTGAGAACTCTCCTGGGCTCCAGACAGAATGGCATGGAATGGAAATTCACCTGTGCACAGAGGAAATGGTGCAAAGGCTTCCCCCCCCACCTTCTTTTCTTGCTCTGATCTCCTGTTACAACTATTATGGGATCTGCATTTTCAGCTTTGATATTTAAATTGGTTCTGCATTTCTATGTGATAGTTTTGTCATATGAGCAGCAACAAATTGAGAGTTTATATACAACACAGTAAGCATCCAAATACGATACAAATAATGCATTATATATGGACATACACATACATACATGCTTATATACATGCACGCACACGCACACGCACACACACACACACACACACACACACACACACACACACACACACACACACACACACACACACACACACACACACACACACATATATATACATAAGCTCAGTTGCATAATGCTACATTCTAACACCTCTTCTCAACATAGTATATATCAATAATTCCCATCTTTCATAGTCTTTGAAAACAGTCTCTGAGAAGTGGTTGCAGCATTACTGTGCTTTACCCCTGGCCCTTTCACAGGCTATTGACAAGCACCACTTCTAATTTTACTCTTTCACTACTACCAACTAGATTCTCTAGTAAATTAATGCTTTCAGACTGATTTTAAATTGAATGAAGATAAAATAATTGTATTCATTACAAAATAGAATCAAAAGCACAAAGGGTAATGTGTTTAGGTGCAAACAAAAGGAATAATATAGCTCAAACACACTAAAGTTAGGTCACAGAGGAAGATGATCACGTGCACACCCAGTTCTTAAGTTCACAGAAACTCTAGAATCCTATCTCTTCTCTCTATAGTCCTTAAATGTTTCTCATTCAGACCCCATCTGACTCTCAGACTCCACTGGTCTCTTGGTCAGTGTAAGTGTATATTACTCTCAGTAAGTGTAGGTCCCTATCTATCACTCAGACAGTCCTTATCTGACAAATTCAGTGCTGGGATGAACCTTAGATCCCATCAGGCTCCTCTCCCAAACTCTCTCATCAATACAGACATTTCTCATAAATTATTCATTATCAAGGGGTAAACACCACAGTGGTTTTGTTAAATTGTCTGATATCATTTCAATACTTGGATGATAAACTATTTTATTATACCTTATTCCATCACTTCATGCATTAAGTGACATCTTACCATCAATCTATTTACCTTGCATATTCATCTTTATACTTTATGCTAACTGGATGCAACTTTGAATATCACATCTCTTAACTTGACAGTAAATTTCTCTTCAATTCCAAAATATTTCATAAATTTTCTAGAACCATAACAGTTCTGTATCAGCTTTTGTCACTGCAATAAGTTTAGACTCTGTAGAGCAGGCCTGCCCAAAGTCCGGCCCGGGGGCCAAATCCGGCCCGTCAGGCCATTCTGAGTGGCCCGCGGCTGGATGGCCTGCCCCTCCCTCCCCCTCCGTCACCCCATGTTTTTTTAAAGAAAGTGGGTGGGGCTTGCAGTGGGGTGGCAGGGTTGGGGAGCAACCAGCCCCTGACACATTCTCAGCCACCAAATCTGGCCCTCCTTACAAAAAGTTTGGGCACCCCTGCTGTAGAGCATGAAGCTATAACATCTTGTTTATTATTTACCCAAGCAATTGTTACATTGCTCTAAATAAACAAATAACTAGTAATTGATTTATGATGTGAAATATCTCCAGTCCATTTAGTATATCCTATTACTTTTACATTTCCATTACAGTAATACCATGGTTTACAAACATAGTTCATTCCGGGAAACATGCTTGTAAACCAAAACACTCTTATTTCAAATGCTTGCAGCTTCCTGCATAATGTGTCTGTAAGTTTCAACAGCATAAATAAATATGCTGAATACATAGGATTGAAGTATTCAAGTACAAAGTCTGATAGAAAAGTCCTGATTTGTCAAGATTTTCCTAATTTTCTGGAAGGAATTTCTAGCTTGTTCAATTCTACAATGAATTTCACATGAAGGATCCCAGTTATCTTTGACAAAGCATCCCAATTATTTATAAGATGATACTCTCTTAATTATATCAGTGCCAATGTTGAGAAGGTTCTATGAACCATTTTGGTTTTTTACTGATAATAACCATCCATTTTGCTCTTCTGATACAGGTATTTATCTATACAAAATGCTATTTTTATATAAAGATGTTTTACTTGGGTTTTTCTTGATGCTGCTAGACTGAGAAGCATTCTTATAATGCTATATCTTAAACTTGGAGCAAAATTTTAATCATGATCTTCACCATATTTTTGTGAAAAAACATTAGTTACTAATCTTGCTTTGTATTATTTAACTTCTCCATTAATTCCTTTCTTTAAATACCCATTTACAATCTATCACTTGTTAACCTCATGTTAGTTTCATTCAAGTCCAAGTTTTATTTTGATGAAAAGCATTCTCCTTTGCTGCTTCTCATCCATTCTTTCATTGACATATTTTAAGTGTCTTCCCATGATTTTGGTTCACTTATAAATGATGATTTTTGCCCGGGGGGGGGAGGATTTATGCCAAGATTTAGTTGAGATGAATATTAAAGGGGCCTTTCCAGTTCAGTAACATTGTCAGCATCCCCATCTCTATACTCTTCTATTTCTATAATAGTTTCAAGTCAACTTGTATTTCATCACCTTTCAGATCTTTACCTGAATCACACTTTAAAGATATTGGCATTATTATATCCAGGAGTGGTTTATTGTGTTGATCTTTTACTTCATAGTTTCTTGTTTTATCAATTTTCTAATACTCATTTGCCCTGTTTTCTAATTCATTGCTCTGTATATTCAGATGTTTGGTTAATATCCAATTTATTTGTTAAATTCCTTTGTTTATCTCTGTCTGTGTCTTGTCTTATCTTGTCTTCTTTTTCCTGCTTATTCATTATTAAAATATTTATTACTATAATTGTATTTGTGAATAATGCAATCCTTTATAAAATTATGAATTTTTCAACAAATTAAACATCTTCAAGGCTTATAAGACAATAGTCTTATAACTGTTGTTATGTGTGAGGTAACTACAGTGGTACCTTGTATAAAGGAATTAATTCATTCCAAATGAAATTATGTTAATACAAATTTCCCACAGGAATGCATTGAAAACAGAGTGATCCCATTTTTTGTTGTACAGATTTGCCCCATAGGCGATTATGTTAAGCAAATTTCCCCTATCTCTGGAATTTTTATGTTGTACAAATTTTATGTTACACAAACCCTTTGTTATACAAGGGTCCACTGTAGATTCATTTTTCTCAGAATGCTCTTGATCATTACATTGTTCTCCTAATTTCCTTGCCTTTTCTTGGAATTTTGACTTTTGAATAATAACACAGACACCTCAAAATGATGGCAGAAAAAAAAATCTTTTCTTTAATTCATCACTGATTTCAAAATCTGCCATTTGTAAACTGTCTGTAATGGTTAAATAATTATTTTTGCTCTGTTCATAGTTATCTTTTAAATGCAACTTTCCTAATTGTCTGATAAGATGTAGCATAGATGTGTGTCTTGAAGCACCATAAAACAGTAAGGGTTCCACCCACACATGCATGTTAGTTGTATCCAGCTCTAGGGGCGGCACTCATCTCCGTTTCCAAGCCAAAGAGCCAGTGGTGAGCAAGTCTGTGGCCATAAACTCCTAAATTCTTACCAATTTCTCTAGCTGTTTATGAATTTTTCATATAACTTAATTGAATATCTTTGTTATATTGTATTTATGGTATATAACACCTATGGTATATTATAGACTTCACAATTCTGTCATTTTGTTCCCATGTCTTTCTGGACTCTTCATTATCAGTAGTAATTGTTTCTCTGGATAGTCACAAATTTCTAAAGCTTGTAAATCAGTCTTCACTGTTTGAAATTCACTTTACGTAGTTCTAAAAGCTTACTACAGAATTTCTTTTTCTGAAGTAAATCTGCTATATTTAATTTATGTATGCTGGATACACATAGTCTGGTTTAGAGTTAAGCTGTTTTTACTTACACTTCATTTAATTACTGTTACAGCTTAGTAACACTGGTTTGCCTCAGACTGACTGTGCTCTGATTTTTTTTATCTTAGACAACCTTTGGTTTTGCTTCCAAATGAAGGCTTTTTATTTTTATCTCAGTGTTTTTCTGGTTTTTCAGACTTCTGTTTGCTTTTGTTTGTTTGTTTGTTTGTTTGTTAGATTTTTTATTGCACTATCTAGCCCAAAGGCTACTCTGGGTGGTTTACAACAGAAATGGGCCATTTACAACAGAACCACATAAACTGGGCCACATAAACTGTTGAAATTGTTGAGTTTACACACAGCAGATTACTCATGAGTAGAGATGGGCACGACTCAAAAAATGGTGTTTCGTTTGTCGTTTGGTCGTTTAGGGGTCCGTTTCGGTTCGTTTTCATTTTCGTGATGTTTTTTGCAAAAAATTTGTTTTCGTTTTGTTAGGTAAACAAAAAAGAGAATGAAAAATTGCTGTTTCGTTAGCATTCTTTTTAGTTCAATGCATCTGCTGCAATGAAAACGAAAAACACGGCAAATTTGGTCGTTTCATTTTCATTTTCGTTTTGTTTTTTTAAAAATTTCATTTCGTTTCGTTGTGTAACGAAACGAAAAACCAAAAATGAAAATGAAAAATCACTTGTTTCGTGCCCATCTCTACTCATGAGTATTTAAAAAAACCATACAGATCATGAAGAATATTCTCTCTTGATACATATATCTGTGCCAGCAGATAAAAGAATAATCATTCTGTCAAAGTAAACTGTAACAACATTTACTGAAAAATATGTTGAAGAATAAACTAACAGCAATAGAGCATTTGACGTGGTATAGATTTGGTTTATACTTGACAGATTTCTTATAACACTTTCATAACAGACACTTATCAGACAGTCCTAACGAAATACTAAATGTCAACAGAGAATTCTCATATTAATTGTCACTTTTTTCTTATATCTGACCGTTAATGTTCTATGCACCTCTTGGCTGACACTAGATAGATTCTGTTTGGTTATAAAAATTCTCATATGTAAATAATACATCTTATTTTCATATACATATATAAACATATATACATGCTGGGCTCCGTAGTTTTAATCTCTCTGGCAAGTCTAAGTTCGTTTTGCGCTTTAGCTTTTTTTACCATCCCCCTGCATATATTAGCTGTTTGCATATATTCCTCTTTGGTGCATTCCCCATTTTTCCATTTCTTGTACTTGTTTTTCTTTGTAGTTAGCTGAGTTGAAAGTTCTTTAGTAAACCATTGCGGGTTTTTTAGACCTCTCCCATTTTTTTCTTGTTGGAACAGTTTTCAATTGTGCCCTTAATATCTTGCTTTTAAGGAACTCCCATCCATCTTGGACTCCCTTCTCTTTCAGTGTGTCGGTCCATGGAATCACAGCCAATAATTCCCTAAGTTTACAAAAATTGGCTTTCTTAAAGTCCAGGCTTCTTGTCTGACTATGCTTAGCTTCACCTTCCAACTGCATAACAAATTCCAAGAGGGCATGGTCACTTTTACCTAATGATCCCACCACTTTGACCCCATTTACAAGGTCCTCCTTATTGGTTAAGACCAGATCTAAAATGGTTTTGCCTCTTGTTGCCTCCTCTACCTTCTGGACCATGAAATTGTTTGCAAGGGCAGTAAGGAATTTGTTAGACCTTGCCTTCTTAGCTGAGTAGGACTGCCAGCACACTGTATATCTCCCATTAGTACTACATCTCTCCCTTTTGACTGTGTGGCCATCTGCTCAAAGGCATCAGCCCACTCCTCTGGCTGGTTTGGGGGTCTGATTTTAACCCAAATACTCTCAACATGGTTCCTCTGCTGTTTATCTTGTATTTCTTCAGCAGTATAAATGTCCTTAATATATAAAGCTACACCTCCTCCTTTCTTACTCGGCCTGTTCCTTTGAAACAGTTTATACCCCCCAATGACTACGTTCCAATCATACGTCACATCCCACCATGTTTCAGTGATGCCAATTATGTCATATTTATTTGGCTGTATTAGTAGTTCCAGCTCCTCTTGTTTGTTCCCCATGCTCTGTACATTGGTGTAGAGACATTTTAGGCTGTGTGTGCTTCTTACATCTCCTTTGCTTAACCTGTTTTTCCTCGCACGGATGGTCTGAACTACTTCTTGTCCTGCTCCTGTTCCAACATTTGGGCTAATCTCCACAACCACTTCTGGATCTCTACCATTAAGAGAATTTTCTCCCTCCCCCTGCAAACTCAGTTTAAAGCTCTCCTTATTGAATCTGCAATCCTCTTGGCAAAAAGATTCCTACCAGCAGTGGTGAGGTGCACCCCATCCTGGCCCAATATCCCATCTGAATGAAAAAGCAAACCATGGTCCAAGAATCCAAATTGTTCCTGCCGGCACCATCTCCGGATAGGATGAAAATCCAAAAAGACCTTGACAGATTAGAGTGCTGGGCCAAAGCTAACGGAATGGATTTCAACAGAGGGAAATGTAGGGTGCTACATCTGGGTAAAAAAATGAATTGCACAGATATAGGATGGGGGATACTTGGCTGGAGAATAGTACCTGTGAAAGGGATCTGGGAGTCTTGGTGGACCACAAATTGAACATGAGTCAGCAGTGTGATGCGGCGGCCAGGAAAGCCAATGCAATTCTTGGTTGCATCAACAGAACCATCGTGTCTAGATCAAGGGAAGTGATACTACCACTCTATTCTGCTCTGGTCAGACCCCACCTGGAGTACTGTGTCCAGTTTTGTGCGCCTCAATTTAAAAAGGATGTTGACAACCTCGAGCGGGTGCAGAGGAGGGTGACCAGGATGGTTGAGGGTCTGGAGGAAATGTCTTATGAGGAACGGCTTAGGGAACTGGGAATGTTTAGCCTTTCAAAAAGAAGACTGAGAGGGGATATGGTAGCTATGTTAAAATAATTTAAAGGATGTCATATTGAAGAGGGAACAGGTTTGTTTTCCATGGCTTCAGAGACTAGGACTCGGGGCAATGGTTTCAAACTATAGGAAAAGAGATTCCATTTGAACATTAGGAAGAACTTCATGACAGTTAGAGCTGTTCGGCAGTGGAATATGCTGCCGCGGAGGGTGGTGGAGTCTCCTTCTTTGGAGGTTTTTAAGCAGAGGCTGGATGGCCATCTGTGGGAAATATTGTGATGGGGTTCCTGCATGTCAGGGGGTTGGACTAGATGCCCTTGAGGTCTCTTCCAACTCTATGATTCTATGATTCTATATCCAGGCTACTTCTTTTCCTTCCTTTAAAGACAACAAATGCACAATAATTTGTCTTGCTCAGAGGAAGAAGGTGGTAAGGCTAGTATGCATTATCACCAAATGGAGCTTTTTTATTTTGACTACTTCCTCCAGTAAGCTCAAATTTACATACATAAAGTAGCTGTCATCCTCAACTTGATGATTAGCTGAAGGTCCAATTGTGATTTTCATAGCCAAGTTAGAATTTGAACCCAGGTCTCCTGAATTCTAGCCCAACACTTTAAGTACTGCACTATACACAAAAAGGATCAAATTCGTTTTAGAGAGGATATGCCAAGTGTACTTTGCTGGTGAATTTTCATAACAGTGCTTTGTTGGTTGTGGTAGAATACAGCCAACTATAAATCTCAGTTGCTTCTGAGATCCATTGAAGTTGTCCAGCTGTGCTTTAAAGTTAGTGGAACTTTATCCAGAATATGTGTCTTTTACCTCTTTTGCTAGTTAATTACAATCAATAGTAATTATCTTCACATTTTATTTGCATAAAGGGAGTCCATCAAGTTCAGGATATAGTGAAGCTGTGTCAGATAAGGGCAGGCTCAAGAAACTATGGTATAGGTGTAGATAACAGCTTGGAACCATAGCTACTTTGAATGCACTTAGCTCCACATCTCTGAACAAGTTAATTCAATCTCATAGCACAAAAGCTTACTGAGTATTGGAGTGCCACTTTCTAGAATCAGTCAGATGTAAAAAAAAAAAAAAAAGTAGGGCTCCAGAGGACAATATCCTGCTTGCCCACTCTAGCTAGTTCAAAATATTAGCATGACTGATTGTGTTAAACATTGCCAAAAAGTTCCATCAGAATCAAATACAGTTGTACTGTGTCTCTGCTTGCATCTTCCATTTACTGTGCTTGAAAACAAACAAAAGATGTTATGGTCACATCCTTCTGGGCTTGTAGAGTAGGGCTGGGTGGCCTGTTGGGGGCACTCAAGATGACCCTTTCACAGAGTCAGTTGTTAAAGTTGATATTAGCAATGCAACTCAGCAGCACCGCTGCCTGCTATACGGTTTTACAATCTCTAGTTCTCCCAGTCTACATTAGACAGATAGAGGGAGATGTAGATATGGATCTCAGTATCTGATGGCAAAGGTGCACTCTGTGCTACCAATCTATCTGTCTGTCCTCATTTCAGCTTGGCTGTCTATTCCCTTTCTGCCTTCCTAATTTCATACATCAATACCAAACATAGGGCTACCATAAGAATATGAAAGTAACAAAGATTCTCCTGGAATCTCAGAGATTAATATATTTCTTTGGGCATAAACATCTATCAGTCCATTTTGTCCAACGGTAAGCTCTGAGATCTTCTTGAGACCACAGACTCCAACATGAAGACCAGCCAACAGAACCACAATAAGAAACAAATATGATAAAAGCACTATTACAATTGTTTCTCTGGGGAAGAGACTGAAGTTTTCACTCCTGCACAGTATATGGGAGGTTAATGCAATCTGATTTAAGATTACTGAATTGGCTTTTTATTATTGAATTATAATCACTTGAGCAATTATCAAACCAGGTGCTGCTGATTGGAATCAATTATTTGTTCACCTGATCACTATAAAGCCGATGAGGGCTCACGATTGCCACTTGAGTGTGCTTCTACTACTACTGAAGCCTTGTCAAAAGGCATTTATTAGTTTATAATGTTCCAAAAGTTCTTCTCTAGAAAAGGACAAAAACAAAATCAAAATTGAGAGTGAGGGAAGAGATGCAAGCTGTAGTGCCTAAAAGTCTTAATTGGAGCATCAAGTAGCCCTAATATCTGAATAACTTTTTTTTCAGAAGTTCATCATTGGGTTTCAGCATAGTGTGTGTAATGATGTTTTTTGGGAGAGAAGGCTATACAGAAATACTGGAGGGTGGCTTAATCATGAAAAAATAATAATCACACATTTGGGCAGAAGGGCACATGCCTAGAGAGATTTTGAGGATTTTGTCACACATAATTATATGTTAGGCATCTATTTTCCCCCCTAAATTCAAGAGTGTTAGGTTATTCTAAGCTCCAGGATGTGTTGATTTTGATGCAATATAATATACTAATATATCTTGATGTATAAGAACATGGGGATGAAGCCATACAGACAATGGCTTTTGGCTTCATAAATGATCAGAACGAAGGAATGTTCCTACATAAAGGAGCAGCAAAAATTGGAGACAAGTTAAAGTTCCCAAAATATGTCCAGATGTTGTAGGCATGTATTAAAACTGAGTTACAAGATAGAGATTGCAGACACCCTTGTAGGCATGCTGGTGTCAAGTTACTTTTAGTAATTCATACAAGGATGGAAAGAAATGGTGGCCCCCTTCCTTAGCATATAAGGTTGGCAATAGACATGGGCATTTCATTTCAGAAAGGAACTGGTTCCGAAGTGATACATGCCAGCACAGATGGCACTTGGAACACAGTCCCACCCTCCGGAACAAAACCAACCACTGCCTTACCTTGTTTTACCTCGCACAGGGTGAAACGCCAACCAGGAAGCAGGCTCCAGCACATCATATTTCCATCTCAATGGTGCTGGCCAATTGGGATGATGCAAGGACATGCATCATCCAACCTCCCTGTCTGATTGGCCAGTGGCAGGGAGTGGGAAAGATGATGTGTCAAACAGGAAGCAGGTCTCAGGCTGACCCATTGTTCTTCTGGGTCGGGACACTGCTTTGTTGAAGCCCCATTTTGGATATCCACAGGCCTTAAGCCCTGTCTTCAGGTACCTGTCTTCCTTCTTCTTGGCTTTTGTGGAGGTGAGGATGCTCTCTGCTCTCTGCTCTTAAGAGTCCTAATGACTCATAATTTGTGTTGTAATGGATGGTGTGAGTCATATAGTAAGTACTGATCTGTGTTGGTGGGTTTCCTGAAAAATTCTATTCCTAGGCCATGATCGGATCCGATGATGAATGCAAAAACCAGGAAAGCAAGCCTGTTGTCTTGGGTGTCTTCCCTGGTGAACTGAGTCTTGATTTTCACCCAGGTATCATCTACATGCCTGAACCAGTGGGATGGTGTCGTCTCTGGGAAGGTGTTGAGTGCCTTCTTCTCCACTTCTTCCATGTATAGGTTAGCAACAATGGGTGACACAGCGGAACTTTTTCTTTTAAAAACATAAAAAATAATGAGACATCTATTAAAAACAAACTGGGGAAATAAAAATATAAAGAAATTTGTTATTGCTAATTTTTTGTCTGAAATTGGATGTTAACCTCTGCTAAGGTGGTGCAATACAAGAAAATGTTTGCCCATTCTAAAAAAGCATGAACTATATTATAACCATTTGTTGCTTGTCACTCATAATGGGAGGCAGAAAGATTTCATTTTCTTGAACATCTCAATTACTACTAAATTTCATCCATCAGTCACGTTAATAAATTGATGGAAACAGTCCATTCCCTATTTTCTTTCTTTCTTTTTTAAAATAGCAAGCAGATTCCTTGTTAATGGGGTGGAGGGGGGGGGAAAGCCAGCAAAATAACCAGATTCTCTCCATCTACCATACAAAAGTCTACAATATAATACTAATGACTAGGAGTGCCAGATGGGAGCTAGCTGAAACCTTCTGTGATTTCTGTGAGAGTGCCATAGCTAGATTCGGCTACATTCCTTGCTTCTTAGTCCCCAATTCCCTTTTTTAAGTCTATCATGACTCCCAGGTGCAATTTCTGCCAGTAGTAGTTTCACCAGGGTAGAGGGTGTGCACTTGCTTTAGCCATTGTGGTTCTATGCCTCTCGCTCTTTCTGGAAAGCACAGATGATTTGTTAGGGTGAAACCACTATAATACAAAACAGGATCTTTGAATTCAGGCTATTGCTACACAGTGAAAGAAATGAGAATTCACTTTTATTAGCTTGCTGTGAAGTCACACCTAGGAATTTGGATCTGTTTATAATTGTGGCCACTCAGGGGGACAAGAGAAAAGCCTTTTTTGCAGTTTTATTAAAAACTTGCAGGAGGCTGTTTAACAAATTGTAAGAAGTGTTTTCTCCTCTGGTTTCTTCACTTCACTAGCTTTGAGTGAGTATGTGCAAGCACGTGTATGTATGTTCAGATGTCCTAGGACTAGAGTTCTGGCACCACAGTGTCTTGCTTTGCTCACTCTTATCTGTTAAAAAAAAGAAGACAACCTTTCTAAGACTTTCAAAAAGTCTTTCTTCACTCTCAACTATGGAAAAAAGAAAAGAAAACGTGTTACCAGCAGGCTTTGCTCACTGTTCCTGAACATGTTGGATTTTCTGCATCAGTTAAAGTGATCACACATCTGAACCAATGTGAACTGATTCAATTTTGGGGGTATTCTTTTTTTCTGGCTCAAGATAGTGTACCAAATGGCCTCACCATTAGTCTCATAGATGTATTAGGAAATGGAAAGTTAAGGGACTCTTGAGCAACTAAGGGTGCTTTTACACAGCCCCAAAGATCCGCTGGCCACTTAAATTAGGACCAGAGATCTTGGGGGTTTGTCACTCTTCCTGTGTTCCCACCCCCTCTGCACTTCCTTGCTCCTGTCTGCGTGAGGGGAGGGAGAAAAAAAGAGAGAAAAATGCAGGCTCACCTCCGTCTGCCGGTGGAAGCCACCCCGAGCCCCGTCGTCGTCATGATTCCTATCTCTTAAAGGGGCAGCGGGGGGAAACAAACAAACACAAGGCGAGGAGAGCCCGGCACTAACTACTTTACATCCGCATCAGAAATTTTTCAGCTCCGGAGACCAGGTACTTGAAAAGTGCGCTGGGACGCGCTTAGGTGGGCGTGGCCGCACTTAATTTTTTGTAAACTCCGGAGCTGGTGGGGAAACAATTTTAACATCCGGATCTGGGAGCCACTTGCGGCGGATTTTAGGGGTCGTGTGAAAAGGCCCTAAGAAATCTATAGCTACTGTATATTGAAGCTGGGTTACTCCCCCAGCCTATTTCCTTAAGAGGAGACATGAGGCTACCCAAGAAGCCTCATGTCTCAAGCATGAATTTCCCATGAAAGGGCTTCCAAGATGGGCAAAACCTATTTGACTAGAAACCATAATTGAAAAGAAAGCATCAGCATGTGTTCTGGGGGCAACAATAACTCTATTAATGGGTGTGTTAGAGCTGAGCTGAAGCATATCTGACTTCTGAGAAAATGCCTAAGCTGCTTCTCTTCCACCTAGAAATTCTACCAGCCTGAGAAATTTGATTCTCTGCCCAGAAAATGAAGAATGGTTTCAAGAATTCTTTTGTGTGAGAAACAACCATACTTCCAAAGGAATCCTATGTATTATCATGAAGACCAAGGGTGAAGAAAATCAGCTAATTTGTAAATTTCATGAGGTGACAAAACATGTTGCTGTGTACTCATGTCTTCAGTGGTTCAATAATTAACATCTAATGACATTATTTGTGCTGCTCCTCTCTCAAGAGGCAATGTTCATAGGAACCCAGGAAGCTTCCTTATAAAGTGTTAGGTCATTGCACTAACTAGCTCCATATTTTTAATACTGAATGTCCAAAGTTTTTTAAGGCTTCAGACAGGATTATATTTTAGCCCAGTGTTGGCAAACCTATGGCACGGGTGCCCAAGGTGGCACTCAGAGCCCTTTCTGTGCGTACCTGACATCGCCCCTTCACAGCCACCTGTATTCAGGTTAAATGGCTGTATTGGTACTTTGCGAAAAATTAGTGGGTTTGAATCGCAGTTTGGGCACTTGGTCTCTAAAAGGTTCGCCATCACTATTCTAGCCCTAGAGATGTTAGCAATAACCCATCATTTGAAATGAAAGCTTATTATTGTTCAAGAGACATGGTTCAATCACATTTTCAAGTGTGGGAAAAACTTCAAAGGAATCCATATCAAAAGGTCCCAAGACAAGTGACAAGATAAAGCCAGGGAATTTGCAGGCAGGTTGCACCCGAGACCTTTTGCATGCAAAACAGATGCAAGAATACTAAGCAAGTGTCCCTCCTCAGCACACACAGAGCTACAGTATCCTTTGCCCTTCATATACATGTTTAATTTTTGTGCTGTGCCATGAGTTCTAAGCCAAGCAGTTCTGCAGGTTTTCATAGTGTTGAAAGGTATGGCATTGAAAAGATGAACAAGCTCCTAGAAATGACTGTGTAGTGGTTGTCATGTGCATTTTAGCACTGTCCGTCAGGCACTTGTTGAGCTTGTACCCCATGCACATCAACCACAAACTGCCCTTTCAGATCTTTCCTGAAAGTTTGGATATAAAGACAAACGCCAGTACAGGACTTTGAAAGCATACATTAATTCAGTCTCCCTCCCCCACCCCTGAGGAAAAAAACTCCAGGAAGCATCCTTGTAAAAGTGTTCTGCAGTTAGTACACTGGGTTTGTTGTTGTTATTTAACTGTATCCGCTACCTTCTATTTCTTGCTTGGAAATAATATTCTTCATATTTAAACATAAAGAAGGCTTCATTTTATGCATCATTGGAAAATGTTATATTTTAAATTTATGTCTGCTTGGACATAAATATAAACTGTTTATTTTAACAGCCAACATTTATCGCAACATGTCACTCACGTAGTATACTTTGCATAGGAATGTGGTATACACTAGCAGTATAGTATACAACAGGAATACACATTTTTCACAGAACAAATAACTTGAACCAATGCCATGGTGGAAGTTTAGGGGAAACAAAATGCTACATTTCATTGACTCCTATATGTATATTCTGCCCTAACAGCTAAGGAGTCCTATATGCATATGCAATCCCAGTGTATGTTTAACTGGACTGTATCTATTCAATGTAGACAGCACTATACAGTATCTGAGAGCTACAGGCAGAGCATTCATAAACAGACAAGGCATGTGCCAGTTTTGAGTACAAATAACAAAATATGGCAGTTGTTGTGCTTGTATGCTTCCAGAATTATTTGGCTAACCTGTTTTTGAGACAGAGAGCACTAGACTAGCAGCTGCCTCCACCTATGAATAGTTACAGAAATAAAACACATTGCACTCAGCATGACATAGATTTTTATGCCTATGTAGGTCTTATCCTCTTGCAAATTTGTTTAGGTCTTCATTCTGAATGCCTAAACATTACTGATGAGTAATTCCTTCTGCTGTTCCCTATTATGTATTTTTGTTACCATCTGTGTCTTGGTATATTTGGATCTCCACCACCACCACCACCATTTTTCTCCCAACAACCCTGTGAGGTAAATGAGACTGAAAGAATGTTACCAGCCCGCATGGGTTCCCTACTGCATTAAGATATATACATTCAGCCCTGCATGCATTGCTATTGAGATGCTGCTTATGGAAAATTGTATTGGGCATGAAGCTATGTATAGATACTGCAAAGGAAGGGCTTTATATAGGTTTTTGTGTGGAAGTACGGTATTTTTCTGTGCATATGACTATATTTTCATCCAAAATGTTAAACTAAAAATTCCTGAGGAGAGAACAGTGTGGTTGGGAAACTGTACATTTAGGTTGGGAAATTGGGGGGTTGTATTATACATGGGAGCTGCCTAGATGCCCTAAGCACATCCGATCTCGCTTGATTTCGGAAGCTAAGCAGGGTCGGCCCTGGTTAGTACTTGGATGGGCGACCACCAGGGAATACCAGGTGCTGTAGGCACCTGGAGTAGGAACTGGCAAGCCACTCCAGTACTCCTGCCAAGAAAACTCCATGGACATGGAGTCACGTAGAGTCGGTCACGACTGTAATGACACAACACACACACATTATACATGGGGCATCTCATAGACAGAAAAATATGGTATACCTCTGTGGAAAATGTATAGTGTGTATAACACAGGGAAGGAGATATTTAGCCCCATTAGGGGAAGAAGGCATCCTGAAGTAAGTTGTGTTGGTGTGTTATAAACGTCTTCCCCCACTAAGTCTCTTAACACTAGAGTTACACTTACAACATGAAGGAGCAGAGCATTCTTGTAGAGGCACATTTACAAAATAGCTCTATGAGAAACTACTTAAGTCAAACTTTAAATGACTAGAGCTGGTAACAAAGCCAGAGAGTTAAAGGTGGAATGACAGAAGCCATAGTGCACAGACTAGTAATTTACTCTTTGTCACACTGTCACTTCTGTTCATATACTTCAGAAAACAGCAAAACAAAAACACAACATTGTTCACCAGAGACTACAGTAGTGGAAGGCAGGCAGGCAGGCAGGGAGGAAGGAAGGAAGGAATTCCAGCAAAGAAAGCAGAAATAATGATTCCTCTAAGCACAACATAGTTAATTTTTCTTGAAAGAAATGTGAATTTGGTTCTAAAATACAAACACCTCCCCTCTAACATTCAGAATTCAGTCTTTAAATACAAGAAGCAAGAGTTCAACTCATCATTTCTTCAGTATATAAACACATCTGCTATATGTTGCTGACAGGGCTGGTAAATAGAAGAGAAGATGGTACAAAAGCTTTCCAGGAAGATTATGATGTCAACATTTTTGGGTGGGGATGGGGGTGAGAAGAACATATTACCCCAGGAAACTCACATTTGAACCCAGGATCAAATTTACCCAAGTCAGGGCTTCTTGTTAAGTAATCACCCATACGGCAATTATATTTCCCGCCCCCCTCACTGAAGCATTCTGTATGAAAGTAAACAGGGAAAGAGGTCCAGAAGGCAGGATTTAATGTAATTTAAAACTGGAAGTATATCAGCATTTTCAAACAGATGGTGGAATGTGGGGATAAATGTGCTTGTTCCTCTTAGCTTATTTTGATACCTTCCTTGTAACCATTAAAAATAAGAATAGTTTCAAACATTTAAAAAATTGGTAAAGATATGTGTAGAGTCTTTAGACTGAAATGTCCATGTTCTTTTTCATTGTGGGGGTAGGGATGAAATTAATTTGCCATACTTTAATGGACAGTATCCGGGATGCTTAAGGCAAGTCTGCAAATAGGTTTCCTAGGAAATGAACTGAACAAAAATAATAACCTTGAAATTGCACTCTAAAATGTCCGAACAGTATTTCACCATTTGGCTTCAAAGTAATAATTACATTAAAATATAAAAGACTAGTAATTGCTTGTGTTGTAGTGTGTCCAGACGGGTCAGTTACTGTACACAGCTGCAAAAGAAAAGAGTCTTAATTAATTGGGTGGCATTCAAGATTACACTAACTTGCATAAAGCATGCATTGCTTTCAGTATTTCACAATAGACATCTCTTTTGATTATGCTCTTCAGACAATTGTAAATGTAGAATGAAAAGATAGTATTTCGTGATGTCATTGTCAGGATCCAAAACAATATATCTGTATGCATAAAGAGGCAGATTTCAGTGGAATACCTGAGATTCAGATCTGCACTAGATATTTATCCATTTCTATCTTATTTGACATTGGCATTTTTGTGGGATTTAATTTTTCCCAAGGCTTCCTGGATTATTGTGACTGAGCACCTCTTAGTATAAACCAATTCTTTAGTCCTTGAATATAAAAGAAAGAATGTCTTCTGATATCTGAACCTGGGAAATCAGTTTGTTGCTCTCAGACAAACCAGATTTTATTATTCAAGAGCCAACAACAAATTCCTGGTTTGCAATTATTTCTTATTGAAGAGCAAAAAGTCCAAGATATCAGGTTTGTACTGGAACTGGACACCAACCACTGGTTTGAGGTTGATACCAAATTGGCCCTCTGGATGCACAGATGATCTTCCCAGCCCTGCCTTCTCTGGTGCACACCCACTTGGAAACAGCATGAAGCTACAACACTGCCTCTGAGTGGTCACCTGCTAGAGGAGGCAGAATTGGGAAGGTGGGGCATGCACAGAACAGTTATGTGGCCAGAGTGATGAACCAGCATAAACTGGTGAAGTGTGGTTTGTATTTGTTTATAGTGTAAATCTCTTAAATAGTCAGAGGTGGTGGACCTCCTCTGGTCCTGGGTGCCACAGTATGATACCTACAGGCTCTATCCAACTGGTTATATGACATTAGAAAGGAAGGATCCCATCCCCAAAGCCCCAAAACGATCCACTGGTGTCATCTGGCTTTCCTGATCCCACAAAATACCTCTACACCCCTCAGATAAGGGGGGATAGGCAAGGCTGTCTGTGAGACTTTTTTTCAGGAGCAGGCCTCAGTCTGGAATATCTTATAAATGGGGCACATTTCTACTTTTGTGTCCCAGTTGATCAATGAGGCTACAAAATAAAACAGGTTGAACTGTGCTTTCATCATTGTAAGGCTAATTACACTGGTGACAATGAGGCCTGTAATAAGACTTCCTGGGGTAGGAACTGGCAAGCCACCCCAGTATCCCTGCCAAGAACATCCCATGGTCAGAAACAAAAGGCTAAAAGATATGACGCTGGAAGATGAGCCCCTCAGGTCGGAAGGTGTCCAACATGCTACTGAGGAAGAGCGGAGGACAAGTACAAGTAGCTCCAGAGCTAATGAAGTGGCTGGGCCAAAGCCGAAAGGACGCTCAGCTGCAGACGTGCCTGGAAGAGAAAGGAAAGTCCAATGTTTCCAAGAAATATACTGCATAGGAACCTGGCATGTGAGATCTATGAACCAGGGTAAGCTGGATGTGGTCAAACCTGAGATGGAAAGAATAAACATTGACATCCTGGGCATCAGTGAACTTAAATGGACAGGAATGGGTGAATTCAGTTCAGATTACTATTACATCTACTACTGTGGGCAAGAATCCCATAGAAGAAATGGAGTAGCCCTCATAGTCAACAATAGAGTGAGAAAGGCAGTGCTGGGATACAACCTAAAAAATGATAGAATGATTTCGGTACGATTCCAAGGCAGTCCTTTCAACATCACAGTAATCCAAGTTTATGCACCAACTACCGGTGCTGAAGAGTCTGAGATTGACCAATTTTATGAAGACTTACAAGAACTTCTAGAACTGACACCAAAGAAAGATGTTCTTCTCATCATAGGGGATTGGAATGCTAAAGTAGGGAGTCAAGTGATAAAAGGAATAACTGGCAAGTTTGGCCTTGGAGTTCCAAATGAAGCAGGGCAAAGGCTAATTGAGTTTTGTCAAGATAACAAGCTGGTCATTGCAAACACTCTTTTCCAAAGACACAAAAGGCGACTCTACACATGGACATCACCAGATGGACAATACCGGAATCAGATTGACTATGTTCCCTGCAGCCAAAGATGGAGGAGCTCTATACAGTCAGCAAAAACAAGACCTGGTGCTAACTGTGGCTCAGATCATCAGCTTCTTATTTCAAAATTCAAACTTAAACTGAAGAAAGTAGGGAAGATCACTGGGCCAGTCAGGTATAACCTAAGCCAAATCCCATATGAATACACAGTGGAAGTGAAGAATAGATTCAAGGAACTAGATTTGGTGGACAGAACACCTGAAGAACTATGGATGGAGGCTTGTAACATTGTACAGGAGGCTGCAATGAAAAATATTCCAAAGAAAAGAAAATGCAAGAAAGCAAAGTGGATGTCCAACGAGGCCCTACAAACAGCGGAGGAGAGATGGGACGCAAAATGCAAGGGAGAAAGGGAAAGATACAGAAAATTGAATGCAGACTTCCAAAGAATAGCAAGGAGAGACAGGGCGGCCTTCTTGAATGAACAGTGCAAAGAAATAGAGGAAAACAACAGAAAAGGAAAAACCAGAGATCTGTTCAAGAAATTTGGAGATATTAAAGGGGCATTTCGTGCAAAGATGGATATGATAAAGGACAAAAATGGTAGGGACCTAACTGAAGCAGAAGAGATCAAGAATAGATGGCAAGAATATACAGAAGAATTATAACAGAAAGATCTGGATGTCCCTGATAAACAAGATAGCGTTTTTGCTGACCTGGAGCCAGACATCCTGGAAAGTGAAGTCAAGTGGGCCTTAGAAAGCATTGCAAACAACAAGGCCAGTGGAGGTGATGGCATTCCAATTGAACTCTTTAAAATCTTAAAAGAGGATGCTGTAAAGGTGCTGCATAAGATATGCCAGCAGTGGCCAGAGGACTGGAAAAGATCAGTCTACATCCCAATCCCAAAGAAAGGAAATGCCAAAGAATGCTCCAACTATCGCACAATTGCACTCATTTCACATGCTAGCAAGGTTATGCTCAAAATTCTACAAGGCAGGCTTCAGCAGTATGTGGAAAGAGAACTTCCAGAAGTACAAGCTGGATTTCGAAGGGGCAGAGGAACTAGAGATCAAATCGCCAACATGCGCTGGATTATGGAGAAAGCCAGAGAGTTCCAGAAAAACTTCTACTTCTGCTTCATTGACTATGCCAAAGCCTTCGACTGTGTAGACCACAACAAACTATGGCAAGTCCTTAAAGGAATGGGAGTGCCTGACCACCTTATCTGTCTCCTGAGAAATCTATATGTGGGACAAGCAGCAACCGTCAGAACTGGATATGGAACAACTGACTGGTTTAGAATTGGGAAAGGAGTACGACAAGGCTGTATACTGTCACCTTGCCTATTTAACTTATATGCAGAGTACATTATGAGAAAGGCAGGTTTGGACGAATCACAAGCCGGAATTAAGATAGCCGGAAGAAATATCAACAACCTCAGATACGCAGATGATACTACTCTAATAGCAGAGAGTGAGGAGGAATTAAAGAACCTCTTAATGAGGGTGAAAGAGGAGAGTGAAAAATGGGCTGAAGCTCAACATCAAAAAAAATAAGATCATGGCCACAGGTCCCATCATCTCCTGGCAAATAGAAGGGGAAGAAATGGAGGCAATGACAGAGTTTATTTTCTTGGACTCCTTGATCACTGCAGATGGCAACTGCAGCAACGAAATAAAAAGACGCCTGCTTCTTGGGAGGAAAGCAATGGCAAACCTAGATAGCATCCTAAAGAGCAGAGACATCACTTTTCCAACTAAGGTCAGGATAGTCAAAGCTCTGGTTTTTCCAGTAGTGATGTATGGAAGTGAGAGCTGGACTATAAAGAAGGCTGATCGCCACAGAATTGATACTTTTGAGCTGTGGTGCTGGAGGAGAGTCTTGAGAGTCCCCTGGACTGCAAAGAGATCAAACCTATCCATTCTGAAAGAAATCAACCCCGAATGTTCACTGGAAGGACAGATTTTGAAGCTGAGGCTCCAGTACTTTGGCCACCTCATGAGAAGAGAGGACTCCTTGGAAAAGTCCCTGATGCTGGGAAAATCGAAGGCAAAAGGAAAAGAGGACGACAGAGAATGAGATGGCTGGACGGTGTCATCAATGCAACCAAAATGAATTTGACAAAACTCCGGGAGGCAGTGGAGGATAGGAAGGCCTGGCGAGCTCTGGTCCATGGAGTCACGAAGAGTCGGACATGACTGAACGACTGAACAACAACAACAAAGTAGCACAGTGGTTTGTGACCATACTATATGGATATAGCACACACTGCTATCACCCATGTGCATTTTTGCACATGTTTTAACCTTAGTAACACCACTAATAATATTTAAAAGTCTACAGAACATGGGGAAATCCTTAAACTTACATGATGACAGCATTAACAGCATTATTTTAGGGCATATTTTAACAAAGGTTTATATGGAGTGAGAGACATTAGGAAAAAGAAAAAGAAAGGAAAATTTAAAAGAGAGCAAAACCTCTGATGAACAAACACAGTACTAAAAATGTACTAGGTATTTTGTGGCATCACCACCCTGATCACAACATTAATGGGATCTTCCAAATGGAGTGTTTGTTCCTCCGTATCTGATAAATATCAGTATTTACTTTATCTTTACTCTATTTTACTTTATCTTTACTTTATTATCATTTATTTTATGATAATATTTTTCTCGCTGTTCAAATGACACAAGGCTTCAATGGATAGCAGCAGTGGTGAGCAGTCACAAAATCCTTAGGTATTTATTGGGGGATGGGGTAGGGAAATCCCTTAAGTGAGTGACCTGTTTGTTTCATTTTGTACCAGGATGATTGATGGGCAGCAACAGCTTCTTGGGTCAAAAAGTTTCAATATACATTCAGTTTGCTAAAACAACAACATAATCCAGCAAATATCATTACTAAAATGCACAAATATTTTTAAAAACTGTTGTTTTAAAGATGGCAGATTGCTGATGGAGTAGCAGCAGGTGTCAGCGCCAAGGGCTCCCATCAGAAACATTTAATTTAGCATTAACAATGATACAAAAACTACAAGCCAGCAGAGAATATCATTCCTGAAGTGTTTCAACAAGATTTTTGAAATATTGTTGAACTATTTGTCGAAGAGAGGCTGACTTCTTAAAGAGAAGTGGTGCTTTAGGAGTGCATGTGGATAGAAATATTGATGAGATCCACACTGGTTAGCCACCAAGCAGCACCCAAAAACACAAAGGGAAGAGGAACAGTTGCTGACAACTTTGCAAGACTCACTACTGTTCTAGGATAAGTTTTTTGTCAGATCTCCTCAATGCCGGAGGGGATGAATTTCTGGGATGAAAAGGTTTTTAGAGAGATGAAGTAGTATCCACTAGGTCAGGGGTGCCCAAACTTTTTGTGAGGAGGGCCAGATTTGGTGGCTGAGAATGTGTCAGTGGCCGGTTGCTCCCCGACCCTGCCACCCCACTGCAAGCCCCACCCACTGACCCATAAGCCCCACCCACTGACCCCTGGCAACCCCACCCGCAGGAAGGAAGGTGGGGACCAAGAGAGGAAGGAAGGGAGGGAGGGAGGGAGGGAGGAAGGTGGGGAACAAGGGAGGGAGGAAGGAAGGAAGGTGGGGACCAAAGGAAGCACAGCGAGCCGTGGCCACAGGGAGCCCCTTGGAAGAGGCAATCTGTGCAACTTTGCACCCCCCCAAGCTCCCCAGCGGTGGCGACAGCTTGCCCGCCAGCCCACCCCAAAGCTCCTTGGCGGTGGCAGAGGCCCGCTGGCCTGCCCACCCCCACACATTCACCTGCGGTGCCAGTGGCGGCAGACCGCCCATCTGCCCAGCCGCCCAAGCTTCCCAGCAGTGTCAGTGGCACAGCCCACCCGATCACTGCCCCACACGTGTGCCCAACCTAACAGTGTTCCCCGTGATGCCGGTGGCGGCAGCCCCCACGCACGCCCAGCCACACAAGCTTCTGCTCACCAGCCGGCTGGCCCACCCAGCCCCTCAAGCCTCCCGGCGGTGTCAGTGTTGGCAGAAGATATTTTTTTAAATGGGGCAAAGGAGGGGGAGGGAGGGGAGGGCCAGCCAGCCGCGGGCCACTCAGAATGGCCTGAAGGGCCAGATTTGGCCCCCGGGCTGGACTTTGGGCAGGCCTGCACTAGGTCCTTCAAGAATCATGTTGGACTGATGCAGGAGTCTGAGCTGGACTGGCATTTGACTAATCTCCTATAGCAGGCATGTCCAAAGTTAGGACAAATGTGGACCATTTTCAAATTTTGAGTGGCCTGCAGCCTCTTCTCCCTACCATATCAGCCTGTCATGCATCCTCACCAGCTGGCCTTTCCCCATACTGGATGGAGACGTCAGTTTATAGTTTCATGGTTTGCCTGCCCTTCCTGCCTCTGCCCATCCCCCATCCCCCAGACACCTGCCCAGCCTACCCACCCTGGCTCTGTTGCTGCAGCATCCTCCCGACCTCCTTGCATGTCCTAGAGGCTTGTCCAAAGTGTGGCCCGGCGGCCAAATCAGCTGAATGGTCATCCCCCACACATTTTCAGCTCACCAAATCTGGCCCTTCTTGCAAAAAGTTAGGACACCCCTGTCCTATAGCAATTGTCTAGACCAGTCTTTTTCAACCACTGTTCCGCGGCACAGTAGTGTGCCACGACATGTTGCCTAGTGTGCCGTGGGAAAAATTCTCCCTACACCAGCAATGCCCCCCGCACCCTGCGGCGCCGCGAGCCGGAGGAAGGCGGGGGCATGTTGCTGCAGCATCCTTGGGAGATGTAGTTCCTCCCGCAGGTCTGAGACGCGGTCCTGGGGAGGAGAGCAGACTACCTTTCCCGGCATGCTTTGTGCGCCGGCGAGGAAAGGCTGGCCATGAGCGGGGAAGGAGAAGAAATAAGGGAGGAGGAGAAGGAGGAGACTGGAGAGCGAGAGAGTGAGAGAGAGCCGGGAGACCCGCGCAGGCGCATTGTGGCGAAGGGCACTCTAGAAGCCGCTCTTAAAGGTTCTTGGGGTTGGTTCCCCCTCCTCGCTCACCGAAAACTCGCTGTTTGCCTCCAGAGGGTGGGTGCGCGCCCCTGCCAAGCCAGGTAGGGCGCGCGTGTGCACCCCTCTTTTAAGGGTGGGGAGCGGGCGGCCGTTGACAATGGTCATTTTTGTGGGGGGGGGTAAATAAAGGGAGGACGTGGGAGGCTGAGGAGGGGATTCCTAGGACCTAGGGAGGAGATGGGGTGGGGGTCCCTTCCGGGCCCTGTGGCTGCCTGGCTGGAAGGAGGAGGGGGGAGAGAAGGGAGGCTTATACTGGAAGGGTAAAAGATGGGGTTGGGGGTAGTATATGAAAGCCTCCCCCAGCCCCACCTTCCTGGGTTTGCAAGTTCCTCTGAAAAAAAGTGCCAGGAGGTGGGGGGGAAGGTGAGGGCAGGCGGACATTTTGATAGGGACAGGGCCTGGGCTGGAGGATGGATTTGTTGTTGTTGTTTTGGGGGAGGGTGAGAAGTGTGTTTGTGTGTGTGTGATAGGCACAGAGTTAAATTTTTTAACATTTTCTAATGGTGGTGTGCCTCGTGATTTTTTTCATGAAACAAGTGTGCCTTTGCCCAAAAAAGGTTGAAAAACACTGGTCTAGACTGCCACAGTTAGAAAATGGATTCTAAATTAGGTGGGAAATGATTCCAACTCCACCCTGCAGTTTTTAGAGCAGATTTACAGAAAATAGAAAACTGTACTACGACTGGGTTTTGAGCCTGTTCAAATGAATGGGAACCTTTCTATCAAGGATTGTTGCCTTTTATCTCTGCACTTTATGATGCTGAAAATATTCTGGCTGGAATCCAACCCATGGAGATCACACTTCAATTTTATTGAAATCAATAGGTGTTAAGCACAGACAACTGTGAGCTGGATTGAAGCCATGATTCTGAACACTTCACTTTTGCATTTCCTTTTTCATTATGATTGATAATGATTTCTCTTGATGAACAGAAACTGGAATCCCATTAAAACACACCACAAGTAAGCTTCAAGACCTTTAATCAAATCTACTGCTGTAACATGATGAAGATTAAAATGTATTATTTTCAGTACTGGTTTTCTCTCTTTCACACTGCAATTGCCGTACAAGGGTCAAGGGAAGCCCCATGTAGAGAGTGTTACAATAATCTATCCTTGAGATGACAAGCACCTGCACAACTGTCCGCAAGGAGTCACCATTAATGTATGGGCAAATCTAGGCAATAAGCCTAATTGGTAAAAGGCTGACTTGGAAACGGCTGCCGCCTGAGACTCCAAAGACAATGCCGGCTCGAAGATAACGCCGAGACTTCTAATTATTTCAACCACCTGGAGGACAGCCCCATCCAGACTGGGAAGAGGGCCACAGTACCCATCCAACCCTGAAGAACAGCACTTCAGTGTTCTTGGGCTTGAGCCTGAGCCTGTTTGTCCTGGTCCACTCCAAAACCACAGCCAGGCAGTAATCAAGGGTCTGGACAGCCTCCATTGCACAGGTGGAAAAGGAGAGATAGAGAGCTTTGTGTCATCAGCGTACTGATGACAGCAAGCCCCGTATCTCTGAATCACCTCAGCCAGCAGCCTTATGTTGATGTTAAACAGCATGCGGGAGATTGCTGACCCCTGGGGCTCCCCACAAGAAAGTGACCAGGGAGATGACAATTCCCCACCCAGGCTCATTCATGGAGCTCAGCCCCTGAGGACATAATGGAGCCAGCTGAGGGCTGGACCCCCAATCCCCACCTCTGAAAGCCTGCCCAGGAGGATACCATGGTCAATGGTATGAAAGGCCGCTGACAAACCGAGGAGGACCAACAAGGTAGCACAGCCCCTGTCAGCCCCCCACCCCCAGAGTTCATCATGCAATGCGACCAGGACAACAACAACAACAACAAAACAATGTAACTGTTCTTGTTACTTTTGAGAAAGCGGGAAATAAAGAATTGTTTTTAAAATTATGATTGCAACTGGGATTAACTGTTGGGAGCCATTCAGTCAATATGGTAATAACAACTAATTGCATGCATGCTTTCCCAGTTTTCTATCACTAGGGGATCATGGGAACAATATCCCAGGAGTGATGTCTTTGTACAAGCCCTTGGAAGGCAGCACTGGGTCCTCCTCCTGCTTCCTTGGATCCAGATCTACAGTTCAGTAAAGCATTCTGGTTTGATAAGCTGTCATTTCTCCCGTGACAGATGAGGCACTATGTGAGCCAGCGCAAAAGCTATGCTGTATCAAAAGCTATTATGCAGATATTTCAATCACAAGCTTTAAAACCATTAAATTGTAGGTACACAACCTGACATAATTTAACTAGAATATGGTAAATAAAAGCAGAACTTGGGGTGTAAAAAAATCAACTTGACACTAATCTTGTAGCCCTTGGGGCCGGGACAGCACTCTTTTTTTGGGGGGGGGGTTAGCCCTGACTGTGCAGCTCCTTGAGCCAGGTCATCGCTTGTTTTTTATTTATTTATTTTTGTTTGTCTTAGAGCACTGATCGTGCAGTCCCTGGGGCCAGGTCGTGCTCCTTTTTTTAAATTTATTTTTTCATTTCATTTTTAAAAGTCCACAGCTGGGGCTTTTTGAGGCACTGGCTTGGGGCCAGCCCCTCTACAGGCAGCAGCGTCCAGAGTTGAAAGACCAGGAAGGCGGCGACAAGGTAGGAGGGATAACGAAAAATGAAGCAAACAAAATGGAAATTTCCATTTTGTTTTGGTTTGTTTTTCTTTGATGGGTTGGTTTGTTATTCATTTTGTTAGCTAACGAAATGAATAACGAATAACAAAACAAATGAAAAGTTTGTTTCGTGCCCATCTCTACTCTCAGGCAACCCTCACAAGCAGAGGGAGGGGAATGGAATGGAGGTCTTCCTTGCCCTAGCCAAGAAGGTTGTATTTTTCTTTTTCTTTTTCTTTATATATTTATTTAATTTGTTTTCAACATCCTTTCTTATTTTTCAAACCATTTCTAGTCATGGGCAGCTAGTCAAGTGTGTACAGGGCTTCAAATTGAATGTTATTCTTGTCACATTAAAAACACAGAGTAAAATCCAGTTGTTAGTCCCAAGCAGAGCAGATTCCACAGCCTGGTACCTAAACCATGGTGTGGACATGGACTTCTAGCCAACTTATTTTGTGAGTTTTGGCATTTTCTGTGCATTGTATGTGGTCTATGGGGGCCTTAGGAAAAAATCATCTGAGTTTCCATTATTTCTTATTGGGAAATTTGCTTTGATATAAGAGTGTTTTGCTTTGCAAGGATGTTTCTGGAATGGAATATGCTAGTAAACCAAGGTATTACTGTATTACCATATGTAATGCATGTGCTATTTTTGCCTTAGTGAAACATAAGTCATACAGACCACAAACAGGTAGTATGCCTTAATCAGGCAAAATTCTGAAACATCAACCAGCAATTCATTTCTAGTGTATGACTGCTATTTTTTTCCTTCAAAAATTATATCTTATCTGGCATAGCATAAACATAGTGAATAATTCTCCTACCCTGTAGGCTGGCTCAATACCCATTGTTCTCTCTTATTGGGGATGGGAGAAACTCACTCTAAGAACTCTCTGTACAGTTGCCACTGTGTTGTTGTTTGTTGTTGTTATTGTTGTTTGTTGTTGTTTCTTTCCCCTGGCTTTACCTGGCTTGACGTTTTTAAACCTTTAAAAGCTACGTGATTGACAGGGATAGAACAGCTGGTGCTTTTCCCAGTAGTAACCGCCCTGAGTCCCACTTGTGGTGAATAGGTGTGGTATATAAGTGTGAAAATAAATAAATAAATAAATAAATAAATAAATAAATAAATAAATAGTAATGAAATGTGTTATAGAGATGCAGTGATGGAAAAGCTGCACCATGTTGCATTTCTACCAGTGATGCAGTCTTGAAAGGTACAAAACTTCTGCTAGAAAAGAGGTGACACCAACCAACATTTACATTTTCTGTACACTCTTGAAACCATACTTCAGTTCCTAGGATCTCTCTCTCTCTCAGTCTTAATTTCAGTCTCAATTGCTCTTTCATGATTGTATGTGTAGGGGGTAGTTGTAGCTTTCCCATGCTTTGCCCCCGGCCCTTTCACAGGCTATTGACAAGCACCACTTCTAATTTTTCTCTTTCGCTGCCACCAAGTAGTTTTGCTAGTAAATTAATGCTTTCAGACTGATTTAAATTGAATAAAAATAAAATAAGTTTATTTATTACAAAGTAGAATTAAAAGCATCAAGGGTAACATGCTTAGGTACAAACAAAAGGAAGAATATAACTCAATCACACTAAAGTTGTTACATACTACGCTGATCACTCGCACACCCAGTTCTTAAGTTTTCAGACACACATCACTTAGTTTTCCTCACAGAAGTTCTAAATCCTCTCTCTCTAGTAAGTATGTCTCATAGTAAGATCTTATCTCTCCCTAGCTGACTAAATCAGTGCTTGGCAGAGCCTTAAATCCCCTCAGGCTCTTCCCCCAAACTGTCTCAACCATTAACAACCAACCAATCAATACAGACACTTCTCCAACATTTACATTTTCAATACACTCTTCAAACTATACTACAATTCCTAGAATCTCTCTCTCTCTCTCTCTCTCTTAGTCTTATTCTTCCTGAGTCTTAATTTCAGTCTCAATCTCTCGGGATTGTATGTGTAGGGAGGAAGTCATAGTAAAAGTAATAATAGAATTAATATACATCCAATACCAAGATGATATGAAAGTGATTTGAAAGTAACTGTATGGCTTTGTGCCACAACCCAAGCTCACATTTTGTTCCCAGTGCCAGTTGTTTCAACAACAATTGCTGGTGTATAGAAGCAAACTTATTGAAGTCTTGAGTTTTTTAAAGAGTAGAGTCACTTGGTAGTGATGAATAATTCAAGTAGCTCTACTACCAACAAACTTTGATACGCAGAGGCCGGTGTCAGCCAGACCACCAAGGACTGATGTGGAATGTCAGCACCTAGTGGAATTCACTCGTTTTTATGCTGAAGCATTTGCTTGAACAAAACAGTCCCCTGCTTGAGTTAACCAATGTGTATGCTAGACAGGAATGCTAGACAACAAGAATTAGACTCTTGATGGAGTCCCCAGGAAGGGAGGGAAAGGGTACCAAAGCCCTTTGCATGTACAGGGATGACAGAGCCGCAAAGAACCAAGTTAAACCTGCTGCCTGCACACTTGTTGGATTACAGACTTGGGGTGTGAGATAAGAATAGCAATATTTGGGGGGGGACTTTGGGGGGACTTCCTACGCTCGCTACCTTTTAATTAGTCAATCAGGAAAAGGCACAGCCATTTGCATCTGCAAAAGTGGGACATCAAGGAACTTTCTCCAATCTTACACCCAAAGGACTATTGATGCTTCAGTTACGTATCACTGAAATGAAAAGCATCATTGATTGAAGTTTGCTCATGGAGTACTGCATTTTGAAAAACACATAACCAATAACATATACACATAGACTGTGATAGTTAAAAATGCTGGGGCTGTAGAAAAAACATGTGGCATAGGCACATTCCCTGTATAATGTTTTCTGGAAATGGCTTCCAAAATATTAATAGTGGCCCAAAATTATGAATGCATATTTGTTTGCATATTTATTTATTTATTGAATTTTTTTCTCAACTATTTCGCTTTCTGTGTGATATGGGGTTGTATATTAGGAATAGAACCATAAATGGTCAGGCAAACTTTATCAATAATAAAATGCAATAATTATAAATTAATTAGTACCAAGTATGCAAAGACAGACTCACCTAATGTAAAAAGTCTGCAGCCAGAAAAACTTCACTATCAGTAGAATTAGCCTCATTATGTGGATGTTCTACTTGTAGAAGTATTATAAAAGAACATCATAAGGTGAAATTCTCTTGCATAAAGTTTTGCTAAACAATACTGTACTGATTTTATATACCTTGGTTCAGCCACCAAAGCAAATGGGGACTGCAGACAAGAAATCAGAAGACCAAGACTCAGAGTTCCATCTTAACTGCCAAAAGAACCCTAGTTATATTGATTCTGCTGTTTTTGAAATCTTTTATAAATTTCCATTCACATGATGCATGGGTAAGAGATTCATTTGGTCAGCCAACTGGTTCCCACCACCATCATTTGGAAGGTTGTTTGAAATCTACCAACCATCCACCCCTCCATTCCTTATTGTTTTAGCATGTGTGAATGATGCAGTGAATTTATTTAGTTTGAAAATGGACTGGGTTGGGGGGCTCTGTGGTTACTTCATGGCCACTGCACTTTTACCCTTTACAATTGCAAATTATTTGTATGAATATCAATAAATTAGTTGTAGCAGCAGAAGCCTCTATGGCCAAAAACAAAAGGGAACTCTGGGCAGCTTACAATAAAAAAAAGGTAAAACAGAAGCAAACAAGTAAAAAGGGAGCAAGATGGCGGGCATACCCGAAACAAAATAAACGTGGGCAAAGGAAAAAAAGAAAGAAAGAAAACTAAGCAGAAAGGTCACTGAACGCCTCCCTGAAGAGATAAGTCTTCAGGGCCTTTTTAAAGGCAGGCAGGGACTCTATCAGGCGCAGCTCACTGGGTAGGTGGTTCCATAGCATGGGGCCCACCACAGAAAAGGCGCAGTCATGCGTACGCGATTTCCGCACCTCTCTGGGTGTGGCCACCATCAGTGAGTGCGCCTGAACCAATCTCGTGGGTCTGGTCCCAGTTGATCTTTGAGAGATACACTCTGCCAGGTACTCTGGTCCCAGGCCGTGGAGGGCTTTGAAAATCAAAACCAGGACCTTGAACCTAATACGGAGGACAAAGGGGAGCCAGTGCAAGCGAGCCAGAACTGGGGTGATGTGCTTGAATCGACGAGCACCCACCACCAGCCTGGCCGCTGCATTCTGCACCCGTTGTAACCTCCGGACCAGGGTCAAGGGCAACCCCAAGTAGAGGGCATTGCAATAGTCGATCCTTGAGATCACCAGGGCCTGCACTACTGTCCTCAGAGAGGACTCATCGAGGTACTGGTGGATCTGGGTGATCCTGCGGAGATGGATAAAAGCGGCCCTGGAAGCAGCCATCACCTGGGCTTCCAAGAAGAGGGATGAATCCAGGACCACGCCCAGATTCCTGGCCCTGTCCGTAGACTGGAGGGAAACACCCCCCAGTTTAGGGAGGGGGCCATTGTACCCAGACGAGGCCGCCCCGAAGAACAGAACCTCCGTCTTCTCCTGATTCAGCTTGAGCCAGTTATCTCTGGTCCATTCCAGAACTGCCTCCAGGCACAGATCAAGGGAGCGAACTGCCTCCTCTGCAGAAGACGAAAAGGAGAGATAGAGCTGCGTGTCATCAGCGTACTGATGACAGCGAACTCCAAACCTCCTGATGACCTCCGCCAGCGGCCTCATATAAACGTTGAACAGCATGAGTGAGATTGCCGACCCCTGGGGCACCCCACAAGGGAGACTCCAAGGAGCCGACAAGTCATCACCCAGCTGAACCTGCTGAGTCCGGCCGCCAAGGAAGGAGCGGAGCCAGGACAAAGCCTGACCCCCAATTCCTGCCTCGGCCAGCCGCACCAGCAGATTACCATGGTCGACGGTATCAAAGGTGGCTGACAGATCAAGGAGAACCAGCAGGGAGGAACACCCCCTGTTGGCCTCCCTGAGGAGGTCATGCTGCAGAGCGACCAGGGCAGTCTCGGTCCCGCGAAGAGGTCTGAAACCAATCTGGAAGGGATCCAGGATATGATTTTCCTCCAGGTATGACTGGAGCCGGACAGCAGCCACACTCTCGACAACCTTGCCCAGGAAGGGAACAATGGCAATTGGACGATAGCTGGATAAATCGTCCGAAGCCATGCCAGTTTTTTCAGAGTGGGTTTCACCACGGTCTCCTTTAAACGGGCAGGGAAACATCCCTCCCGGAGAGAGGCCGTGGCAATAGCAGAAACCCACTCAGGCATGTTCCCTTCGGCAGATTTAATAAGCCAGGCCGGGCAAGGGTCAAAGAGTGTGGCTGCCGGCCGGCAACAAGCCATAGCTCTGGAGGCCTCCGCTGGAGACATTGGCCCAAACTCATCCAGGAGGGGAGGACGGAGGGGTGAGGCCCTAGGTTTCTCAGGGGATGGACTAGGGCAACTGGGGGGCAAGTCGGAACGGATGACCTCTATTTTAGATCTAAAATGGACTGCAAATTGCTTGCTAGTGAAATCACTAGGAGGAGGCCTCAGCTGACTGGGATTGGAGAGGTCTCGAACCACCCAGAACAACTCTGCCTGGCAGTTCGAGGCCTCGCCAATTCTCAGGGAGACATAGGATGTTCTAGCGTCCCTGATCGCGCAAAGATAGCAGCAACTCAGCTGCTTAAGAGCAGCCCTATTATCTTCCATCCGGTTTGCCCTCCAAATGACCTCTAGCCTCCTGCGTTCTTGTTTCATCGACCGGAGCTCATCCGTATACCACGGAGATGAGCGGTCTCCACATCGCAGGAGGCGCTTGGGGGCGATCCGGTCCACCGCCCCGGTGGTCCCCTCGTACCACCTATCCACCAGGACATCGACCGGATCGTCTGCCAGGCTGCCAGAAAGCTCCCCGAAGGCTTCCATGAACCTAGCAGGGTCCAGAAGCCTAAAGGGACAGGCCCAAATATAGGGCCGATGCTCCCCGCGGGGCGGGGGGCGATCGACAGGGAAAATTTTAGCAGGTGATGGTCTGACCATGACACGGGCAGAGGCAAAATACCCCTGATCCTCAGACAAGAATCTGACGACATGGAGGAAAACACCAGGTCTAGGGTATGGCCAGCTCTATGAGTGGGGCACACAACATGCTGAGATAGATTCATGGAAGTCATGGATTCCATGAATTCCAGAGCCGCACCAGAGAGTTCCTCCTCAGCATGCACGTTGAAGTCCCCTACCACCATGAGGCGGGGGGACCTCAACAAGGCAGCTGAGATGAACTCCGCGATCTCTGAAAGGGATTGTGCTGGGTTGCGGGGAGCACAGTACACCAGCACAATGCCAAACTTATCTCACTGACCCACCGATAGATGGAGGCATTCGACCCCAGGACGCACCATTGTCGCAGAACTGCTAACATGAAGGGATTCCCTGTAAACGATGGCCACCCCGCCACCCCTACCCTCCAACCCACCCACCCACTGGACCTGAAACCCGGGGGGGGCACAGAAGAGAGAGGGAAGCCCCACCCTCAGCGCCCACCCAGGTCTCGGTAATACATGCCAGGTCAGCTCGCTCATCCACGATCGCGTCATGGATGAGAGGTGTTTTATTGTGAACCAACCTGGCATTAACCAGGAGGCAGGACAGGTTGGAGGCGCTGGCGGGATGGCACCCAGGTACGTGGCGGTGAGTGAAGGGATCACAATGGGGGACAGGCAGTAAGTGCCTGGCCCGAGTTCTTCTTACCCGACCAATCCCTCCGCCCAGAGCGTACCTCCCACAGCTAGACACCACTGAGATACAGGTCTGTGCCAACATGGCGACCTAAAAGAAAATCAACAACAATGTACAAAATACAGCAACCCTAGAGTAGTAACAACATTAAATAAAAAACAACTAACAAGTGCAATACAAACACAGTAAAAATAACAAACACAAAATAAAATAAAATAAATACAACATAGTAGTAGGCACTTTCAGCCAGAGCAGATGTACAAGGGAAGGGAGGGGGAAGAAAGGAGGGAGCTCAGAGAAGTCATAATGGGAGGAAACGGCTGGAAAAGGCAGTAGCAATGTTATCAGTCAGCCAGCAGGACAGCCAGGTGTTCTAATCACAGCCTTGGTGGTAAAGTTTGCCCCCAGTACTCCTCCAGGAACTTGTAAGAGTGTCCAACCCTCGAGTCTAGGATCCCAGAACAGGAGGTTGGGGCGGCACACCAAGATGGAAGTTGGCTAGTCCCACAGCAGGAACCACCATGGGGGAACCAAACTGCTGCTCTCGGAGCCGAGCAGGGCCCCCAGACAGTTCAATGCACAGGGGCCGCCACATCCATTTGCCTCCAGCTAGGCTCCCACATAGCAGAGAGGGACAAAGTGGAGAGGGGGGAGCAAGATGAACTGCTCCAAAAACCCCGCGGTCCTCCACAAATAGGGCAGGCACTCTGGGAACTCCGCGCCCCCTAACTCCCCACAGTCCTCCATAGCCTCCAAGGTGAATGGGGGGGGAGGTGCGATGACGGCAGCAGGCCGCAGGAAGAACAAGCGGTGGCATGGGCGACGGCCTCGAGGCAGATCGATCCTGGTGGTGATAAGCAGCAGGCCGCTGGGGAAATGGCAGCGGCGGCAGCGGCCTCCGAGGCAGATCGAGCCCCTAGGCAGAAGATGGTGGTGAGCGGAGAACAGGTGGAGGTGAGACAGCAGGCTGGGTGGGGGGAGGGGTCCATACCCAATGAGGAGTAATTCCCTGGCGATTGTCTTAGGCATTCACACCAGTAGCAGCGTCCTCATAGTCCCTGGGTGAGCCCTTTTAATCCCCTCCAAAGCCCTGGCAGGCCCAGAGAAAAATTAAGCATGAAAATAAAAACACTTGAAAACATGAATACATTGCTCACAAGGTGAAAGAAGGGCCTACAGTGATGGTGTGACCCAAGGAGAGAGCCTACCATAGGAGACATCAGAAGGATTACAGGAAGCAGCTGATCTTTCTGATGTATCATAATGTTCAAAGCAGATTTATTTATTTATTTATTTATTTATTTATTTATTTTTACAACATAGCCCCCCACAGGCCCCAAAGGTCTTAAGCATGAAAATAAAAACACTTGAGGAATTAAAACATTGTTAAAAACATCAAACAACAATAAATAATTAAAACAACAATAAAAACCTTATACTAAAACATCACACTAAAATTGCCATCAGAAGACCCACAATCTAAATTGTATCAATTAAAAAACTTCTGGATTGTTTGTAATGTGTTCGCTCAATGAACCAGGCTCACCTGAAGCAGCTGGTCCTTCTGATGAATGTTCAGAGGAATCACCAGAAGGGTTTGGTTTTGGGTACTATCACCAAGCATAGGAAGGGGAGGGGATGGGGGAGCAATTGCCAGGAGGACCAATCTGCTCACAGAGAGCCCAGGAAAGAGCCTACCACAAGAGACATCAGAAGGATCATGGGAAGTAGCTGATTATTCTGACATATCTTAACTTTAAAATGCGTCCATGCTGTGTTTGCAAATATCCATGTTTTTAATTATCCACGTGTGTGTGTGTGTGTGGGGGTTTGAAATCAATCCTGTGAGGATACAGCGGCCCTACCCTATGGTGTTGGAGGAGAGCTTTGTGGATACCCTGGACTGCCAGAAAGACAAATAAGTGGGCTATAGAGCAAATCAAGCTTGAACTTTTTGGAAGCAAAAATGATGAAATATTTTAATACAGTATTTCAATATCTGTATTATATATTAAAGGTAAAAACTTAAAAAGTTAGTTAAGAGTCAGCTAATTGGGTGCTAAATTGTCAGAGGCAAACGTTCAGATGGTCCAGATATGGAGCTGTCATGTGAGACAATATAATGTGGTGGCTTTCCACAGACGTCCACAGTCAGGCCAGTTAAGAGGGCTACCACCATGCCTGCCTTCTTTCATACTGAAGCCTTATCAGCATACTATGCCTTGGATGTCTGATCAGTACTGACATTGCTGCTGTCCTGGTTCAGGTGGGATTTAATGGTGTTTTAATTACTCAGGGTTCCAGAGGCCTTTGGCTCAATTTCCAACATTCAAGGCCATTGGCTTTTCCAGGGACTGCGTTAACAAATTGCTTCCTGCTCCTTGGCATAGCTGAGGTGTGTGATGGCACTGCTTGCTAACGTTGGTCCAGAACACAGGTACTATCTCAACAATGGGATCAAGTTTAAGGTGATGATGACAAGTTGGGGGATGAGCTGCTGTTGGTAGGAGGATTCTGAGTTGGCACAGAGATTGTTGAACAATCTTGTTCTTGCCACTTACAGATGCTTTGCCTTTTGTCACCTAGCACCATCTTCAACAATGGGACCTGCTAACACAGACATGAAGCTAGCGGGTAGCTTGACGTTTGGATTGACCCTCTCTTCTCTGTCTGCATTTTCTTTTCTGCCAGTTGTCAAAATAGACTGGCTTTTTAAAATAACAATTTTCTGGCCTGGCCTGGCCTGGCAAGTAAACTAAAGCCAGAGACATAAATGTTAGAGAATTAGAACTGTGCTGGGTTGAATAAGGCCAACATTTGAAGCATTTAGTATTGGAAGGTGCAAATATGAATGTCTGATTTTTTTAAAAAAAAGTATTTATAATATGAATGAATATTCTGGCCAACATTAACAAAGTTTAATACAGTATTTGTGTTGTTAAAAGTTTCTATAATCTTTAAAAAGCAAAAGTCATTTTAAATCTGATGTGTAACACTACCTTGATCTGAAATTGCATCTGTTCTAGTGCCTGGACATTTAAAATTGGGATTATCATTGCTCGCATAAAAGAAAGCACAGCCAGATAGATATTTAGCATTTTCTTCCTAAAGAAAGGAAAATGTTCTGCACACAATCATAATCCCTCATTTGAAGAAGTAGTATTCACAGTTATTCATAGTTCCATTCTGAAGAGCACCTGCATCTCCCTGGGACAAAACATAATTGTATTTTATGTTTTGTGTATGTACACTAAAAATTATTCCTATTGTACTTAAAGAAAGTCATGAGGCTTCCATGTAAGATCACTGTTTTAGTTTGCTTCCCTACTAAGGTACAACACAACAAAAGCCAAAATTCATGATTATAGTTGCATTGAAAGCAATGTCTACCATTCTTTGTCTTTTACTATTTGTCTTTGTCTGTGTCTATTCCTCAATAATGGATTGAGGCCTCTACCTTGGTAGGCAACTGTAAGGAAAAGGACATTTTCAGTAATGGCAAGTTGGTTGTGCAGAACAGCCCATCTACTCCGTACCTTGTTATATTTTGTACACTAGAAAAATACACATACACCCCCAGCAGATCTGCTAAATTATACATTTTTTTTGTTTTTTTAACTCTCTATGCTGTACACTTTGCTGAGAGTTACATTGCTTTGAAGCTACAAAGTTTATTTTCTTCTTTATCTGTTTTGAAATTATGTATCCTTTTATAGTGATCTTGTCTTGGCTGTGTTTTTATGAGAAGTTTTCAGACTACATTTTTGGTTTAAGTCCTGCCACAGAGAAGTTCAGTTATAGGGCAGCCTATATATTGAATTAATGGATGGGTGGGCGGATGGATGGATAGACAGACGGATGAATGGATGGACAACATAGATACCTATTGATATGTTATATTTCTGATTTTAATAAGGTGACTTCTAACTAATTTGCGAATGACTTATAGGGTAAAGTACAAAAAAGGCAATCAGTTAAGTCTAGCAAGGGAAATATGTACCATTTATATAAATAAATGTATTTTCAGGATACATTTATGTTATGAAGTTCATTAGGACTTCAACAACATCCATGGCTGCAGATTGGTTTGTGTGATTAAAATTGGCCCAGAACCACTCTTACCACAATTGCAGACGACCATCAACCGGCACACAGTGGCACCCAACCTCTGTGACTGAGAACTGAGCCCCTAGAGATGGATTCAGACCAATTCTGTTCTCACAATGAACTGCATTTTCAGGTTTCCTGATCATTATGTATTTCCTATAGTTGTGTATTACCTCATTTTGGAACTGTGGACTTTTAGTAAATAAGGAAGTTGCATAACCTCACTGGCATACTCATGATTAATTCCCACAAAAAAGAAGGGGGAAGATTTGAGAAAGATTTATAGAAACCAATCGGATTAAAAAGTGGAGACAATGTAGAGGCACCTTGTCCCTCATTGGTCTGTGTAAGCCACTTCCCTCTACTCAGACTGGCCAAAGATGGCCAATTTGCCACAGTCTTAGGCACATTTCTTTTCTAACAGTTGTCTGGGAACCTTAAATGGAGGTGCCATTGACTAGCCATGCATGCCTGTAAAATATCAGCATAGTTGTAAGTACAAACAGTACGAAGTCTGATTTGCAAAGGAAAACATGCCATACTGCATTCCTGTGATTTTCAACTCCTTCTTCCATCTTTTTTTCTTTCCATTTAAAAGTCCATTAAGGAGGGGGGAAATCAAATAGTGTTTTTTTAATCTTTTTAATGGCAATCTCAAGGCAGAAACAAACAGATGGCAGCATTGCAATTAGAAGGTAATAAGATGTTATCCCTACATATATTTCTTCAGAATTGCCACATTTGTACAACCAACATTCGAACAGAACCTATTATTTACCTCTTAAGGAGTAATCATCAGACAAAAGCAAGTTAATTTGCAATTTAGGAAGCTTCACATTTTACTTGTATTTTTACAATTTTTTTTTACAAATTTTACTTGTATTTTTACAAACAACATCTATTTCTTAGGGTACTTGATCATAATCTAATAGGTTACAGGCGATACCTTTATAGGCCATTATTAAAAATAAAAAAAGAACATTGCAAGCTTTCAAGTGCAGTAAAACACCCTTCTTCAAAGCAGGTCCCAGAAGTTCAGGCATGGTAAAAGATGTGCTTTACCAGGAGTTTACTTTTAAAGTCCTTAGTTAGATGTTTTTCTTAAAAGTCCATAGCTAGGTGATGTTTCTGCCAGGGCATGATTCTTGTTGGAGGCAATGTGGGCAGTTGCAAGCTGCTGCTTCTTAAGTCTTAAGTGGCCTATAAAGGTATCTCCTGTAACCTATTTTTGCAATTGTGTTTTGTGATGGCCTCGTGGCTCACCCCCTTTTTTTTTTTTTTGCTCTGGTGGAATTGTGAAGATACCAAGATTGAGCCGGCATTCCCCAGGTATCTGGAAAGAGGCACATGAACCTCTCAACATCAAAGGGCAAGACTGCAACCACTAGGTAATATGACTTTAATTCAATCTGGTTACAGTTGGCAAATCTGGTAGTCTTACAAAAATTGTTTTACCCCAATCCCTGAATGAAGCACATGGGTCTCTTGTAACATTCCTTTCTCCCCCCCACCCTCCCGGCCTAAAGGGATTTGTATGTCTCGCAGTGCTAAATGGAGCTGGGTTAAGGAGTAGGGGTGATATATGACCCATGTTCCTTTGTTTGAAGAACGGGGGTGTGACTTAAGAAGCAGCAGGTTGCAACTGCCCACATTGCCTCCAACAAGAATCATGCCTTGGCTGAAACATCACCTAGCCAAAGACTTTAAGAACAACATCCAACTAAAGACTTTAAAAATCTTTTACCATAAACTGGGACCTGGGTGTTTTACTGGTCGAAAGCTTGCAATGTTCTTTTTTATTTTTAATGCCTAAAGGTATTGCCTGGGACCTGTGTTTTTTGAAGAAGGGCTCACCCCCTTTTTTTTGCTCTGATCATAATCTTGTCTAGTTCCCATCTAAGGAAGCATACTTCCTCTTGTGTTAAAAAAAGCCACAACAAACTCTTGGGTTTGTTTGTTTGTTTGTTTATTTATTTATTTATTTATTTATTTATTTATTTATTTATTTATTGCCTTCCTGGTATAGCAGTTAGTATCATTCCTAGTTTTGCCAATTTGGTCTAAACAATGCAGGTCTATGGAAGAGAAATTTACATACCAATTTGAAAGATTGTCTAGAATAACAAAGAAATGCAAGAGAATAAATTCTAAAGAAGACATGGAGGTGTCTCGCCCTGTGATGCTCGGTGAAGCTGGGGAGAAAGGGCTGGCAAGCAGTGATGCCCAGAAAATGTGAAGCAAAATGTTCTGCTTGAGTAGAACATGCATGTGGCTGTGCACCAACAACAGCAGTTCTCAAACTTCTTGGCATCACAACTCCCTTTTCTTGATTTTTTTTGAGTCTGCACACAACAAATAAGTCCAAGTATAAAACCCATGGATAGTATTCCTCCCTGATATACTGCATATGTGTCTGTGCACCACCAGACAAAAGAACAGTCAGTCAAAAAGCTTTAAGAACATTTATTTAAAAACTTGTTAAAGAATAAACTAACAGTACATGAACATTTGACTTAATGGTAGATTTGGTTTGTACTTGACAGACATCTTGTAACAGTTTCATAACAAATACTTATTGGACAGACCTAACATTTTCAGTAACATAGTAACAGCAGACAACTGGCAGAAAACAGTTCTAACTGAATGCTAACATATCAAGAGAGAAATCTCATATTAACTGTCACTTTTTCTTATAGCTGACAATTAATCCTTTATATATTGGGTGACACTAGACACAATCTGATTGGTTACACATGTTCTTTCATGCAAACATCACATCTCATTATACTATATACCTATATACACATATTATGCTGGGCTGCATATATATTATAGCACTTTTTGATTTTTTAGAAACATTCACACCATTTCGATTCCTACTTTAACATCATTTATTCCTCTTTCAACCAAACACTGAATTTTGGTGAAACTAACATTAATTATTTATGAGTAGATAACTTAGATTTTACAAAAAAAAAGGTACAGCTTTTTTGCCACCAGTTGAAACACTGCCCCGCATGTATGCCAAACAACAAATTGTATGGTATAAAACTCGCAAATCAAGAAAATAGCTTCAGTTGACAAAAGACAACCCACTTTTTTTCTTTATGAAAAATCTCAGAGCTTAGAATTTCTTCCTTCTCCCAGGAAGGGGCTTCTTCAGTCTGGGAACCAGTTCTCTGTTGCAAGCTAATTGGGGGATTGACCAAACCTGCACAAAGACCTCTAATTATACTGTTTTTGCCATTATTTGGATTATTCCAAAATTTTCTGTTCACATGACTGACTGCTAACATCGATTCATTTGCCCCAGCAGTGAGTTTATATCCACCCTGCCATGAGGATTGTTTTAAATTGTACTGATAATGTATTGCTTCATTCCTTATTGTTTCAGCCTGTGTGAAGATTGCTGACAATTTATTTACTTTGCTAAGGGTTGGTTTTGGGGCACTATGGACACTTCATGGCCATTGTGTTTATACCCTTAAAACCAAGGGGTAATTGCTAGTAGCATTCACCACCACCTCAAAAACAGAAATACATTGTTCAGAAGGAGAACATCTTTTCTCCCTCCATGGTGTGTGAAAGCAGAGCAGAGCAAAGCAAAGCAAAGTGTTCTGCTTATATACCACCCCATACCACTTCAAGTAGTCTCTGGGCGGTTTACAGTTTTTAAGTACAGTATGCAGGCTACACATTGCCCCCCCCTCAACAAACTGGATACTCATTTTACCAACCTCGGAAGAATGGAAGGCCGAGTCAACCATGAGCTTGCTACCTGGGATTGAAAGAGGACTTTAGCAAAGAAAATGACCTTTCCTGCTTTGAAAGAACATTGCATTAACATCTTCTCTCTCTCTCTCTCTCTCTCTCTCTCTCTCTCTCTCTCTCTCTCTCTCTCTCTCTCTCTCTCTCTCTCTCTCTCTCACTCACTCACTCACTCACTGTTCACAATATTTTATTTATTTATTTATTTATTCAGTTATTTATTTAGACCTCTAATTTTCCCCTTTAAAAAGGAACCAAGGCAGCTTACAATATGTCTAATTATCGCCCTATAGCCAATGTTCCCTTTCTGGGCAAGGTTGTCGAGCGAGTCGCCGCCCTGCGTCTCCAGCCGTTCCTGGAGGAGAACCATGTCTTGGATCCTTTCCAATCTGGGTTCAGGCCGCGTCATGGGACTGAGACGGCCCTGGTCGCTCTGCATGATGATCTGTTGAGGAGGGCTGACAGGGGTTGCTCTACCCTGCTGGTCCTTCTCGACCTGTCAGCGGCTTTTGATACCGTTGACCACGGTATCCTCCTGGGCCGGCTCTCTGAGTTGGGGATCGGAGGTCTGGCTCTCTGTTGGCTCCGCTCCTTCCTTGAGGGTCGCTCCCAGCGTGTGAGCTTGGGGGGTGATTTGTCGTCTCCCTGGACACTCTCTTGTGGGGTGCCCCAGGGGTCGGCTCTCTCCCCCATGCTCTTTAACATCTATATGAAGCCGCTGGCTGAGATCATCCGGAGTTGTGGAGTTTGCTGTCATCAGTACGCTGATGACACGCAGCTCTACTTCTCCTTCTCTACCGATGCAGTGGAGGCCGTCCAGACTCTTGATCGCTGCCTGACCGCAGTTTTGGATTGGACCAGGACTCAACCCTGGAAAGACTGAGGTTCTGTTCTTTGGGGGTGGTCCGGAGGGGTACTGTGGCCCTCTTCCCAGTCTGGGCGGGTCCGCTCTCCAGCTGGCACAAAGAGTGAGGAGTCTGGGCATTGTCCTGGATCCGGATTTGTCCCTGGATTCCCAGGTGGCTGCCGTGACCAGATCGGCCTACTACCATCTTAGGCTTATCGCCCAGATTCACCCATACCTCGATGAGGACTCCCTGAGGACAGTGGTTCAGGCGCTGGTCATATCGAGGTTGGATTACTGTAACGCTCTCTACATGGGGCTCCCCTTGAACCTTGTTCGGCAATTGCAGCGGGTCCAGAATGCGGCGGCCAGGTTGGTGGTTGGTGCACGTAAGTTCGATCACATCACCCCCATCCTGGTTCGCCTGCATTGGTTGCCCGTTGCCTCCCGAATAAGGTTCAAGGTGTTGGTTTTGGTTTACAAAACCCTCCATGGCTTGGCCCCTGTCTATCTGGCAGAGCGTATCTCCTGACACTCAGATCTGGCCTGACCCACCCGTTCTTCCCAGGCCCTCTCGCTCCGGATTGCCACACCAAGGGAAGCCCGTAAGACAACCACTCGTAACCGGGCTTTCTCGGTCGTTGGCCCGTCTGTTTGGAATGCCTTGCCGGTCGAGTTGCGGCAAGCTCCATCACTGGCATCCTTCAAGAGAGCCTTAAAAACATGGCTATTTAAGGACGCCTTTGGTAACTTCCAGGGGTAACCTTCCCCCCCCTTCGCTGCCCTTCCTACATTGGCTTGCCGTCCTGGACACCGCTGTTGATTGTTTTATTGTTTTTATCTGTTTTATTTGCTATGGTATTGTGTAAACCGCCCTGAGTCCCCTTTGGGGAAATAGGTGCGGTATATAAGTTTGAAAATAAAATAAATAAATATCATTGAAGGACAATATTTAAAGCTGGAAACAGTGAGTATACAATCGTGGTTTAAATAATTAAAAGGCAATATTTAAAGCTAAGAACAATAAGTATAAAGATGCAATTTACATCATATTAAAGCTAAAACAGTGAGCATACAAATATCAAAATGAACAAACAACACTATGAGAAATGATAAAAAGTAATACTAGAATGCAATAATTAATGCATAGCAATCCTGCTAAAACATCAAACTCAAGTAGCCTGTCACTGACGGAAAGCTCTGCCTGAAAAAAAGCTCCACCTGCTCCATTGCTTGTGAAGCAATGATTGGGGCCAATCTAGCCTCTTGTGGGAGGGAGTTCCAAAGTCCGGGACCATAGACAGAGAAGGCCCTCTCCTGTGTTCCTATCAGACATGAATGCAGGAGTATGTGTATGGATGTTTTGTTCTTAAATGGTAGATTTTATGTCTTGGATTTTTACACTGGGGTGCATGAATGAGCTGACTGGATGGCACTTTTAATCTCATTGTATTTTATACAATGACAATAAATTCCATTCCAAATTCTAAACACTGTTGTGAAGGTAGTGGGACCATGAGGAAGCCTTTCCCGATGGTCTCAAAACCCAAGCTAATTCATAATGGGAGATAGCTTGGACCTAGACCATATAGGTTAAAACCAGCACTTTGAAATGTGTCCAGAAACTGATCAACAGCCAGTGGAACTGCTGTACAGCAGGGTTGTATTATGCCTGTAACCACCCCCCACTCAGCAATCTACCTGCTGTATTTTGAACTCACTAGAATTTCCTGGTATTTTCCATCAGTATCTCTATATACAGAAGAACATAATAATAATCCAGACAGGAAGTAACTAGGACATGTGTCAAAGAGGCCAGATCAAATTCCTCAAAAAACAGATATGGCTAGCACACTAGTTTAAATTGTGCAGATATACTCTTGGTGACCACTGAGTCCTGGGCATCCAAGCTCAAGGATGAATCCAGCAGCACTTCCAAACTGCACACTTGTGTTTGTCAGTGGCGTGGCTGGGGGTGGTGGCACCCATTCACACATACATAACATGCAGTTACCCTGTGGTGCCCCCCCACACACACAAGTGTGGAGATGCATACACAGCCTCCCAAATAATCAACAGGTCCTCCTGACACTTTCTGCCTCCCGCTGCCACTCTTCCATCCCTAAGAGCAACAGAGAGAGGGGGGGGCACAAAAGCTCCTGAGGAGGGGGCACAAAAGCTGACTTTGTCCCTGGGGACTGAAAACCCTAGCTACGCCTCTGGTGTTTGTAGGGGGAGTGTAACTCCATCCAATATAAGCTGCATTGCTATTCCTTGATTTTGTTTTTGACTGGCCAGGAACACCTCTGTCTTGTCTGGATTTTGTTTCAGTTTACTCACCCTCATACTGTTCATTACTGTCACCAGACACTGGTCTAGAGCTGGGATAGTTTCCTTAGATTCAGGTAGAAAAGAGTGGTAGAGCTGGGTGACATGGTTGTACTGGTGACACCAAATCTGAAAACTACAATCAATCTCTCCCAGCCATTTCATGTAGATGTTAAATAACATAGGAGACAAAACAGTCCCCCAAGGGACACCACAAGTCAGCAGCCAGGATGTCAAACAGGACTCCACAAGCACCACCTTCTGAGTTCTCTCCTTCAGGAAGGCCTGGAGGCACCATAAAGTCCCATCCCATAGAAACAGGTCAGGAGGATACTATGGTCTATACCCTAAAGCCACTGGGAGGTTCAGCAGGATTAAGAGGGACACAGACCCCTAACCAGTTCCCAACGTAAGCCATCCACCAAGGCAATCAAAGCCATCTCTGTCCCATAACCAGGCCTGAAGCTAGATTCAAATGAATCTGTCTTCTATCTTATCCAGGAACCTCTGGAGCTAAAAGGACACAACCTGCTTCAGCACCTTGCCCAAGACTGAAGTATTAGGTACTGGTTGGTAATTACTCAGTGTTGTGGGATCTAAAGAGTTTTAAAAAAAACACAAAAACAAAAAAGCAATGGTCTTACTATTGCCTTCTTGAAGCATGATGGGATCCTGCCCTGCTGCCAGGAGGTGTCCACTATACCTCCTACCCCCTTGGCCAATACCTTTCTGGTAGTTTTTATGATCCAGGAAGGGCAAGCATCCAGCAGATGCTACACACTCTTGCAGGTTTTTTGCTCACTGCAGATGTGTTGATCAGATACTAAGGTGTTTATAATTTGTCACACTTTCCTAAGAAAATGGGAGGAGACAAGATGTCTGCATTTGCATTTTTCATCAAAATACAGTATATTATTTAAATAGCATTATGAATTCTATGAAGTGAAAGGTAAATTAAGGTAAGTAACAGTCACTCCTGATTTGCATTTGTAGAAATAAAGGAAGCAGAACAATCAGCATGGGTCCCATTTTCCCCAGAAATATTGTGAAGCTCTTCTTAGAGTTATCTTATGAGCATACTCCAAATCTTTAACATTTACTACCCAAATATTCCCTTTAGAGTTCCCAGGATACAAATTCAATAATAAATAAATAAATAAATAAATAAATAGGTACATCACAGGGCACAACAGACCATCTTAGTCCTTCTGACACAAAATCACTCTGACTCTGAGGTTAGAAGGATCTCTGAAGACAGTGAACCCCATTTGGAAATCAAGTGACCTCAGCCCAGGGTCCCATAAGGAAGGCTTTCTTTAACAAATGAAATTCCTGCTGACTAGAAATGGGCACGAAATGAAAATAAAGCATTTTGTTTTGTTTTGTTTTGTTTCTTTAGTAGTTTTGTTTCCTTACTAATTAATTTTTAAATAATTTTAGAATGAAGTGAAACAAAATGATTTGTTAATGGCTCCCCCAGGCCCTAGAAGCACCAAAATTGTAGGATAGTTTCTTTGGACTCTTCCCTGTAAGTCCCCCAAATTTGGAGAGGTTTGGGGTTCAGGGGTTATTAAACTCCTAAGGGGGTCCCCCAGGAGAAAATAATTTCTAATTGTGTCAGAAAACAGCTAATATCCCCCCCCCAAAAAAAACAGGGGAGCTGTTATTACAAATCACACGGGACACAGAGTTTCGGGGTGCAATATCTGGTGCTCAGGGCAGCATTCCTGTTCGTCTCTCTGTCAGGGTTCCATGGATGTCTGTGTGTGTACGAATGCATGGAGGCATGCGTGTATGTGAGTCTGTGATGATGATTCTCCCTTCTGCCCCTCCTGCCCGAGCGACCAGTGTTTATTATGAGAGCAAGCACAATAGACACAGGGAGACATTCCTGGGTGGGAGGAGAATGCAAGCCTTATCTGTGAGACCATGCTCAGTAAACAGGCACAGGAAATAGAATCCATAGGTGGGGGGGGGGAAATGCTCCCTAGCTAGTGAGGCATTACTGATAAGGACAGAAAGGGGCTCTTGGTCTGTGTATCCTGATATCCTGTCTTCCTGGCCTCCTGTTTGCTCTGGCCTCCTTGCCTACATCAGCACATTCTGGTATCTGCTTGGTCCTGGGGACTGCTGGGAAATATATGTCAAGCAGCCCTCCTAGGCCTTCAGTTTCCTTTGTGCTTGACCAATCTTGGGGTTCAGAAATATGGGCAATGATATCACTACGGGGAGCTTCCTCAAGCAGTTCTCTTCTAATGCAAGTCTGTGATCAGTATTTTCAAGTAATGTACTCAAAAATAGTGATTGCATGCATGCTTGGGAATTGCAGGGTAGCTTATTTGGACTCCTCCCTGTAAGTCCCCCCAAATTTGGAGAGGTTTGGGCTTCAGGGGGCTGAGTTATTAAACTCCAAAGGGGGTCTCCCCAGGAGAAAATCATTGGTAATTAAGGGAACCACTTGAGGAAGCTCCCCCCACATTTCCTGACTCAATTAGAAATGACTTTCTCCTAGGGGGATCTCCTTTGGAGTTTAATAACTCAACCGTCTGAACACCAAATCTCTCTAAATTTGGGGGGGGGATTACAAGGAAGAGTCCAAATAAGCTTCTCTGTGATTTTAGTTTCTCTAGGACAAATGGTTTCATTCCTAGAGGGAATAATGATTCATTTCATTTCATAACAAAATGTATCCTACCATTTTGTTTTGTAATGAAACAACAAAACAGTGTTTCATTTTTCGTTTCCTGCCCATCTTTACTGCTGACATTCAGCTGTTCACACAATTTTATCAGGTTATTTCTTTCTGGTCAATTCTGTTAAGAGTGCCACAATTTTGCTACACCTAGGTATACAACATCTGTAATATCTAGTCATTCCTTAAAAGATCCTAATTTTCTTTTTACTTGTAGGTATAGGCCAGTTATAAATAGCTTCCACCTTATCTTTTATAGGTTTTATTTGTCCACCTCCTACTATACATCCTAAGTATTTTAATTTACTTTTCGCAATATGACATTTGGCCACTTGAATGGTTAGCCCAGCCATGGATTTTATCTAATATGTCTTTTAGATGTTCAAAATGGTCAGACCAGGTTTCACTATAAACTCCAATATAACCTTAAAAATTAATACATAGCCTTTCATTCCTTAATACATAGCCTTTCATTCCCTGAGGGGGGATATGATTGAGACGTACAAAACAATGCAGGGCATGAGTAAAGTGGATAGAGGGACACTCTTGTCCCACTCACAAAATATCAGAACTAGGGGACATACACTCAAATTGAGAGCTGGGAGAGTAAGAACAGACAAAAGAAAAATTTTTTTCACCCAGCGTGTTTAGTCTATGGAACTCCCTGCCACAGGATGTGGTGATGGCATCTGGCCTGGATGTCTTCAAAAGGGGATTGGACAGATTCCTGGAGGAAAAGTCCATCACAGGTTACAAACCATGATGGAGATGTGTAATCTCCAGGCTTAAAACCTGGGTACTTCAAGGGCCAGATGCAGGGGAGTGGTATCAGGAGACAGATATCTAGTCTTATGCGCTCCCAAACGTATCTGGTGGGGCCACTGTGAGATACAGGAAGCTGGACTAGATGGGCCTTTGGCCTGATCCAGCATGGCTCTTCTTATGTTCTTATGTTCTTATGATTGTGTCTTCTAGGTATCGAAATGAAGCTGGAGCATCTCTTATCAACAAACTCATAACTTAGAATTTAAAAAATCCCTGGAGGACTTACAAAAGCATTTTTCCTGGTCTCTTTGATCCATTTTTATTTGGCAGTATCCTTTATGAGGATAAATAATTAGACAAATAATTAGACAAAAAAACTGGACAAATAATTAGATTTTCCCGTTCTCTCAATCAAATCATCTAGACTGGGCATTGGGTAAGCATGAATTTTGGTTACTATGTTTAACTTTCTATAATCAACACAAAATCTAACTGTACCATCCACTTTATCCACTAAATTTACAGGTGCTGATGACATCATTACAAATAACTATTTCTATTCATTTCATCACTTCCTCTTTTTGTTGGAGAGAAATTAACCTCTTCTGAATTATAAATTCATTCCCTATCCCCTTCCCAGTATAATAAATCTTTCTTATTTTCCTCTTTTTATTTTATAGGCCATAACACAGATGGTTCTTTTCTGAAATATGCCTTTAACATATTCACATGTACCATTCTTGTACTATCTTCTCCCAATTTGACTAAATAATTAACATCATTTATTTTAGATTTAACTATATCCATGACAACTGAAATTTATTTCCTTTTACGGGCCTTAACAGTGCTTACCAAGGCACCCAGGCTGTGGGAAGATGCATCCGCCCCGGGGATCTCCTGGGGTGGATGCATTTTTGCCCAGCCTGGGCAGTTTGGAAGGCAAGCAGCAGTGGCAGATCACCACCACTGCTTCCCTTGCAAGCCTCCTGGGCTACACAAAGATCAATGTGTCTATGCTCTGCTCATCAAATTGGTGGGCAGAGCATGGAACTACTGATCTACACCCAGCCCAAGAGGCTTGCAAGGCAAGCGGTGGTGGTGATCCACCATTGCCACTTGCCTTGCAAGGTGCCCATGCTGGCTGAAGATCCATGGTCCCTGCGATCTTCGTCCAGCCTGGGCACCTTGCAAGGCAAGCGCTTACCAGGTCGTGCTTATCCCAGAGGTAAGCACTTCACTTCCAAACTGCCCGGGCTGCCTGAAGTTGCATCATTCCCTGAGAACAATGCAACTTTGGCCAGCCCGGGTGGTTTAAAAGGGAGGCGTGATGGCCACCTCCTCCTTCTTCTTGGTTGCTTCAATCTCTTTTGCAGAGATGGAAGCAACCAAGAAGAAGGAGGAGGAGGCAATAGGCAGCAAACATTGCTCTCCCCTCCACATGACAGGTGACTTTGACGGGTTGGACCTGTCAAAATCCGCTGTCACGCAGAGCAGAGAGCAGTGTTCATAAACTGAATAATTCAGTTGTCCATCCCTAATTCAAGTTACAGTGGTCTCCCACTCTTTTGCAGTTCATATACTACAGTCCCGCTATATTGCAGGACCGCAGTATATGAAAAAAGGCCCCCTGGGGTTAGGGGGGAAAGTTCTGTTCCAGGCCTCCCGTTCTTACCCCAAGACTGGCACTGCCCTGGATGGGCATGCAAGGGCCTTCCTGGGCTTTCTGGAGGCCCCAAAATGGCCTCCCTGTGAACCGGAAGTGACTTCTGGTAAACCAGAAGTGACTTCTGTCAGAGGCCTCAGAAATGATTTTCGGTGATCCAACCTTAGCCCCTGAATATCCTTTTTTTTTTTTTTTTTTTGCATATTTCATAAGATTTGCAAAATAGTTTGATTTGCTGACACTTCTTTGGCTAGTAAAGTATTTGACTACTCTTTTCTTGGACTTTTTAATTCCCTGATGTCCCCCAAAACTCTTTTTATGAGCAATCCCCATAATTTTTCTCTGTGTATAGCTGGAACCACTAGCTGTCTATGGACGTGGTCACACCTGGGTTTTGATCCTGATCTTCTGAAGGTCCGGCTTTTCCTGTTCGTCCCATCACCTGATTTAATATGTGGGACAAGAGTTCTCATGTGAAAAGCTGCTTTTTTTTTATTTTAAAGTGCAGTGCAGCCCCCTTGGCCAGCAGGTGGCACTAACATTTGAAAAAAAAATGGACCACTTCTCTGGGGAAAATTAATGCTTGTAGGACCGGATAGAGCTTCCTGTTTCTCCGAAGGTGAAAATAAATTTAAAAAAACACAGCCCATCGGCCCCAGGAACAGCCAAAAAAAGAAAGAAAAAGAAACCTGGATAATCTGCGTGGTCCCATGGCATCTGCCTCCTTAAAAGCTGAATTTTCAAAGTGAGGCAAAAAATTCCTTACCTTGTAGGTGAGTCACAGAAACCTCGATTAAGGGAGCATTACCGGGTTTCTTTTTTTTTTTTTTTTCAAAAAGCCTGGTGGCCATGGGGACAGCATTTTTGGACACAGTTTATCTGGTAATTTAAACTGCTTTTAAAGGGATGTCGGACCGAGCCCTATGTGAAATTAATTTCCCCATCTCTTCACTTAATCTATTTTGGCCTTCATTTTGAAAGGTTTCTGAAATGCTTTTATCTTCTGTCATTATAGTAGATGTTACCGTTTTTTCTAAACTTGAGCTCTTGATAATATTAAAACACTCTGCACATGCTTTGTTAGATCAGTCCCTATTAAACATGGTGCTGGAATCTGATCTGCAACTGCCACTTTTCAATTCACTTTCCATGGCAGCTGTATTAATTCTCTTCCAAGTCCTTTTGCTGTGGTTGTTTCATTAGGCAAAAGATTCTCCTATGTTATTATCTTAGGATGACAAATGGTAATTTGCGCACAAGTATCCTGAATCTGAATTTGATCTCTTGCAGTTTCCATCAATCCTTTATTTTTTAAAATTCAACAACAACATTGTTTAAATGAATCCAGGTGTTCTTAGGTCTGAAATGAACCCTTTTACTTGCCAACTGGCTCAGGAGTAATAGTATTTTCAACTTCCTGCTTTCTCTCAAAACAGAAAGTCTCTTCTGTGCTATATTTTCTTTTCTTTTGTTTCTACAGTTTTTATGTGTCCTTTTTACTACACACAGAGCAATAAATATCTCCAGGTTTTTCTTTAATAAAGGGTTTGTTTAACCCTGGCTCAGGTAAATAGTTTTTCATTTGTGTTTCTAGCAGCCATTTTCTTTTCATGGTGTCACTTCAGTTTTTAAATTTTTTCTTTCAAATCTTCCTCTCAGGTAATTTGTGATCCCTTATTATATAAATTGAATCAGTAAGCCCCTCCACTTGTTTCACAGTTTTAGAGGCCCTATCATGTCCTAAGCAGTTTAATTCTAGAATTAAAATGTTGTAAAACTGTTCAAGCCCTATAATCTCCTCCAGGTCCTCCATAGTTCTTTCTCTGGACAGTTCCAACTAACCTGTCAAGAGTTTATCAAGTCTACAAGATAGCTGAGAATATATTTTTCTCTAGTTTTGGTTATACTGCTAATGTTCATCTCCAACTCTTCAAGTTGTGTTGTTGTTTGTTGGAAGATATATCAATGTTTTACTCTTATACTCAGCTGATAAACCATACCTTTGTCCTCTCTTTTTAAACAGCTTATAGTTTTTGAATATAGAATATATTTCAGCTAAAATATCACTTATTGTGACCTGATATACCACATTCTTTCCTCAAGTTGTAAATGAAATTATGAATACATCGTTTCAAAACTAATTTAAAAGGCTTCAACGTTATCCCCTTTTATGTAACTAGAAAACTGTTTCCTATCAATGTGGAGTGTAGTTTAGTACATTTGAGTTATTATTAGTAGGTTTGAGTTGCTATTTCCAACTCATGCATCTTGATTTTAAACTGTATTATGTTTAAGTGTCCAGGTCTTAAATACTATGTGCTTTTCTGTTAAATTCTTGACTTTAACTAACAGCTGACAGTGATACTTTATCTCTAACTTTCCATCCTTGTCTCCCCACTCCTGTTTTTCTTTTGTTCGTATATCGTCCCGTAGCATTCCATTGCCCCCTTAAAAAGTTAAAGGTAAATGTTCCCCCTGCACATGCATGCTAGTAGTGTCTGAATCTAGGGGCGGTGCTCATCTCCGTATTCAAGCTGAAGAGCCAGTGTTGTGCAAGTCCGTAACCATGTGGCCAGCATGACTGCAAGGAAACACTGTTTTAACTTCCCACTTGTTATGGCAGTACCTATTTATCTACTTGCATTTACATGCTTTTGAACTGCTAGGTTGGCAGGAGCTGGTGTTAACAGCGGGAGCTCACTTCTCTATATGGCACCCAGGATTCAAACCACTGAGCTGCCAATTTTTTATTTTTTTTATTTTTTTATTTTTATTTTTTTATTTTTTTAATATATTTTATGACAAATTTATTAAAAAAAACAGATAAACAGCAAAATAACATAAGGAAGAGAAAAGAACACAGAACAATATAACAGAAGTATAACAGATATAAGACAGAAAATGCAGTGCTGCCCACCCACCCCTCGGGACTTAAACAAAATTACAACTTTCATATTATTGACCGACCCATTTCTCTCCAGAAATACATTGTCTTCTCCAGGTGTATACCCTTTACCTTTTTGAAATACATATACCAGCAATTTATCCCATATTCCACTAAAGTCATTAGACTTGGTCAGCCCTTTCCTAATTTTAATTTCACAAGTCAATTTATCATTAATAGCTAGATTCCATAACTCTTTATACCATTCTTCCATTACTAATTGATTATTAGATTTCCAATATTTGGCAAAAATCAGTCTTGCGGCCGTAACCATTATAATTACCAATTTCCCCTTTTTCTTCAGTTGTGTATCTGCAACTATATTTAACAATACCAGCTGGGGGGACATTGGAATCTTTTCCCCTACTTTTTCTTGCATTTCATTAAAAACCAAATTCCATTCAAATTTCCTTTTCACACATGTCCACCACATATGTAAATATGTCCCTTTATCTTTTTTACATTTCCAACATATTGGAGATATTTCTTTATTTATTATATTTAGCTTCACGGGTGTTATATACCATCTCCAATATATTTTATAACAGTTTTCTTTAACTCTCACTGACATATTCTTCACTATTCTTTTATTCCACATTTCCCCCATTCTTCCTTTTTTATCTCTTTATTAATATCTTCTTGCCAAATCTCTGTTAACTTATTACTTTTTTATTATCCTCCTGAATTAATATTTTATATATTTCACTTACAATTCCTTTCCTCTGCTCTTTATACTCAGTCTCATTTCTTCTATCTATAATTTCTTCAAATTTGGTCAGTTTTCTACATTCCCCTACTTTAGTTATCCATTCTTTAGTCCATTTTTCCAGTTGTATAATGTTCAACCAGGAAATATTTCCTCCCAATTTTTCCTTTATGCTTTGTCTACTCTGCATTTGCTTTAACCAATCCCGCAAGTATATAACATTTTTATCATTCAGTAGCATGTTTAACTTCGCTTTTAAATTTTCTGGGAAATTCTTAATCTCTGTTATTCGTGTCAAAGGTGAAACTAATGGGCTTAAAATCTCCCTAAAGTTCCTCCAACATTCCATAGTATTTTTCAAAAATGCATTATTTATCATTTTCACCTGAACTTTAATGTCTTCCTTAAAAAAATCTCTTTTTGTGTAATTTCTAAGTATCTCCAAATTAAATTATTATTTCCTATTATTAAGTCTGGAATATGTCTTAATTGATTGGCTATGTAATATAGCTTAATATTAGGTAACCCTAAACCACCTTCTTTTTGTGGTACATACCATAAACTGTTATTGATCCTTGCTTTTTTATTGCAATTGCAAAACATATTAATTTTACCCTGGATCCCTTTAAGTTCACTTTCATCCCATTTTATAGGTAACATCCAAAATAAAAAGTTTAATTTGGGGATAATTTTCATTTTACATACTATAATCTTTCCAAACCAAGAAATCCTTAATTTTTTATATTCTTTTATTTGTTCAGTGATCTCCTTCTTAACTTTCTCAATGTTTATCTTAATCATATCTTGTAAGCTCCATGTTAATTTTATCCCCAAATAATTAATGCTATTTATTACTTTACCTTTAAATACTTCCCTAAATAACTGCCAATTTTGTAGCTGACAGTTTTCAGTGCCCTACTTTGAGCCAATCAGCTTTCCTCTCCATGCTATTAATATGCAGAAAACAGTCAGATCACCTGACCATTACTGATGCAAAGGTGGCAACAAAGAATGATTTCTGTGCTGGTTCAGCATCCATAGAATATGCCTTCCAATGGGCCCTCACTCAAGTTTGATTAGACTCACTCCAAGTTTTCCAGCATTGTCGCTAGATCTAGCCCCCACTTGTTTCATCAACAGCAACTCCCTGGTAAGCCAAGCAGCCAGTTTGGCTCCATTTTGTGGGAGGAGTTGTTTAGGAGCAATCATCTTAATGGCTTTTGCCATTTCTCCATTCCAGAGATCAACCAGGAATTTAACAGAATTACCTGCCATGGTGAGGGGGAAATCTCTAGCTGGACTCTCTTTGGACTGCCTTAGGCTGACCCCCCACACACACACACACAAACACCACCCTTGCAAAGGCTCTGTGTTCCAGGTAGTCCAAAGATAATGATCTGTCCATGACAATGGAACTACAGAATGTTCCTCCATGGCCAGGTCACTGACATCTATGTTGATACAGAAGACTAGGTCTAAAGCAGGGGTCCTCAACCTAAGGCCCGGGGGCCGGATGCGGCCCCTCAGGGTCCTGAATCTGGCCCCCGGGACCAATTGCAGACCCCCCCACCTCCCCCCCCACTTCGCAAGCAAGCCAGCCTCCACAGCTGCTTCTATTGCTGAGGCAGTTCCCAGCCCTTGCTCGTTCCCTCCCTCACTTGTGGTGCATCAAGTCAGGCCCGGCCGGGCTGGGCCAAGAGAGAAGGCAGCTTTCCCTCCCGGGCGCAGCAAGGGCATGATGGCCAGGGCGCACAGCTGGATCTGTGTGCAGTGGTGCCAGCCTTGCTGCGGCTGCTGCTCCTCATCCTGAGTGGCTGCCTAGAAGGTGATGAGGGGGCTGAGCTTGCCTGGGTTGCCACCTCCTTCCCGATGCAATGAAAGAAGGAAGAAGGAAGGAAGGGAGGGAGGGAGGGAGGGAGGGAGGGAGGGAGGAAGGAAGGAAGGAAGGAGAGCTGCTGCAGCCACTGCCACTGTATGAGGAGGAGGAGGAGGAGGAGGCGCAGCAGAGGGATCCCAGCAGTAGCACAACCCGGAGCAGGAGGCATTTGCGGGGGCCCTGGAGATGCACTGATCATGGGCTGATCGTGGGGTGGTGGTGGCCCCACTTGCCCCTCCCTCCCCTGTGGTCCGGCCCCCAGTGGTGTCTGAGGGGTGGTGGACCAGCCCACTGTTTAAAAACGTTGAGGACCCCTGGTCTAAAGGGTCACCTGCAGCATGGGTGGGAGTAGATACAATTTGTGACAGATCCATAGTTGTCATGGAGGACATGAAGTCCTGAGCCACTCCTGACAAAGCTGCCTCTGTGTGGATGTTGAAGTCGCACAGCACAACAAGACTAGGAGACTCCAACATCATCCCTGAGATCATCTTAGTGAACTCAAAAAGGAGACTTTTGAGCAGCTTTCAAATATACACATTCAAACCCAGAATACTGTGGGATGTAGAACCTGGTGAGTGGGGTAGAATAATGACAGACCTCGGCAACACCACCTCCCTGCCCCCTATATCTTGTCTACAACTGCACACACACATAAAAAAATACAACCTGTTGGACAAAGCTGAGAGAGATTAATACCACCAGCCTCATCCAGCCAAGTTTCTGTAATGCAAGTGAGCTGGCATACTCGTGCAGGATCAGGTCCTGGGTGGCTGTTTTCCCAGCATTTAACATCACTTTCAGTGCCAGAATCCTGTCACCAAGGCTAACCAAACAATTAAAATATGGGGACAGCTTAGGAGCAGCCAATACCTTATTGTCTTTCCTTTTTATATAGTGCAGAGGCTGCTTATGCCTGCCCTGAATAATTCCAATGGCTACTTCCACACTGCCTCCATTCCTTTCCATCCCATAGATGCACATCCTTCCACAAGCGTCCCCAAACCTAAGTCACCAGTTTATGCACTAGTGCCTGTAACTCCAGGTGTGGCATTACGTGATTTTGCAAGTTTTTAAAAAACCACTCCTTCCTCCTAACACTTTTCAAAAGGCAAAAGAAAGGTGAAACTCAAGAAGTGAGAGGGGGTGGTGTGCAGAGAAATAAAGAAAAGGGGAGGAGTGAGTAAAGGAGGGAAGGAAAAAGGAGAGGAGGAGGAGAGAAGGCATATACTGCTTTATTAATAGTATATCACTTTTTCATTAATTTTTTTAAAAAAGAGGACAAGAGAATGGCCCAAGTGCCCCCAAGAAACAGTAGGGAAAATCAATACAAAATTAAAGAGCAATGTAGCCTTCTATAACAGTTATAACAATTCAAATAGAAAGAAATATATTGATGTATTTCAAAACAATGTAAATATTCCCCATCTCTCTCTCTCTCTCTCTCTCTCTCTCTCCCTCTCTCTCTCTCTCAGTATAACTGGGATTCTTTTTCACACATGTGATGGATCACTGAATCACATTAAAGACTTAACATTCATGTTTTAAAAACCATAAATAGCAGTCAGGGATGGGTGGAGCAAGGACCACTAGAATCTCAGGCTGAGGAAAGAGAATTTACCCCTCTGTCCTTGGGTCCCCATGATAACTATCACTAGCATCCATTTGAATCCAGTAGCAAGGGGGAGGGGCTTTCCTCCTGATACAAATAAGAGCAGGAGGAAAATTCAGGAAGAAATGACCATCTACTCCCTTTCAAATTCAGAATATATTGAAAACCAAAGACTGGTGGGTGTTTGTTTTTCTTTTATAAGAAACACAGTGAATTTAAGCATTTAAAAAAAACTTGTGATAAGTGAGTAAAGATTGGAACCAAGGAAAGACAGGGGTAACTCTACCAGAGAGAAGAAACTGTTGGAGAAGACAATTGTAAAAAATGGATGAATCCAAGCCAACAGAGCTATAAACAACTGGATTTTATTTGAGTTATCACATTTTATACATTGGCCCTTACCAAGCAAAAACAAGAGTGCCCATGGAAGCACTCAGGGCGCTTTTACACAACCTCTAAAATCCGGTGGCAACTTAAATTCGGACCAGAGATCGTGGGGGTTTGTCCCTCTTCCTGTGTTCCCACCCCTCCACACTCCATTGTTCCTGTCTGCGTGAGGGGAGGGAGAAAAAAAGGGAGAAAAGAATGCAGGCTCACCTCCGCTCACCTCCGTTTGCCAGTCGAAGCAGCCCCATAGGGATTCCTGTCTCTTAAAGGGGTGGCGGGGACAAAAACAAACAGAAGGCAAGGGAGCCCGGCATTCACTGCTTTACAATCAACATCAGAAGATTTTTTTACCTCCTGGAGGCCAGGTACTTGAAAAGTGCACTGGGGAGCTCTTAGGTGGTTGTGGTCGTACTTAATTTTTTTTTAAGTCCGAAGCTGGTGGGAAAACATTTTTAAGCTCCAGATCTGGGAGCCCTTTGCCTCGGATTTTAAGGGTCGTGTAAAAGCGCCCTCGGTGAACTACAATTAAGCCATGCATAGCACTCTGAGTGATGGCACCAAAATGCAAGCCACCTGTGAGGAGAAGGGGTGGAGGAAAGGATATGTTTGTGCCAAGTATGACATTGTAGGTCTATGTCTTCTCCTCCCCCTCCTTTCTTTATCTGCCAGGATGATTAATGAACCTTTCTGCATTTCAGTAGTCTTTTAAGTCATAGAATCCACTTAGCCCTTCATAGTGGCAGAAGTAATTAAAATGTGATCAGCTTCAGTCAAATATACACACACAATACCTCTCTTTCTCTCTAAACCAAATAAATAAATAAATAAAGCCAGCTTCTTTAATAATAGCCCCTACTTATTTTCCTGGCAGGGAGTTTTGCTAATCTAATACCTGTTAATTTTCTTTCTAATTAGGACTATGGCTCACCAGCGGCTGTTTTATACTTAATTTGTAAGGGTTTTATTATATGGCTCAACAGCCAGCCTTTGTGTTTCTCATGTGATTGTGGCTAAGATCGCTCAGGCATGACTGGCGCGCTGAAGCCCTTGGAGAGAACGGGTGCCACTACCATTTGTGAGTCACCCGTTCTTGCTCTGCCTCTGCCTTGTCCTGTGTGTGCCTGTCAGGATTCATCTATATCTCCATTACCCCTGGGGCAAAAAGTCATATTTTGTTTCCGCTCACTTGTCTGATTTTTCGCAGATCTTATTCCCATCTTCAGAACTGTAAGCAAGTGCTATCTTTTGAGAATTTAAGGTGGAAATATAAAGCGCTGGGATGTCCAAATCTACCCCCAAATATTTTTCGATCCATAAGAAGTCCCCTCCATGATTAGTGAGTTCAAATTAGCTAAATGTTCATTATAAGCCGGATGAATGTAACTGTAATCTTCAGAAATGTTTCACTTTCTCCACCCATCTTTTGCTTGCATCAAACCTCTTTAAAATGAAGAGGGGTATGCAGAGGAAGGTTTGAGTTTCTGGTTTAATTTTGAGGTATTTGTGGCACTTGCCGACCTTGTAATAATGTCACATTTTCCTCAAACATTTGCTAATTGGAATATACATCCGTTCAATTATTTCTTCATATTCACATCCTTGTTATAATTTAAAACATATACTGTATACATACAAATCATACTGCACAGGCACAAGCAAACATTAAATTTTTTCATCATTTTCAAAGGGACCTAGGCTCCCTTCATCTATAGGCAAAGCAGTGTTGGATTTAATTCCTGGACTGTTCCACCCAGTGCAGACTAGTTATGTATAATGCGGCTTCATGGATAGTGCTGAGGTTGTTGGACTTTATACCTGGGGCCAGCGCTTTTGTAGCCCCCACAGTCCTGTTTCATTCATGCTTAGTACAGAGCCACACAGGAGACCCAAAAAGAGCTCCTACTCCTCTAAGAAGGGAGAGCATGTAATCTGGAGGCTGTAGCACACAGGATGGGTTGCATTTCAGATGACTTATGTTTTCAGTGTAAGTTCCGTGATGACCGCAGTTTTCATTATAAAACCTTAACTATAATTGTACATAGCCTGTAATAACAGCCTTCTCCCCAGTTGTGCAGCTGCTGCATGAGAATATGTGTGTCATATACCATCTAGTTCTCATAAGGATGTTAGAAGGGGCATACTGGTTCACTGATTTCTCCACTTCAGAAATATGTTTCTTTTGCACCACTGATCCAGGGCATTGTGCCCTTCTGACCAGGAATGAAAACATAATATGCTTTTCATACATGTTGTCTGTATAAGGTCCTATTTATGTTGATCAATTAGGCATGTTTCTCTGAAATAATGAAAGTATTTTCCCCTTTGCCTTAGTCCTGGACTTGTTTATTCAAAGTCAAAATCCAGAAGAAATGTGCTGTGCACCCCAGCATTTTTAAATTCTTGGGACTGGGAATTTTTACAAAAACTGACAAGCAAGAAGTTGCCCTATATAAAGCGAGCAAGATTTTGTCAACAGAAAAATCTATAGCTTATGAGAAAAGTTAAGATATTGGCAAATTATGCTAAAATGCACCAACATTGTCGGTTATGGTTCATGTATTAACCTACATGCCATATATGGAATACATTGATTGGTGTGATTTGATTGATTTACATCCTGCATTTTTTCTTCCAAAACTGGGTCAAGGTAGCTCACAATATTAAGAACGAAATCCAAATAAAGATGCAATAAGTTACAGCATTAAAGCACTGCAAAACAGATTGTGATACTACAAACAGAAAGAATGGAAAATAGTTATAAAATAATTTTTCTTTTTCTTTTTCTTTTTCTTTTAAGTGCAACACAACCTATTGAAATCCCCTGCACTTGGTAGTCTGTCATTTGCAAAAAGCCTCCTTCTTTCCCTGACTGGATGGGCAGGAGCTAGCTAGCTAGCTTCTCTCGGAATTTCCATTGTCTGGAAGTAGCCATTGAGGCAGCAGTCTCTTGTATCCTCATGAAATGTGCCTCTGAGAGCACGCTGGGTTTGAAAAAAAAAAGGAGCTCTCCAAATGTCTTAAAACCTGTGCAGCCTTCTATGGGAGAATATGGTCCTTCAACAGCTTGAACACAGATTTAAAATGGCTTTATAGTCCACAACCAGCACTTTGAGCACTTTGTGCTAAAAACTATAATAGAGATGTAATAATAAATGTCATATCTTTCACTTCTTGACAATCTAATTTCCCAGACCCTAGTCACAGTCTTTCGTGGTCTTTCTGCACCAATCCTGATTTTCTGCAGTTTGAGGGAATAATTACTCTGCCTTTGGTGCTGTTAAATCATAATAAAATATCTAAAGGTGCAATCCAGTCAATTAATATTTTGCATAGATTGTCTCAGAGGGTAAAATGTAATCGAGTTTGTACAGAACCAAAATTAAAATAAGCTGAGCAACTTGCCAAGTTTATTATAGAATATCCTCAATCATTCTGCTCTTCTTGTGCAATGTAAATATTCACGCAAGGTCTTGTTTTTAAACAGAGCCCCCTGTTAACAAGACCCATCCTGGATGTGGCTAATAATAAATAAAGGACCCTTCCTTCTTCTTCTTCATTTTTCCATGATGTAACAGACACATGACCAATACCCAAACTCCCCCAGGTGTGTGCTCTTCATTGCATTCTTCATTCTCATCCTTGCTCCCATCCTCATATTTACTCTGTTACTCCCTATTTATATATGCTGCCCACCCTCCATTACATCACAGCATGTCAGGGGAGAAAAAAGAAGGGGGTCTTTTTCCTGTCTTGAGTCTTCATTTTCCAATAACCTACAGAAGGACTGGGGCCAAAAGACTAGGGTAAAATGTAAAAGACTAGGGTATGTGTAGTGTGTAAAACAAAATGAGGCAAAAGCCAATGTTAAATGGTTCTTCACACATTTTAAGAATATATCTTTATGACTTATAGAAATACTTATTTGTGTTTTCAGAGTTGTCATGAAACGTATGGCCAAGGAGATATTATGATTATGATGGTGTTTGTTTGTTCATTCATTCGTTCATTCGTTCGTTCGTTCGTTCATTCATTCATTCGTTTGTGAGATGTTCAAGGTCCAGCTTACCACTTCCAGCCCCCTATGTGTTTCTATGGCTAAGTGGGGATTTGAACTCAGACAACACTTGTCTTTTTTTGACAGTTTATCCACTATACCAGTCTGGCTCTGACATGACTATAGTCTTGTAGCTCAGTTTAAAACCTTGTAGGGAAATTGTACAGAAGCAAACAACTGTGACATTAAGAAAGGTTTCAGAAGTAGAATTTCTTCAAATGGGATCATCCTTAAAGCCCACGAGAGAAGCCTTTTTGCCTTAGATTCCACAATTTACTAAGGAAAAGTTTGGAGCATGTCACTTGATGGGTAGAACTAGATACATGTGTCTATATAAAATTTTGGAATATTTCCAGGAGAAAACTATTTTTGCCTATAACAGGAGGAGCAATATGTAGTTCAATTACCATTACCTAGTGCGAGCTTGACATTGCTTTAGCAAATTAAAGGTACAAATTAAAGCAAAATACTGAATTAAAAACAAAGTACAAAGAAATTAAAATGGACACATTTTAAATTTTCAATTAACCATATGGGTCTTTACATTATCTTTCCTCATCTTTTGGCCAGTTATCATGAATTTTGCTACTCTAACCATTACTGCATTATTAACATCAAAAACAAATAATTTTATTTTTGTCACTTTTATCTTATTTATCCTCTAACAAATTTGATATAAGTTTTATTTGTTTCAAATATTTTTGTCACTTTTATCTTATTTATCCTCTGGCAAATTTGATATAAGTTTTATGTGTTTCAAATATTTATTTGCCGCCTTTCTCCTGAAGAATCCTTTGTTCTAGCTTAAGAATATAAAGAACAACACAGCAAGCAATACTTTAGTTCCACTTCTACTTGGGCTAGAAATATACAAAAACACAGTGATACTGATGTCTGAGTATAGTATAATGTTGCTATGCTATTACACCAAATGCAGACTAGACAGCGATCGTCCAATTTCAAAACTCTTTCTCTATAAGCATGTTGCCTGCATGTTTTCCTAATGATGTCCACTTGTCTTATGGGGAAAAGGGGGGATCAGGGAGTCAGCAAAGATTGTCAATTGAAACCAAGATCAAAGTCATCCATACTATTTAAAAGATGTAAAGAAAGAAATGGGGTGAAAGGGAGGCAATTCATATTGAATGTGGTCTTGAAGATGAGTACTACAGATACCTTAGACCACCAGAAAGAAAGAAAAGTCCCTTCTAATTCCTTTTGTACTCACCTAATCATTGTTACCTATTTGAGTTTTTCTCACCTAGGGTAATAAAGAGTTCTCTAACTCTTTTATATGAGCATTGGCTGCTGCATTCTGAATCAATGATTCACTTGCTTTATTTCTGTTCAATATTATAAGTAAATATTAAACCCTATGTTTAAAGCCACTCCTCACCTTCCCTTTCCCCTCTATCATAGAATCAGCTTTCACTTTTTTCTATAATCCTTTGTCTATGGAGTGGCTCTGTTATCACTGGCTGAGAGTTTCAGAGGGATGTGCATTTCTTGGCCAGATGATCCTTCCAACAATTCCAGCAGCTAAGGGTTTGGGTCTTTCCCTCATCCTTCCCATTCACCAGGTAACTTGAGCCATGCTGGTCTGAGATTGCCTCAGGAGAGCAATCCGCTCATAGGCAGTTGAGGATCTTTTCAAAACTTAATTGTTTCCCATTAAGAACAGATATAAAAGTGTTGAATTATTCATTCAGTTTTGCTGAGAGGAAGTATGTCATTTGCTCATCATCTAAGTTAAATCCAGATTCCAGTTATTAAACACAGTTAGCAAAGGAGATAAGTTTTTCACACTGTCTCTTAGACTTAAGTCTCAGTCGTATAAGCTTTCTGATCCAATGACTTTAGCAGTTTTATATTCATTTACATATACTATCTGGTCTTCTGATAGGCACTCTCAAATCAATGCCTTCACTACCAAGTCTTTATTTTTCAAATAACCTTAGGTTCTGCTTTTGGTTCTGTTTTTATTCTTCTGTACAGTCACTGGCCCTTAAATTAATCTTCACCTTGGTCTTCCACTGGAAAAAGTTAACAGATATAGGCTTGGAAGTTTTCCTGAAAAACTCTTAGTCTGGTTGATCCTTATATTTCTGAGTATTTTAATGTGAGCTTTTATGTACAGATCCACTTCAGACAAATAGTCATTTTCTTATATTTAATATACATATTGTCATGTATCACAAACAAGATATATAGACCAAATGTCTTCAAGTGCCTGTCTTCTTTCTTCTTGGCTTCTGTGGAGGTGGGGAAGCTCTCTGCTCTGTGGCTTAGGGTCCTGATGACTCCTAGAGCCTTTTCACACGACCCCTAAGATCCGCTGGCCACTTAAATTTGGACCAGAGATCTTAGGGGTTTGACGCTGTTCCTGCGTTCCCACCCCCTCCGCACTCCTGGCTGCTGGCTGCATGAGGGGAGGGAGAAAAAAAGGAAGAAAAGAATGCCGCTCACCTCCGTTCTGCCGTCCCCGCACTGCATTCAGATCTCTTAAAGGGGCGGGGTGGGCAAAAAAAGAACAAACAGAAGCAAGGAGAGCCCGGCAGTCACTACGTTATATCTGCATCAGGAATTTTCACCTCCAGAGAGCAGGTACCTGAAAAGTGCGCTGGGACTCACTTAGGTGGGCATGGTCGCACTTAATTATCTGTAAACTCTGGAGCTGCTGGGGAAACAATTTTAAGCTCCGGAGCTGGGAGCCATTTGTGGCGGAGTTTAGGGGTCATGTACAAAGGGCCCTAGTTTGTGCTGTAATGGACTCCTAGTCTGTGCTGTAACAGAAGCCAAGAAGAAAGAAGACAGGCACCTGAAGACAGCACTTAAGGCCTGTGGATATCCAAGGTGGGCCTTCAACAAAGCAGTGGGCCATCCCAGAAGAACAAGGGATCAGTCTGAGACCCAGACCCGACGGAAGAACCTGGTCATTCCTTACATGGCTGGAGTGTCTGAGAAGCTTAAAAGGATTATTAGCAAACACCACATCCCTGTTTATTTCAAACCCACAAACACACTAAGGCAGAGACTTGTCCACCGAAAGGATCCAATACCAAAACATAAAAGGAGCAATATAGCATATGCGGTCCAATGCAGTGAGGAGTGTTCAGACCTCTACATTGGAGAAACTAAACAGCCATTAAACAGAAGGATGGCCCAACATAGGAGGGGTAACAGCTCAGGACCAGAATCAGCAGTACCAAAAAGAAGAAAGGAAGTGGTTACCAAGCCTCAGTAATTAAAGTGCAACGTGGTAAATGTACAAATATTGCACAGTGCATAATCGACTCAGGTGCTTCTGTACATTGTATTAAAGATAAAGAAATGTTTTCAAAGCTAACAAAGTTTGATTCACAGAGTGTGTCGTTGGCTGAGGGGCTGAGGCAGAAATTAAAGGAGAAGGAACCTTATTCTTCAAGCCTTTGAATTGCCTATTTGAAAGAGCACTGTATGTACCATCTCTGAAATGGAATTTGATCAGTGTGTCAAATTTGCTTAAACAAGGTTTTGAGGTGGTGTTTGCTGTTGATATGTGTAAAATCATAAAGGATGGCAACACAGTTGCAACAGGTCATTTAAATGATAACCTTTTTGTGTTGAATATTCAAAGCTCTGTAAATACAATTCAAAACACACCAATACACCAGAAGTGCATTCATATTTTACACAGAGCGATGGGACATGTCAGTTTTCCTGTTTTGCAGAAGACACTACAATGTGTAGAAGACATGGACATTACGTTGTTCATTTCATTAGCTAATGAAATGAATAATAAACCAACCCATCAAAGGAAAATGAAACGAAATGAAAAGGAAATGTCCATTTCGTTTCATTTTGTTTTTTGCCCCCCCTCTCCTACGTTGTCGCCACCAGCCTCCTCATCTGAAACTCCAGCAGTAGAGGGGGAGGAGTCCTGCATCGGGGACTTTTAAAAATAAAAAAATAAAAAACCCATACCTCCAGCCCTCGAGCCAGCCAGCTCAGCCCATGAGCCAGCAAGCCAATAGAAAAAAAAATACAAAAATAAAACTGGGCACACAGCAGCTAGCACCTCTTATCTCTGGGGGGGGAGCCCCCAGCAGTGGGGACATTTAAAAATAAATTAAAAATAAAAATAAAAAAGCACCAACCCAGCCCCTGGGGCTGCGTGGTCGATGCTGTAAAATGCAGAAAAAATAAAAAAATTAAAAAGCACCTGCCCGGCCCCTGGGGCCATGTGGTCAACACTGTAAAATGGATGGCCGTGATCTTAGTTTTTTTTAAATGTTGAGCTTCAGCCAATTTTTTCACTTTATTTATTTATTTATTTATTTATTTATTTGCAGTATTTATAGAACACCCATCTTCCAGACAGAACTCTGGGTGGTTGACAATTAGAATAAAACAGCAGTATAAAACAGCAAAGAGAACAAAAATGAGAACAAGAAAAACTAATAAGATAAAGTGGAGGGAGCCTCCACAAAAAAGGCGCGGGCGGCAAGTAGAAGAAAAATAAAATAAAAATTAAGTAATAAGGTCGCCAAATGCCTCTTTAAAAAGGAAGGTTTTCAGAGCCTTTTTAAAGGCGGGCAGGGACTCTGCAAGGCGCAACTCACTGGGGAGATGATTCCACAGGGTGGGGCCCACCACAGAGAAGGTGCGGTTACGCGTAAGCGATTTCTGCGCCTCCATGGGTGTGGCCACTCTAAGTGAGCGCGCCTGCACCATTCTAGTGGGCGTGACCCCAGTTGACCTCTGGGAGATACGCTCCAACAGGTACTCCAGTCCCAAGCCGTGGAGGGTTTTGAAAATCAAAACCAGGACCTTGAACCTAATACGGAGGACAATGCAGGCGAGCCAGAACTGGGGTGATGTGGTCAAATATACAAGCACCCACCACCAGTCTGGCCGCCACATTCTGCACCCGCTGGAGCCTCCGGACAAGGGTCAGGGCAACCCCACGTAGAGTGCATTGCAGTAGTCAATCCTCGAGATCACGAGGGCCTGCACAACTGTCTTCAGGGAAGACTCATCAAGATACTGATGGATCTGGGCGATCTTGCGGAGATGGATAAAAGCGGCCCTGGAGACCGCCGTCACCTGGGCTTCCAGGGAAAGGTCTGAATCCAGGACCACGCCCAGATTCCTGGCCCTGTCAGTAGGCTGGATGGAAATCCCTCCCAGTCTAGGGAGGGGGCCATTGTACCCAGACGAGGACGTCCCGAGGAACAGAACCTCCGTCTTTTCTGGGTTCAGCTTGAGCCGATTGGTCCTGGTCCATTCCAAGACCGCCTCCAGGCACAGGTCGAGGGAGCGTCCTGCCTCCTCTGCAGAAGAAGAAAAGGAGAGATAGAGCTGCATGTCATCAGCGTACTGATGGCAGCAAACTCCAAATCCCCTGATGACCTCCGACAGTGGCCTCATGTAAACATTGAACAGCATGGGAGAGATTTCCAACCCATGGGGCACCCCACAAGGGAGTGTACAAGGAGCTGACAAATCATCCCCCAGCTGAACCCGCTGAGATCGGCCGCCAAGGAAGGAATGGAGCCAACAAAGAGCCAAGCCCCGAATTCCGACCTCTGCAAGCCAGTCTAGCAGGTTACCGTGGTCGACGGTATCAAAGGCAGCTGACAGATCAAGGAGAACCAACAGGGAGGAGCACCCCCTGTCGGCCTCCCTGAGGAGGTCATCCTGCAGAGCGACCAGGGCAGTCTGGGTTCCCCAAAGCGGCCTGAACCCAGATTGGAAGGGATCCAGGACATGATTATCCTCCAGGTACGACTGAAGCCGGACAGCAGCCACCTTCTCAACAACCTTGCCCAGGAAGGGAACAATGGCAAATGGACGATAGCTGGACAAATCATCCGCTGCCAACCGGGCTTTTTCAAAGTGGGCTTCACCACGGTCTTCTTCAAACAAGAAGGAAGAATTCCTTCCCTGAAGGAGGCCGTAGCAATAGTGGAAACCCACTCCGACATGTTCCCTCCAGTGGATTTAATAAGCCAAGCTGGACAAGGGTCAAAAGGGGAAGCCGCCAGCTGGCAATAAGCCATAACCCTGGAGGCCTCCACTGGGAACACAGGCCCAAACTCAGCCAGGCAGGAAGACGGAGGAGGTAAGGCCCCAGGGATGTCGGGGAATGAACTAGTGCAGACTGGGGGCAGATAGGAGCGGATGGCCTCTATTTAAGATCTAAAATAGCCTGTGAATTGCTCACTAGTGAACTCACTAGGAGGAGGCCCCGGCTGACCAGGATTGGAGAGGTCTCGAACCACCCAGAACAGCTCCGCCTCTTTTACCCTCATTAAGAGATTCTTTAATTCCTCCTCACTTTCTGCTATCAGAGTAGTATCATCTGCATATCTAAGGTTGTTGATATTTCTTTCAGCAATCTTAATTCCAGCTTGTGATTCATCCAGTCCTGCTTTTCGCATGATTTACTCTGCATTTAAGTTAAATAGGCAAGGTGACAGTATACAGCCTTGTTGTACTCCTTTCCCAATTTTAAACTAGTCAGTTGTTCCATATTGAGTTCTGACTGTTGCTGCTTGTCCCACATATAGAGTTCTTAGGAGACAGATAAGGTGGTCAGGCACTCCCATTGCTTTAAGAATTTGCCATAGTTTGCTGTGGTCCACACAGTCAAAGGATTTTGTGTAGCCAATGAAGCAGAAGTAGATTTTTTTCTGGAACTTTCTAGCTTTCTCCATAATCCAGCACATGTTGGCAATTTGATCGCTAGCTCCTCTGCCCCTTCGAAATCCAGCTTGCACTTCTGGAAGTTCTCTGTCCACATACTGCTGAAGCCTCCCTTGTAGAATTTTGAGCATAACTTTACTAGTATATGAAATGAGTGCAATTGTACGATATTTGAAGAATTCTTTGGTGTTGCCCTTCTTTGGGATTGAGATGTAGACCAATCTTTTCCAGTCCTCTGGCCACTGCTGAGTTTTCCAAATTTGCTGGCATATTGTGTGTAGCACCTTTACAGCATCTTCTTTTAAGATTTTAAATAGTTCAACTGGTCTTGTTGTTTACAATGATTTCTAAGGCCCACTTGACTTCACTTTCCAGGATGTCTGGCTTGAGGTCAGCAACTGTACTATCTTGGTTATCAGGGACTTCCAGATCTTTCTGGTATAATTCCTCTGTGTATTCTTGCCATCTCTTCTTGATATTTTCTGCTTCTGTTAGGTCCCTACAATTTTTGTCCTTTATCATATCCATCTTTGCACAAAATGCCCCTTTAATATCTCCAATCTTCTTGAATAGATCTCTGGTTTTTCCTTTTCTATTGTTTTTCTGTATTTCTTTGCACTGTTCACTCAAGAAGGCCATCCTAACTTTCCTTGCTATTCTTTGGAACTGTGCATTCATTTTTCTGTATCTTTCCCTTTCTCCCTTTCATTTTGCTTCCCTTCTCTCCTCCGCTATTTGTAGGGCCTTGTTGGACAGCCACTTTGCTTTCTTGCATTTTCTTTTCTTTGGGATAGTTTTTATTGCAGCCTTCTATACAATGTTACAAACCTCCATCCATAGTTATTCAGGTGTTCTGTCCACCATATCTAGTTCCTTAAATCTATTATTCACTTCCACTGTGTATTCATAAGGGATTTGACTTAGATTGTACCTGACAAGCTCTGTGGTCTTCCCAACTTTCTTCAGTTTAAGTTTAAATTTTGCTATAAGAAGCTGATGATCTGAGCCGCACTCAACACCAGGTCCCATTTTTGTTGACTGTATAGCATTCCTCCAAATTTGGCTGCAGTGAACATAATCAATCTTCTACGGGGTAGGGTGGGGTTAGTGCTTGTTTGAAGAAAGAATTGTAAACATCACCAAAATGAACCTTCATATAGACAGAGGGATGATAGCAGTTCTACTCATGACATGCCAGATATTTACAGCTATTTACCCTTCTCCAATGACAACAGCTTGTGCCATTGTCATCCTTTGATGGCATCTGGTTTTCCTCCCGCAGGTGATAAGGCACTTTCCTGGCCTCACGAAGTTTGCTGCTGCTCCCTTCTTAGTCTGACAGGCACTGCCTCTCTTTGCCTCCCCTCCAAGGAGACTTACCCTTCTTAGGATCCCTTTTATCTGGAGGAATTCAACCTGACAAGCCACAGAGCCTATCAAGTTGTTTTGCCACAGCGTAGACTGGAACTGGAAATCTAGAAAAGACAATCATTTTCATTTCCCAAAGGGCACTAACAAACCTAGCATTTAGAGAGGGGAAGAAGCTGCTTATTGTGGGAGTTTCAGTTTGTATATATATGAAATGAATTTAACTCCATTGTCACCCTGAGAGAAGGAGGAAAACCAGGACAAAGATCTATATATTAGTGATAAAGTTCAGTATTGCACATGCTAAACTGCAGTTTTACCACATTTATCCAGCTGAGGAGAAAAACACTGGATACTCTCTTTCTCTTTCATCTTGCACATTGTGAAAAATGTGAAAAATGAATATACCTCTTTATAGGAATATTAGAAACCAATAACAAGAGGCTTTTGTGTCTTTGCTAGTTATAGTTTCCCACTCCTAAAATGTAAAAAAAATTGTTGACAGGTGGTTTCTTCAGTTTAGCTCAAAAATCTAAGTGATACTGGTTGTTGTATGTCACCTGCTGTTTGGGAGACCCATAAGTTAGCAATTTTATTGTTTTCCACTAGAAATGGGGATGAATTGAAAATAAATCATGTTTTCTGACAAACTTGGCCAAATTGTCAAAATTCATAAATTCATATTTATCATAGAGTCCCATGATGAATATGAATTATGCATTTAACCATTTTTTATTTTTTTAAAATTCATAGGATTATACAATGCCCCCCAAGGCACCTAGAGACACCAAGGCAGGGAAGCATCCCCTTACTCTCCTCTACAATCCCTCCAATTTTGGTGGATATCGGATTTTTGATGTCTGAGTTATGCACCCTTAGATAAGGACCCTCACCAGAAAAGTTCTCCCCATGTACCTAGAGATTCAAAACAGACAGAGAAGCTTCCTCTGACCTCCTTTACAATCACTCCAAGTGTGGTAAAGGCTGGATTTCCCCAATCCAGTTGCTAAAGGGCACTTCCCTAGGAGCTACTTTGTTAGTGCATAACTCAGATATCTGAAACCCAAATTTGGACGGCTTGTAGAGGAAAGTCAGGGGATGCTTCCCTCCAAATTTGGGGGCCTCTAGGTGCCTTGGAGGACATTTTATAGCATTTTAAAGGAAGATGAATTTATTCATCAATTCATCACTAGAAATTCATTGATTCATCAATTTGTCAGCCCTGACAAATCACAAATCATGATGAATCACTATTTTATTCACCCCATCTTTACTCTCTACCATTTAAAAATAATTTGACCTCATCACTGTAAAGGTAGGTAAAGGGTCACACTACAATGCATGAAAATACATTCATGCACCTACTGAAACAGACTTCAATCCCCCAAATCTTATGCCATAATAAGTGTGTTAGCCTTTAAAGTGTTGAATTTGCTATTATAATAACTAAAACACATAGCACTGGCTGTGGAAATTCCTTATTTTTTGGGGGGGAAACAACCCTTCTTGCATCTTTATGGAGTCCATTGTATTTTTATGGAAGAACACATGACTGATTCTTACCAATCAAGAGAAATGTCTCAGACTCTTTCACCCTTTCCAGCAAAGCTGCCACTTGTAAAAATCAATCTCAGTTTTATTGCTTTTCTCCAAAAGTAGCCTTCATTTTCAAGAAGAAGAAGAAGAAGAAGAAGAAGAAGAAGAAGAAGAAGAAGAAGAAGAAGAAGAAGAAGAAGAAGAAGAAGAAGAAGAAGAAGAAGAAGATCATCTTTCTGTTATACTGGGTTACGACGGCAGCCTGATTATACTTTCTATATTGAAATTTGTGTACTGGAGTTTATAATTTTTCCTAATGTGAACAATTTATTTACTTATTTTACTTAATGTGCTTACTTTCTTTATGGACCAGGAGTCATAAACTAGACAAGACACCAGCTTCCAAATTTGAAGGCAATGGAGCATTCTGCACCATGACATGATTCTTTCAGAGTAGTGCAACTTCCAGGTGGAACCCATGGTTGTCTCCCAGTGTGCAATCACAAAACAAGAGAAAGCTGATTTTCAGCATGGGAAGGTGAAGAAACCCCTGGGTTTAGGAGAAACAGTCATCATCATCTTTTGAAGAGAGATGTCTATTTCAAGTGACAAGCTAACTATACATGCTTTTAGCCATTCAAATTTTAACACATGTGCTGTTTTCTGTGCACATTATTGCTTTAAAACATATTATAAACCTCAGAGCTGTGTGAATTTCTGAGATAATGGCTGTTTCTTCTTGTAGCAAGGTTTTGGAGTTGCGAAAAGGCTACCTACATATAGGCCATCAGAACAAATGAAACACTTTCCTACACCTACATCTTGCACAGGTGCATTTCTCTTATGTTGATGCCTATTATGGAAGAATATACTTGCAGTAGAGATGAACTCAGGGATGCACTGTTGCCTAGCCTCCTCATTGTGCACCCTGGGCAACATGACTTGTCATTGCTAAATAGTCTACACATTTCAGCTGCTAGACCACACAAGAAGAGATCCCAGCAAGAGGAATCAGCATGAACATCAAAACAATAATGCTGTGTTCTGTTGTGCCATATTAAACAAATAAAAGATGGGCATGAACCACTGGATTGACAGTTTGTGGCAATTTGTTTTCTGCCACAATAAGTGGTGCCCAGCCCATTCAGCAGCAATGCCCAGAGGAGGCAGGGCAGGGCAGCTGGGATGCTGCCGGGGGGGCAGAAACACCAAACACTGGTTGTGACAGTCAACGAACTGGCAGGAAAGTGCCCATCTCTAATTTCATCATAGCAGGCCCAGTTCTGATTCCCCATCTCCTTTCCCAGTCAGCTTCATGGAAGGTACTGTGTAAAGATGAAATCAAAGAATAAAAACCCTAATGAAAATGTATTTGCCAGTGGTAAAGATCCAACAAATATACTACAAAGCTTCATACACAAAATATACAATATGTGGTGTTAAGCCTGCCTTAAAAAATAAGGTCTTTGTGTTCTTGCAAAAGAACAGCAAAGATGGGGCCAGCCCAATGTCTTGTGGGCGGGAAATCCAGAGCCTGGGAGGAGTGGAAAGAGGAGGCCCTCTCCTGGGTCCCCATCAGATGCACCTGTGAGGGTGGTGGGACCAAGAGAAATGTTGCTCTTGATGGTCTTCATACTTGGGCAGGCTCTTAAAGGAAAGACCGTCTTTGACATAGGTTGGGCTCACACTGTTTAGGGCTCTATGGGAACTCTATTGGAATTGCTTCACTGATTTGGAGAGAAGGAAGGAAGCTGTAGCTTAAAGACAGGCAGAGGGACACATCCTGTAGCATGAAATCTAAGACAGCAAGGAAGCAACTTAATATGCATTGTCTTTTAAGATAAAACCTAGCTATGGTCACTTTTGTTTTTGTGCTTTTAGGACCCTCCAGTGCTGATGTGGTTAACATGATTACATTGCAGTAAACCTCAGCCGCATGGCAAGCATGCCACATAGGGAGGGCTTAAAATAAAGAGGGATCTTGGGTAGGTGGAGCCAGCTGCTTTGAAACACTGACACGCTGTCTGTGGGAGTGGTACCCATGACAGCTGCCACAGGTTGTTTCCTTTTACTTTTTACAGCTGTCACGTCAGAACACTAAAACTCCTTTCTTTTTAAAAATGCATCTCAAGCCTTGTGAGGTCAAGTATGGTACTCTTTGTAGTCTCTCTTGGCAGGAATACAGGAGTGGCTTGCCAGTTCCTACTCCAGGAGCCCACAATGCCTGGTATTCCCAGTACTAGCCAGGCCTGACCCTGCTTAGCTTCTGAGATCAGGCAAGATTGGATGCATCAGGGCATCTAGAAAGTTCTTTAAAGACTAACTGCTATGTTTTAATGTAAGATCTCATGGATTATTTTTAATGTTTGTAACCTTAAAGACTGAGGAAGTGGATCTGTCTATAAAAGCTCACATTAAACTATGGCAGTTAGTATTTAAGGTTCCAGAATGTTTTTAATTTTCTTTATTTTTACTTTTCTTTGTTTTTGTCTGGTATTTCTTTGGTTATATCATCAGAATTTTTCTTTTGAATTGATGTGTGGTTGAATAAATTCATTAGATATGTTGTTTCATTCCTAAGGTAAAATTTTGAAAGCTAAGGGTATCTGATGAAATGGCAGGTTTCTATGGAAAGCTTAGGTTTTAATCAATTTGTCTTTACGGTGATCTGCAAGGTGTAGAGAACTGTTATTTTTAACTGAAAATAGTGGTAATTATGTTAGCCATATGAAACATTTCAAAATTCACATATAATAAAGCTTCCAAATGTGAATTTTGTAATTTTCAACACTATTTGTTTTCCTTATTTTTCCCCTCCCACAAAAAGCAAAACAAAAACATTCTGCTAACGGCTAAGGTCTGCAAAATAAAACCTGTTTGCTTACCTGTAAATCCCATGGGATTTCCTCTCAATTTTGGATCCATTTGGTAGGTTGCATTTCTTTAGCTGGTACTGTAAAATGGTTTGTCTCTTTGCCTCTGATGTGGAGAGGACTACAGCTGTGAACAAAGATCAGAGAATGACAAAGAGATTGAATTGCTTCTGCCATTAGTCTCTTAGAGGTAGTCAACTAATGAAGGGTAGGGGTAGCCATTTTGCTGACTCATGCCCTATCCTGGCAGAGCCCCAACCACTCCCAAGAAGCTGCTTATTGCCTGCCTTAGAAGGTTTGCAGAGTTTGGCACCTTGCACGGAGTGACTAGGAAAATTGTCCTTCCTGTGGCAGTAACCACTCTTCCTATTGGACCTGCCTCTAAAGACTCTCAGAGCCAGACATGGAGGAACAGCCCTGTAAAATGAGACAGCCACTGATGTTTGTGGGCACTGCCACCAACTCTTCCTCCTCCTCCTCCTCCTCCTTTTGGGTAAGGGGGTCAGTGACTTGCTTCAGCAAGGCAGTGCTTCTGGTGCCACAGCTAGCATATTCCTTCTCCTTCTTGGGAAGGTCACCAGCAGGCCCTCTGACAGCTCAAATGAGTATGGAACCACTTCACCTTGTGATGCACTCTCCGTCTTTGGGAAGAGGAGTAAAAACATTTTAATGCAGTTTAAAGAATGGCATATAAAATATTTTATTTGGAGAATGTAGAACAATATAATTTACTTTCTCCTTATCTTGAGGCACTTTGCCTCAACTAGTTTGTATATAATAGTGCACATAAATCAAGCTGCACTGCCATGCATGGTTGGCTGTGGTGAAGCACTCCCAGGAGGTGAGATCCAGACCAAATGGCCCCACTTTTCCCTGCTAGCCTGGACAACAGTGCCATTTCGATCCATCTGCCCTTGCCTTTATCCTTCTCCATGAAGCCATGCTTCTGCTACTGCTTTGAAGACGGGGATGGTTAGGAGAGCTTTCACTACACTTGTGCCGACAGAGAAGAGAGAGAGAATGAGAAGAGGAAGAGACTTCTTGTCATAGCTAGGTAAGTCAATAAAACTGATTGATTCATGGAAATTAGCACAGGTCCGATATGTTCTCTAAAACATTTATAGGCAAATACTTTTTAAAAAACAACATGCACAAACATGCCTTAAAGGGAACCTTGCAAATAAATAAATAAATAAATAAATAAATAAATAAATAAATAAATAAATAAATAACCCAATTCCTGCCTATGATTTTACAATCTGTTGGACATTGTAAAAGTGGGGGAGGACAGGTTGGGAACAGGAAAATAAATATTCAGCCACAGATACCTCACAAAATTGCATAACTCTTTGATCACCAGGTGGAATGGTCCAAAAGGAGCCAAAAGTGTGGTCATTCCCTGCTGAGCTGATGGAGAGGACCCTACTGTTTCTCCAGTCTCTTAACTGCAGCAAAGTAACTAGTAACTTTAGCAAAGTTTGACAACATAACTTGACCTAACTTTACATTTGCAATCTTTGAACAACAAGAGAGTGGCTGGATGATTTTTAAAGCAGTATTAAAGACTTCCATAAAAAATGTAAAAATACAGGACTGAATATTTTATACCAAAGAATCCAGAATGCTTTTGCATGTAAACCAATGGTCTAGAAGGAATTTTTACACAAAAACACAGTGTTTGAACTTCATAATAAAACCTCATAGGACAATGACTACTTCTGCAAATTCTGCTGAACTTAATGATACAAACAAAGGAGTGAGAGGGAAGTTGAGGAAAGCTGGTCTGGTGAAAGTTGGACACATACAAAAAAATGACTAGACTGGTGAATACAGGACCCATTGTGTGATTCATTAAACAACGTAGACAGGTACGTATGAAGAGCTCCTACACATGGGCAGAGCAACTAAACTTGGATTTCCTTCTCTGTTTATCTTGAAGCTAGCAATGCTGGGGATGGACAAAAAGACACCCACCTGCTCATAATTTATTATACATAGAAACAAAATTATTTACCATCATACCAGCAAAAAAATTAAAAGGCAACAAGCAAACGGTGCCATATCCCAAGTATGTCTTTCATTTTAATCCCATAACAAGCATGCACAAGCAGAAGCAAATTCTCCCCCGCTCATGAGTGATGGGAGGTGCTCCAACTATCTGGAAGTTGCTTATCTTTTTCTGGCAACATTCCTGATCGGCAGGATCAGTATTATCTGAACATGACACATACAGTGTGGCTCTCATTGCCTACATGTTGTGTTGACAGCTGAATCGGAAAGGCCTACATGTCAGCTGCACAAGGTTCCTACGCAATAGATTCCCCTATTCCCTTCTGCTGAAGGCTAAGTAAGTGTAAGAGTACAGTACTTTGATGGGCCCAAAAGGACTAGTTTGCTTAAAGCAGATCTGGTTTACATATACAGTAGCAGGAGGTGGGAATGGACCTGTGTTTTTAATGTTTGCTATTGCTTAAATTTCATTTAGAATCATGTTCTGGGGAACTTGTAGCTACTTTCCTGTCTTTGGATCTCTTTGCATAGCAAAGAGAATTTTACCAGAAATTTGAAACTCTGTAACAAATCCTAATTCTAATCCACGATTCCCCTTCCACACTACATTTCTATAGATAGCTAATAGATAGATCAAAATTTATTGGCATCAGTAAAAGTTAAGCATGATCATGATAATTTATTAGGTGACCACATTTACAGAAATCAAAAAGGGTAAAGGGGTAATACACATTCTTGAGGGGGCAGCAGATTGTCTTCTGACAATAGAATCAAGCAATAGCTGTTGTGAGTTTTTGGGCTGTTTGGACATGAAGATGCCGGCACCAGAGTCTGGCAAAATGTCAGGAAGAAAAACCTCCAGAGCACAGCCAAACAGCCCAAAAAATTCACAACAGCTATCAGATCCCGGCCATGAAAGCCTTCGAGAATACATAGAATCATGGAAGTCTGCAACTCTTTCTACTGTGTCAGTCATCTCAACTGCTAACTTTATCTAGATCAGACCTCCTTTCCAGCCTTAATAAGGTCCACACTATCAACCTTGATCAGCCAATCTAGTGAAGCAGGCAATACAAAAAAAAAGTTTCCAGCATCCCTTTTCCACATGGGCAGTGTCTTTCGGAGTAGGGAACCCCATTATATCTGCCATTTCAGTAGGCATGGCATCACATGATATGCACTAAATTGTTACAAGTGATAGATATGATATCCAAGAACCCAGACAGACAGACAGATAGATAGATAGATAGATAGATAGATAGACAGACAGACAGACAGACAGACAGACAGACAGACAGACACACACACACACACACACACACACACACACACACACACACACACACACACACACACACACACACACACTAATGGTGACATTTGGGTTCTTTGACATAATCATTGAAGGGATATACAATACAAAGAGATCGGAAATTTTTGCTTTAGTAGATAAAGATGATAAAGATAAATATGATGGCTTGGTTATCTTATATGATATTTTCCATTATAAGTTAATACTTATAGACAAGTAAATGAACTCTAAATGAATGAATGAATGAATGTGTTTGCTTTTATTGAGTATTGTTAGAACAGTTGTGATCTCTTTTTGAAAAAACAAACAAACCTAATTTTGAGGTTTGGTGCTTGGAATCTGAGCTGCATCTCATGCACTGTTCGTCATTTCACACCACTTAGGACAAATCCCAGCTGGCAAGAGGCCTAGTCCTGTGGACTGTGAGTCATGGATATTAGATGACCATCATGTGAGCTGTGGCTGCACGGTGCTGAGGGAGGAGAGATTGGAGGAAGGTATGAAACTGTAACGTTGTACAGTGTCTTATCAGCGTACAGCTTGTGCAAAACAGATAATTAACAGAAAGGCACAATGAGGGTTTATTTTGGGCACTGAAAGGGACAAAGATGATTAGGGAGTGCCTCCCTATCATAGATCTGACCATCAAAAGTAGGCATTAGACACCCAGGCACATATGTATCAAGAGGGGCATTTTCATGAGCGTGAGATGACGCCATTCTTGTGTAGTTGGCTTAAACTGGAGCTAAATTGTTGCTTTTCTTTCCTCTTAACTATAATCTGTGGAAAACCATAGAATACCATTTTCATAAAAATTAGGATGAGAGGGCTTATAAAAGGAACCAATCACCCTTCCTTTCCACTGAACACACTATGTCCGTCTTTCACAGGTTTCTTAACTGGTGCCATCTCTTGTAGTGTATGTTATTTTCATAACTACCTTTTTCATAGAAGAAAAATGGCTTCTTTATGCGCAAAATTCCTTTCATTACTTTATATGAAGTTTAGCTACCTTGCCCACCTTTGAACATGTAACTATCCCTCTCCAGTACTGCCAATAAAAACTTTAGAGCAATTTCTCTCTCATTTTGACACTATATAGCACAGACATTTGTGCACTTTTTGTTTGAAGTTTAGAAAGCATAATCCAGTTATAAGAAACAGTCATACCTGAAAATTACATCCAGTGTTAATTGTTTTGATTATTTTTAATCATTTAGTCTGAACTGTTCATGTAATTTGTAATGCCTTTTCCAAACCACACCACTAATAACAGCTTACTGAGAGTTTAAGTTTGAAACAGTGTCCCTATAGCCCCTACTTGACTCTGCTACTATCCAGGAAATCATGTGTCCAATTTATTGAAGCAGCCAAATGAAATTCAGATAACCAGTAACTGCAGATAAACACAAGAAAACTGAGGGTCAAACAAAGACATCGTGCATTTGGAAAAGAAACTGTTCAGATGAGTCGCAAATTAGTCTCATCAGGTAGTAGGAAAGGACCAAAAAGCATTTAAATTAAGAACTAATGGGGAACATGTGACTTTAAGAATTAGACTAATCTGTGTAATTCCATGAGCTGAGAGTGATATAATGAGCAGTCAAAGAAGGTTATAAAATTACTTTCACTCCGGTTATTTCAGCCACCCCTCTGATGGGGTAACATGAGGGTAAAGAAAGGTTTTGTGGGAGTTTGGAATACATTGAGCTGACTTACTTCTGGACCTTTCTGCACAAATGACCTCTGAGATTTCAGTCCCTTTCAGAGACTCAAATACTTTTCATGATATAAAGTTTTGCTGGAACACTTAGTCACAATAGACTGTTCTTGAATGGAATAAACATATCCAATAAGAATTATGTTGAGGCTCAATGGATAATTCCACTATATGTCACCACTGATACAGTCAGCAATAATCACTGCAGAACAATTTAAAAAGACCTCCCCCCAACATTTCTACTGTGCTGGGACAGAAGAGGATACGAGGGGAATGGATTTCATGCTACAAGCCGAGGTAAGACTTGGGCACCAATGGAGTGAAGGAAACCAGCAATAAAGGAAGCCTCACTGCCTGCTCCAGAAAGAAATATATATAAAATGTGCTTTAGACCCATTAACTATAAGATAGAGCATCTGCCCTTGACAATAATAATATGCTGCCTCTGAGAACAATAGCTATATGATATAATCTAGACCAGTGTTTCTCAACCTTGAGTAACTAAAGTTTTCTTGGACTACAATTGCCAGAAATCCCAGCCAGCACAGTTAGTGGTGAAGGCTTCAAAGAACTGCATTTGTGAACTGCCAATATAGTCAAAGGGGAGGTGTAAAGGCACATCCATCCTCAACTGATTTCGGAAGCTAAGCAGGGCCGGCCCTGGTTAGTACTTGGATGGGAGACCACCAGGCAATACCAGGTGCTGTAGGTACCTGGAGTAGGAACTGGCAAACCACTCCAGTATTCCTGCCAAGAAAACTCCATGGACATGGGGTCACAAAGAGTCAGTCATGACTGTAATGACACAACACACAAAGGCATGTGCAATTTTTACATTATTCATCCCCCATTACATGCATGAGTACATGTATGTAGGAGGAACATGGCTAAATAGAAGATACAGAGGTGGACATGACTACAGCCTTAATCTCATATTCAGAAATTCTTTGTTCCATAACTGGAAGTTGAGTCAAGGCAACTGGACTTCTTTTCTTGTGAGATTGAAATATTTTGCTACTCATCCAAGCAACTTCATCAGTCCTTTTGCTGGACTGACAAAGCTTCTTGGACGAGTAGTGAAACATTTTGACCAAAGGATGATAGATTCCTTTGAAGAAGAACCTTGTACTGAAGAGCCTGCAATTTTAGAGAGTGGAGTGAAAACCAATCTCAATGGAATTGGAATAAATACATTGCTAGAAGCATATGGAATAAGATACTGTAGAATTATTTCAGTTTATGGAGACAATACAAATCTTGACAAGAATATTCCAACAAACATGGAAAACCAAACAATGTCCTACAAATGTTTGATATGTGTAAGTGCCAAGGAAAAGGAGGGGGCAAGGAGTACAGCCTGTAGGATGATGGCATTAATTTCCCATGGAAGTCAAGGGATGCTTACATTACAAACATATTTTGGGCACTTTCAGAAGAAATCAGTCTAGGCTTTATAACTTACACCAAAGCCATTGTCTATGTGGATCATAGTTCAGTATGTAGTATTCTAAAATACTTTGTTGTGTTCAAACATTTAATGACTAACTTACTCTTTGAGCAAGTTATGACTCTTAGCACAAAACTATTGGGGACGACAGAATGGTTTCCCATTGGTGAAGCTGCCGGAAAAGGGTCCGTCTTGCCTCCCATTTTGTTCAGTCTGTACACAGAACGTTGCTGCAAAATTGGATCAGATTCATATGAAGGAGTGAAAGCTGGTGGAAGAATTAATAATAAATTAAGGGACGCAGAAAAACAGCAAGCCCAACCATTTGAAATTACTACCAATGAAAGTAGAAAGTAGAAAGACAAGATTACATTTCAGAGGGGGGGATCACAACTCCAGAAGAATTCTCTGTTTAATACTGGTGGGACCGGCTGCCAGAGGTGGAATGGCTGCAGGAACTGACAGATCCTCCAGCAGCAGCTGCAGCAGCAGTGCTACCAGGCACAAAAGACACACTGCATGATGCTGGTGCAGGCCTGAATCGGGAGGCGGGGGGAAGAGACTTGGGGATCAACAGGTGGAGAATCAGGGCAGGTTATATAATATATAACTGATATAATGAATTGCCAGAAAGTCAAGTCAAAATCAAATCATGTCTAGAAGCAAAAATAATAACACTTAGGCTAGGCATGTCCAAAATCGGGCCCAGGGGCAAATGTGGACCATTTTCAAATTTTGAGCTGCCCACAGCCTCTTCTTCCTGCCACCCACCCAGCCTACTCGCCCCCGGCTTCATTGTTGTGGTGCCTGCCCCTTTCCTTAGGGTGGGAATGTACAAGTGGGAACCCTGTGCCCCCACCACCCATCAAGGCCATGGATTCAGTGCCCCTCACCCCCCATGGGTCACCCCCAAAGCTCTCAGGAAAGTAGTAACGGGTTGGGGGAGCTCGGGAAGCTTCTCTGCACAGTGATGGATGACTGCAGAGACTGGGATCAGCCCTTGGGAACGGGATGAGAGGGTTTATGACTAGGTGAAGAGTGCTTTTCATTCCTCACATAATTCTAAAACAGGGAAGGAGGCAGTCACAGCATAGAAGAAATTACTGGACACACTTGTTCCCTCCAAAATTAAAATTATCAATAGGGTGTCAGGTATAATGTATATCATCATAGCAGAGTAAATAGTGATGTCCAGGTTAGAGAAAACATGGCAGACTAGTTGCTGGGTTTTGTGCTATTTACAACATTTACAGTTCATTGGCAATACCTTTGCTCAGAGTACATCAGTCATCACTTCTTCATAGTTAACAGTAGCATTTCAGCATTTTCAGTCACCATTGACTTCCACCAGCAGCTATCACCCATCAGCTACTATCCATCACAGCAAGCTGCAAGATCATGGCATCAACAGGGAGTGGCAGTAAGCTGCAGTCAGCAAGAACGTTATGCATCACATACAGTATACATAGATTCTATTACCAATCATCTTTTCACCTTATAATCACATGACATATGCTCTTCCCACATTTACACTTCCCTTCCAACTTAAGTGTGCTTGCTTCTGTCCACAGCTGGACTTATTTTACCTAAATGCAAACAAAAACTTCTAACTAAGCATTATGACTTCAATGCTCTGACACAGGGCACAACAGGATGTCATCCATTGAGTATATACATATATCCAGACTAGTCACTGGGAGAAGGAAGATAGAGTCAAATTTTTAAAAATGCACTTGCAACTATATCAATGCGATGGATCAAAATACTATAGATGGGCATTGTTATTCACAAGAAATGAAGTACAATTTTGAAAATTTTGAGATGTTCATGCTGCAAGTACATCCATCCATCCATCCACACACACACACACACACACACACACACACACACACACACACACACACACACACACACACACACAGAGAGAGAGAGAGAGAGAGAGAGAGAGAGAGAGAGAGAGAGAGAGAGAGAGAGAGAGAGAGAGAGAGAGAGTTCATTTGCAATTAATGATAATGGTTCAAAGAATGTCAGACTGAATGGTCACCCCACACACATTATCACCTCACCAGATCTGGCCCTTCTTGCAATATGTTTGGACACCACTGGCTTAGGCTTATGTGTTTTGGACTTATGAAAAGACAAGGCTCATTGGAAAAGGCAGTAATGCTGGGAAAAGTTGACGTGAGTGACTAAAGAGGAAGACAGATTATGAAACAAATTGGTTCAATAAAATAAACCATGGTCTTTAGTTTTGAACAGGTCTCTTAATGACAGGTTCTTTTGTAGATCATTGATTAACAGTGCCATGATTAAGTTTGACAGCACAAAACAAACACCTAGGCCATGTATAAACATTTTTTTAAAAAATTTAATGGCATGCAGTATTGGAGCTGGAACAGAAGTTGTGTTGATGTGATTGTGGTACAGTATATGTGCTTTGCTTTATCTGCTACAAAACAAGTCCAACCTATACAATGAAAATTGAACAGATTTTTACGACACTTTTGCCTCCAGTTCTTTCTACACTGAAGAAAATGTTCCTTTCAAGAGTGTGCTGAGTTTCCCATCAGCTAGAGATGGATGGATAAAACCAGAAATAATAAGTTTTTAATTAAAGGTTTTTGGAATAGACTACAGGAAAGAACAGCCAAGGTGGCCATCAATTTGGCCCAGGCCTCAGCCCACACTTTCTCCCTCCCCTCATTCTTTTCACAAAGAGTGGGGGGGGCGGGGCTCGCAATGTGAAATGGCTGTGTCCAAACCCGGGCTCTCGCATGGCTTGGTCACATCTTCCTGTATCTAAGGAACAAGAACAGATCAAGTGGGGTGGGAGCAGGCTCTCTTTTCCAGAGTTAGGAAGGATCACTCGATCACTCAGGTCAAGCACCATGTTTTACCTGCTTACCTTAACTGTGTCTTTATGCTGATACTCCCGAGTGGTTTCTCTGTCGATGAGGGACCTCTGTATTTTCTCCCATAGAAGAGGGGGAAAGTAAGGGACTACACTTTGTAGCAGTGGTGGGGGTGGGGGTGGGGGTTTAAAAAAAGCCTGCTGATAATATTGGCCACTGTCCGGTGGGGGGGATCACACTTTTACTCCTTTCAGTGTTTATATATCATTCAGGCAGCTCTTGAATGATACACACTGTACCACATGCAGAGAGGCAGACATTTACACAGATTTCATAGGTCACAGTGTCTGTCTTAATGGCAGATGTTTTGCTGATTTGATTTCTAATTTTAAACAAATCCCCCAAAACTTTGCACAACAGTCCACTCATTAACCCAAGCAATTCCCTCCCTTACCATTTTGGGCACAATGAGAAGGAACTCCAAATAAACAAGAGCCTCCATGTTTTATGTGAATTCTATTCTGAGATTCCAAACACTCTGTGCTAAATCTTGCTTACCATAAATGCATGAATAGCTGCATTGAGATCATTAGGCGTAATAGTATTGTGCCTTCATGTGGGTCAAACCCCTTTGAGAATAGCATTATTTGTTCTGTTTTAACACTTCCCAGGCAACAGGGCAATGGCCAAAGAGGCATGAGATAGTCGCAGTAAATAAGAAAATTGCTCTTGATTTCCTGTAATATGGTTGCACTAATGAAATGTTGATCCAAGGAAAAGTATGGTTTATTGCTTTCTTCACCCATGCTTAGAAATACAGCTTTTCATTGTAAATAAGAACAAAATAAAATACACATTTTTTTAAACACTGAAGAAAGCTGGCCTGGCAAAGATTTTTGTACACATTTCCCCCTATCTGCCTAGCATGTTTGAAACTCACAAATAAATTAAATATGCATTAATGGATACAGAGATGTTTCAGGAGAGAAAGAAATGGAAACTGGGTGTAATGGATGGTAGCATGCAAAGCTCTAAGTAGGAATTCTTGCACACCAGGACCAGGGGCACTCTTTACTGAGGCATGGGTGGGATCCCCCTCCAAGTACATAAAGTTTCCCAGGTTTCTCCTTTAGGGGGAAAAACAGGAAGTAAACAGCCTAAATGGTCACACCAGTAGCTTCAACTCAAGATTTTGATAGGCTCTACATTTTAATTCCCTCAGGCAAAGCCCAAGTTGCCCCAGCCTCATTACAGACCTGTTAGCACATGCCTGCACCTAAAGTGCCTCAACGTTGTATGCTATATCCATAGGTGTGGGGTAAAGGAAAGGAGGCTTCAATCAGGAAAATGGGAAGTGACATAATTTCCCCTTCTCTCAGATTCTATCTGAAGTATGCAGTGCTGAAGGGGAAATTATGTTCCCACTTAGGGCTTTCCCAGTTAGCTAGGGGTTGCCTTAATGTACAAGCAGTTACTCATATATTGAGTCTGACTGTTGACTGAAGCAGATGTTCCACAAACCTGCATGCAGTTCCAGCTATGGAGATCAACCTTCTTGTTGCTGAAGCAAGTATCTCCTCTTACTCTCATCCCTTGAACTGTTTCCATGGAATGCTCTCTATATTCAGAAAATTTTGTAAGTTGCCAAACTGTCAGCTAATGCTATAATGAATGGTTCTAATTACATTCAAGTAGCAGAGAGCATTGCCATTTTAATCAAATCTGATCCTTGCAAGCTATTTGGCAGGAGCACAAGAGAGAGTCAGAGGAAAGTACAGCCAAACTGTGCGTAACCTTTTTTATTCAAAATTCTGCCTACCGACAGAGTGAATACTCAACTGCTTAGAGAAGGCTTGGTTTTGTTTTTGAACTAGCTTGTGTGGTTTCGGTATAAATCATTGTACACTGTTCAAACAACTACAGGCATTAAAGGTTATCCTGCTGCATCACAGTGCCAGTCACTAATCCATCCTGCATGCATCTTCCTCCTCAGTCTGGCTGGTTTCATCAGACTCTGCATGTCATAGCACAGGGCCACACAACTGGTGCTCCACCAGACCCAATGGAGCCTAGCAGGCATGTATGGCCACCCACCAATTATAACCTACTTTTTGGTGCTATCTGCTACAAACAAGATAACAAATTATGCGCAAAATCAAAATGGCGAGGGACTCATAAGTTGAAAAAAACTGGTACAAATAAAAATTCAGAAACTTACAATATTAAAACACAACAGAACTGAAAAGGAATATTGGACCATCTCTCATGTCTCTAAATATCATGGGGATGAGACAGTAACATGTGTTTTCACAATAAAGAAGACAAAACACTTCTGATCCTTAGGTAGAAAGGGAAAAACAGAAATAGCTCAAGAAGGTTCTATGTCAAATGGAAGAAACTGCAGTTATGCCCCAAAATCTGCAAGCTGGAGCTGCTTTACATTATCTGATGATGAATTGTAGCTATGATGTCACATCATACAACACGACAATATCCTGCCCTTGTTTTAATGGTTTATTTTGAAGAAACGCCCCAGCGGCTTTCGCCCTGATTTATGATTATTTATTATTTTATAATGTTGGGGGAATCTAGTTTGCATACCCCAACAGGGGTTGTTGTGGATGGACTCATTAGATATACATACGGTACTTGTGCAATCATTGGGAAAGGCAGGTAGGGCCTGGCAGATGTAGAGAAAGGGACTGAGATATGTAAAAACATGTGGTAGTTTAACTAGAAGAGTATGTTATATGTCCATTATAAAATTAGTAACTTAATAGCAAAAAGCATGTATTGCTTTATTCTTTGTTCTACAATAAACCATACTTATTTGCTTTGAAAGAAAAGTCTGTGACTCCATGATTGTGACTCACATTTAATCCTAATAGTAAATAAGTTAAATGGTGGCAGCAGAATTACACATACACACAACAACACCTGCCCAGAACAAAATGATACAGCATATTATTATCAACATTGATGATTCATATGTGGACTTTGCCTCTGACACATCATCCCTTCTAATTTTGACCCCCGTCCATAAGTGTGCCTCCCCTTGTGCAGGTTTCGTTGTAACTGGAACATAAATGGTCACAGTAGTTGCACAGGGGTGGAAAAGCCCTGCACAGAGTGGGGCAGAGCTGTGCAAATCCAAACCTTGCTTGGACATCTCAAATACAATGTTTGGACTGACTCTTGAGCTGACTCTCTTCCCAGTCCCCTCCAGCCGCTAAAGGGCACTTTTCTCAGGGGACCTGCTTTGACTCAGATGTCTCAAATCCAATCTTCTCCAAACTTAGAGGGGGTGAGGAGGAGAAACAGCTGAAGGCTCACCACGAGTTTGACATCCCTAACATGTGTGGGACTGTTCTACTTCTCCTTTAAGTCAGATTACACATGCAGATTGCATGAACCATGAAAAACTTTATATCATCAGAAAGTTTATGAAAGTTCATGGTTTGTGAGAAGCAAAAGATCATGAACCATCACAAACTACCGTATTCCCAGTTCACCCCCATTTCTGATGGAGATCCTTTGAGGTTTTGTCATATGAAGTCACACAGAATGTCATCACTGACCCTCCTTGCAAAAAGCAAAATCAATTGGAAACAAAGATCATAGACTTCTGATGTAGTACCGTGAATAATGCTATTTCAGAGAACAGATTACATTGTAGACCTGGGAGTTGAGTCACAGCAAGTGGACTTCATTTCTTGGGAGATCAAAGCATGTTGTTACTCATCCAAGCAGCTTCTTTAGTCTCGGGATAATAAAAATGTTGTTAATGTGATATTAAAAATGTATCCAAACATTTACCATCATCACTACCACTTCCATTACATCAAGTAGACCTTTTCTAATGGGGCATTGGAGGAGGAAGGCAAACATAATAATAAAATGGTTTAAACAGACCAAATACCCTTTTGGCAGGACATAGGGTAGCCTATTTTAATATTTTTAGCCAACATGTGAATTGTCTTACTCAACTGGTGGTCCCTAGATTTATTACTCTTTTTGCATAGGCCAGATTTAATGTACTTTCCTCTGCCATGATGGAAGGCAGGTACTGTATATGGATTTCTTTGCCACAAAAGGATTTGTTCTGTGACTAAAAAAGAAACAAAAAATTATATTTGTTTTTAACATATACCTTTTATAGGAAGCCTGGAGTAAAATGGATTTGTCCGTTGGTGAAAACAAATTGTATTCCTTTGCTGAATGTTTCTATCTGAAAGGCAGCATTCCTATGATAACCAAGTCTGTAGGGGACAGGCTACACCAGGCACATCCAAACTCCCCCCCCCCCGATGTTTTGGACAGCAACTCCCACAGTGCTTTGCCATTGGCAATCTAACCTTAGAATTCTGGAAGTTGTGGTCCAAAACATCAGGAGGGCCAAAGTTTGGGCATGCCTGGGCTACACAGTCAAAATATGAGCTCAGAAGACTGCAGTTTAATCTTCTTTTCACTTCATTTAACTATCCATACTCTCCTATAGTGTTCTGTACTATTTACCTAAGTGATTTTGCATTCTGTATCAGTCTTTTACAACTCCACAACCTAATTAATTCATGTTGTGTAGTTAACTTCTTCAATAATGTACTTCTCCAATTATATCTACATTCAATCAATTATAGCATCAATAATGTTAATCCAAGTAATTCAATCAATTCAAATAATTAGGAAACAGTGGGTAGTATCCTTTTAGGTAGCTACACATATGCTACAGAAGCAAACTTATTGCTGCAGCAGCAGATTTACACTAACTAAAGAGTCCTGTTTTCAGTTTCAGGGTACTGTACGCATAACTAGTGGACAATAATAGAAGTGAAGCACATTCCAAAATTTTAAAAGGAACTCGTTAATTAGTGTCAATCTGCAATAGGAGGCTGGCCAAGATTTTTGAATTAACAGTTATTGTAACATTGGGTTATGTAGATAATTAAACTCTATTTCTTATAATGAGTCACATGCTTAGAGAAGAGGGAGAAAGAAATTATAGCATGTCATCTTCATTTTCACATATTATATATATCAAATGACCAAATTTCATATAAAGCATGGTTCAGTTAAAGGACATATAGCTCTGTGTTGAGCTAGCATATGGGATATTATTCTCTCTCTTTGTGTGTGTGTGTGTGTGTGTGTATGTATGTATGTATGCATGTATGTTTGTGCAATTTACAAGACTTCAAAACAACTTAAAGCATCAATTGTTTAATAGCTCCACTATCCAGAATCCTTGGTTTTTGCTCCCATTCAGGAATCGTTTCTTTCCAGAAGGTCTATCCAATGTTGCTTGTAAAGGAAGATGAAAAGAAAAAGGAAATTGAGTCCTTCCTGATAAGAACATAAGAACATAAGAAGAGCCATGCTGGATCAGGCCAAAGGCCCATCTAGTCCAGCTTCCTGTATCTCACAGTGGCCCCACCAGATGCGTTTGGGAGCACACGAGACTAGATATCTGTCTCCTGATACCACGCCCCTGCATCTGGCCCTTGAAGTACCCTGGTTTTAAGCCTGGAGATTACACATCTCCATCATGGTTTGCAACCTGTGATGGACTTTACCTCCAGGAATCTGTCCAATCCCCTTTTGAAGGCATCCAGGCCAGATGCCATCATCACATCCTGTGGCAGGGAGTTCCATAGACTAACAACGCGCTGGGTGAAAAAATATTTTCTTTTGTCTGTTCTTACTCTCCCAGCCCTCAATTTGAGTGTATGTCCCCTAGTTCTGGTATTTTGTGAGAGGGAGAAGAGCTTCCCTCTATCCACTTTACTCATGCCCAGCATTATTTTGTACGTCTCAATCATATCCCCCCTCAGGCGCCTTTTTTCCAGACTAATAATATTAGACAGATCTTAAGTAAGAATAATTTATTCTCTTACTCTGATAATGCCAACTCTAGTGACATCACCAGAAGTCTCTGATCAAGTAATGCCATCTTACTAAATCCATCTCAGCAAATGTTCTCACAAGAAGAAGAAAGCAGATGGAAACCATGAGCAACCAGCCTGTATGTTGCCTGCTACCTCCAAAACACCTCTTCCAAAGTGACAATTCCTTCTGGCAGTATCGTATTTTTGCTATCTGTTCTTATTAACAAATAGGAACTATTTTTGCTAAGTAATTGCCCTTCAGAAACCAAATAAAGTAAATCACATGGTGGTACACGTAGCTGGAAAAAATTAATCGGAAAATAAGGAGAAATGATCTAGGCATCTCCTTTCCACTGGAGTTGTGATAATGGTTAGGTATAGCAGTAGAGGAAATTTAGGATGTAATCAGACATTTCTTTATCTGATATTCTTGACCAGTTTTATCAATCAAGGTCAATCTGTTTTCTAAAAATTACACAATATAAAGTAATTGTGAATCAGCTTTTCCCATAATTGTCTGCATCTCTTTGGGCCATTGGCAGGGGTTACTTTTTATTTTTTTATTTTTAGCATGAGTAGGCTTACTCCATTTCAATCCAGTTTCCAGCATCAGTGATGGCTGGCATTGAACCAAAATGGCACTCAGTAGGTATTTTATCATTAATGTGATGCTGTGTCATTTGGGTGGCAAGGCAGTGAAGTGATATGCCACTTACCAATAAAAATGTTTATTTTAAAAGTCTAGCTTTCTGCTCCTACCTGCAGATGCAGCGCAGAATGTGGAAGGTGTTTTTTTTTTTTAACTTTCCTTTTATCTTTTTTTCTTTACAATCCAGTGCTGTTTCACTTTGATAACAAACCAGTACAGTGGTCCCCTGCCCTTTCACGGTTCATATACTGTGGTCCCGCTATATTGCAGTCCAGCAGTATATGAAAAAGGCCTCCTAGAGTAAGGGGGGAAAGTCCTGTTTCAAGCCTCCCATACTTACCCCAGGACTGAAGCTGCCCCAAACAGGCCTGTGAGAGCCTTCCTGGGCCTTCTGGAAATGATTTCCAGTTTACCGGAAGTCACTTCCAGTTCGCAGGGGGCCCTTTTGGGGCCTCCAGAAGGCCCGGGAAGGCTCTCACAGGCCCGTTGGGGGTAGGGCCAGGCTGGGGGTAAGGACAAGAGCCCCCAGCTAGCCCCCCCCAGGCCTGACTTGATCTGCATCCGCATATCATGGATTTTCAATTATCAGGGGTCAGATCAGGTCCTTAACCCCCGCGATAGGTGGGGGATCACTGTAAAGTGATATGTCACTTATCAATCAAAAAACCAACATTTCACCCACTGCCTGTTGAGTGTGTATGTCGGGAGGAGGAAAGGCAGGAGGAGGAGGAGCAAACTAAATAGGGTGAATTTGAGATGCAGTGTGGATCCCTATCTATAGGGATGGGCACAAATCAACTTGTTGTGCTTCTTATGAAGAAGCAGGCAGGGGAGTGACTGGATTGGCATGACACCAGAGGAGGCGAACCTTGGCAGCGCATGAGATGCATTGTGATGAATGGGCCTGCAGGCTGGGGAAGGGGGGGTTCCACATGGCACTTGGGCACCTGTGGCATACAAATATTTGTGCCCATTTCTGTTTCATTCTCCAAATCACTTGATCTTTGCTTGTGGCTGCAAGGATTTTCCAAATCTCATACTGTACTTTCAAATGAGCCTGCATAGCCTGATCCAGCCTATGTTAACTTCACTGTCTAGTCACACCTAGAGAAGTGAAGGCCGGGGGTGGGGACTGGAAAAATTCTGAAAAAAAATATTTTTTCCATTTTTTCCTGAAGCCTTTTTTGTTGTTTTCCCAAAACTTGGGAAAATTGAAGAAAGAAAAAAATAATTATGGAATGTTTTAATTTAACATGATGAGTAAACTATTTTAAGAAATATTTTCCAAATGATTTCAAACAAAATATCATTCAGACTTAGTCCAACTCCCTTCTATATATCCCTTCCTCAGATCTTTTTATAAGAATGAGGGTTTTTTAATTTAATACTATGGAGAGGAAATATGAATAATTGTTAATTCTGTATTTTTAAACATTGTTTTGTAGAGGATTTTTTTTTTGTTCCACATAAACTAGTAAACCATTCAGGAGAGTGTTACTCCATTTGTTACTTACAATTACAAATAATTATAAGTACCAATTGCTTGCTGGGGGAGGGGCAATGTGTAGCCTGCACACTGTAATTAAATTTGTAAACCGCCCAGAGACTACTTAAAGTGGTATGGGGCGGTATATAAGCAGAACACTTTGCTTTGCTTTGCTTTATTTAAAAAGTAAATTCTGTTTGTAATAATTGTTTAGATACACTATATTTTAATATGCCAGTTGTGATAATTTTATGCTTAGTCAAATAGCCCATAGTCATTTTAAGATACTTTTTATTTTTAAAACAAAGAAAGTAAAAACAGATACATTGCATATCTCCTGCCATTTTGCATATATCAGAAGTTTTCCCCAATATATTGGCCTAGTTATTTCATAATTCTCTTCTCATCTTAAACAAGATTGTTTCCATATTTCCATATTTACTAAAAATTAATATTGTTCTAATATTTTCCTATCAATATCATGTTCGTCTTTGCTTATCTTTGTCTTCATCTAGTACAAAAATACAGATAATCAGTTACAATATTGTATTAGCTAGTTTAATCTTAGCAATTTCCCAATCCTAAAACTTAATTCTTCATTTAACTAAACAGTTTAGATTATATTTGACTAATTCAATATGTAGTAGATATATGCCTTACATCTATTTTAGTCTAATATAAGAAGTGAAGATAGTGAAGTACAAAGTTAAACTAGTATGTCTAGTCTACAACCTTAAATATATAATAGACATCATCAACTCATTATATTTTCTCTGTTCTTATATATTTTACAAAGTTTTCACAACCTTATATGTTTAAGATTAATACTTAATGGGTTATTAAAAGGGGGGAAAGCATTACATCTTGATCTCTGTTTCTTGATGTATTAAAAGGGGAAATCCTTCTCTTTCTTTGTCTGGCTAACATTTAAAGCTCTAACAAATTGACACCTCAAGCTGGTTTCCACATTCCATTTTCCATTAGGTAGATAATTTTAACAGCTTTCTATTACATGGTTATGTCTAATGAAAACAAATAATCGGCTGGCTTGCAGATTTCTGTTATCCATTTTCCATATTGTTATTGTTCATTGTAATCCATTAATAGCTTTTTATGTGATCGATTCATTAAGCCAGGGATTCATACGTTGTTTCCCCGTCGGTCCATCCTATGGTGCAAAAACCTCCAGCACAAATTCCCCTGGATATTTCTTGAGATTTGTAAATTGGGGAAAATGTCCTGTTCCGATCCCATGCTTAAATCCCAAGATGAAAATTGAGATTCTCCTCTGCTTCTGAAGAGTCTTCTCTCTCCCAAGCACACAGTTTATAAGGTTGCACATTAGAGTGAATGCTCTGTTCCAGCTTACTGCTCAAATCAGGATTGAAGATGAGACTTTTCTCCTCTTCTAGAGAAAGCTTAGTCTCTCTAGCAGTGCTAGATTCTGCATTCTCCAAGTATTCGTCCCAAATATTTATTGTTACTTGTATATTGAGCTCAGTGTTCTGATTCAGATTGAAGTTGGGACTCTGACCTGCTTTTGAATTGAGCTCTGGAAAAAGCTCAGACTGAAGAGACTCAGCTTAGACTCTGGATTTTATCAAGCATATCCATAAATTGCTCATCTAACATTGGTTCCCTGCTCATTCTGGTTTCACTCAGTTTTATTCCACTTTAAATAGTTAATCATTTCCAGAAGGGAGGGTTATAAAAAGGAGAGCAAGGACAGGAAGAAGCGATAGAGAAAACATCCAAGTAAATTATCTAAAAAGTTTGTTTTGGAAACATTGAGTCTTCCAAGGTCAAATAGTTTCTTTTTTCTTCTCCCAGACAGGCAGATGACTCCATAGAACAATATATAAATGTAAAATCTTAAAGTTTAATTTCCCAATACACGCTTGTAGCTGCCTTTTCAGGATGGGGTGGAATGAGTGCTTACTGAAGCAGAAAAGTGTCCATGATGCAGCTCACATAAAGAGAAAGATAGGGAAAAACCTTCAGTCTTAGTTGCAGCAGTAAAGTTCCAGAATATCTACAAGATTATTTACATTGTCAAGTGCACGCAGTTGAACGGCCGCCATGACAGATGGCAAATGGACTTTCCCCCAGGAGGAGAGATGAGGCAATTTCTGAACTACGAAGCTTGCCTCCGCAATTCTTCACAGCTCCCAGATGCTGCCTCTCTTCACATACCCCTCCCCCTCCCAGGGGTGCTTATCCTTTTAGGTCCTGTTTATCTGGAGGAATTCAGCCTGATAAGCCAGAGACCTTATCAAGACGTCTCACTGCGGCAAAACAGGAACTGGAACCCCCATAGTGATATTTTATGTTCCTAAAGTAACATAAGCTGTAAAAAGGGGGAAGTGCTAATGTAGCTTTTGTTTTTCAATTTTTCCAAAATTTTACATTTTTTTCCTAGGGAAAAAAACTGAAAAAAACCACACATTTTTTCCAAGCTTCAAAATTTCTGGAAATTTTACATCTCTAGTCACACCCTTGTGAATCTGAATGATGCCAACACATTCTAAATGTCTTTGAAACAGTATTTAAAGTCTTATAGAATTGAAAGGACACATAATTCAAAGCATGATAAATGCTCTCTCTCTCTCTCTCTCTCTCTCTCTCTCTCTGTGTGTGTGTGTGTGTGTGTGTGTGTGTGTGTGTGTGTGTGTGTGTGTGTGTGTGTGTGTGTATTGCATCGCTACAATCATGACCGACTCTTCGTGACTCCATGTCCATGGAGTTTTCTTGGCAGGAATACTGGAGTGGTTTGCCAGTTCCTACTCCAGATGCCTACAGCACCTGGTATTCCCTGTTGGTCTCCCATCCAAGTACTAACCAGGGCTGACCCTGCTTAGCTTCCGAAATCAGGCAAGATTGGATGTGCTCAGGATATCTAGGGTGACTTACATAATTTTAGCACTGTGTAAATATCAAACTAAAATGTCATCATGTTTCATGTACATGAAGTAGATTATTGGCTGTTTGCTATCACCTGACCCAAAGTATTTTTAAATCACCTCAAATTCTATGTAGAATACTATGAGAATTGATATTAATTGATTTACAGATACAAAAAAGGAGTAACTGTTTAGTGGAGGAAAATTATTTCCTTTAGCAGACTGATTATCCCCCTGAACGCCAAACATTTCCAAATTTCACAGAGTTATTTAGAAACACTTGAGGAAAGTACCCCTGCCACTTTGGTGCCAGAACCTGGCTTGGATCAGTATTTTTGAGGGATCAGTATTTTAGAAAATACTGGTCCCAGGCATGTTTGGGCACCAAAGTGGCAAGGTTAGCTTCCTCAAGTGATTCTAGGTTACCCCCTGAAATTTGGAAAGATTTGGGTTTCAGAGGACTGAATTATGAAGCTCCAAATCGGGTGCCCCAAGAAAAAAAATCTTTCTAATTAGAATCAGAAGCCAAGCTGTGGTGGCTTGGCTTCTGAAGTTCAGAATCCAATTAGAAACATTTTTCTAGGGCAGGGGTCTGCAACCTTTAAGACATAAAGAGCCACTTGGACCCGTTTTCGACGGGGGGGACTGGGAGCCGCAAAACCATTGCAACATTTAAAACAAATATAACTAGACATGGGCAAGACTTGGCGAAATTGTCGTTTCCGTTTTCAGATATCGTTTCCGTTACGTAACGGAAACGGTAACGACAATTAAGCTGTCAGAACTCGAACTCGAACCAAAAAAAGAAAAATTGGGTCTGATTTGTCGTTGTCGTTCCTGGCATCGCGCGGCGATCGCGCGATGCCAAGCGGCACAGAAAAAAGTTTTAAAAATAAAAAAACCCAATTCCCGGCCAAAAAAGCAGGCGAAAATATGCCTGCCTGAGGGCACCTACCAGAGGGGTGGTTTCTGGGGGGGGGGTCCCCAGCCTTCCCCCCCTCCTGTCCTGGGCTGCTGGTACCGGGCTGGGAGGGGGCATCCTTGGCGTCTCCATTTGCCATGCGGTGCGGGGGGATCCAAAATGGCGTCCGCAATATTTTTTTGAAATCGTGGTCCAAAAAACCACCAAAGCACCACAGAAACATGCGAAAATTAGCTATTTTAAATGCTTGAATTTTTACAGTAGCAGCAGTGGGTTTTTATAGCAGTAAAAGGTCGCACTGATTTTATTTTATTTTATTTTTATTTTTATTTTTTTACACCTGCGCAATGATGGGCTGGCCATGGAATGGGACCATGCAAATTTTTGGACCCATTCTACCAATCGCATGGCCAGGTTTTGACTGACACTTCTGGATGTGCAAGAGGGCATAAAAAGCCGAGGCACTCCCAGAAGAGTCGCAGTCCGGGCTTGGATGTGGGTGGGAGAGGGCTGTGTGTAGCTGGCTGCTGTGCTAGACTAGTTTCGATTTCGTGGAGCCTTTAGATTTCAGTTAGGCAGGCAGGGAGGGAATTGATTCAATTGAATTTTAGGAAATAATAATAATTCCTTTCATTCTCTGTCTGCTGTGGGGAATAGCAACACAGTTTATTCTTTTTTATTCTCCTGCAGTTTGTTAGGATTTTTTTTCTGATAGTGCTTCAAAGGGGGGGAGGTTTGAGTGGGAGGGGAGGTGTGGATTTATTTTAAAAATTTCATTTGCTTGGTGGCAAGCCAAGGTCCTTTCATACCCTGCCTGCAGCTCTGCTGTGGGTGCACTGCCCACTTTGTTTGCAAAAATTGCAATTGCTTTATTCAATGCAGTCTTGTGCAGTAAGTCAGTTTAAAGTGCTTTCCGCCTGCTCTGGGTCATTGCGGGACCCGCGCCCATGTGCCCACGCGCCTGCGCGCCCACGCGCCTGCATGCCCACCCCGCCCCCTGCCGCTGCCGCCGCCCGCCCATGCCCCCCGCCACCCTGCCTGCCGCCTAGGGCGCAAAAACACCTAACGCCGTCGGGACGCCACTCACTGGGACGTCAAATCGCGCGAAATCTCGGCGGCGGTAACGACAAATGACAAATGACACGACGAAATGACAAATCTTTTTAAAAATTTTGCGAAAAACGGAAACGACCCGAAACGGACCCATCCCAAAAAACGACAACTCGGAAAAAAAATTTTTCTGGTCGTGCCCATCTCTAAATATAACACTGCATATATTGATTCTTACCTTAATGCTATATACAGGATCGTGCAGTCAGCTATCAATCTGAAGAAGAAAAAGGACTTTTTCACTTAACAATGTTTGTCAGCTATATTGGCCAGTTCCATCTCAAGATCAGGTTGACTTACACCTGCAAATGCAGTCTTATTCAATAGTGATGGATCGATTGCCAGGGGAGTGACAGGGAAGGATAATGTGTTTTTTTCCTCTCTGAACTCACAGAATCATTTCCCAAACGAGCTTTGCATTGCAGTGATTGCAGACTTGAAATATTCCAAATTTATCGTATCATGTCTTTGTTTGAACTCTCTCAAAGAGACAGTGTACCTCTCTGTAAATCTTTGACAAGCACTGTCAACTTGTGCTCGAATGCCAAAACCTCCTCCAGCATGTGCAGGGCTGTGCCTCCTTTCCCCTGAAAGGTTGTATTTAGCGTGTTTAGATGTGCTGTCTTGTCTACCATTGGTGGCCTCCGGAAATAACAGGCAAAGCCTGGAGGGGGCAAAGTCCACCCAGACACCCTGTGGAGTTTAGAAAGCGGCCTGGGCAGGAGGGGGAAGCAAGCAAGGTGGGGAGAACTAAAAACCCAGGGGGGTGGAAAGGAGGAACAGGGAAGAGGATAAGGCGGGGAAGAACGAGTCTAAGGGAAAGGGGGCCATGCAGGAAGGAAAAGGATAAGGAGCACAGAGTCAAGGTCAGAGAGAGAGAGAGAGAGAGAGAGAGAGAGAGAGAGAGAGAGAGAGAGAGAGAGAGAGAGGCCTTCCTCTCAGCGCCTGGCAAAAGGGAGTGATGTGCCCTCGCTTATATTTCTGCCTCCAGAAGGACGACAGAGCAGGGTATTCAGATCTATACCTGCAGGTCCCACCTCAAGTAACGGCAACCCACAGGATGGATGATACCCACCAACCATCCCAACCCTAAACCACCGAGAGGGGCAAGCTGGGTCCTTGAGCCTCCTGGCTGCAGTACGTCCCTGAAGTTCATGACAAGTGTGTGTGTGTGTGTGTGTAAATCACCAACACTGCAATCTACAGAAATAAGCGGCTCCAGCTTCCCTTGCTCTTCCTTTCTCCCTTTCCTTGCACTCAGCATGAGGCACAGAGGGGGCCCTCTGGATCTTGGGGTAGCAGCAGCACCACTTCCATATGCCACAGCCAAGGAGGGTGGGGTGGAAGGCTCGTGGGCTTTGTAGTCCCACCGCCCTGGAGGGCCGTCCCCCTGAGCAGGACCACGAGAGTGGAGCATGGGGGCCTCTTTGTGAGTGGGTGGGTGGGGGTGGGGTGGGTGCCGCTGCCCCCCCGCTCCAAAGGAAGGGCCCTGCCAAGGGCGCATCTTGTGACAGGGAGTTCCACTCACCCTCGCCGCCGCCCCGGAAGTCCTCACCTCGCCCCACCCATCCTTCAAGGCCCAGGGGGTCCTTCTGGAAGTGGATGCCGTGGACGTTGATGTGGGCCTCCGCGCCAGCGTTCATGGCCCAGACCACGTTGTTGGCCAGGCCGGCCCCTCGGGCCACCCCGTGAGGGGGACGAGCCACCACCACCAGCAGCAGCAGCGCCGCCGCCACCACCACCATCTCGGGGGTTCCTTTCCGGCACCTCAGTTCGGCCACGGTCCCGCCCTGCCGCCGCTGCTGCTCCTGAGGCACATCCCGCCCACCCGCCAGCCTCTGCTCTTTCACGCTGACGCCTCAGCTGCGAGGGGGCACCCGAACCCGCTCGCTTTGCTGGCTCCCCGCCTCGCCGGCCAATCGCCACACCGCTCCCAGGCCCCGTGCCTCCCTGTTGGCTGCCCCGGGGCCGCTATTTGCATGCCGGCCAGCCCGCCAGCCCATAGGCGCCGCGTTGGAGGCAGGCGCGAAGAGAGGAAGGGGCAAGTTGTGTTGAGAGGGCAAGGCAGCGGAGCCGCAGCAAAGGTTCCAAAGAGCCACATGCGGCTCCAGAGCCGCGGGTTGCCGACCTATGTTCTAGGGGCACACCCTTTGGAGCTTCATTACTCAGCCCCCAAACCCCGAAACAAGGCTTAGTCTTTAAAAGAGAACACTAAAAATCTGACTGTTTTGACAGGCCTATGATAACACATCAGCTTCAGAACACTGAGCAAGTCTTAAGCTGATGATTCTGCTACCTTGACTACCTTATCCATTGCTATTTCTCTGCATTATTTTTCAGTTTGTAAAGTTTATAAATAATTTTTAATATTTAGTATATGTTTATTTTTCTGTTCTTTATTATTTGACAATATTTATTTGGTTTGATGGTGTCTATTTTTATTTTATTGCCTGTTGTGAACCAGCTGGAGAAGGACTTCCCATTTCTTCATAGGCCAATGAAGCCAGCAATGAAGGAGGAGGCTATACCATTTAAATAGAAATTAATCATTTTTTAAAAAAATAGCATGTCAGTTTCTCATAACCTTACTGCCACCAAATGCTGTTGGAGTTTCTTGTCCTGAGCCAACATCAGTCCTTGCCAGTATTTTTAGTGGTATAGTGTCTCTGTGCTGTGTGATATAGAGCTGCTGCTTTACATCATGGCCTCCAGTAGAGTGGTACTTCGATAAAAAATTAACTCCCAGGTCCATAATTTAGCTGGAGCCCCCCATCCCCAGACCAAATTCTGGAACTGGCACTTCCTTTTTTTGCAAGTCCTATCTTCAACCCCAATACCACAGTACAGTATAGTACAGGACTCCCTTATATTAACTGTTACCAATAGGAGCAAAATTTGTTAATTTTCTTTTTGTGCAACAAACATTAAGAAGAGGTGTGAATGTTTATTTGTCTAAAGATCTGAGGGCCCTTCTGAAGTTGAGACGTTTCGATCAGCACTTCATGGGAACATCAGTTAAAGCGCCAACAATGAAGCCACTACTACACTTACAAAACTAAGTCTGCATATATACATTGAAACAAGCAACAACAAATTTTTGATAACATGCCAACATCCATCTGTGAAATTTTTTTCTAAAAAATGTGCAAATAGTTACTGTATACCCACAAAAATACACACCTTGAATAATATTTAATTCTATGAAATATGTATATGCAAACAACATATTGATGTGTATCATACCAACTAAAGTGTACTACATTAGGGAGCAACAGCTGCTTTAAATTATAGGTATTTAATTTAAAACAGTTGTTTCATATAATAAGATGTAATTATATATATCAAGTATGTACTTATTGAACTAAGCATCATAGTTCCCTGTTAGTTTGACACAATATTTTTCTTAAAATCTGCATCATTCTTAGATGTAATATATTTGTTTTGTGTAGTAACAGGAAGATAATGGACTTTTTAAATATAACTAACATATACTTTGTTGCTTTTGTGGCTTTAGCACTCTTTCTCATTCCGTGGGGGGACAGATAGCTTTCTAGGACATTTTGATTATTCTGTCCCCACCCCACCACCACCTGTGGGGGAATCTAGACCATTTTACTATTTTTAGATAGATCTCCTCTCCTGCAAAATGTAAACAAAAGGTAGCAAAAATGAAAAATAACTAACTTAATCACTGTCAAAATTCTACAACATAAGATGTACAGTATTACTTTTTGGCCTCTGGCAAAGTAACTATTCACATATGTTTTTCTATTAGAAGCTTTCCATACAGAAACCAGATTCAGTGTCAACACTGATTGTGGACCCCTTCACATATTCCAAATAAGTTATATGTGTCCTTATCAGCCATTTGTCTCTGGTCCTTCCTCCCATAACTGGGTAGGCAGGAGCAATGGCTATCCAAAGAGTTCTAGCATCCAATTGTCAATTACCACAAGTCTGATTGATTGGTTAATTAATTAATTTATTGTCATTTGGACATAACCTTCTCTTCATCAAAAGATTTCAAAATATTTTTTAAAAAATAAAAATTATAAAATTATAAACGGCAGCAAATATCTATGGCACAGACTGATCAGTGTAAAAGGCCCAAACATAAAGGCAGAAAAAATGATTGCAAGGTTGGCACCAGTCATACCTCAATAAGGATGACTTCCACAAACAGAAACTGTGGAATGAAGTGATAACAGAGTAGTTTATGTACCACTGTAGGAGGGTGAACAGTCCAAAAACAAAATGACCCACCAAATGATCTGAAAACAGCACCAAAGTTCACAAGCTCTATGGAGACCCACCTAAATTGGATCATATCCAGGACTTGCCTAAAACAGGAGGCTGCGAAGAAGCCTGGCATGATGCTTTTGAAAACCCATTCCAGATTATGGGCACCATGAAACATCCTCTCCTAACTATCCATCTGCCACACTTCACACTACATAACAATTGTGAAAGATAAATGTTGGGTTCAGAGCTTGTAAATTGGCCTAGCTGTTGCAGGATTCATGAAGTTTTCATTCAAAAAAGTAACTCTTCCAAGGCTGGATTTTATAAATTGGAGTTATGGTGAAAAGCAGATGGTGCCTGCTCTAAAATGAAGAGTATATTATAGTATGTTTATGTGCTCACACAGTTCATAGAGGTCTGGATAGCAAAGAGCTAACCATCAGCCAAATATTGTCAAATAAGAGGTAATCAAATTGTCTTGCATCCTAACTATGTGTGGGGCATCAGAGAGCTGAAGCATGGGCTATAGCAGGCAAAGCCTAACCCATGTATAGATTCCAAATGCCAATGACATTCTTTAATGAAATCTGCCTGGTAACAACAGGATAAATGCAAGACCTTTCATGTGCTATCCCTCATGTGTCTCACAGTGCTCCTCTACAGCATCTCTGCTGGGTTGCTACTAGTTTATGATGATCCTATATACCAATGACCTCCAACAGTCCTATTATTAAGAGAACTGCTCAGCTCATAAACAAGACTGGGGCTTCCTTTATTGAATCTAGCCATCTCATATTGTGTGCTTGTTTTTTTCCTGCTGCTTTTAACTTTCCCAACATTATCATCTTTTCCACTGAGTTATGTCTTCTCTGGATGTGTCTTAAATATGATATCCTCAATTTAGTCATTTTTTGCATGTTAGAGAGCTTCAGCACCCTTTGATCCCATGTATTCATCTTTCTGGCTATTGATGGTACCCATAAAGCCCTCCATCAACACTATATTTCAAATGACTCAGTTTTCTTCCTGTGATTTTCCTTTATTGTCCAGCTTTTACATCCATACATGGCAATCAGGAATACCATAATATAGATTACTTTGGTTTTGGTCTCCAGTAAGAAACCCTTACTCTAAATACCCCTTTTTGGTTTCTTCTAGCTGTCTCTCCAAGTCTATCAATAATTTTTTCTTCTTTTTGACTGATTATTAAACCAAACCAAGGTATAGAAAAGTTATAATCCTTCTGCACTATGATTTTTGTCTTCTGAACATTCAGTTGCAATCCAGCCTTTGCACTTTCTTCTTTAATCTTCATCAACAATCATTTCATGGCACTGATGCTTTCCTCTAGCAATATGGTGTCATCTGCATATCTGACATTTTTTATTTTTTCCATTTTTACATCCTTCATCTATCACTTGAATCTAATTTAGCCTCCTGAATGATACATGTGGAAAGTTGGGCAGTATATAAATATAAATAAATAAATAAATAAACATACAATCAAGGGGAAACCTTTCTGTTTCTCCAGAATTTCACTTCTTCTTTGTCTGAATCTAATCCAGCTTCCATGTGGTATGTTCTGCATATAGTTTCGATAGAATGGGAAACAAAACACATCCTTGTTTGACAACTTTGTCAATAGGAAACCATTCTGTTTCTTCATTTTCTATCCTAACAACAGCCCTTTGTCCTGATTATCTGCTATGTATCGAGACAATATTAGGTTATGGCACCCACATTTCTTTTAGGATTATCTATAGTATTTTATACCCATAGAGTCAAAGGCTATGCCCTATAAAGCATAAACTGATTTTCTTCAGATATTCTTTTGAGTGTCCTCTAGAATGAAACATATGAGTGCAATATGACCTCTAATCCTTTTTGGAATGCACCTCAAACATTAGCTGTAGTTCAGTGATGTAGTTTTCTGGCTGCAGAGCCAAAGGTGGGTAGTTTGATTCCCCACTGTCCCTCCTAGACAGGAGCTGGATTTAATCATCCATAGGGTCCCTCCCTTCCAGCTCTGAAGTTCTGTTGTTGTTGTTGTTGTTGTTGTTGTTGTTGTTGTTGTTGTTGTTGTTGCTGCTGCTGCTGCTGCTGCTGCTGTTGCTGTTGTTTCATATATGGTAAGACCCTTTATTGTAAAATCTTGAACAACACTTTGCTTCCTTGGGAAAGTAATGCAATCATCCTATGGATATTGCTTTCTTTAGTGTCTTCTTTGTATGCCACTGGAGTGTATTCCAAACACTTATATTTTGTTGGTCCTTATTTTTTTTATTTGTTTGCCTATTCTCAGCAGGATTTTGATGGATTCGGTCTTTGAAATAGTGCTAATGGTATTTCATATGCTCCTAGAAATTGCTTTCTTCCAAGAACTTTGAGAGCAGGTTTTACTTTTTCTCTAAAATTGCAGCTTCTTCATCATTGGGATCTTCTTCAATGAAATATGTCATCTTGGCAACAATTTTGTATATTTCTCATTACAGTGGTACCTCTACTTACAAGTGGCTCTACTTACGAGAAATTCGACTTAAGAAATAAAAATTGTTGGCATTTTAACTGCTGCCTTACAAATTTTAGATGCAGTCTGCTATATTTTTATTTTAAACTTGTAAGTAGAGGTACCATTGTATATAGTTTCCATTTTCTCTTTATTTTATTCTGATGAAATGATATTCTTTCCTATTGCACCAAATGTATTCAAAGCACTAGCAAATACATTCACTTACATGGCAGAAGACTTCTGAACAAACACTGCTTAGAACGGTACCAACTGTGTCATTAAATGGCATAGGGGCAGAATATATCAATGTTTCTTGATGTTCATTAACAGTTAATATTCACAGTGGAAGCGGAAGTAAATTATTTTATGACATGTTAAAGGTTAATAAATGTATTGTGGGATAACTGTGAAAGTCTTTGAGAACTGTAGTTCAGTAGTTCAGTAGTCTTTAAATTGCAACAAAATTGCTTGTTTCTTCTGCAAGGAACTAACGTATCAACTTGCCTGGGACTTGAAAGTATTGTTGATTGTCACCCACTTCCTGGTTCTCTTCGATTAATTTTTATTTTTTGCAATTTGCAAAACAGTTATGTGTCTTTTTTCTATGTAAGAAAGATGGAGCTGTGCAAAATATGTACATTGCATTTTTTCCATTACTAATCTCAATTGTCACCATTATAACTGTAATTCGTAGGATAAATCCATGTGAGAAGTTCAGGCAGAGGATCGTCTTGTACACTGTTCTGCTCATACGTTTTCAGATGGGATGGGAGGATTCTCATTTGAACAACAGGGCAATCTTTGCAAATGCATTCTTGCTTTGAATGAAATCAGCAAACCCCTATATTTTATATTTTTTAGTTTCTTAGGCATCTGCATATTGGGGATGGACAATGAAAACTATAGAACACAGTTTTATTTTTCCAAGTGTCCCAAAGTAATGAATTATTCAGACTATAAAACACAGAGACTGGTGTTGAAACATGTGCTATTCTTTTTCGAAGTATTCCTTTTCCTGTAGGGAATCTAAAACTTTAAATGACTCTAGTTATATTTAGAATCATTTGGATGTTGTTGCCATGTTGGTCCAAGAGAAGAGACAAACAACTTCTGTTGCTGAGCCTCTATGGGGGCTTCTTGCATGAAACATTATTACTTTGTTGTTCCCAGAGAATGAAAGGCATGTGCTGCTAATCTCCACCCTGGACTTATTTACTTGGCTTCTCCAAGGACCAGAGCTGGAAACCAGATCCCTGATCATTAGCCTGATCCACTCCTTCCAGGAGAATATATAGAGGGAATTGCAACAATACAGTAAATCTATTCTGCAAGGCCCAACATTCAGAGACACCAGCACATGGCCAGGGATCCTTAGAATTTAACCTTTTTTGGATCTCATCTCTTGCATTTATGCAATTAAAAAGTCACTACTTGGCATTTGTTCAGTTCAACTAACATTGTCTATTTTGATTGTTAGCAGTTCTCCAGACCTCAGGCAGAAAGTTATCGTTCCTGTTATTTGCTATTTGACCCCTTTGCCCTCCCAGGTCGAAATAAGGAGGCGAGACGCAAGTGTTGGGTTGAACTCATGCCACACTTTAATAATCCTTTTAAAATATATACCTATTACTGCTTAACACGAAGAGGGGGCTGCTGTAGTGTGGAAAACCAGTTGGGCCCAAGAGGTCTCCCACAGACCTCACCAACAGCATCATATATCCAGGCAGGTCCCTTGCCCCCTGGAGGCTCAGTCCCCCCAGACAGTGCCCCCTTGGCTGGCAACCTGATATAACTCCTCCTGGGCTATAAAGTGCCTCCCACTGGTTTCTCTCATCCCTAGGAGGATTCCCAATGCCCCCATCTCCAGACTATGTTATCTCCTGATCTGCAGTTCCCTGGGGTTGGAAGGGGCAAAACTTGCTAACAACTTGGGACTCACCAAATGCTCGTGTTATTCTGCACTACCTGCCCGTGTGACTATTACTATTAACCTAGCCCAATGCACCACCCATACCAGTGTGGGATAGGCAAAAAATCCCTGCCTCCACTCAGCCAATCTTGGAGGCAAGATCCAGCCCCTACCAGCAACCAGTCAGACTCCCACTCCCACTTTAAACATGGGGACAGGCAGGATACTCTCCGTTGGAAAGAGGCAAAGGAAGGGAGGGAGCTCTGTTAAATAGGGCTCTCCTCCCCTCTCCCCCCTTGGGTCTTGCAAGGACACAACATTGCTTCTCATGATGTTTTGCCTCAGGTGGGCAAAGGAGTCCTGCTGCCCAATGCACTGGTGTCAGAATCGGACCTAATCAAACAGACTTTGTGTTTCTCTGCATGTACACAGGTGGGATGACAAATCAAATGGTACTGCAAGAGAAGTAAGTTGGCTTTAAAGCTTGGACAGCCACCTCCATCTTTTTACATTTGGCACCATGGATATCTAGCCTAGCACCAAGGTGTTTGTATGTTTGTTGCATTCGTGCAGTATTAGTACACTGGAAAGACAAGAGCAAGGAGAAGGGATTTGGGAGAGTGCTGGTGGGTATACACATCATGCATATTGAAGAGAGGCAGGAAGTGATGTGCCTTCTGACCATTTCAAGAATCCACAGACCCAGAGGCATTTCTGGCCCCTCTCCCAACCTCCACCTGCCCAGCCCCAATTTATTTCATTGGGTTCTAATTTTTATCACTGGGCAAGAGACCTAACTAGAAATCTAGGTTCAACAAATGATTGCTGTAGGCCAGTGGTTCTGAACCTTGGATCCCCAGATAGTCTTGAACTAAAACTAGCAGAAGCCTTCACCACTAGCTGTGCTGGCCAGCATTTCTAGGCATTGTAGTCCAAGAACATCTGGAGGAGACATATTTGGGGACATCTGGTATAGACCATCTGATTCAGCACTTTAGGGCTAAGTAGATGTTGCAGGTGTTTACCTTGAGCAGCAGCCCCCACCCCACCCCACCTTCTCCTATAGACATCCAGATGAAGCAGATTCATGAAGCAACATTCTTGCTTTAAATTGTCCCACCCCACTAAGCAAGAGAAGGATTCAGGAAAGCTCTCAGCATGATAACATCATGTTGCTCAGTTTTTTCTATTGGATTTTGTTAGTGTGAGGAAATTTAGAGGAGGAGGCACGAATCCATCATAAAATCTAGTTTGGCCCATAGTTCTGTCCTCATTGAAGAACTGATGGTTTTCTCAAATTCACCCATGCATCTGTCAGTAGATAGTGATTTGTGAAGCAATCACATGTTGTTCCCAGAGTTACTAACTGGTTCCATAACTGACTGTGTCCTGATTGTGTTACAACCTCTACTCAAAAAAGAACTGATGCATCCTTTTCCTGCAAAGAAAGGGCAATCTGTTACTGTTTCTTGCTATGCACATTATGGTTTGCTGGACAACCTAACATCTCACCCAAGAGGACCATTTACTTTGCTGGAAGATGGCCATTAGCTAGTACAGCCTGTGCTGAGAGGGCACCTTATATCTGGCAATAGTTTAAGCTACACCTGCTAAGACATGGAGCATCAGCCAAGTCCAACTCTTTCCTGTTCCAAAACTGTTAATGATAGCTTCAAACAACAGGTGACAGAGAGAAGTCTTTCACTAAGATGGTGGAAAATGACACCAGCAATGGCTGCTTACTTATTCTGCTTGCTTTTTTTGGGGGGGGGAGCTCTTATAGATATGGGAAAAGAAACCTGCTTTTATCACCAGTCAGACAAAAACAAAACAAAAATGAAGACAAATGTGTGACCTCTAGAACAACAACAAGAAGAAGAACAAGAAAAGTATTTTCTTCTTCACATTTCCCCCAGGTGTGGCATCTGCTTTTGGAATCTTGAAACTCCACTTTGACCCACCAACTGTGTCTTCAGGATACACGCAACAATTCACATGTCCTTATAGACCAGGGATGGTGAATCTATGGCACGTGTGCCAAAGGTGGCACGCAAAGAGCTTTCGCCTGGAACATGACATGCTCCCTGCCCCCCCACTTCCCCCTCCGCTGGACCAGCCATGAGGAATTTGTGGAGGGGGGAGTGTCATGTGCCAGGCCGACCCTGCCGTCGCCATCCTCATCACCATTGCCGTCGCCGCCATTGCCCCTGCCCCCTGCTGGCCACGCCCCCACCTCCACCACCCCGCCGCCATCACTGATGCCATCCCTGCCCCTCCCGCTGCCACCACCAATGACCCTGACCCCGTCGCCCTGTCGCCCTTGCTGCCCTCACCCTCACCTTCGCGCCCCCGCTGCCGCTGATCCCGATCCCCCCGCTGCCGCCGTCCCCATCACCACTGCCCTTGCCACCGACCCCACCTCTGCCATCCCTGCTCCTCCGCCACCACCGCCACCGATGACCCTGACCCTGCTGCCCATCACCCTTGCTGCCCTCACCCTCACCCTTGCCCCCACCCCTGCCCCCCACTGCCGCCGATCCTGACCCCCCACCACCTCCAACCCCATTGCCTTTGCTGCCCCTTCTACCACCACCCTGCCACCGCCATCCCTACCTCTCCCACTGCCGCCGATGACCCTGACCCCGCTGCCCCGTCGCCCTTGCTGCCTTCGCCCCCTGCCCCCCACTGCTGCCGATCTCGCCCCCCCCACTGCCGCCACCGTCCCCATCACCAAATTTGGGCACTCAGTGCCAAAAAGGTTCACCATCCCTGTTATAGACAGTGTCTTGCCATCTCTGTTTTGGCTGCCCACATGGCCACCAGCCATTGATTTTCAGATGCTATGCAGCTTGGGTGACAGTGAAAGGAACTGCTTTGAGGACTACATGACCATTTTGTGCAAAAATTACTCTTTTTTCCAGTAATCAGACTACCTGATTGCTAGTATGTCCCAGAGCAACCTATCTGCACCGTTTAGAGACCCTATCATGTTTTTATATTTATGTACACAAAGTATTGCAGCCATGTATTGGCATGGAAATCGCAGCCTAGCTGCTTTGGACTCTTTCCTGTAAGCCCCCCCCCCAAATTTGGAAAGTTTTAGGGGCCAGGGGGCTGGGTTATTAAGCTCCAAAGGGGGTGCCCCTAGGAAAAAATCTTTCTAAATGATTGAATAGGGATTTGAAAGCCAAGATGCAGCAGCACTAATCACTCGCCTGGGGAGGGGGCTATTGTGATTTCTGGATTCAATAAGAAAGATTGTTTTCCTACGGGCACCCCCTTTGGAAATTAATAAGTCCGCCCCCTGACCCCCCAAACCTTTCCAAAATTCAGAGGCTTACAGGGAAGAGCTGGAGCACCCCTGCCATTGATTCCTCTAGGACAAATAGTTTCATTTCTAGAGGAAAAGTGGCATTTCATTTCATTTTGTGATGAAATGCATCCTACCATTTTGTTACGTAATGAAATGATGAAACAGCATTTTGTTTTTTGTTCCATGCCCATCTCTAGTAGTAGCAGCAGTAGCAGCAGCAGCAGCAGTAGAAGTAGTGAGTACCATAGCAATGAAAGTGTCTACCATAGCAGTGAAATGCTATATGAAAAGTTCCCTGCACATACAAATATGAACATGGAGAGCCCAATCTTATTCATATTTTGTATACTGATTCTGGGTAGGTGAAAATTTTCCCCTCCCAGAAGACCAACTATATTTTGAAGCAGCGCAGTCCTGGAACAGGATTGTCAATTATCTGCTGTTTATTTATTTATTCATGAGAAGGGATTTAATCTACACCCCTCCTCATAAAAATAACCTCCGGTGAAAACATCTAAACCTTAAAATAATTTAATTTTGTTTCAAAGTTTTATCAATGTGATGGGATGATCCAGTGTTAGTGGTTCTGTGATTTGCTACCATAGAGAATAGCTTTGGCAATGGCCAGCAGCATTGCCAAAACTGAAGTGAACCTTTCCTGCATTGGTTGTTGTTACTGCAGGAAATGCCTGGGATGTTTCAGTCACTGATATTAGCAAAGTGGGTTATCTAGGAGTATTGGCATGTTTTCAAGAGCTGTTGCTGTCAGACAGACAAAGAAGTGGGATTTAGGACTTTCAAAAATCTTTTGAATGGTTTGCACAGCTACAGTGCCTAGTTAGCTGGTCTTCCTTTTTATTAAGTTGGGTTTATTTCACGAAGCCTTATTTCCCATTGGGTGATCTTTGTCCTTTGAACTGTCAATTTAACCAGGCTTTTGGGGAGGTCTACAAAGAGTGGTGACTGTGGTGTTTGAGCTGTGTCTGAGGGCATTTGTCAGCATTCCCTTTGACCTGTGGCCCAGCATGTTTGGATAATACTCTTCATATTGTATTCAGACTCTTTCATTCTTAATATGTCTTGCTATCTCCTAGATCTCTTCAATTTTCAATATAAACAAATATTATCTAACTACTGTAGTCTGTTAGGGTTTACCATGATGCTTTCCCAGAAAACCCCGTTTCCCTTCAGTATTGAAAATTGGAGGTGTATTCTGTAGGAGTCTGCCTCCTGCCTGTATTAATGGAGGTTTATAGAAGCCTTTACGATTCCTATGGTAACCCAGTAGAAAGGCTGTTACCATGGGGACTAGTCAAGCCTATATAAATCTTCTGTCTTCATTAGAGTATCTTTGAGAGGGAATGCTTTAACAGTTAGCAGGCTGGAATAGCTAACAATAATCACTTCTATGGTGGAGCATCTATTCTTTCCTACTGTTGGAAATGGATGCATCTTACCCACTTTCCAAATGTAATAATTTTTCAAAATCTTTGTGATGCCTATGGAGCTTTAAAACAAATCAGATGCTGTTAAGCCACATGTCTCTTAGCAAAATATGTAGCCAATTAAGACCACCACTCATTTCAGATAGGTCCCGATATGAAGGTGTTGACTGAAAAATATGTCCATGAGATGAAGGAACAAGAAGTGCTTTCCAAGTGGAACCCGTTTACTACGTACCTAGGGGATGAGTTTTCAAACTCTTAAGGCAGGTGCACCTTTGAGTCTGTTTCTTTGTTATTAGATGTTTGACTCATTTCTTATTTTATATTGCCTAAACCCTAAACATAAAAACTTGCTTAATCAACATGAGCTGTATGTTGCTGCCCACAAATATTACTTGACTTTACAGACCTTGCATGGAAATGTTTGCTTCCTTCCTTCCTTGACCATTTGTTTGTTTTTGTTTTTGTTTGTTTACTGCTGTTGTCTCAGTGCTAGACTCCCAAGCAAATTATAAAGCCATTTTATAAGCAATACAAAAAAGTTACAAATATTAAAATACTGTGAAATCATTGGCATTAAAACACTATTACAATCAAACCATCTCAGTAAAAATACTACAGACAATTTAATTAAAAACTAAAGAAAACCAGTACATCCAAGAAAAACTGTGGCAGTAATAGAAAATAAGATATCAAAGCCACCCTGAATAAACAAAACTTGATCTGGTAACAGTGGAAGGAAGACAGACAGGGGTCCAGGGATGATGTCCTTGGAAAGGGACTCTCAAAGTCTTGGAATTAGAGATGGGCACGACTAGGGAAAATGACGTTTTCGAGTTGTCGTGTGTCGGAGGCAGTCCGTTTCGGCTCGTTTCCGTTTTTCGTGAAATTTCGCAAAAATTAGTCAGTTCGTTTTTTCGTTTTTTCATTGTCATTAGTACTGATTTGGGGGGGGTAGCGGGCTCCTGGAGGGAGCTGCAGGAGTCAGCCAGAGCCACAAGTGACGGACTGGCAGACTCTTTGCACCCGCTGTGTCTCACGTACTTGCATGTAGTGCAATGCAAGTAGATCTGGCTTAGGGTTAAGACGGGTTAGCGCAAGGGCTAGGGTTAGGCTAGTTACGGGTGAGGTTAGGGTGAGTATTGGGGTGCACCTCTGGGTGCCTCTCTGACCCACTTAGAAGGACAGTGTACTGGCATATGGGTTAGGCTTAGGCTTAGGGTTCGGGTTTGGGCTATGATTAGTGGGCTGTTTATGCCCGATTGGCACATCCCAGAAGTCTCTGTGGTCAACCTGGCCAAGTGGCCATGCGATTGGTGGAAAATTTGCATGATCCACTCCCATGGGCGAGCCCATCATTGCAAATGTGCAGGTGTAAAAAAATAAAATAAAATAAAATCAACTGAGACTTTTTTTTGCAAGAAAAACCCACTGCTGCTACTGTAAAAATTCAAGCATTTAAAATAGCTAATTTTTGCATATTTCTGTGGTGCTTTGTTGGGGTTTTGGGCAACGATTTCAAAAAAAATATTGTGGTCGCCATTTTGGATCCCCCGCACTGCATGGCAAATGGATGTGCCCTCCCAGCCTGGTACAGTCAGCAAAACCTCGCCATGCGATTGGTGGAATGGCTCCAAAACTTTTCATGGTCCACTCCCATGGGCGAGCCCATCATTGTGAATGTGCAGGTGTAAAAAATAAAATAAAATAAAATAAAATAAAATAAAATCAACTGAGACTTTTTTTTGCAAGAAAAACCCACTGCTGCTACTGTAAAAATTCAAGCATTTAAAATAGCTAATTTTCGCATGTTTCTGTGGTGCTTTGGTGGGGTTTTGGGCAACGATTTCAAAAAAAAATTGCGGTCGCCATTTTGGATCCCCCGCACTGCATGGCAAATGGATGCGCCCTCCCAGCCTGGTACCAGCAGCGCAGCAGTAGCAATAGCCAAGGAGAGGGGGGCGGGGAAACCCCCCCCCAAATAAAACACCCTTCTGGCCTGGTAGGTGCCCTCAGACAGTTTTCGCCTACTTTTAGGGCCGGGAATCGGTTTTTTTTTAACTTTTAAAAACTTTTTTTCTGTGCCGCTTGGCATTGCGCGATCGCCGCGATGCAAGTAACGAGCATGACAAATCAGACCAAAATTGTTCGTTCGTCGGTTCGAGCTCGAAGTCTGGCGGAGTAATTCCCGTTACCGTTTCCGTAGAGTAACGGATACGAGTAACGGAGACGGAAACGGGAATACCGCTAAGTCGTGCCCATCTCTACTTGGAATAACTTCAGTGAAAGCCTTCTCTTGTGTGCTTACAAGAAACAAAATACTCCAAGGGTATCAGAGCTGAGGGAGGCCTCTCCTACAAATCTCAAAGTTTGGGCAGACATGAATGGGAGAATACAGTTTTTCAGATAGTTTGGACCCACGTTGCATACAGCTTGGTTGTCATAATCAACATTTAAACTGTGAAGTGAACAGAAATGGACTGGTAGTTAGTGAAGCTGTTGTGCAAGAGGAGTTATACATTGCATTTCACTTGCTACAGTCAGCAGTCTAGCTGAAGTGTTTTTGGACTAGATGGTGGGGTGTAAAAGTCAAGTCAAACTCGAGTCAGACATCTCCAGTAATGGTTGCAATAAACACTAAAGCTGCTAAATGCATATTGGTTGGGGGAATGTGAATTCAGTAAAAGGAGCGGCAAGAAGAAGAGGAGGATTCGGAACATTTGTCATTCTCACTTGAGTGCTCATTTCTGAAAACATCTTCCCCTTGTATTTGCATTGCCCGCTCCCTGATGAGAGGTTGAGTCTTTGCAGAAGAAGGAGCTTTACGGAAAGGAGTAAGAGGAGAAAACAACTTGCACAAAAAGTATTTCACAAAATTGGGTCTGGAACAGAAATAAGCTTTGGCCACCTCAAGCCCAGACAAGCAGCAAGGATAGAGTCCTTTGCAAACCCATCATGTTCTGGGCTTTTAACTGAAAATTTCTTGTCAGGACTGGCCCTCCCCAGGCCAGGTCCAACATGGTTCTTCTTGGACCCAGACTCTTCTGAGCCGGGGATGAAAGACATCCTTGTGGACTCAGGCCCTTCTGGGCAAGTAGCAGACAGGTTTCCAGCTAGGTTCAGCTCCTGCAATGAGCCATAGTCCCTAGTCCCATAGGACAACATAGTTTCAAGGTCACCAGGGAGTTACCTCACTCTCAGAGTAAACAAGACCAGCTCCTTCAGAATGTCTCTTAAGGGAAGCTGAAGTGGCTTTGCAGGCAGGAGGGACAATGCCCTTCAGAAGCCAATCCTCCTAGTCTTTGGGTTCTGGCAGAGGGGGCATTTGTGCACACCCCCTCCTGTGTGGCATGGAAAAAGTTCAGGCAGAAACTGCTATGTGGGGTGGCTAGGCATGGAAGCAGAGATCAGGTTGAAGAATCCAGGGCTCACGATAGGTGAGAAGGGGGCCAGCCGTATGCCTGTATTGGACTGTACTGCCAATGACAAAGGACTGTGGGAGTTCTGGTCCAAAACAGATGGAGTGCCAAAGTTTTGCCACCAATGCTCTAGGCCAGTGCAGGGCCGGCGCTAGGTGTTTTTTTTTTTTTTGCGCCTTAGGCGACAGGTGGGAGGGGTGGGCGGGGGGTGCAGGGGGAAGCAGGGGGTGGCGCAGGGGGTGGGGCGGGAAGCAGCCAGGGGTGGGGGTGGGCAGCAGGAGGGAGCGGGGCAGCAGGAGGGTGGCGGTGGCAGGGGGTGGGTTGGCAGGGGCGGGAGATGGCGGGGGATGGCAGGGGGCATGGGGGGCAGATGGCAAAGGGCATGGGATTGGTGGGAGGTGGGGGCGGTGGGTGGGCAGCAACAGACAGCGGGGGGCAGGGGGCAGGGGGCTGGCAGGCGGTGGGGGCACCGCCGCCACTGACCCCCAGCTGGGCACCCACCACCCCATCATCGTGCATCCACTGCGCCCGGGTTCTGCAGGTGGCTGGGCTTATGAAGTGCTGCCAAGGAGGAGGAGGAGGAGGAGGAGGAGGAGGGCGGCTTGCCTAGTGGGGCGAGGAGCAGCCAATCTGGTGAGGCAGATCCCTATCCAGCTCCCCCCCAAGGCCAGGCTCTCGGGCAAGCGGGAGCCACGGACAGCCCACTGCGGGGGGGAACGGCTCTGAGCATGAACAGAGCACCGTACCCCCCCGCCACCCCCATGAGCCTCCTTGTTCCAGGGCAGGGGGTGGACCCCCCCTCTGTATCTCCTCCCCCTCACTTTCTGGCCGCTCAGCCCTTGGCAAGGCATGGGGGCTCGGCCGGCTGTCCCTCCTTCCCTCTCATTCAGGCTTCTGGGGTGACTGGAGTCCGCTGGGGAGAGGGCACCACCTGGCCAGAACGTGCACGCCTTCCCGGACAGCTGGCGGAGCTCGGAGGGCGCGGGAGCTCAGAGCGCGGAGGGTGGCGGGGGGAGGCGGGGGCAGCAGGCTTGCCAGCACCCCCTCTATTTCGGTGATCTAGGCAACTGCCTAGTTCGCCTTAATGGTAGCGCCGGCTCTGGGGCAGTTTTGGTGAACCTATGGCATGGGTGGACATCTAACATCACCCCTTCACAGCCACCTGTATTTAGGTTAAACTGTTGCATTGGCACTTTGTAAAAAAATTAGTGGGTTTTGAATCACAGTTTGGGCACTCAGTCTCTAAAAGGTTTGCCATGACTGCTCTAGAGTGTAGTTCAAAGTAGTCAGTTCTGAGATTATCAGGACCTTCCCAAGTTATCTATTTCCCCTGATAAGTCAGAACTTGGAAGTGCAGTTGTTCAGATAATACTGTATATGAGCAATGCTAGATTGCTGCAGTCTTGTTGTAGATAATATTGTATATGAGCAACGCCAGATTGCTGCAGAGAACATGGAGGAAGACTTGGCAAACTATGGGTCAAAAAGTAATTGATGCTGGAATTACTTTTGGATTCCCAATACCATCAAAAAGTATTACTTCATGATAGTCAATCTCAGGAGATACTATAATCCAAGATAACTATGAACAGAATGTAGTTCTACCAAGCGATAAGCAGAAGTCCATATACCTTTGTATGACTTGCTCTAGGTAAGCCTGGTCAATATTCTGGATTCTCCCATCAAAAGCCCAACTCAGTCAGGGGTCAGGGTATTTCAACCAACTTGTGTAGGATGAATCAAATCTATTTCCCCCAACTACCAGTGGATTTTATCTGTGAATATTAATGGAGAAGAATGAGGTGGGAAAAACTATTGCCAGGTTTTATCACAATAGAAATATCAACCATCATTGTCTTCAAATTTGTGTACAATGACCAAACAGGTACATCTTGTGGGAACACATGAAAGGGCCTTCTCAGCTGCTGCACCCAGACTCTGGAACTTCCTCCAACTGGAGGTCAGAACTGCCCCATCTCTGCCATCTTTCCAGAAAAAGGCAAAGACCTTTCGCTTCAGGCAAGATTTTCCCGAATGATGGACTACCTGTCTTTATATGAAATCCAGACTTTGTGTTTATAACTACTAATAACTTTGTGTTTATATCTCTCCTTGTGTGATTGCATTGACATTATATTGTCAATTGTTAGTTTTAAAGTTGCCTTCTAGTGTTGTAATATACTCCTCAATTCTCTGTTTCTCAAATTGAAGATGTCTTAATTGTAATGGACTGTATATTGTCTCTCCTTACTGCAAGCCACCTTGGGTCCTTTTCCAAAGAGAAAGGTAGGGTAAAAATACTCAAAAAAAGCTTGCTCTCTTTTCCCACATGATTTATGTCAGGGCTGCCCAACATTGAACAGGCTGAGGTCTACTTTTTCTGGCCCAAAGTGCCTGAGGGCTACTACACTAATACCTCTACATACAAATTTTATTCATTCCAAGCACATGCTTGTAAGTAAAAAAAATTGTAAGTAGAGCAGCGGTTTCCCATAATGAATGCATTGAAATCTGTTCCCTTTGGAACGAATTAATTGATTTTCAATGCATTTCTATGGGAAGGCTGACCATGCACATGCTTCCCTTGCAATCATCTGACCAGTGGGGGGGGGACCAGGGGACCAGGGCATGGCCCCTGAACTGCCCGCTCGGCTGAGACAGTGGGCTGGCAGACCCAGAACTTTGCTGGGGCAGTGGTGGTCCTTGGGATGGGGGAGGGAGGGGTGGAGAACTTATTTCCTCACTTTTTTATTGGTGACCAGCGGGCTACTTTTGAACCCTTCGCGGGCTACAGGTAGCCCGCGGTCTACCTGTTGGGCAGGCCTGATTTATGTCAATCAGGTCCCCCACTATCAGTTTCTGCATGAGTACAACTTTGAACTGCCACTAGCTAGAATTTGGATCTCAGCCATTTCAATGACATTAATACCCCTCTTATTTAAGTTAGAATGTTCATAAAAGTCCATACATGTCTATTCAGAAGTAAGCTCTGCTGAGTTAAATGGGACTTACTCAAAAACAAGAGGATATTGAATTGCAGAATTGGGGCATCTTGTTATTAGAGGTCCTTAGGACACATCCCAGCAAAAACTTTATGCCCACTGTTTGCCAACCACAGAATTTGGCTACTTAGATACCATACTTCTGTTTTCTAGATACAGATATAATAATAATAATAATAATAATAATAATAATAATAATAATAATAATAATAATAATAACAACAACAACAACAACAACAACAACAACAACAACAACAACAACAACAACTTTATTTTTATGTCGCCTTTCTCCCCAAAGGGACCCAACGCGGCTTACAACAAAAATGTACAATAAAAGCAATACAGTATAAAAACAACACACTACCTATAAAATACTATAAAAATACTGTACAATATAATACAATAAGAAACAAGATTAAAAACAATAGTTGCAGCAGAGTATTTAAAAGTCTTAAGACCTCGCTTGAATATTTCAAGGGAGGAGGTAGTTCTTAACTCAAAGGGGAGGGAATTCCATAGTATTGGTGCCACTACTGAGAAGGCCCTATTTCTTGCTGCTGCCCCTCGCAATTCCTTGTGTGGCGGTACCCGTTGAAGGGCCTTCTCCGATGACCAAAGCGGGCGGACTGGATTATATGGAAATAGGCGGACTCTTAGATAACCTGGTCCTGAGCTGTATAGGGCTTTAAAGGTTATAACCAGCACCTTGAATTGGGCCTGGAAACAAATGGGCAGCCAATGTAGTCCCTGGAGAAGCGGCCCAACAGAGTCATACTGCCAAGCTCCAGTAACCACCTGGGCTGCTGCATTCTGTACCAGTTGTAGTTTCTGAACTGTCTTCAAGGACAGCCCCACATAGAACACGTTACAATAATCTAGTCTTGATGTCACCATGGCATGGATCACCGTGGCCAGGTCTGCATGATCCAAGGACAGCTGCAGCTGGTGCCCCAGCTGAAGCTGGGCAAAGGCCCCCCTGGCCACAGCTGCTACCTGGGAGTCCAGGAGCAGCTCTGAATCCAGGAGGATCCCCAAGCTGCGGACCTGCTCCTTCAGAGGAAGTGCAACCCCGTTCAGAGCAGGATGATATTCCAGCACCTGCATCGAAGATTTCCGAACCAGGAGAACCTCTGTCTTGTCCGGTTTTAATTTCAGCTTGTTAGCCCTCATCCAGATCCCCACCGACTCCAGACAGTGCTCCAGGACTTCAACCGCCCCCCTGGAATCTGGGGGAAAGGAGAGGTATAACTGGGTGTCATCAGAATATTGATGGCACCCAACTCCAAATCCCCGGATGACCTTTCCCAGTGGTTTCATGTAAATGTTAAATAGCATCAAGGACAGAATTGAGCCCTGTGGCACCCCACACTTCAAGGGCCAGGGTGCCGAACAGGCACCCCCCAGCACCACCATCTGGGACCGATCCTCCAAGTAGGAGTGGAACCACTGCAGGACAGTGCCTCCAACTCCCAACTCAGCCAATCGTCCCAGAAGGACACCATGGTCAATGGTGTCGAAAGCTGCTGAGAGGTCCAACAGGACCAACGGGGACGCACCCCCCGTCTAGTCTCCGGCATAGGTCATCTACCAAGATGACCAAGGCGGTTTCTGTCCCATAGCCTGGTCGGAAACCTGATTGAAATGGATCTAGATAATCAGCTTCATCCAAAACCCTCTGGAGTTGAGACGCCATCACCCGCTCAATCACCTTGCCCAAGAATGGGATGTTAGAGACTGGCGGGTAATTATCTAATATAGTGGGATACAGGGAGGGCTTTTTTAGGAGGGGTCTAACCACCGCCTGCTTCAAAGCAGGTGGGAGACCCCCCTCCATCAAGGAGGAATTAACCACCCTCCCCTGTTCATGACAACACATACACACAGCCCATCTACTTATTGGCTACTGTTCTGGGAGTCTGAAGTTCAGTCTTAAAATTAAAAACAACAACTTGACATGTCTTGATGTGCTATAAATTAGTAAATGTGCATAAGCAAATACCCTAGCATTATATCATCCTGAGTTTATGGAAGGCTGATATACATGCCTGAAAGCATTTGGTGAGGGAGAAGGGTGAGGGGGTACTGGTTCTTACTTTTCTTGGTGATGACATTTGTTTTTCAAGATGATTCAATTAGGAGGTATGTCAGCAAAAAGCTTTAATCTTGTTAAACAAAAGCCCCCTATGCTTTTTATTAGCTGCCTACTGGCAATCTCTAGAGAAATGCCTTCTCCCCATCTTGCTCTGCTGCAAGGGATATGTCAGAACAAATCTTGCAGTAACAACTTGCATTAACTGCTTGATGTGGGTCTTCGCACAGACGTCAAATAGGGTTGTTTAATTAGTGTTTGAGACATGAAGTGATACAGTGCACCTCAAAACCGATTGTGCTGTATTGACCTTTGCACATAAACTCTAAATAAAGATGCATTTGTTGAAACATCACAAATTGAATTACTAAAATTAGCTAAAATATATACCCTGATCCATTTAAGGCCAGGGGTCCTCAAACTTTTTAAACAGGGGGCTAGTTCACTGTCCCTCAGACACTGTTGGGGGCTGGACTATACAGTATGACCATGGTATCTGCTGATTCACCATCTGCAGATTCAGTTATCCGCGGAGAGCGAGCGGCGGTGCAAGGGCCCAGGCCCGACCTGCAAAATTGGAGGCAGAGGAGGAGGAGGCTGCATGGCTAGGGAATGCCTGCCTGCCTGAGAAGGAAAAGATGGGGATGGAGAGGAAGGGAGAGGAAGGCAGCAGCACGCAGGCTAACAGAAGTGTCTGCTTCCCCCCACCCTGTCCACTGCAGCCTGTCCCATGCCCCCATCTCGCCATAGCCATTGCTGCCAGGCATCAGCAGGACTAAGCCCTCCATGCAGCTCTCACTGGGATGCCCTCTCCTCCTCCTCCTCATCATCTCTCTCATCTCCCCCACCGCATCCGCTCCAGCCTCTTCCATGCCCCCATCTCGCCATAGCCATTGCTGCCAGGCAACAGCAGGACTCAGCCCTCCATGCGGCTCTTGCCAGGCTGCCCTCTCCTCCTCCTTCTCCTCCATCTTCTCCGGGGTACTCCTCCATTGAGCATCTGTGATCCTGGGCACTTATTTTTCACCTATGTAGAGTTCACTGGTTTATGTATCATAATCTTATTTCACTGACTTGGAGAAAAAGAACACATTTCACATCTCAATGAGATGCAGTGATGACCAACTGTGCACCCTTCTGCTGACCTGCCAGATACATTGTTCTGTTTCTTCCAAATATTTATATGCATCATCCAAACCAATTCCTTTTTGTTCCAAAAACTTACAACATTAAATAGCAAATGGTTACATCTGAAAGATAGTAAGCATGAATACGGAAAGCGCTTAGTAGCAGTCAACTAGCTCTCCCACCATTAATGCAACCCAGCATTTTAAAATGAAAGACAAAGAGATCCACATTAAAAACCATCATGTACAAGCAGCATGCGCCAGAATCTTAGGACCCCCCTTGACTGAGACAAGCTATTTAGTCTCTACCCAGGCAATAAATTAACTGCAGCTAACTGGTACCAAAGCCTAAAGACTGTCAAAGCTCTGTGGATTTGAAATAGGTGACTTCTCAGCCTGGTAAAATATGCTGTGAGATCTCACTTACCAAAACATTTGTTTAGGCTATTGGAGTTTACACAAAAATATGGCTCTAGATAGAAAACAATAAAAATGAATCCTTCCTTAACTTTAATGAGGCTAACTTTAATGAGGCTAACACTGAGATAACGGCATAGCTACTAAAACTAAAATACACGTTAATATTCTCTGTGTTTATATTTGGCCTAAGCTAACAGGCTTCACTACTTCTAAAATCCATTGCACAGCATAAACACTAAGTGACAGCTTGTTGTCCATACTATTTCTGCAGTGCATACACATACTAGTAAACAGGACAATATAATTATTTATCTTTAATTAAAAACCCTTTCCCCTGCTGTGTACAAAGTACAAAAGTACATTAAAAGCAAACCAAATCTACAAAGTCATGTCACTATATGGAAGGGACTTTTCCGGGAAAGTGACACAGGGCCTTTTGAAATTTAACAACAACTACACAAACAGTGGGAAAATGAAAATGAATCAATTTTAAAGTTGCAACCCAGAAGCAGAGTTTCCCTTGATTAATTTTAGATATGGGCACCAAATGAATAATGAAACACTGTTTCATCATTTTGTTACGTAACAAATCAATTCATTACAAAACAAAACGGTAGACTGTGTTTAATGAAGAAACAAAGTGAACTGCCATTTTTTGCTCTAAAAATGAAACATTTTGGCCTAGAGGCACAAAATTTGATGGGTAGCTTCCTTTGGATGCGCCCCATTTAAGCCCTCCAGATTTGGAAAGGTTTGAGGTTCAGGGGGTCAAGTTATTCAACTTCAAAGTGGGTCCCCCAGGAAAAAAATCATTATTAATTGGAAAGTTATGTACTCAAAAATAGTGATCGATCCCAGGCATCTAACAGCATGGAAATTACAGTGGAGTTTCCTCAAGCTCCTCTCTGTAAGCCCCCTAAATTTGGAGAGCTTTAGGGTTCAGGGTGCTGAGTTATTCAACTCCAAAATGGATCCCCCAGGAATCCATTTGTAATGGATCCATTTTTATTTTTTTAAGGAGAGGTTTGGTTTTGATTTGATTTCTCTTTTGCATTCATTTCTTTGTGGGAGGACGAGGAGGACAGATCATTGCTACTCTGCTGTGCTTGCTGAAGTTGTTGTTATTTTAAAGAAAGAGAGAGATGAGTAGTAGTGGGTAGAGATGGGCACAAAACAAAACAAATGACATGCTGCTTCGTTGTTTTGTTATGTAACAAATTGCTTCATTATTAAATGAAATGAATGAAACCATGTTGGCACAAAACAAACTGAACTGGGTTTTTTTTCAGTTTGGAAACTGAACTGGGGGAGTTTCCTTGGAATCGGCCCTGTAAGCTCCCCAAATTTGGAGTGGTTTGGGGTTCAGTGTTTTGGACAGTAAGGGTATCAGAGACTTCTTTTTTTCCTCCTATCCCCTTTAAAGTTTATACAATCACCCTTCCACACACATTGCGTTCTCCCCCACATACACCAGTACCACTTCCCCACAGTGTATTCTTCATTCATTTATCATACCCCCCCAACATTATTCTTTGTACAGTACAGTACAGTACACAAATGGTTAGTAAAAAAAATTAAAAATGAATATGGGCACTCCTAGCAAAATAAAAATCCAGAGGACCTTGTTCTTCTCTGTAGGCAGCAGGCCCACTGCTGGCACTGCTGCTGCAGTTGCCAGTTCCACCAGTTTATCCCAGCAGCATTCATCGAGGCATAGGGTTGAGGCAGGTGCAGGTCCATCATGCAGTGTGGGCACCACAACACAGGTCAGGGCAGTCACGTGATCTTCTCCTGGACCTGAACCACTCCTGTATCTTAAGGAATCACAGGGGGTGGTCTTGGCTGGAGAAGGAGATGATGATGATGATGATGATGATGATGATGATGATGATGATGATGATGATGATGATGATGATGATGATGATGAGCAGCAGCAGCAGCAGCAGCAGCAGCAGGCAGCAGGAGGAGGAGGAGGAAAATACATCCTCTATGCCTTCCTCTGCTGCTCATACACCCCTAATACTGCCATCTTCTCCCAGTCCAAATCAAGGACCATCCATTCATCCCAGGGTGACAGTGGCATTGAAAGCCAGCAGTGCCAGCAAACAGCAGCATTCAGCAGCCTTGGAGCTCCTTGTGGGAGCATTTTTCCTCCAAGGAGGAAGACTCGAGGCTGGCAACATGCCGGGTTTTCAAGGTGGTGGTGCACAGGGGCAGTGATCCCAGGGACCTGTCCTCAAGTGCCGCCCAATAACAATTGGGGGAAACTTCCAAGGAGTACCCACTACCCTGTTTCTCTTACTGGTGCTGGAGATGGCTTGAATGGCTTTAAATACAATAGCAACAAACCCCTCCATGTCAATTCTAATGCTCACACTGTCTGAACTATTGTAAATGAATTCAATTCCAATAATATGGAAGCCCTAGCAATTTACAGATTAAGAAGGAAAACTTTGGGTTGATGTGCATTTACTTATACTGTACAGTATATCATATAGCTAGTGGAAAATAATGTAAATCAGACTAATCCAACCTTGGAGCATTTCCTACATTGTCAGTGTAGTAGAATCCCCATATTATATCCGACAGGCCCCCAATTCCGCCTATCTGCAATCAGCAAATTAAGAAAGAATATGGTGGGCTGTAGGGGTGGGTACCCATGACATCCTTCCTCACCACCACCAGCAGTAGCTATTGTTGTATCCTAAATGGAATTAAAAATATATTTCAGAGGGCTAGCCCCCCTGAATTCGCCGGATCCCACAAAGACCAATAAGGCATCCAACGCGAGAGAAATCCGAGGAAGTACTGAGTTTATTGGAACCAATAAAAGCAGTAGGTGGACACCCGCCTTCCAACCGGGCTAAGATGTCCGACCCTGGACACACGAGGAGCTCCAACTTTTATTGATTTTTACGCCCCCCTCCCCTCCCTGGGTGGCGCCAACCCAGAGATTGGCTGAGGGTAGTTTCAAATGACCCAATTAGGATGATCCAGGGGTTGGCCGAGGGTGGCCCTGGGTGGCCCCTGGCCGGCCGAAACCAGGTGCCCATGCAAATGTTAATGAATCCGAGTGTTCCTTGATTGAACCATCCGGATAACACAATGGAGAAGGGAAACAAGGCATTGTCCTTTGGGTGTAGGTAAACTGAAGGAATCAGTGAATCAATAGTGAGTGAGAGGAGATCATTGTCAGAGTCAATGGGGGCAAGAAGAACTGATGGGATTACTTAGGTGTGTCTGGACAGTCATAAGAACTTAAGAACATAAGAGCATAAGTCCTTTATAGGTGTAGCAATGTAACAATGGAATGCTTCCCCAGGCGCTGATAACATCTGGGTCTGCGTGACAGGGATGTTGATCCTTCAAGGAGCAGCTGCAGATGTACATGCTGGAAATCCTGGAAATGATGGAGTTTTCTGGATGATTCTGCCAGCTTTGCAAAGTCACCATGATGAATGGTCTTCCTCCTGCCACCATTTCCCCTTGCCCCAGATGGTAGAGTGTAGAGATCAGAGAGTAGGGTAGGCACACGTATAAGCACATGCAGGGTAGGTGGATGGGTGGATAAGAGGAGTCATAAAGGGAAGAGAAGAGCAGAAGAGAAAAAGGAAAAGGAAGGGGGGTCAAGGAAAAGAGGGCACCCTTTTGGGTTGAGAGCTTATGCCAGGCAAGGGCAGTGGGGCTAGGTCCTAGATGGTAGGGAAGCCCCTGATCCATGAGAATGATGGTTAATAGTCATTCTCCTTGCTGGCCAGAGCAGGGAGTAGATAATCTCTCAACTTGGGATCTATCCTGCCTAAGTTGTGTCTCTGGCTGCAGTTTATGAGACTTGAAAAATGGGCAAGGGGGGCAGAGGAAGGGTTAAAGCAGTGAGGCAAAGCAAGGGTTAAAGAGGAGGCAGAAGGGGCTAGGTGACAAGGCTGGGGTTTTAGGGGAAGAGGAGCGAAAGACAGGTTGAGGAGGAAAGGTAGGAAAGGGTTAACAAGACATGAAAGGGTTAATTTGGAGTCTCGGCTATGAGCCAGTTGACTTATCGAATTTTCGGAAAAAGGGGTAGTGGACTACCTTCATAGAAGAGTATGGGAACGGAGAAGTTCCCATAGGAAAGCGTTGAGACAGAAAGGGGAGAAGAAGGAACGGAGGGGTGGGCTACTGCCATAGAGAAGCCTGACCGAGGAGAGACACAAACCGCATGGAACTGTGCCTCGGTTGGGGAATAGTGAGATGGGTCGGTCTCTGGTTTACCTTCCCCAGGAAAGGTTGGTCTACTTTCATAAAGAAAGCTTGACCAAGGGAAGGCATGAGACTTGTGGAACGATGAGGCGGTAGGGAAGGTGGATTCATCCCGGAGAAATTGTTTCGGTTCTTTTTTGGAGGGGCAGTCTACCTAGCCAATTCAGCGGATTAAGGGTTCCCCGCTGCGCCCTCGTCCGGCCGTAATTAATTTGACAGTGATTGATGGACGAGGGTGCTGATTGGTCAAAGCGCGCAGGAGAGCTTATCTCACTTCCCTGCAGCTTTACAGAGTCCCTGCGGTGATTAACTACCGCAGGAGGCCAGATACAAAGTAAACTTTTAAAGTATGTGCGAATTTGAGTCTTCCGCTTGCCAAATCCTCGGCTCGCAAGGCTTCTCCAGCCGCAGCAAGAGGCGGCTTGTATTTTGCCTGATATCTCGGGAACGGTTGGGAGTTTTTGGACGCGGGAAAAAGTGTGGTGCTTATGACAGTGTGAGGGCCATTTGGGCGGTACTGGCGGGTCTTGGAACCAGTCTGGTTGTTTGTAAATTTTATTTTCCATCATGACTTCACACTATTTTATTAAGAGACATAGGCTTGTGAAACCAGAAGGACACCAAGGGTTATCATGTCCAACCAAGGTCCTCTCAAATTTTCAGCCCTGCTGTGTGAGGGTCTGTTCCCTGTGCGTGCATGCCTCCCCTCCTCTCCCGTGCATACCCTTCCCCACATGGATTCTATCAGAACTGGAATAAAAATGTCATAGAGGGTGAGCAAGGGAGGAAAAGCCCAGCACAGAGGGAGGCAGAGTTGTGTTCTCTTGCCTTTGAGGGAACCTTGTGTCCAACCCAGTATGACCTATTGCTATCATTTCAGTTCTTCATTACATTTTCTCATGTGGGCTATGGGTGGCATCCCAAGCTGTTTTTGCAGCCTTGACTCGATTTATTTCTCTGGTTTTCTTCAAACAAAAGGTGTGTGTGAATTGCCACTTCTAGAAGCCTTTAGAAGAAGTGATTTGCCTTTTTAAATAGGTTCTGTGACTCCCCAAGCCATATTTAGCATTTGAAAAATGCATTTTTTCTTAACCAAGAGGCCCCCTCCCCCCATTTTATGCAGCTGTTGGGAGAATCCTGGGATCAGAAAACTGGCCTCTAGACCTGCTGAAGTTACCCATCTGGGCCCATCAGAAAAGAAAAAAGAACCAGGTCTTGTTTGGGACATCTATGCCAAAAGCTATTAAAATCCTTAAGGAGCAGTGCACTCCCTCTAGCAAGCAAAAGAATAATCACCTTTCCTCTTTGAATTCAATTGCAAGGAGTTGTCTTATCCACCATGGTCTTCTCTAAACAAAATCAGGATTCATAGATTTAAGTTATAAAAGCTACAATTAATCTGTGTAATGGCTTGGATAAATATCCATTTGGTGGCACTTATAATTGGCTTGTACAGAGAAGATAAAAAATGATTGATTGTTTTGAAAATGTTTCTTTAATTAAAGTGAAATTACCATGGAAGGAAGCCATTGTTGTTTGTGGGCCCTTTTCCCAAAACACACAAGGAAATTGTATGGATGGACTCAACATGAATAAGTTCCACAGCCAGCAAGTGTCCACAACACAGTAACATGACAAACAGGTGAAGCACAATATTTATAAATGCCTCATGAAACAGGCACCACATCCTTGACCAGGAAAGGAGAATTAATATACTGTACAGGCAGGACAGATACAAGCCAGGGAAATCAATAGCCAGACTGTTCCTGCTCTCAGAGGGGGCCAGAGAGAAAACCGGGGGTGTCTGAGCATCCTTGCATCATCATTACCCCCATAACTGTGGACATGACAGTTTTATTTGTTACAGGCAACTTTACCAGTAGAAGCTATGGCTTAGCAGCTCAGGCTCCAATCAGCTGCAAACAGCTGTTAACCATCAGCAGGTTTTCTTTTGCCTTGCCTTCCTGTTCCATAAGCTTGATTTTCTCACTGACACTGATCAGAGGAAATCTGTCAGAACCAATAAACTCAGCTTCTCAATTCCTCATGAGCCCTGCACAGTGACACTCAATCACCACATCTATTGCTGACTGGATTCTAAGGCTAACTACATGGCCGAAGTTTCCTTCTCTGTGGCAACATATGGAACAGATTGTATTTACTGTGAGGTATTTTGTAATCACAACAGCAAACACTTTTAAAAATAAACCATTCTAGTCTTGCGCACACTCAATAATCTTTTCTCTAACCCCAAATTCAAAGAGGTACCAAAAAAATGAAGCAGTTATTTCATGCATGCTATTTTATAAATAAATTGTATTTGCTGCAGGAGGGGCCTTTCTTCCTAATGGAAATGGCAGCTGAGGGGAAGGGATTGTACAAGCGCTTGTATAGATGTTTTTTTTTTAAATTGGCATCCACACAATCACTACGCATGAATAATATTTCACTGCTTTTGCCCTGTACACACAAAGAAGAGTTTGTAACAATATTAAGCCTCCCTGGTTTCAGCTGCTCTTCATAAGTCTGGATCCAATCCAATAGTGGTTAAAGTCCTCATATATTTCCTTCATCTTTTTTAAAGATTTCTTGATTGTAGTGTATCCTTGCTACCACTACACTAAAATACGTAAACCTTGTCTTCAACTGTGCTTAAATTCAAAATGAAGTAGCTGCACATTGTTAAAGAATATGATTGCATTAAAGTCATTTACAATGACCACATCCAGCCAGCTTTGGTAAATAACATTTAAAAATAAGTTGTCATGATAGTTATATTTTTAAAAGTAATTATTTACTTCCTCATATCACAAAAGTGATTTTAATCGCTGCCTTGTTGGTTATACATAAGGCATTGCAAACAACCAGTCACTGGCCTCTGGTACAAAGCACACCCCTTTTCCTCCTGACCATTGCAATGCTACAAGACCCACAACACAGCAGGAGGAGGCAGGAGGAGCGCATGAACCATATGGGAGATCCTGTCTTGATCACTTAGTAAGAGAATAAAAAGAACAATAAAAGTTAGGTGCAGTTACACAACAGGAGGAGTATCATTTTCCCCTCTTGTGCTGCTGCACAGATAATGTGACTTAGTTTTATATCAGTTCTAGAAAAGGGAATTAATTATAGGTATAATTGCTTATTTGTAAGTGTTTTATAACTAGTTACTTGTAATATCCAATCCAGCTTGTGTGTGTGTGTGTTACATATAGAAGCATAATGCTACTCATTTTATTTAGAGGACAATTAAATACCATCACATCCACTCCTCCATGAGAAAGGCCAGGCAGTAAAATACTCAGTGTATGTAACTCCTAAAAGGTGCCAGAGCTCTCTCAGGAGATGGATACACACTCCTAACCTAAATCTTGCTTAGCACATATGTGTTTCTGATACACAGTGCATGGACTCAGTTTGGGCTGCCAAAGGACAGTAGGAGATTTCTGCCAGGAGAATGCAATTTATTCAAATTAATCAACCCCAAATCCCAAGCAGTGCTGAGACAATTTAAACTCACATAGTTTGGGTGGAGATTGCATTATATCAATCCATACTGCCATTACATCAGATTGCTCCTGATTAACTTGGTGATTCAACCATCAAACTGCAGTAACAGAAAGTCAGGCAATATCCATATTCACTTGTTCTGTATAACAGTGCTTCCCAATCTGGAGTTCCCAGATGTTCTTGGACTACAGCTCCCAGAAATCCTGGCCAATACAGATAGTGGTGAAGGCTTCTGGGAGTTTTAGTCTAAGAACATCTGGGGAAGCAAGTTTGGGAGCCACTACTATATAAGTGTTACCAAAATATGCAAGGAGAGGAGGTTTATGTATCCGTGGACACTTTATGCATGTTTCTGAACCTGGGTTTTCCAAGCAAGACTTTCCACACATACAAGAGATCCTCTCAGACATTATTCACTTGAAACAGGGATAGAGATGCAGAAGTACTTACCACTCTCTTTACTTCATGTTTTAATTAGCCATTGTGTCAGAGCTGGCCCAATCAACCCGATCCTCTTTGGCTCTCTCGCTTCGTGTGGCCACACCTAGAGAGGCCCGTAGGGTAGCAACCCGCAAACGGGCTTTCTCGGTGGCCGGCGCAGAGTTGTGGAACAAACTTCCCAGTGCGATACACCAGGCTCCCTCACTGGCAGCCTTCAAGAAAGCCCTTAAAACCTGGCTGTTCAGGGATGCCTTTGGCGATTGCTAGGATTGTACCAAGGTGTTTTTTTTTTTTTCTTATTGTCACATTTTATGCCTCTTGCCTAATACTTCCTATATTTTTTACTGATGTTCTTTTAACCTTTTTGTGTGACCCGCCCAGAGTTCCCTTCAGGAAATGGGAGCAGTATAAAAATGCATAAATAAATAAATAAATAAATAAATAAATTTTAAATTTTTGCTAACACATCAGCAATACTTTGAAAATGGCTTTTTTAAAAAGCCCTTTCAGTGCATTGCTGATGTGCTGTGTCAGCAACAAATAATGTAAAAAGAAAAGGAAAACCTCTCCCTTCTCTTCCACAGGTGAGCAGGAAGGAAGCTTTCAATTTCTCAGGATTGTTGAACAGGTTGAGCAAAGTATGGAGGAGGAGACAGGAGGGGAAGTTTTGGTTTGATATTTTTCCATTTAAGGGTCTCACTTGTGCTAAGCAGGGTCACAAGGTGCATCGTGTTCAATCCTTGCATGTGAATGCAAAGCTGATCCCAGATGATATATCACATGTCAAAGTGACCTTATTTAACACAATCTCAACGAAATCCAGGCTGGAATAATTGGGCTATCTAGCTGCACCTCCTGTCTCCCTAATACTAATGCTAATTTACTATTGCTTAACAAAAAAATCACCGAAATCTCAATAGCACGTTATTGGTTACTAAGAGGTGCTGGTTGCACTCCAAGACTTAAACCTCTTTGCATGATAAAGATGTGTCCAGGAATTCAACCAGTACCTCCTCAATGAGCAGCAATTTACTGTCATGACTTAGGTTTCCCTTATTCACAAACAAAAATACTATAAGCAGTGAAATTTTGGTGTTCATTTCTCAGACACTACAGAGCACTTCCCTCCACCCCCTTCTTCCTTCTCCTGCCCTTCCTGCCACTGCTGTGCGAAACAGCGCAGGAAACTGATTGGTCAATTGTGTTTCTCAAAGCTGGAAAGCCAATAGACCAAACATTGCTGGCCTATGTGTGAGATTAAGCCAAGTCTCTGTTGTGTGAGAGAAGCCTTTTTACCAGCTGTTCTTCCTTCAACTGTTGCAACTAGAGATCGGCACAACTTAGCGGTATTCCCATTTCCGTTTCCGTTACTCGTATCCGTTACTCTACGGAAACGGTAACGGGAATTACTCCGCCAGAATTCGAGCTCGAACCGACGAACGAACAATTTGGTCTGATTTGTCGTGCTCGTTACTTGCATCGCGGCGATCGCGCAATGCCAAGCGGCACAGAAAAAAAGTCTCCTAAGAAATCTATATGTGGGACAAGCAGCAACCGTCAGAACTGGATATGGAACAACTGGCTGGTTTAGAATTGGGAAAGGAGTACGACAAGGCTGTATACTGTCACCTTGCCTATTTAACTTATATACAGAGTACATCATGAGAAAGGGAGATCTGCCGGAATTAAGATCGCCAGAAGAAATATCAAGAACCTCAGATACACAGATGATACTACTCTGATAGCAGAAAGAACCTCTTAATGAGGGCGAAAGAAGAGAATGAAAAAAATGGGCTGAAGCTCAACATCAAAAAAACTAAGATCATGGCCACCGGTCCCATCACCTCCTGGCAAATAGAAGGGGAAGAAATGGAGGCAATGGCAGAATTTATTTTCTTCGGCTCCTTGATCACTGCAGATGGCGACTGCAGCAACAAAATAAAAAGACACCTGCTTCTTGGGAGGAAAGCAATGGCAAACCTAGATAGCATCCTAAAGAGCAGAGACATCACTTTGCCAACTAAGGTCAGGATGGTTAAAGCTATGGTTTTTCCAGTAGTGATGTATGGAAGTGAGAGCTGGACTATAAAGAAGGCTGACCGCCGTAGAATTGATGCTTTTGAGCTGTGGTGCTGGAGGAGAGTCTTGAGAGTCCCCTGGACCGCAAGGAGATCAAACCTATCCATCCTGAAAGAAATCAACCCCGAATGTTCACTGGAAGGACAGATTTTGAAGCTGAGGCTCCAGTACTTTGGCCACCTCATGAGAAGAGAGGACTCATTGGAAAAGTCCCTGATGCTGGGAAAAATCGAAGGCAAAAGGAAAAGAGGACGACAGAGAATGAGATGTTTGGATGGTGTCATCAATGCAACCAAAATGAATTTGACAAAACTCCAGGAGGGAGTGGAGAATAGGAAGGCCTGGTGAGCTCTGGTCCATGGGGTCACAAAGAGTTGGACATGACAGAACGACTGAACAACAAGAACAACAAATTTGGTTAGATCTGGGAACCAAAGTTGTGGGAAGTACACGTTTGATTTTGCCATGATGGGGGCAATTCACCCACACTGTCCTTCCACAGACAAACCTGGTGGAATTTGAATGCACAACTACTGTCCATGATTTATGATACTTGGCAATTACTCTTCAGTTCCACAGGTTGTGCTTAATAGGTTAAGCTGGTTGAAAGCTTCAGGACCAAGCTGGTAGTCAAGCAGACAGCAGTTCCATATTCTGGTGTCAGTAGATGGCAGTCAACTCCTCTGCACTCCCTTAAAACACAGAAGTTGTAAGAGAGCCTCAAGTCACACTGAAGCCTGTAAGGACTCATTGATAAGACAAGCTTTCCTCACTTCTGCCTTGCTGCAGAAAGGTCCCAAACAACAATCCAAAGAATAGTCACTCCATACAAGCTAGATGGAGGCTCCTTAGGAAAGCCTTCTAGCTCCAATATGTCTGTAAATACAACATGACAGGAAATTTCTCTGTAGAAAAGCATAGCCATTCCCACAGTGGAGGCCCCTGTAGTGTTAGGCTTGTAGCACTGTCAGATACATTCCTATCAAAGAACCATGAGAGAGGAAGAGAATCCTTGTTCAAAAAAGCATCAGCTTGAAACTTGGGATGTCTTGCTTGTGTATCATTTGATTTCCCTGCACTTGAGGGCTGAATTGAACTCAGGCGACAGAACGAGTTGAAAAACATTACACTTGAGATAATGTGAAAGCTCTTGTCTGTGGCATCAGCTCTTCCGATGCCCCCATTCATGCATGCAAGTCATCTCTTGAAGTTGCGGCTAGCAGCTCAAGGAAGAGAACAAGGGGGAAATGGCTTAGATTTATAACAAACTGAATCATGTCATGGTTGAGGCTCTGGTGCTGGGGGGGGGCATCTGAAAACACTCTTTTTGGGTACATTTTTGAATTGGTGCTTTACTCCTGAAGTGTTTGTGCTATCAGAGTATATTTCATACTCGATACATTGTATTTCAAATTTAAATTACCATAGGAGATTATAGTTTAAATTGGTATTAGGATGGTTTTTATAGTATACAGTGGAGCCTTGTATAACAAACAGCTTGTATAACATAAAATTTGTACAATATAAAAAATTCTGGAGATAGGGGAAATTTGCTTAACATAATCGTCTATGGGGAAAATCCGTACAACATAAAAATGGGATCACTCCATTTTCAATGCATTCCTATGGGAATTTGTATAAAGGAAAATTTGCTTAACATAATTTCATTTGGAACGAATTAATTCTTTTATACAAGGTACCACTGTACTCCTTTTCTCTCTTTTTGTGAGCAGTGTGATTTCTTTGTTGTGCAACAGCACAACACACATAAAAAGAGCTTAGGGTAACCATAAAATCCTGCTAGCTTTTGAAAGGGAAAGGAAATTCATAGAATCATAGAATCATAGAGTTGGAAGAGACCTCAAGGGCCATCCAGTCCAACCCCTGCCATGCAGGAACCCCCATCACAGTACGTATTTCCAACAGATGGCCATCCAGCCTCTGCTTAAAAACCTCCAAAGAAGGAGACTCCAGCACCCTCCATGGCAGCATATTCCACTGCCAAACAGCTCTAACCATCATGTTCTTCCTAATGTTCAAATGGAATCTCTTTTCCTATAGTTTGAAACCATTGCCCCGAGTCCTAGTCTCTGAAGCCATGGGAAACAAACCTGTTCCCTCTTCAATATGACATCCTTTCAAATATTTAAACATAGCTATCATATCCCCTCAGGTTTCTTTTTGAAAGTCTAAACATTCCCAGCTCCCAAAGCCATTCCTTGTAAGACATTTCTTTGAGACCTTCAACCATCCTGGTTGCCCTCCTTTGTACCTGCTTGAGGTTCACATCCTTTTTTAAATTGAATGATAGAATCATAGATTTGGAAGAGACCTCAAGGGCCATCTAGTCCAACCCGCTGCCATGCAGGAACCCCATCACAATATTTCCGACAGATGGCCATCCAGCCTCTGCTTAAAAACCTCCAAGGAAGGAGACTCCACCACCCTCTGCGGCAGCATATTCCACTGCCAAATAGCTTTAACCGTCATGAAGTTCTTCCTAATGTTCAAATGGAATCTCTTTTCCTGTAGTTTGAAACCATTGCCCCAAGTCCTAGTTTCTGAAGCCATGGAAAACAAACCTGTTCCCTCTTCAATATGACATCCTTTCAAATATTTAAACATAGCTATCATATCCCCTCTCAGTCTTCTTTTTTAGAGGCTAAAATCATTCCCAGTTCCCTAAGCCGTTCCTCATAAGACATTTCCTCCAGACCCTCAACCATCCTGGTCGCCCTCCTCTGCACGCACTCGAGGTTGTCAACATCCCTTTTAAATTGAGGCGCACAGAACTGGACACAGTACTCCAGGTGGGAGCAGAATAGAGTGGTACTATCACTTCCCTTGATCTAGACACTATGGTTCTGTTGATACAACCAAGAATCAAATTGGCTTTCCTGGCTGCCGCATCACACTGCTGACTCATGTTCAATTTGTGGTCCACCAAGATTCCCAAATCCCTTTCACAGGTACTATTCTCCAGCCATGTATACCACATCCTATATCTGTGCAATTCATTCTTTTTACCTAGATGTAGCACCGTACATTTCCCCCTGTTGAAATCCATTCCGTTAGGTTTGGCCCAGCACTCTAATATGTCAAGGTCTTTTTGAATTTTCATCCTATCCTCTAGGGAATTAGCAACCCCTCCCAATTTGGTATCATCTGCAAATTTAATTAGCATACTTTCTATTCCTTCCTCCAAGACCTTAAATAAAAATATTGAATAGCACTGGACCCAGAACAGAACCCTGGGGCACCCCACTGGTCACGTCTCTCCAAGCTGAAGAGAGGCCATTTATGGTCACCCTTTGGGTACAATCAGTCAACCAATTACAAATCCACTTAACAGCAGCATTATCTATCCCACTTTCTACTAACTTCTTAGCAAGAATATCTTGGGGAACCTCATCAAAGGCCTTACTGAAGTCCAGGTAAGCAATGTCCACAGCATTCCCCTCATCCACCAGGCCTGTAATTCTATCAAAGAAACAGATCAAATTAGTCTGGCATGACTTGTTTTTAAGAAACCCGTGTTGACTTCTTGTACAGTAAACCCCGTCTATTGCAGGGGTTAGGAACCGGACCTGACCCGTGATAATTGAAAATCCGCAATATACGGATTCAGGTCAGGTCAGGCCTGAGGGACAGCGGCATGGGATGTTTAAAATGTATTTATTCAATGGAGCCAAGTGCTTGGCTCCATTGCTTAAAGACATTTTAAACATCATGTGCTGCTTCTCCCACCCCCCACCCCTGGGTACAGGGGAGTGGTGCGTGATGCCTCATTGAAGGCAAGCCCCAGGCTTCAGCTGATTGGCACTGGGGGGAGAAAAACCTTCTGTTTCCCCACCCCAGTGCCAATCAGCTGGAGCCTGTGGCTTGGGGAAGGGGGGGAAGGTTTTAAAAGTCCAGGCTTTTAAAACCTTTTTTCCCTCCCTCAAGCCCCGGGCCTCAGCTGATTGGCTCTGGGGTGAGGGAGAAAAACCTTTCAGTGTATTTATTTATTTATTTATTTATTTATTTATTTATTTATTTATTTATTTATTTTTGCATTTATATACCGCTCCCATTTCCCAAAGGGAACTCTGGGTGGTTCACACAAAAGATAAAAACAGGACATCAATTTAAAAATGTAAAAATTTCTAGGTAAGAGGTGTAAAACTAAGGAATGAAAATAAAAAAATAAACCTTGATACAACCCTAGCAATTGCTGAAGGCATCCCTGAATAGCCAGGTCTTAACTGCTCTTCTAAAGGACACCAGCGAAGGAGCCTAGCGTATCTCGCTCAGCAATGAGTTCCAAAGTGCTGGGCCAGCCACCAAGAAGGCCCGTTTGCGAGTAGCCACCCTACGGGCCTCCTTAGGGGTGGCAATCTGGAGCGAGAGAGCCATAGAGGATCGGGTGAGTCAGGCCAGCTCTGATCGTAGGGAAATACGCTCTGCCAGATAATCAAGACCCAAGCCATGGACAGTTTTGTAAACCAAAACCAACACCTTGAACCTTATTTGGGAGGCAACGGGCAACCAGTGCAGGTGAGCCAGAATGGGGGTGATGCGGTCAAACCTGCCCGTACCAACCACCAACCTGGCAGCCACATTCTTTACCCTCTGCAGTTGCCGAACAAGGGTCAAGGGAAGCCCCATGTAGAGAGCGTTACAATAGTCTACCCTCAACATGACCAGCAGCTGCACCACTGTCCTCAGGGAGTCCCCATCAAGGTACAGGCAAATCTGGGCGATTAACCTAAGATGGTAAAAGGCCGACCTGGTCACGGCTGGTTGACCTAGTGTACCATAGTAAAGCAAAGTGTTCTGTTTATGTACCACCCCATACCACTTCAAGTGGTGTCTGGGCGGTTTACAGTTTTTAATTACAGTAATCAGGTACACATTTCCTCTCCCAGCAAGCTGGGTACTCATTTTTACTGGCCTCGGAAGGATGGAAGGCTGAGTCAACCATGAGCCTGCTACCTGGGATTGAACCCCAGGTTGTGAGCACAGTTTTACCTGCAGTACAGGCATTTAGTCACTGTGCCAGTGTGGTCCCGTGATACAGCGGGACTGCAGTATCTGAACTGCGAAATGGTGGGGGGCCACTGTAATGACAGCATTATTTGTTAAATAATTACAGACTTCATGTTTAATAATCTTCTCTAGGATCTTTCCTGGAATTGAAGTCAAGCTGACTGGGCAGTAATAATTTGGGTCCTCTTTTTTCCCCTTTTTGAAGATGGTTGGTAACCCCTAAGCTTTCCCAAAACCTAAATTGCTTGGATGGCCTTGGTGACAGGCCCTGCTGCTAAATACCAGATTTGTCAAGGGGAAAACAGTAGCCATCCAAGCCTTGGTCCTGGGTGAGCAGGCCAACCTAACCCAAGATTTGGCTGGATGAGGATGGGAGTGTCATTCTCACTTGAATTTGTTCACCAGGGTTCTCTATGAAGCAGCAGGCCTGACCTTTGGGGCACAATGATGTGGAGTTTTGTCAGGAGTGGCTCAAGACCCCATGCCCTCCATGACAACTGTAGATCCATCCCCCACCCATGTTGTAGGCCACACTTTAGACTTGGTTTTCTGCTGGTGATCTTGGTGTGGATGAACATTCTGTAGTTCCATTGTCATGGATGCTGGATGTTGATCGTAATCTAGTGGGGTTTAGACTCACCAGAACTCTGAGCCTCTGCAGGGGTGGGAGATTGATTAAGACAATCCATCATAGGAGGTTTATGGATCCAAATGGTTTCCAGATGACTCTTGGGGAGTTTCCTGTTGCTATGGTACAGGATTCTGTTGAAACCCAGGTTGATCTCTGGAATGGAGAAGTGGCCTCAGCTGACACAATCACTTCTAAGCACCCCCTCCCTCAAAGTAGAGCCAAGCCGGTCCCCTAATTTGCTGAGGAGCTGGTGGTGATGAGACTGGTCTTGCAAAACTGGACTGAATTTGACTGAACACAGGCTGGAGCCCATTGAAAGACCCATAGCAGTGGTGGCAGCAAAGAAGTCATTGTGAAGCTCTTCTGAGTGGTCAAAGGCCTGTTACACCGTGATCCACAGAAAGGTCATGCTAGCTGCTTGATAGCTTGCTGAGAAAATTTTCACAGCACTTTCCACTTGCAGGCAAAATTTCTCAGATCTACTCTGACGAATGCTATGTGAATATAAGTCCTGTAGATGCAACTCTGGCCCTTGCATCTACTGTGTTGATACATAGGTTTCACCTTTTTGCAGCCTGATAATGTGAACAGGATCCTAGAGGTTGAGGTTAAAGTTACTACTTGTTTGCTAAACTCTTGTGCATCCTGACTTATAAAAGCTGCCAGAGAGGGACTGGCTGAGTTGGTTCAAGATAAGGTAAATGCTTCCTTGCTGAAGGGTAGGATCACAGCATGCTTAAAGGAGGCAACAGTAAGACCACTATTGAAACAACCCTCTTTGGATCCCACAGTATTTGATAATTAATGCCCAGTCTCTAATATCTCATTCTTGGACAATGTGCTGGAGCAGTTTTTGGCTTTTGAGCTTCAGAAGTTCAGACTATATACAGTTAATTCATTTTGGTCTGGCTTCAATCTTGGTTATCATATGGAATCTGCTTTGGTCACCTTGGTGTGACACAGTTTCATCTTTTTCTTGGCTAAAGTCAGCATGTGCTGTTAGCAGTAGAGATGGGCATGAAACGATTTTTTTCATTTTGTTATTTGTTATTTGTTTCATTATGGAACAAAACAAATAATGAACGGACCCATCAAAGAAAATGAAATGAAATGAAACGGAAATTTCCGTTTCGTTCGCTTTGCTTTTCATTTTCCCATAGGAATGCATTGAAGCCACCACTGATCAGCTGTAGCATGGGGCTTCAGCGGAATGGGGGAGTTTTAAAAGCCCACCCTTTCCCGCTCCCAATTGGGCACCATCGAGTTGGGGGGGGGATTAAAAATTGTGCTGACCAAGCCCACAGGCCAGCTGGTTGGCATGAGTTAAAAAAGATTTTAAAAAATTAAAAATTAAAATGCGCCAATCTGGCCCATGGGCCAGCTGGTTGGTGCAGGTTTTATATATGTAGTTTTATAAAAGTTATGAAAAATAAAAATTTGAAAAATGAAAAATGAAACAAGTGAACAATGAAATGCATTTTTTTAAAAATTGTTTTGTTCTAAATGAAACAAAACAATAAAAAATGGCCCTTTTTCGAGTAACCACCTTACGGGTCTCCTTAGGGGTGGTGACACGGAGCGAGAGAGCCATAGAGGATCGGGTGGGTCGGGCCAGCTCTAATCGTCGGGAAATACTCTCTGCCAGATAATCAGGACCCAAGCCATTATTATTATTATTATTATTATTATTATTATTATTATTATTATTATTATTATTATTATTATTATTATTATTATTATTATTATTATTATTATTATGCACTAAATAATCAGTCAGAGTGATTTTTTTGGGCAGCAGCTGATGATGTGATCTACAGTTTCATCCTTTTCTTTGCACAATCGAAATTTACTATCTTTTGATTATTTATCAATTTTCACCTTTATTGCATTTGTTCTTAAGGCTTGATCTTGAGCTGCCATGATTAGTCCTTCAGTTTCTTTCTTCAATGCTGCTTTTCTTAACCAAAGCCATGTTTGTTCTTGATTATTGTTCTTCATGGTCTTAATGAGGATGATTCCTCGCTCCTCCTGAGGAACAGGGCCTTGGTCACGAGGTTGATGGCTGGTATACAGAGTAGACTGCTTCCACTCTGCAGGGACAGGGTCTACCAGCTGGCATGCCTGTGTGATCCTTGCATCAAGGACTCTCTGGCTACCAGCCTTGAGGATCTTGAGGGATGGATGGATGTAGCCAGAGATGCAAGGATACCAGGTCGAGGCAGGGGAGGACTCATCCCAGGAGTCCTCCGTATCTAGGTGTGCCAGCCTCAGGCCAAGTAGTAAGCCGGTTTTGGGTGGAGAGGCCGGCAGAGGAGCAGTACTCTGCAATGATCATGGTCCGGGAATACATGGCTGAGCCACTCCAGTCCTCCAAAGCAGATCCCCTCCATTACTGGGCCAGTAAGTCAGAGATCTGGCCCCAGTTGTCCCTGTTGGCTATGAACCTGCTTTCCGTTCCCTCCCACCAGCGTCCAGAATGAGCGAGTGTTCTCACAACCTGGGGATATTTTGAGACCTCACCACTCACACCATTGTGGAAGGATTGGCATTGTGGAAGGATTGGCCTTTATAAGGTTCAACCTTACTGTGTTGGGGTTCCCCTCCCCCAAACTGTAGTCTGCCTGCCTGCCTGCCTGCCTGCCTGCCTGCCTGCTTCAGTGTGTTTCAGGGTCTGTAGTGGCCAAATTTCTCGAAGGCCTGCTTTGGCCAAACGGGGGGGGGCGTGTCCACTCTCACTGTGTTTCAGGGTCTGTAATAGCCCAGTGTTTTCGAGGCTTGCCTTAGCCATAAGGGAGGGGGTGTCCCATCCACCCCAAACCTCTCCAACTTGGGAGTGCTTAAAGGGGAGAGCTTGAGAAAGTTCCACTGCAATTTCCATGCTGCTGGATATCTGGGATCAATATTTTCATATACTTTTAAAATTACAGCTTTGAATGTAGAGTATTACTGCCTCTGTCCCAAATCAGTTTGGGATTCAGCCAGATCTGATGCACACCCTCAAAGAAAGGGGGGGGGGTGTTCAAGCCCAAGCAGTTTTTTTTTCATGCAGCACTAAGGAGTGATTTTCTCTCCTTATGGAATCTATTAAATACTTACATGAGCAGATTAGGGTAGACCAGGTTTTGTAAATTCCCACCCTTCTACATACAGTTCTGCATTTTGATCACTGCTGGGCAAAAATCTAGGCTTCAGTGTTGACTTTTAATTCCCTATATCTGAATCACAGTAAGCGAAACTAAGCCCACCCTTCCAAGGATGTCTCCAAAATTTTTGTTATTGGGAGAAACATTTACAATTATGATCCAGGGGGCAGAGCTCACAGACTCTTCCTCCTCACCCCCTCCTTTTAAAAGATAATTTTGTTGTATAACAGCATATTTCTTAACATAGCTGGAGAGCATTTCATAATAGTGCTCATTCATTATAGTTTGTTTAAAAAAAAACATGCACACACAAAACACCAAAGCCCTCCATTCTTACATCATTTCAATGAGTGTTTCAGAACTGAATGGCAATCATGAGACTGCCAGCCTACACATGGAGGAAGTGGTTTCCTCGGGCTTGCCAGATTAAAGAATGACATCACATTATCTTCGTCAATGCTGATTCCAATTCTTCGATAACAGGCAAATATGGAAAATGGCATTCTTGTGTCATATGGTCAGGCCTTGTTTTTCAATCCTTGTTTGTTTAACGTACGAACTCTAAGAATGAAACTTGTCCTCTTGGGAAATCCTGCAGTTACCGACAGCCCAAATCCAAGTCTGGGGTGTCAAAGAAACTGAAGAATGCTCCCTGTTCTCCCTCCAGAATGCTGATTCACAGCTTCTGCCTGGAAGAAAGAGAGGCAACTAGTGATGGGCTTCTGTCTTTTGCCATGCCATTAGGATATATACAAGAGAGAGAGAAGTTGCCCACCTCTCCCTTACGGCACATGACTGACATTTCTGCTTAATAACAACATCCTGCATGTCTAAACCCAAGGTCGTGGCTTCTTTTATGGAGTCATTCCATCTCATGTTTAATCATCCTCTCTTTTCCTGCTGCCTTCAACTTTTCCCAGCATTATTGTCTTTCCCAGTGATTTTTTTTTTTTTTGCCTTCTGGTGATGGCGTCAGAATCAGAATCTGGGACCACAGGCCAGGCCTTCATGACATCAGAAATGTGGGAAGGATTTAGAAGGCAGCTTACAACTGCTTCTTCTGGGACAGCTGAGTTTGGAAGTGGACATTAAATTAGGTGGAACCAGATGAACAGACCTAGATTCTGGGTTAAAAAAAAATAGCAGGCCAAGTAATATGGCAATCTAGAACAAGGTAGAAACATTTTTTGTGCAAAATGCTTCTAGCAACTACAGTACAGTAGTTGTTACCATTCCCCTAAAGCAGTGTTTTTCAACCTTTTTTGGGCCAAGGCACACTTGTTTCATGAAAAAAATCACGAGGCACACCACCATTAGAAAATGTTAAAAAATGCATAGGAATGCATTGAAACTGGATTTAATCTGTTCCAATGTGGTGTTAGTTGTTTTTGGGCGACGGGGGGGGCGGGCGGCGGACCCCGTGCAGGTGCCAGGTAAGGGTGCCCCTCCCCGGCTCACCCCCCCTCCGTGTCTGCCGCCCCTCCTCTCCCCTCCCTCCCTCCCTCTTTCCCCGGGCGGCCGCAGGTGGTCGGGCGGAGGTGGCCGCAGGGGTGGGGGGAGGGAGTGGGGTGTGCTGCTTGGCCTGGGGCGGGACCATGGCCGGAATCCCCCCTGCTCGCCTCCTGCCAGAGCTCTGGAGGCAGCCAGCCAGCAGGAGGGCACAGCAGCAGCTGGCTTTGTTCCGAGGGGCTCGGGGCGGAGGGGATGGCCGGACCCCACCAGCCAGCTGCCCCGGCACTGCTCTTACCCAGGCAACATCCTGTGGAGGGGAGTTCCGCAGGTGGAGCGGGAGCTTCGCCCTCTGAATGGGTGAAGAGCCTCCGCCTCGTTCCCAGCCAGGCCTCCGGTTCTGCGGCTCGGGGGTGGGGGCGGCGGCGGGGGCGAGGAGACCTGGGGCGCTAGGACCACGCGGCGCCCAGAGTCATCCTTCGCCTTCGGCTGAGCCGCAGCGGCGGGAGCAGCATCGCTCGCCGCCTGGGCCGCCCCGGCAGCAGCAGCAGCAAAAGCAGCAGCAGTAGCCTCGCCTGAGCAACGCCGCCCTGCTGGGAGGAATGCCAGCATCTGCGGCGGCGGCCTGCCGCCCCTCCCCTCCCCTCCCCTCTTTTCCCGACCTCCCCGCGTCCGCTTCCCGGGCGGCCGCAGGTGGTGGGTGGAGGTGGCCGTGGGGGGGAGGGGTGCGATGCGCCGCTTGGCCTGGGGCGGTGGGCTTGGGCGGGACAGCGCTGGGAATTCCCCCCTCCTCGCCTCTTGCTGGAACCCCGGAGGCGGCCGGCAGGCAGGAGGGTGCACCGGCGGGAGGAAAAGGCGGCCTGCCGCCGCTCCTCTCCCCTCCCCTCTTTCCCCGCGTCCTCTTCCCGGGTGGCCGCGGCCGCAGGTGCTGGGTGGAGGTGGCTGGAGGGCGCACCGGCGGCCGACTTTGTTCCCCCCCAACCAAAAAATGACCATTAAGGGCCGCCGAGGGGTGCGCATGCCCGCTCCTACCTGGCTCGGCCTCGCGGGTCTCCCGGCTCTCTCTCGCTCTCCAGTCAGACTCCTCCTCCTCCTCCTTCTCCTTTTGTTTTCTCCTTCCCCGCCCACGGCCAGCCTTTCCTTGGCGTGCAAAGCAAAGCACGCCAGGAAAGGTAGTCCGCTCTCCTCCCCAGGACTGCGTCTCAGACATGGGGAGGAACTACACAACCGCTGCCTTGCTGGTGTGGGAAGAATTTTTCCGCGGCACACCAGCCAAGGTCCCACGGCACAAAAGTGTGCCACGGAACAGCGGTTGAAAAATGCTGCTCTAGCCAATGAGGTCTCCAGAGCTTTTGCACCATTGACAGTCCAGCCTTGCACACGAACACCTTTATGATTCACCAGCTGGGAAGAGTGGAGATGAGCACCCAGGCTTTAAAGCCACCTCAGACATGAAAATCCAAGTGCTTGCCATGCAATTTTTTCCTCTCTCTACTTGGAGAACTGACAAATCATGGCAGTTTCACTGGACTGCAGCCAGTAGTATGAGACATGTCAACCCTGTTGTTGTTGTTGTTGTTGTTGTTGTTGTTGTTGTTGCTGCTGCTGCTGCTGCTGCTGCTGCTGCTGCTGCTGCTGTGCTGCTGTTGTGGTTGTCATTGTCATCATCATTGTTGTTGTTTTATTTTCTTCAAGCGCTAGAGCACCAACCCGACCACCCTTGGGGCCGGGTCAGCACTCTTTTTTATTTTATTTTATTTTATTTTATTTTATTTTATTTTATTTTATTTTATTGCTTTTAAAAGTCTCCAGCAGGGGGTTTTGAGGTGCTGGCCCCTGGGGCTGGGTCGGCGCTGGTTCTTTTTTTTTTATTTTTTTTTTATTTTAGAGCACCGACCTGGCCACCCCTGGGGCTGGGTCAGTGCTCCTTTTTTAAAAATAATGAATTGGGCGGGTTAAAAGTCCCTGGGGGCTTTTTGAGGTGCTGGCTTGGGGCCAGGAGGACTGTGACCACGAGGACAAGGTAGGAGTTGTAACAAAAAATGAAGCGAATATAACGGAAATTTCCAGTTCGTTTCATTTCATTTTTCTTTGATGGGTTGGTTTGTTATTCATTTCATTAGCTAACAAAACGAATAATGAATAATGAAACAAATTAAATGTTCATTTCATGCCCATCTCTATATCAAATTTGTAATGGGATCTAGCCACATGAATATGATGGTATTGCTCTCTCATTCTCTAAAACATACAACCCCTCTCAAGATATTAAGCTGTGCATCCTAGAAGAGTGTGTCAACTTTATTAGCTAAAATTGTTAGAAATACTTATTGTTTTGTGCATTTGTGTAGCAGTACTGCTCTCATTGTAGCCAATGAAATGGGTCTGTATTCTGGTATTGATATCAAGGTATGAAATCACTTGGTTTTAAGCAAAAACAGAGGAAGTGGAAGTGGAAGGGTGAGGAAGTCTCCGCCCACGAAACATGCCGGCCGCTTGATTTCGGAGCTCTGCATGGAGACATGAAAAGCTTTAAAATTTACTGTCTAAAGTCCTTGGAGCCGTGAGTAATTCCTTAAATCCTTTGGGGTCGACAGGAAAAGCAATATATATTTCTTTGAGAGTTAGATAAGCCTGATTTATTAAGACCTAGCTACTTTCGGTTTTGACTGTCTGAGTAGCCTGCACAGAGAGAGAGACTGAACTTGCAGCTCCAGAGTGAGATTTCTCATGTGTGATTTTTGTTTGTTTATATGCCTGCCAAAAAGAAAAAGTCTTGTTTTCTAAAGACCTGGGTCAGAAAACCTTCCGACGGCACATATAGCTGTGCAGCTTTGCATCATACTGAACCTGCAGTCGTGCGGGAAGCCGAGGCAGCAGTGGTGACTGATGGGAAAGAGGCAAAAACTACTCCCCCCGTAGATCCAGATTTCATGAAGGAAATGTGACAAATTAAATCAGAACTGGCCAGTCTAATGAGCCTGGGTTTAAAAGATGTGATGCGAAAGATGGATGAACTTTCACGAAAAGTTGATAACACCAAGCAAGATTTATCCCGTGAGATAAAGCAGACACAGGCAGCGGTGGATAATAACTGCCAGAAATTGGAAAATTTGGCAGGGGAGATTAAGAGACTGGATACACGTGTAACAAAAAACGAAGGTGAAATCAACTCTCAAAAACAAGAATTACTGAAAGCCAAAAAGAAACTAACTTATATGGAAGACTACTCTCAAAGACAGAATGTAAAACTGATTAATTTTGTAGTTCAAAAGAGGGGAGAACTAAAACAGGAAGTGATAACATGGTTTAATTCATTTTTATCTCGACAACTTGTAAAAGAAGATATAGAGAGGATTCACTATCTTGGCAACTCAAGAGAAGGAAGTCCAAGACCAATAATAGTCAGATTTGCCTCTTATGTAAACAAAGAACGTCTCATGTCTTCTATAAGGGCAAATCCTGAATTCCTGAAGAGGGGAGATAAAATCGTGCAAGTCTATCAAGACCTTTCCAAAGAAACCTCTGAATGGTGAAAATCGATGAAACCAGTGACAACAATACTACGGAAACATAATTTTCGCTAGTCTTGGGGCCACCCCCTGTTTTTGAAAGTCTGGAAAGGTTCTATTCAACACACAATTTACTCCCTGGAGGAAGGCCAGCACCTTCTGAAAGCATGGAACATTCAAGATGACTCGACTTCTCTTAGTCCAGCTCCTGGGACCTCTGCGGCAACATGAGAATGAAGAACAACAGTTGAAGCTCACCAGTTCATCTCTCTCTTTCTCTCTCCCCCCCTCTCCCTCTCCCTCTCCTTCTTTGTTTCCTTTTTTCTTTCCCTTATTTTTTCTTCTCTATTTCTCCTTTTATTCTCCCCACCCCACCCCACCCACCCTTTCCTTCAGGGGGAGGGGGAGAGAGGGTGGTTTGGAGGGGATAGAATAGTTTTTCTGGGGGAAATTGATATACAGTATCAAGATAACTAAAGAGCTTGAGGGATCTTGGCCGGTTATTGTCCGTGGATGGATTTCCTCCCTCCCATCCCTTGAGGGCACATGCAAAAGTGTATAGTAGCTAGTGGGGTGGGAGAAAAGAACATATCTTTAGGGTGGAGGGTTTGGATTATTTTAGTTGTTTTTTTATTAACTGTAGGTGTTACGTTTTTTTCTGAACAATGGGACCATTCCAGAATATGAATAGAAAAAAAGTTATGCACCAAATGCTAATCATGGGAAAGTTTATAAAATTAGCAACATTGAATGTGAAGGGTCTGGGGTCAATTTTGAAGAGGAAGAGAGTTGAAGCGATGATTAAAAGACATAAAATTGATATTGCTTTTTTGCAAGAAACTCATCAAACAAGAGATGGTGTTAATAAATTAAAAATTCCAAATATCGATATTTATGAAAAAAGTTTTGGCACATCTAAAGCAAGAGGGGTAGCCATCTTAATTTCAAAGAATTGTGAATGTATTGTTGAAAATGTGGTGAAAGATTCAGAAGGCAGATATATAATATTGCAAGTTGTAATGGATAAAGAGCAATATACCTTGGTAAATGTATATGCACCAAATGCTAATCAAAGCAGCTTTTATAATGTCCTTTGGGATCAGATTGAAATTGTTAAAAAGGGGTATTTAATAATAGCTGGAGATTTTAATATGGTGTTAGACACAATTAAAGACAAATCAGTCTGCAAGAAGGAAGACTGGAGGGCTAGACACACAATATTAGCAAAGTTTATAAATATTACAGGATTGAAGGATGTCTGGAGAGAACTCAAAGGAGATGAAATAAAATATACTTTCTACTCACCAGTTCACAAGAGTTATTCTAGGATAGATTTTGTGTTCGTTTCACAAAGTCTAATACCTAAAGTAAATAATACTGAGATTGAGATTATAAAAACATCTGATCACGCTATAATGTCAATCAACATAGCAATAAACAAAAATTATAGAGAAACTAGAAGATGGAGAATGAATCCAAAAAATTTTCAATACCCAGAAGTGCTGGAAAGAGTTAAAAAGATTGGTTGGAAACTTGGGACATTAATGAAAAGGCTGGAGGCAAAATAGGAAACATATGGGACACTTTAAAAGCTGTAGCCAGAAGCTTTATCATAAGAGAAAACTCTAGAATAAAAAAAAATGGAAGAGTTTAATAAAAGAAATTTAGAAAATTTAGTAGCAGATTTAGAATCCCAATTTTTTCCAACAATGATAAGAAGATATTGAGGCAGATTGAAGCAAAAAAGAAGAATTAGACAATTTAGAATTACAACAAGTACAAAGAAATTTACTCTATTTAAAAAGATTTTTTTTTAATATAGTAATAAAAACTCAAAACTTTTAGCCAGATTAGCTCAGAAAAGAAGGGATAAAAACACGATAGGGAATATAAAAGACTCATCGGGTAAGATCTGTATACAAATGAAAGACAAATTAAAAGCTATACAAGATTTTTATCAGTCTCTATACACAGCAAAAAATAAGACCAAGGAAGACATAGAAAAATATATTACTAAAAATCTGAAGAGGGTTTTGGAAGAGGAAGATATGTTGTAAATGGAGAAACCTATTACTGATCAAGAGATAGGTGAGGTAAGAGATAAATTAAAGAATAACAAAACTCCTGGAGTGGATGGTCTGGAACCTGAATTTTATAAACTTTTTAAAGCAGCATTAATACCTAAACTAAAAAAGCTATACAATAAAATATTGGAAGGAGAACAAGTGCCGAGATCCTGGACCCACTCCTTAACAATTTTAATACCTAAACCCAATAAAAACTTAACAGACATTGGATCATATAGACCAATATCCCTATTAAATCAGGATGCTAAGATTTTTACTGCAATTCTGGCTAAAAGAATGAATAAATTTGTAGCTAAATACATTAAAGATGATCAATGTGGTTTTATCAAGGGAAGACAAATGGCAAACATTATAAGAAGAAATTTGAATGTTCTTTATGAAATGGGAAAAAGCACTATCAAAGCAGGCATGCTATCTTTAGATCTTTTTAAAGCTTTTGACTGCATTCAATGGTCTACATTAAAAATTCTGCTAGAAAAATGGGGATTTGGGAAAATTTTTAGGAGTAATAAATCAATTATACTCAGAAGGTACTTCCTCAATAATAGTTAATGATGGAATGACTGAACAAATCACCCTAGGCCGGGGAACTAGAAAAGGATGTCCTCTCTCTCCAGTTCTCTTTTGTATTGTTATAGAACTTTTGGCAAATGCTATAAGGAATGACAAATCCATTAAAGGTGTTGGGAAAGATGGGGTAACCAAAATTAGCCTATTTGCGGATGATGCCCTATTGATAATTTTAGACCCAATAGAGAGTATTCAAAGAGTAAAAATTCATCTAGAAGAATTCGGTGAAATAACTGGATTATGTGTAAATTGGCAAAAATTATAAAGTTTATTGTTTAACTATGGAAGAGAAGAGCTTAAGATAATTGAAAACTTCGGGCTGAAATCTGGAAAAAGTATTAAATATTTAGGACTAGAATTCTATAAGGAGTTTACTAAGACTAAGGAAAAAAATTCAAAATTAAAAGAAGAGATGAAACATAGATTACAAAGTTATATTAAATTGAACTTATCTGGGTTTGGTAGAATAGCATTGGTAAAAATGAAAATATTGCCAAAAATCAATTTTATCTTTAGAATGTTACCCGTTCAGTTTTTAGAAAAGGAACTTAAAACTCTCCAAGACATGATAAACTGGTACTGTAATGGTGGGGAAAAATCAAGAATAAATAAAAGTTTGTGGTATAGATCCCAAAAAGAAGGAGGATTGGGTATACCCAATTTAAGAAATTACTATATAGCTAATCAAATCAGTTGTTTGGGGGAAATTTTATTCAAACCAGAGAAGGTAATATGGTGGGAGCAAGAGTCATTGGATATAAAGGGGGAAATAAATAAATTTTTGTTTAGTGATCTTAAAAACAAGGAAAAGATTGAGAATCCCCTCTTGAATGGTTTAACGACTACATGGAGAACATATAGAAAATTTTTGTCACCCAAGGGCTCCCCACTATGTTTAGTAACAGATCTGGAAAATTTCCCTACAAATTTGAAGCATTATTTAGGGTTATTTAAAGCTAAGAAAATAGCTAGATTAAAAGACTGGATGGCCAAAATTAGAGCAACCCACGACATAAAAAATATTCTGCAATCTAGTGATTTAATATGGATAAACTATATCCAGTTAGAAAAATGGACAAAGAATTGGGTCAGAAGAAACACTCAACATAGAGAATGCACACAGTTCGAACAGTTTTTATTATCCCTTGAATCTGAACAGGATAATATAGAGAAAGGAATAGTACGTAAAATATACAAAATAATACGGGACTCATTGGAAGTGAAGGAGTTAGATTCTGTTACAGAGGTCTGGAAACAAGATCTTAATGTAGAGATAAAAAAGAAGACTGGGCGAAAATCTGGAATATGAGAATCTTGAGATCGTTATTCGATTAGGATAAAAGAAAACTATTTTAAACTGGTTTCTAGATGGTACTTGACACCAATTAGGTTGAATAGAATGAATGCAGAATATTCTAAGATGTGCTGGAAATGTGAAAAAAAGATAGGTACATATATGCATCTCTGGTGGGAATGTGGAATAGTTCAAAAGTTCTGGAAAAGGGTTTTCTTAGAGTTAAGTGACATGATTAGAGTAGATATTGATTGTAATCCAGAGACAGCACTGTTATCATTGTTAACTAGTAAAGATTATGATGCTAACACAAAGGAACTAATAGCAAACCTTATGACAGCCGCTAGATTAATTATAGCAAGAAATTGGAAATCTAAATTAGATCTCAAGATGGAAGATTGGTATGACGAGCTTTGGGATATAGCCATAAACGATAAATTGTCTTGTAGTTTAAAAGTTAAACGAGGAGAAATGAAAAAAGACATCTTTTACGACATTTGGGGGAAATTTATAGACTTTGTATTAGTAGAAGGGAAGGGGAAAGAGCCGACGAATACTTCAAGACAGTTCTGGAGAAGAGGACTTTAAGAAGAATACTAGAACAACAGATGATGGAGTAATAAAGAAGAACTCATGGAAGAACAGGATGGTCCCGGGGGGTGGGGATGCACTTGTATTGTTATTTGTTTGTATGTCTTAAAATTTCAAAAAATCAATTAAAAAAAAGGAAGTGGAAGGGTCCTTGACCTTGACTTGTGTTACACCTAGAGACTCTCTAACACCCTTTAAAAACAAGTGTGTGTTTGTCTCGTTTTGCAGTGGAATTTGAATGCGTCACAGCACATTTGCTTAGAGCCTTTCCTCCCACAACTACTGAGACACTGGAGTCCCTTTGAATTTTCCCCTTGGAACCTAAGGTGGCTCTCAGGAAACTGCTTAAATAATAGGATTTTACTGAAACACTTAGGGGGAAGGGGGAAGAACTAAAGCCTAAATTATTTGTTCCACTGGTAGACTACACTTCTTTTAAAGGAATAAAGGGCTTGGAACCAGATTAGTTTAGAGACTGTCATATTTATTTATTTGATTACTTGTGTATTTAAAATGCTTATATACCACCCCTTTGAATGTCTCAGTGTCCTCAAGTTGACATTAAGAGCAATCCATAAAACTCAAAATAGTAACACAACAATTAAAACAAAGTCCAGTCTAGTGTCTAATGTGACCAACTAATGAAGATGCCAGCTAGTTCTCTTTTGGGAGGGCAATTCTCAGGTGGTGGGCAGTATGGAGAAGAATATTTTCATTACGGCTTCCCAATCCCAATTCGCCTAGGTGGACTGCAACATCCAAGGACGAGCCTCCAAACATGACCTGAGTAATTGAACAAGAACATGGGGATGCATGTGCCCCTCCATATTAATTTCATCACCCCCTTAAGGACCAGTTCCACTGCCGGTTCACCTAGTACCAGAACCACTTTACTGTGAGACACTCTATCCCCAGAGCTGGTGAAGTGTGCAAAGGGGTGGGGCAAGAACCCTATTTAGCAGGGTCTCGCCACCCAGATGGCCTCTTTCATCTTCCTGGCAGGCTATGACTTGAATTTCTCCTCACGGCATGGTGTATGGCCCAAGGAAGGCCTCTGAACATACTAGTGATCCATCTGGGAGGAAACACCCTGGGGCTGCAGATGGGCAAGGCCTTCATCAAGAGCATTGTGCAGGACTTGGATGTCTTACAGGAATGGTGCTCAAGCACCCACGTGGTCTAGTTTATTATCACCCCCAGGAAAGCCTAGAGGGTGGAGTGCAACCCACAGCACATGAATTGCACCCACAGAGGCATTAGCAGAGAAGTCTGCTGTGAGCTGCTAAGGGCCTGGGGCTCAGTGATCAGGCACCGGAGCATTGGGACTGACAAGCCTGACTCATGCCGACACAACGGTGTCCACCTTGGGTCTGTACCTGTACCTGGCTGATATAGAGAGGGGGCTGCAAGCTGCTTTAAGCAGCTTGTAGGGGCGGCATGGGGCATAGCAAGGCTTGCCCATTGCCGTGGTGAGTAGTGTGGGGAACAGAAGCATCTGGTGAGTCACAAAATGGTTAACAAGTTATGCCCCTCCAGCCCCATGCCTCTGCAGATCCTGAGGTCACAGTGCCTGGGTGAGGAGGCCTTTGTAACCCTACAGGGGCTGGGGCTGGCCATATAATGGTGCCTCCACCACCAGGGTTTGGATGGCATAGCTTTGGCCAACTGAGGGGGTGCTGCCCTGGGATGGTGCCCCCTAAGCGCCGTGGAAACTCACCCACCTTGATGATGCCTTTGGGTGAGGTCTCCCAGAGACCTCAGGGCAAATGGTTCCCCGCATTACAGCAGCCCCCTCTCAGCAATATACACGGGTATGTGTTGTATTCAATAAAGCATGGCCCAAGTTCCAACCCAGTATGTTGTCTCGCCTATTCATTTCTCCCTGGGAGGGTAAAGTGGGTGAGACAGGCTGCTATTTTCTGTATGTCCTGTCCATATACTATAGAAGACAGGGAAGTACAAGAGGCCAGCCTCCCCGTCTGCTGCAAAATATGGCAGACAGGGAGGTACAAGAGGGTCTTCATTGCTGTGGCAATGCCCTCAATATGGTAATGCCCTCTGTTTTATACTTGTATGTGAATATGTGTTTTTAAGGCAACTTTTGCCATCTGAGTATTGTTATGCTTGAACCACCTGATGAATTTGCTGTTTGGGCATTTCTACTGCTTCATTGCTAATTGCCTGATTTTAAACTTAAAAAATAAACCAAAAGGGAGAATATCAAATTTAACTAAAGGTGGCAAATGAGGCACTGCTTGGACTGAGAAGCCCATTCGTATGTCTTTCAGCTTCTTAAAAAAAACCCAATGGAAGAACGGGGTTTTGAAGGGTTTGCCTTGCAGGAATCCAGCAATATAATTTATCAAAATACCCCTACCCAATATACACCCAAATAAGAAGAGCATGTGGCACATTTTATTGAAGTCTCTTTCACACATATTTCCAGAATGAGGCAGAGACTGTGGTCTTCCTGGTTGGTTCCCAGGGCAGCATCAAAAGATCACACAGCTGTGACAGACAGCTTCGATTTATTAGTGTCAGACAAATGAAGAAGCTTTCTGGTAAGCCAAAAGAAACACAACATATCAGATACATTAACAGCCTGCAAACATCCACTTTTTGGAACTTTAGAAAGGTAAGGGCTTAGGACTTGACATAAATTAAAAAATGTTTTTGGCATTTGCTATTGCCTCTTTCTCATGGGAAAGTCTTTTACTAATTACAAATGCAAGAGTAGGCAATACCTTTAATAGACCACAAAAGAAATCATAAAATCTGCATAGAATTCTTTCACTAAGATTTTTTTCTTAAATACTGTTGATTTCAAAAAAAAAAACTTTGTTTCTGCTTCCATACAGAAATACAATGTACTCATGCTCATTATGAAAGCAAAAGAAAGTAAGTTAAAGGACTCAACCCAACCCATTAAGTGTTCGGTGTGGTACCAGGATCAACCAGGGTTGGATATCTGGGTCAATGTGCATACCTACCAGCTGTGCCCTTGATGGTGGAAGTGGCATCACATAAAGCATCCATCCAGAGCCTAAAATTACCTGGCTGCATCACTGCCAATGCCAGCATCCATCAGTATGTTTACATCTTGCCCTCGTGTTCCCCCAAAGCATCAGAGGGCCGTTTTGTGAAATGTAACACTGGACTAAGTATCTGATCCAACACTATTCTCCTTTATGTTTTTTCAACTGTTCACCCATGTAACCTGCCATGATTAGCTACATATTTAAATCAAAATGCAAGATAGGCAAAGAGTGGACACTGGATAGGCAGAAATGGCACTGTAGAACTAGGACGTCACTCACTCACTCTTTATTTCAGTCACTGACCAGATAAAATACAAGATACATTCCACATAAAACCAAAACAAAAGTGTATAAAAACAATAAAAGCATGCACACAAGACAAGCATAATACAATGGCATACTCTTTGTATAAAAGGCAGAACAGGTAAAATCTTCGAAGCCCAGTAGGCCCAATAACAGGGTAATCAACTCAATAGGACTAGAATTGTCTCCAGCCAGGGACCATGGCCGTGCTCTAGACCACCTCCAACCCACATCATGAGAAGAGATAAGGATAAATACACAATGGATATTGCCAATCATCTGACCTCGCCACCTGAAGTGGGCAGGGATCAGCGATGCCTCATTGCTGCGGCACAGAATTTGGCCACCACCTCAGTCACATCTGGCTTTTTATCTCCTAGCAGGTGTTGGACACAAAACTCCCTTGGCCTCCCCTGAGTTTGCTGCAAGATAGACTGAAGAAGAGTCCTCCGGATATCCCGATAAAGGGAACACTCCAAGAGGACATGATCAATAGTTTCAATAGTCTCCTCATCACAAGGGCAAACACGTTTATCCACTGGAAGACCCTGGTATCTGCCTTCCAACAATCTGGAGGGCAGAACATTAAATCGAGCTAAGGTGAAGGCTCTCCTGAACTTGGGAATGGTTATATTAGATAGGTAGTTGGCCATTCTAAAGGAACTATTCCTAACTGTGCTGAGTTTATCATGGGCTGCTAGATGTTCTTGTAGTTCTACATCCCAGATTCTCCTTTTAATTGCAGCCTTGGCATTACCAAAACCCATTGCCAAAATAGCCTCTAAGGAAAAACCCAGCTGCAGTAGGTTAACAGTTAGATTCCTTTTCCAAGTTGATTGGAATGTATCCACTAATACTAGGGGTGCCAAGCCAGATGGGGCAAAAATAAGTTTCAGCCAATAGCTGAACATGTGGATCAGGGCACGTGCTTTAATGGAGATTAATCCAGCCTCCAGTCGGAGTGTCGTATTGGGGACACACAAAGGTGTTACAAGAATTCTTCTCAAAAACTTTGTCTGCACCGTCTCCAAAGTAAGTATCTGATCCAACACTATTCTCCTTTATGTTTTTTCAACTGTTCACCCATGTCACCTGCCATGATTAGCTACATATTTAAATCAAAATGCAAGATAGGCAAAGAGTGGGCACTGGATAGGCAGAAATGGCACTGTAGAACTAGGACATCAAGAAGGCCTTTAATTATGACTCCTGTATCATCTTTGTATTCCCTCTTCCGATGGGTATATCACTATAGGAAAAGGGAAACAGTGAACAAGAAATGCTAAGGAAAGAACATAGTATAATTGGTGCATTAATGGTAGATTTGTTAACTGAGGGCCCAACCTCTAAGAAAGACTGCAAACACCAGTTTGTGCATTCCTTCTTCCGAGGGCAGGTATAATCCCATACTTCCATTTTTAAAAAGAGGTGTGGCTTATGCCTCCCTTCCCAAGTTATTACGCCTGTTAGACAGCTCAACTTGGCCCCTATGAATACGTTTGAATTATTTCATGGGTTGTAATCTATAGCATTCCGGAGGCTTCTGTTGAGTTTGGGCTTTTCCCAGAACTTCTTGTTTCAGAGTAATTTAGCTAAAAACTTCTGAGACAAGGGAGAGATCCAGTTTTAGTTTTTTTTATTATTATTATTATAATTATTATTTCAGCTGAGACAGCGAATGGGCGAGTCTCCCCACACATGCAGGAGAGGGAAATCACGCTCTGCCTTCATTATACAATCGTTTACAAAGCCAGTTTGTCTCTTTCACCAATCACAGCATTCCACATCCAGTTTGCATCCCCACCATGGACTCTCCCCATCATTTTCTTATCTGTGTCCTTGCCCCACCTGTGCTTGCCTTTCTCCTTTCACTTTTGTGCAGTCATAAGCATTCCATCAAGGTATAAACATTTTAACAAGGCATAAGCAAAATCAGCATGACTTCACATTGGTTCATTTAACTTTTTACTAACTCCTGAACCTACACTTCTTATAATCTAAAATCAATAGAGGCCCCAGATTTTTTTGGGGGATTGTATTGCATAGACTTAAAAAGAGTGCAAATGCACAAAAAGAGTATAAAGACCTATTTGGTAATAAGCCCTTTTGAACTCAGTGCATTGAACCTAGACTTACTCATGTTCAGGCTTATATCAAGTCAGTTCTGAGTTATGCCAATCAGCTTGAGTTTTTGTAGTATAAAGAAATCAGAAATGCAGTAGGACCCCCGTATCCACTGATTCATTATCCACTGATTCAGTTATCCACGGTTGGCAGGGGGGGAAATTAAATAAATAATTCAGCAGCCGCAAAGCAAGCTACTGTCACAAACAGCAGCTGTAAAGCAAGCTACTGTCACAAAATAGAAGTTTTGGGGATTTTTTGTGTTCTCTCTTATCCACGGTTTTCATTATCCATGGGAAGACCTGGAACCAATTCCCAGCGGATACCGGAATCCTACTGTGATTTACCAGTGAGTTCCAGTGGTACCTTGCACCCCCATGCCAAAGGCAACACCAGTGATAGGAGAGTAAGGCAAATAGCCCATTACTGGGTCAGGGCTATTTCATTCCTGAAATGTTGGAATTAAGTGCCCCCATCCTCATGCACAAGCCACTGACATCAGCCACACTTGCTCCAGGCGATGTTAGCTGGCCTCTTTTCAAGGAGGCACACTAAAATTTGAATTCTTAGCCCAGTGATGGTGAACCTATGGCACAGGTGCCAAAGATGGCACTCGGAGCCCTTTCTGTGGACACCCGACATCGCCTCTTAATAGCCACCTGTACACAGGTTAAATTACTGTATTAGCACTTTGCAAAAAAATTAGTGGGTTTTGAATTGCAGTTTGGGCACTCGGTCTCTAAAAAGTTTGCCATCACTGTCCTAGCCCCTGGATCCATAACTAGGTACTCCAAGCCCCCATACTCAAAGCAGAACCATTTCAAGATTATCATTTTACTTAGGGTACAACTACACAGCAAGGAAAATGCTGATGGATCTGCTGGATCTGCTGTGAATTCCTATGTGGCAAGTTGGGTTTTCTCACGTTAATCTGCTTCAGCCAACCATACAGGAGTCATCGGGGGGGGGGGGGACAAATTGGCATTCTTCTGTCTTACTTGCAGTTGTGAAACATTTGTGTCCTCTCCTTCCTACATGTGATACCTGAGACTCCTTGTTACCCTCTTTCCTTACCCTTCTGTTTCTTTCTTTTCCCATTAAAGATGTGCTGTCCTAGTTCTGGGACACCTAGGTGACCAGAGAGGGAGAAAAAGAGTGGGGAGTCAGCAGAAAGAGTGGGGAGGGAGTTATGAGTCAGTCTTGTTTCCCACTCTACTTCCTCAGGCCTCCTGCAAATCTAGATGGCCAGGATAAAGTGTGACTGTCAAAATGAAAGGTAAAAAAGTGTAATCTTATGGTGCTGCATTAGAATATAGCCACTATCTTGCTTTTCTGTAACCAGCTGGATTTCACTGGAACAAATAAGAAGATTGTTGGCAATGGAATTCCCCTTTTGTATAGCTATATGCCCATGCTTTCTGTGTTTCGGAATAAATGTCATGAGGTCAAAATCATCCGGTTTCTAAATCAAACCTCCTAAGCAGGAACGGCTGCTAAGTTTCTGTAAGCGCTAGCTAAGAAAAACCAGAATGGTGCAAACAGTGGCTCACCTGGTGGAGACATCAAGTCAAATGATGGTTAGCAAAATCACTGAGGTGTGTAAGCTGACAGCCAGGTTTCCAATCTCTATGCATGAATGTGGAGATAACAGGTTTCATGAAACAACTAAGTCATAAATTTTCTTCTATTCAGCAGCCACACTGGGCAGTGTTAAATCCAGCCCAAATGTTCTTTCATTTCCCAGCAACAAATTTGGGTTACATTTGAATGTGAGGGAGTGTGTATCCTGAGACTCAATGATTGGTTGGTTCAGCTTGTCATTCATCCTTCTACACAACATCCTCCTTCAAACCATTTTTACCACTTTCCCGCATGTTTCTTTTTCAGACAGGTTGTTGTATCAGAAGTCTTTCTTGGAGAAGTGCAGATTTTTTTATCAGTTTAATCAGCAGTTTCAACAGCCTGTTTTTGTTTTTTGCAGCTGAAGGCAACTATTAACCGAGGATGTTTTTTTAAACAAAAACAAAAACAACCTTGTGTTTGGTGAGACACTGTCAGTTGCTTTATACTTTCTTCAGCACATCACCCCTAAAAGGCATTAAACGAGGCTTTGGAAATTGAAGACATATCTGCCTATATCTTTTAGACAAAAATATTGGTACAGTACATGAATTCAATTGATAGGCACTGCATTTTAACACATTACTTTGCACAAGTTACCTGACAGTATCCCAAGTCTAGATTTTATAGCTATATAATAACATTACAACGGGCACACATAACTGAGTGCTTTCACAGCCTTGCTGTCCTGTATTGTTAATTGTTAATGTGCAAAATCACAAGTAAAATCTAGATCCAAGACAAGTTTTGCCATGTAGCATGAGCTTTTTCAAGTGGGAACAAAGGGGTCAGGGCACTCCATGAAGCTAGGAATAGTGCAGAGCAGAGGAAAGTTGGCTTCCACCTGGGACAGCATAATGATTTTGGCTGGCACTGCCTGGGACCCTAGATTATATGGTGTAAACCACTTTAAATGAATAATGTTGATGTTGCAACACTATGCACACCTGGTACTAAGCTTCACTGAAGTCAGTGAGACCCACCTCTGAATAAATATGTGTAGAAATGTACTCTTTAAAAAGTTTAAACATAGATTTAGTATCTTATCTTAGTTTTTCCTTTTGTTGTTTCACTTTGGTTTATTATCCTGCCACCACCATTGTGACAAATGTCTAGAGCAGTAATGGCGAACCTTTTAGAGAATGAGTGCCCAAACTGCGATTCAAAACTTACTAATTTTTTGCAAAGTGCCAATACAGCAATTTAACCTGAATACAGGTGGCTGTGAAGGGGCAATGTTGGGTGCCCACAGAAAGGGCTCTCAGTGCCACCTTTGGCACCTGCACCATAGGTTCACCAACACTAGTCTAGGTGAGCCATGTAATTACTTACAGTGAATTCCCTGCTCCATATGGTTTCTGGTAATATTGGTGGGGCCCAGAAGCCATGGCAGAATTCTTCATTCCACATTTTTATTTACTATATTTCTCAGAACTTTTCTGTGCTGTTTCCAACATGTTTGCTGCTATTCTATGTACAAACTTCCATGAACATAAGGAACTGTGGGCTGGGGATATATATGGCATCAACAGATGGGGAATCTGTGTGCAAATTAACGTGTTCTCGTCAATTTTCACTGTGTTTCAGTCTTCCTCTTTTTAATATGCTCTTCTTTCACCCCAACTTTGTTCCTTTTCTCTAAGTCCAAGCTGGAATTTCTAACATAAAAGATGAAGTGACAATTTTACCTGTTCCTAATACACGACACATCATGTAGGAAATCTAAGCTGGAGAAGAAAAGGAAGCATTATAATTATTCCTTCACACAACGGATACTGCAAGACAAAATATATTTGCTGTGTTTTACAGTTATTGCTGTTCAGTATAAAAGGTATACATGTTTTTAATAAGAGGAAATGTTTCATATTCGAGAAATGAAAACATCAAACCCAAACATTTAAAACTGTTATGCAAGAGCTTTGAAGCAAGAGAGGCTAACATTTCATGCTGGACGCTGGTTTATTACTTCTGAATATCTTTGAAACACCCAGTTTATGAGTTGTGAAAACACATGCAGTCAATTTCCACTTCATGAGAATCCAATGATGCTATTGTGCAGCAAGTAAAATCAACATTCTACAAGGAAATTCTAAAAATGGGAGCATCTCAAACAAATAATTATTACTTTGAAACTAGATTGGCATAAAATCTGGCACAGATGTAGCAGAAAATCTTTTCTTGATCTGTGCCCAATTTGGAGAAGTTTGGGCAAAGTGTTTTTGAGATATGATCTTTTTAAAAGTAAAAGTGTTTTACACAGACACACATGCAGAAAAAGGCAGCCCCAAATTTTCCTAAACAAACACACACACACACAAATTCCAATGGAAAATTCTTTCATATATAACTACCCAGTCCTAGAGAATCTAACAAGATGGGCACATGATAAAACATAAAACAAATTGAATCATTTATTTATTTATTTATTTATTTATTTATTTATTTATTTGTTTGTTTGTTTGTTTGTTTGTTTGTTTACCACCTTTCACCCTAAAAGGACCCCAGGTGACTTACATAACCTAAAGCAGTCTTTAAAATTTAAAAATGGCAAGTATACAACATTTAAAAAAAGAATTAAACTAGTATTATATTAAAATGATAACTAAGATCAATATTAAAAAACATTTAAAGCAACAAATCAAAGAAACCATTTTTAAAAAACCCTCACAAACCACCAGTCATTAAGAAAAAGCCTGCCTAAAGAGAAAAATATTTGCCCACCTGCAGAAGGACACCAAGTTCAGAACAAATTGAGCTTGCTATCTTGAAAAAGAATTGTTTGCCCCATCTACTACTTTTTTAACTTGGAAGGAACACAGGCTGCAGAGGATGAAATGTTGATCCTCAAAAAAAGCCTTTAAAAAGAGTGAAACAATGACTTTCTCATACAATGAGTGTGTATAGAACACACTTACCAGCAAGAGCATTCCTAAGTAGATACTTTATTGTAGGTTCATGGCTGGGGAAGGGAGACGATTGGATGACAATAAAAGGTCACAAAACAGTCAAAAGACAGGTGAGGGTTGTCAAAAAGCAGGCTTGCTTTATTAGAGTGACAGTGCTGTAGAAAGGGACATTTTGCCAGGGAACTTCAAAGATGTTAAGTCACTTCTGATGTGTGATAGGATCCCCGTATCCACTGATTCATTATCCACTGATTCAGTTATCCACGGTTGGCAGAGGAAAAATAAATAAGTAATTCAGCAGCTGCAAAGCAAACTACTGTCACAAACAGCAGCTGTAAAGCAAGCTACCATTACAAACAGCAGCTGTAAAGCAAGCTACTGTTGCAAAACAGCAGCGGTAAAGCAAGTTACTATCACAAAACAGCAGTTTTGGGGAACATTTTGGCATTCTGTCTTATCCACATTTTTCATTGTCCACAGGAAGGCTTGGAACCAATCCCCAGTGGATACTGGGGTCCTACTGTACTTATATTTATTACTTTATTTATTTAAATTATGTATATATTGCCTTTCTCTCAGTATGGGACCCATGAGAATATGGTTTAATGATCTAAAAATGTCCTATACGTATCAGTTCAGATCTTGCAAAACAAGAATACCTTATGTTAGATTCTTTTTCTACCTACTGACCCCCCCACACACACACACACTTTTAAACAAATTCTGCTCAGGTACAGAAAACTAACAGTCCTTCAAAATATCTTGGCACAGAGGGACTACAAACATGTTCCAGTTGTTCTTGCTTTCATCCTCTCCCAGCTACCATAGTACAGATCAGGTGTCCATCCTGTTGGATCCTCTAGAACTGTGTAGTTATATGTAAAATAATTTTCAATTGGAATTTGTGAATAGTGTGTAGCTGCCTAAATGCCCTATGCACATCCAATCTCACCTGATTTCGGAAGCTAAGCAGGGTTGGCCCTGGATAGTACTTGGATGGGGGACCACCAGGCAATACCAGGTGCTGTAGGCAGCCTGGAGTAGGAACTGGCAAACTACTCCAGTATTCCTGCCAAGAAAACTCCATGGATATGGGGTCACAGAGAGTTGGTTACGACTGCAACGACGCAACACACAACACACCCACAGTTCAAAACATTGGGCAATAATGGCTGCACAATATTGTGCCTGCATTGCTAGTAGGAAAAAAGATGCCAGGCTTTACAAAGCAAAGGGTTGTCTAAATGTTGACAACACCAACAGCAACAGGCAAGAGGGTCTACAGGATACCCTCTTGGGTTCACTGTCATTCTCACCTGTTGAAAAATAGCCCTGACAGTTGCTTTGTGTTTGAATGAGAAGTGACTAACTGATGAAAAAAGGATTAAGTGTCTGGGATTTTCTGATGTGTGGTATTACTTTCTGAATGGCACTGAGCACAAAAGAGTATCCTGTAGACTCTTCTGACTGATATAAATGTATTTTAAAAGGAACCCATTTTAGTTACCTTGATGACATGGAAAAAACAGGAGTGACATTTTTAAAAGAGTCAGCAATAATGGTAATTAACTGTCACTTGTTACTATTTAAAAGTTGCTTTCTAACTGCAGGATATTGTATTTTCATTTTTTATTTTATCAGCAAGAGAGAAATTCTGTAGAATATTCTGCTTCATATACAAAACAATTTGGTGGATACTTTATCTCTTTGGAAGAGGGGGCTATTTTGTTACTTTGCCTCAGAGGCCGAAATATCTTCGCCCAACTCTGATTGTGAAGGAGGCCCACTCCATGCCCCACCATTTTCAGAGAACATCTGAAGGGAAAGTGCTGGTTCTTGGTGCATGTAACCAATAGTGCAAATTATCTTCCTATGAAGGAACAGAAGATTAAAGACTAGTTATTTGGTTTGTTATCACCATAATTCAAAACATGAATTTCAGAACCTTTGCAATAATACAAAAGCCTAGTTTTACTTTACTGAAATATAAGAAAGATGAGACCAAGACTGGCAAAAGTGGGGAACACTTTCTCCTCCATCTACCTTTCATAAAACAGAGAAAATAATTTTGCTTCATGTTTTTCTGCCTTTTGCCATGCCTTCAAATTTCTAATATCTTTTTCTGCTGCTGTTTTTCTCATTCATGTTTTTATTGTACTTATCTGCAGTTGACACTTTAAAAGATAAATTATTTCTGCAAATTTTAATATTTGGAAAAATCAGCTGAGAGAAATAAGAGAGGGAGGGGGAGAATGTACAGCTGAGCACATCTTTTAGACATAGGAGTTGACAGATGGGCATAATAAGGATCCAAAGCCGCCATCACTTTGCCTTCTACCATGTTTTAGGCTGGCAGTCTGCCTTTTAAAAAGAATTGATGAAGGGAAGTATACTTATACATTGTCCCTTAATAATCCGCCCTTTAAAACAAGCATTCTTTTAATGGAGCAGTGTTACAGCATTGGAGCAAGTGGGGGAGGGTTTGTGTGACATTACAGAGAAGCAGCCAGTCAGCACTAGGATGCACTGAGGGCTTTTGATTCAAACTTGTAAATGTGAGACACTTCTGTACTGGTTTCACCCAGCTCCTGTTAAAATATTACATATATGTTGTGATTTGTAACAGTTATGTAAATTTACATTAATATTAGCAGATTACTACAAACATAATAATAATTGATATTAATTACATAGCAAATGAGGGGGATATGCATTTATCCAGCTTGATTAACAGGCAATAAAAAGTATGCTCTCATGCATACAGCATAGGAGATTATCAAAACATCCCTGATTTTCAGGATGACTCAGATGCCGTTGATTCATCTCTCTTCAGAACTATATTCCCCTTTTCAAGTTGTGCTTTTCTCCCTCCAGCGGCTTTGGCAGGATGCCTGTTAGCTTTGGGTTGCTTAATGTTTCGTTTAGTCTCTAATTCCTGTACTTTAAGCATTGACACCCTCAGCTTCATTAGGAGTGCCTTATTAATACCTTATGGGGGTGGGGGGATAAACTACTCATGTATACTACAAAGATTTTTAATTATTATTTTGAAAACATAATGAGGCACCCTGACCTGAACTGGGCCCACCTCTGTAAGAAGGGAAGGTGACAAAAGCAAACCCATTTTGCCTCTCACTCAAACGCATAAGCAGAATTTTGCTTTGCTTTGCAAGCTGTGACCCTGTCTGTACAGAAAGCCAGGCCATTGGCAACCATAGGTAGATTCCTGACCTGTTACCATAAGCAAATTGCCATTAAGATGTAGAAGGGTCACTCCAAGGTGCCCCTTTCACAGGCAACAAATGTCAGCCAAAATGAAGGATGACCTGAAAGTCTGGCTGAAATTTCTTGAGGATTTCAGTGGGATTTCCTTTTGGAGATCAGAGATTCTTTTGGGAGCTGAATTACAAATGCATACTGATGCATCAGGTGCACTTGGTTTGGGATTTATTACAAAGGAAGATGGTGTGCTGGTAAATGTCCACAGGATTGGATAGAAAAGGGAGGGACTCATGATTTGACCTTTTTTGGAGCTGTTTCCTATTGTAGGGGTGTTGTGGATCTGGTCAGTTGCTTGGGCCAACTTGACGGTAGCTTTTTGGTGTGATGATATGACAGTAGTGCACGTAGTGAATTTGTTGACGCCTAAATCTGCAAGGGTTATGAAGCTAGTTAGAGCTTTTGCATTGCATTGTTTGCATTTTAATATACTTGTCCATGCTAGGTATGTCCCAGGTATTCAGAACGTACTAGCTGTTTCCCTCTGCTGTCAACAGATGGCGTTATTCAGGGTGTTGACACCAGATGCCCCAGTACTTCCAGAAGTGCTACCAGACAAAGTATGGCTCATTGGAGATTCAAAGTGAATAGGGCCGTGAACCTAGCTTTGGCTCCCAGCATGCAAAAGGGTTATGCCATGGCAGGGGCTGAGTAAAATATATTTTGTGTTAGTGAAGAGTTTTACAGGTTTTGGCCGGCATCCAGTGACCTGCTGGTGCAGTTTGCAGTTTATTTACATGATATGGGATTGGCCCCTAGGTCCAGTCAGGATAAAATGTCAGCACTTAGGTCTTACACCAAGGCTCAGGGGTGGCCCCATCCTGTGAAGGATTTTAGATTACAGAAGATGGTTGAAGGATGGAGCAAAGAGAGAGGGGTGTCTAGAGATGGTAGGATACCTTTTACCCCTGAGATTATGGCTAGATTTTGTGGAATATGGCAGGAGATATGTAAACACATATTTGAGGTGACGTTGTTGAGAGCAGCCACGTTGACAGCCTTCTTCACAGGCCTTAGGGCAGGGATGGTGAACCTTTTAGAAACCAAGTGCCCAAACTGTGATTCAAAACCCACTAATTTTTCACAAAGTGCCAACACAGCAATTTAACCTGAATACAGGTGGCTATGAAGGGGCGATATTGGGTGCCCACAGAAAGGGCTCTGAGTGCCACCTTTAGCATCCGTGCCATAGGTTCACCAACAATGCCTTAGGGTTAGTGAGTTGGTGGCTGGATCTAAAGACAGGATCCTTTTTGCAGAGGGCTGACTTATCTTTCACAGTGGATCACCTTAAGATTAATTTGCAAAAATTGAAAATGGACCAGAAGTGTGCTGGGCAGTGTATTCAGTTGGGGTTTGTGCTACTGTTCAGATCTGCCCTGTGAAAGCTATGCAGGATTACCTTATCCTGAGAGGTGATTTATTATTTATTATTTGTTTGTTTCATTTGTATACCACCCATCTTCCAAGCGGAACTCTGGGCAGTTCACAGCAAGTTAAAAACAACAATGTAAACAAAAAAAGAGGGACAAAACTCTCAGCAAGATGCATCTGGGGGCGGGAGGAAAAAAATTAAATTAAATTAAAGGTTGCCATATGCCTCCCTGAAGAGCAAGGTTTTCAAAGCCTTCTTGAACATTGTTCATGCATTGCAAAGGATCCCCTTTAACCAAATTCCAATTTTGGATGGTTATGTCCCAGGCATTAAATAGGTTGGGGATTCAGGGTTTTAGATTTGGGACCCATTCTTTCAGGACTGGGGCTGCTTACACAGCAGTAGCCCTGGGCTTTAATGCCACAGGAATCCAGAGTGTGGGCAGACGGAGGTCGGAAAAGTTTTGTTTGTATGTTCAGCCATTGCTGGACTGTTACGTTCTGGCCTTTTGTGTTTTTGTTTATCGTTACAGGTGAGTTGCCGCAGAGTCATGCCAGAGTTATGCTATGTGGGCACAGTTACATCTGGGCAGTTGTGTCCACGAGGCGTACGAGTTGGTGCTGGAACCTGGGACTTGGTTCATGGGCCACGCTGGAATGGAGGGGAAAGAGAGGCATGTGCTGGGATGGGTTCCTGGAATCTGCATCCCAGGCTGTGCATGAGTTATTCCCTGCCATTATGTTGATCCACTTCAGTGAAAATGACTTGTAGTGGTTAGATAAGTCTTTGATCCTGCAAAGTCCTGACCTGCGGAATCTTAGAGTCAGGTTCCCAGATATGAAGAAAGTGTGATATGGAGAGGAGCACGGGATCCTAAGCAAATTGATAGAGCCCACAAGGGTGTAAATAGGGAGACTGGCAAGTTTGTTTAGCAATAGAGATGGGCACGAAGTGCCAAAATAGTGGGGTTTTTTTTCCATTTTTCATTTTTTTAAAAAATCATTTTGTTGTTTGTTTCGTTTTTCATTTTTCATTTTTTAAACTTGTGCCGAGCAGCTAGCCCGCAAGCCGGGTTGGTAGGTTTATTTTTTATTTATTATTTATTTTAACTCATGCTGACCAGCTAGCCCACGGGCCGGGTTGGTGCTTTTTTATTTTTCTATTTGTTATTTCTTTTAACTTGCACTGACCAGATGGCCCATGGGCTGGGTCGGCACATTTTTTATTTTTTGTTCTTTATTTCTTTTATCCCCTACTCAATGGCGCCTAATTGGGTGGGGGAAAGGGCGGGCTTTTAAAACTTGTTATTTCCTGCCAAAGCCCCGCACTACAGCTGATCAACGGCGGCTTCTGTGGGGGGGGGAGCCCGCGGTTTCCCCACCTGGGTGTGTTGGGGGGGGAACCGCATTTCATTAAGTTTTGTTTTTCTTTGATGGCTCTGTTCATTATTCATTTCGTTCTGTAACAAAATGAATAATGAATAACGAAACGAAAAAAATCATTTCGTGCCCATCTCTATTCAGCAAGGTTTTGGTTCAGTTGTTAATCAACTAAGCATCATGTTTGGAAGCCCTGAGCTTTATTAGGAAGATGGTGTCCATCTTTCTGATGGAGGCTTAGAGATTTTTCTAGGTGATTTACAAGAGGGTCTTATGGCCAAGTTCTTCAGCTAGGTGGGGGAAAGGGAGCATACCTAGTAGCCCCCTTTCCATGGCGGGCAGTGCAAGTGGTAAATGGAATTCAGGTTATTCACTTAGTCTGTAATCGTACCTTAATTTGGCCAGCAGCCCTCATTATAAATTGTAAATGGATTAGGAATTTAGGAATGATAGGTTCAGCTATAATTAGACAAAAGGGAAAGCGGAGGGCTACTCAGACCGCAACATTTGGGAGGGAGCTGAACAGGTGGGTAGCACCCTTCTAACATTATTTAGATATTTTTAAGTAAGCCACTTGCACCGCAGTCAAGCCCCCCTTGTTTAAAGGATGCTTAACAGTTACATTTCAGTGAATTTAATATCAATAAAGTATGGCCCATTTTAATCCCACAACTTGTGTCTGGTCTCTTTCTTCTGAGATGGGAGAGCAAAGAGTTCAGGAACCTGAGGTACCTACCAGAGAATGCCAAGGATTTTCATAGTTCTTGGACCATCTTGTGGTACACCAGTAACCATAGATATAAACCACAAACTCTAGGTTATCAGATACTGTACATAGATACATCATACTAGACCCTATGTTGCAGTCCTTCAACAAGATTCACTTAACAAAATTAGATGCCAATAAATCTGGCTAGGAGTTTTTTTAAAAAATTCTGTGACCTGCTGACATAGACACAAAAGGCCCTCTTGATAAAAACTACATTGGAGGAAATATTGAAATGCACCAGTACAAGCTGTAACATGTGCTATCCTACCACTCAAGGGCAAATAGGCAATGCCATGTGTCTCAGCTGCATGCTAGGAATTCAGTCATTCAGTTGTGACCCACCACCATATTGTGTATCTGCATTGGGTGGCTGGGAAATATTTGCCACTGTACTGAGGGCCTATGTGACAAGCTGGATAACAGGACCCCCTGTCCCATTTTGTGCTAAGGAGACACCCAGATTACAGACCATGTCTTTTCTTTAAATGATACAGTGGCAGGAGTGTCAAAAATACACTCTACAAATATAGACTGAAACATTTGATGTAATAAGAATAAGTAAGGAAACTACAACACCCAGTGTGGTGTGGCAAACAGATCAATGGACTAGGATGGAAGAAGCCTAGATTTTAATCTTCACTCAACATTGGAAGCTCACGGGGGGAGCAGAATTTGTAAAACCACTCCTTTAATTTCTCATTTACTTTGAAAGCCCTCTTACATCACTATGCATTATGTTCCAACTCATCAGCACATAACAACAATAATGTACCAACCACAGGCCTCTGTGCCAAATTATTACAAAGCAGCCAGCGTGATGCCATTTTATAACGGGAAGCTAGAGGACTGGGGAAACTGCAGACCCGTTTGCTTCCTTTCAGCCATGTGTAGACAATAGAAACCCATGTCTGAACAAGTGTGGTAGCATCTGATTCATCAAGGCTAATCTTATGCTTTTGTCCTTTTGAGCTTGAAGAACATTAATCAAAGTGAGAGAGAATGTGGAGGAGAACAGTTTTTAAAAATCAGATGTACAATCTACATAACCAAATTAGGTGTATGACCTAGATACCTGAAGGACTGTCTCCTTCCATATGAACCTACCTGGCAAGATCCAGCCAGGATCACCTCAAGGAGGTGAAAGGGATGGCTTGCAGGTATAGGGCCTTTTCGGCAGCTATCCCCAGGCTATGGAACACCTTCCTGAATGAGATCCGCCTGGCGCCAACGTTGATAACATTTCAGCACCAGACAAAAGCCTTCCTGTTCTGGAAATTTTTGAACTGATATAACATAGATTGTGGGCCCTGATGCAATCTTTACTGTATTGTATTTGTATTTAAATGTTTTTATTGTTTTAATTATTTATTGGTATTTTAATGTTTCAATTGTTTTAGTTGCTTTGACTGTGAAACCTTTGGATAGTGGACGGCATACAAGTTGTATAAATAATAAATAAATAAATAAATAAATAAATATTCATATTACAAAATGACTGAAGTACAAATTCACCTGTGAACCCCTCTGCCCGACCCCCAGGAATATCTGGAATGTGCCAGTTTTGAATTTTTTTTTCTCCAGCAGGACAGAAACACACAGAGAAACATTGTTTTTTAAAAAATTAAATGGTCATGTTACGCATTGGAGGTTTAACATCCCAGTAATATGCAGAGGAAACATAGCATGGGAAAGCTAAAAGTGAGGACTAGAGGGAGGTTTTTAACTTTTTAAATTTTTTTTATATTGCTGCCTTTTTTCTCTATTTCTCTTTGCTTGATATGTTATACTTATAGCGAGACCTCCGAAATAAGCCTTTGCTGGGTCCCGCACATTTTGAAGTGTTGTTTCTTCCCTTGTGTTTTCTTTAAAGAAAAATTCCGTCTCTGCCCTGGCTTTCTCTAAAAACTCTCTCTTTCAAAATTGTTACATTTAATGTTCAGTTTTTCTTCCTTTTCTCCACTTATCTCCAAGTAATTTTGGTTGGGTTATGATCTGCCCATAAATGAGTTTCTATTTCTGCTTCTTTTATCACTAACTTAAGCTCTAGGGAAGTCCATATCATATCTATTCTGGACCAGGATTTATGTCTATTTGAATATAATAAGAATTGTTTTTTCTCATTCTGATCCCACCATATATCACTTAACTCTAATTCCTCAGCCATCTGAAAAATTATCTTTGGCAATTTCCTTCTTTTAGTTTGAGTTTTGCCTTCTTTCTTGTAATCTAGTGTTTCATCTACTATTGCATTAAAATCTCCCAGTAAGCAGACATATTGCAATTCTTTTTCTATTATTTGGGCATAGAGATTTTTGTAGAACTTCTCTAGATTACTGTTGGGCACATAATTTGCCACAAGTAATGTTTTGTAGTTTTTTATCATTAAAATTCTTCCTTTCTTATCTGCATATATAAAGTTAGATTCTTTGTTGGGTTTCACATAGATGGCGAGCTCTCTCTCTTTTCTTTTTCCTTTGGGTCTGCTGCATAGTATAGCTTCCCCAGTTTTGGACATTCCAATAGCTTACAGTATTGTTCTTTTATATGCATTTCTTGCAGGCAGATTATCTCAGCTCTTTGTTTTTTTGGAGAACATTCTCTTTTCATTTGGGAGTTTAATCCATTTATATTTACTGAAAATATTCCTGTGTTTTTCTCCATTGTTACTTATATTTACGCTTTACTGTTCTTGTTTGTCTTTTCTCCTTTGGGGCTGTATCTTGCTCTTGTCCTCTCTATTCCATTTGTTTGTCTGCATTGACTTGTTTTTCTTTTGAATCCTCTATTCTTCCTCTCTCTTCTCTGGAGTATCTTGTTCTTCAATTCTTTCAATATGCCTATTGTAGAAGTCTTTTGCTATATCAATAATGTCCAATCTGTATTTTTTACTATCCCAATTGACAAGAATTCCTTCCAGAACTAAACAGCTGAAATTTATTCTCTTCTCATTTAATTTAGCTGTTAGAAAGTGATATTGTTTCCTCACATCTCTTATCTTCCACAGCACTTGATTCAATACCAATATCTCTTTTCCTTGGCATTTCAGTGGCTTGTTATTAACTACTCTTAATATCATGTCTCTCATTGCTCTTCTAACACATTTCACATATAGCTCACAAGAGACTTTATTTTTTCTTGCATAGCTAGAATTGACTCTGTACACTTGATCTATTTCTTTAGCAATTTCTGGAAATTCTAAACCTACTGCTTCCACTAGAATTTCATTTACTTGAACAAATAGATCTGACTCTGTCTTCTGGTGTGTTTTGGAACCTCAAAGTGTATGAAGCCCTAACAATTTCCATCATCAGTATAAAGTCCATATAGCTTTTAGTTGCTTGTTGTGCCTTCTTTGTCTCTTCTCTTAATTCTTGTAGCTCTTCTTTCTGTTTTCAGGGTTTTTCCTCATTCTTTTCAATTTGTTCTTTGTTCTCCTTAACCTTTTGTTATGTTTCAGTTAACTGAGTCCCCAGTTGTGTGATCTGTGTATCAATCTGGTCTATTTTCTGCTCAAGTTTCTGCTGATTTTCCTCATATTTTTGGTTACATTAGCTTCATCCCTTCCTCTGTTTTCTGTTGGCTCACTCTTATCTCCAGTAGTAATTCCTGAATCACCTTCATCATCTCCTAGAGATCTTTATTAGTCTTCTTTGGTTGCAAGAAAGTATCAGGGGTTGTTGGTTGCACATGACTAACATTTGCAGATGAGGTCCTGGGCATTGATGCTGACCATGGTTTCCCCCCTTTTTTGTCTTGGTTGGGGAAAGTAATCTTGGATTAGAACGTCTCTATTTATTTCTTCTGTATTCTTTACTTCGCAATGTTAAGTTTGTAGGACTTTGCTGTAACTGCCCCAATTAGCAATTGTAAACCTAGACATCTATAGAAGAAATATTTTCAGGGTTAAAGTCAATAATGTCAATTTATTTATTTATTTATTTATTTATTTATTTATTTATTTATTTATTCTTGCCCCCATCTTCCCAAAGGGAACTCTGGGCAGCTTACAACAATAAAAACAAGTAATAAGGCACAGAACAAAAATGAAGCAAGATGGAGGCAGGGCCCGGGCGTAAAAAAATAAAATAAATAAATAAATAAATAAATAAAATCAAAACCAGACTAACTGAAAAGGTCGCCAAAGGCCTCTCTAAATAGGTGGGTCTTCAAGGCCTTCTTAAAGGCGGGCAGGGACTCCAACAGGTGCAGCTCACTGGGAAGATGATTCCAGAGCAAGGGGCCCACCACGGAGAAGGTGCGGTCTAGCGTGCGCCATTTCCGTGCCTCTCTGGGTGTGGCCACCCTCAGTGAGCGTGCCTGTGCCAGTGTCGTGGGTCTGGACCCAGTTGTCCTTTGGGAGATACGCTCCGCCAGGTACTCTGGTCCCAGGCCGTGGAGGGCTTTGAAAATCAAAACCAGGACCTTGAACCTGATCCGGAGGACAACGGGGAGCCAATGCAGGCGAGCCAGGACTGGGGTGATGTGCTCGTATCTACGGGCACCCACCACCAGCCTAGCCGCCGCATTTTGCACCCGCTGTAACCTCCGGACCAGGGTCAAGGGCAACCCCACGTAGAGGGCATTGCAATAGCCGATCCTCGAGATCACCAGGGCCTGCACAACTGTCCTCAGGGAGGACTCATCAAGATACTGGCGGATCTGGGCGATCCTGCGGAGATGGAAAAAAGCGGCCCTGGAGACAGCCATCACCTGGGCTGAATCCAGGACCACGCCCAGATTCCTGGCCCTGTCTGTAGGCTGGAGGGAGACACCTCCCAGCATAGGGAGGGGGCCATTGTACCCAGACGAGAGCGCCCCGAAGAACAGAACCTCCGTCTTCTCCGGATTCAACTTGAGCCAGTTATCTCTGGTCCATTCCAGAATGGCCTCCAGACACAGATCGAGGGAGCGAACTGCCTCCACTGCAGACGACGAAAAGGAGAGATAGAGCTGCGTGTCATCAGCGTACTGATGACAGCGAACTCCAAACCTCCTGATGACCTCCGCCAGCGGCCTCATGTAAACATTGAACAGCATGGGTGAGATTGCCGACCCCTGGCGCACCCCACAAGGGAGAGTCCAAGGAGCCAACAAGACATCACCCAGCTGAACCCGCTGAGTCCGGCCGCCAAGGAAGGAACGGAGACAGGCCAAAGCCTGACCACCAATTCCTGCCTCCGCAAGCCGGACCAGTAGGTTACCGTGGTCGACGGTATCAAAGGCAGCTGAGAGGTCAAGGAGAACCAACAGGGAGGAACTCCCCCTGTCGGCCTCCCTGAGGAGGTCATCCTGCAGAGCGACCAGGGCAGTCTCGGTTCCGCGAAGAGGTCTGAATCCAGACTGGAAGGGGTCCAGGATATGATTTACCTCCAGATATGACTGAAGCCTGACAGCAGCCACCCTCTTGACAACCTTGCCCAGGAAGGGAACAATGGCAATCAGACGATAGCTGGATAAATCGTCCGATGCCATGCCAGGTTTTTTAAGAGGTGGTTTCACCACGGTCTCCTTTAATCGGGAAGGGAAGCATCCCTCCCTAAAAGAGGCAGTGGCAGTGGCGGAAACCCACTCAGGCATGTTCCCTTCGGCAGATTTAATGAGCCAGGCTGGGCAAGGGTCAAAGGGAGTGGCCGCCAGCTGGCAACAAGCCATGGTTCTGGAGGCCTCCGCTGAGGAAACCGGCCCAAACTCATCCAGGAGGGGAGAACGGAGGGGTGATGCACCAGAGATCTCAGAGGGTGGGCTAGAACAACTGGGGGGCAAGTCGGAGCGGATGGCCTCAATTTTTGATCTAAAGTGGGCTGCAAATTGCTCGCTAGTGAAATCACTAGGAGGCCTCAGCTGACTGGGATTGGAGAGGTCCCGAACCACCTGGAATAACTCCGTCTGGCGGTTCGAGGCCTCGCCAATTCTCAGGGAGGCATAAGATCTTCTAGTGTCCCTGATCGCGTGAAGATAGCGGCCAGTCAGCTGCTTAAGAGCAGCCCTATTCTCTTCCATCCGGCTTGCCCTCCAAATGACCTCCAGTCTCCTACATTCTTGTTTCATCGACCGCAACTCAGCCGTATACCACGGAGAGGAGCGGTCTCCACATTGCAGGAGGCGCTTGGGGGCGATCCAGTCCATTGCCCCAGTGGTACCCACATACCACCTCTCCACCAGGGCATTGACCGGATCGTCTGCCAGACAGCCAGAGAGCTCCCCGGAGGCCTCCAAGAACCTGGCAGGGACCAGGAGCCTACGGGGGCGGGCCCAGATGTATGACAGGTGCTCCCCACGGGGCGGGGGGCGATCAACAGGGAAAATTTTAGCAGGTAATGGTCCAACCATGACACAGGCAGGGCCAGAATACCCCTAACCCCCAGACACGAGTCTGACGACATGGAGGAAAACACCAGGTCCAGGGTGTGGCCAGCTCTATGGGTGGGGCATAGAACATGCTGAGATAAGTTCATGGAAGTCATGGATTCCATGGATTCCAGAGCCGCACCAAAGAGTTCCTCCTCAGCGTGCAAGTTGAAGTCCCCGACTACCAAAAGGCGGGGGGATCTCAACAAAGCAGCCGAGACGAACTCGGCGATCTCTGGGAGGGATTGTGCTGGCACAATGCCAAACTTATCTCGCTGACCCACTGATAGATGGAGGCATTCGACCCCAGAACACACCATTGTCGCAGAACTGCTGACGTAAAGGGATTCCCTGTAAACGATGGCCACCCCGCCACCCCTACCCTGAATCACAACACACACAAAAGAAAAAAGCAATCAAAATAAAGACTCCCCTAATTGTCAGTTTGGTCATTACAATACCAGATCTTGAATATTGTCCAAATTTTTTAAATAAAAAGAACTGTCCAATGAACCCAAGAACAAAAAAAGAAAAAATGAAAATAAAACCTTATCCAAATAGGTAAGGAATGAAGCTGGAAAGTTAAGTTCTTCTTCTTTTATAATATCTAAAGTTAAGTTCCTCTTTTATGATATCCAAAGTTAAAAACAAAGTAGTTCATATCAGATACTGTTCAAATGTATATTATTCAGGTTCAATAATTATGATTTATTATTATTTTTAATTTTATAAAGAATATTTATAAAAATACAAAATATACAAAATATAAATTACAAAGAAAATAAAACATCAACAACAGTGCAGCCCTTCACCAGCAGGACCATTTTTCTTATTTTAATTCATTATCCTGCCCTCTAGAACAGAATTGATTAATGCATGGAAGCTTTACCCTTATCTCTAAAAGCACATATTCAATAAATCTACCCCAAATCTCATTAAAAATATCTCTTTCTTTAAAGTAAAAGTCAATATATCATTTAAAGCAATGTTCCATATTTCATTGATCTAAATATAGTTCATGTTTGGATTTCCATTTTCTAGCTATTATTAATTTAGCCGCTGTTAATAATTTTATAATCAACTCTCTAGTTTTAAAATCATAATTTGCATCAACAAATATTGACAACAAAGCAATTTCAGAATTGGGCTCTATATTACTTTCTAATATATCACTTAATTCTTTAAAAATACATTTCCAAATATTTTGTATCATTTTACATTCCCACCACAAATGAAAAAAGTACCAATCTCCTTGTCACAATTCCAGCAAAGCTTAGAGAAATTAGCATTTATTTTATTCAATTTCACTGGCATCAAATACCATCTTAAACGTTTTTTTAAATTTTTCCTTTATTCTAACTGACATAGATCTAAGTATTCTCATTATCCATATTTTAGCCAAATCTTCCTCTTTTATTATTTTTTAAAAATCCTGTTCCCAAATTAACTTCAATTCAGTTCCTTCTCTACTTTTATCTTCTATATTCAAAATAATTTTATATAATTTACTGCCATTACCTTTTACTGAGTTCTCCTTCTGGATATCTTCACACAGCAATAAAAATTGTTCTTATTTTGCATAATCTCTACATTTATTATATTTCTTTGTCCAAGCATTAGTCCATTTCTCTAATTATATAAAATTAAACCAGGATACATTCCTACATTGAAGAATTCCTTTCATTTGTAACTTCCATCCTTTTCCCTTCCCTTCCCTTTTTATGCATTTAACATAGATCTAAGGAAGGGGTTATTAATCTCATTTAATTTCATAATACTACCACAGAAATATTGCAGATGATTCCATCTTCCACCATATATATCTTTATGGATTATATTCAACATCCCCAATAAACCTTATCTGATTTGCTAAATGGTAATTTTTTTACATTTTCAGCAAACCTCTACCACATTTATTTTCAGCCTCATACCAATATTTTTTATTTATTCTAGCTTTTTTACTGCTGTTACAATAACTATTAATCAGATCCTGCCAAAATTTAAGATCATCTATAGTAAGTTGTACTGGAAGCATCATAAAAAAATTAGCATTGGTAAAATTTTCATTTTCATCAGTGCAATCTTTCCAAACCAAAAAAGTTTCAAACTAGAATATTCTTGTATTTTATTCTTAATTTCTTTCTTTAGTTTATTATAATTAGATTCCTTTTCCATGTATCCTTTACTAAATCTATACCTAAATACCTAATTGATTTATTTATCTTACACCCGTAATTGTGAGCAATCATTTCTTCTTGATTAAACAACATTATCTGTGATTTTTGCCAATTTACATACAATCTGCCAGGATCCTACCTGTCACAGAACCTGACTCTGAGGGGTTAAATGGTGAAGAGCTGCTGGAGGAGCCTTGCAGCTCAAGTCAGCAGGCAGCTGGGTCTGATGACTCAGCTGAAAACATATCTTCTCCCTCTAGAAGGGCTATGAGCAGGATTCTGCAAAGACGTGCTACCAGGAGAGCTAGGGAAAGGGTCTTGGATGCTAGATGGGGAATCAGGTTGGGAAGCCCTGAGTACTAGCAGGAGCCTTTCCAGAAGTAAGGGTGTGTTCCCTGTTTTGAGATAAAGCTGGTAAGCTCACCTTGAGCTCTCTGTGGGAGCAATGCATCATTTGAACTTGCAACCACGTTCCTGTCTGTGACTTTGGCTCTGTTCCTGATTTTGGACTGGCTTCCTGGACAATGGCTTAATCTGTTCCCTTGGGTTTGGCATCTGGTTTCCGTGAGATATTCTGGTTTTGACTTGGACTGTTAATTGCTGGGAGTTGGATTCTGTTATTTATCTAGCACTTGATTGTTGGCAAAAGGACTTGAACTTGCCTCACTTTCTACTAAAGATCATGGCAAAGAACTGAACCCTGTTTGTGTGTGTGCTCTGTGTGCGGGGCTTGACAGTTTGCTCCCACCCAAACTTCTTCAAGCAGAATGGAAGAGGAGGGGGCTGTTGGGATGACACCGTTGGCAGCTTTGCAAAACCAAGTGCTGCTTTTGTCTCAGGCAATTACTCAATTGCAGCACACTCCAGCAACGGCTGGGTTGCAGCCCCGTTGCCCTTTGCTGCCTCCTAACCGGTTTGAGGGCAAATTAGAGGAATTCCCTGCATTCTTGGCTCAATGCAAGCTGTTTATTGAGGTGCATACTCAAGAATTTCCTACTGAGAGGTCTAAGGTCTGCTTTATCATCAGTTTGTTGAAAGGACAGGTGGCTAAATGGGCTACTCCTTTACTCCTCAGTGCCTCGCTTCTACTGGATAATTATCAGGCTTTCCTGAAACACATTTCTTTTTTATTGATTTTTTTTAATTTTTAGACATACAAACAAATAATACAAGTGCAAATAATACAATTAAATGGTCCCCAGCAGTGGGTATCAATCTGACTCAGCTACTGAAAACCGAGGAATATATGAACGACCGAAATGCCATTCTCAATGCCAGTTGTGACACTGAGGCAGTAAAACTTTTTCAAGCACTGACCGGAAAACTAGGAGCTAAACTAAAAACAACGGTAACCAATGCAGGCCACCAAAGAGCTTTAAAAACTCCTTGCTGGTTCGATAATGAATGTAAGCAGGCCAAGAGCCAAATGAGGAAAATATATCATAAGTATAGGAAAACTCATTTACAAACTCTATTAAATGAGTTTGTAGCCCTTAGACAAGTATACAAATCCTTGATTAAGGTGAAAAAACAGCAAGCAACCACAAGGGCATGGCAAATTTTGCTAAAAGCCTCTAATGATAAAGACACTAGTCTCTTCTGGCGAACAATTACAGGCTTAATGAATAATGGTTGGTCAGATCCAAAGTGTGTTATAGGGCCCAAAGAATGGATGCAACACTATAAGGCATTGTTCTCAGACCCCACTTTTCAGGACACCCAAACAACAGTAGCAACAGAAGAGCTCCCTAAGTGGCCACCAGTCTTAGCAAAGGAGGTTGAAAGTCTTATCCAGCAACTTAAAAACAACAAAGCCCCTGGAATTGACTTTTTGCCCCCAGAACTTATAAAATCCAACATCACCTGGTGGACCCCCCTGCTGGCAGTTTTATTCACATTTATTGATCAAACAGGATTGTTACCCATGGGTTGGAATACTTCTGTAATAATTCCCATACACAAAAAAAAAGGAGCTAAAACTGACCCTGCCAATTATCGACCAATCAGCCTATTATGTGTAATAAGTAAGCTATATGCTAAACACCTCTGCAACAAGCTAACTGATTGGATTCAAGATGAAAATATTATGGCAGTAGAGCAAGCAGGATTCAGTCAGGGGCGATCCACCATAGACCATTGTTTTGTACTAGATCATCTCATTGATAAATATGCAAAAAGAAAAGGGGCAGGTTGTATGCAGCATTTATTGACCTCAAAGCAGCATTCGATTCCATAAGCGCGATTATGGGAAAAATTAGCCTCTACAACTATAGATAAAAGACTGCTTTTTCTAAGCAAATGCCTTTACAACAATACCTGGCTGAGGGTACGCTGCACCATGGATGGGCATCTAACAGAACCAATGCTATCTAAAAAAGGGGTAAAACAAGGGTGTGTCTTAGCTCCAATCCTGTTCAATTTATATCTGAATGATATTGTAGAGCATTTATCATCTCCAACACACCATGCTCCTAAAATAGCAACTAAACCCACTTCAGTCCTCCTATATGCAGACGATGCAGTACTTCTATCTCAAACTAAAGTGGGTTTGAAAAAGACAACTAAGGGCATTTTCCAACTACTGTCAGAAGGAACATCTAGAGGTGAATTACAGTAAGACCAAAATAATGGTATTCTCAAAACACTTCAGACTCTCTAAGTGGTCCCTGGACGGGCAACCAATTGAACAGGTCAGAGTCTTTAAATACCTAGGTATGGTTTTCAGTCATCAGGAACCTGGACAGCTCAGCAAGAATATGTGGTAGAAAAAGCCTCACAAACTATAAAAATCCTGAAACAGTTTTTTTACACTAAAGGTCACAATTTCATACCAGCAGCACTAGAAGTGTACAGAGCCAAGCCACTAGCACAGATGCTATATGGGATTCCAATATGGGCCAATAGAAATCTAAAATCATTAGAAATTGTACAGTCTAAATTTCTTAGACAAATATTTGCTGTCCCTAGCTGTGTCCCAAATGCCACATTAAGGTTGGAAAGTGGCCTCCTCTCCGTGCATACACAGGCTTGGCTCAGGACACTAAATTACTGGCTAAGACTGAATCAAGCTCCCTCTGGTTTGCTTCCTTTTGTCATGAAGGATTCTCATGAGAGTAGATGGATGAAAGATATCAGATCCAAGGTATACTCTCTGGGACTGTCGCCCGATCATCTAGTGACCACTGGGTATACTGAGAAGTTTATTAGAGCAGCGTATACATGACATTGAATATCAAAATAATCTGTCTGTCACCAATAAATTATGCCCCTGGTATGACAACTTAGCGTTAAGTCATCCAAAAAAAATGGCACAATACCTAAATGTGCTAACAGTTCCAAAGCACAGAAGGGCCTTTTCATGTGCACGATTTAATGTCATGCCTTCAGCTATGCTAGAGGGTCGCTTTAAAGGAACACCTCTACAAAACCGCACATGTCCATGTGGTGAAGGTGTTGAAACACTTGCCCATGTGTTACTGTTTTGTTCCTTTTATAGAGAGGTGCGGCAAGAATTACTTTTTCCCATGTTAGCAAAGAAGCCAGGTCGTTCATCTGACTTTTATATATCATTACTCCTTGGAGACCGAGACAATCAGGTGACACTGCTGACAGCTAAATTTTTAGCAGCAGCAATTAAAATGAGGCCAGCCATGATTTTAAACTAACAATCATTTACAGATTATTTGTTCAGATTCTGTACAGGAATGTTGCAAGTATATGTATTTACTTCTATGTATTTACTTTTATGATTTGGTATGCCAATTTTATATCTATTTAAATGTTGTTCTTTTTTTGCTAAGGCCATGGCTAATGCAAATAATTAAATAAACTCAAACTCAAGTGCATCCCCACCCCCCAGGACCATCCTGTTCTTCCATGAGTTCTTCTTTGTTACTCCATCATCTGTTGTTTTAGTATTCTTCTTAAAGTCGTCTTCTCCAGAACTGTCTTGAAGTATTCATGGGTTCTTTCCCCTTCAGCTATTATTAAATCTCCAGCTATTATTAAATACCCCTTTTTAACAATTTCAATCTGATCCCAAAGGACATTATAAAAGCTGCTTTGATTAGCATTTGGTTCATATACATTTACCAAGGTATATTGCTCTTTACCCATTACAACTTGCAATATTATATATCTGCCTTCTGAATCTTTCATCACATTTTCAACAATACATTCACAATTCTTTGAAATTAAGATGGCTACCCCTCTTGCTTTAGATGTGCCAAAACTTTTTTCATAAATATCAATATTTGGAATTTTTAATTTATTAACACCATCTCTTTTTTGATGAGTTTCTTGCAAAAAAGCAATATCAATTTTATGTCTTTTAATCATCGCTTCAACTCTCTTCCTCTTCAAAATTGACCCCAGACCCTTCACATTCAATGTTGCTAATTTTATAAATTTTCCCATGACTTAACTTTTTTTCTATTCGTATTCTGGAATGGTCCCATTGTGCAGAAAAAAAATTAACACCTACAGTTAATAAAAAAAAACAACTAAAATAATCGAAACCCTCCACCCTAAAGATATGTTCTTTTCTCCCACCCCACTAGCTACCATACACTTTTGCATGTGCCCTCAAGAGATGGGAGGGAGGAAATCCATCCACGGACAATAACCGGCCAAGATCCCACAAGCTCTTTAGTTATCTTGATACTGTATATCATTTTTTTCAGAAAAACTATTCTATCCCCCTCCAAACCACCCTCTCTCCCCCTCCCCCTGAGGGAAATTTTTTAAAAAAAAGGGGGTAGGGTGGGGAGAATAAAAGGAGAAATAGAGAAGAAAAAATAAGGGAAAGAAAAAAGGAAACAAAGAAGGAGAGGGAGAGGGAGAGGGGGGGGAGAGAGAGAGAGAGAGAGATGAACTGGTGAGCTTCAACTGTTGTTCTTCATTCTGATGTTGCCGCAGAGGTCCCAGGAGCCGGACTAAGAGAAGTCGACTCATCTTGAATGTTCCATGCTTTCAGAAGGTGCTGGCCTTCCTCCAGGGAGTAAATTGTGTGTTGAATAGAACCTTTCCAGACTTTCAAAAACATGGGTGGCCCCAAGAGTAGCGAAAATTATGTTTCTGTAGTATTGTTGTCACTGGTTTCATCGATTTTTGCCATTCAGAGGTTTCTTTGGAAAGGTCTTGAAGACTTGCATGATTTTATCTCCCCTCTTCAGGAACTCAGGATTTGCCCTTATAGAAGACATGAGACATTCTTTGTTTACATAAGAGGCAAATCTGACTATTATTGGTCTTGGACTTCCTTCTCTTGAGTTGCCCAGATAGTGAATCCTCTCTATATCTTCTTCTACAAGTTGTCGAGATAAAAATGAATTAAGCCATGTTATCACTTCCTGTTTTAGTTCTCCCCTCTTTTGAACTACAAAATTAATCAGTTTGACATTCTGTCTTCGAGAGTAGTCTTCCATATAAGTTAGTTTCTTTTTGGCTTTCAGTAATTCTTGTTTTTGAGAGTTGATTTCACCTTCGTTTTTTGTTACACGTGTATCCAGTCTCTTAATCTCCCCTGCCAAATTTTCCAATTTCTGTCTGCTATTATCCACCGCTGCCTGTGTCTGCTTTATCTCACGGGATAAATCTTGCTTGGTGTTATCAACTTTTTGTGAAAGTTCATCCATCTTTCGCATCGCATCTTTCAAACCCAGGCTCATTAGACCGGCCAGTTCTGATTTAATTTGTCGCATTTCCTTCATGAAATCTGGATCTACGGGGGGAGTAGTTTCTGCCTCTTTCCCACCAGTCGCCATTGTTGTCTCGGCTTCCCCCGCGTCTGCAGGTTCAGTACGATACAAAGCTGCACGGCTATATGTGCCGTCGGAAGGTTTTCTGACCCAGGTCTTTAGAAAAGAAGACTTTTTCTTTTTGGCAGGCATATAAACAAACAAAAATCACACATGAGAAATCTCGCTCTGGAGCTGCAACTTCAGTCTCTCTGTGCAGGCTACTCAGACAGTCAAAACCGAAAGTACCTAGATCTTAATAAATCAGGGTTATCTAACTCTCAAAAAAATATATATTGCTTTTGCTGTCAACCCCGAAGGGTTTAATGACACATTAGTTATGGCTCCGAGGACTTTAGACAGTAAATTTTAAAGCTTTTCTCATCTCAGTGCGGAGCTCCGAAATCAAGCGGCTGGCATGTTTCATGGGCGGAGACTTCCTCCCCTGAATCACATTTATTTAGCTTTTCAGAACCCGGTACAGGCTGCTACTGCCAACAGGAGACTCAGAGTTCTGAAACAGGGCAAAGATTCAGTTTTTGACTACACCACTGCATTCCGTTTGATAGCACAGGATCTCAATTGGAATGAACCGGCACTGATTTCTCAGTGTATGGAAGGATTGGCAGATGAAGTGCTTGATGAACTCTCTAGGGTGGAACAACCAAACACGTTACAGGAACTCATTACCCTGTTTCTCAGGATAGATGGATGCCTAGAAAGCCGTCGCCTCTCCCGAGGCAAGAACTACAACCAGCAACCTCTGCCAGCTGTGCCTAATCTGCAATCCGGTGAAGCCCACAGAATGGATCCAGAACCTATGCAACTGGGAGCTGCTCGACCACACCTCACCCCAGAGGAAAAGGCAAGACAACGCTCTCATAATCTCTGCCTGTACTGTGGAGGAAGAGGACATTTCGCTTCCAGTTGCCCTTTGAAGCACTCCTCAGTAAGTGCTGCTACCTCTTCAGCAGTAAAAGGGCAGCTCCATCCTTGAAGGAACCCACATGAATGGAGCATACCAAAGGGTTCCCAGACAATACCATCACACCCCAAGGACCTTTCCTGGTACCTGTAACTCTAGGGCTTCCTGATGGCCAAAAAGTACCTGTGTATCCTATGGTAGACTCTGGGGCAGCTCACTGCTTTGTGGACGCTGGGTTTGTGCGGTGCCTTCAGATTCCAGTATAGAACAAGGAAACTCCTTTTCTGGTAGAATCCATTGAGGGTCGGTTACTTCGTTCTGGGCCGATAGCTCAGGAAACCTGTCCACTTACTCTTCAGGTAATGGACCACAATGAGCAGATTTGCTTTAATGTAACTCGGATGCCCTGGTTTCCTCTTGTCTTGGGACTTTCCTGGTTGTGAGCTCATAACCCATTGGTGGATTGGGTGAAAGGGGAATTGTACTTCAAGGTTCCTTGCTCAAAGAAAAATTCTTCTACTATCCTGGCAGCTGTCCATGCTACATCTGACCCTGTCTTGCCCCAGGTATACCAAGACTTTGCAGATGTATTTGAGGAAAAGGGGGCTGACAAGTTACCTCTGCATCGGCCCTATGTGCCAGGACCCTGCCTGTCATGGAACCCAAATGTGAAGGGTTAAATGCTGAAGAGCAGGAGGAGGAGCCTTGTAGTTCAACCCAGCAGGCAGCTGAGTCTGAGGACGCAGCTGAGGGCACATCTCCTCCTCCTTTAAGGCTAGGAGCAGGATCCTGCAAAGGAGAACTAACAGGAGAGCTAGGGAAAGGATCTTTAATGATAGGCGTGGAATTAGATCTGAAAACCCTGAGTTCTAGCAGGAGCCTTGCCAGAGATATGGGTGTGCTCCCTGTTTTAGGATAAAGCTAGCAAGTTTACCCTGAACCCTCTGTGGGAGCAACGCATCACTTACCTTGCCACCACATTCCTGTGTGTTATCTTGACTTTGTTTCCTGACTTTGGATCGGCTTTCTGACTACGGTGTTCTCTGTTTCCTGACCTTGGACCGGCTTCCTGATTGCAATGTTTCTCTGTTTCCCTTGAACTTGGCATTTGGCTCTGTAAGTTACTCTGGCTTGACTCGGACTGTACTTTGTACTTTATCTGGATTACAACTAAAGTTCCTGGCAAAGAACTGAACTTGGCTTGCTGTGTGTTCTGTGTGCGGGGCATGACAGTTTGCTCCCACCCACCAAACTTATTCATGCAGAATGGAGAAGGAGGGGGCTGTTGGAATGACTCCACTGGAAGCTTTGCAAAACCAAGTACTGTTTTTGTCACAGGCAATTGTTCAGTTGCAGCAAGCTCCAGCATCATTACAGCCTCGTTGCCCTTTGCTGCCTCCTGACCGGTTTGAAGGCAAATTAGAGGAATTCCCTGCATTCTTGGCTCAATGCAAGCTGTTCATTGAGGTACGGGCTCAAGAATTTTCTACTGAGAGGTCTAAGGTCTATTTTATCATCAGCTTATTGAAGGGACAGGCAGGTAAATGGGCGACTCCTTTACTCCTCAGTTCTTCACCTTTGCTGGATAATTATCAGGCTTTCCTGAACTATATTTCTTCAGCCTTTCAGAATCCCGTGCAGGCTGCTACCGCCAACAGGAGACTTAGAGCTTTGAAACAGGGCAAAGACTCAGTGTTTGATTATACCACTGCATTTCGTTTGATAGCTCAGGATTTGCAGTGGAACGAGCCGGCACTGATTTCTCAGTATATGGAAGGTTTGGCAGATGAACTGCTGGATGAACTCTGTAGGGTAGAACAACCAAACACATTGCAGGAACTCATTACCCTGTGTCTGAGAATAGATTGACGCCTGGAAAGCCATCGTCTCTCCCGAGGCCAGAACTGCAAACAGCAACCTCTGCCAGCTGTGTCTCATCTGCAATCTCGGGAGGCCAGTGAAGTGGATCCAGAGCCTATGCAACTGGGAGCTGCTCGACCACGTCTCACCCCAGAGGAAAAGGCAAGACAACGCTCTCATCATCTCTGCCTGTACTGTGGGGGAGGAGGACATTTCGCTTCTAATTGCCCTTTGAAGTGTTCCTCAATAAGTGCTGCTATCTCTCCAGCAGTAAAAGGGCAGCTCCATCCTTGAAGGAACCCCGAGGAATGGAGCATACCGAAGGGTTCCCAGGCAATGCTATCACACCTCAAGGACCTTTTTTGATACCTGTGACTCTAGGGCTCCCTGATGGTCGGGAGATTCCGGTGTATGCTATGGTAGACTCTGGGGCGGCTCACTGTTTTGTGGATGCTGGGTTTGTGCGGTACCATCGGATTCCAGTACAAAATAAGGACACTCCTTTGTTAGTAGAATCCATTGAGGGTTGGTTACTTCGTTCTGGGCCGGTAGCTCAGGAAACCTGTCCCCTTACTCTTCAGGTAATGGATCATAATGAGCAGATTAGCTTTAATGTAACCTGAATGCCCCGGTTTCCTCTTGTTTGGGGACTTTCCTGGTTGCGAGCTCACAATCCACTGGTGGATTGGGTGCAAGGGGAATTATATTTCAAGGTTCCTTGTTCAAAGCAACATTCTTCTACTGTACTGGCATCTGCCCATGATACATCTGACCCTGTCTTGCCCCAGGCATACCAAGACTTTGCAGATGTATTTGAGGAAAAGGGGGCTGACAAGCTACCTCCACATCGACCCTATGACTGTGCCATTGATTTGATTCCTGGGGCACCTCTTCCTGTGGTGCGGGTTTATCCCATGTCCGAACCAGAATTAGAAGCGTTGAGGGCTTTTCTAGATAAAAATCTTCGATGTGGGTTCATACGGCCTTCCAAATCACCATTGTCCGCACCAGTGATATTTGTCAAGAAAAAGGGAGGGGAGCTTCGTCCTTGTAATGATTATAGAGCACTAAACAAGATCACTATTAGGGACCGGTACCCTTTACCCTTAATCTCTGAACTTTTGGACTGGTTGAAAGGGGCTAAGTGTTATACTAAGCTGGACCTTCAGGGGGCGTATAATTTGGTACGTATCCGTAAGGGAGACGAGTGGAAAACTGCATTCCAGACCCGGTACGGTGAATATGAACATTTAGTAATGCCTTTTGGTCTGACCAATGCACCCAGTGTGTTTCAGAGAATGATGAATGACATTTTCCAGGATCTCCTAGATCGTTGTGTGATTGTGTATTTAGATGACATTCTGATTTACTCCGCTGATCCAGCTCAACATGTTCAAGATGTTCGTCAGGTCTTACAGCGTCTTCGGGAGAACAGACTCTATGCTAAGCTGGGAAAATGTGAGTTTAACATTGAAGAAGGTGAATTCCTGGGGCATATCATTTCTCCCCAGGGAATCCGCATGGACCCTAAGAAAGTAGAAGCTGTGTTGTCCTGGCGGTGACCACAAAACCGTAAGGATTTGCAACGGTTCCTCGGTTTCGCCAACTACTATCGCCAGTTTATTCCTGCCTACGGCGACATTGTTGCACCTTTAAACCGTCTCCTTCAGCCCAAAGAGCTTTTCCGGTGGACTCCAGAAGCAGAAGAGACTTTCTCTACTTTGAAAACCCACTTCACCTCGGAACCCTTGCTCCGTTATCCTGATCCACAATTACCCTTTATAGTGGAGGCTAACACATCTAGCGTTGCTCTGGGAGCAGTGCTATCTCAACAGGATGATCCCTCCCAAACCCCGCGTCCCTGTGCTTATTACTCTCGACAGTTAAAACCTGCAGAGAAGAATTATACTATCTGGGAGCGTGAACTGCTGGCCATCAAGACGGCTTTTGATGTATGGAGGCATTACCTCGAAGGAGCTCGACACCCTGTTCAAGTACTGACTGATCATCGAAACCTTGAACATCTACAAACAACCCGGCGATTGACTCAGTGACAAATCCGGTGGTCATTCTTTTCCCGGTTCGATTTCCGGATCAAGTACATTCCTGAGGCTCAGAATAAAAAAGCTGATGTGTTATCCAGAAAAGCTGAGTATGCAGCGCCTGTGAAAGAGACATTAGTGGCGCCCATCTTGCCTCTCTCTGTGTTCGCGGCCACGAATCCATGTCTCAGCTTGGCAGGAGAAATCTGTGAATCTCAAGCTCGCGATTCATGGACTCAGCAACGTCTTCAGGAAATGCAGAATGAGAATCATGGAGAGTTTTCTGCAGAGCAAGGAGTCCAGCAACTTACGAACTACAAGATGAACAACGGAGTTGTAGCGGGCGATGCAGCATTGGCAGAAGAGTTAAACATCTTTTTTGGTCGTTTTGAGGTGGAAGCACCAAAGGAAGCTGCACTACAGTCCCCAGTCCACAGCAGCTTTATCCTTAAAGTAGAGGAGTATGAAGTGAGGCGTATGCTGCGGACGATCAACCTGAGGAAGGCTGCTGGACCCGATGGAATCCCTGGATGTGTGTTGAAAGACTGTGCAGATCAACTAGCTGGAGTCTTTACCAAGATCTTTAATCAGTCTCTGGCTCAATCTAGGGTTCCATCCTGTTTGAAGTCCTCCACCATAGTTCCTGTACCTAAAAAATTTTATATCTCCAGTCTTAATGATTATCGACCAGTTGCACTTACTCCAGTGGTGATGAAATGTTTTGAAAAACTGGTCCGGAATTACATCACATCACTTCTCCCCAGAGTTTTGATCCCCACCAGTTTGCATATCGAGCAAATAAATCTGCAGAGGATGCTGTAGCTACAGTCCTTCATGCTGCACTGTCACATCTGGAACAGCGGGAAGCTATGCAAGACTGCTTTTCGTGGACTTCAGCTCAGCATTTAATACCATCCTCCCTCACAGACTGGTGGTTAAATTAAGGGATTTGGGATTTCCACATTCTATATGTATGTGGATAAAAGATTTTTGTCCGGACGTAGTCAGAGGGTTAGAGTAGGTCAATGTACATCTACAGATCTGAGTCTTAGTACTGGCTCTCCACAGGGCTGTGTGCTGAGTCCACTGCTCTTTACTCTTTATACTTACGATTGCATTCCCGCCTATCATAACAACATTATAGTTAAGTTTTTGGATGACACCACAGTAGTGGGGCTTATCTCAGCAGGAGATGAGTCTGCTTATAGGGATGAGGTGGAGCGGTTGATTGAGTGGTGCAGAGAGAATAACTTGCTTCTGAACACATTAAAAACTAAGGAGCTCATAATAGATTACAGGAAGAAGAAAACAGATCTTCAACCACTATTCATCAGTGGGGACTGTGTAGAAAGGGTGACCGACTTCCGTTTGTTGGGAGTCCATATTGAGGAGAATTTAACCTGGAGTGTAAACACCTCTGAGCTGCTGAAAAGGCCCAACAGAGACTGTACTTTCTGAGAGTGCTCAGAAAGAATAACATCACTCAGAGACTATTGGTGTCTTTTTATCATTGTGTAATAGAAAGTGTACTGACATACTGCATATGTGTGTGGTATGCCAGTTGCACGGTGGCTCAGAGGAAATCACTCCAGCGGGTTATCAATATGGCACAGAAGATCATCGGATGCCCACTCCTCACATTGGAGGAATTACACAGCTCCCGCTGTCTTAAGAAAGCTCAGAATATTGTAGGAGATATTTCTCATCCTGGTCACTCTCTGTTTGTACCACTACCATCAGGCAGAAGGTATAGATCTATTAGAACAAGGACGGAAAGATTCAAAAATAGTTTTTACCCAATAGCATTATCCATGCTAAACTCTGTTAAAAATTAAGTTGACGGGTAATATTGGTGTTGAATGTGTTACATATATATCGTATAGGTGTATGGCTGTTGTTGTTTCTTAAATTGTAGTTTTTATGGATTGTGTAGGAATGTTGCTAGGTGTAAGAGTGTAGGGATGTGGGTATGTTTGGATTTTATGTCAGTTTTAAATGAGTGTAAGTGATGTTTTGGCATGTGAATGTTGGAGTATGTGTATGGATGGTTTGTTTTTAAATTGTAGATTTTACGTCTTGGATTTTTATGCTGGGTTGTGTGAATGACTGACTGGATGGCACTTTTAATCTCGTTGTATTTATACAATGACAATAAATTGCATTCCTATTCCTTTCCATTCCTATTCCTATTACATCAAGGGCGGTTATATGTTCCTGCTGGTCCTCTTCGTAACCAGGTGTTGCATCTCTCACATGACTCTTTACCTACTGGACACTTTGGACTTTACAAAATCCTGCATCTTCTCACAAGGGAGTTCTGGTGGCCACATGTCCGTGCTGATGTTGCCTGATACGTGGGTTCCTGTGAAGTTTGTCGGCGGGCAAAGGATGTTGTGACCAAACCCTCGGTCCCTGGTATGCTGTCTCCTTAGATTTCATCACAGATCTTCCTCGCTCAAAAGGGTTTACCTGCATCCTGGTCTTCGTGGATTTGTTCACCAAAATGGCCCACTTTCTTCCTTGTCCTAAATCCTCTACCGCATCAGAAACAGCTCATCACTACTTGCAACACCTCTTCAGACTTCACGGTTTACCTGCACACCTCATTTCGGATTGTGGGCCACAATTCACCTCCCGCTTCTGGCAAGCAATGCATAAGGCACTGGGAACACAAGTTCACCTGTCATCAGCTTACCATCCCCAGTCAGATGGTCAGACTGACCGCACTAATGCCACCTTAGAACAATATTTACGCTGTTATACATGCTACCAACAAGACAACTGGGAAGATTTGTTACCTTTAGCTTAATTTTGCATATAACAATGCTGTACATTCTTCCACTCGCCAGACCCCATTCATGGCTAATTATGGTTATCATCCTCGGTATTTTCCAACTACCCTTCCTTCCACCTCTGTGCCAGCTGCGGATGCATACATTCAAGAACTCCATGGCATTCAGGAATTATTGCGAGAGCAACTTGACCATGCTAAGGAAGTATATAAGAAGACAGGACAAGAAAAGACAGGAAGGGCCACATCTAAATCCAGGCATGAAAGTTTGGCTCTCTACTCGATACCTGAGACATCCTGGGCGATCCCGAAAACTAGATCCTCGGTTCATCAGTCCTTATCCCATCTTAGAACAAATCAATCCAGTTGCTTTTCGTCTGCAACTACCTGCTTCCCTTCATATTCATCCAGTATTCCACCGATCCCTCTTGGTTCCAGCAGCAGACCCTGACGCCAACCGACCACCGACTCCTGAACCTCCTCCACCGATTTTAGTAGAAGGAGAAGAAGAATATGAAGTCCATCAAATCTTGGATTCTCTAATACACCGTGGAGGATTGCAGTATTTGGTAGACTGGGAAGGTTATGGACCTGAAGATCGGTCATGGGAACCTGCGTCCAACTTGCATATTCCTGAGTTGGTTCAACAATTCCATGACAGTTACCCTGATAGGCCTGGCCCATCGTAAGAGGGGGACCATGGGGAGGGGGATAGTGCCAGGACCCTGCGTGTCACAGAACCTGACTCTGAGGGGTTAAATGGTGAAGAGCTGCTGGAGGAGCCTTGCAGCTCAAGTCAGCAGGCAGCTGGGTCTGATGACTCAGCTGAAAACATAACTTCTCTCCCTAGAAGGGCTATGAGCAGGATTCTGCAAAGACGTGCTACCAGGAGAGCTAGGGAAAGGGTCTTGGATGCTAGATGGGGAATCAGGCAGGAAGCCCTGAGTACTAACAGGAGCCTTTCCAGAAGTAAGGGTGTGTTCCCTGTTTTGGGATAAAGCTGGTAAGCTCACCTTGAGCTCTCTGTGGGAGCAACGAGTCATTTGAACTTGCAACCACGTTTCTGTCTGTGACCTTGGCTCTGTTTACTGATTTCGGACTGGCTTCCTGGACCACAGCTTGATCTGTTCCCTTGGGTTTGGCATTTGGTTTCCGTGAGATATTCTGGTTTTGACTTGGACTGTTAATTGTTGGGAGTTGGATTCTGTTATTTATCTGGCACTTGATTGTTAGCAACGGACTTGAACTTGCCTGGCTTTCCACTAAAGATCTTGGCAAAGAACTGGAACCTGTTTGTGTGTGTGCTCTGTGTGCGGGGCTTGACACAATCCAGTTATTAATCCAAATTTCTCTAAATGATATTTAATATCCATATCCATGGGATTTTAATTGTCAATAAAGAATCATCTGCAAATAAAGTAATCTTTACTTTATTATCCCTACCTAATCCACTAATTAACTCATCATTCCTTATTTTATCCACAAACATTTCAATCATCATTAAACAAAATAAAACTAGGGAGAAGGGGCAACCTTATCTAGTACCACAGCCTAGAGAAATCCAATCTGTAATCCCATCATAAATTATTATCTCATATGTATTTTCATAATATAGCTGATCTATCACCCTTCTAAATTTCATTCCAAACCCACAGTTTTTAATCACAGTTTCTAGTGTTGACCATTCCACACAATCAAAAGCTTTAATATATCTACTGACAAAATACCAGCCTTTTGTTTGTTCATTTCTATACCATATATAAAATTCAACACTCTCCTAGTTAAATTAAACATTTGTCTTCCCTTTAAGAACCATTTTATGTTCTTTAATATATTTCATAATAAACCCATTCATTCTATTTGCTAATATTGAAGTAAAAATCTTAGCATCTTGATATATCAACAAAATAGGTTTATATGAGCTAGGGTTCATCAATTCCTTACTGGGTTTTGGGTAAGAATTGTTAATTAGTGTTTCCAAGATAGTGGTATTTTATCTCCTTCTAAAATGCCATTTAAAAGTATTTTTAATCTTGGAACTAAAACTGGTTTAAACAGTTTATAAAAATCTGAACCCAATCCATCAAAACCCAAGGTTTTACCATTTTTAGCTTGTTGATAATTGCTACAACCTCTTCATCCTGAATTGGTTTTTCTAATTCCCTTTTGTCTATCTCTGATAGCAGTTTCCCAAAAATAACCTTCTATGTCTTCTTTTGAAATATTAACTACTTTATGAAATGCTTGAAATACTTGCTATTTTTCTTTTATCAAGCTACACTTCTTTCCTGTTTCATCTTTAGCCACACCTATCTTTTCTTTCTTTCTTTCTTTCTTTCTTTCTTTCTTTCTTTCTTTCTTTCTTTCTTTCTTTCTTTCTGTTTTTCTCTTCTAACTTGAGATAACTGTGTTAAAAGCCTGGAGTTTTTATTACTAAATTCAAAAAGATTCCTCTTCATATACATTAAAGCTCAATTAACTTTGTCTAATTCTATACTATCTAGTTCTTGTCTTTTAACTTGAAGTTCTGACAATATTTTATTTTATTATCTCTATTTATAAAATATTTATTCTCTAATGTTTTAATTGTATCTTCTATTTTTTATACAGTAGAACCTTGACTTATGTCCCTCTTGACTTGCATCATATTTGACTTGCGTCCACTAGGGGTCTGTTTGACTTACGCCCCAGGCTCCGAGTTATGTCTCGGAGCCCCGGTGTAAGGCCCCGGAATTGGGCAGCCGGGCTACATTTCTATGCTTATCCGTTTTGGAGGTCCGGGAAAAAAGGCAAAAAAAAAGCCTTTTTTCCCTGAGACCTCTTTACAAAGTGCACTTTCACCTCCTCGCCCACCCCAATCTTCCCCAGGGCCCCACCTCTCCTCCTTTGCCACCGCACATGGGCGGCGGGCACACCCAGCCGAAGCCGCGCGCCTCTGGCGCTTCCTCTGCCTGCCCCCACCTCTCTTCCTCTGCCGGTGCATGCAGGCACCAAGCACCCGGGAGGCGGGCAAGCCGGGAGAAGCCACTAGCACGGCCTTCCCCCCACCCCCGGCTCTCTTCTGGTTCCCACTTTTTTTTTTCTTTGCCGGGAAAAGCACCCGGGAGCTAGGCTGAGCCAGGAGATCGGGAGGCAGGCAAGGCAGGGAAGCCCGGCCCCAACCTCCCAGGCTTGCCACTCATGCGGGCTTTCCCCCACCCCTTTCCCTCCCAGCCCCAACCTCCCAGGCTCGCCGCCGCTCTTCACCCGGGCACGCGGGGCTCCCCTCTCCCACCCCCCTTCCCTCCCGGCCCCGATCTCCCTGGCTCACCGCCACTCTTCGCCCAGGCATGCGGGGCTCCCCTCTCCCACCCCCTTCCCTCCCGGCCCCGACCTCCCAGGCTCGCCTCTGCTCTTCACTCGGGCGTGCGGGGTTCCCCTCTCCCGCCCCCTTCCCTCCCAGCCCTGACCTCCCAGGCTTACCTCTGCTCTTCGCCCGGGCGTGCAGGGTTCCCCTCTCTCAACCCCCTTCCCTCCCAGCCCCGACCTCCCAGGCTCGCCTCTGCTCTTCGCCCGGGCGCGTGGGGCTCCCCTCTCCCACCCCCTTCCCTCCCGGCCCCGGCCTCCCAGGCTCGCTTCTGCTTTCCACCCGGGCACGCGGGGCTCCCCTCTCCCACCCCCTTCCCTCCCAGCCCCGACCTCCCAGGCTCGCCTCTGCTCTCTGCCCGGGCGCGCAGGGCTCCTCTCTCCCACCCCCCTTCCCTCCTGGCCCCGACCTCCCAGGCTTGCCGCCGCTCTTTGCCTGTGCACCCGGGGCTCCCCTTTCCCACCCCCTTCCCTCCCAGCCCCGACCTCCCAGGCTCACGGCCGCTCTTCGCCCAGGTGCGCGGGGCTCCCCTCTCCCATCCCCTTACCTCCCAGCCCCGACCTCCCAGGCTCGCCTCTGCTCTTCGCCCGGGCGCACAGGGCTCCCCTCTCCCACCCCCCTTCCCTCCTGGCCCCTACCTCCCAGGCTCGCCGCTGCTCTTCCGCCAGGCGCGCGGGGCTCTCCTCTCCCATCCCCTTCCCTCCCACCCACAACGGTGAGTCCTTGACGCCGGGCAGCTGCAAGGTGGTGGGGAAGGGCAGGGGGGCACCACCGCCACCGCAGAGGACCCCTGGAAGGGCCGGCCTCAGGCATCCCGCAGAGCCCCCCACCTCCTCCACTTCCGTCCCCTCCTGCTGCTGCTGCTTCTGCTGAGGGTGTCCCAGCATGTGCAGAGGACAGTTTCCTGCTGGAGGGAAGGCAGGAGGGGGTCTTGGGGTGTGCGCCCCCCTCTCCAAGCAGGCAGGGAAACTGGGCAGTGGAGAGGAGCCCCCCTCACCAGCCCCGGCCCACTTGGCGAGGGAAGTGTGTGTGTGTGTGTGTGTGTGTGTGTGTGTTGAATTCGGGGGGTCCTCCTGTCTCCTTGCAAACCTTGAAGGGAGAGGAGGCCAGGGACTTAGAAAGGGTGTGTGGGGCTTTCATACACCCTCAAGGCTGGCTGTGGCATGACGATGAGTGCGTGGTTGGGTTCATGCTGGAGGCGGTGAGGGGGGGCTAAACCCACAATGCTGTCTTATTTTTTTATAGTACAGCATGAATTATTGCTGTCTGGTTAGACCGGGGGTCTGCAACCCGCGGCTCCGGAGCCGCATGCGGCTCTTTGGAACCTTTGCCGTGGCTCCGGGAGGTTCCCCTCGTGGAAGGGGTCCCGCGGCATTTAAACTAGGACCGCGAGGAAAACCAGCTCGCCGCTGCTGCCACCCTCCTCGTCTTCATCTTCCTCCTCCTCCTCCTCCTCCTCCTCCTGGTGCTGCTGCAGCCGCTGCTGCCGCCACCGGTGCGCCGCCTCCTCCTTGGCCGTGGCGAAGGCTCCTGGGCCGGCCAGGGCCAGGATGGCGGCGGCGGCAGCGGCGGCGGCGTTGGAGAGGTGGTGGGGTGGCATCGGTGGCCGCCGGGGTCTCCTCCCGCCACGGGGGTCAGGGGCCGCTCAGCAGCAGCAGCAGCAGGAAGCCACGCGTGTTGGTAATCCTCCTCCTCCTCCTCCTCCCCCTCCTCCCACCACCGCCGGCAGTGGAGGAGGCGGAGGCGGCGGCGGTGAGGGGGAAGCGGGCACAATGACCGCGCCCGGCCGGGAAAAGGGCGAGGGGAGGCGGCGGCGGCCAGGCCCAAGCAGCCGGTTGGTTCGTGGTGGTGGTGGTGGCGGCGGCGGCGGCCTGCACTGACAAAAGGGGGTCCGAAAGCAGAATGGAGGAGCGGACCGGGGAGATCCATGGTGGCCCAGCGCGCCACTCGCCCTCCCGCTTCTTTCAGCCACACCCACCCCTTCCCTCCATCTCCTTCACAAGCCAAACTTTGCCCACACACGCACACACACTACGGCTGCAAGAGGGTGGGTGTGTGTGTGTGTGTGTGTCGCATCACCTGCCCCTTCCCTCCGTCTCCTTCACAAGCCAAACTTTGCCCACACACGCACACACACCACAGCTGCAAGAAGGGTGTGTGTGTGTGTGTGTGTGTGTGTGTGTGTGTGTGTGTGTGTGTGTGTGACATCACCCACCCCTTCCCTCCGTCTCCTTCACAAGCCAAACTTTGCCCACACACGCACACACACCACGGCTGCAAGAAGTGTGTGTGTGTGTGTGTGTGTGTGTGTGTGTGTGTGTGTGTGTGTGTGTGTGTGTGTGTGTGTGTGGCATCACCTGCCCCTTCCTTCTGTCTCCTTCACAAGCCAAACTTTGCCCACACACGCACACACACCACAGCTGCAAGAGGGTGTGTGTGTGTGTGTGTGTGTGTGTGTGTGTGTGTGTGTGTGTGTGTGTGTGTGGCATCACCTGCCCCTTCCTTCTGTCTCCTTCACAAGCCAAACTTTGCCCACACACGCACACACACCACAGCTACAAGAAGTGTGTGTGTGTGGGGGAGAGGTCGCCGCTCGCCCGCTTCCAAAAAAAGGGACCAGCTGCGGGGTCGCAGGCCCATCCTTTCAACCGCTGAGGCGGGTGCTGCTCCCTCGCCTCCGGCTGCGGGACCGTGGCGGCGGCGGCGGCGGCGCTGGTAGGCCCGGAGCGCGGGTCATCGCCTCACGGAGCCTCGAACGGCAGCTGGCCCAGCGCCCGGTTGCTGAGGCGGAACAGCGAGAACGGCGGCGGCGGTTGTATATATTTGTTTTAAATGTTGCAATGGTTTTGCGGCTCCCAGTTTTTTTTTTATCGTCGGAAACGGGTCCAAGTGTCTCTTTATGTCTTAAAAGTTGCAGACCCCTGGGTTAGACAGTCAAATTGCTGTTTTCAGGGGTCTTTTTCATCATCTGGAACGGATTAATCCACTTTCCCATTACTTTTTATGGGAAAAGTTTGACTTAAGGCATGTTTGACTTAAGTCTAGACCTCCGGAATGGATTAATGACATAAATCAAGGTTCCACTGTATTAATGACATAAGTCAAGGTTCTCAAACTCTTTCAGTCTTTTAAATCTAAATGTTTTCTTTATAATTAATCCTCTCATTACTGCCTTCATGGTGTCCCGTGCCATTCCCATTCTACTCCCAGCTGCTTCATTTATTGACCATACAGTGGAACCTTAACTTACGTCATTAATCAAACATGCCTTAAGTCAAATGAACTTTTCCCATAGAAAGTAATGGGAAAGTGGATTAAACCATTCCAGATGATGAAAAAGACCCCCGAAAACAGCAATTTAACACAAATTTGACTGGGATAGGAGATTCCTTCCGGGGATGTAAATGAAATGTCTCTTCAAAGAGAGGAGGAGGCAGTGGAATTATAGTCCACAAGTTATACACCTCCACTTTTTAATGTTCATAGCAACAATGTCTAACATTTAAGTTTTACTGATTTTAACCTGACGTTCCAAGTTCTGAACAACTCTATGCTTACCATTAGAGTCCCACAACTTTACAGCTCCCCAACTAAAATGCTTCCATTGTGGACCAGAATTCTGCAGCCAGATTTTTTACAAGACTGAGCCGACTGTCTAACCAGCGAGGCCAGCCCCGAGCTCCCGGCCCTTCTTCTCCTCCGGCAGCAGCGGCGGCTTCGGTGAGGCCGAGGACAAGCTCCAGGTGCTCAGAGCTGGCCTCGCCAAAGCCACTGCTGCTGGAGGAGAGGAAGAAGGCAGGAGCAGTTTGGAGGTGGCAGCTGCAATGCTGGGTCGTAGTTGCCGCCCAATTCCGGTGCCTTGCACCGGGGCTCCGAGCTGTAAGTCAAAGCCTGTTACTCAAGTCAAACAGGCCCCTTCTTGATGCAAGTCAAATATGATGCAAGTCAAGCAGCATGTAAGTCAAGGTTCCACTGTATTTCCAACCATTCCTTTTTACCCTTTCCATTACATCTATATTTTGAAAATAACTAGAACTCATTTTTCATCTTTTTATCTCTCTATAATCTTTTTTTAACCTTCATTTCCATTGCCATCAGAGCATGATCTCTTACTTTTATAATATTACTTTAGAAAGCAAATTATGGGATACAAATATAAAATGTATTCTAGAATAGCTTTTATAAACATAAGAATAATATGTATATCTCCTTTCATCCCCCTTTAATTATCTTCAAATATCCTTTAAACCTGCTCAAAACAGTAATTCTATTACTCATGTCATCTTTGTAATAACTGATTTATCTTTCACTTTATCCAAAACCATATTGAAATATCTTGTCATAATAACATGCCCTTTTCCCTTCTTTTAAAACAGAATCATAAAAAAACTCCTTGCTGTACATTGGGTGCATAAACATTTACTAGGGTATAGTGTTCATCCCCCCAATAAACCCTGCATTTTTAAATATCTTCTATTGTCATCCTTTACTACTTCCTTTGCCACAAATACACAATGCATAGAAATTAAGATTGCAACTCCTTTAGATTTTGAAGTCCCAAAGCCTTTCTCATAAATATCAGTGTTCTGTAATTTGAGTTCATTGATCCCATCTCTCGATTGGTGAATCTCCTGAAGGAAAATAATGTCCGCTTTACTCTTCTTCAATAAAGCTTCTATTCTTCTCTTTATAAGCAACCCCAGGCCTTTCATATTTAAAGTAGCTATTTTTATATTTTTCCCCCTGCCCCCTTTAAGTCCCATATTTTTGTGGTCCCATTGTGTTATACATAACAAAAAAAACACATAAAACACATCAATATAAACTAACCCAAACCCATCTCTAATCATACCCAACCACCCTACAGTTAACCATGCTGCACTATATTCCAGTGCAGATTAACTAATTTACATTCTGGTTTTCCCCCTTTAACATTTATCAGTTCTATGCATTCTATAATATTTTCCCACTTCTCATTGCTCTCCCTCTAACCATCCACCTTCCAAACAAAAGGGAAAGAAAGAAAGAAAGAAAGAAAGAAAGAAAGAAAGAAAGAAAGAAAGAAAGAAAGAAAGAAAGAAAGAAAGAAAGAAAGGGGGAGGGAAAGAAGGTTTAAAAAAGCAACATCACCAAAAGGGAAACTTTGGAAAAGAAAACAAACAAGAGAAAAGGAGGGAAAATAAAGTAGATGGGGGGAAATCAAGAGGGAGACCTAGGTAGAAAAGTCCACCTTCTATGGTGTTTCTTTTCCTGGCCACTTAACAAGGCTACTCTGAGATCTTCTTGCCACAGGCCCCATGCAGCTGACAGATGTTTTCCTTCTTCTGCAGAGTAAATTTTATGAAGGATCCCATCCTTCCAAATCTTGATGAATACTGGATGGCCCAACTTATATTTCAAATTGTTTTTTCATGCGGACTGAAGTCACAGGCCACATTCTTTTTCTGCATTGGCCAGTCCCACTAGAAAAGTCTTGATAAACTTGGGCTGAAGAGCCTTTGTAAGAAAGGAGGTCTGGCTTAGATTTTACAGCCCTAAAATTCTTTTTCTTTTTCTTTTTTTTTCTTTCTTTCTTTCTTTTTTTGCATAATTAAAAAAATCAATATTATTGGTCTACATTGCATTTTGGGGCTGCCCACAAAGTGGATTCTCTCAACATCTTCCTCTCCCAGAAACTGTGATTTCATAATTATATATATCCAAGAAACCACTTCTTTTTAAAGATCTTCCTCCTTTTGCAATTGAAAATTCATAATTTTAATATTGGAGTGTCTGGAGCTGTCTTCTAAATAGATAACTTTCTTATTTAATTCAACCAATCTCTTCTTTTGTGATTCTATTTCACCTTCATTTTGTTTAGCCAGCTTTTCAACCTGGGTAACTCTTTAGTCAAATTTATTAAGATCTGCTTGTATCTTCCCAACCTCAGGGCTCTCACAGTCCTCCCCCACTGGCAATGACAGCCAGGCTGTCATCGCTAGTGGGGAAGAACGAACTGAACCTAAGTGAACTAATTTGTTCTGGTTCGGTTCGGTTCATTCCCAAATTGCTATGGGCTTTGTTATTCGTTCTGTTACATAATGGAACGATTAATGAATAGCAGAACAAAAAAAAATTGTTTCGTGCCCATCTCTACCCTGTAGCTTTCCTCAGTTTTTTTGAATGGTCAAGTAATGATTTTAATGTCAAAGATGAGGAGAGAATGTTGATTTTGAAATCCAAAATAAGTGGTATGAAAGCAGAATTGTATACCTAGATATGAGAAGACCAGTACAAAGACTTAACTTCTTTAAGGCATTGGCGTACACTCATTTTGGGATTACTGCAGAACAGCTTAGAAAAAAAATTCAGGAGTGTGTCAAAACTCAAAGAAGAGACTTAGGCCCAGCTTGGTGCTTGAATTTCTATTTACCTCATGAGGTAGTTGGAACAAGAAAAGGTCACTTCTGAACAACAAATTAAAGAGGAGATGGAAATTGGAGCAGTTTTACTCCACATTCTCTGGAGAGTTAAGATATTTAGTAAAGGACAAACATCCTAAAACCATTGAGGCTTCTGAGTTAGCAGATCACATAAATGAGGTCAGGAATCATGGGTTTGCTTAATCTAAAATTGGTGGGGAAAGCTGGGAGTACAAGAGTAGGTAGTTGAGTGCATTGGACAACCTTTGCCAGCTCAACACCGAAAGTACTTTCTGCTGGTAGGCAATCAAGTAATTAACATTCCAGATGACTCCAGCTTGTAGTCAATCACTAAAAAATACATAAGAAAAGTTACAAGTTTTGGAGGAAAACAAAACTCTTTAAAGCTGTTTACATTTTTCAATTGTGTGGAGTTCTATTTTTCAGCTACTCATCTTGAGCAACTGCAAATGACATACAGGAGGTTTTTATCTTGATACTGAAGCCTGGCTAGTAACACATTTCACAGGACAGCCACTTTGAGAAGAAAATGTAGTGTGACAGGCCAGAGATCCATTCATTATTGCAACGTGGACTTGAGGCACTGCCAGCAGTAGCATTCCTTCCGAATACCTTTTTTTATCTGTTTTTAAACTATTTTTTAATTATTCTACATTTTATTTTTCACTCACTAGCTGCTGCTGCTGCTGCTGCTGCTGCTTTTCTTATGTGGCAGAAGACCAACCCATACACTTTCATGGCCAGATTTGTTCCTTGAAGTCGCCAGTTACTGATCCAGCATTCCGGATTTCACCCTCATTACTCACCACACAATATGTCACTTTGTGCTGCAAGAACAAGCAACTGCTATGAAAGAGTGATACTGTCTATCTGTTTATCTGCATTTTCTTTATGTGCCACGTTTCTTCAGTGCCACAGAATAAGGAAAGCAGGGAGGAGACCCGCCTAGACCCTCAGCCTGGGGCCAGCACCCAATAAGCCCTTTCCTGCATCTGTACCAAGCGCAAGGGGACAACGGTGTGGGAACAGAAATAAAAACCTCTCTGAAAGATGTTAAAATCCACCTCATATGGTGTGGTATGACCTTGTGAATAGCGTCAACCAAACCTATAAGAGTCAATATCAACACTTTGAACTGTGCCTGAAAATAAACCATAGCCAATGAAGCTGTTGTAGCAAATCTCTTCGTGCTGTAACAAGTTCTGAGCATTTGCCTAGCTGCAGCCTTGTGGACCTGAGAAAGTGTCCAAACACTTTCCAAAAGGCAGCCCCCTAGTACACAGTCTTACAGTAATCCAGGATGTAATTAAGGCACTCACCTACTGTACTCAGGTCCAGGAATACATGCAGCTGGTGCACTGATTTTAACTGCACAGCCTTTAAAATGTTCAAATGCAGGGATCCTCAAACTACAGCCTGTGGGTTGGATCTGGCCCACCAGGGTCCTGAATCTAGCCTGCTGGCCATTGCAGAACCCCCAACACTTGCCCCCCCACACCTTGAGCCAAAAACTCACCACACAGTAGCCTCAGTTGCCAACGCAGCTTTCAGTGCCATAAGGGGGGGAGGACCTGGGTGGGCAGCGTCGGAGAGGATCTGAGCAGGGGCGCCTCCTCTGACACCCCTCCTCAGCATCTTGTCTTCACCCTCCCCGCAGCGAATGATTGAGTCGCTCAGTGGCTCCTTTTGTTCCAGTCTCTCTGCCCAGACTTCCTGCCAGGGCCCAAGCAAGGCACAGGATAAAAGAGGAAAAAAGAGGAAGTGGATAAAGGTCATTGGGGGAGTCAACACGGAGAGAGAGGGGGAGCGCATCTGTTTATTTTCCCCACTGGGGATCAAGAGGTGAGCAAAATATGTCACACACACACACACACACACACACACACACACACACACAGAGAGAGAGAGAGAGAGAGAGAGAGAGAGCATCAATTTATGCCAAAGAAAGAGAGAGAGAGATAACACATGAAGCACCTCTTTTGTTTTGTAGAAAGAAGGAAAAGGTTGGATCAAAATATAAAATATCCCCATACACAGATGGATGGAAACATATACACATACATACATATCAATTACAATTGTTCTTCATTTTAAATATTGATTTATTTTTCCTGTTTTTGTGCACTACAAAAAATGTGCAGTGGCATAGGAATTAGTTCATATTTTTTTCAAACTATAATCCAGCCCCCAACAGTGTCTGATGGACAGTGAAACGGCCCCCTGTTTAAAAGTTTGAGGACCCCTGTTCAAATGTGTGCCCACCCACTGCTGAAATGTGGGCATCAAGGCACAATATTAAACTCATAAAAAAGGCTTGACAACCTAATCAGAAAAGTTAGAAATCAAATATCTTACCATTTACAGACATATACCTGTGAAGTGTGTCTCAACAGGCTGTCTTTATTGGCCGGTTTAGAACATAAGGCATCTCACCAACACTATGGCCTCATTAGCAAGGAGTTCAGTTTTCAGCTAACCTTTTGAAACACAAAGAGTTCTGATTTTGCTTGAAAAGGTTGTTAACTATTTAATCATAGTTAAGGCTTATTTAGTTTATTCAAAGGGTAGATATTAAATACGGTACTCAGAGCATCTGATACTACAGTAGGGTTCCAGACTCCACTAAGCCATTTTGTTGTTCAGTTCTTCAGCCATGTCTGACTCTTCATGATCCCATGTCTCTGCTCTTTAGGATGCTATCTGCTTTCCTCCCAAGAAGCAGGTGTCTTTTTATTTCATTGCTGCAGTCTCCATCTGCAGTGATCAAGGAGCCCAAGAAAATATACTCTGTCATTGCTTACATTTTTTCCCCTTCTATTTGCCAGGAGGTGATGGGACCAGTGGACATGATCTTAGTTTTTTTGATGTTCAGCTTCAGCCCATTTTTTCCGCTTTCCTCTTTCACCCTCATTAAGAGGTTCTTTAATTCCTCCTCTCTTTCTTCTATCAGAGTAGTATCATCTGTGTATCTGAGGCTGTTGATATTTCTTCCAGCAATCTTAATAATCTTGCCCTTGACCCTTGTCCGGAGACTCCAGCGGGTCCAAAATGTGGTGGCCAGGCTGGTGGTGGGTGACCGTAAATACGATCATATCACCCCAGTTCTGGCGCGCCTGCATTGGTTGCCCGTTGCTCTCCGGATTAGGTTCAAGGTCTTGGTTTTGGTTTTCAAAACCCTCCACAGCTTGGGACCTGAATACCTGGCGGAGCAGATCTCCCAGAGATCAACTGAGGCCCACTCGATCGTTGCAGGCGCGCTCACTGAGGGTGGCCACACCAAGAGAAGCACGGAAATCGGTAACCCGCAGCCGCACCTTCTCTGTTGTTGGCCCCTCTCTTTGGAACCAACTTCCAAGTGAGCTGCACCTCATAGTGTCCCTGCCCGCCTTCAGAAAGGCATTAAATACCCTGCTTTTCAAGGAGGCATATGGTGACCTCATTTCTGTTTATTATATTTTATTTTATTTTATTTTATTTTATTTTATTTTATTTTATTTTGGTCCTGCCGCCCACTGCTGAGGGTTTCCCTCTTTGATTTTAATCTTGCCAATGCCTCTTCGTTGTTTTTATTGTTTCTGCTGTTTTTCTGTGCTTTAACTGCTTTTATGGAAACTGCCCTGAGTTCCTTTATGGAAAAAGGCTGTGGTATATAAATGCATCAAATAAATAAATAAATAAATAAATACATAAATAAATAAATTCCAGCTTGTGATTCATCCAGACCAGCCTTTCGCATGATGTACTCTGCATATAAGTTAAATAATATGAGTTAAATAATATAAGTTAAATGACAGTATACAGCTTTGTCGTACTCCTTTCCCAATTTTAAACCAGTCAGTTGTTCCATAATTGGCTAAAAGTGATTACTCTGCAGGACCATCCCAATATATTTCACTGGTAGAGGCACATGGCAAAACAACCCTCTTCCACTCTAGACAGTTACTGGAGAGGCATCTTGAATCTTTCTTGAGAAGTACCAACAGGATAGTATGGCGGCCGGCAGCAGCTTCTGTCTTTACAGCACCCTTGTGCTCTTGTATTTTTTCTGTCTAGCGCTGCCGTTTGTGATGTTTTTTATTTAATTTTTTGGGCCCTGCCAGGGCTGACCACCGGGGTCTAGGAGGGGGGTTTAAAGGGGCTTACGGGGCTGCTTGAAGCGTCCGAGCGGTTTGAAGTGTCCGAGCGGCTGAAAGCGGGCGGTTCAACATCTGCCGTCAAATTTGAGACTCAACCACCCAGCCCGCTGAACCGCTGAACCGCCGAGGACCGAGCCCCACTGAGCGTCCCTTCCCCTCCTGCGCCATCTCCTACCTTCAGTATCCGGCTCCTTTGTTCGACCACCAGCTTGTGCCGTGAGGGAGTCCTGGAGCGTGTTGTGGCTCACCCTCTCTGGCTGTTCTCGAGGACCCGAGGATCTGCGGTTCACGGCCGCCATCTAGGTTCCCTACCAGGACTGCTGTGTACTGGAGCCGTGATCGTCTGCTGTCCGCCAGGGCCCTCCCTGTCCATCTGGCTCCGGACGGACCTGCTTTCTTCCCTGCAGTTTGCCTAGAGGGGCTGTGGGGTGCAGCCGCGGGGTTCGAATGGCGAGCGGCGGCCCCGTTCGACCGCTATGTCGGCGGCTCTTCCCCTCGCTGCGCCTTGTCAGCTCCTTCGATCTAGCCACCCCTGGAGCTCGGGCGGTGGTTCGGCCGCCAGCGACCTGTTGGCCGGGCCGGCCGTCGGTTTTGGCTGGTGGCCAGCTCGGGAGCTCGGGCGGTGGTTCGGCCGCCGCTGATCTGTTGGACTGGGCTGTTCGGGTGGCGGTTCGGCTGCCGGCGTATCGCTGGCTCTCTCCTGGAGCGTACCAACTGCTCCCTGCTGTCAGCGTCTACCTCGCTGGTTTCGGCTCGGGTGGCTGGTCAGCCACTGATGCATGGAGCGGCCGCCGTTCAGCCCCAGGACTCGAATGGCCTCCTGGCCATCGGCATTCTCTCCCCTTCTCCAGACTCAGGCTCTGTGCGGCGATTTTTCCATCTGTGACCGCGCCTCACGGACTCGTTTTTCGTGTCTCTAGCTCCCTGCCTTTCAGAGACTCTCTGCGCACGGGGATAGGGTCTGGGGTCGGGAGGGTGGAATCCGATGCCGTCGTTTTTCATCTTTTTCACGCTCCCCCCTTCCCTATTCCATCTTTAATATGCCTGTACCCCAAATTCTGACCTCAGGGGGTTCTCCCCTTTATGTTTTCCATCTGCCCCTGTTTCCCCCCCTCCCTTTTCCCCCCGGCGTTTTTCCATCTGTGCCCTGGCTATGTTACCCTTTATTTTATTTTATTTTATTATACTTTATTTCATTTTACCTAGTCCTCTCCTATTTATTGCCTTTGTTATTTTGTTCTGCCCTGTTTTATTTACTCTGTTCATGGTTTTTATTTTAGCCTGTTAGTATAGGATTTTCTTAGTCTTCTGCCAGGCTGCAGCTAATAGATGTGTCCCTGGCACTAATTGGCTCACCCTAGGATCACCTGGTTATTTCTCTCCCAGGTGTGTTGCATCTCCCCCTGGCAGCAGTTATCTATGTTATGCTTATTTCTGTATCATTATTTGTAATTTGTTTGCCTTGAGTTTAGTTTGAGTTAGCTGTATTTCATTTGTTAACTGAGGGGTTTTTTTCCTCCTTCCCCCCCCCCGGCTAGGTCACCATGTTGGCAGGGACTCACATACCAACCGTGTTGGGTCGTGGACGATACGCTCGGAGTCAGATGGTTAGTCGGATAAGAAGAACCAGGGTCAGGCACCTGGCGCCTGTCCCGCGTTCTGACCCTCTGACTCACTGCCACGTGCCTGGGAGCCATTCCACCAGAGCCTCCAACCTGTCCTGCCTCCTCCTTAATGCCAGGTCGGTCCATAATAAGACCACTGTCATCTTTGATACCATCACCGACGGCAGGGCCGACCTGGCCTGTATAACAGAGACCTGGGTGGGCTCAGAGGGGGGGGCTTCCCTCACCCAGCTGTGCCCCCCTGGGTTCCTGGTCCATGGAGTGGGCAGGTTGGAGGGCCAGAAGGGGGGAGGAGTCGCCATTGTATACAGGGAATCGCTTCAAGTGACCAGGGCCTCGACATTGGTGATTCCGGGGCTTGAATGCCTCCACCTGTTGGTAGGTCAGCGGGATAGATTTGGCATTGTGCTGGGCTACCGTGCTCCCCACAACCCAGCACAATCCCTGCCAGAGCTCACGGAGTTCATCGCCGCTGCTCTGTTGAAGTCCCCCCGGCTTCTGGTCGTCGGTGACTTCAACGTGCATGCTGGCGGTGAGCTCGCCGGCGCAGCTCGGGATTTCATGGAAACCATGACATCCATGAGCCTATCCCAGCATGTTTCTTGTCCTACCCACAGGAGTGGGCATACCCTGGATCTGGTATTTACCTCCATGTCGGGGGATTCTTATCTGGAGGTGCGGGACATTGCTCCTACACCCGTGTCATGGTCAGATCATTACCTGTTGTCCTTTTCCCTGGCAATGGTGGCCCCTCCTCGCGGGGACCAACGGCCCCTTGTTTGGGCCCGCCCCCAAAGGCTTCTTAATCCGGCTTGGTTCCGGGAAGCCTTCAGGGAGCTTTCTGGTGGTCTGGCTGACGATTCGGCTGAGGCCTTGGCCAACCAATGGTTTGAGTCAGCTGCCGATGCCGTCGACCGAATCGCCCCCAAGCGTCTCCTCCGTGGCAGAGCTCGAACTTCGCCGTAGTTCACGGCGGAGCTAAGAGCGATGAAGCAGGAACGGAGGAGACTGGAGAGCATCTGGAGACAGAGCCGGATGGCGAACAACAAGACTGCCACTGTGATCCAGACTAGGCGCTACTCGCGAGCGATCAGGGAGGCTAGAAGATCTTTTTACTCCCTGAGAATTGGTGAGGCCTCGAACCATCAGGCAGAACTCTTCTGGGTGGTTCGGGACCTCACCAATCCTAGTCTGGCTAGGCCTCCTCCTACTGATTTCAGTAGCGAGAATTTCGCAGTCTTTTTCAGATCTAAAATAGAGGCCATCCGTGCCGACTTTGAATCCAGTAGCACTAGCCCTCCCTCGCCATCCCCAGCTCCTTCACACACACCCCCGGCTCTCCTCAACTGGTTGAGTTTGGGCCTGTCTCTCCTTTGGAGGCCTGCAGGGCTATTGCCCATTACCGTCCCGCGACCACCCCCTTCGACCCTTGCCCATCTTAGCTTATCAAATCTGCCGGAGGGAGCATGCCCAAGTGGGCCGCAGCCATTGTCACCGCCTCCTTCAGCGAGGGGGTTTTCCCCTCTCATCTGAAGGAGATGGTGGTTAAGCCCATCTTGAAAAAAACCGGGATTGGCATCGGACCAATTGGCTAACTATCGACCGATTGCCAATGTTCCCTTCATGGGCAAGGTCATCGAGAGGGTGGCTGCGGTGCGGATCCAATCATTCTTGGAGGAACAGCGGTGCCTTGATCCTTGCCAATCCGGCTTCAGGCCTGGCTGGGGTACCGAGATGGCTCTGGTCGCGCTGCAAGATGACCTAATCCGGGCGGCCGACAGGGGTTGCTCTACCCTGTTGGTTCTCCTGGATTTGTCAGCAGCCTTCGATACCGTCGACCACGGTATCCTACTGGACCGGCTCCTGGAGGTAGGGATCGGAGGCACTGTTCGCAGTTGGCTCTGGTCCTTCCTTCAGGGTCGGCTCCAGTATGTGCAGCATGGCGGAGAGTTGTCGGCCCCGTGGACACTTCCTTGTGGGGTTCCGCAGGGCTCGTCTCTCTACCCCATGCTGTTTAACATCTATGTAAGGCCGCTGGCTGGGGTCATTAGGAGATTTGGACTGTGTTGTCATCAGTACGCTGATGACACACAGCTCTATCTCTCCTTCACCACCTCTGCAGTGGAAGCTGTCCGGTCCCTCGACCAGTGTCTGGAGGCGGTTATGGCTTGGACCAGGGCCAACAGGCTCAAACTCAACCCTGGGAAGACCGAGGTGATGTTCTTCGGGAATTCCCCGTCTGGGTATGGAGGCCCTCTCCCCAGCTTGGAGGGTGTTACCCTCCAGCTGGCAGAGAGGGTTCGGAATCTGGGCGTGATCCTGGACCCAGCCCTGTCCCTGGAAGCCCAGGTGGTGGCCGTGGCCAGGACCGCATTTTTCCATCTCCGCCAGATCGCTCAGATTCGCCCCTACCTAGACGGGGACTCCCTGAGAACAGTGGTCCAGGCGCTGGTGATCTCGAGGTTGGACTACTGCAACGCCCTCTACATGGGTTTGCCCTTGACTCTCCTCTGGCGACTGCAGCGGGTGCAAAATGCAGCGGTCAGACTGGTGTGATCTACAGGATCACACGTCGTTACGACCGCATCACTACCCGTTGCCTCCCAGATCAGATTCAAGGACTTGGTTTTAGTTTTTAAAACCCTCCATGGCTTGGGCCCGGATTACCTGGCAGAGCGGATCGTCCAGCGGTCAACTTCGACCCGACCAGTTCGGCAGTCGCGGGCGCACTCGCTTCGGGTTCCAACTCCCCGAGAGGCCAGGCGTTCCCTTACCTGGAGCCGGGCCTTCTCGGTGGCTGCCCCATTTTTATGGAACAGCCTACCCAGCGAGGTGCGCTCTGCAGAGTCCCTGCTGGCCTTTCGTAGAGCGGTGAAAACTATTCTATTCCGTGAGGCCTTTGGTGACCTAGCTTAGCCCGTTTTTTTTTTTTGTGTGTGCCGCCATCGACCACTGACCACTATGTCAGGACTTGAGATAGTAGCAGTTTGATTTGGAACTAAAGGGTGCTCCCCTACTGCTGTTTTCTTTTACTTTAGTTATATTGATATGCTGGTTTATTTATCTTGTTGTATTGTACTGTATTGTTATATTCGCTGACTTGCTCAGCTGTGTTAGCCGCACAGAGTTCCCCTTGGGAAGATGGGCGGGATATAAATCTAATAATAAAATAAATAAATAATAATAATATAGTACCCCCCATGCTACCCCTGAGGGCAACAGGTTCAGTTTTCCATCTGAGACCAAAAGTGGAAGGAATTGCTATTTTGTTGCCTTTTCCGCTATCTGACCCAGTGGCTGTGAGGACAAACTATGGTGGCCAAGGAAGTCCCTGCCTACAGGTCCATGAAGAGGTTCCTGCTTTGTATGGCCTTTGGTGTATAAAACAGATTTTACCATAAAACATAGATGCTCCCCTGCTTGTGTATTTGCCCATGAAACATTTTTCTTGAAGTACTATTAGTTAATTTGGACAGTTATAGCAAAGATACAGAGAAGCTTTCTTCACAGTTCACTACATGGAGCTATGCTTATCAGAAAAAAGTGAGAAAATAGTAGTCTCAGACTGATATAAATACTGATAAGAAACAGCTGTTAAGGAATATTAAGTAATCACATACACAAGATGGAAACTGGGAAATTAACTACTATAATTTTATTTTCCCCACCTCTTCCCACGCATTTATTCAAAGCAGAAGTTATGATGCAGGCTCTTCTACATTAGAAGCTATTAGGAAAAGCTACATGACTCATCACTTCATTGTGTTATTTTAGCTTAGTTCAAATGCAGTTCCTCTAATGACTATTACAATAGGAGAAAATGTGGAATGAAGGCAGATGTAACATTTTTAGAGAAGCAAAAACAATTTGAAAGTGCATTCAGTGTACTTAAGACATATATATGTTTTGACCCGTTGCGGTGAGCTCTTAAAATAGCAACAGTTCTGCCAGGACAGTTATTGGGGAATTTAATAAATTCCTTTTATGGTTAGTAGAGTATCAGCTACCAGTGACAACTTCACAGAGAAAGCATGAGAGACCAGACTGAGTCTCACTAGCCCACTCCTTTTCACTGGGGTGGGTTTACAGAGATCACATTACACCCCTATTAAAGCAGCTCCACTGGCTGTCAATCAGATATCTGGCACAATTCAAGGTGCTGACCTTGACGTACAAAGCACTGTATGGCCTGCGTCCTGGCTGCCTCAAAAATCAGATCTCACAGTATGAACTGGCTCGGTGTTAAGGTCATTAGGAGAGGCCCTTCTCTCCATCTTGCCACCCTCACAGATACATCTTGTGGGAACCCATGAAAGGGCCTTCTCGGCTGCTGCACCCAGACTCTGGAACTCCCTCCCACTGGAGGCCAAAACTGCATCATCTCTGTTGTCTTTCCAGAAACAGGAAAAGACCTTTCTCTTCAGGAAAGCTTTCCCTGAATGATGGTCTACCTATTATGTGTTTTTATATGAATCTACAGGATCACACAGACTTTGTGTTTATAACTACTTATAACCTTATGGGTTTACATTGACACTATGTTTTCAATGTTAGTTTCCACCACTCATAACTATATATAGAACATTACTCCCCTTTAACTGCTCAGGTTCTGTTGTAGCTTTAATGTAATGTCTATTAATGCTGTAAGATGTCCCTCAATTTCCTGTTCTCAATAGTTGAACATGTCTTAATTGTACTGGACTGCATATTATCCCTCATTCTGTACACCACCTTGGGTCCTTTTTACAAGGAGAAAGGCAGGGTAAAAATACTCTAAAATAAATAAATAAATAACTATATTTTATCAAAGTTTTGTTTGAAGTTTGGATCATTATCACTATTGCTCAGTTTTACAGAAAAAGAAAACACAACTGCTCTATCGGAAAAGATTTTCTGTTTGTTTTGTTTTATAAGACTTTACATAAGCTACCAATTCATTTCACTTGATTCCACACAGCTTCCTGTCTTGTCAGCTACAGTTGGTCACCAACCAGAGTCACTCTGAAATCCTAAATCAGGTAACATGACAATACTACAAATATAAAAATGTAAAAAACCTAGGAATCCTCAGGATAAAAGTACTCTTGTACAAGTCTCAGTGATACAAACAGCAAGGGGTTCAAAGTTTTTCCCATGAGCATCACCCCTGCCCCCCTTTCCAGGCCCTTTCCAGGGGGCTTGAACAGAAATATAACTTAGCTTTTGGTTCTCCATAACATGGGAATCCACACACTTCCTAAAACAGATCTCCTGTTGTATAATTCTTATTCCTTTAATTGCCTTATAGAATAAGTTTAAAGAAACCCTGCGTCAGCCCACTCATATAATAGTGATAACCATTATTATAGTATCAACATGCTGGTTTGGAACTTGGTTCCTTACAAATTTTCCAACAGAGTTGTTAAACTTAATACAATAATATTAACAGTAAAATAATATAACTGTTATCTCAGTAAAGCTTACATTAGCCATGTGAAGCCAGTACATTTACCTCTATACTTTAGAATGCAAAGCTAGTGCTGAGAAATTTACAGTTATTCCCAGCATCCATCCCTCTGTCTGTCTGTCACTGGAATTCCTTCCCAGCCAGGACATCCTTAGCTCTAAAGTCCTCCACGAGCACATTCAGTATCTTTTTCATCATTCAAATGAAACCTTCTATTGTCTGCAAGTAGATAATCCCCAGAGAGATTAGAACAAGTACTCATTACAGTAAATACAGTATAATCTAACATATGTATTTTATGTTTTTATAAGATGCACTGGAAACACATGAATGATCAGGCATCTGACCAAGCAGGAATGATACTTCTCAAAGGTTATAGTGACACTGGACTTTGGAAGGGATAGCCACAATACAGAGTGAGACTCACAATTGACACGAGCTATGGCGCAACATGGTGAAATCATCCAGAGCCCAGAGTACTGCCAAGGGCCCCACCAGCTGTCAATGCTCCTTTGCATCTGAGCCTTGGCCGGCTTCCTCTGCCATGTTGGCTCTGCCACCCACTTCACAGCTCCCAAATGCTGGCCAGAGCATCTGTCGCTGTAAAACTTCAAAAACACTTAACAGCCAACACCATACTTTCCCATTCTGATTTAACATGTAGGAACAGGGGTTGTCATTATAGCGGAAGGAAAGTTCTGCATAGCTTTTCCAACAAAGGTGTTGCCCAAAAGCCATCTTGATTTTAGAGTGTAATTGTGTGAAACCTGCCAGCTTTGATAGTGAATGAAATACTCTAGTAGTAACTCACACTGAGCTTGACAGCCTGGTGCTCACGTTAGTCGAGGAAGTTCTCCATCCAAAAGTCACTTGTGAGTATCTGCCAGTTTTCTCTTTGAAGACCTCATGGAGTGTATCAGCTCAGAATGAGTGTTGGGAAGTCTAACATTTCTTATTTCACATCAGTCATAAAGGATTAAATATACTGAATGGCAGAGAGAGAGAGCCCAGGCTGCCACTTCTTCACTTCAAAGCAGCATAGGGCCAACGTCGGATGCTTAAAAGTCACCCAGAATTTGCCCTCACCACTAACTCTTTCAGATTTTTCCATCACTACCACATCACAATACAGTAACAGAGTAGGACTTTGCAAATATCTGACACAGTCAGTCATATGTAAGTGCCTTTCCTATAGAAAATTAAAATCCTATTAAAAATACACAAGGCTGTTATGTCTATATGGTCATGTGAACTATCTATCTATCTATCTATCTATCTATCTATCTATCTATCTATCTATCTATCTATCTATCTATCTATCTATCATGTGGTAGCATATTCCTTTCCATGAAATGAGTTATGACAAGTTTAATAAGAGAAAACACATAATTACTCCTGATTTTTTTACTTGATGTTTGGGAAGAATTCTCCCAATTTAATCTCCCAAAACAGCTTAATTTTTTAACAAAATGCTAATTACAAGGATGTACAAATTTGTCTAGCAAAAAGAGAGTTAAAATATCCTTTAAAGTCAGGCTTATAGACCAGGTAAAAATCACACTTGAAAGCTAACACAGTGGAACTAACCCATTCAGACACAACAAGTCTTCCCTTGGGGAGTATGTCTCATTCCAGGGTTCATTCCTGGTTTCACATACTGTGTCATAAATTTCTTGTTGAAAGAAATGTAAAACACATCCATTTTCTGCTTTAGAGACAAAGTATGGCACAAAATATCTTAATTCTAAAATGCAGTTGCTAAATAACTATGTTCCATCAAAAGCCGTGTAATCCATTGTTGTCATTAAAAATTCTAGTTCAAAATGTTTCATTTAAAAATAATTTTAGAGTCTTCTTCAGCAAGATAATGCAAATCTATTGACTTAAATTCCAATGAATAAGGAACATAATTGATTAACAAAGTCCAGCTTGTTATAGTTGCTTCAAACTGCCAGAATACCCATTGATCCTAGATTACTGTAAGTGGCCTGTACTATTCCTAAACTGATCAGTCAGCTTTCATTGAAGAATCTGTTCTGAGTTACTTCATTCTCACATGATGTATCTGAAGGCTATGAACATAATTATTTTCACCATACTCTAAGTATTCTTTTTTCCACAAATCAAGAGTTATAGAGAAGCCAAGCTCGATGCTTTTGCCAGTAATATACATAAGGCTAAGATATAACCAATATTCTATACTCTGTCCTCCTAATATGTTCTGCTATTACCCTCATAGACATTACTTGAGGATTTACTTAGACCTCATATCCAATTTCTGATGCCTCAAACAATATATATACTTAAAAAAAAAAACCTTGGGAAATTCCCACCAAAAGCGGGAAAATTCTGCCTTTTCCCCCTTCACATTTCCACCATAGGTCATATGTCCCTGCAATGTACTTCCAGGTTGAAACTGACTTATAGAGATCGTAACAGGGCTTTCATAGTAAGTGAGATACAGTAGGACCCCCGTATCCACTGATTCATTAATCACTGGTTCAGTTATCGATGGCTGGCAGAGGAAAAAAATAAATAAATAATTCAGCAACTGCAAAGCAAGCTACTGTCACAAAACAGCAGCCATAAAGCAAGCATGTTTTTAGCTTTTTTGTGTGTGAACTGCCCAGAGTTCCCACCGGGAAATGGGAGCGGTATAGAAATACAAAAATAAATAAATATAGCTACTATTGCAAAACAGCAAAGGTAAAGAAGCTACTGTCACAAAATAGCACATTTGGGGGGCATTCTTTCTTATCCACAGTTTTTGTTATCCACAGGAGGTCTTGGAACCAATCCCCAGCAGATACAGGATCCTACTGTATTTAATGACTGGGTTTACCAGTTCCGTTCCCCCACTGAATGTTTATAGTTGAGCAGGGATTCACGCTCAAGCCTCCCAAGTCATAGCCTCTCACTTTCTCAACATGGGCATACCACGGCATGTACCATGTACTGGGATGTGATTCTTGATCTTGTTGTTCTCCATTTTGGTGATGTAGCAATGATCTTCCTACTCATTCAAGACAGATTACACTACAGCTGCCATGTCTACATTTGGTAGTGAATTACAGTATTTTAAAGTACAATTCAAAGTGTCGGCATTACTGTTTGCTTCTGATTTAACAGCAACACTAAGAATTTTCAAACCAACTGCACCACATACTTTTCCCTCAGTTATTCCCCAGTTAGATCGTTCCATAAATTTCTGGTCACACAACACACTGCTATTATGGAATCATAATAGCTTCAGAGACTAGGACGCGGGGCAATGGTCTCAAACTTCAGGAAAAGAGATTAAATTTAAACATTAGGAAGAATTTCATGAGAGTTAGAGCTGTTTCGCAGTGGAATATGCTGCCATGGAGGGTGGTGGAGTCTCCTTCTTTGGAGGTTTTTAAGCAAAGGCTGGATGGCCATCTGTCGCGTGTCCTGTGATGGGGGTTCCTGCATGGCAGGGGGTTGGACTAGATGGCCCTCGAGGTCTTTTCCAACTCTATGATCCTATGATTCTATGATTTTCCTAGCCAGTGTTATAACAACAGACCATTTATCCTTCACTGGGAGATATTGGGAGGGTTGTTTTATTTGTTTCCAATGATGAATCAAAACATTCCTTATTGTTACTGCTTGTGTGAATGTCCCTGATCGGTTCTTGCCCTCCACTCATTCTCAGCATCCTCCAAAGATGCCACCTCTCTTTCTCTCCTCTTCATTCCTCACTTTTGTCCCATGCCTACCCAGCCATCCTCCATCTGTCTGTCCACCCATCTCCCCATCTTCTCACCTCAGACAGGGGCAGTGGGTTGGATTGTTTGGCCAAGTGTGGGTATATCCAGGCCAGCCCAAGCGGCAGAGATGATGTGGGGAATGTGGAGCTGACCACCCTGCAGGAGAGGGGGGGTTCCTCCACACCAGTAGTGTTCCGTTAGGAAGAGCTTGGGGGATATAACTCGCTAAATAAATAAATATGGGGGTGGCATTGTGTGCAATAGAAAATAAGTAGGTTCCCCAGTGTAGCCAGCCACAATGGAGGAAACTAATCAGTAATACTAAAAGCAATGGGATGATTGCCACATTTTATTCTATTTATCTAAGTAAACCCCATCTTGAGGATGTTGGGTTAACTAGTTACCTATACAAATTCTGTACAAATGAACTGTCCAGAGTTCAAGCTTCAATTTAGACTCATCAGACTTGAATATTACAGTTTCCTGCCCTGGTGTGCATTTGGACAGCTCCTCCCTGTCCAAGTTCAAAACTTAATCAGCTGCTGTAATAAGCCAGTAACGAAACAGCCTTGTACCTGCATATTACAGACCAAGGGCACCTGACAAACAGTGGCTTGGTTAGGACCACCCCTATCATCTCAAAAGCTGAAGTGACGTTCTCAAGGGGGGGGGGACATCTCAGGTCACTCAACTGCCCACTAGATCCCCTGTCTTAGGGTAACAATGCTTTGGGAGAACAAGTAAAAACAGAAGATAAAACTGGAGGCTTTACCGTTGCAAATAAAATAACTAAATTTAGCTTCTGTTCACAGAACATAGTTAAGCTTTTCAGAATATAACACGGCTATTGTTTTTTTGCTATGCAGAGCTATAAACAATGGCCAACAAATGCTTTTATTTAAAACTTGAAGGGGGCAATTATTTTAGCAAAGGCTTTAAGAAACCCTACCTATCAGAAAAATGCAGCTTGTAGAGTAGATTTCCTGTTTTCATATTTGGCTCCTGTTTCTCTCTGTTGACTGTTATTAGCCAGTTAAATATGAAGCTGCCTGGGGGTATATTTTTAGCTCACTTGTGCCTATTGTAAGATCTTTACCACATCTTAAGAGCTTACAAATCCAGAAACTAATTACCATACCCTAGATGAAGATGAGGATATACTGTGTTCCTTTGAAACAGCCATATTATCTACTTCCATTTTTTCAAGTACATAATTAAAGAATGATTGAAAGCAAAATACCTTTTCAGTATTAAAATAACATTTTATTTCCAAATTTTGTACCTTGACATGCTAATTTTTCACCAGCTAAATCAATCCCATTTTATTAAATCTAGTTGCTTCAAAAATATGAAATGGACTGATTTATGACTGAAAGCAAAGCATGATAGCTTATCAAATATTCAATTGGTTTGAAAGTAATTGTTAATACTTTTGAAGAATGTTTATCATTCAATGTTTCATATACTGGAGCTTCCCCACCATTTTTCTATGGGTCTGCACTGCTTTGAACATTATAATAAGCAAAGGGCTAAGGGAAGAAATGGGGAAAAGATTAACAGGTACAGGTGAATTTTTACTGGGATAGATATTGAACTGGTTAGCAGTTAAACTCTTTTATGGATAACTTTTTCTGTCTTGGAACAAGATGTCCAATTTCCTTATGACTCTTATGCCCCAAACATCTGCCTATGATCCAGAATGGCCACTGCTGTCATCAACATCATCAGCATTAATTTCTCACACAGCTTAACAACTTTTGATGCAATGTCAGAGCAGGAGTATCATGCTGATTCTGGCCAATATAGGCAATCGACTTATGGAAAGCAATGATCACAGAAAACCAAGAACGGCCATCTCATGAGGTAAGAATGAATCCTCTGCCTCAAGAGGTGGACGGACTGTGATAGTAAATAGTGTGTCTCCTGTCAGCACCTCACTGGAGCAAAGCAGCACCATGACTGGCTCTCAGGAGAGATCCCCTGGTTGCCCACTCCTTCTTCATTCAGCAAAGGGAGCACCCATCTTTTTTGCTTTAATAAGGTCCTTGCAACATCACAATTGATCAAATTGGCTCCAGTGACCACCCTACCCAGAGTGAGACAGCCATGGAAAGCCACAGCAGTAAACAAAAAATAACACTTTAAATAAATACATGAAAAATAATAACAATATAAAAAATCAAACTAAAAATATCAGTCAACTTACACTGAAAGAGGGCAGCATAAAAAACAATAAAACAAGAAGGTGAAACAGATAACTTAACCACTAAAAGAATCACTGCACTCTGTCAACATAATACCCTGAAATGCCTTTATCAACAATCACATTTTCAAAGCTCTCTTAAAATATTCCAGTGAATCAGCTGGGTGAATTTTAGGCACAAGATTATTTCAGAAGTGAGGTGCAACTGCCAAGAATGCTGGGCTTCTCCTTCCAGGAGTTCTGTAGCTGATCAACCACCACCTTCTTTCTTAGGTTGCTTTTAAAAGGATGTTCTTTTTGAATTGAACTGAAGTTCTGAATGTTCAGGCCTATCACCAGTGGCCCAAATGCAGATAACAAGTTTTCATCCCTCTAAAAGTATTATATGTTTATTCATCCCAGATGTTCTCACATTATTGGTACTGATGTATTTAGGATGGGTTGTTAAATAAAGCTTCCATTTGACACAAGTGTTACAATCCATCCTATTTACATTTCTCTTCTCTTTGCTTAAAGTTCTCCCTTGTATCCTTCTGCCTTTGTTTACTAGAATCATAGAATCATAGAGTTGGAATCCAGTCCAACCCCGTGCCATGCAGGAACCCACATCACAGTATTTCCGACAGATGGCCATCCAGCCTCTGCTTAAAAACCTCCAAAGAAGGAGACTCCACCACCCTTTGTGGCAGCATATTCCACTGCCGAACAGCTCTAACAGTCATGAAGTTCTTCCTAATGTTCAAATGGAATCTCTTTTCCTGTAGTTTGAAACCATTGTCCTGAGTCCTAGTCTCTGAAGCCATGGAAAACAAACCTGTTCCCTCTTCAATATGACATCCTTTCAAATATTCAAACATACAGTAGCTATCATATCCCCTCTCAGTCTTTTTTTTGAAAGGCTAAACATTCCCAGTTCCCTAAGCCATTCCTCATAAGACATTTCCTCCAGACCCTCAACCATCCTGGTCGCCCTCCTCTGCACCCGTTCGAGGTTGTCAACATCCTTTTTAAACTGAGGCGCACAGAACTGGACACAGTACTCCAGGTGAGGTCTGACCAGAGCAGAATAGAGTGGTACTATCACTTCCCTTGATCTAGACACTATGGTTCTGTTGATGCAACCAAGAATCGCATTGGTTTTCCTGGCTTCTTTGTTTCTTAGTGCTTCTTTGTTTTTGTTTCATACAATCATTAAATAAAATTACAAAGTAAAGGAAATACTATAACAATACACCCCCTGCTCCAAAGAACATTGCTGAATGTTGATGTCTTTGCTGGAAAGAGATGTAGTATTACAGCATTCAAGGTGTGCTTTGCAAGTTCTGAGTTTCCAGAGAATGAAAACTTAATATTAGTTATTTGGTATATAGGTCAGATATTTATGCACAACAATCTTTGTTATTTTCATTTCCCTAGCAATACATGTGTTTGTTGCTTAGAGGAAGTTCTAAACTCTGAATTCATAATATATAACTTTTTGTGTAGTCTTTAATGCTTTTTAAACTGTGTATTACATACTAGTAGTCAAAGGCAAAGCCCTGACATCCATAAAGCTACAATGTTTTATTTGTAGAACCGTAACTGCTGAACCATTTATCTAAATACTCACACATAAAACATAAATTTAAGGCTTAGAGAAGCCCGCTGAATCATTTCCTGTGACTCACTGATCTGCGATTGCATTTATTTAGAACAGAGGTTGTGGAGGAGGGGAGAACAGATAATGAACTTCACTCTCTGACCATTCTAGGACTGATAACTGATATAAAATTTAGAGTCTCAGTTCCAAAATAAACTCATAGGAAATCTGTATTAGTTAATATGAAAATAAAGTGTATATATCTTCTAAGTCCTTCTTATTATGCTAACAGTACACTGTAAGCTATAAACCATACAAATTATTAATCAGATTTGAATGTAAACTCATTGAGATGTTGTTTAAGATTCAGCCATTGTTACCTCAAAGGTTGCAATCCTTATTTATATCAAGACATTACATGAGGTTGCAGGAATATTGGCAGGGTCCGAGTCTGGCTTTTTCATACCCTATTCTGAGACCCTATTTAAAATACCACACACACACACACACACACACACACACACACACACACACACACACACACACACACACACACACACACTGCAAAAAAGGAAGAGTTGGATGGGTTCTGAGATGTAATTCATGTCCAAGTCACTAAAAAAAAAAGGTGAGCTGGGTCCGAGACAAGTCATAGGTGAAACTTAAGTTTGACTTGACAGCTAGTTGTGCAACTCAAGTTCCCATCCCTGTGATGTTGTAAATAGAATTTGTCCCTTTTTTCCAGAAGGCAGAGCTATGTGGACAAATGACATTCATCCTGCCTTTAGTTTCAAGAATATGTCTGGAGAGGTTGAGAGATTCTAGGGGCAGTGGGAAAAGGACCAAGCATGCTCCATTAAAAAGAAGATGAAGAAGCTGGACTGTCAAAATGCATTCATTATTAATGTTACTTTGTGTGCTGTTCCCACTTAGGAAATTGAAAATTTTGTATTAAAGCATCAAGGATTACACTATGCCTCATCATATACTACTCATTTTGTCCCATGGATCCAGTACATTCCTGGGTGGCTTCTAATTTAGTAGCTGAAAGGAAACAACCTTACAATGGATTAATACTGTATGAGTTTGATGTGGTTTATGATTGCACATCCATCACTTGATTTTTAAAAATGGGTTGTTACTTTGTGCTGGAACCTACATGGAAAGACAAAAACAAAGCATTAACTTGCTCCACACTCACAGGCAAACATATGAATTGACTGTTTTTCAAGGTATTGTCATGGAGATGATAGTTATACCTTGGGTATTGTATTCAGCACATGCAGAACATCAATTGATGCTGTAGGACCAGATAGCTGGAACAGCATGTATGAGCTGAATGCAGTGAAAATAATTGTGTCTGAGGTAATTGAAGCTTCTGTCTGTGCCGATCTTATTTGATGGTGGTCCACTCATTCATGTAAGCCATCAAATAATGAAGTGCATGTGAGAATCATGTTTTTATCTCCCATACTGAGATTAAAAAATAGAAATTTTGTGCTATCAGGTTAATTCTGATTTATGGCATTCCAGAGTTTGCCAGCACATATTAAAATAACGTGGTATTCAAGCACTGAAATTATTACAATTTTAGTACAGTATATAAAATTAATATAATTGTATGTTGTAATTGTATACTTCCACTCAAGTAACCTCTAGTTTTAAAGTAACAATGTTTCCACACCACACACCACCACCTCGATTTGTACCAATAAAATTATACATTTCAGAATAGACAGCCTTTTCCTTTTCAGTATTTTATACAAATACTAATTTGGATTAGTCATTATATCTTATGTTTGAAGAGTGCTTCACATATTTTAATCTGCTCTCAAATAACTGTATTTGGAGGGGTGTCAGTATAGAGGATTTTTAGAAGTTGTTTGCCCATGCACACGCACAAACACACACACATTTAAGAACAGCTATTGGTTCTAATTTTGTATATATGTGTGGAGAGATATGCTCTTTGATAGCTACAGACCTATTTGGGTTTTTCATTTTACAACAGAAAATGCTGCTTCCATGTGATTGTTCCTTGTAGACAGATTGGCTCTTTGTGACGCAGCACTTGAAAAAGTGTGTGGTTCTTTGACGCAGACTTCATTGAAGGGGAGGGTTAGAAGAATGGTGTTCACAGGAAATAGGAAAACAATTTTGTTTTTATAAGCAGCAATACAATCTCTTCAGGCAACATGTGGCTACAAGAACTGTAGATATTGTAAAGTTCTGTGTAAATATGTTTCATGTATTTTGTGGAAAGTGTATCTGGATGCAATCTATAGATATTATTGAAATTTTAACTACATCTAATAGGCCATTTTGGACATGACTCAGTCCGTTAGTCCATAGAGAATACTGTATGATTACCTGAGGAAGATACAGAGCTTTCAGGTTATATTTCAGTTCTTGGAGAGGAGACAGAAATATGGTATCCCAGAGAAGAAGAAAAAGTCTTTAAATAGTCAAGGCAGTTTAGACAGTCACTATATTGACCTATACTGCAAAGCACCATGTTTTTCCAACGGGCTGACACTCAATTGTATTGGATTAGAAGCCATACTGACTGTGCATAATAGAAAATATAATCTAACATAGCCGGAGGATTAAGGAAGGCTGTTCTTAAACAATGGCTTTATTTATCTATCTAGCTATCTATTTATTTATTTATTCACATCCCAACTAGTAGCAACACTACTACTTTGGGTAACCAACAGATGTATAATGTAGTTATAAACAATAATTGTTTATAATGTAGTTAAAAAAATAATATTGAAGAAAATTATATAACAGTGAAAATTAATAGTAGGCTGGTGGGGAAAGGGAAACATAGTAATACTTAATTAGGAGCAAACTATTGAAAGTCTTGGGGAAACCGGGTCTTCCTACTTGAAAATAGTGTGCCCTTTGAATCACTCAGTCTATTTTGGCCAGACTTATGAAGGTTACAAGAAGAGGACTCCAACAAGTTAAGAACATAAGAACATAAGAACATAAGAAGAGCCATGCCGGATCAGGCCAAAGGCCCATCTAGTCCAGCTTCCTGTATCTCACAGCGGCCCCACCAGATGTGTTTGGGAGTGCATGAGACTAGATATCTGTCTCCTGATACCACTCCCCTGCATCTGGCCCTGGAAGTACCCCGGTTTAAAGCCTGGAGACTACACATCTCCATCATGGTTTGTAACCTGTGATGGACTTTTCCTCCAGGAATCTGTCCAATCCCCTTTTGAAGGCATCCAGGCCAGATGCCATCACCACATCCTGTGGCAAGGAGTTCCATAGACTTACAACACGCTGGGTGAAAAAATATTTTCTTTTGTCAGTTCTTACTCTCCCAGGCCTCAATTTGAGTGTATGTCCCTTAGTTCTGGTATTTTGGGAGAGAGAGAAGAGCTTCCCTCTATCCACTTTACTCATACCCTGCATTATTTTGTATGTCTCAATCATATCTCCCCTCAAGCGCCTTTTTTCCAGACTAAAGAGGCCCAAATGTTTTAGCCTTTCCTCATAAGGGAGGTGCCCCAGCCCGGTAATCATTTTAGTCGCTCTCTTCTGCACCTTTTCCAGTTCCACTATGTCTTTCTGGAGATGCGGTGACCAGAATTGTACACAATACTCCAGGTGGGGCCTTACTATTGCTTTGTCTAATGGCATTATAATGTTGGCTGTTTTATTTTCAATCCCCTTTTTGATAATTCCAAGGATGGAATTGGCCTTCTTCACCGCTGCCACACATTGGGGAGACACCTTCATGGATCTGTCCACCAACACACCAAGATCTCTTTCCTGATCCGTCACGGATAACTCAGAGCCCATGAGTTGATAGATGAAGTTTGGATTTTTTTGCCCCAATATCCATTACTTTACATTTGGTTACATTAAAACGCATTTGCCATTTCTCAGCCCATTCCCCCAGTTTGGAGAGATCCTTCTGGAGCGCTTCACAATCTTCTCTGGTTTTTACCACACGGAAAAGTTTTGTGTCATCTGCAAACTTGGCCACCTCACTGTTTATCCCTGTCTCCAGGTCATTTATGAACAGATTAAAAAGCACCGGTCCCAGGACAGATCCCTGGGGCACACCGCTTTTCACTTCTCTCCATTGTGAAAATTTCCCATTGATACCTACTCTTTGTTTCCGGGATCTCAACCAGTTCTCGATCCATAAGAGGACCTGCCCTCTTATCCCCTGACTGTGCAATTTTCTCAGCAGCCTTTGGTGAGGGACTGTGTCAAAAGCCTTTTGAAAATCCAGATAGACTATATCCACCGGTTCACCCAAATCCACGTGCCTGTTGACCTTTTCAAAAAATTCTAAAAGGTTTGTCAGACAAGATTTACCCTTACAGAAGCCATGCTGATTTTCTCTCAGCAAGGATTGTTCTTTTATGTGTTTTAAGATTTTCTCTTGGATGAGGCTTTCCACCATCTTCCCTGGGACAGATGTAAGGCTAACTGGCCTGTAGTTTCCCGGGTCCCTCCATTTCCTTTTTTAAAAATTGGTGTGACATCTGCTATCCTCCAGTCCTCCGGCACTGTGGCCGTTACATATAGTTATGTAAGTTACATATAGCTGAAGTTAAGCAAAGCTGAAGTTAAGCAAAGATAGCAAAGGAGGAAGAAGAGGCACCTAACTAGGGGCAACCAGTTGGCATTTTAACTTTCAGACAGCAAAATATCTTCCAGCCCTTCCTTTGAAAAGCAATCTCTCAGATGTACCTTCAGTATATAAAGCAACCATACCATTGGCCCATCTGCATTAGTGAAACTTCAGCCCTGTTCAAGCGTTATACAATCCAGTGCTTAGAAAGGAGCATCTGGCCCCATCCCCTTTGTGGTCACTTTCGTCATATGATCATTGCCAGGTCTGAAAAGGAAATGTCACCCCTCTCTCCTTGCAAGCAAGGATATGGTTTGCCCTGGATATTTGCTTCTAACAAGAGTCATGAGGAATGCTGGAACCTTCTTCATATAAAAGGTAAAGGGAGGGACATTTTCAAACCACTGGGTTCTTAGTGCTTAAATACAGCCAAAGTCTTTGATCAGCCATGTGAACTTCCATGGCCTGAATCATACTTCAAGGACTGGAATCACATTACGAGCACTTCTTGCAATCATTCGTGATCTCAAACTTAGTTAATTCACCCAGTTTTAAGTGTTTCGTCTCCTATTCACTAACACTTCTCTCCTGATCCATTTCTGTTTTCCATTCCTATGGGAATGAGAATTCAGAAATTTGGAGTAAAGGCCATATAGACAGACAGGCAATGCTCATAGAATCATATGATAATGAAGTTGAAAAGAACCTATAGGGCCATCATGTCAAATCCCTGCTCAACCAGAAATACAAAGCTCAGGATATGTGCTCTCTAAATTTGGTTGTCAAAATTTCTCTTAAATGCCTTGGGAATTGGTTCCACTATTGTACTGCTCTTAACATTTAGGAGGTTTTCCCCTCATATTCAATTGAAATCTGATTTCTGGTAACTTAATCCCATTGTTATGTGTACTGCACTCTTCAGTATTCGATAACAGATCCTGCTCCTCCTCTGCATGACAGCCATTCAAATAATTGAAATATTCCTTTCCCAAGACTAAGCATACCCATTTTTAAAGTCTTCACCACTCATAGGTCTTGGTTTCCAGCCCCCAGATCACCCTTCCTGTCTTCTTCTAAACTTGATCCAATTTGTCGGCATATTTCTTGAGGCGTGATGTCCAGAACAGGAGACCTTACTCTAGAGGAGACCTAATCATTACTGAATAGAGGGAAACTAGTGCCTTGAGGAATCTGGAGAGTATACCTCTATTAATGCAACCTAAAATAGCATTTACCTTTTTGTAGCAATATCATACTGTTGTCTCATATTCAACTTGTGATCTACAACAATCCAAGGTCCTTCTCACTAGCAGTATTGCTGTGGCAGCTGTCCCCCATGTAGTAACTGTGTGCTTGGTTTCTTCTTCCTAGGTGCAGTACCTGGAACTTATTCCTGTTAGATTTCATTCTATTGTTTTTAGCCCAATGCTCCAGCCTATCAAAGTAATGTTGAATTTTGTTTCTTTCTTCCAGAATATTAGCTATTCCAACCCATTTTGTGTAATCTGCAAATGTGATTTGCATTCCCTGCATCCTCTGATCCAATTCTGTTTTAAATTGGAGCCAAATGCGACCATAAGCATGGTTTCTTGGAATGTACCAATAAGCTTACATTTATAAATTTCAGCATTCTGATAGAAGTGCACTATGTCATTTGGTGCAAAGCTCACATCCAAGCAACTCTTTGGTCCAGCTCCTTCCAGTAGGAATTTCCAGTATTGAAAAGAGAGCCAATTCAGGATATTAGCAAACTAAACATTTTCTCTATGCCTCAGTAGAGGGGCAGAGGAAGTGAAAAGTGCAGACACTATTAGGGCAGTGTCCTGCATCACCTCTTAATTTTTTTTCTTTCCTTTGCCTTAAAGCTGGTTGAGAAACCATCTGCATCTGCCTTAAAACAAGCAAAAAAATGTTTTTTATTTTATATGTATGTGATGCAGCACATGGCGCTGGAAATGAAACAAAGCAGAATTATGCTACCCACATTTTTTTAAAAAAGTAGAGATCCCTAAAAGGGGTCAGAGAAATGCAGGTACGACCTCTCAAGGGGTTGGTTAGCTCTGGCAAAAGACGTTCTCTGATCACCATTAGAGATGGGCACAAAGAAAAAAACAAATTGGAAAATTCATAAACATTCCTTTATTCATTGATTTGTGTTTGTCAAAGGCAACGAACCTTAACAAATATAATTACATGATTTTTTTAGAGATTTTTGAGTTGTTGGGTTGTCTCAAAGAGAACTGTGAAGGGCTTAATATTTAATCATTTGTTTATTTATTTGGAATGGCACAACAGGCTCCTAGAGGCACCCACTGTCCTCATTGTCTCCTTACTAGAGATGGGCATGAAATGAAAAATTCCATTTCATTTCGTTTCATTTTTAGTTTGGGGAGAGGGGGTTCGTTTCGTACCAAACAACTTTTTTTAAAAAAAATTCATTTTGGATTTCGTTTTGATTCAGGTTCATTATGTGTGTGGTGTGTGTGTGGTGTGTGGTGCTTGTGTATGACTTTTTTTTTTTTTTTGCCGGCCCCAGCTCTGATCAGGTAGGTGCTGGGGCAGCAAAAAAGTTTAAAACTCCCGCCTTTTCCTGCTGATGGGGGGGGGAGGTGGGAGTTTTAACCTTCTTTTTTTGCCTCCCCAAGCCAGCTGATGGGCAGTGAGGAAAGCAAAACAAAAAAAGGAAAAAAAGAAAAAAAACAAGAAAGAAAGAAAAAGAAAAAAGTTCCACCTTTTCCCACGCGCCAGTGGGCAGGAAAAGGGAGGTGTTGTTTTTTTCCCTCCCCCAGCACCCATCTGCTGTCTTGCAGGCTGGGGGGGGCAAAAAAGAGCCCCAGCGATTCCTCATTGGAATGCGTTGAACCTATGCATTTCAATGGAGAAAAAGAAGAAACAAGTCCCACCTTTTCCTGTGCCCGATCAGGTAGGGAAAAGGCAGGAGGGTTTTTTTGTTTTGGTTTTGGTTTTTTGCCTCCCGATCAGCTGGCATGCAGGCTGGGGGAGTCAAGAAAAAGTTTAAACCTCCTGCCTTTTCCCCGCGCGGATGATCATGTCCAGCAGCTGCTCAGCGCACAAGGGAAGATCCGTTTAAAGAGACCCCCTCAGTCTCTTTAAACATTTTTCCCAGCACCTCGATGATCGCTGTGTGCAGATAGGCTTTTTTGCCTGTTTTTTAAGGTGCTGGCAGGGGGCCAGCACCTCTTTTTTTTCCAAGCGCCCACTGCATGGCCCCTGGGGCCAGGTGGGCACCTCTTTTTCCCCTTTATTTTAGGGCACAGACCTGGCCTCCCCTGGGGCCGGGTCGGTGTTCCTTTATTTTATTTTATTTACTTCTGACCACGTGGCCATGTGCGGGCTGGTCCCAGGAAGACTGAAGACCAGCACCAGGTAGGAGACATTGCCACCATTAACGAAATGAACAGAACAGAACCAATTTTGTTTGGTTCAGTTCAGTTCGTTCTAAATTTACTCTGGGGTTTATTATTCATTTCATTAGGTAACGAAATGAATAATGAATAACGAAATGAACTAAAAGTACTAAAAGTTCATTTCGTGCCCATCTCTACTCCTTGCCTTTAGCTGTCACTGCTGCCACCTCCTTTACTCCTGCCACCTTGAATGGAAGCCCAGCTGCTGGTGTCCCGCAGGCCAGCACCCTCTGCACATGTTGCTGAGAGGCTGGCTGCCTAAAAATATAATTATTATGCAGCTAGGCAGGCTGCCTCTGCTCATATCACTCCCTCTTAGCTGAGAGGTGAGTACATGTGCTGAGGATGGCAGCCCGCAGGAGCCAGCAGCTTCTCAAGATGTCATGGGAAGAGGAGGAGGAGGCAGCAGAGGAAAAAGTAGGTAGGCAATGGGAACAGTGTGAAAGGGGGGGGCAGGTGTGGAGGTGGAGAAGCAGCTTGGATCTCAAAAGAAAAATACTCCAATAAACTACGGTTCATGAATAATGATTTGTGTGGGAAAATTCATCAATCTCTGGTTTACGGGCTTCCAAGAACCACAAACCAAGATGAAGTGCCATTTTGGTAGTTCTTACCCTCTCTAATAATCATCTTAAGGAGCAAAAGGACCCATCCCTGCAGTGGACCAAACAGTAGAAATAGTACCCAAGTAGTGAGTCACTCAGTCTTTTCCTGAAGCTAATCATGCTGTTTCAGTCTTTCCCCACAGGGCTTGGTTTTCAGTCCCCTAATCAGCATTGCTGCCCTCATCTGAATTTGTTCCAGTTCATGTGCAGCCTTGAAAAGTTGTGCCATTACTCCAATGGCTGGACACAGTACTCTAGATGAGACCTGGCCAGTGCCAAAAAGAGGGGAACTACAGTAGTACTTCACAGGATTTAGAAGTTATACTTCTATTAATTTCAGGCAAAATTCAAAGAAAAACAAAACAAAACAAAACAAAACAAAGACACAAACATGTGGCACCATAGTCTTTAAGGTGCCACATGTTTGTGTCTTTTGTTTTGTTTTTTTTTTTTTCTTTGAATTTTGCCTGAAACTCTTGAAAAGACTAACACGGCTACCCTCTCTGAAACTTCTATTAATGCAGCCTAAAATAACATTTGTCTTTTTTGCAGCCACATTGCACTCATATTCAACTTGGAAACTACAACAATTCTGAGATGCTTCTCTCATGTAGTATTGTTGAACCAAGTATCCCCCATTTTATAACATTGTGCATATTTTTCTCGGAGGTATAGAACTTTGTCCATATCCCTGTTTATTTCATTCTGTTGTTTTCAGCTCAATGTTCAAAGGTGTCATCTGCAAATATGATAAGCATTTTTCCTCTCATCAATGTAATTATTAAAAATGTTAAAGTGCATTGTGTCCTGTATTAGCTAACTAAACAGTGAAGGCTTGCAAGATTTATCCTTGTATAAAGAAGCCTGCTGCTTATATACCAATACAGCTTTAAGCAATCTCTTGACAGTTTACAATTGAATTAGGCAGGCTACACATTGCGTCCTCAGTGAGCTAGGTACTCATTTTACCAACGTGAGAAGGATAGAAGCCTGAGTCAACTTAGTGCCAGCTACCTGGGATGGATACTCAGATCATAGGCACAGTTTTGACTGCAGTACAGCAGTTTAGCCACAAGGCAGATTTACTCAGAGATTCCTATTAGTTACATTTTTTTCAGATTAGTCAATCTGTTTTTTTCTCAAAATATTTTATTCATTTTTCTGTAAAAATTTCTTTTTCAGTAAAGTGCATATTTTTCAAGATATTGGCTGAAATCCTGTTGATGCATCTGTGTCTGCTGAAGGTTGATGATGTCAGCATCAAGGGAAACTGTTCATTAATTAAATACTTCATATTTCAGCAGTGCTGTTGATTCCATGTCTCCCGTTGCATCACACGGAAGCTATTGATGCCACAGGACAGCAGTGATATAAAATCATTTTTATCCTTTTTCTTCTTAATCCATATATTTCCTCTCATAAACTTTATGCTATAACTTTATACTATAGGAGTCAATATAACAATGTAACAAATAACAGCAATCAATTATAAATATAACACTTTTTCCCACCTCAGCTTTGATAAAGGCTATATGTAACTTTCATAAAGCTGTTTACAAAGTCATAGTTACAAAGTCTGGGATGAGACCAGTTAAGAGAAATAAAAAGTGAAGAACATGGCTAGCTTGTTTCTATGTTAGATCAAAGAGAGGAAAGAATCTACACAATGCCTTATTATGTTCTGAATAACATCCTGTGTTTAATGTAACATGTTGTATCAAGTAAATATACAACCAATATATTGTAACCAAAGATGTTCACTAATATGTTCCTATCCATCCTTCCCATCCAGAATGAAATTTAACAAGGATAAGGGCAAAGTACTGCATCTAGGAAGAAGAAACGTAATGCATAGTTACAAGATGGCCAAGCGGTCAGTCTTGGAAGCCAAATTCAGGTTGCTAGGTAGAAGATTGAAGTCCCGGGCTTCCAAGGTAGCATTTTCAGAAGTGCTACCTGTTCCTCGTGCAGGTCCCGCAAGGCAGGCAGAACTCAGAAGCCTCAATGCGTGGATGAGGCGATGGTGTCGAGAGGAGGGCTTTAGATTTGTCAGGAACTGGAGAACATTTTGGGACAAGCCAAACCTGTTCAGGAGGGATGGGTTGCACTTGAATCATGATGGGACCAGATTGCTGGCACTCAACCTCAAAAAGGCAGCAGAGCAGCTTTTAAACTGATAACTGGGGGAAAGCCGACAGGAGTTGTGTGGCATCCGGTTCGGAACACCTCATCCTCGGGGAATGAGGTTGGAGAGGGTAGAGAATCACATAGAGATGACATAGCAAGTATTAACACTGGCAGAATAGCGGAATGTGACAGTTCGTCTACTGAAAATAAAAGCTGTGGGGGGAGAAGAACAAGGCAGCAGCTGTTGCGGGACCCACTGTACAAGTGCTTCTACGCCAATGCTCGAAGCCTCCGAGCAAAGATGGGAGAACTTGAACATCTGGCAGCTAGGGATAACATTGATATAATAGCCATAACAGAAACCTGGTGGAATGTGGAGAACCAGTGGGACACAGCAATCCCAGGCTATAAACTCTATAGAAGGGATAGAGAGGGGCGGGTTGGAGGAGGAGTGGCCATCTATGTCAAAGAAGGCATAAAATCCAGCAGAATGGAGATTGACAGAGGGTCTGACTCCACCAAAGAATCACTGTGGGTTAAACTACCAGGTCCAAAGAGTGATGTGATAGTTGGAGTATTCTATCGTCCACCAGATCAAAAACTTGAGGGGGACCTTGAAATGAGGAGAGAAATCATGGAGGTGGCTAAGAGGGATAGGATAGTAATCATGGGGGACTTTAATTATCCCCACATTGACTGGGCCAATGCGAGCTCTGGGCAAGAAAGAGAAACTGGGTTTCTCGACTTGCTGAATGACTGTGCCTTAGAGCAACTTGTCATGGAGCCCACCCGAGAACAGGCAACTCTAGATCTAATATTGTGTGATACTCAGGACCTCGTCAGGGATGTGAATGTCACTGAGCCTCTGGGGAACAGTGACCATGCTGCAATTACCTTTGCCATGCATGTCGGAGGAAGAGTGTCAACCAAATCAGACATAAAAACCCTTGATTTTCGAAGGGCAAACTTCCTCAGATGAGGAAACTAGTTAGAGAGAAACTGAAGGGGAGGGTTAGAAGAATCCAATCTCTTCAAAGTGCATGGAGCCTGTTTAAAAACAACAATAATAGAGGCCCAGCACAAGTGCATACCACAAAGAAAGAAGAGCTCATTTAAGTCCAAGAGGACACCGGCATGGTTAACGAGTGGAGTTAGAGAGGCTCTAAAGCACAAGGAGAGGTCCTTCTGTAAATGGAAATCCTTAAAAAGGAACACAAACTCTGGCAAAAGAAATGTAAAAAGATAATAAGGGAGGCAAAGAAAGACTTTGAGGAACGCATGGCTAGCAACATAAAGGGTAATAATAAAAGCTTCTTTAAATATGTTAGAAGTAGAAAACCTGCCAGAGAACCAATTGGGCCTCTGGATGGTGAGGGAGGAAAAGGGGAGGTTAAGGAGGACTTGGACATTGCAGAGAAATTGAACGAGTTCTTTGCATCTGTCTTCACGACAGAGGACCTTGAGCGGATTCCGCTGCCTGAGCCACCCCTCTTGACTAAAGAATTAAATCAAATACAGGTTAAAAGAGAGGAGGTTTTAGAACTAATTGATAAATTGAGGATTAACAAGTCACCGGGCCCAGATGGCATCCACCCAAGGGTTATTAGGGAACTGAGAAATGAAATTGCAGATCTCTTAACGGTTATATGCAACTTGTCTCTTAAAACGGCCACAGTGCCGGAGGACTGGAGGATAGCAGATGTCACACCAATTTTTAAAAAAGGAAGGAGGGGGGACCCAGGAAACTACAGGCCGGTTAGCCTTACATCTGTCCCAGGGAAGATGGTGGAAGGCCTCATCCAAGAGAAAATCTTAAAACACATAAAAGAACAAACCTTGCTGAGAGAAAATCAGCATGGCTTCTGTAAGGGTAAATCTTGTCTTACAAACCTTTTAGAATTTTTTGAAAAGGTCAACAGGCACGTGGATTTGGGTGAACCGGTGGATATAGTCTATCTGGATTTTCAAAAGGCTTTTGACACAGTCCCTCACCCGAGGCTGCTGAGAAAATTGCACAGTCAGGGGATAAGAGGGCAGGTCCTCTTATGGATTGAGAACTGGTTGAGATCCAGAGGTGAAAAGTGGTGTGCCCCAGGGCTCGGTCCTGGGACCGGTGCTTTTCAATCTGTTCATAAATGACCTGGAGACAGGGATAAACAGTGAGGTGGCCAAGTTTGCAGATGACACAAAACTTTTCCGTGTGGTAAAAACCAGAGAAGATTGTGAAGAGCTCCAGAAGGATCTCTCCAAACTGGGGGAGTGGGCTGAGAAATGGCAAATGTGTTTTAATGTAACCAAATGCAAAGTAATGCATATTGGGGCAAAAAATCCAAACTTCATCTATCAGCTCATGGGCTCTGAGTTATCCGTGACGGATCAGGAAAGAGATCTTGGTGTGTTGGTGGACAGCTCCATGAAGGTGTCTCCCCAATGTGTGGCAGCAGTGAAGAAGGCCAATTCCATGCTAGGGATTATCAAAAAGGGGATTGAAAATAAAACAGCCAACATTATAATGCCGTTATACAAAACAATAGTAAGGCCCCACCTGGAGTATTGTGTACAATTCTGGTCACCGCATCTCAAGAAAGACATAGTGGAACTGGAAAAGGTGCAGAAGAGAGCAACTAAAATGATTACAGGCCTGGGGCACCCCCCTTATGAAGAAAGGCTAAAACAATTGGGCCTCTTTAGTCTGGAAAAAAGGCGCTTGAGGGGGGATATGATTGAGACATACAAAATAATGCAGGGCATGAGTAAAGTGGATAGAGGGAAGCTCTTCTCCCTCTCTCAAAATACCAGAACTAGGGGACATACACTCAAATTGAGTGCTGGGAGAGTAAGAACTGACAAAAGAAAATATTTTTTCACCCAGCGCGTTGTAAGTCTATGGAACTCCCTGCCACAGGATGTGGTGATGGCATCTGGCCTGGATGCCTTCAAAAGGGGATTGGACAGATTCTTAGAGGAAAAGTCCATCACGGGTTACAAACCATGATGGAGATGTGTAATCTCTAGGCTTTAAACCAGGGTACTTCAAGGGCCAGATGCAGGGGAGTGGTATCAGGAGACAGATATCTAGTCTCATGCGCTCCCAAACGCATCTGGTGGGGCCACTGTGAGATACAGGAAGCTGGACTAGATGGGCCTTTGGCCTGATCCAGCATGGCTCTTCTTATGTTCTTATGTTCTTAAGATGGGGGAACACCTGGCTCAGCAATGCCACATGTGAGAAGGATCTTAAAATTCTGGTAGATCATAAGCTGAATGTGAGTTAACAGTGTGTTGTGGCCACAAAAAAAGGCAAATGCTATTTGAGGCTGCATTAACAGAAGTATAATTTCCAAATCCCGTGAGGTGCTCATCCCCCTTTATTCGGCACTGGTCAGGCCTCAAGAAAGACGCTGACAAACTGGAAGAGGAGGGCAACAAGGATGCTCAGGGGGTGGAAACCAAGCCCTATGAGGAAAGGCCGAAAGAAATGGGCATGTTTAGACTTGGAAAAAGAAGAATGGGTGGAGATATGATAGCACATTCAAATACGTGAAGGGCTGTCATACAGAGGAGGAGCAGGATCTGTTCTCAATCACTGCAGAGTGGAGGACACACAACAATGGGATTAAGTTACAGGAAACCAGATTTCTGTCAGATATGAAGAAAAAACCTCCTAACTGTTAGAGCAGTACAGCAATGGTGGTGAGTACTCCAACACTGGAGGCATTCAGGGGAAATTTGGACAACCACACGGCAGATATCCTTTGATTTGTTTTCCCGCATGGAGCAGGGGATGGGACTTGATGGCCCCTTCCAAATTTACTATTCTATTATTCTATGCCCATCATTGCTCACAAAGGTGACATAAACTGGCCAAGGTTGCCTCTGAGCACAACAAAAAGTTTTGCTGGTCAAGTTGTTTGTGAAACCTAGAACATCTAGTTTCCTGCTTTCCCTGTTTGTTGTGGGATACTTCCCTATAAAGCTATGTCCTTGTTTTAATTGCATTTGAAGTAATTTGATTTGAGCCAAGACTGCTCCAATTGTCTACAGTTCTGCAGAATTATTTCATCATAATCCTCTTTCTATATTTGGGGGATTTTTTCCTTCTTTCTCTCTCTCTCTCAGATGTTAACGGTTGTGACGTGCCAGAGGGTCAAACCAGAACTTTAGGAAGTCATATTGAACTACTGAAAATCATCACCACCAAGATATAGTAACCCCCCATCCTTTTGCGGTTCATATACTGTGGTCCCAGTATATAGTGGGACAGCAGTATATGAAAAAAGCCTCCTGGAGTAAGCTGGAAAGGTCTGTTTCAGGCCTCCTGTACTTACCCCAGACCTCTCACCACCCTGAACAGGCATCCAACAGCCTTCCTGGGACGTCGGAAGCCCTAAAAGTTATTCTCGCTAAACCATAAGTGATTTCCAGAAAACTGGAAGTCAACTCCGGATCACTAGAAAGCACTTTTGGGGCCTCTGAAGGCCTTTTTAGGCATGTAGGGGGACTCAGAAATGCTTTTCTGTGAACTGGAAGTGACTTCTGGTTCACCTCCGGTATGCAGAAAAGCATTTCTGAGTCCACTGACATGCCCAGAAAGGCCTCAGAGGCCCCAAAAGTGCTTTCTAGTGATCCAGAGGTCACTTCCGGTTTTCTAGAAGTTACCTGGTTTGGCAAGAAGTACTTTTGGGGCCTCTAGCAGCCCAGGAAGGCCGTCGGAGGCCCGTTCAGGGCAGTATGAGGCCTGTGGCAAGTATAAGGGAGCCCGAACAGCCCCCCCAGTCCGAACCTGACCCTACATCTGCATATTGCAGATTTTCAATTATCGCAGGTCAGGTCAGGTCCCTAACCCCTGCGATAGGCGGGGGGTTAGCAGGATTTTCAGTAATTCAAGCATCTACGTAAGGAAAGGGATAACGAAAGAGACACTACAGCCTTGGCACAGAAATAGGAAGTGCTCAACTTCCAAACATTGCCTCCTACTGATGATATCATCTGATTTCAACAGGCACAGTTGCACCAACATGACTGTAGTCATTTTGTGTGGAAATCGGAAAGCTGATTAGAAGACACGACTAAAAACATTAATCTTGTACATAGGGAAGTCACTACAATTTCAAAAGGGAGATGGGGCTCCACAAATTATATAGGTGGCTACTCCTAAATGGCTCCAGTGGGGTGGAGCAATATATATTGAAAAAGCTTTTAATCAGATGTCTAGATGTATATAAGATTACTTACCGGTACTTTCTGTTTGCTTTTCATAGAATCATAGAATCATAGATTTGGAAGAGACCTCAAGGGCCATCCAGTCCAACCACTGCCATGCAGGAACCCCCATCACAGTATTTCTGACAGATGGCCATCCAGCCTCTGCTTAAAAACCTCCAAAGAAGGAGACTCCACCACCCTCCATGGCAGCATATTCCACTGCCAAACAGCTCTAACTGTCATGTAGTTCTTCCTGATGTTCAAATAGAATCTCTTTTCCTGTAGTTTGAAACCATTGCCCCGAGTCCTAGTCTCTGAAGCCATGACAAACAAACTTGTTCCCTCTTCAATATGACATCCTTTCAAATATTTAAACATAGCTATTAGAGATGGGCACGAAACGACCATTTTTTCGTTACTGTTCTCAGTTATTCATTCCGTTACATAGCAAAATGATTAACGGAGAATGGTGTAATTTAGGAACGAACAGAACAGAACGAGAACAAATGAGTTCGGTTATGTTCAGTTCATTCCTCCCTGCTGGCGAAGACAGCCCAGCTGTCATCGCCAGCAGCGGGGGAGGATTGCGAGAGCCCCGTTCTCACCTCTGCAAGCGGAGGCGAGGCCGCGGCTATCTCAATCTCCGATCTCCGCAGCAAGGGGGGGGACAGCCGGCTCAGCTGTCACATCCCCGCTGCGGAGATCGGATCGCTGCCGGAGAGGGGCCTGTGATCTGGACTCCGCGTGCAGAAGCCACATCTCAGCCCCCTCTCGCCACCCTCCGCCCCACAGCCTGACAGCCCACCGGGCTATCAGGCTCTGGGGCGGAGAAGGGAGGGGCTGCGTGATCTGGTTTCCGCGCGGAGCCCAGATCGGAGCCCCCTCTTGCTGCCCTCCACCCCACAGCCTGACAGCCCACCGGTGAGCTGTCAGGCTCCGGGGCGGAGTCGAGAAGGGGCTGTGAACCGGTCTCTGCCATGCGGAAGAGGGATCACAGTCCCCTCCTGACCAGCCTCCTCCTTCCCCGCGCCAGATGAAACCACCAGGTGCTGTCATGACCGGCGCGGGGAAGGCGGGACCCCCGTTCAGCCCCTCTGCATGCAGAAGGACTGAACGGGGGTTCCAAGGGGATCCCGTGCGGTTGGTCATGGCAGCCCCTGTCTGCATGCAGAAGGACTCAGCCCATCTGCATGCAGAGGGGATCTTCCCGTGGATCTTTCCCGTGCGGGTCATGGCAGTGCGCCTGTCATGACCAGCGCGGGGAAGGCGGGACCCCCGTTCAGCCCATCTGCATGCAGAGGGGCTGAACGGGGGTCCCAAGGGGATCTTTCCCGTGCGGGTCATGGCAGCATGCCTGTCATGACCAGCGCGGGGAAGGCGGGACCCCCGTTCAGCCCCTCTGAATGCAGAGGGGCTGAACAGGGGTCCCAAGGGTGTCTTCCCCGCACCAGTCATGGCAGCGCACCTGTCATGACCGGCGTGGGAAGGCGGGACCCCCGTTCAGCCCCTCTGCATGCAGAGGGGATGAATGGGGGTCCCAAAGGGTGTCTTCCCTGCGCGGGTCATGGCAGCATGCCTGTCATAACCGGCGCAGGGAAAGCGGGATCCCCGTTCAGCCCCTCTGCATGCAGAGGGAATGAACGGGGGTCCCAAGGGGATCTTCCCCGCATGGTAATGGCAGTGCGCCTGTCATGACCGGCGCGGGGAAGGCGGGCCCGGGGCCCGCCTTCTCCACCTTCCCTGGTGGGCTGCAGGCTGTGTGGCTCTCTCCCCCACTTCCCCCCTCCCGAAGCCAGCGCCCAGTAGCCGCTGGGTGCTAGCTTTGGTAGGAGCGAAGATTTAAAAGCCCACGCTCTCCTCCCACCTGATGGGGTGAGGGAAGAGCGGGCTTTTTAAATCTCCCCCCAGCCTCGGGCACGGGAGCCAGCCGGCAAGCCCGGCCAGGAGAAAAGTCCCGCAGCCACGGGAGCGCTCTCCTGGCCAGCTTAACGGCGGCTCCGCCCGCCCCAGGAGCGCTCCCCGCGGCTGTGGGATGGCTCTCCCGGGAGGGCTCCCCGTGGCTGCGGGAACGCTTTCCTGGCGGGTGCCGAAAAATGGCACCCAAAAAACAGAGTGGGCCCCTGGAGCCCAAAAAACAAAAAAGGACCAAAGCAGGCCCCAGGGCCCGAATAACAAGCACGAAACGCCATTTTGGCGTTTTGTGCCCATCTCTAATAGCTATCATATCCCCTCTCAGTCTTCTTTTTGAAAGGCTAAACATTCCCACTTCCCTAAGCCGTTCCTCATAAGACATTTCCTCCAGACCCTCTACCATCCTGGTAGCCCTCCTCTGCACCCACTCGAGGTTGTCAACATCCTTTTTAAATTGTGGCGCACAGAACTGCACACAGTACTCCAGGTGGGGTCTGACCAGAGCAGAATAGAGTGGTGCTATCACTTCCCTTGATCTAGACACTATGGTTCTGCTGATGCAACCAAAAATCGCATTGGCTTTCCTAGCCACCGCATCACACTGCTGACTCATATTTAGTTTGTGGTCCATCAAGACTCCCAGATCCCTTTCACAGGTACTATTTTCCAGCCAGGTATCTCCCATCCTATATCTGTGCAATTCATTCTTTTTTACCTAGATGTAGCACTCTACATTTCCCTCTGTTGAAATCCATTCCTTTGTCCCAACACTCTAATCTGTCAAGGTCTTTTTGGATTTTCATCCTATCCTCTAGGAAATTAGCAACCCCTCCCAATTTGGTATCATCTGCAAATTTAATTAGCATACTCTCTGTTCCTTCCTCCAAGTCATTAATAAAGATATTGAACAGCACTGGACCCAGAACAGAACCCTGGGGCACCCCACTGGTCACGTCTCTCCAAGCTGAAGAGAGGCCATTAATGATCACCCTTTGGGTGCGATCAGTCAACCAATTACAAAGCCACCTAACAGTTGCACTATCTATCCCACTTTCTACTAACGTCTTAGCAAGAATACCATGAGGAACCTTATCAAAGGCCTTACTAAAGTCCAGATAAGCAATATCCACAGCATTTCCCTGATCCACCAGGCCTGTAATTTTATCAAAGAAAGAGATCAAATTCGTCTGGCATGACTTGTTTTTAAGAAACCCATGTTGACTTCTTGTAATGACAGCATTGTTTGTTAAATAATTGCAGACTGCCTGTTTAATAATCTGCTCTAGGATCTTTCCAGGAACTGAAGTCAAGCTGACTGGGCGGTAATTATTTGGGTCCTCTTTTTTCCCCTTTTTGACGATGGGGACAACATTAGCCCTTCTCCAATCGATGGGGACTTCCCCTGTTCTCCAGGACTTCTCAAAGATTATTGCCAATGGTTCTGAAATTACTTCTGCCAGTTCTTTTAATATCCTTGGGTGTAATTCATCTGGCCCAGGAGACTTAAATTCATTTAATGTTTCCAGGTGTTTCTGCACTACCCCTCTACCTATTCTATGTTGCAATTCCCGTCCTACCTCATCTACTCTTTGTCCCAGCTGATGTCTTTCTTCCTTTTTGGAGAAAATGGAGGGAAAGAAGGTGTTGAGCAGTCCTGCCTTTTCCTTGTCTCATGTTACTAACTGGTTATCATCGTCACACAGAGAGCCTATCATTTCCTTATTTTTCCTTTTGCTGTGGGCATAACTAAAGAAACCCTTTTTATTATTTTTAATCTCTCTGGCAAGTTTAAGTTCATTTTGCACTTTAGCTTTTTTTACCATCCCCTGCATATATTAGCTGTTTGCTTATGTTCCTCTTTGGTGCATTCCCCATTATTCCATTGCTTGTACTTGTTTTTTTTTTAATAGTTAGCTGAGTTGAAAGTTCTTTAGTAAACCATTGTGGTTTCTTTAGACCTCTGCCATTTTTTCTTCTTGTTGGAACAGTTTTAGATTGTGCCTTTAATATCTCACCTTTTAGGAACTCCCATCCATCATGGACTCCTTTCTCTTTCAGTTTTTCAGTCCATGGAATCACAGCCAATAATTCCCTAAGTTTACAAAAATTGGCTTTCTTAAAGTCCAGGATTCTTTTCTGACTATGCTTAGTTTCTCCTTCCAACTATATAACAAATTCCAAGAGGACATGGTCACTTTTACCAAAAGATCCCACAACTTCGACCCCATTTATAAGGTCCTTCTTATTGGTTAAGACCAGATCTAAAATGGTTGTGCCTCTTGTTGCCTCCTCTACCTTTTGTTTTTGAAAACAAAAAAGACACATTCTTTGATTCAACTGGATATAGTGATTGAACATATTTCATTACATCTGAATAAACATGTATCACATTGCAGCTTTAGACCTTTTTAATGATAGAAATTTGGTGTTACATTAACTGCCACACTAGGTCTCCACCCTTGTCAATAACACGTAATTAAGCCTGCAATGCTGTGCCCACTTACCTGGGTGTAAGTCCCACTGAACACAGAAGAACTTACTGAGCTCCTGAAAATTTACCTCTAAATGGATATATAAAGGGCTCTGCTCTAATTAACTTATCCTCACTTCATCCACTTCACCCTAAACATCAAATTTTTAAAAGGGAATTTCCCCTTTTATCTCATCCCTTTTTATCCGCCAGGTATGAGCATACTGTTGCTAAGGATATGTCTGTTCATATCCCATTCTTGAACAGGAGAAAGGCAACTTTTTAAAGGAAGGGTCAGTCTTGTAAGACCAAGAGAAGTTGTGCGAAAAAGAGATTTGCTGTATAGACTGCAGAAGTCATTGAACAGAAGGGTATGGCTGGTGCCCAAAAGCAGATCAATGGGGGAATCCACAGGCAGCTCAGACACATATCTTGGGGTTCTTATTTCTGCAACATGACCTATACCAGTGATGGCAAACCTTTTAGAGACTGAGTGCCCAAACTGCAATTCAAAGCACACTAATTTTTCACAAAGTGCCACTACAGCACTTTAACCTGAATACGGGTGGCACTGACCTATACTCATGAAAAAAGTATTCAACCAGCTACCCAATCCAGTGACAGCTTTAGGAATCACCTGACTCTCACATACTATGCTTTTTTGTGTATACCAAATCCAAAGGAACATGGGAGCACAGGAGACTCCCTCCTTCTCCTTCCTCTTCTGAAAGGCAAAATGCTTAGGAGGGGAGGGGAAGTGGCCCCTTCTGCAACCTTCACTTCAAGTACTCTGCCACCTTCAACAAAAGGATGAAGTAAAGTGAAATGGAGAGCCAGCAGAGGCTGCAGCAGCTGGAACTTGTCAGCCATTGATGCTAATTCCCAGGACTTTTGCTGGTCTGATAAGGTAACATAAATTTGCTGGTCTGGTAAGGTAACATTAACTTCCAAATTACAGTATTTATAAAAGTTAATGCATGGATTAACTAAAATGGAAACTACTGTATATTACTCTCCCATTAGCCAAAAGATCTAAGTTGACTTAGGTGGTAACTACAAGTTAAAATACCACAGGATTTGCTCTGCTTGTTAAAAGATGAATTCAAAGTTTGTTTGTTTTACTGACCACATGATGCAAAGGTTGAATCAAATCTGGCCAGACGTTTTTGCTTCCAAAGCAACTCTGCCACAGGATCGTCTACTTTTTGAAGCTGAAGTATTCAAAGAGGCTTCTTCCTGTGTGGTTAGTTGTGGCATGTCCTTGTAAACACTGTCTAATGGCAGTGTGTTGGTGATGTAAACCAGGAGTCCCCAACCTCAAGGCCAGAGACGTGTACCCGTCTCTAGCCTCTTAGGAACCAGGCCTCACAGCCACCAAGGTTTCCTCTAAGACCCATGCCCGGGCAGGAACACACAAACTTCTCCTACACTCCACAGTGGGCCTTTCCTCCCACATACACCTGTTGTGACCATTTTTATTTTGGTTGCGAGAGAAGCACGGGGGGAATTGTGTGTGCACGCACACATAGGAAAAAGCCCCAAGTAGTGAGAAATCCGTTCCCTGGTGCCAAAAAGGTTGGGGACCACTGATGTAAGAAGTTGGGGTGTGATGTTCAGGACTGGGGGAACACACTCCCACATTCTTTCCTCTTCCACGATCTTCCTCCAAATTTTTAATTTTTAATTCTTGTTTCTTACATATACAAGTTTAGCTGTGGATCACCCTATAACTGTATCATTTATCATCATCATTATCAGTAGTAGTAGTATTTCCTGTATTTATACTCCATAAAAAGATGAGCAGAGGCAGGACCAGGAGAAGGAAAGAAAGTGGAGTTGCTCCAGTTCAGCTTTCCAGTGTAGTTGCACTCGTTTATTTCCAACTGGCATAGTAATCTCGTTTGCAATCTCCTTGAAACTAAGATAAAATATACTAGATGGTCTTCATTGGTGGGGTAGAATCCAAAGTCAGATTAGACAAAAAAGGAAAAGGAGAAATTTAATTTTAGTTAATATATTAAGAACCATAAGATAAGATAAGATAAGATAAGATAAGATAAGATAAGATAAAGATAAAGATAAGATAAATCTTTATTAATTCCACATTAATCCTACCAAAACCATGGAAGATGCACTTCGTAGTCAACAATTAAATAAAATGGCTCAGTGAAGCAGCAATATTTATTACATTATTGCAATAATATGTTTCCATGCTAAGGATAGGCACACACCCAGGGAGAGCATTCCAGCAGTTTTATCACCTAGCCTCCCCTCCCCCCTCCCACTGGCCACAAAAATCCCTCCCTCCAAACTCCCATTGGGTAGGAGCTGAGGTCTACAGAGTTTCCAATTTGCCTAAATTACATGGCTCCTGTCTTTATTCCCCACCTACTGGCTACCTTATCTGGTCCTGGAATTCCTTTGTTCCTTCAGTCAGTAGGTCAGTACCAGGCCCTATCCATCAAAGTGTCAAAGGGGCCCCAGTTCAAAAGTCTGTGGTGTTGCAAGCAAGCTCTTAGGTACATTATTTAGCAAGCAAGAGTTTCTGCCTTTGCATCACACATAACCATTCTGTTTATGTTCTTAATACATTGTATAATGTGAAAATAACATCTTTCAATTTCTCACACTATTGCTGCTTATAAAGGAAACTTTCAGGTAAAACAACTAACTGAAACTTTATCTAGCAGGATCTGAAATCTTAATAAAACTCACAAAAGCAGCAGCAGAGTAAGGGGAACCTGGTATTCCACAGTGATGCTTGTTGTTGTTATTACTTTATTTATTATCGAAAACATTTGTTCCTGTCCTTCTGCCACCAGGTCTCCCAAAGTGACTTATAATAAATTATTAGAAACAGATTTTAAAGTACTTAAAAAAAAAAAAGACTTGACTTTTGCCCCCCTGTGACGTCACCCCCTTCAGAGACTGAGTTTTCAAAGCACAACTGGGTTTATTTCGACATCCCACTGCTGTGCCACCAAATTGTGACGACACCTCCCTTTTACACGTGTAATTGTGTTGGAAATGGTAATGCTGCCACCTTTTATTCAATTGGTAATGCTGCCACCTTTTAAAATCGTCGCCTCATGAATTGGGACAGACTCAGATGTATAATATAAAAATCATAACAAAGTTTATTGAGAAAATAAATAAATAGAACAATGTCTGAGGATGGTATGCATTGCCTTTAACATATAATGGATTTAATCAACTCTTCCAGCCCCCCTGTCTTTAATTCCTAGTAAACAGTATAGCCCTCACTGCCTGACAGAACTCCCTCACAGAGCAGTGCTCTCTCCCAGCACTCACTCTCAAAACCTTCAACTTAACTTAACTCAACTGAACTGCCTCAACTGACTAGGCTCCACCCTTTTTACATCATACCATTCCCCGCCCTCCTGCTGGGATTGGCTGATGATTTGTATATTCATTACTCCTGTTTCCAGGGTTTTGTCACAATACCTCCCCCCTTATAAAGAAATTTTAAGGGAGTAAACTTACCTCGGTTTGCTCACTTAAAATTCTCTTTTGGAGCCTATTTAACTAATTCATACATCCTTCTGTTTATCAGCTTCAATTCTGCATATCTATAAACTGTTTTATAACATGTTCAACCTTATTACTATATCATATCATGAAATGCAATAATTCTTTCTATAACATTACATTTTAAATAGACTATACTCTTATAACACAAATTCAAATACCTGTAAATACCTTATCGATCATCCTAGAATCAATCTATGTTAAGATACATAAATACATATATTTGGTTTACATTTTAAGCTATTTTACTTACCACTATACATACAATTTTTATCCTTAACTTATATTCTAAATAGCATATAAACATTTTGATTTATAGTAAGCTCTAATTATACATTACCTTGCATTTTTCACTTACAGTTAACACATTCAGTTATGGTTTTCACATTTTATGATATTACATTTCCATACTTTTTTTAAACCAACAACTTCCTCTTAAATCAGCAATAAAATAACAATATTACATTATTATTATTTAACCATGGTCCATGTAATAAATGTCTTCCGCTTCTTCCTGCAACGGCTGGACGAAGATACGCCACGGGTGATCACTTCCTCTGGCACATAAATTCAAAGTTCAGTTCACGGTAAATTGATGCCATTTTTCCTTGGGTTCTTGGAATGTGCAACTCAACTCTTTGTCACCACTGCTGGTACAGTTCATTAGAGTCCCCTCAAATGCAGCTTGGTATTCGAGTGACCACTGTATGACATACAGGTGCTTCGTCTTTGTCAGTTCAGTCAGTGGTGTTGCAATGGTGCTCAAATGTGGACTAACCCTCCTGTGATATACCACAAGTCCCCCAAAAAAATCTCACCTTTTTGTTGGTCTGTCTTGGCCACAAGTCGATTGCGTCGATCTTCCTGTGCAGGGGTTTGATAACGCCTCGTCCCACGACGTGTCTCAGGTAGTTGACTTCTGGATTTCCTAGTCGCCACCTGGATGCTCTTTTCGTCCTCTCGTCCTCTTGGATCCGCTGAAGCACAATGTTCACAGGCTGTAGTTATTTTTCCCAGGTGTCTTTTGCAACCACCGAATCAGGTCTGTCATTAGCATCCTTCACTTCCAAGTAGGGTTTCTGCTTTACACGGTTTTCTATTTGCTTTTCAGCTTCCTGCAGCTTTCTAAATTCATCAGCGATCTTATTCCCTTCTTGTATCATTTGTTCCTTGCCCAGTGACACTTTTTTCCCATCCAGACAAAGTTGCTCATTATTTAATATTCCTTTTTCAAGCTCTACTTTCATTGATGTAAGTTGCTGTAAGCAATCTTCTTTACTTTCTGATGCACCAGACAATTGCATTTCCAAATTACATATTTCCTTTTCTTTAATGTTTTCCACTGCAGTAATTACTTCTAGTTCTGTTGATTTCTTCTGGAGGTCGAAAACAAATGTATCAGATTCATTCCTCCTCTCCTCCAGTCTCCTTTCCTTCATCTCTAAAAGTGCTTTTAAAGGTGAAATTTCATTTTGGAGTTCACCAATAACTGATGCCTGCAGAATTTTAGCTTCTTTCAGCTCTTCTGCTATTGCTTTATTTTGTTCCTTTTCAAGCTGTGCTAATTTTTCTTCTTCTATTTTTCCAGTCTGGAGTTCTCTGCTGGTACACGAAGTTCCTCACAACCTTGTATCATTTTCTCCTCTAGTATGAAATTTTCAGGGTGTTTGGGATTTAAGGATTGTGTATTTGTTTCCATTAAGTCAAAACATCCCTTCATACTGTAATCTTGCCTTTGTTCTAGTCTAAAGTCTACTGCTGGTCCTTTTAGAATTTCAGCTAAATTAGCTTCTTCTACCATTTCAGACTGCTGTGATTCCCTCTCAAGTTCTCCTACTAACATTTGATTTATAATTGTGTTGTTTTCACTGTTTGGTTCAGCTGGATGTGTCTGAGCTCATGTTACTACAAAAGCACTCTGCACATGCTCTAAGACATCTATTCCAATTAAACATGCACTTGGTATTTGATCTGAAATTCCTATATCCAAGATTCCTTCCCAATCTCTAATCTGTAGTTTCACTCTGGCCATAGGCAATTCTACCTTAGAAGCTCCTATTCCTTTCACATTTAAGATTTTCCCTGGGTTTAAATCTTCAGGCCTCAAAATGTCCTTGTGTACTAAGGTTATTCTGGAGCCAGTATCAATCAAACTCAAATGAGTTTTGTCATTTATGTTTACTGATTCTCCTGAGGTTGCTAGTAATTTCTCATCAGTGTGTATAAAAAAACAATGAACTATTTCAGCTAAGGGAAGCTCTGTCTCTCCATCATTTTCACCTTCTGATTCTGACTTTTCAACTTCTTTGGGCTTTGGAGTTCCCTCATGACTCTTTCAAATATGAAACACCCTTTTCTCCGTTTTGTCTTGTGATTGTTTTAATTTAGGGCAGAATTGTCTTGTGTGACCCTCTCCCAAACATTCCCAGCACGTTAATTTATGTTTGTTTTCAGGGCTCCAGTTCTTAAACTTTCCTTCCCTTCCCTCAAACTATCGTGACTGGGATCCAATTATTTTTTTCTTGCCTTCTTTTATTCTGAGGGGATTTAGCATTCCTAGAATCACTTTGGAAGGGTTTCCTTTGATAGTCCCTATTTCTAGGGGTCACTTCTGAAAATCTAAAGTCTCAGATTATATTAATTTCATCCGCAATTTTAGCAGCTTCAATCATGTTCTGTGGCTTTTTATCCGTTACTAGAAATCTGATCTCAGGATGGAATAAACTGTACAGTTCCTCTAACCCAAACACCTGTTTGATTTCTTCAGCTGTGTCAGCATTTTCAATTTCATCCAGTGGTACCTCATCCAGTGGTACTTCTTAAGATGAATTTAACTCATTCTACAAGTCATTTTGTACTGCAAAAAAATGTCTCGAGAAATGCAGTTTCCTATAGAAATGAATGGGAAACCAATTAATCTGTTCCAGAGATTGGAAAAAAGGCCAAAAAAGCCATTTTTCCCAGACCTCTTTATAAAGTGCACTTTAAAGGCATGCAGAGCCAGATTGCCCCCCTCCCTTGAAGTGCAATGAAAATGTGGATAAAAGGAAGCAGCATGACAACCTCTGGTTGTTCGCACCAAAAATGCAATGAAAAGCAATGCAAAGATGATCAAAAGGAAGCTCCAAGAAAAACCCCAGGACATTCTCACCAAAAGTGCAAAAAAAAAAAAAAACCAGTGCAAAAACACAAAAGAAAGCAAAAACTGTCCAAAACTCTCCAGAAGTCCAAAAACTGCTGCAAAACAATGTCCAGAATAGCTCTAAAACCTGATGAAAAAACTCCTCCAACCCCTCCACAAACTACAGGGCGCACAATGCATCCTAAGTAACTTGTTTCAATATGTGGAAAGCATTTTCCTCTTACGGAGCATCCCATAGGGAATGTTCATCTTGTGAAGCAACCCTAATCCAAGAAATTTTATTCATCTTGTGAGGTTTTTTTCATGCATTTGTCTTAAGAAGTATTACTGTATCCGAAAGTATGTTTTAAAAAGCAAACCTAATGATTAAGGCCCTTTGAAACAACACTTTAGCTGCCCAACAGGTCTAGAACCAGCCTGACTTAGAGAAAACCCTACCCTTTGTGCACCCATCTCAAGTGATACTCAGCGATGTCTAAGCATATGCTTTGTATAGACATATTTCTAGTAGACAGTGTGGATGCCTAGTCTTGTTATGCCCTTCCTTTTGTTTTAGACACACTGGCACTCAGGAATGTATTTATGGTTCATTTTTTTCTATTTCTGGATTTGCTGTAAAGTATATTGAATGTCCCTCAAAATAATCACCTTCAGCCAGAGCAGTCACTCATGGTTGTGTTACACTTTAAGAGTGAGTCCCATGTAGTTGAAAACTTCAGGTTTTGTTGTTACTTTATCTTTTTTCACATCAATTTTGCCTGCAGATAAAAGATAAAGTCAGTCATGCAAAGAGATGCATTAGGGAAGCGCATCAAAGTATATTCCAAGCAAAACGTATTTCAAACTTGTATTCTCCAAACAGAAAAGTGGCTTCTGCTAATATGAAGATCAATAAATTTAATATAAGCTGGTAACTCCAGAATGGCTAATCCAAAGCATGTAGGTCACCAGTGGTATCTGGAAGTAGTATAAGCCACAATTTGAAAGAAATAATTTGAAAGACGTGCACAAGTTTTAAAAGCAAAGATAAATACCGGTACAATCAATTTTCACCTTTGTGGAGAAACAGAATATTCAGTGGCTCATAACGCATATCTGCGCAACACTGAATCCAATCTCAAAGTGATTTAATATCCATAGACCCCATCCACCTAAATCTGGAAACTGCAATATACAAAGGGATTAAGATTTCCAAAAAAGAACTGTCTCCACTTGTAGAAAACGATAGTTCCTGTGATACTATGAGGGACAGTGGTTTAAAAGGCCAAAACATCCTCCTACTCTCTCTTCCAGTCAGTCATCCATGCCTTTCTTGGTATGCCTCTTACATAGATTTGCCTTTCCCCAGTTCTTCCAGACCAGCTCTTCATGGCTACTGAGCATATTTGGGCTTCTTGGGGCTGTTTTCAGGATCCCTTCTCTTTTAGGAACTTTTTTCCCATAAGGTGGCTCATTGATCTACAAAAAGTAAGATTCTACAACTTGTTTTGTTAACACAACTGAAAAACACTTGCATGTAAAGTGTGTGCCTTATATAACATAATCATCATGTGCTGTCAAGTCAGTAATGATTTATGGTGACCCTTTTCAGGGGCTTTTATGCTAGATAATACTGAGAAGTGGTTTATTTACCATTCATTTCTTCTGGAGGTGCCCTGGGACTGTACAGCTTGCCGAAGGCCACATGGGTTCCTTTTACTCGCAGGTGCTGAGTCATGGGGAATCAAACTCCCAACCTCTGGCTCCACAGACAGATACTTAGGGCCTTTTCACATGACCCCTAAGATCCCCTGGCCACTTAAATTCGGACCAGAGATCTTAGGGGTTTGTCGCCGTTCCTGCATTCCCACCCCCTCCACACTCCTGGCTGCTGGCTGTGTGAGGGCAGGGAGAAAAAAGGAAGAAAAGAATGCCGCTCACCTCCGTTCTGCCATCTCACTTTGCTCCCGGCACTGCATTCAGATCTCTTAAAGGGACGGGGGGCAAAAAAAGAACAAACAGAAGCGAGGAGAGCCCGGCAGTCACTACTGTTATATCCGCATCAGGAATTTTCACCCTCCGAGAGCAAGTACATGAAAAGTGCGCTGGGACGTGCTTAGGTGGGCGTGGTCACACTTAATTATCTGTAAACTCCGGAGCTGGTGGGGAAATAATTTTAAGCTCCGGAGCTGGGAGCCATTTGCCGCGGAGTTTAGGGGTCGTGTGAAAAGGCCCTTAGACCACTGAGCAAGCACCTTATTTACAAGCACCACAAGGATTTGCTCCTCACCCCACAGTCTTAAATATCACCCCATGCAGATTATTCTAATCCACAGAAAACCAAGATTATAAACCACCAAAATATGCCTCATACAGTACCCAACTGAAAAACATCAATATCCCCCAGCTATTTGACACTTTCCACAGATGTTATGGAATGTGTTTAAGCTACTCTGTCACCATAAAGGTTTACTAAAGGCAAAAAGGTTTTGAATTTCATTTCGAATTACACAGGGAAAGAAAACAAACAGAACATCTCAAGAATGCTAGGAGCCAAAGCCTATGACACTGAAGTATACAGTAAGTTTGCCAATGCATGGGGTGGTTTAATATCATTGTTTAAAATGAAAAGAAACATAAGTATCTATACATTATTGCAACACAGTATCAATAGTGATCCATAATGAAATGCCATTGTGTATGCTGTTGTTGCTTTATTATGTGAATAGCCTTTTTGTAAATGAAAGTAGAATGTTTAGGACAGTTCATTTAAGATGAGAGAAATCACATATATTTCAATTCTTTTCAATGTAAAACTTCCTGTAAATCACATACAGTACAGTATATGTAAATTACACAGGTCTTTAGAACAGCCCCTCCTTGATATACAGGGCATATGTTACATTGGGGACCATATAAAATGTGCTCTTTGGTCTTTCCACTGGCAGACCTTTTGTCCAGGCAAAAGTTTGGCAAGTGAGGAATCTTTAATGGGGGATATTAAAAAAAAAAAACCCTTTTAAACTATTCTAAACTGTGTGTGTGTGTGTGTGTGTGTGTGTGTGTGTGTGTGTGTGTGTGTGTGTGTGTGTGTGTGTGTGTTAAAAAAACACTTGTCATTTTAAAGTTGTCAGTTGTTCTTAATATTGTAATTACAGTTTAGCTGCATTTTTCTTTTCAACACTTTATAAACCACATTTGAGTGCCTTTCTTAGAAGATGGGATATAAGGGAAATGAATGAATTGAGAGATGAATGAATATTTAAACATAGTTTAAAAAGGTACAACTGGAGTAGTTGATTCACCAGTAATTTTACCTGGCAGCACAGCCATCAAGACACGGACAGGCATATGTGAAACAGACCATTCTGCTGAACGGATCTGCAATAATGCATGTTATATCTGCAGTCAGGGCCGGCGCTAGGGTTTTCTGTGCCCTAGGCGAGGGGCAGGGGGGCGGGTGTCGGGGCGGCAGGGGGGCAGTGGCGGCAGGGGGCAGGGGGCGGGGCAGTGGGGGTGGGCAGTGGGGGGGGCGGGGGCGGCAGCGGGGCGGGTGGCAGCGGCAGAGGGCGGGCGGTGGCGGCGGCGGGTGGGCGGCCGGTGGGGGGCGGTGGGGGGATGGATGGCAGGGGCCGGTGGGGGGGCCAGCAGGCTGGCCAGCGCCCCCTGTCCATTTTGGCGCCCTAGGCAACTGCCTAGTTCGCCTTAATGGACGCGCCGGCCCTGTCTGGAGTGCTTGCTCCGTAATGGCTTTATTCAGACAGACAAACCACGACTTCATGGTTCACCCATCAAAGGATGAACATGATTATGTTTGCATGTATATGTGATCTGACTCTCACACTCACCAGAAAGCAATAAAAGCATTGTGGCATCAGAGTAAGAACAGGAAGATAGTAAAGGATAACCTAATATGACTTGCTATTTGAGTGCTTGCTTACACATTCAATTTCAGCCATTATGCACAGTGATTTAGGTCCTTAGGGTATGTTTGCAATAGACCATTTGATGTACAAATGTGACAATAATAAAACAAATTGTCCCTTTCTACTACCCATATTCTTACACTGACAGAGCTCTCACAGATCTTGTCTAAAGGCCTGGACACTGTGTTTTTCACTCACAGCAATGCCTCCCTTGGCTATGTTTTGTACCAGCTGAAAGTTTTTGCAGACATCAGGTAATGGGGTGAAACTGTGATGTCACAATAATTCATGCCTAATGAAACATGAAACTTGTTCATATTTAATGTTCGACAAAATTGTCTGCAGCAACACAGCTACCCACTGGAATCCCTACTCCATCCCATACACACACACCCCACAAGCCACAGTTGCTCCAGTCACTTCTGCACAACTTCCACTTCCACCTTGTCTCTGCCCATGATTTTGTTTCCATCTCACTGAGTAAGTTTCTATTGCTATCAGCTGATTACCATCAAAATAGGAAAACCTTGTCCACCTTTGTTAAAAGTGCAAGTTAATTCTCATTGGAATCCAGAGCGAATCATTTTTTGCAAGTCCAACAATAACTATGAATTTTGCATTTTCTCTTTCAAACTACACTAATCTGTTCTCCATTCCTCAACTTGCTTACATAGCACAATACAGAAAAGTGAAATCCATAAGAAGGAGAAATATGGTATGTATTCCTAATAAAGGGTGTATACACACCAAGTCTATGAACAGAAAAATCAAACTTGATATAAATGTCTACCTTGAGAACATGTTGCACGTTTAGCACATATTAAGAGAATATCTAAAATATGTGTTGTGTGGCCAAATGCATTTGCCAACATTTGTTATCACAAAGATTAGAAGCTTTCTCACTGATGTTTCTCCTTCTGGGTGTTGTTTTAGTTGAGGGTTAGCTACCATTGTGGCACATCTCCATCAGGAGTGTGGCGTGGGGAGGGCAGGAGATGGGGTGCCCGGGCGCAGCAATTAGGGGGCACCAAATCGCCTACCACCCCCTGCCCACCATCTTTGAGTACAGCTGGAGGCAGGCAGGTGTGTGAGAGCACCCCATGCCAGTCCCACACCCACAGAATTGCCCCCCATGCCTGCAGGATTGCTGGGTGGATGGGATGGAGTTGGGGAGGGCCGGAGGGGTGCAAAAAACAACTTTGGCCCCAGGTGCCCCAAAACCTTGCTATGCAGCTGATCTTCACCTGTCTACTGCTGTGTGGTTCAGCTGTTCTCTGTAAACACCCAGCCAAGCTTTGTTGTTTGCTAAAGAAATAAATCAGTTTTACCTCTGCTGTCAAGCCCCGCATTGATCACACACACAAACAGGATTCAGTTCTTTGCCAAGATCTTTAGTGGAAAGCAGGCAAGTTCAAGTCCTTTGCTAACAATCAAGTGCCAGATAAATAACAGAACCCAACTCCCAGCAATTACCAGTCCAAGTCAAAACCAGAATATCTCACAGAAACCAGATGCCAAACCCAAGGGAACAGATCAAGCCGTTGTCCAGGAAGCCAGTCCAAAGTTAGGAAACAGAGCCAAGGTCACAGACAGGAACGTGGTTGCAAGTTCAAATGATGTGTTGCTCCCACAGAGAGCTCAAGGTGAGCTTGCCAGCTTTATCCCAAAACAGGGAACACACCCTTACTTCTGGAAAGGCTCCTGCTAGTACTCAGGGCTTCCCGACCTGATTCCCCATCTAGCATCAAAGACCCTTTCCCTAGCTCTTCTGGTACCACCTCTTTGCAGAATCCTGCTCATGGCCCTTCTAGGAGGTGAAGATATGTTTTCAGCTGAGTCATCAGACCCAGCTGCTTGCTGATTTGAGCTGCAAGGCTCCTCCAGCAGCTCTTCACCATTTAACCTCTCAGAGTCAGGTTCTGTGGCAGGCAGAGTCCTGGTATCTGCCATGTTTACATATATATATATGGCCAAGATATGAGTCTGTGTGATTCTTGATAATAAATGTATTTTTATTTCATATCTGATGATATATCACTTCATTTTTTTATTCTATTAGTCTATGAAATGCAAATAATTCTTCTGTATGTCTACATTTTGAAAACATTTATTCCATTAAGAATCTTCTTCTTAAGAGTCCAAAAGTCACATCCTTATAGGAAGGCTGACCATATCTAAAAGTTCAACATCCTCAGTCATAAATATATTAAGCTGTTTGGTACACAACATTTTACGGCTGTTAATTAAACACCCCGTAAGCACATACTGATCTACTTGGTCTATATGTTAAAATCTGGGTCTGCTATCACCTGAAATGGGAAACAACACAGATGTCCACAGCCATAGAACCATTTGTTCTTACTATCTCTGTGGATTCTTCTCAAGTTGAGGATTCAGTCACTGTATTTGTTATATCTAAAACCAATCACTAGCAGCCTCTTTGGAATAAGGAAATGGAATTCCCCACAGACATAGTGCTCCATGCCATTTCCCACTTGCCATTATGCCAGCAAAAACAGAACAGCTGATGGAACAGAACACAGCTTTTTCACATGCACAAGGAAGTAGTGGAGACCTCCTTGAGCAAGATCACTAAAAATATAACTCATACAAGTAGAACAGAGGAAGGGACATTTGGACATTTTATTGTACGGCATTCAATAACATAAACAAAAAATTGATTTAAACTAAATACTTACAAAAAAGGTTTCAAAAATCAGTACACTCATAAACTCAACTCAGCTGCCCAATTTCTGAACCACTTTCTGTCACACTGGTGATTGTTGCAAATGAGAATATCCGAGTGCTCACGGATATCTGTTGATAATTAAAATGAAACACTGTGGGTCTAAGAGGTTTCATGGTGCCTGACTTTTGTAGAACCAGGGCTGGAGGGGGCAAGTTCTCATTAAGTAGATGGAAACCAAGAGGTACAAGACCCTGAAACTGGGATTAGGACTATATATAAATGCCAACAGTAAGTAGTGGGTGCAAGCACAGTTCTTTCTTTGTTACCCCCTTTAAAACTCATTCAAGAGAAGGGCATACCGTGTTCACAACTAAGTGAGACCCACTTGGGAGTGGCTTTCTCTCTGTTTTCCAAGAATGCCACAGAAGCTGCATTGTTCTGAGGCATTCCAGAGGAAAATAATGGCTTCCACTGAACGCTATAATTTTTCACCCTGGAATCATGCAAAATGTCTGATGGCAAAAGAGAAGAAAAGAAAGGGTGGTGGACATAACAAAAATGATGAAAATGTAATGCCTAGGCACATGGAACGTATTTAAATGGATAATGAATCAAAGTCTTTAACAATAAAAAGAAACATAATTACATAATTAAATACCTTTCCTGTACACATCCAGCTGGGACAAGTAGTTTAAGCCATTGGGTGAGGAATCCAAATCAGCTCGCCAACCATCCTGGACCTTTGCTACCACATCCTGCTCCATACGATTATTGCTCATACCAGAAACTATACCTTGTAGTCTGAGAGATTTAGATCCAGTCAGAAAAAAATCTTATGAAATCCATTGTAGCATAATGGCTAGACTATGTTGGTCTTTGACCTGGGACACCTGCAGTTAAGTTTATTTATTTATTATTTATTTTAGAGTATTTTTACCTCACTTTTCTCCTTCGAAAAGGACCCAAGGTGGCTTACAGTTCCCACTCGGGCATGAAACTTATCAAAATCCTGGGCCCCTGTCCCCACCCCACCTCAGCCTGCCATATCTCATAGTACTGTTGTGAGAAAAAATGTGTGCTGATTGGGAAAATGTCTTGATCCTGCAGGAAAATATAAAATAAATGCAATTGATAATAATATAATGAAATCAGCCAAAATGACTAAAAAGAAACATAGCAAAAATATGATGATTGAATATACGAGCTGTCTTTAGGTCCTAATGATCCCATCAAGTAGGCTTCCCCAACCCATGGACGGTGGACCAGTACCGATTTTGGCCTGTTAGGAACTGGGCCGTACAGCGCCACAATAAGGACATAAAGGCAAGGGTCCCTGTAAGGCGTGCATGTGAGCAGGGACACATACTTCTCCAACCCAACCCACACGGGGCTTTTCTTCCCCTGCGTATCCATCACAACTGTTTTTGTTGTGACGGAACCAGCAAGTGATGGTGGGGGCTACGTTCATGAGCACACAAGAAAAAGTCCCAGACAGTGAGAAATGGGTCGCTGGTGCCAAAAAGGTTAGTGACTGCTACCATGCAGCATTAACAAAGGGGAAGTAAAGCGATGCAGATAGGAACCACCTCACTTCCCACTGGCTTCCCCTGATGGCAAAACTACAGGTCTTGATAAACAGAGGGGTGCCATCGAGGTTCCACCCTTTGCAGTTTTCTTTCCCTCCACCCCCCCTTTTCCCCTACAAGGCATATAATCAAAGCCAAAGTTCATGTTTAATCTCAGAATCACTAATATTCTAAATTTCAGCTTTATTATTTTTTAAAAGTGAGCGGCCACTATTGAGCCATGTGTGGAAAAATCAAACACAAGCAGGGAGGTGATGAGAAAGGATAGGTGATCCAGTCTGCACTAACAGAGATCTCACTGAGGGATGCAGAATATCTGTGTGCTTCCTTACAGAAGCAAATTACTTGCAATTTACAAGACAATCCACCACATAAATCCTGCTCCTCATGGCAAGCACATTCAGTTTTATAAAAAATAATTTGTTGTTTTTCAACCCATTGGCTTATGTAACTCTGCCTCCCCCTCTCTCCTATATCATGAGCCAACTCCTTTTAACAAAAATATTGTTGATAAATTAATGTAAACTTAATAGGACAATAAAATTATTAAAAGTTAAATGAGCGCAAAGTTTTTATTACCAAAGGAAAATTTATCTATTTATTTATTTATTGGTTTTTAATACCACCCATCTAGCAGCGAGGCCACATAATTTACAGGACAATACTCTGCTTTGCTTAAACAAGTAGAACACATAATTTAACAAAATATGTCTGAAATTTATTTATAAAGTACATGTTTTATATATATATCATCAGTCTCACACAACACCCCCCTATGAATTTTTTCCCAAACATCTCTAAGGAGGTCCCAAGCCCCAATGGCAGACTAATTAACTACTTGCCCTATAATTGCTTATGCACTGGTTTGCATTACCATCAAATGGTAATGGCATTTCTGAATCAGAAAATATTAGCACAAAGAATCTCATGTTAAATAAAATAACAAAGAGTTGTGTTTTGAGACTAACAAGTGTATTACAGCATGAGCTTTGTTGAATGCACAGTGCATTTCTTCAGATGAAACTAACCAAAACTGCTCCATCAGCCTTATCATCAAGTTACACACCATCAAAGAATGGGAGAAAATATCTCCTTTATTTCACCTGGCAGCTTAAGAATTCATTCATTTTGCTAACAGGCATGTGCTAAGTGGGTGGACCTATTTCTTTGCCAAAAGGCAAATATGGTAAAGCTATCAATGAAATGATATACAAAATGTTTTTCCTCTTTTACTGTAATGTAAATTAAAAATATATGCATGCACATAACAAAACTATTTCTACTAGTCTCTAAGGTGAACAATACTCTATATGACATCAATACTAGACTTCTTCTGCTACAAACAGTGAAGAAAAAGAGAAGAATGACTAGAAAAACCAAAGATTAACTGAAATATAATACCTGACAGCATCAGACTACAAAATGGATGAATGGGTGAGGGAGACATAGCAAGGCAAATATGCTTTAAAAATTCAACAGAAACTATAAGCTTGAACAGTGTTCCTTCCTGAGCAAGGGACTGTTCACAGCTCCTTAAACAAGCAATAAAGAGAACCTGGATTTGCTTGAGAGGAAGAAAAAAATAAAAAATAAATAAAAATAAACTAAGAAGAGGGGTATGGCGGAGGGTACATTGAGAGATGGAAGGAATGTCAGTGCCCCTCTCAGATTTCAGAACACAAATGATTTGTCAAGAATATCCCTCTGTTGTTAGCACCTGACTTATATACTAAACTGATGTCAGAAAACACTCAGTAGAGCTCTATAGCTCTACTGTCATAGTACATACAGCTCCATACTGTCATAGCTCCTCTTCGGTTAATAAAACAAAGTGTACATGGGAGAGAGAAATAGTGTGTTGGTAACATTACTCTAATTATGAGACATTGAAAAATCGATCACATTTTATTGTTGATTCCTAAATATTATCAACATTACATGTGAAACTTATTTTGAATGCAACCGGAATTAACAGCCTCAAAGAGAGGAAGATTTTCACCAAGGTAACAAATTAAAGTGGGTGCATATATATACGCAACACTGTTTTGATTTATTAGGCTAAAAATATGCCCATTTGCACACTTAGGATGGTATCTGTAGATAGGCTCTTTCATAAAGCTTGATATGACAAATAGCAAGAAGGTAAACTCTTACATGTAGTATTTACAGTAATAAATTTGAATAAAATTATTTGTAAACCTTGTAATGTATTAAACACTTCAGTCTTGACTGAACTAAAATACACAATGCTGAATTCTTTTGGTAGCATATTATTACTCCATTTAAAAACAGCAGGATTAAAAAATATATATGCAGGAGGAGGGGGAGGGAACCTGCTTTTTACGCAGGCAAAGAGACTAGCCAGTAATGTTATACCATAAGTCATCTTCATTTACAGAAGTGAACACAGTTGAAATTCCAAAACTCAGTTTAAGAAATTTAGCAATTAAGACAGTAGCAACCTACAGACAGCTTGAAAAAGTAAGGGTTTCGGACCAGAAACATATGTCAGAGGTAGCCTGTGACTGAGAAAAGGCCATTCTGAATTAACTTGAGCATTGGAGTATCAAAGCATGAGCTTTCCTCGCCTTCAGCATTATGCCAATTACTTTTTTTTATTGATGATTGGCATTAAGGATTTAAACATTTCACAAATACAAAAGGACGATCTCAGTCACTTCTACGTAACATTGATGTGCTTCCAGGCTTAATTAGAAGGCTACCTCTAATGCCTGCTTCTGGCCTGGGAGGCAACAATGGAAAAGGGGCATGATCTGAAAGAGGTATCCTGGGCCCCTCACAAAAATGTCACAACAGTACAACTAGTGTTACAAGTGTTACAAGTGTTACAAGATTCAAAAATGTACACAGCTTTTGTGTGAAGCAGCCACTCTGGATAATAAAATGTTTTGGTAAAGGTTACTGCAATAAATAAGGTTCAACCGCAGGCGGTGAAGTAAAGTCTAAAATCTGCAGACAAGACAGTGATCAGTCGTTTTGATTACAAAAGAGATGGTGGTTAAGAGGGGAAACTACACACACACACAAACTGCCTGGATTCTGTGTTTCTACAGAAGGGCAGAAAAGCTGGTAATGGAGCAGAGCCAGATGAAGTGGCACACACAAAGGTGTGACATCTAAACTGCTGCTTCCATCAGAAGAGCTGTTTTTCAATACCAGCACAATAAGGAAGATTTGCCAAAACACTCACTGCAGACAAAGCCTGGAACAGTTCATTTCACCCTTTTCTTTGGTGCTTCTGTGAATGAATTGATCACCCATGCATGTGCTCCAGCAAAGCACTTGAGGCAGAGCTGAATACACTTTAGGATAAAAGATAAAGCAACTGAAGAGCTGGAGTGTTCCTTTCTCAAAGGAAAGGCAGTTGCTAGGGAAGATTAGAAATCTCTCCAGGGAACTGCATGCTGTCATCCACTCTGGGCCCTCAAAGAAGCCAAGCTTCTTGTTTGCTAGGAAGAGGTTCACTGCAATAATAGCAATGGGGCACAAGACATCAGCTGACTTAAATGAAGAGAGATTTTATCAGAGAACTCTGACATCTTTTATCAGAGAGGCATAGTGGCCTAATCAATATGCCACTATGCTTTCCCAGAAAGTTTCCATCAGGCCACAAGGGTTGTCCTTATGCAACTCTTGGTATCAAAAGCTACTGTTTATTTGAAACAGGGGTGGGCAACTTGTGGCCTCTGGCCAGAACACAAGAAGCTTTTCCATTCCTTCAGTGCCAAAGGACTCGATGACCCTTAGAACCCCTTCTAATAATTCTATAATTGTATGATTCTCTCTATATAAAATACTCATTGATTCTGCAATAAAGGAACACTTTGGGATATATTTGCTTATACAGGTATTTTTTAAAACATGTTTTCCCTTGGTATGAAACCTGCTATATGACTGATCTAAAATAAAGCATTAAGTTCTGTTTAACCTCTGCCATCCTGACTGGATGCCATTAAAGGTGAAACTCAAAAAGTTATAATATTGTGCAAATGTTCATTTATTTCAGTAAGTCAACTCAAAAGGTGAAACTACACTACATTACATGCAAAGCGAGATATGTCCACAGTCTATGTTGATTTGGGGAACCATGTCATCTGCTGGTGTTGGTCCACTGGGCTTCTTAAAGTCCAGGGTCAACGCAACCATCTACCAGGAGATTTTGGAGCACTTCATGTTTCCTTCAACAGACGAGCTTCATGGGGATGCTGACTTCATTTTCTAGCAGGACTTGGCACCTGTCCACACTGCCAAAAGTACCAAAACCTGGCTCAATTACCATGGGATTACTATGCTTGATTAGCCAGCACACTCGCCTTACCTGAACCCCACAGAAAATCTATGCATGGGTCATTGCCAAGAGAAAGATGAGGGACATGAGACCGAACAATGCAGAAGAGCTGGAGGCTGCTGTTGAAGCATCCTGGTCTTCCATAACACCTCAGCAGTGCCACAGGCTAATAGCATCCATGCCATGCCACATTGAGGCAGTAATTGATGCAAAAGGGCCCCAAAACAAGTACTGAGCACATAGGCATGCTTATACTTTTCAGAGGTCCAATATTGTTCAATTTCAAATCCTTGTGTTATTGATGTCATGTAATATTCTAATTTTCTGAAATTGTGAATTTGGGATTTTCATAAGCTGTATGCCATAATCATCACAAGTATGTCAAAGTAAGGCTTGGCATATCTTGCTTTGCATGTAATCTCATATATTAGTTTCACCTTTTGAGTTGACTTACTGAAATAAATGAACATTTGCACAATATTCCAATTTTTCAAGTTTCAGCTGTAGAAAGCAGTGTTCTGCTTATATACCGCCCCATAGCACTTCAAGCACTCCCTGGGTGGTTTACAATTTAATTATACAGGCTACACATCCCGCCTCCCAGCAAGCTGGGTACTCATTTTACTGACCTCAGAAGGATGGAAGGCTGAGTCAACCATGAGCCGGCTACCTGGGATTGAACCCCAGGTCATGACCACAATTTTAGCTGCAGTACAGGCATTTAACCATGAGGAAGATTTCATTTCATTACAGACTACATTCCCTGTAACCATTATATAGGTCCATAAGTGCACCAAGTTAAACTTAAGCATTTCTTCCACTCATTCACATTCCTAAAGTGAACAAAGGAAATGGACTGAAGAAAGCAATACAGTATCTTCACCTCCACTGAACCTGCAACCTTGGCTGTCTGGTCATGAATGATCCAAGACTTACAACATGAAGATCACAGTGCTACCTGGTACCAGGAACAGGAAAGACTTCTTAGGAACACTAACTCTTGACCAGCTCCTGAGAAGAAACAGCCACTACCCTGATGAAGTCTAAGAGAGGGCTAAAAGGAGATATGAAGGCAGTCAGTCAGTCCTGTAATTGTTTTAAATAGTCTTCCTTCTGTTGTTGTTGTTGTTGCTGTTGTTGTTTCAGTATGTGATATGTTCAACTTCTCATTGTTACTTTTTGTATTGTTCACTCTGCTAAAAAAAGGTGGTATATAAATAACAGAAATGAAGTTCTGCTTTTCACTTGTGATGATGGCAGCGGCAAAACTTCCCCTCCAAGCCTGTGAAAGCAGGCAACATAACTTACAAGCCACCCTAGTGTTCCCACTCACCAAAGCATGCAAACAGCAAAGGAGGAGGCCTTAACTAATATCTCCAACCAAGTGTTTTGGTTTTTAAAAATGATGGTTTTTCAAAGGGCTATTAAGAGCTCAGGGGAACTGCCATGTGTGATATGTCAGCCTTATGGGCTGCAGAACACTTTAAACTGCCTACTCACACGGATGTCCACTACAGAAAGCAAGCAGCCACTGTTCTGTTCCCAGATGCCACTTGCATCGCGTTCTGGAAGTGGAAATCGGGCAAAGGGTAAGTATCTATATACCACCCAGCCAGGCTGAACTCGCGCTGCCCGCACGCACAAGGACAGGGCGAACGGGTCTGTTGTTGTTGTTGTTGTTGTTGTTGTTGTTGTTGTTCTGGTTGTTGTTGTTCTGGTTGTCGTCGTCCTGGTTGTTGTCGTCCTTGCTCTCTGCGTAGCAAGAGAGCCCAGAATTGTGCTGCTGTCGCCGACCCTCGCGCGAGGAGGGAAGGAGGGAAGGACGGCCGCCAGAGAAGCAGCTCCAAGGAGGGTCGTCGTCGTCGTCGCCACCAGCGCCCCCCCCAGCATCCCCCCATCTGGCGGCGGGGGGGTGGGGGGGTGCCCCACTGGCGAGGGCGGAGGGCCCCCCCCTCCAAGGGGCGCCTCTGGTGACCCTCCCGCCCACCGGCAGCTCGGCCCGCGGCCGCGCTCCTCCTGCCAGCGGCCGGCGCCCGATCCAGCGGCGGCGCGGAGACCGGAAGAGCGTCTCTCGGGCTGGGCGGGGATACGCGCGGCTGCGTCACGGAGCCCGGAGGCACCGCCAGGCCTTCCCCGCGCGCGCACGTCACGGGGACGCCGCGCTTTCGAGCTGGGTGGCGCGGGCGGCGTGGGTGGGAGAGCGTTGGGCCCCCTTCGCTTCCCGGAGGTCTCCGTCTCGCCTTCCCCCGCCTCCCACACCCCACCCCCCCACACGTCCCCCGGAGGAAGGGGCACGAAAGGGAGGCGCGTTGCCCCCGCCCCCGCCCCCGCCCCAAGAGGCTGCCGTTGCAGCGCCCCCACACGGGCGGCGGCGGAGGCGGTTGCTCTGCCCCCCTCCCCCCCATTCAAGGAGGCCTTGGCGCGGCTGCCGGGGGGGGGGAGGGCGACGACGACGGGGCGACCGCGCGCTCCCTTTGGCAACCGACCGCTTCTCCCCTCCCTGGAGCGCTCTGGCTGGCCCAGGAGCGTGCAAGTTGCCGCCACAATTGGGGGCGTGGGGGCGTGGGGGTAAACAATGGGGCTAGCCCCGAAGCGCCCCAGGGCGACTGTCCCGTTTTCTGGTGGCTTCCCCTGAGGTGGCTTCCCTTCCATCCCTCTGCAACGTAAGCTGTGAAAAGGCCCGTCTTGAGGTGTTAATGTGGAGTCTTCTCAAAACACGTCAGCCCTGCTTTGCTCGACTACAGAGTTGCCATCTTTATCCGCAAAGAATTCCTGTGGCTGGATATTGTCCCTCACTATTGGAAGCCGCCTTGGGTCCTTTTCCAAGGAGAAAGACGGGGCAAAAATATTCAAAAATAAATTTCTCAACGCTGCATGGAGAGAGAAACAAACGTTCGTTTACACACACCGTCACGGGGGACATTGCTGCCGCTGCTATATTGCTGCTAACGCGCTATCTTTAAAATCAAATTATAATGAAAGATGATTCCCTCCTCTGGGAAAGAATTTTGTTTGGACGCCTCATAAAAAGTCCTACTCATCAGTCTCAAGATCAATATGGCAGAAGCAGATAACATGCAAGTGAACTACAATGAGCTGCCTCTGTCAAGGTAGCAAAAATATGTTGAGCTCAAACAGCAAAGTGAAAGTTAGGCAAGCTACATAACTGCAACTAATGACTAAATTTGGGAGGGAAATTAGTATCATTGCCAAATTTGATACAAAAGTTTCTTCCTGACCTAGGATAATCTGAGCCTACATTGTGATGAAATCTAGATCTGCACAAAGTTTACATTGTGCACAATGACACCATCTAGTATCTTGTGCGGGGCTGTGGGGAAAGTCCTCAGGTGAAAAATCCAGTGAATTGCCATAATATAAAGAACAAATCATCAGTTAAATTTGTCAGGAGACCAAACGACATACATTTGCAGAAGAATAAAAAGCCAAGTTGTATTTAAATGATAAATTCTGAATTTCTGTGCCATTTCATTATACTGTATAGTAATATTTTATTGTGATAATGTGAATGCCATTTAAATTGTGTCATACTGTAAAAATATGAATTTGAACATTTGAAAAAATAAAAGAGAAACAAAGATATTTTTAGTTCCCCAAATTTAAGATTATAAGTCCTTCAATTTAACTGCATCTTTCTCTAACCAGCTGTTGAGTGCTTCCAGCTGACTTGAATTGCAGCTGTCTGTATTCACATTCTTGGCTACAACTTGACTTATTTTATCCTGCTAGTTCTTCTGGATGAATAAACTCATTTTCCTAGTTTTCCTCAGGCAGGGCAGGACCACCCAATTACAGTATTGTTTTCTTTGCACCCAATGGTCAGTGTTTTGTTTTTATTTGTTTGGTCTTTGGTAGTACTGTATTACCGTATTTTTCGCTCTGTAAGACACACCTAGTTTTTAGAGGAGGAAAACAAGAAAAATGTTTGGCTTAAAGCTTCATAGTGGGGGAACCCCGGCTGCAGAAGGGGACGGGAGAGGCTCTGTGGATGAGACCTCTTTGGGGAGAAAGGGGTAGCAGGGATAGTGGGGAGAGGCTCCATGGAGGAAGACTCTTTTCAAAGACAGCAATGTGGGGGAGAGGGGAATTCCGGCTGCAGGGGACAGGAGTGGCTTTGTGCAGGTCACTTCTCTCTGAATCAGAATCCACGAACTGCAATAAAGGGGGGGTACTCATATGCAGTGGTACCTTGTATAAAGGGATTAATTCGTTCCAAATGAATTCAGATTAGTTTAAGAAGAGATCCACATGAAGTTACTGGAGGCTTGAATAAACCCTTACCTTCCATTTCAGGGTTATTTTACTTGCTTGGGTTTGGGTAAATGCAGTTTGGGTTTTCCCAGATTCATTGCACCCATTTATTCCTTCTGCTTGAAAGAAATATGGATCCAGTGGGGGCATGTACAGTTAGAAAAGTGTCCTTCTTAGCATGGAGCAGGGCTTCCTCTCTCAATGAAGGGAGGAGTGTTGGTTTTCCCCCCAACACAGCTACTTCTTGCCCACTGCTTCATGCCTGGAATGATCAGTTTAACACACTGTTGTACCAAGAAGAAAACTCTAAACTCTCTCAAGCTCTGCAGACTTTTCTCCGTGAGGCTCCTCCCCTTTTCCTCCAGGAAGAATCGCCGCCGCCAGGCACACGGGCGGGGGGGGGGGAGCCCAGGACTCCTGGGTGGGCGGGCCCCGCCTCCTCTTTTCACATGCCCCCCGGCCTCCCTCCCTCCCCTCCCCGCCCGCCCGAAGGCCGCAGCCGGAGGGCCGCGCCCCACAACCCGCTCGCCCGCCCGAAGGCCGGAGCCGGAGGCAAGCGGCGGCGCAGAGGTGCCCCACCGAGGCGGGTGGCGGCGGCGGCCGCGGCGCCCCACCGCCCCGGCCACGGAGCCACAGCCGAACCCGGGCAAAAAAATTCGCTGCCGCCGCCGCTGCTCCCATGGCCAAATCAGACACACGCCAAGCCCCCGCACCTCCTCCTCCCCCTCCTCCCTCCTCCCTCCCCCATCCCCCGCCCCCCACACCCTCCCCTGCCCCCCACACCCGCCATCTCCCCCTCCCTCACCCCCACCCCCGGCCACGGGAAAATAATCAAACAAATACCGGTCCGTGGAGACAAAAAGGTTGGGGAGCACTGCTGCAGACTTTTCTCCGTGATAGGAAGAATACAGTACCCCTCTTTTCACAAAACGGAAAATTCCACGGCCAAATCAACATTAAGGGAGGGAAACAGGAGGGGTGGTGGCAGAATGTAGAATGGGAAGGGATAAGGAGGTGGGGGGAGAAAAAAAAGAAAACATATTTTGGTGTGGAAGCCCTTTATCTGGATTATATTGGAGAACTGACTACATAACCATTGACCAGAAAGTAGCCTAGTGAATAAAAATGGTATGTACTGCATTCTTTGCATAAAGGTAAGGGTTCCCCCCCCACACATGTCTGCTAGTCCTGTCCAGCTCTAGGTGTGGTGCTCATCCTGTATTCAAGCTGATGAGCCAGTGTTGTGCAAGTCCATGGCCACGAGGCCAGCATAGCTGCAAGGAAACACTGTTTTACCTTCCCACTTTTTATGGCAATACCTATTTATCTACTTGCATTTACATGCTTTCGAACTGCTAGGCTGGCAGGAGCTGGGGTTCACAGTGGGAGCTCATTCCACTGTGTAGCACCAGAGATTTGAACAGCTGAGCTGCTGACTTTGCAGCTGACAGTTTTCAGTACTCTAGCCCGCTGAGCCACCACACCCCCTATTATTTGCATACTCAACCATAAAATAAAACATGGCAGACTATACTTCTATATGGCTTTATTTAAGTCAATCCTTTTGCCCACAAATCCTTGGCATACTAAAGAGGTCAAGACTGCCAAGAGAAAATTATCCCCATACATTTCACAGTGAATTCCAAATAAGAAAGTCAGGACAAGGATGGGTCAAATTCACACAGGTATGTACTGTACAGCCGCCTCTTCATGCAAGAGCTTAACAGTGCCAGTTTTGTCTTGTCTGGATTAAGCTTCAGTTTGTTCATCATCATCCAGGTACCTCTGATTCAGAGTCAGAAGGGTGCCTTTCATCTGGACAAGATTGCTTGGAGTCAGTGTCCTATTTGGTGCAATCTTTGAGTATCATCTGGCAGTGGAGTTGGCTGTGGGCACGTTCACTACTTTTAATATGTCAAGGGAAAAAGTTGCACCTAAATACTCCCTCCTGCTTCCAGGAGGAAATTTCCATTTTAAATACACTGATTGTCCTAATTGAATCTGTTAAAAATTCATCTCACCCTCCACAGAAGAGCAGAGAAGGTGTTTAAATAGCCAGTAGAGGAACCACAGAGGTCAGCCAGCAAGATGGAAATTGAGCAAAAGTCCCCTAAAACCATCTTATGAGCTGTTCCCCAGTCATTAGTAATGCTAAAATAGTTATCAAATCTTAGAGGGGCATCTCAAAATTATCAGGGCTAATGGTACTGAAAGCCACTGAGAGATCCAGAAGAATCAACGTTAAAACACTGTCCTGTCCCATTTTCAGAGTAGATGGTTTACCAAAGTAACCATGCCTTTTCCCATTCCATAATAAGGCCTGAAGCCTGGAATTAATCTAGCTAATGTTCTCATTTAAATTTTAAGAGTGGGACAGTTTTCAGCAGAAAAGTAGCTAGGCAGTATTGAGCCATGTTCTCAAACGCTATGTTTCCAGTTGATGACCTCCCAGCTGATTTTCATTCCATAAGATTCCACATACTGTACATGTTTTCAGCCATCAAGATGTATCAGTAGTCGAGGATAGAGGCCGAAGCTGAGTACAGAGAGAAAAGTAACAGATGTAGAATGAGTAAAGCAAACAACCCTTCTGTCCCTTTATTACAGAAAATAACTCAGATTTTTTTTTTCTATAAGGATCCCATTGTATTTAAAATCCATTTGAATGCTGTATGTAGTTTGCTCCCATCTGTACCAGACTGCAACCCAAACTATCTCAAAAAGTGTGATATATATTTAATTCTCCCCCTTCTTGGATGCACACCTTCATGTAGTGAAGCGGTTTGAGTATTTCAGTGAAGCTGAGAAAATGCCACCAGAAAAACTGGAAACCATGAAGTAAAAATGGAATGCATAAACACTGCAATTCTTGGTATCTGTGAACTAAAGTAGACAGGAAGGGATATTTTCAGTCAGACAACTACAAAGTGTTCTTTCTACTCTGGAAATGACACACTTAGGGGAAATGGAATTACTCTAATACTGAGGCAAGATTTAGCAGTCAGGGGTTATAATAAAGGATCTGACCATATAATGTCAGCCAGACACCTATCAACATAACCATCATTCAAGTTATGAGCTACATATGTTAGAGAAGATGAAATTGAAAGTTTGTATGCAAGTATCCAGAAGAAAATGGATTACACACCATTTATAATCATTGGTCACTGAAATGTAAAAGTTGGGGGGAAGTAGAACCAAATGTTGCTTGGAAATTTTGTGTGGGCGTCAGAAACAACATAAGAACCTGAGAAGGTTCATGTTGGATCAGGCCAAGGGGCCATCTAGTCCAATTTCCTGTATCTCACAGTGGTCCTGCCAAATGCCTCTGGGAGCATACAAGACTAGATACCTGTCTCCTGATACCACTCCCCTGCATCTGGCATTTGAAGTACCCTAATTTTTTAAGCATGGAGATTACGGTACACATTTCCATCATGGTTTGTAACCTGTGATGGACTTTTCCTCCAGGAATCTGTCCAATCCCCTTTTGAAGGCATCCAGACCAGATGCCATCCCCACATCTTGTGTCAGGAAGTTCCACAGACTAACAACACGCTGGATAAATAAGTATTTTCTTTTGTCTGTTCTCACACTTCCAACCCTCAGTTTGAGTGGATGCCCCCTAGTTCTGGCATTCTGTGAGAGGGAGAAGAGCATTCCTGTGTCCACTTTACTCATGCCCTGCATAGTTTTATACGTTTCAATCATAGCCCCCTTCGGGCACCTTTTTTTCTAGACTAAAGAGCCCCAAATGCTGTAGCATTTCCTCATAAGGGAGGTCACACAGCCCGGCAATCATTTTAGTTGCTCTTTTCTGTACCTTTTCCAGTTCCACTATGTCTTTTTTGAGATGCGGTGACCAGAACTGTACACAATACTCCAGATGCAGCCTTACTATCATTTTGTACAACGGCATTATAATGTTGGCTGTTTTATTTTCAGTCCCCTTTCTGAGGATCTCTGTCATGGAATTAGCCTTCACTGCGACTAGGTAGACACTTTCATTGAGCTGACCACCAGCACACCAAGATCTCTTTCCTGATCTCAGAACCCATGAGTTGATATATAAAGTTTGATAATTTTTTTGCCCCAATATGCATTACTATACATTTTCCTACATTGAAGTGCATTTGCCATTTCGCAGCCCATTCCCCCAGTTTGGAGAGATCCTTCTGGAGCACTTCAGAATCTTCTCTGGTCTTTACCACACAGAAAGGTTTTGTGTCATCTGCAAACTTGGCCACCTCACTGCTTATCCCTGTCTCCAGGTTATTTATGAACAGATTGAAAAGCACCAGACCCAGGACAGATCCCTGGGGCACACCGCTTTTCACCTCTCTCCATTGTGAAAATTGCCCATTGACACCTACTCTTTGTTTCCTGGATCTCAACCAGTTCTCAGTCCATAAGAGGACCTGCCCTCTTATCCCCTGATTGTGCAATTTTCTCAGCAGCCTTTAGTGAGGGACTGTTTCAAAAGCCTTCTGAAAATCAAGATAGACAATATCCACCAACAAAGCAGGAGAATGACTCATAAACTTCTGCGAAGGCAACAATCTGTTTATTGTAAATACGTGCTTCAAGCAACCAAACATCTGCATACAAATTTATTTTTTGTTTTCTATCTTAAAACATTAGCCCTTCAATATTTTCATTGTCTTTTATTTGAGCAGCAAGCAGCTCAATTACTATTCCAAATATTGCGGATAAGGGGTCACCTTGTTTTTGCCCCTACACAGAGTGAATTTATCTGATTCTATTACATTGATAAGTCCTGTAGCTCCCATCCTTATGTACAGATTTTTTAAAAACTTTAATAAAAATTTCACCTATTTTCATTTTTTCCAATAGATCAAATATATACATCATTCTACATGACCAAAGGCCTTAAGTGCATCTTAAAAATTGGTAATTTCCATTCTCTTTTATTCACTATATGCTATTAAGTCCTCTGCAAATAGCATCCTGGATCTGCCTTCCTGGCATAAAACTATATTGGTCTGTTCTGAATATAAACAAAATTGTTTAGTCTTTGTGTTAATATTGATGAAAGAAATATTTTGGTCTTGATTTTGTAATGTTATTGGTCTATATTATGAGGGGGAGTACAGGCTCCTTTTCTGGTTTTGATATAGCTATTCTAGCTGTTCTCCGTGATTCCGGTATTTCTGCCTCTTCCACTATCAAATTAAATGATTTTAGCTGATGCCCTAGGCCTATGACATCTTCTTCCCAAATTTTATAAAAATCTACTATAAACTCATCACAACCTGGTGATTTCCCATTTTTAAGTTTTTATCCATTTATCCATTTATTTTTAGGTTTTGTATCCATTATTGGGGAGTTAAGTTGCTATTTATGCATTTCTATGATTTGATTAACTGGTAATGAATTTACAAATTTCTTAGTATTAGTAACCAGTGTTAATTCTGTGCTGCACAGATTTGTATGATACTCTATGAATGTTGCATACTATCCAACCTCATTGTTATTGTTTTTTTCTCTTCAGTTTTCACAGAGACATTTGCCCTCTTTATCACTTTCTTTTTACTGCATGTGACAACTGCCCCAAAGGAGAAACATATTGTCAGGAATCAATTAATTGGATAGAAACTCTGAAAAACCAAATAATAATTATAAATTAACACACACACACACACACACACACACACACACACACACACTTGATCTTAGCCAAAAGGCTGAGATGCCTTTTTGAATTATTTTCAATATTTACTGGGGAAAATGAGAAAGTATCTAGTACAGAGCTGATTGCAAATTTTATTGGAGCAGCAAGAAGTAAAATTGCACAAAACTTGAGAAAGATCTTTTAGTAGAAAAATGTATGAACAGAATTTAGCAAATGGTTCTGGTGATAAATTTGACCAATTAGATTACAATATATACTGTAGAAGGGAAATAAACATAATACATTAATGAATACCTGGCAACCTTTATTAACATATTGAATTAACTTAAGGAAGGAAGAATATGCTATGACTGCTGGCATGTAATGTTTTAAGAAAATGATTTTATGTATGTTAGAATATCAAGTAGTGGGTGGACAGATCAATATTAGGTTATTGTATGATAACCTCAACTTGCTTTGTCTTGTTATGGATGCCATGAGATATATGGCTAATAAGCAATGTAATGACGTAAAAGGACTGTGTGTGTGTGTGTGTGTGTGTGTGTGTGTGTGTGTGTGTGTGTGTGTGTGTGTGTGTGTGTGTGTGTGTGTGTGTGTGTGTGTGTGTGTGTGTGTGTGTGTGTATTAGAGGAGAAAAGCTAAGCAAGTAAGGGCCAGTTTGTAGGACTTAGGGGAATCTGAATTCAAAACTTCATTTTGTCATAGAAACCCATTGGGTGGTAGCAATGGCAAGCAATTCTCAGATATTTAACTAGCTTTGAAATCTCCAAAATAGTCACCAAATATTAGAAGATATGATAGAAAGAGAATCTTCAGGAAGTAGTTTGTTCATCATTAACAGAACACCTTCCATAGACAATGCCCATAGAAGGCAAAACTTGATTGCCCATTTTTTCTACAACATAAACATTGCAACATGTAATTGATAAATGAGCTAATTGTTTTAACATTGACAAATCAATTTAAGTTGAAGATTGCCTTACAGGGAAGACAACATGCACCATGGCCACTGCTTCTTACAAAATGGGCCATGTGGTTCCTTATGCAGCATGTGCCCACAAGGGCATGCCCACTCGCCTCCTCCCACATGTGGGCCTGTTTCTCCCCATGTACCCATCGCAACCATTTTTTGTTTAGGTTACAACAGTAGTAGTGCAGGGGAGAGTCGCACGCATGTGTGCCCAACAAGGCCCACACAGGGACAAAACCAATCCCTGGACCTAAAAAGGTTGAAGAACACTGATCTAAAGTTTTGCCCCCTTCCTGCTCCTCTGTAAATTTTGATACTAACGTTTTATTATTGTTGGGGCTACTTCCTAGAACCACTAAATTAGTACCCTAAACTCTATTTCTAAGCATACAAAGTTAACTTGAATTAATATAGCTTGTAGAAACTATCTGAAAGATTGCAGATAAACATTTGTTTTAAATAAAAAAGAGACTCAGTCATCAAAGCCAGCATCACTAATTATTTGAGGTGGGTTTTTTTCAGTTGTTGCAATATAATCTTTCAATGTAGTTTTTGCTCTGTTTAAATGCTGTTTCAAAATGATGGCATCCCATACTCATTAGATACTTCATAATAAATTACCACTGTTATTGATGTTGTTCAGACTTGAGCTTTGCAAGTTTGAAGGGCTGAAGGGCTGTTATGATTGGGAGAGTTTTTGAAGGGTAGCAGGTGTCAGGTGCTTGCTGTTCTTGACATCAACTGAACACTGATGTATCCTTCAGAAGTCCTGTCTATTTTTGTAGGACAAAGACTGCTTGTTTATTAAAATATTTTTAAACATGGCAATTCTAGGAGGCTCTTATTCTGCATTGTTTCACGTGTAAATCACATCTCTACTACTTATGTCCCCTGATCAGATTCTTTAAAAGCAATTTTAATGTGCCTGTGCTGGGCAAAGGCAATCTAGGAAAGCCAAATGCAGATAAGTCTGGGATTCTGGATATAAAGGGAACTCCTCTGGGGGTTGGGGTGGGGAAATTGATTTTGATTTTAAGAAAACACATTTGCCAATGACAGTTTAGAGGGCCTAAGGACAGTCTTTGTTTAAGACGACATGAAAAACTGTTAAAAGCTATGAAGTTAATCAAAACAAGATGGCAAATATTCAGTACTCCCATCGACATTAGCAAAGATACAGTAATACTTTGGTCTACGAGGATAATTTGTTCCGGAAACAGTTTGTAAACCAAAGCACTCATATCAAACTAATTATCCCCATAAGAAATAATGGAAACACAGATGATTCATTGACCACATAGTGTACACACAAAAATGCCAAAACTCACAAAATAGGTTTGCTAGGAGTCCACATTCACACCAAGGTTTAGCTACCTGGCTGTGGAATCTGCTCGGCTTGGAACTAACAACTGGATTTTACTCTGTGTTTTAAATGTGACAATAATAAAGTGCAATTTGTACCCTTATACACACTTGACGAACTGGCCCATGACTAGAAATGGTTTGAAAAATAAGAAAGAGTGTTGAAAACAAATATAAATATAAATATAAGGAAAAATATAAAGAAAAATAAATTCCTTACCTGTACTCTCCTTTGAAAACATTCCTGGCTGGTGCAAGGGAAACTTGTCTCCCTCTCTTCTCCCCTTGCTTTGGAGGCTTGCCTAAGACAAAACATTCCAGACAATCACCCACAACCCAGCAGAGAGAGAGAGAGAGAGAGAGAGCCACCATTGGCTCACTTGCAATCATTTGACCTATTCCAGTTACTTGTATTGCAAGACATTGCTTGTTGGTCAAGACAAAAATTTAAAATAAATGTTTGCTTGTCTTGCAAAATGCTCTTAAACCAAGGTACTCTTAAACCAAGGTATTACTGTAAAATGGGGGGGAGACTCTAATTTAAGGATCTGACATCCTTCCTTCTCTATATCAAAACTAATAGGAGAGATAAGGAATATTCTAAAACAGCATTAAAAAGAGAAAAGTACATCCCTAGACTTTGTAATCCAGTAAAAGAGCCTTTGCACACATGCCATGATCCAGGCCATTATAACTATTTCTTGAATAGCTTGCTAAGCCCCAGAACTCTACTGCCACACCACTAAGGGTCAAAGCTGGTGAAAGAGAACGAGTTACTTATTTATTTATTTATACACACCCAGACATCAGGAATGGGAAACTTCCAGAGGACTAGGGGCTACTAATGTCCATCTCTGGATCTTGAAGAACTGCTGCTGCAACCTCACCTCATCCCAAAAAATATTCTACTGAAAAAGCCTCCTTGCATTTTCTAGGAGTCCAAAGATATTTTACACTTTACAAAATTTCAAATTTGAGGGGACTGAGCATGGAAGGACTCTGGCATTGTAGCAAAATTCCCCCCATGCACCATAAAGAGCATAGGGAGACATTTTTAGCACGCGTGCGCACACGCACACACACAAACAAATATGGGGGGACTGGAGACGGGTGGTGCAGGAGAGGCCAAAGGATCTTGTGTGCTAACGGGGCCTACATTCTGCACAGTATCAGGACCACACTCACTGCTATCCCAGCATCAATTTCCCCAACAATCATGATGGAGCCCCCATCATTAGTTCTCTCATTTACCCTCTTTTTCAGCTCAGTCATTTCGCACCAGGATTTGTGTTCTGGGCTCACAGACAAAAACAAAGGACCAAACGGTTCCCACCTCATACTGTGATCTCTTAAGGACACTCCTACTGATGGTTCAGCCACCACACCTGGATGTGTTGCAGTGCTCTGGAGTAAAGCCTTCTTACTGTGAGCAGCCCATGAATCCTAATCTCATCCTAGTCCCTTTTGCAACTTGGACACTTGAAATAGAACTACAGTGGTGCCTTGTATAAAGGAATTAATTCATTCCAAATTAAATTGTTAAGCAAATTTTCCTTTGTACAAATTTCCCATAGGAATGCATTGAAAACAGAGTAATCCCTAATCATGACCATTTTTATGTTGTACAGATTCGCCCCATAGGCGATTCTGTTAAGCAAATATCCCCATCTCCGGAATTTTTTATGTTGTACAAACCATTTGTTATACAAGGGTCCACTGTATAATATAAGCTCAGTAGGATACAGTATATCACTTCTATGAAGTCCAGTTGCCATGACTCAACTTCCAGATAAACTCACATGGATGACTGAGAATCTTCACAGACTTGTACACTATACTATATAGGATGGCAGTACAAGCTCCTCTTTCTCAGCTTCAGTGTCTCTTCTTTTCCGCATCCACAAAGTAAACAGGGGTGCAGAAGCATTTCTCACAATCTCCTCTTTCACACACACACCCACATACACACCTGCACCCACACCCACACCCACACTTTGTGAAAAATTAGGTTTTGAATCGCAGTTTGGGCACTCAGTCTCTAAAAGTTTCACCGTCACTGCCCTATACATTTTCTTTCCAGTAGTATAAAAATGTAAAGATTCCCCACACACATGCATGCTAGTCGTGTCCGACGTTAGGGGCGGTGCTCATCTCCGTATTCAAGCAGAAGAGCCAGTGTTGTGCAAGCCCATGGTCATGTGGCCAGCATGGCTGCAAGGAAACACTGTTTTACCTTCCCGCATTTTACAGTGATACCTATTTATCTATTTGCATTTACATGCTTTCAAACTGCTAGGTTGGCAGGAACTGGGGCTATCAGTGGGAGCTCGCTCCGCCGCGTGGCACCCGGGATTCGAACCGCCGAGCTGCTGACTTTGTAGTCAACAGTTTCAGAGCCTTAGTCCGCTGAGCCACCACGCCCCTTTCTAGTAGTATAGCCCCCCCTTTTTAAAAGAAAACAAGCCACAAACAAAATGTGCAGTCACTGTTCTGCTTTTCTGCTTTGCAAGCAAGTATCCTGCTCTCACAGTAATAGTGTTTTAACCAACAAATTAGTCACAGCAATGATTGGCACACTTTCTCTCTGAAAAAGAAACTTTTAAAACTGTCGTTTTGGTTTTCTCCCTTAGAACTAATTGGTAAGCAATTTGATAACAGAAATCCAGTTAAGTGCAGCTGACTGGACAGTACTAAGTTTACACATTATTTCACTACCCAATTTGCAATCACATCTGATGAAAATATATGGTAATCTCAAAAATGTAAGTTTGCAAGTTTTTGTAATATATAAATTGACCTTTAAAAAGCATTGCCATGATATGTGTTTTAGAATTTTAGAGGACAACTACATGCAATTTATTGTGCATTTTGCCCCATTTGGACAGTCTAGTGTGATCTCTTTACTGGCAACTACCTGATGTACAGCTAATTGTAAACCAGTCTGACCTATTCCAATGGCCCTCTGTATCATTTTACATTCCTGGCAGGGGCTACAGCATAGAAAGGGTCACTCTGTTTCAATTCAGTTTCCTGCATGTGTGACCACCTGTATCAGAGCAAAGCAGCACTGGTAGGTGTTTCTTAGGGATTACAATGTTGATGATATAGTCATCTCACTGTTGCATTACGGTGTGCAACACAAACATCTTTGCATCCTCTGATCATTTCCCCCACTCCCCCACTCACAGGCAGGAGTTTGGAGATTTAGTCCAGATGTATAAATCTCTACATAAGATTAAATATAACTGATATAAGTAAACATGGACAGGTTGTATATCCTATGCACATCAGCAAGACAAAAAACCCTACTGAACTGATTTAGGTAAAGGGCACAGTGTGGAAACATACAGCTCTGAACCCCTTTCTTTACAACCAGGTGTTCACTGGTCAGACCACCAGTCAGGTAAGCAAAGTACAGTATAAACTCTCTCCTCAATCAACCCCCCATTTCCTCCTTGCACACAGGGTTGAAAAAGAAACCTCTATTGGCCAATTGACCCGTCCCTCTTTCTAAACTCCCACTGGCATAGGGTGTATGTCTCAAATTGAGGCAGTACAAGTTTTACCACACAGCACCACCCCATGCACACAATTGTATTCCTAATCCACCATGAGTAGAAGCAGCAAGTTTACCTGCACACCATAAACACTTAGAAAACACTTCGTTGTAGGAGAAATAGTCATGAAGCTCTTTAGAAACTGACAGGTTTTGTTGGATATACAGTATATCATAGAAGTGAGTACACACCACACACACACATTTGGTAAATATTTTAGTACAGTATATCTTTTCATGCGACAACACTGAAGAATGAACACTTCACTACAATGTAAAGCAGTGAGTATACAGTTTGTATAACAGTGTGAACTCTTATACACATTTATTTATAAATGTTATAGCACACCTATTTATTTAATATTCTAAATAAATAAATAAATGTGCTATCCCCTCAAAATAATACAACATACAGCCATTAATGTCTAAAACGCTGGCAACAAACATGAGTACACCCCTAAGTGGCAATGTCCAAATTGGGAACAAAGTGTCAATATTTTGTGTGGCCACCATTATTTTTCATCACTGCCTTAATCCTCTTGGGCAAAGAGTTCACCAGAGCTTCACAGGTTGCCACAGGAGTCCTCTTCCACTCCTCCATGATGACATCACAGAGCTGGTCAATGTTAGAGACCTTGTGCGCCACAACTTTCCGTTTCAGGATACCCCACAGATGCTCAATAGGGTTTAGGTCTGGAGACATCCTTGGCCAGTCCATCACCTTTACTCTCAGCTTCTTTAGCAAGGCAGTGATCATTTTGGAGGTGTGTTTGGGGTTGTTTTCTTGTTGGAATACCGCCCTCAGAAGGGATGGGATCGTGCCCTGCTTCAGTATGTCACAGTACATGTTGGCCTTCATGGTTCTCTCAAGGAACTGTAGCTCCCCAGTGCCGGCAGCACTCATGCAGCCCCAGACCATGACACTCCCACCAGCATGCTTGACTGTAGTCAAAACACTCTTGTCACACACTTTTTTTTTTTTTGAGGGAGAGAGAGAGAGAGAGAAACGTTTCGCTGTTCATCCAAACAGCTTCATCGGTCTGAATACAGCTAGTGCAAGTACTCCATCTTATAGTCATCTTTGACCTCTTGTCGTCCTGGTCTGAATTAGGCTCATAAGATGAACAATGGCCTGAATAGGCTTGTTAGGGAGACAATAGTATCCATAGCCTTAAGGTGAACAATGGCCTAAGGTGCTGAAACCCATTAAGAATTGTCTTTGTACTCTTGTCTTTGTCTTTGTACTCTTGTCTTTGTACTCTTGTCTTGTACTCTTTGTACTCTTGTCTTGTCTTTGTACACTTGTCTTTGTACTCTTCACCTGATTGTCACCACACATGCTTGACACCATCTAAACCAGTGTTGGCAAACCTATGGCACAGGTGCCAAAGGTGGCACTCGGAGCCCTTTCTGTGGGCACCCGACATCGCCCCTTCACAACCCCCTGTATTCAGGTTAAATGGCTGTATTGGCACTTGGCGAAAAATCATTGGGTTTGCAATCAGTTTGGGCACTCGGTCTCTAAAAGGTTTGCCATCACTGATCTAAACCAAATAACTTCATCTTGGTCTCATCGGACCACACAACATGGTTCCAGAAATCCATGTCCTTAGTCCACTTGCCTGCAGCAAACCATATACTGTACAGGCTTTCTTGTGCATCATTTTTAGAAGAGGTTTCCTTCTGGGATGACAGCCCTGCAGATCAATTTGATGCAGCATGCAGCATATGGTCCAAGCACTGACAGGCTGACCCACATCTCACCCCTTCAATATCTGCAGCAATTGTGGCAGCACTCACGCATCTGTTCCCCAAAGCCAACCTCTGGATAGGATGCTGAGCATGGGTGCTCAACTTCTTTGGTCGACCATGGCGAGGCCTGTTCTGAGTGGAATCTGTCCTGTTAAACCACTGTATGGTCTTGGTCACCATGCTGCAGCTCAGTTTCACGGTCTCAGCAATCTGCTTATAGCCTAGGCCATCTTTATGGAGAGCAACAATTCGATTTTCAGATCCTCAGATAGTTCATGACCATGAGGTGCCATGTGGAACTTCAAGTGACTAGTATGAGAAAGTAATAACACCAAATGTGAGAGGAAGAGCAATAACACCTGCTCCCCCTTCACACCTGAGATCTTGTGACACTAATGGGTATCATGACACCAGGGAGGGGAAAGGGTTACTTGGGTTCAATTTGGACATTGTCACTTAGGGATGCACTCACTTTTGTTGCCAGCGGTTTAGACATTAATGGCTGTGTGTTGTGTTATTTGGAGGGGACAGCACATTTACACTGTTATACAAGCTCTATACTTACTGATTTACATTGTAGCCAACTGTCATTTCTTCAGTGTTGTCATATGAAAAGATATATTAAAATATTTATCAAATGTGAGGGGATGTACTCACTTGTGATATACTGTAAGCTTCCATGGACTGCAGCCCACTCCTTTACATGCAACAAACTTACCTGCAGGTGTAGTGGGCTGCAATTCCTCAGACCTTGTGCCAAATCACCTATTCATTTTTAAGGCATCACTATATGTTCTTATTTTTGCTGCAACAGACTAACAGGGCTACCCCTTCTCAAAACTAAACTTATCTCTCCCCCAAGAGGATCCCAGTTCAACAGCTGCAATCAGGAAAGAGACAGCAGAATTTTAAAACAGCACCAACAGCTCAAAGGCTCTGCAATTAAGGTTGTGAGACAAATACAGCATGTGTGGTGGCAATCAGGTGAAGAGTATAAAGACAAGTGTGCCATGCCTACAGTCAAGCATGGTGGTGGGAGTGTCATGGTCTGGGGCTGCATGAGTGCTGTCGGCACTGGAGAGGTACAATGGTAAAATAAATGAGTTTTCCTCCTTTTTTACATGTGATACAAAGAGAGCCAGTATGAATCAGTTCAACCCATTTTGCTACAGACATGCATCTTCTCCTTTTTTCAAGCCAGAACATTTCAAACTGACTTTTCCCCATGTGATCAGTTGATTGGTCTGCCAAAAAGATGGGGTTGTCATTCTGGTATTCTGGTGTCACACTAAGTTGGCTGTAATGCTTTGGACAGCGGAGATACCTAACCCTATAACCTCAGTGATGGCAAACCTTTTAGAGACCGAGTGCCCAAAGTGCAATTCAAAACCCACTAATTTTTTTTTTTTGCAAAATGCCAATACATTAATTTAACCTGTGTACAGATGGCTATAAAGGGGTGATGTCGGGTGCCCACAGAAAGGGCTCCGAGTGCCACCTTTGGCACCCGTGCCATAGGTTCGCCATCACTGCCCTATAATCTTAGTCCCTAGTTGGCCCAAAGTATACACTGCTATACTAGCTCATCTCTACACTGATAAAAATAAAGTTAAAAATCACTGTGATATAGAGGCAACTGCAACTAACAGCAGCAGGCTACTGTTTTCTGAGACATGTGTGTATGTATGCTATGGAGAACTTTTGAAGACTGTCACCTTGCAGCAGTTTAAACAGCCCACCAACTTTACAATGAACTATGAAAGGCAAGCTGAGGAATGGCAGAGGGAGGGATCCAAAGAAGGGAGCTGTGGCTCAGATAACCTTATCAGACGGAGGGGCCTGTGCACTAAAACAATGTATCTCTAGGATCACTTAATCCGAACAGAAGCATAAAACCGGTTTGGAACCAAATCCCAGTAAAGCCGAATCCCTTCGATTTGGCTTGCCACGGTAGCTGCACCGTCAGTTACTTCCTGGCTGGTGGCACTCCGGTCTTTCTTCTGCACTTGTTCCGAGCGGGAGCCTTGCCTTTTCTGAGGCGACGGAGGGAAATCCCCACCCCACCCTCCCCCAGCCCAGCACAAAGGGGGGGGGCAGGTTGGCCGCCTGGCACGGTTTGCCCGGCCGGCGATGCCTTTCCCCGACCGGAGGGCCCGACCGGCGCCTTTGCAAGTGGGAGGGCAGCGGCCCCCTCCGGGCAAAGAGCGGCGCGCGCCGGAATCCCCGCCCAGCCAGCCAGGCAGCCAGCCAGCCAGCCAGGGGTGGGGGGGGTATCCCCGTCTAGCCGCCCCCGGCTTTCCTCCATGGCGTCAAGCTCGGGCCGGGGCATCCCCGGCCGCCTCCACCCTGGGCCCCCCTCCCCCCCTCTCCCTCCCCCCCGCCCGCCACCGCGTCTGGGAATCCCCGCCCAGATACCTCCCCCCCCCCACACGCACACACACCCGTGGCCGAACGAGCCGTCTCCGGCTTAACCCTTCCCTCCCCCCCTCTCCCTCCCTCCCTCTCATCCCCCACCCCCCACCCCCCCCGGGCCCGGCCCAGAAGGAGGCGCGCGCGGCGGCGGCGGCGGCACCACCAGCGGAGATGCCGTCAGGCCGTAACTATAAATATCTCCGGCTCGCGCTATCTTCGGCTCGTCCGGCGGGGCTCCGCTCCCGAAATAGCTCCTTCCGCTGCTTTGGCGCGCGAGGGGGGAGAGGAGACGCGAGGGCGAGCACGCGCTCCGGAGCCCCCCCAGCCCCAGCCCCGGCCCCTCCCCGCCCCGGCCGGCGCGTCTCCTCCTCCTCCTCCTCCTCCTCCGTCACGGGCGGAAAGGTCCGCGGGGGCTAAATTTAGAAGCGCCGCTTGCGTCAATCACGCGCTTTCCTTGCGTCAAGCCTCCCAGGTCTCCGCCCCGCTTGGAAAAGAGCCCGCCGCCTCCGTGGCTCCGATTGGCTGGCGCGTCACGAGGGTCCGCGTTCCACGGTGACGTCCCGGCTGCGATTGGTCCCGAAAAGGGGCTCCCTCGGTGGGTAAAACGAGAACGGGCTTTGGTTGCCAGACGCCGAGCCCGGTTCTATGCGCGGCGCGCAAGTGCGAAACGACGGCGGCCCTCCCTGAGCTTCACGCAACGGGGCCTGCCCGTGTCACACAAATATACACACACAGTACACGCGTACATATATCCCGCCTCACGCTATGCGACCGTACTTTGGAAATGCCCCACTCAAAATAGCAACGAAACGTAAACACACGCAAAGGATCGCAACCGTACACACTCCCGCACACCGCCCAGGGAACGTCGCCCGCCAGAGTGAGGTCTACTTTTGTGGACTCAGCAAGCGCACCTCGTCCCGCTGGCCTGTGAAAGAGGCCCCCCCGCGTGATCCCCTTATTTATTAAAGGGCGCTGCTTCCTGGGACTTACTGTGCTGCTCTCGGTGGTCTTCCGGGCTTACAAAAGCTTCTGCACACTAGCCTGAAAGGCAGGAATTCACTCGAGCTGAGCAAACTGGAAAGTGTAACTAGCCTCTTCCCTGAAGGGGACCTGTGTGGAAGCAGCTTCATGGCCTGCAGCGCTTTCTAGTCACTTCGGTATAGTTCTTGATAATTAATTCCAAGAGTATTCTCGGCTTCGCTCTGAGTTACTCTTAGCAGGAGGGAGGCGAAAGAATCACAACTTGTGTATTTATTGTTTTCAAAAATACAAGGTAAGGAAAGATCACAGCGATCACGTCTCTGGATTCCTCTTGGAAAAACTCCGAAGCTCAGGCATGCTGAACCCAATAATTATAAGCGAAAAGTTTCTCCTGGTGAGCCGCAGGAGTGCTGTCCAAACCGCCAGCAAACTCGGGCGGCCATCAAGAGGGCTCCTCGGCGCTTCTCCTGACCTTCCCGGGCGCCGCCGCTGTATCAGCTCCTGTTTGCCACCAAAGAAAGACCCACCCCCGCCAAGGAGCGGCGCCAGGAAAGCGACTCCGTGCCCCGCAGCGCGACTCCCGGCTCCGTCCTTCTTCCCGTCAAACGCAAGGCGCTGCGGCGCTGACCTGGGCCGTGGCCCCTCCGCCGTCCTCCGGGTTTTCCTCGCTAATCTCGTGGGCTGCCTATCGGGCCAGAGGGAGTCTTGCTGGGCTACTGCCGGCTCGCCTGTCCTGGTGTAAATGCACCCAACGTTGGAGCTGCTGCGCGTGTCCCCCACCACCTGCGGGCTCCTTCGCTCGCGCTCGCGCTCACCCTCAGCCTCGCGCGCGTCCCCGGGCGCTCGCGCGCGTTCCCCCCCCCCCGCCAGAGACCCAGGCACCCGAAGGGGCGGGCCGGGGGCGGGGGTCAGGCGCGTCAGGCTCCCGTGGCGTCACGATTGACGTCTCGCATTCCAGCCGCTGTGTGAAGAGGCCGCGAGGGCTCCTCTCGCATAAATGACGTGCGGCGGCGAGGAGGGCGCAGGAGAGCGGGCGCGCACGTCGGAGCCTCCTGCCTCCCGCTCGCTCCTTCACGGACGGCGCGCAGGGACGGGACGGGAGGGCTCCTCCTCCGACGACGACGACGACGCCGGCCGGCATCGATCCACCGCCGCCGAGGCTCACCTGGCGTCGCCTTGGGCTCCGCCGCGCTCCGTCCGGGCTCTCGTAGCGGCGCCGACGCCCGGGGGTTGCGGCGCCCTCCACGCCGGCTCCCGCTCGAGTCCTCCTCCTCCTCCTCCTCCTCCTCCTCCTCCTGGCGTCCCTCCAGTGCCTCGGGAGGACGGAGCATCCCCGGCCAGGAGTGAAGCTTCTCCGGAGCCTTGCGCTTTCGCCTCCGCTCCGCGCCCGCCTCCTGCCCTTCGGAGGGGAAGAAAGCGCCGGACAAACTACATGTAAAGACGGAACCGCCACAGCAGCCGAGTAGGTCGAGGGAGGACGGGCGGAGGGGGAGCCGCGAGGCGCGCGAGGGCAGCGGGGGCGAAAGAGACGAATTGGACAAAAAAGTTTCCGTCACTTTCCGTCGAGGCAGGAGTGCGCCGGGAACGACTCGCCCGGGCGCCCGGGGAAAGCCTGCGGAAGGGGGCGGCGGCGGCGGCGGCGGCGGGCGGGGGGCTCGCAACCGGACCGGCCGCTCGGAGCGCCGGCTTGGCGGGGGCGGGGGGGGGGGGGTCGCACCCTCTGGGCAGCCTCGGGCTGCAGGAGAGGCGTGGCGGCGCCTCCCGCCCGCCCGCCCGCTCGCTTCCCGGCCGCCGCCGCTGCCCGTTGTCATGGGGATGATGCTGGCGGCCGGCTGGCTCGCCCTCCGGGGCAGCGGGAAGGGCAGCCGTTGGTCCGCCGCTGGGCTGCCGGCGCGGAGCTTCCCCTCCGGGGAAGAAGGGGCGCTTTTTTGGGGGGGGGGTCCTCGCGGCGGCGGCGCGGCGCTGGCGCGGGTGTTGCGGCGCCCACCCCAGGCGGGCCGAGACTTGGGCGGAGAGGACGGGCCGGGGAAGCCGCGGCGGCGGCGGCGGGGGGGGGCGGCTCGTGGAAGCGAAAGCCGGCCGAGGCGGGGGGGGGAGGGAGAGGGAGGAACAGCTCGTCCGCCGGAGCCACGGGGAGACCCCGAAGGTGGGCGCGGGTTGCGCCCGGCTTCCTCCGCGGCGAGCGCCCCACGAGCCCGCCCGCGCGCCTGGGGGGCGGCGGCGGCGAGGAGGAGGAGGGCAGGCCCCCCGGGGGCATCCGCGCGGCTCCCTCGCTGCGCCGGGACCCGGGCGGGCGTCTTCACGGGCGCGAGCGGCAAAGTCGGCCCGCGTCTCGGCGCCGCGAGGGAGCCGCGCGGATGCCCCCGGGGGGCCTGCCCTCCTCGCCGCCGCCGCCCGCCGAGGTGCCAGACCGCTTCGGATTCCCTCCCGGCCTCACTCGGTCGGTTGGGGTTGGCGCGTGGTTGTTTGGGCGCCCGCGGGCGGGTCCCCCGAGTTCCGTCCCAGCGCCCGTCTCCAGATCTCAAGCAGAAGAACTCCTTTCCCCCTTAGAAAGTAACCGTCAACAGAAGCGAGTTGTCATTCGTTTGAAGGAAGGAGGGCGGAAGCAGGTTCATTCCGAATGAACGTTCCGGTCTTTGTGACTGGAGTTAATGGGAGCCTGGGAGCGATATCTCCTTTCGAGGCTTATGCCTATGTTGGTTAAAAGTGACAAAGAACAGTGTCTGTGAACCGAACCGGTGGGAGCGTGGACTGTGATCCTCGATCCGAGCGACGTGTCGTGATTTGAACCGCGCGCTTCTGATTTAAAACACAGTCGAAAAGTTCCGGAAGGGATGTATACATTATTTAGATCCGTTTATTGAAATAACGCCATGCTGGTATAGCTTCTGGTTTTCTCAACATTTCTGTTGCTTGTAAGAATAACAAAAAGACGCTAATGTGATGCTCCTCCCTGGTAAATGGTGGCGTCCCCCACCAGACTCCTGAAAGTTTTTGCCTTCCTCTTTCTTCTTCTTGGTTAATAATATTGGTTCGTTTTTTCCTTTCCTGGCTTATCCGATTCTGGCCCCGTGGTTAGGACCGCTGGGGACTTGGGAGACACTCCTGGGTCCCGCTTCTTCTCGAAGATTGTAGGGCCTGAGATATTCGCCCACCTTGGGATCCTTTGAATAGTCCCCCCCCTCCGGGGTCACGAACACAGGGGCGGGTAGGAGAGGAGGCCGCCAGTAGCGGAGGCGGCACGGGAGCCAAGAAAGAGCCGCCTCCCTGGAAAACGAGCGACCTGCGTTGCCGGGACATCCCTGAATGAATGCAGAGTGACCTGCAGGGGAAAAGGAGCCCCTGGGCCTTAATCGAGGGAAGAGTGCCCGTGTTTCAGGGCGGAGAGAGCGTTGTTAGGGCACTTGCGGCAGTTTGGAAGAAGGGAAGGGAGAGAATGCGGGCGCGAGAAGGAGGGGAAGAGGAGGACATTCCGGATGATAGGCAGCCCCCCTGCACAAGGGGTCGCAGGACGGGAAGCCCGGGCCTGGAGAGAGTTAGGCGGGAAGCGAACTCCCGAAGAACGACCTGCTCTTGCCACCTGTCACTCAGGTGAGACCCGGTGTTCAGCACAGGGCAGTCCTTTCATCCTTATCAAGGGTGAAGACTGACCCTTAAAAAGTCCAAAGGGAAAGGTTTGGATGGTGAGGTAAAATGGAGGCCATCCATCCCGTCCCCTCTCAGGGGCGTAGGCATTAGGAGGAGAAACTATGAATGACACTCTGAAAATTCGGCTTTTCAGAAACAAGTAAAAGTTAGATGCTGTCAGTTGGGGTTGCTTTGAAAGCTGTTAGGGAAAGAGGAGAAGAAAACCCGGGCTCCTCCAGGGTGGGAGTTACAGGTGAGTTATGAGAGGTGGCACCATCTTCCTTGTTGAGAGGGGGCACCATCAAAGGGGGCACCATCTTCCCTGTTGTGCTGCTGGACCGAATCAGGAGCGGTACTTTTCCAAGGGCAGGGGTAGGTAAGAGTGTCCCTTTATGGCCTCACACCATGATCTCAGAGAAACCAAACCCTTAATCCTAACTGATCCCCACTCTGGGACAGAGAGCAGGGTTCCTGGAGAGCAGGGGAAGAATTAAACAGTTTTTTTTCTCTAGAGGAGATGACTAAATTCTTTAAGCAGCAGCCTGCCTTAAGATCTGGTGACCCTTTGTTCCATCCTTTATCCCTGGGTTAGACTTGAATGGAACTGTCACATGGGAAATCCTCCCAACCTTTAGAAATGCAGTATGTAATCCAAATCTGGGCACCTGTACATCCCTTTAAATAAGCATTGTCAGCTTTTTCACGGTTGGGCAAAAAGACACCACGTTCCCTAATTTTAGACAAAATTGTTCACCATGTTGATGGTACCCAGGAGATGGATGAAGAATATCCAGATTGCAAATATATGCAGTCTGTTAAATTTCCATGATCATATGATCATACATAGTAATATAAACCTTTTTTAAAATGAGAAATGTGGACCCAGTGACTGCCTCTCAGGCAGTACCTTTGAAGCACTGAGGTGTTTGGAACTTTTACATCTTGGTAAATTAATCAAAGAAGATTTTTAAAAAAGAGTGCATCACAAAAAGGAGCTGTTAAGATGGTCTGCAAATCTGATTTTCAGTTTTCCTCTGTGAAAAGTGTTTGTGCAGTTGAGGCTGTTTGCCTAATCCAATACCAAAATAACTTGAGGAGACCTGAATATTTTGTACCTGAGATGTGTGGTTTTTTTTGGGGGGGGGGGTATTCTGTTTCTGGCAGCAAAATGTCTGGGGCTGTCCTTGCCACATTTTCCCTTCTTATCTCCAAAAGTATAGATGTATACTTTCCCCTCTTCCTTCTGAGTTCTAAGCTATCAAGGAATGACCCTGAGAAGCCTGGGCAGGTCCCGAAGCCATCTTTCCACAACTCTGCTGACTTGATGCGTGTGAATATTTAGGATCTGGGCAAAGTGCATGGAAGTGCAGGAGCCTTGGAATCACACCCTCCACAAGACCTCTTTCCCTTCAACCCACCATCCATCTTTTCCTCTCCTTGTGTTAGAAGAGCCCAGGTTGGAAGAGCCCTCTGTCGTGAGCCCCGACTCCACACCTGCCCCTGCCAAGGAGGGATCCCGGACACAGCAGTCATCACTGGCCCCAGCACCCCCAGCAGCCTCCACCGCTGTCCAGCCAGCAGCTCCCATCATTCAGCGAGCAAGCCACCTTCCAGGTAAAACAAACAGACTCATATGCATGACAGTGGACAGGCAGCCCCTTTCTCCTTTCCGCTCACACTCCTTTGACAAAGCTTCTGAAATGGGCAGACTTTGAATCCACAATAGGTCTGAATGGCACATCAAAAGAATTAGAGAAAAGCAGATGCTTGTTTTCTTGAAAATAGTTTTGATACTCAGAATAGCTTTCCCTCGGGATAAAAGAAAAGAAGGAAGAGGGAACTCCCCAGGATTCATGTTCCTCTTTTAAGCCCAGTGAGAAAATCCGATTCCAGATCAGTTTCTGTGCCCAAATGTCAAACAGTGACATTTAATTTCTTGTTAAAGCACACTTCTGCCTGAATTGTTACTGGGGGTGGGTGGTAGGGAGGTTTCTGTTCTAACCAATATGTGTCCCACATGGTTCAGCAACATTGCTCAGGAAACCACTCATTGCCATTCAACTCTCTAATATTTCTCTCTCTCAGAAGAAACAGATACTGTAATATCTGTCTTGTCTAGGAATTAGAAATGGTATTTCCCCACTTTAAAAAAACTTGGTAGGGGAATGCAACAAAACCACTAACATTTATAACAATTTTAAATTAAAACAGTGGGGCTTTTTTCCTGCAGTTTTTATAGTTGTCTGAGACAAGATTAAATGCTCTTTCATCAGAAAGCTCAATAGTTAAAAAAACTGTTGAAGCAAACTATATATTTGCAGCACAATTCTTTTTGTGAGAATTAGTTACAAAGATGGATTTAGGGTTTTTTTGGTGAAGAATAGAATTAAAGTAAGACATTGTTTCACACACTAAAAAGAAGAGCCATCATTTAAAATACTGTATATGAAGCTTTTACAGGAATATTTTGTTTCTAAAAAAATAATAAAAGATCAGAAAGGTTTGCTCCAAATGTTCTGCAATACATCATAAATATACAATATATATTCATCTGCTTTTCAGTGTTAAAAGATATGTGTTATTCCCCAGAAATTGAAAGTAAAACTTGCCATTGCCTTTCACTTTTTTAAAGCAAGACATTTCAGTTGCATTACAGTAATCAAAGAAACAAGGATAATTTACAGGACAATTAAATCATTGTTGCTGCTACAGGTGCCAAGATACACTTAACTCTTAAGGTTGCACAATCCAACTGACACTAATAATCACGACTTCTAAATTAAAAGATAAGAAACAGAACATGTGTATCGGTAGTAACAAAATGTACCTCTAGTGTTGGGTAAAAGCCTTTTGGTTCCTCTTTTGAGGTATTCCATAACCAACAAAACTTTTGGTTTCTTTTTTTGTAATGTCTGAGATGATTGCCCACACCTCCCCGTTCAGATGTCATGACATAATGGCACATATTCTGAAGTTATAAGCTATTCTTTTTGTGTGATTTTTCTATATAATCAAACAGCCGCTCCAAGTCACATCCAGGGAGGGGGGCTGATTTTTACTTATTATATAGTTGTGCAACTCATGAATAATGTTGTTGACCTCATCCTGTGTAACTGAAAGCAGGCAGGGCACTCTGTCTTGTATATTGAGATGTGTGGAGTTCTAACATTCTTTCCAATGTCTGCCACAAATGGAAGGAACTTCTAACAATGCAAAAAGTTCTTCATTGTCACTGACTGTAAGCATATGAACCAATAGCGTACATCTTTCACTGGATGTATACACGGTATATTTATACAGTATATGGTTAGCATATTCTTTCCCACACCAAAGTTTCTTGAGTAACAGTCATATTTGTCACATTTGGAAGCATGTCCAAGACAAAATGGAGGGGGAAATGTTTCTTCTTTGTTTCTTTGAAATGTAACAACTTGCAAAAGATGGCTGCAAGGAATGAGCATTGATGAAAGAACTCATTTTTAATAGATCCCTACCTTTGCTCTTGCAGATATGCCCTGTGTGCAAGCCCAGTACAGCCCTTCGCCTCCTGGCTCAAGTTATGCAGCTCAGACATTCGCCTATGGCTCTGAATACAATCCTGAGATTATGAACCCTGATTACACGAAGCTGACCATGGAGCTAACCAGTGCTGAGATCAGTGCCACAGCTACCACCTCTCTGCCCAGCTTTAGCACTTTTATGGAGGGCTATGCAGGGGGCTATGAGCTCAAACCCTCCTGCTTATACCAAATGCAGCCTGCCTCTTCTTCCTCCTCATCGTCCTCTTCTGCGAGCCAGAGGCCCCTCATCAAAATAGAAGACAATCGGATGCATGGTTACCATCCTTCGTTGCCACCTCCTGCAGAAGAAGGCATGGCCAACACTTCCATGTACTTCAAGCAGTCCCCACCCTCCACACCCACCACCCCTGGGTTTCCACCCCACCAGGCCCCCTGGGATGAACCACCGCCACCCCTTCCACCAGCACAGACTTGCATGGCCCCCAGCCATCTGATGGATGCTGCCCCTATGAAAACGGTGTCCGGCCGCTTTCCACTCTTTCATTTCAAGCAATCACCACCTCACACTCCCACTGGCAGTGCCCACATGTGCTACGATACCACTTCCTTGAGCTTGCCTATTGGGTCAGAGAGGGCCCCTGCTAGTCAAGCTGCTATGGAAAGCCATCCATATGGGCTTCCATTGTCCAAGAGGGCAGCCACCTTGGCCTTCTCACCACTGGGCCTCAATGCAGCCCCCTCCAGTCTCCTGTGTGAAAGCAGCAGTGGCAGCAGCGGCCTCCCCTCTCCACACAGCAGAAGTTCTTCATCAGGTGAAGGGACTTGCGCCGTGTGTGGGGACAATGCGGCCTGCCAGCACTATGGGGTGCGAACATGTGAGGGCTGCAAGGGCTTTTTCAAGGTAAGGACAATTGCAGGCTTATTTATCATTATGTACCACAGTTTTCCCCCTCTTATTGTGTTAAAGTGGGCTTAATGGCCAGTGAGAGGTCTTGGGGAGTAGATATCATTGAAACCAACAAGATGTGGATAGACTTGAACTGTATGCCCATATGAGGCTCATGAAACAACTTGGTTGCTTTCAATGGGCTTTAATCACAACTAATGCCATACACAATTTGATTATCCCAAAGCTTTGCAGCATCCACTTTTGCACACCACTATTGACAACTATTGGAGACCTTCTCTCATTGTTTCTTTGTATAATATATAAGCTGACGCGATCAATATCCAGATTTATTTATTTGCAACATTTCTCTTGTGTCCTTTTCTTGAGGAACTTAAAAGTAGAATAGATAGGGTTATCACTTTTTATCATTGATACAGTCACATGAGGGAAATGTTCTCTAGTTATCCAGCAGTTAGATCATGCTTTTTTTTTTCTTTTCGATCACACAACTAGGAGTCACGATTTAAACATTTTCCGGGCCAGCAGTGTAACTGCGGAACATTTCCCCCTCGCTAGAAGAGTTGAGTTATTTTGTACCTTTGTTGTATCAGTGCATTCCTTACCAGAAATGCCAGTGTGCATGATCTGGCCACTTATTTTCAGAATTGAAGCTAGGAAAGTGGCCACTATTATTGCAGTGTGCCTATTAATGTTTACTTTTTCCATGGCTGGTAAATAGATTCATTGGTAAAAGCATTCATGGGGTGGGGCACCATTACTCTCTGGTGGATAATTTTTTAAAAATTATTAGATTGTAAACCATTCCCTGATCCTGAGCTTTTTAACATCATGGGATTTGTTCCACGAAACTGTCCCTGACCGATCCCCCCTCCCGCCCTTAAGATGAGGCTGCTTTTAAGGCAAAGGGGAAGAATCAGCTTCTTTCTTTTTCACCCTTCTCTGGCTAATTCAGTTGACAACAACTCAATTAAATTTGCTTCCATGCATTTGGCTATGTTTCACCACTCATACTGGTCAGAGGCATAAAAGATCTTAATTGGGTGTCCAGTTGCAGGTTGCAAATTAAAAAGCAAAAGCAAAGTGTATGCTTATGTACCACCTCATAGCAGTTTGGTGATATCATGTTGTGCTTTTCCCCACCTCGGCTTGACATCACTGGTTGCTGCAGCTGAAATTTGAAAAACTCACATAAAGGGATTTCAAAAAATATGGTATTTTAGTCTGTCCCAGCATGTGCGGGAAAAGGGGGGGGGAATGGATCAGTTTAAAGGTTTTTTTCAGTGTGAGTTTGTATCTGTTAGTCTCTGAACTATTATATTAGTTTGCCTCTTTTTTCTCTTGCCAAGCCACATACCAGAAGAATGTGATATGAGGATATTGTTTTTAGGCATATATGTATAAAACGTAATTCTTACTTGGAATTTCTGTTTATGAATCACCATTTGTGGTGACTTTATGCAAAAGTATCATTTGTATGAGAGTGTAGTTACATCATACAATTCATATTTGAATTGTCTTTAGCATGTTTTAAATCAAAACTTTAAAATGTTAATGTTTACTTTTTCCATGGCTGGTAAATAGATTCATTGGTAAAAGCATTCATGGGGTGGGGCACCATTACTCTCTGGTGGATAATTTTTTTAAAAAACAGTCTGACAATACATAAAAATATTGGTATACCAATGTCATCATGCCATTATTGCCATGTGGATATGGTGCAGTGGAGGAGCAGCAAGCACAGCAGAGGACATTTTTCTAAACACCTTCCCAGTATTTTGATATATCAATAAATATTTTTTAAATATCTATCTATCTATCTAAGAGCTGAATTGCCCCTTGAAGCAAGAATGAAACTAAACTGGTACTATGGTATATTTGGTCATAAAAACTCAAAAAAGGAGAAAATATATTGATACTGCTAAAAATTATTGGGACATTTGCTCTGTTATATATACCATGTGACCACAAATCAGTGCAACAGAGCTGTGGAAGGCATCACAGTTGAACTAGAAAACATTTCCTTTGTGTGACCACAGCTTCAGCCAGAATTAAATGGCTTGTACATGTATAAGCACAATAATAAATGTGTAGCATCTTTCAATGTGAGCTTTCACAGATTGAAATCCATAACAACACATGGACTATAATTGCAAAAATTCACACTAAAATATATGTTAGTTTTAAAGGTGCTATAAGCTTGCTTGTTTTTCTTTCCAATGTTGAATTAGACTATTACTGTGTAGAGGAATCTTGTCCCAAGGCAGTAATATAATAATAATATAAATAGTTCTACTATATAAAAGTTTATGCAGAAGAAAACCCCATGAAGAGATTACTGCCATATTTTATGAATTTGCATATATTTCAGCTATAGATCTGACCAGCAACATTTCTCAGCAGCTTCTTGAAAAATAAGTCTGCCCTTATTTCTTTGGTAAATAGGGGAGTGTTACAAGCATTTCTAAAATCAGGCATAAAATAAAACTTAGCAGTCTCTACTCTAACAGAGACAAAATGGTAAACTTTGGTCTATTATTGCAGTGTTAGCACACAGGGGTAAGGTATTAAGCAAAACAAGTATAATTTCCAGAAAAGACTGTTTAGAAGTCAGTAAATTTTGGTCCATTATATTACCATCTTGCTGGATAGCTTGAGTGAATTAGGCATCTGGCTACAGAGGGTGGAAGTTCAGATTCCTACTGTGTTTCCTGCCGAGATGAGCCATAATACTGTGTAGTCTTAGCCATGGTGCAGAACACAAACACACACCAGTGTCTCTAGAAGGATATATTGACAAACCTCTTCTGAGTCCTCTATTCCTAGAAAACCCTGGAAAGGGTCATTATTAGTCAGAATTGCCTTGACAACAGATGAATTTATAGTAACTACCAAGTGATGTGGGAATTTAAGACTGCCAAATGTTTCTTTAATAACCTTGCATTTTATGGCATGAGCTCTAAACGTTAAGGGTTTATTCCATCATAAAACTGTTAATTGTGATGCTGCATATAATCCTATACCCACTTACTTGGGACTAAGCCTCGTCAAACTTAATAGTAATTACTTTTACACCGACAACCACATAGTTGTGCTGTGTGGTACTAGAGGTGTCTCTCTGCACCTCCCCCCATAGATGATTTTTCATGAAATTAAGTGAACCTGAATTTGTTCTCTGAATAGGCAGCTCCATGAATCATGTGTCAAACATTTTAACCTAGGGAAACATGCATACACATTTAAAATTCATGCATTATAATGTTTATGTTCTTAGCATTCTGTAAATTAAATGGCCTTAAGCCACTTGAGCAAGCCACTCTCACACTCAGTATGTGGATGAAATATTACATCTGACTGTTGCAACAGTTGCTAAGATAATGCATGAGAAATATTTTGAGTCCTTCAGATGTGCCATATAATATGCTAAAAAGTAATATATGATTTGTTCCTGTGTCTCTTTTTCAAAGGTATGTTGGTTTATTATTTTTATAAGTTGTATGTATTGACAACAAGATTGCTCTTGTTAGACTAACAATGGGGAAGAAATTGAACCAATTTACATTGTAATGAAAGACTACTTAGTTCACATTTCCCTAACTAATACCAAGTAATTCAGTTTTCAGCATGGACTTGCCCAAATTTTGTGTTAATGTTCTTTGACCAAAAATGCATACACAGAAATGGGCATATTAGAAAAGAGTACACACCTATTAATGAAAATAACATTGAAAGTGTGATATTTAAGACATGGTTGCAAAAATGTATGCACTGGAAAATATGTATCCAAAATACTATATTATAGGAGAACTCAGCATAAGAATTCATGCATATTTCTCTAAAAATTTAAAATTATGAACAAATATTGAATCTGACAGAATTAATATAAAAATGGAAACTAAAAATAGATAAAGCAAAACTGTCAGATGGATCCATCCCTTTATGATAGTCAGGTTTCTCTTTAAAAACTAAGGGACACAATCTCTCAAGAAGTTCTTGCACATTCCACTAAAATGAAAGCAGTCTCTATAAGCTCCCTTCCATTTTAATGGCACACATAAGAAATATGAGCTTCCCTCCTTTCATTTTAATAGAGCTTGACAAGGACATATTTCCCATAACTTGAGCCTCAAAAGCTAGATTCTACTTGCAGTGAAGGGAATGACTCCTCTGTATGATCATACATATGAAGCATATGCATATGGCTTCATAATATTAAAACATTTAGATTTTTTTTTCTACACAAGACCCAGAAGCCATTTTTCAATGTTAAGGAATGTTATATATGGATGAAACCCTGTGATAAAGAAAGACTTGCCAAATCTGTGATACCGATTCTGCATCATATAATATAGCAACTCACTTACTAGGGATTTAAAATGCATACTGTTGTTTACAGTGTGGGCTTTTATATGCTTTTATGAAAAGTAAGTTTCAAACATTGGAAGTGTTTTCTAGCTTAATTTGTTTTGCACAGAGATTTTTTTATTTTACATATTTGAATACCTGACAGTCTATTTCACTAACCTTTTTAAAATCCTGTTTGATAAGTTAGGATTCAAAGTAACTGCATGACAAATACAACATAAATCTATAAATGTTAAAAGTGGGGATGATACGATGGTTAACAATCCATCTGTGGTGAATCGCTTCTGAATCTACAAATCTCAGAGACCTGAGCATTACTCTGAAAACAAATGGGATTAAAACATGCCTAAATTTGTGGATCATTGCTTTCTATTCAATCCTCCTCTATTATATGGTACACCTATGATTGTAACAAAATATACTGCACAAAATAATTACATATCTTGTGTAATTTAACTTGTCTACTAGTTTCAATATTTTGTTTCCTCTTTATGAATTATAATGATGAATTTATATGTAACAATAGACAATGAGAAAAATCAATCTCAAGATATTTTTGATTTTATTAGAATAAGGTCAGTAGTAATCAGGGGAATGAGCCAAGTAGAAAATTGTTCCCAAAGGAAAATTAGAAGTGAAGTTAATCTAATCCCCAAAGGTATGGTGTGATGACCTGGTAATTTCAAATATGATTTTATCATTTAGGAGTTGGCTGTCTCCTGAGCCTAGCTTCTGAACCATACTCGATAATTTTCATTGTCAGTAGCTAACACTAATAAAATTGTTTTTCCTGGAGGCTAATGTGTTAGGAAATTAATTTTATCTAATTATACAAATTGCACTGTTGCTTTTTACATTGTAATTAAAATGCAACTTGTCAGATCCCAGCTTATTCAACTGACTCCTTCTTCAATTGTGTTTTCATAGAGGACAGTACAGAAAAATGCAAAATATGTTTGCCTGGCTAATAAAAACTGCCCAGTGGATAAGCGCCGTCGAAACAGATGTCAGTACTGCAGATTTCAGAAGTGTCTCAGTGTCGGGATGGTAAAGGAAGGTAAAGAGTTTCCTACGCTTAGCCCACAGATCAACCTATAAAATGGCTTGTGTTAGACAATTGTGGCGGGTCTTTTCTCTTAATGTAGCATTCAAGAAATAACAATGAATGTCCTTGTTCCTACATGGTCTATTGTATAATAGGAGCCTTACAGCACATGTAGGACCCCTTTATTAGAAATGAAATATAGATTCTTCAAGATCTGCATCCAGAATTTCTTGAAGGAAAGCTTTTCTTAGTGATTGTAATCTACTTCTATTCTCCTTGCTGTCAAACAAGATTTCACACATTGCTTGTTTCAAGTATTCCATCTCAAAGCGGATAACTGCATTTCACTGCATGTAAATATTGCAAAAGTAGCAAGCACCTTTTGTGTACTATTGTATAAAAATAACAATTAACTTCATGGTTGTTATAGCTGACATTTGCCTGTCTAGTCAGCAGACACGTAAAATTAAAGCTTAATTGATTAATTGGTGAAGGCTGTTTTGATGAGTGAGGTCAAATTTTAATCGCAGAAGTCTGAATTAGCCACAATTAATTTTAAGGCGTTTATTTTTAGATCTATTTTCAGACTGTTTTGCTATAAGAATGCATAACAAAAGAAATATTATGTATGGCCTTTTTTGAACAATGCCTAAAAACTGTTATTATTGTCAGCGTTGTTATTTTTTTACTGTTATTAAATACACTTGAATTGTAAGTTGTCTTAAATTTTCTTCAATATCTTAGATCAGTGTTGGCGAACCTATGGCACGGGTGCCAAAGATGGCACTCGGAGACCATTCTGTGGGCACCCGACATCGCCCCTTCACAGCCACCTGTATTCAGGTTAAATTACTGTATTGGCACTTATTGGCACAAATTAGTGGGTTTTTAATTACATTTTGGGCACTCGATCTCTAAAAGGTTTGCCATCACTGTCTTAGATGAAACATTTGGGATTATATCTTGCTTCAAGTATCTTAGATGAAGCACACATATTAAATGTTTCTTTTAAAATTATATTTAAATATAATTTATTAATAATTTTGAAACCAAATTATAATTGAATTATAGAACTTTATTCTCAATGTAACATCTAAAATCAGTAATACAGTGTTGTTTTATCATAGTTCAAGAAAGAAGAAAATTCAATAGATGTCTTACTCATGCTTGGTATTGTTACAAGATGCATTTATCAATCTGAATTTTCATTCTCATATATGCATGGCCTATTTTAGTTTAAATACCAACTATAAGTTAAATATGATGGCTTTGGCTGAATAGACATTAAAAACAAGATTATATTAATTAAATAAGACTCTCAACAAAATGATTATAAAGGATATACATACATGTGTATGTATGCACATACATATGTATACATATACTTTATATACATTTATAACATGATCCAGATGATATAGGCAGTGAATAATGTTGTTTAATTTCTAAGAAATGAATATTATATCTTTGAAATAAATTGAAAATTGCTAGTAATTACATAGTATCATTCATGCCTGTGTAGGAAGACAGGCTGATTAACAGCTTTGGTGTGTGACCTCGTTTGCCTTGTATTCTTCAAAAATTGCCCCTTTAGTGTTGTTCACATGTGTCTTGTAGAAATTTGCTACGGTGTCTTTGAAGACTGATTGTGTTGGTGTTTCCCTGTCTGTTTTCCTTGACCAGTTGTCCGTACTGACAGCCTGAAAGGAAGAAGAGGTCGGCTGCCTTCCAAACCAAAGAGCCCTTTGCATCAAGAACCACCCCAGCCGTCCCCCCCTTCCCCTCCGGTCAGCATGATAAATGCTCTTGTGCGAGGCTTATCCGATTCTGCACCCAGGGAACTTGATTATTCTAGAGTAAGTTTTACATTTTTCTTTATCGAATTATTTGCCAAGTAGTGTGTGTTTAGTTTATTAATTAAGCTATTACAGGTAGAACAAATGGTTAACACTAGTGGGAGGTCTAGGCCCCTTGCTGTGATAGTAGTGACTTGAATTGCATTTTACCAGATGTAATCTGTTTATTGCATACGATGCATTTGTTCCAGAAACTGGACAGGTCAGCTATGAAGGAATTTAAAATATGTTTCTGTAATACAAAAGCTACAGAAGCATAAATGGAACTCCATGTAATTTATATGATACAATGTTTGTGTTTTTAAACTCAGTCCAGTAACGTGCAGTTTTAAATGGAAGCAACTCCCACTATAGGCAGTGCATAAATTTGGTTACTGTTAAGGTTTAAAATGGACTCTTCTAGAATGGATCAACCAGGACTCTGGGATCCAGTTTTCTATTATTTCAAAAAAGCAATTGTCATCAATAATCCAAATAAAATTACAGTTGGTAGCATAAAAAGGTCCCCCCCTAAATTGAATGCCCTCACCTTAAGATGAAAATATATTTAACTGACCAGAAAAATCACTCATTTTTATATATTTTCTTTTCCTAAGTCATTGCTTCCTTTTAATGTTTTATTTAAAATGCAGATAGTACTTCTTGAAATTTGTCTGTCCACACAATGATTGTTAAAGCTGAGTGATAGGGAATTTGAAAAAAGGAAACCCAAATCCTAAATATTTTTCTAATTCATTTCATTGGAGTCTGCTTCCAAATTGGTGATAGAAGAATTCATTAGACAGTTTTGTATGTTTTATCCGCTGTTGATAATTTTAGGTGTTCTTCTGTGGTTCATTTTAATTTGGCTTTTGTATGAGAATGTAGTAAAAAGGCAGTTCAAGATTAACAGTTTAGTTTTTAGTTGTATTTCAGGTACCCTGTCTCAGAATAAGTAACTTTGGTTGTCTGCTTTCTAACCCTGTGAGGGAAATTAGCCAATAGTGGATTGAGTCAAATGCATGTTTAGGTTTTTAAGGGAAAGGTACAAACTGAGTTTTTAAAAAAAAGCATGATGAAGGTAATAGTGTTAACATAATAATATATACTTACAAAAAGGTGGGAAATGGAAGGGATGGTACTGAACAGATACATTTTAATCTGCAATGTAATATTTAGTATTTAATAATAAATATCTGATTATTATTTATTTTGTACTTGGGCCCAGCACTTTATGTGTATCTTGCTATGTAAGTTTTCAGTAGTCAGCACTGTTTAGCAGTATTGGCATGCTTTTGCTAACTAAAATTTGTCACATTACTGTAAAAATGGAATAATTGAAATAGAGCACTGATAGAGCATATTAGATGAAATATGTGGTGAGTGTTAAGTATCTGTAGTTTCATTTTGTCAATGTGGTCTATAAATGTTGGCTGTTACAGTTAGGGACAGCCCCTAGAACATGTCTTATAAAGGACTTCTCTCTGTCCTCTGCACTGCAGAATTCAGGGCTCATAACATGCAGCAAATCTAGAACAGTATTTTGAAATGCTTTTGGTTAGTATTTTGATCCTGACCTAGCTTAAACAACCATGCAGCAACTAGGAAACCTCAATTCAAGTTTCACTTGAATTATCTTGACTTTTTGGTACTTTGTGTTTTAAGAATGATATTAATATACCAGGTCATAGTAACAGTATATTTAGAATCTTGCTTTCAAAAAAGCAGTCACTAGAGGAGACTCTTTAAAGGGCACAGAACTAATTTGGGTCTCCCACCTGTTTTTGCACTGGTAAAATCCCATTTCAGGACTGAACTGTGTTAAGGAGATGAGACGCTTAACTCGATAGTCTAGCAAAATACATATTAATGACTTAATGGGAACAGTGCCCCATACAGTGCCACTGGAAAATCATAAAGTTAAAAGGTGTCATTTTCTTAGAATCGAATGTTATTAGGAAAATTGGGGGTTTCTGGCCCTGCCTTCCTTCCTAACAACCCTAAAACAGGAGCATTCACACAACAATCTTAGCGGAAGAAGGGTGCTTAACATGCTGATTTCTCTCTCTCAAATACCTTGAAGGGACAAACCATCTCATCAGGTTCCAAAGCAGAGAGGCAGAATCTAAACCAGGTACATACCACCAAAACTGCCATTTTCAGGAGAGAACTGTGGTGCACACAGGGAAGCAAACATGGGGTTGGGGGGCGCGTGTTTTCCGTGATAAGAAGTCAAGGTCAAAATAAGGATTCTGTGTTTTATTTAATTCCTTCAGGCTACAGAACTAAACAAGCATTTACTCACTTCTAAAGGAGAATTGTTATGTTGAGCATGGAAGGGCAACTACTTTTTCTGTGTTAGCCTTTGGGTTTCCACATTTTTTCTCAACCAAGGGCATGTCCTTTATGAGCTGCATGCAGGGCTACTATTGAGGATTTTCTGGGCCTAGTATAACATTTATATTTGGTTTCTTCTTTGCCCCCTGGATCTGACCCCATAAATTACAGGAGAGTCCTGTTATTGTGCCACTGGCTGATTATCTCTGGCCATTGGCTATGCTGGCTGGGTTTTGGGGAGTTGAAACACAACACTATCTGTAGAGGCACGGGTTCCCCAACCCGACCACAAACAATGCTCTGTGCTACGGGATGAAGAATGTTGCAAAAACAATGCCATAGGGAGGTAGCAGTGTGCACATGTGCCTAGGTGGGTGACGAACAACTGACCAGATCCTGGGCAAGTCAGTAATTCCCCCAATTACCTGAAGTTAAGAAAATACTGTAAACATTATCTGTGGCATACTGAGTCACACAAATTGGCATGCAGCAGATTATGTCTATGGTGATTGCTTAATGTAAGGCTACTCACTTCCAAAGGCTATCCTGTTTGTCTTGTGCCATTGTAATATGCTAGTGAAAAAATCGAATAAAATTTTGGCTATTAACTTAATCACTATGTACTTTAGGTTGACTCAGGAGTCAACAGGCATGACAGTTTAATTAACAACTTGGTGGGCCATCCCCATTTATTATATAGAAATTAAATTCAGTCATTTTTACATTGCAAATAGCTAAACTGTTTATGGTGCTAAGACATTTAATATAAAATTAATTGTAGCACCTGTATAGGAGCATTATACCAGTACTTATATGTAGTGTTGTTTACAATTACTTTACTTTATTTTACTTCAGTTTAATTTTTGTTGATAGGATTGTCAGTCTTTTTGCCTTCCCCTTCTATAACTTTAGCGATTCACTGCAGATACCTTTAATCAATTCAAACTTTGGTTTGTTCATCAAATTATGCAGGCAATTATTTTCTGTAATGCCTTGCTCTCCATACCTTCTACATGTCGGGCTACTATTCAGAAAAGAGAAACAGAACCAACAAAAAGTTATTAACTTAAATCAATTAATTAATCAATTGAGCTTTGCCATATATACTCCATCCTTAAATATCAAGTTCTCAAATTCACAAATTCCATTTTAGATTGTAAACCATTCCCCGATCCTGAGCTTTTTAACATCATGGGATTTGTTCCACGAAACTGTCCCTGACCGATCCCCCCTCCCGCCCTTAAGATGAGGCTGCTTTTAAGGCAAAGGGGAAGAATCAGCTTCTTTCTTTTTCACCCTTCTCTGGCTAATTCAGTTGACAACAACTCAATTAAATTTGCTTCCATGCATTTGGCTATGTTTCACCACTCATACTGGTCAGAGGCATAAAAGATCTTAATTGGGTGTCCAGTTGCAGGTTGCAAATTAAAAAACAAAAGCAAAGTGTATGCTTATGTACCACCTCATAGCAGTTTGGTGATATCATGTTGTGCTTTTCCCCACCTCGGCTTGACATCACTGGTTGCTGCAGCTGAAATTTGAAAAACTCACATAAAGGGATTTCAAAAAATATGGTATTTTAGTCTGTCCCAGCATGTGCGGGAAAAGGGGGGGGGAATGGATCAGTTTAAAGGTTTTTTTCAGTGTGAGTTTGTATCTGTTAGTCTCTGAACTATTATATTAGTTTGCCTCTTTTTTCTCTTGCCAAGCCACATACCAGAAGAATGTAATATGAGGATATTGTTTTTAGGCATATATGTATAAAATGTAATTCTTACTTGGAATTTCTGTTTATGAATCACCATTTGTGGTGACTTTATGCAAAAGTATCATTTGTATGAGAGTGTAGTTACATCATACAATTCATATTTGAATTGTCTTTAGCATGTTTTAAATCAAAACTTTAAAATAGTGACTAAAAGATGCACAGAAAAGCACAGATTACCCAACCCAACCCAAATTGTTGTTGTTGTTGTTGTTGTTGTTGTTGTTGTTGTTGTTGTAAGAAAGTTGTTTTACTCTTCCACCAGAGGGATGTTGATTTGAACTTTGGACACATCCATTTCTCCTCCCAGAGCCAATCATTCCATTTCTGGGTGAGGACTGGTCCTCAGACTGTACATTGGGCATGGGCTGATTAGGCAGTCCTTGTTGGCAGGGAGCCATGAGTCTGCTGAGAGAAGGAAGATGTCAGATGGATTTATTATCAATTTTTGGCATATGTGTGTATATCTGTCTTGGTGTAAATTGTGCCTGTTGCCTTGTAGAGACCAACCAATTAACCGTGTGACAAAGAGAGAAACACAGAGAGAAAGAGAGACAGAGAGAGAGAGAGAAAGCCGTTTCACATGACCCCTAAGATCCACTGGCCACTTAAATTTGGACCAGAGATCTTGGGGGTTTGTCACTGTTCCTATGTTCCCAACCCCTCCGCACTCCTGGCTACTGTCTGCGTGAGGGGAGGGAGAAAAAAAGGAAGAAAAGAATGCTGGCTCCTGGCAGCATTCCAGTCTTTTAGTATCTCTTAAAGGGGCGGGGGGGCAAAAAAACAACAAACAGAAGCAAGGAGAGCCCGGCACTCACTACGTTACATCCACATCAGGAATTTTTCACCCCCAGAGAGCAGGTACTTGAAAAGTGCACTGGGACGCGCTTAGGTGGGCGTTGTCGCACTTAAGTTTTTGTAAGAACATAAGAACATAAGAACATAAGAAGAGCAATGCTGGATCAGGCCAAAGGCCCATCTAGTCCAGCTTCCTGTATCTCACAGCGGCCCCACCAGATGCGTTTGGGAGCGCATGAGACTAGATATCTGTCTCCTGATACCACTCCCCTGCATCTGGCCCTTGAAGTACCCTGGTTTAAAGCCTAGAGATTACACATCTCCATCATGGTTTGTAACCCGTGATGGACTTTTCCTCTAGGAATCTGTCCAATCCCCTTTTGAAGGCATCCAGGCCATCACCACATCCTGTGGCAGGGAGTTCCATAGACTTACAATGCGCTGGGTGAAAAAATATTTTCTTTTGGCAGTTCTTACTCTCCCAGCACTCAATTTGAGTGTATGTCCCTTAGTTCTGGTATTTTGAGAGAGGGAGAAGAGCTTCCCTCTATCCACTTTACTCATACCCTGCATTATTTTGTATGTCTCAATCATATCCCCCCTCAAGCGCCTTTTTTCCAGACTAAAGAGGCCCAATTGTTTTAGCCTTTCTTCATAAGGGAGGTGCCCCAGCCCAGTAATCATTTTAGTTGCTCTCTTCTGCACCTTTTCCAGTTCCACTATGTCTTTCTTGAGATGCGGTGACCAGAATTGTACAAAATACTCCAGGTGGGGCCTTACTATTGTTTTGTATAACGGCATTATAATGTTGGCTGTTTTATTTTCAATCCCCTTTTTGATAATCCCTAGCATGGAATTGGCCTTCTTCACTGCTGCCACACAATGGGGAGACACCTTCATGGAGCTGTCCACCAACACACCAAGATCTCTTTCCTGATCCGTCACGGATAACTCAGAGCCCATGAGTTGATAGATGAAGTTTGGATTTTTTGCCCCAATATCCATTACTTTACATTTGGTTACATTAAAACGCATTTGCCATTTCTCAGTCCACTCCCCCAGTTTGGAGAGATCCTTCTGGAGCTCTTCACAATCTTCTCTGGTTTTTACCACACGGAAAAGTTTTGTGTCATCTGCAAACTTGGCCACCTCACTGTTTATCCCTGTCTCCAGGTCATTTATGAACAGATTGAAAAGCACCGGTCCCAGGACCGAGCCCTGGGGCACACTGCTTTTCACTTCTCTCCATTGTGAAAATTTCCCATTGACACCTACTCTTTGTTTCCGGGATCTCAAACAGTTCTCAATCCATAAGAGGACCTGCCCTCTTATCCCCTGACTATGCAATTTTCTCAGCAGCCTTTGGTGAGGGACTGTGTCAAAAGCCTTTTGAAAATCCAGATAGACTATATCAACCGGTTCACACAAATCCACGTGCCTGTTGACCTTTTAAAAAAATTCTAAAAGGTTTGTAAGACAAGATTTACCCTTACAGAAGCCATGCTGATTTTCTCTCAGCAAGATTTGTTCTTTTATGTGTTTTAAGATTTTCTCTTGGATGAGGCCTTCCACCATCTTCCCTGGGACAGATGTAAGGCTAACCGGCCTGTAGTTTCCTGGGTCCCCCCTCCTTCCTTTTTTAAAAATTGGTGTGACATCTGCTATCCTCCAGTCCTCCGGCACTGTGGCCGTTTTAAGAGACAAGTTGCATATAACCGTTAAGAGATCTGCAATTTCATTTCTCAGTTCCCTAATAACCCTTGGGTGGATGCCATCTGGGCCCAGTGGCTTGTTAATCTTCAATTTATCAATTAGTCCTAAAACCTCCTCTCTTTTAACCTGTATTTGATTTAATTCTTTAGTCCAGAGGGGCGGCTCAGGCAGCGGAATCCGCTCAAGGTCCTCTGTCGTGAAGACAGACGCAAAGAACTCATTCAATTTCTCTGTAATGTCCAAGTCCTCCTTAACCTCCCCTTTTCCTCCCTCACCATCCAGAGGCCCAATTGGTTCTCTGGCAGGTTTTCTACTTCTAACATATTTAAAGAAGCTTTTATTATTACCCTTTATATTGCTAGCCATGCGTTCCTCAAAGTCTTTCTTTGCCTCCCTTATCATCTTTTTACATTTCTTTTGCCAGAGTTTGTGTTCCTTTTTATTTCCCTCGTTTGGGGAGGATTTCCATTTACAGAAGGACCTCTCCTTGTGCTTTAGAGCCTCTCTAACTCCACTCGTTAACCATGCCGGTGTCCTCTTGGACTTAAATGAACTCTTCTTTCTTTGTGGTATGCACTTGTGCTGGGCCTCTATTATTGTTGTTTTAAACAGGCTCCATGCACTCTGTAGAGATTGGATTCTTCTAACCCTCCCCTTCAGTTTCTCTCTAACTAGTTTCCTCATCTGAGGGAAGTTTGCCCTTCGAAAATCAAGGGTTTTTATGTCTGATTTGGTTGACACTCTTCCTCCGACATGCATGGCAAAGGTAATTGCAGCATGGTCACTGTTCCCCAGAGGCTCAGTGACATTCACATCCCTGACGAGGTCCTGAGTATCACACAATATTAGATCTAGAGTTGTTGTTCTCGGGTGGGCTCCATGACAAGTTGCTCTAAGGCACAGTCATTCAGCAAGTCGAGAAACCCAGTTTCTCTTTCTTGCCCAGAGCTCGCATTGGCCCAGTCAATGTGGGGATAATTAAAGTCCCCCATGAATACTATCCTATCCCTCTTAGCCACCTCCATGATTTCTCTCCTCATTTCAAGGTCCCCCTCAAGTTTTTGATCTGGTGGACGATAGAATACTCCAACTATCACATCACTCCTGGGACCTGGTAGTTTAACCCACAGTGATTCTATGGTGGAGTCAGACCCTCTGACAATCTCCATTCTGCTGGATTTTACGCCTTCTTTGACATAGATGGCCACTCCTCCTCCAACCCGCCCCTCTCTATCCCTTCTATAGAGTTTATAGCCTGGGATTGCTGTGTCCCACTGGTTCTCCACATTCCACCAGGTTTCTGTTATGGCTATTATATCAATGTTATCCCTAGCTGCCAGATGTTCAAGTTCTCCCATCTTTGCTCGGAGGCTTCGAGCATTGGCGTAGAAGCACTTGTACAGTGGGTCCCGCAACAGCTGCTGCCTTGTTCTTCTCCCCCCCACAGCTTTTATTTTCAGTAGACGAACTGTCACATTCCGCTATTCTGCCAGTGTTAATACTTGCTATGTCATCTCTATGTGATTCTCTACCCTCTCCAACCTCATTCCCCGAGGATGAGGTGTTCCGAACCGGATGCCACACAGCTCCTGTCGGCTTTCCCCCAGTTATCAGTTTAAAAGCTGCTCTGCTGCCTTTTTGAGGTTGAGTGCCAGCAATCTGGTCCCATCATGATTCAAGTGCAACCCATCCCTCCTGAACTGGTTTGGCTTGTCCCAAAATGTTCTCCAGTTCCTGACAAATCTAAAGCCCTCCTCTCGACACCATCGCCTCATCCACGCATTGAGGCTTCTGAGTTCTGCCTGCCTGGCGGGACCTGCACGAGGAACAGGTAGCACTTCTGAAAATGCTACCTTGGAAGCCCGGAGCTGGTGGGGAAACAATTTTGAGCTCCGGATCTGGGAGCCATTTGCTGTGGATTTTAGGGGTCGTGTGAAAAGGCCCAGAGAGAGAGAGAGAATGTGGAGAAGGAGCAAGGGATCCAAGAGCTGGGCTGGTGCCAGGCAAGATGCACCAGTGACCAGAGAAATTTACAATATTGGGAGCTTCTAGACTTTGGGAAGCATGGAGTGTTTTCTCCCACCCAGCCTTCCTCCCTCTGCTGGCTATTATATATTCCCACTCAATGGTGTATCTTCCCCATCACCAACTCTGCTTCTGCACCCTGCTCTTCCTCTACCACCTCCTCTGTGTGTGTGTGTGTCTGTCTGTCTGTCTGTCTGTCACCATGGATGTCTGTTGGGCTTCAGTCCAATCTGTTTTGTTTTGTTTTCTATCTATCATGCCATTGTAGCACTAATTCAGATAGCAAGCAATGCAAAAATTAAAACTGACTTAACATAACTCAATAGCAGCAGTGGCAAATGACTGTGAGATGGCCATAGTGAGGATGAGTGGAGTGCAGGACAAAGCCTCAAATACAATTATTCTAAAAGTTCATGTAGCCTCCTTGATCCATATACAACTCAGTGTAAACAGATTAAACATTTTCCCTAGAGGATGCACACAATGACCCAAAACTGAAATGACTATCATAGAACTTTAAAGTTATTTAAAAACATTAGTCCATCTCCTGGTTTATTTCATTAGTGCAACTGCACACTGTGAAAAAAAGGAAGTAGACAAATTATGAAAACTACTTATTTTTCTCTAGGAATAAACAGGCCTAGAATGATGCTGGCACTGCCATTTTCTTCAAATTCTCTCTCTCTCTCTCTCTCTCTCTCTCTCTCTCTCTCTCACCCTTCTAGTACTGTTCCACTGAGCAGGCTTCTGCAGGTACTGATGCCGAACATGTACAGCAGTTCTACAATCTCCTTACTGCCTCCATTGACATATCCCGGAGTTGGGCTGAAAAAATTCCGGGATTTACAGACCTCCAAAAGGAAGATCAAACTTTACTCATAGAATCAGCTTTCTTGGAGCTTTTCGTATTAAGGCTATCCATCAGGTAAGTCAAAAATTTAATTGTGAAATTATCATAACAAATTAACTGTTGAAGCCATTCCTTCTGTTTCTAAAACAATGGCTAAAATACTGTCATTTAGCATAGTAAATCATGCTGGAATAGGCCCACTGAATTAATGAAGACTGGTGAGAAAACTATCTATAAGTTCCATTGATTTAAATTGGCCTATTCTAATTGTGATTTTCTATAAAGTAGTTACATCCCTACTAATGTAGGCCCATTTGAATCAATGGAGCCTATGAAGGAGTTGACCCACCAAAATCCTACTGGTTCAGTGGGCTTACTGTAATACATTTTATTACACTAATCAACAAGAATCCAGCTAGCAATATAAATATAGTTACTAAGTTACATTTTTGTTTTCTTTACTGCTTTTTGAATAATAAGCTATCTTGATTAACAACTGGCAATGTGACTTCTTTACACAGCTGTAAGTTTACCCACTATCTCAAGTAAATAAGGAACAAGGAAAAGATTCCCCCGGAATCTTTGATGTGCTTTAGGATTTTCCATGATTGGAATTTGCTTTTTTTTTTACATCAAAGGGGGAAATATAACATATTGGAATACGTTCCATGAAATAGGTAGGCATGGATGAAGCAGATTTCAATACAAACAATTAGACATCTGAGATATCAAGGAAACATAGTATGTTGGGATAGCAACAGTATGGTTATAGACTATGGGCGCTTTTACACGACCCCTAAGATCCACTGGCAACTTAAATTCGGACCAGAGATCTTGGGGGTTTGCTCCTCTTGCTGTGTTCCCACCCCTCTGCACATGAGGTGAGAGAGAAAAAAAGGGAGAAAAGAATGCAGGCTCACCTCCATTCTGCCTTTGGAGCAGCCTGGAAGCATTCCAGTCTCTTAAAGGGGCGGGGGGCAAAAAAACCAAACAAGGCGAGGACAGCCCGGCACTCACTGCTTTACAATCCACATCAGAAATTTTTTTACCTCCGGAGACCAGGTACTTTTAAAATGTGCTGGGGTGCACTTAGGTGGGCGTGGTCATACTTAATTTTTTTAAAGTGTGCAGCTGGTGGGAAAACAATTTTAAGCTCCGCATCTGGGAGCCCTATGCCTTGGATTTTAGGGGTCGTGTAAAAGCGCCCTATATTTTGTCCTGCAGGTTATAAACATTCATGACTAAACTCTCTGCACGTACAAAACAAAGTATCACAGAGAAGGACTCTCAAATCATTAAACTGTTGCTAAATGATCTGTTGCTTGTCTTTAAGACATCTGAAAAAGTTGCAGGATGTAAATACAATAAAGATTTATTTTAAATTACTGTACATGTGTTTAGGGTCTGTCAGATATCCTCAGATTCCTTACCAGTATAAGCAAAACATGATGTACTGTACTGTCCACCTGCCTCTCTGTGTACAGAAGTGTACACTCAGGATACAACCCAGAATCATTCAATTCTTGAAAGGTATTTAGAAACTTATAATTTTATAAGCAAAGAAGGATAAGCCTGTATCATCACTAAGTTTAGAAACAAACATCTTTTCAATGCTGTGCTTAAGCCCAGGTGCCTAACTGTACAAAATATTTAAAGGTATTTTTCTATTTCCCATAGAAATGAATAGCATATATTTTCCATCCAGACGGATGTGCAAGGAACTATGTGTTGAAATTTAGATAGTGTGCATTTAATAATTGTTTACACACATGTAAGCCTAACCATATTCATAAAGTGATTTTAGTTTTTCTGTCTTTTAATACAAACATATAATATTCCAGATCTGACACCGCTGAGGATAAATTTATTTTCTGCAATGGACTTGTGCTTCATAGACTACAGTGCCTTCGTGGATTTGGGGAGTGGCTCGATTCAATTAAAGACTTTTCCTTAAATTTACAGAGCCTCAACCTTGACATCCCAGCCTTAGCATGTTTATCAGCTCTAAGTATTATTACAGGTAACTTCTCATTTAATGCTTGGAGGGGGAGTCTATGCAAATGTTGTTACATAAAATATATCAGACCATTCACATTTAGTAAATTCCATAGAAAGTGTGTGACATTATTAAATGCTTCTTATGGCAAAATTAAACATGAATGATCCTTATTAATAGAAGTTTAAGATGGACTACTGGCTATGTTTTCTTAGAGTCCCAAATATAAATAAATTTAACTTTGTCAAACCCTGTATATATACCTTTAAGCTACAATGTTGTTGCTGACTGATTAATGTACTAATGTTTATCTAGAGTTTATAGAGATTTTGTACACATTTAAGACAAAATTATAGGCTACTGTAACTATTTTATTAGAAGAAGGCCTTTCTTGTTAAGATTAAATCCTGATGAGTGTTGATAATTACGTGCTGTGAAATCACTTTTGAGTTACAGCAAGCTTTTTCAGGGATTTCCAGATAGAGAATAATCAGAGGTGCCTGGTTCTTATTACTTTATGCAGTGATCAGCTTTAAATATGCTATTACTTTTTATTGTGAGGTGTCCTGGTAGTGGGAGGTCAGAGTGCCTTATGTTTACCTCTAACAATGGTGTCTGTTTGATCAGTTATGAACCCAGCACTAGCACCAAATGAATTATGTCCAGACTGACAGTTCTAGGTATAGGCAGGTGCCCAGCACTCTTATATCAGATGCCAATGTGATGAGAGTGACCTCATTCTACTTAATGGTCCAGAAGCTGTTGGGTTGGAGTGAGAAGGTTTATCAGGAAATGGGAGTTGGGCTCTTCACCCAGAGGGTGAAGGCAGGGCAGCTCTTCCTTCTTGAGTATGGGGCACAGGTGAGCTTAACAGTGCAAGGTAGCTACTCCCACTCAAGTGCTCAGGAGTCCTTACCCCCCACCCCACTTTGTGAAGCATCCAGGAGTCAAGAAGGAGCTCCTCATGGGGAGAAGAGCAAATTCTAAACCTTGAGAAGCAACTGTAAATCAGAAGAGAAGGAAGTCAAAACTGAGGAAGGATGTGACTAGAAACAGGATGATGTGCAAGGATATTTACCAGATACATTACTTCACCATCCTATTTGATTCCTGAAAAAGAGATCAAACCAAAGAGCCACAGAACTCAATCCAAACCACTCTGGCAGAGGGTCCTTTAGGTTGAGGAAAATAAATACTGTATCTTTTATTCCACTCAGCAATGGCTCATGTTTTTTTCCTCTTTGAATGCACTTTTTGGAAAGGATGGAAACCTACTTCAGTGTTAAACCAGCCCTCTTTTGCTGCCACCTCCAACTTCCATGAATGCAGAATGTTCCTTTGTCACACAGCACCTTTGATATGGAAATGCCACAGTGCAAAATCAGCATCCTGGTTTTGGGTGCAGGTGGGAAGATCTTTTTTTCCCCAAAGAAAATTTCAGTTTGGAAAGGGAAGCAGCAAAAAATGGCACAAATAGACCGGAGGGGGTGGGGTGGGGGACAAAAAGATGTTGGAATTCGTTCAGCCCCACCCCTGTTTTTGCCAATATAAGGGGAAAGTTGCCAGGAGGTGGGAGAGTCCAAGTAGGTGAAACGCTGTTAAGGTAACGCTTAATGGAGACCTTGAAAAGGTACCAATGCCCTGTTTACAAGAGTCATAACTTGACTCCAATTGGTTTCATTGGAAATGAAATGTGACTGAATTACACAGGCTGCATCCAGTCTTAGGTACATATCTAGTAACCCATCTCAGGAAGGCCATGTTACAATTGGAACTGGTACAGAGAAGGGAAAATAAAAATGATCAAACACCAGAACACTTTCTCTACCTGGAAAGACTGAAAAGATATTTAAAAGAAAGGCAAACAGTGGACAGAGAAGTGCATAAAATAACCTGTGTTATGGGAAAAACTGACTTTCTCATCCAGGCAGCATAATATCTTGTTATACAATTCTGCAGTATGTTCTAATTCTGAAGTAGCTATTTCTAAGACTACTTTAATTCTAACCTTTTAGAGGTGAATAACCTGCAAAAGTAAAAGATCATCTGAGTAACAAAAGGCTGGTTGAGATGGTTTTGGTTTCTTTTGGTTTCTCAGAAGAGTGTCTGTGAATTCCTCGTGGAATTCCAGGCCTAACAGTGATGAAGCTAGCGATGGATATTGATCTCCACTTGAATTCACTGAATAAATAATGGTTGCCATAGTTATTGAGCATTCACAACTAGTAGGGAAGCTGGGAAATCTCCAAAACACCTTCTGTGACAGTTCTGCCATCAAATCCTCTGATGAAAGGATGACACTAAAATGTTGCATAAATATAGTGCAGATCATTTTGGTTGCTTTTTCTTTATTTGTAATAATATAAACGTTTCGGTCTCTAATTTGAAAAGCAGCTGTTGCTCACAAGTGACATGGAAGAGCCAAGGTCAGCTAGCGTTATATATCAGACACTGAGTAAGAAATGTGCTCCCCACTGACATACAGAGCTATGTAATTACTATGTTAGAATTCCTGTTATTTACAACTATTTAAGAACTATATGACTTCTTCACATTATATTGATGCTCATTTAGTTTTCTTGTGCTGTCTTTGCAGAACGACATGGATTAAAAGAACCAAAGAAAGTGCATGAGCTATGCAACAAGATTATGAGCAGCTTGAAAGATCACTTAGCCCTCAGCTCCCAGAGCAAAGGACAACCATTTGAGGCCGCAGAGTGTCAGGTACTTGGTGTCCTTGCTGACTTGCGTTCCCTCTGCACATTAGGGCTGCAACGTATCTTTTACCTGAAACTGGAGGATTTGGTGCCACCTCCTTCCATTATTGACAAGCTGTTTCTGGACACCTTACCTTTCTGAGGTTCATAGCTGCCCTTATGAAAAGCAACTGTCTTATCAGAGCAGTCAAGAAGATGGGATTTACTGCTAACCATGCTCCTGTCATCTAATGAGGTGCAGGGAACTAATCCAGCCCTAAGCAGTTGACTTCTCTTTAAGCATTTCCTTGCCAACTGACGCCTAAAACATAACTTACTGTTCTGGAGAAGATGAACTGGAGAGGGAGGGGTTGACTGCAGTTTTTGTTTTAATGGATGAGATAGCACTTTTGGATGATGCTACCACAGGACTGTTTAAAAGCTGTTGCATAGCACCTCCTCTTAGTTGGTGAGTAGAATTGTAGATGCTGTATGTTTCAAACAGGAACAACAACAAAATTGTTCATCCGGGTAGTATGTATTTTATAGTTTATACCTTTAGCCTGTTTCTGTGCCAGGAGAGACAATGTTGGCACAAATTAATATGCTTCCTTTCCTCTCCCTTTTATTTTCCCTTCCTTTTCCTTTCCTTTTCTAACAATGTTCACTGTTTCATATAAATCAGATATAGCAAAACGACAATGGCTGTTAGCTCCCATGCTCAAGTGCAATTTTTAAAGTGCTGTCTTACAACATCTTGTTTGTTAACTATAATTTATTTTATTACAAAAATTAAAGTTGTAGAAATAAAAGTGATTGGGGGTGGAAAGGTTTTACATGCACTAATTTCCATGACAACATTTCTCAGAAGTTGGATTATTGTAGCATGATTTACTGACAATAGGCAGAAGACACTGGGGCAAGTTGTGAGGGGCTCACAACACAAGCTTACTCCTTAGTTGATTAAGCAAATAACAGGGCATAGTAACTCAAACAGCCAGAGTCAGTATCAGGCAGAGTTAAGAGTTAAAGCTGAACTAGGTTGCTTTTATTAGTGAACAGACATCACAACGTTTGTAAGAACCAGTCTTGCAAAATGAACGTAAATGGCAGGAAGGGTTTAAAAGGCTGTGTTTGAAACATTCCGTGTATGTAACCCCCTTTTTGTATGTTTATACTGTTGATGCCATATTAATATGAAAAAATTGTTGCATAGTGTCTTTATTTGTATAAATATTTGTATGCATGATATATTGTAAAGCTTTGCCTGTATTTATTGCTATGACTGCCAGCTCATGGGAGCCGTGTTACACAGAGTGGCTAAATAGTGTGTTCACACTGACTCAGTTATATAATGGGTGTGGGTGTGGGTGTGGGTAGTCACGCACACATGCATATGCATGTGTGTATTTTTATTAACCAGTTGTATATAAAGGCTGTTCTTTCACAAGCAAACCTTATTTTACTGTTCATTTGCGGTGACTTTTAAGGCAGTACGATTTAGCACTTTGATATTAAAAATCTTGCTCATGTTTTGCTAACTTAAATAATATTTAAATATTTTTGTTCTTTACAAAAACTTTATATGCACTGTATTAAGTCAAGGTTTCATTGGTCATTTTGCTAAGAAAAAAACTTTTTGAATGTTGATCTGATGTTTTTTGTTAGTTTTGAACAGTCAACAGTAATGTTGTCCTTTTTCAACTATGTCGTTTATATGGAAATTAAATTATACAATCAAATATATACCAAACTAACTGCCTACTAGCTGCAGTGGATAACCTAGATATCAAGATATAATCAGTTTTCAAAAAGTAGCTGAGATTTCATCATTTAATGTGTTTGGATGTGTTTTTGGGTGGGGTGGGCAATTGTTCTTTTATCAAGATTGGTAATAGTGTCAATAGAGAAACAGGCTTCTAATCATTATTTCTAATACTTTCAGTTTACTTGCATATAATATTTGAAAATGAATTTCTTTTTTGTGTTGACTTTATGTTCAAACAGAATAGCATAATTAAAAATCAGAGGAAACTATTTTTCTTATAGGTTGATCTCATTTGCCATATCCTGCAAGGTAAACTATTGTGATTTTTAATTTGAATTTTTGTACATCTTATGTCCACAGTCCCAAAAGAATTTTAACACCGTGCTACTGTTTTGGCACATGCACCAATATTACCCCCCAATGAAGTTAATAGGAACTTTTGTCGTTCATTTCATTGGGGTTTCATGCTTCCTTCACGTTACAATATAATGTTATTTTGGCTTCAAAAAAACAACTACGAGATAGGAAAACCACTTTTCTTATTAAAAATAATAAGATTGTTTATAAGATTTCCATGGCAGAAACCTGTTTCATCCCATAGAACAGCATTTCTTTTATTTTCCTTACAGCAATATACAATTATTAAAAAGAATATGCTTTGCATATGTAAGATTTCAGAACCCTCTATTAAACATAAGGCAATCATTATGCTTCCACATCCATGTATTTTTTGAACATTTGGCTTTGGGGGAGCATCTCTGTTACATATTTTCAAATTTCATCAACATTTCATAATTGAGTAGGATCCCTGATAAATCTCGAGGGAAAGGAAGGTTTAAAGTCACTCATTCTATTCCTTTTCTTAAGAATCCTCAGCATGAAGATGCCTTGTTTCATAGGCTAAAATCAGGAATATTAACAGCTGTTAAAAGGAGAGTGCCTTGCTTTTATTTCACAGAACAGAGTGCTTCAGATATTCCTCTACTCCTCTAGCGGCAGCACCAGCAGAAATAGAGAGGAAGAGAGAGAGAAAGGGTATTGTCAGTGTGTATGCTCGTGCTGTGTATGTGGGGGGAGGGAGACGGGGGGGGGGAACGAGAATGAGAATTAACCTGTGGGGTCAGAAGAAATGCTGTTGTACATACCCAATGTAAATTAAAATGATTAAATTGAATGACATTTTTCTCAGAGGCCCCATGTGTGTTGAATAAGTATGCTTAATTCTCTTAATGTCTGATGTGAATTTTTTATCTCTTAGAAAACATTAAAAATGTATCTGCTCCAGTATTAAAAAAAGAGGAACATGCTTAGGAACACTAAAAAATTGATAGCAGGGACTTGGATTGCCTATCTTGAAAAATAAATTACAAGATAACTGCAGAATTGCTTATAAAGTGAAATGCAAGGCCATTCCCCACCCCCACCCCTACACACCCCGCTCATGTCCTATATTTAGTTGTTACTAAATATGGGAGGAGAAGGACAGAAAGAGAAAGAACAAGATCAACAAGGCCTTGGAGTGTCTCCACTTTACTTTTTAAAAAGTGCCCTAGCTTCTGTGCCTCCAATATCAGCCTATAGTCATCTACGTGAAGGTGTATTCTGAAAAGTGTATATTCATTTATAAAAGGAAGAACTTAATGAGGAAGCTAGGATTTGAAAAAAAGTTAAAAGTATTTGCAAGGGTAGGATAGATGAGATGGATGTTCACTTTTGTTCAATAAAGTTATGTTAGTATTTGAAGCAACTCAGGGTGTCTGAGCAGTTCTTCACAAGCAATGGTATATGGCCTGGTATTGATCAATTTGACCGATCAATGATCTGATTCTCAGAGTAAGACTAATCTGACAGGCTTCCTCCAGCACAAATGTTTGTAGCTCCTTGGCATGCCCAATAGTTCATTTCTAGGCAAAGAATTTCAAAGAAATACATCCTTAAGATAAATAGCATTTTAGGTTGAGACACCATTTATTAGGGAGGCATCCATTTAATAGTCATCATTACACATGTTTTGTACAATGAAAAAGCACAACCCAGGAACTAACATGTCTCAACAGGCATGCATGGTCTTAGGATCATGTGTGCAAGAAACATTTTTATTGATTTCTTCCAATAGGTAGGCATGCTTCTAATATTATTGTTATGTCATAGCAGGTTGTAGCTTTGCCTATCAATACACAAAAAGACTTTTTAAAAAACATGTACAGTATCTTATCATTCTTTTTCAAATTCAGCACAATTGATGACAGGAATGCAAGGTATTAATCCATTTACCTGTTGAAAAGTGACAAAAAAATCCTACTGATTCTGCTGTTTGGTGTTCCAAGACATCAAAATTAAAATACACATCACAAATGTACCCCATTTTCCATTGTTCTGTCACACACTGTGATATAGAGTCCAGACCTCTGCATCTTGACTCCGTGTGCTTAAGGCTCCAAGCTAAGAAAACTGGAATAGAAGATAGGGCAATGAAGATCACGGATGGGGGCGTGCAGAGAGAAGCAGCCTTGATTATCAAGCACCACCCTATTAAACAAAAGAAAGAGACTTCAGTGTGAAACATGCCTAAGGGCTCTATCGCACATCCTTAAAAATCCAGATCAAATTTCAAGATAAACCATGTCCAAAAATCTTGTCCCCCCGGCCACCGGGCTTTAAAAAAAAAAAAAAAAAAGAAAACACAGTAACGCCCCTTTACTGAGTTTTCCAACACCTACCGGAGAAGCTGGGAATTCTTTGCCTCTGTTTAAAAGCTCATTTTTTAGAGCCAGAAGTTGTCGGAGCGTGTAGATGATCGGGTTTTGTTTTGTTTTGTTTTTCTTTTCCTTTTCTTCTTCTTCTTTTGTTTTTTGTTTTATTGTTTTTCATAGCGCTGACCAGCTGTTCCTGAGGCTGGTCTGTGCTGTTTTGGGGGGGGTTGTTTGTTTGTTTTGTTTTTATCCCCCCCAAGTGCTGTTCAGCTGGTCCTCTGGCTGGTCGGGTGCTTTTTATTTTTATTTTTTATTTTTATTCCCTCCACCCAGCGCCAGTCAGCTGGCTTCTGGCACTTTTTAAAATGTCTTTTGATTTTTATTTCCCCCTCCCCACACTGTTCAGCTTGTCTTTCGGCTGGTCGGGTGCTTTTTAAATTTTTTAATTTTTATTTTTATTTCCCCACCACCACCAGCACTGCTCAGCTAGCCGGTTTTTTTTTACTAACTTGTCCGTGGGAACAGATCCCACATCTTCCATCATGTGACCAAGGAAGAGGAAAACCTGGACTTTCAGATTTACCAGATCTTCCCCCAGGAGGTGAGATAGCAGCCTTAGAGGGTATCTGTTCTTTGTCCCATGCACTGGTCTCCTGGAATGTACTTTTGCTTCCACCTAACATGTATCCTCGATAGCACCCTTTGTGTGTGTTGTGTCATTACAGTGGTGACCGACTGTTCGTGACCCCATGTCCATGGAGTTTTCTTGGCAGGAATATATGCTCCTAAATGGATATCACTAATCCCAGCAAGGAAAAGTAAGAGACTACTCTTGGAAACACTGGGATAAAGGCAAAGTCCATGGTGATGCTGGTACAGTATCTAAAATCTTCCAATGACAAGGACCACCCCAAAAGTGTGGCATGGTGCAATATGTCTATGTATTCTAATATTGATATACTGTACTTGCTACTTTGAATATATATACTATAGATAGATAGATAGATAGATAGATAGATAGATAGATAGATAGATAGATAGATAGATAGATAGATAGATAGATAGATAGATAGATATTGTGTGTGTATACTGTTATAATTAAAATTATTAAATTATTGCAAATCAAGTTTATTGCAAAAATTTACAGACTTTCCGCTGTTCGCAATGAAGAAATCCAACAAAAGCAATTGGGTCCCTTCGGAGGGAAAGGCGGCATAGAAATAAAGTTTATTATTATTTATTATTATAAATGGCTCAACACAATGAATGCTTCAAGTGGTTTCCCCAAATTCAACTGAAAATGCAAATTTTAATAAATCCTGCAGCTTCAATATTATTCAACCCCCTGAAAAGAATCTGTCACAACAGAACAAATATGCAAAACAGTCATTGTCTCAAGCACACTTGATGCAACTAATCAAGGGTTTCATTCGTTGCATCAGGTGGCAACAGGCACAGAGGTTTCCAACTGAATAGTTAGGCATCTACTAAATGCAGAAAGTTTCCTTGTCAGAACTCCAACACTTACACTACAACTCACCCAAAAGCACAAGACAAGTCTGCTCCAAAAGGCCAAAATTGTAAAACTAAGCCACAGAAGTTTTTGGATTCTGTGATTTAAAGAAATAGTTTAAACAATATAGTGATTAAACAAAATAGAACTTTTCAGTCTGATGGATCAGGGGTATGTCTGGAAGATGAACAATGAAGCATACACTGAAAAGAATTCTCTTCCTACAGTTAAGCATTGTGGTAGCTTGATGATGCTCTGGGACTGTTTTGCATTCTCTGATACTGGAAGCCTGCAGTGCGCAGAAGGCAAAGTGAATTCATTGAAGTATCAGGAAATCCTAGGAGAAAACATCATGCCATCTGTGAGGAAGCTAGACCCATTAAGATGGTCCACCCCCACAGGCTATTGGATCCTGTTGGTTTCCAGGAAACCATGGGGGGGGGGAACAGCTGATTTTGTTGGTGGTCCTGTTGATGCTCTGGTGGATAGCTGGCAAGCTGCTGCCAGCAGGATAGCTGACAGGATTGCTCCTAAACGCCCCCTTCCCCACTGAGTTCACCCTGCTCCATGGTATGTATAGTCAACATTTCCAGGTGATGAAGTGGGTAAGGAGGAGAGAGCATTTGGAGGCAGGACCTGATAGAGAATAACTTAAAAGGTGCAAAGATCCCATCTAGAATTTACCAAGCCAAAGTTAAGGCCGCTAGAAGATCACATTACACTGTAGGAATCAGGCTGAACTTTTCCTTATTGTAAGCAATCTATCTAGCCTCGTGGCGCAGTGGTTAAATGCCTGTCCTGCAGGTAAAACTGTGCTCATGACCTGGGTTCAATCCCTGGTAGCAGGCTCAAGGTTCACTCAGCCTTCCATCCTTCCGAGGTCGGTAAAATGAGTACCCAGCTTGCTGGGGGGGGGGGCAATGTGTAGCCTGCACATTGTATTTAAATCTGTAAACAGCCCAGAGACTACTTGTAGTGGTATGGGGCAGTATATAAGCAGAACACTTTGCTTTTGCTTTTGGTGATAGTCGCAGTAATTAGCCTCCAATTAGCATATCCTGTGACCAATTTTAAAATCCAAAGTGGAGGCCATCCGCCAGGACATAGACCACCACCCTTCAGCAATGGTACCCTTCGAGACCTCCTCTGCATTGTCTTGCCCAATGTTGTAAACACACTTTCAACCAGTGACGTCTTCCAAGGTGGACAGGGCCCTTGGCTGATGTCATGCCACCACCTACTCTGGTTGCTGACTGGGATTAGAAAATATGATCATATATCCCCAGCACTGGCTGCCCTGCACTGGCTTTTGGTTTGGTTCCGCATCAACTTCAGGGTTTTAATTATGACATAGAAAGCCCTAAATGGTTTAGGACCTCGCTACCTGCCAGAACGCCTTCTCCTGATGAAAGCTGCCCATAATAGCCAATCTTCCCAGGGTAGATGTTTGAGGCAATTAACACTGTAAGAGGCCCAAAAAGAAAAGAAAATAAGAAATAGGGCCTTTTCTGCCATTGCCCCTCGCCTATGGAATAATCTTCCACTGGATATCTGCCTGGCCCCCTCTTTGGCTGTTTTTTTTTTAACTATTGCAAACCATGTTTTTAAGTAGTCATTTCCTCAAATTTAACATAAATCCAGTGTCCACCCACTAAAGCATGTTTTTAACTGATTTGCCTGCCAATAATATTACAGTTTTATGGAATTTGTGTCATTTCATGTTGTTTAATTTTGTTTTATTACATTTACTGTCTTTTATGTTGATTTTATTTTATTGAATCAGTTATATGTTTAGGTTTGTTTTTGCATTGCATTGCATTGATTGTTGTTAACTGCCCAGAGTGGCCTCGCTGCCAGATGGGCAGTATATAAATCCAATAAATAAATAAATAAATAAATAAATAAATAAATAAATAAATAAATAAATAAATAAATAAATAAAATAAGCTGAAGCGTAGGTATCTTGGACCTTCCAACAGCACAGTGATCCTAAGCATACCTCAAGTTCCCCCAAGGTTTGGTTGCAGAAGACGTCATGGAAGATTCTACATGGGGCCATCATAGTCACCTGGTATGAACCCCATAGAAAATCTCTGGTGGGATTTGAAGAAGGCGGTTGCAGCATGCAAACCCAAGAAGAATATTACTGAACGAGAGAGGCCATGGTGGGCCATGGCATGCAAACCCAAGAAGAATATTACTGAACGAGAGAGGCCATGGTGGGATTTGAAGAAGGCGGTTGCAGCATGCAAACCCAAGAAGAATATTACTGAACGAGAGAGGCCATTGCTCATGAGCAGCGAGCTAGGGTTACTCAGGAACACTGCCAGAAGCTGGTGTGTGGCTGTGCATCTCTCATCTGCGGCAGATCCTAACATCAAAAGGGTGCTCCACTAAGTACTAAAGATGCTTACCATGAAGCGGTTGAATAACTGAGGTTACAGTATTCATTAAAAGTTGCATTTTCAGTTGAACGTGGGGAAGCTACTTGAAATATTTGTTGTGTTGAATTATTTCAATTGCTTTTGTTTGATTTATCATTGCAAAGAGCTGAAAGTTTGTAATTTTTTTACAATAAACCTGATTTGCAATAGAGATTGAATAATTCTGATTCCAACTGTATATGTGAGACATTAAGAACTGATTTATATACTGGTTTTAAACTTATGTTTTCAAATTCTAATTATTTCACCTTGCTTTTCATTCTCAGATTTTTTTCTCAGCAGTGCTGTGAAAATGCACCATGGCAAAGATACAATGCAGATACATTTTTGCTTGTTCCATTTAAGCAGTTTGTTCCATGTCACAAAAATTCTGGTCTCTTTCCAGTCAATTTCACTGCTGTATTCTGATCAGGATACAGCATTATCTAGAACAACATTCCCTGCCAGCTTCGCTGCCCATCATTCTGACAAAAGTGCCCTAAGTCCATTTTACCCGGCAGCAAACAACACTGCATTCCAATAGTGATCCCCTATTCCAATATCTTCCTAAATGAGGAGGAGGGATTGCAAAGTCCTTTGTCAATTTATAAAGGAGAAACAGTGTGGTGTAAGATGACCCAGCTCCAAGCACTGCTGCTAATCTACTGTGGATCTAAGAGGCCAACTATATGAGTTGTCACTTCTCTGTCTTATGAATTCTGTAGGAAGCTCATCAATTAACAGTCACTGAAGTCATGCTCTATCCCCCAAATAAGATCACACTTCATGAATGACAAATTACATCCAAAACACTTCTTCAGCAGTGGCATAACAGCCTCTTTGTGGGTCACTTTGGAAAGAGTCAGTTATTTTCAATAATGGTTTGTTTATTTTGGTAGCAATAGGTTAGACAAGATATTTAGTTCTGTATTGTTGGGGGGCACGACCACCACAAATTCTTTAGGCACGCTCATCAAAAACCATTGGCCATAATGGTTTCCTAAATTACAGTAGGGCCCTCATATCCACTGATTCAGTTATCCACGGTTGGCAGAGGAAAAAAATTAAATAATTCTGCAGCCACAAAGCAAGCTGTAAATCAAACTGTTGTCACAAACAGCAGCTGTAAAGCAAGCTATTGTCACAAACAGCATCTGTAAAGCAAGCTACTGTCACAAACAGTGGCCATAAAGCAAGCTACTGTATCAAACCAGCAGTCATAAAGCAAGCTACTGTCAGGAAACAGCAGTTTGGGGTGGGTGGGCAGGTGTTCTCTCTTATCCACAGTTTTCATTATCCACGGGAAGGCCTGAAACCAATCCCCAGCGGAAACTGGGGTCCTACTTGTACACAATTTGTTCTAAATCCTTTTGAGGCTATTGGTTCCATTTTTTTGTTTCCATTTTAATATCAGGTACCTAGACTTGCATGTAAACTGGTTTAGTGGTGCCTACTTACTTCCTCATTAGTGTAATGCAGTATTCTGGACAATAATAAAGTTTATTGAGAAAATAATAAATATAACAATATCTGAGGATGGTATGTGTTGCCTTTAACATATAATAGATTTAATCAACCTCCCCCCTTATAAAGAAATTTTAAGGGAGTAAACTTACCTCGGTTTGCTCACTTAAAATTCTCTTCTGGAGCCTATTTAACTAATGCATACATCCTTCTGTTTTTCAAATTCAACTATACATATCTATAAACTATTTTATAACATGTTCAACCTTACTACTATATAATATCATGAAATGCAATAATTCTTTCTATAACATTACATTTTGAATAGACTATACTCTTATAACATTGGTTAACATCATAACTTCAAATACCTGTAAAGACCTTATCGATCATCCTAGAATCAATCTATGTTAAGATGCATAAATACATATATTTGGTTTACATTTTAAGCTACTTTACTTACCAATATACATACAATTTTCCCTTAACTTACATTCTAAAATCACATAAACATTTTCACTTATAGTAAGCTCTAATTTTACATTACCTTGCATTTTTAAAAACAACTTTCTCTTGCATCAGCAATAAAATAACAATATTACATTATTATTATTTAACCATGGTCCATGTAATAAATGTCTCCCGCTTCTTGCTGCAATGGCTGGACGATGATACGCCTAAATTCAAAGTCCAGTTCAAAATAAATTGATTCCATTTTTCCTTGGGTTCTTGGAATGTGCATCTCAACTCTTTGACACCACTCCTGGTACAGTTCATTAGAGTCCCCTCAAATGCAGCTTGATATTCAAGCAACCACTGTATGACATACAGGTGCTTCATTTTTGTCAGTCCAGTCAGTGGTGTTGCAATGGTACTCAAATGTGGACTAACCCTCCTGTGATATACCACAAGTCCCAAAAAAGATCTCACCTTTTTTGTTGGTCTGTCTTGGCCACAAGTCGATCGCGTCGATCTTCCTCTGCAGGAAGTTGATAACGCCTCGTCCCACGATGTGTCCCAGGTAGTTGATTTTTGGATTTCCTAGTCGCCACTTGGATGCTCCCTTCGTCTTCTTGGCCTCTTGGATCCGCTGAAGCACGATGTTCACAGGCTGCAGTTGTTTTTCCCAGGTGTCTTTTGCAAACACCAAATCAGGTCTGTCATTAGCATCCTTCACTTCCAAGTAGGGTTTCTGCTTTACACGGTTTTCTATTTGCTTTTCAGCTTCCTGCAACTTTCTAAATTCATCAGCAATCTTATTCCCTTCTTGTATCATTTGTTCCTTGCTCAGTGACACTTTGTTCCAGTCCAGACGAAGTTGCTCATTATTTAATATCTCTTTTTGAAGCTCTGCTTTCATTGATGTAAGTTGCTGTAAGCAATCTTCTTTACTTTCTGATGCACCAGACAATTGCATTTCCAAATTACATATTTCCTTTTCTTTAATGTTTTCCACTGCAGTAATTACTTCTAGTTCTGCTGATTTCTTCTGGAGTTCAAAAACAAATGTATCAGATTCATTCCTCCTTTCCTCCAGTCTCTTTTCCTTCATCTCTAAATGTGCTTTTAAAGGTGAAATTTCATTTTGGAGTTCACCAATAACTGATGCCTGCAGAATTTTAGCTTCTTTCCGCTCTTCTGCTGTTGCTTCATTTTGTTCTTTTCCAAGCTGTGCTAATTTGTCTTCTTTTAATATAAAATATTTTTCCAGTCTGGAGTTCTCTGCTGGTACACGAAGTTCTTCAAAGGCTTGTATCCTTCTCTATTATGAAATTTTCAGGGTGTTTGGGATTAAAGGAGTGTGTATTTGTTTCCATTAAGTCAAAACATCCCTTCAAACTGTCCTCTTGCCTTTGTTCTAGTCTAACGTCTGCTGCTGGCCCTTTTATGTTGGCTAAGTTGTCTTTTCCTACCATTTCAGACTGCTGAGATTCCCTCTCAAGTTCTCCTACTGACATTTGATTTATAACTGTTGTTTTCACTGTTTGGTTCAGCTGGGTGTGTCTGAGCTCGTGTTACTCCAAAAGCACTTTGCACATGCTCTAAGACATCAATTCCAATTAAACCTGCTCTTGGGATTTGATCTGAAACTCCAATTCTATGACTGGAGTTCAAACCATATGAGTTATTGCAGTCACCATTTGTAATGTCTGAAGAGACAACTGTTGTGGAGCAAGGGCTTGCTGTCAATTTTGAGGAGGTAGCTAGACTTCTGTTGATTGCACTGCCCAATTTTGTCACAGGAGACTGTCTGGGCCAAGTACCATCTTCATTCTTTACCTCTATTACCACCACCTGTCTCTGGTAGAGCCCTGCATCTTGTATAGTGCTGTCAAGTTTGCTTAACTGCTCATAAATACTGGTATTACTCATATATCTGAGCCACAGCCTAATTTCCTTCCCATCAGGAATATTAAACAGCTTCTGCATCTCTTTTCCAATAGTATCAATGGTATCCGCTTTGCTGAAATAACAGCTTACAAGATTATTAGGATCACTGTTTTGGCAGAGCTTCAGTTCCAAACGATATACATCCACTTTACAATATTTCACAAATAGACCATATTCTACAACTTTTCTCACAATTGGCTTCTGCCCCTCTACACACCCATACCAATTTACTAATTTTTTCCATGCTTCAGTAGGAACTAAAACATAATCCAATTTATCAATAAGGTGCTCTTTCAACATCTGAGTCTCTGAATCTGCAAAAAGCCCCGAGTTGTCAATTGGCCCTGGGAAGAGGTTAGGCTCTCCCACGTTATACTGGTCCCAGCTGTCAAAGCCCACATATTTCTTCCACTGTTTGAGCCACTGGTTGTTAATCAAATACCAAAACTCCCCCGGCCGCAACAGGCGTCCCCAACAGCAGCTTAAGTTCAGACCCCTCACTGTGGGCCATTTTAAAAAGGTTTTCTCTGTATTTCTCTGGCACTTTAGTGACTGACCTAAATTTTCTCCTCAGTTGTTCTGTTGAAATGCCAATTCTAGTAAACACTAACTCTTTAAAATGGGTATAGTCTCGGGCATGTTCACTATCTATTTCTTCCAATATTCCATATAATAATGGCCTAAAATAGGACAATTTTTTCTGATTCTGACACGTGTAAATCCTCACATGTCCTCTCAAAAGAAACTAAGAAAGCTTCAATGTTATCTTCTTTCTTGTAGCTAGGGAACCTTTTCAAATCTATTTTCTTCGGAGTTTCATTCAAATTATTGTTATTATTATTGGCATTTTCCTGACTACCTAACTCACATTTTCGCATCTCTAATTGATATGCCATCCGCTCTCATTCCATCTCTCTTTCTCTCTCTTTTTGTCTTTCTTCTCTGGCCATTCTTTCTTTCTCCATCTCTCTTCCTCCTTCTCATTTTGTTCTAGCTTTAATTGTTGTAATTTATATTCCTGTTCCAACCGCCATCTCTCAAGACTTTGGTCCTTATTCGGTTCTGCTTCTCTGGGTGAAATTGGTGTTTCCTCAGACACAATGGCTACAGCCCCCTCAGCTGCCATTCCCCTCTTTCCTTTCTTAGATTTTGCTTTTGGAACTGACATGAAATCAAAATCTTTTTATTTGTTTATTTGTTATATGTGGTGTGTATATTTCTTTATTAAGAAAAGGAAGGTTGTGTGCCACAGCAATTTCAATGGCAACTGAAAATTTTTTACCTCAGCTCTCTGGCAGTTTCTGACTCCTGTTAAGCTACTGTTGCCAAGGGCAAGATTGGCACAGTGCCCAGACTTCAAAATCTTTCTTTAAATAATATCTCAGTGTTTAAAATACACAGATTTAAATATATTTCTTTGGCTTTTAACCTATAACTTTTCTCTGGCTCCCCCAATCTCATATAAGGGATTCCAGTCAGGCACTCCTAGAGATGGGCACGACCAGGAAAAATGACGTTTCGAGTTGTCGTGTGTCGGAGCCGGCCCATTTCGGCTCGTTTCCGTTTGTCGCAAAAAATTTCAAAAATTTGTCATTTTGTTTGTCGTCTGTCGTTAGTACTGGTTTAGGGGGGGCAGGGTAGCGGGCTCCTGGAGGCACCTCTCTGGGGTGGGTGCCTCCTCTGGCCCTCTATGAAGGGAAGGCAAAGGCATTTAGCAGGCTCCTGGAGGCACCTCTCTGGGGTGGATGCCTCCTCTGGCCCCCTACAAAGGGAAAAGGAAGGGTACATGACCGTGTAGCCATTGCGTACCAAGTGGCACTGGCAGAGGCACCTCTCTTTTGGGTGCCTCTAGCTCACTAAGAAGGACAGCATACTGGTGTACAGAGTTTTTTGGAACTTTGGACTGGTGAGCGAGGTGAGAGAAGAATGCCTCTGCTGGGCGCCCTCTGGCTCACTAAGAAGGGAAATGTACTTGCGTGTAGTGCAATGCAAGTACAAATCTGGCTTAGGGTTGGGGTTAGGGCAAGGGCTAGGCTTAGGGTTATTACGGGTAAGGTTAGGGTGAGTTAGTGGGCTGCACCTCTGGGTGCCTCTGACCCACTAAGAAGGACAGTGTACTGGCATATGGGTTAGGGTTAGGGTTAGGGTTAGGGTTAGGGCTAGGGTTATAGTGGGCTTTTTATGCCCGACTGGCACATCCCAGAAGTCTCAGTCAAAACCTGGCCAAGTGGCCATGCGATTGGTGGAATGGCTCCAAAAATTTGCATGGTCCCATCCCATGGCCAGCCCATCATTGCACAGGTGTAAAAAAATAAAAATAAAAATAAAAATAAAATAAAATAAATGGGATTGGAGACAGACGTTTATTGCAAGAATAACCCACTGCTGCTACTGTAAAACTTCAGGCAGTTAAAATACCTCATTTTTGCATGTTTCTGTGTGGTGCTTTGGTGGGTTTTTGGACCACGATTTCAAAAAAAATATTGCGGTCGCCGTTTTGGATCCCCACCACCACATGGCATGGCGAGATGACGAGGATGCCCCCCACCAGAGCAGCCCAGGACAGGACAGGGGGGAGGCCGGGGACCCCCACCAGAAACCACCCCTCTGGTAGGTGCCTTCACTCAGGCAGGCATATTTTCGCCTGCTTTTTTGGCCGGGAATCGGGGTTTTTTTTAAACTTTTTTTCTGTGCCGCTTGGCATCGCGCGATCGCCGCGATGCCATTAACGACGACGACAAATCAGACCCAATTTTTCTTTTATCGGTTCGAGTTTGAGTTCTGACGGCTTAATTGTCGTTACCGTTTCTGTTGCATAACGGAAACGAGGAACGGAAACGGAAACGAGAATTTTGCCAAGTCGTGCCCATGTCTAGTCCCTACAGACTCTCAGACCTTTTACTTTGGAGATTTCTTTCTGTTAACACCCAGGGTGATATTTCCAGAACTTTACCAAAGCCACCCTAAATTCCAGGGCAAACGCTTTGGGTCTTTCGCCCCCAAAGGAAATTTGTCTCAGCACCTTTTAATTTTCAGGCTGCTGGCCATGACTCTCAGACAGTTTCCCCAAACAAACCACTGCAGATTTCAGTCTATCCTTTCAGATTTTCTCTTCTAAGTGTCCTATAATTTGTCAAGCCAGACTCCTTTTCCTTTTGGAGTCCTGGCCTCTAGACACTAACAGGCCCACCAAAGAAAATCAGATAGCACTACAGGGTTTTAAGTCTGAATTCCTTTCTCACACACAGGGCTTCCAAGAAACTGAAATTAGCTTCACCTAATTCTCAGTCCTAACCCCTTTCCAGAGGAACTTCCACAGACTACCAACAACACTTGAGGGCTAACTTTTACTAAAGGCTTCTTTTTAAGCTTCCAGTTTCAATTTCTACACAGGGTAGAGGCTAAATATTTTGAGCTGGTGACTTTTTCCCTCAGGCAAACTGGATATATTCGAAATCCGACCGCTGCCCACCAAATTGTGACGTCACCCCTTTCACAGACTAGGTTTTCAAAGGCACAACTGGGTTTATTTCGACATCCCACTGCTGTGCCACCAAATTGTGACACCACCTTCCTTTACACGTGTAATTGTGATGGAAATGGTAATGCTGCCACCTTTTATTCACTTCGTAATGCTGCCACCTTTTAAAATCGTCGCCTCATGAATTGGGACAGACTCAGATGTATAATATAAAAATAATAACAAAGTTTATTGAGAAATAATAAATATAACAATATCTGAGGATGGTATATGTTGCCTTTAACATATAATAGATTTAATCAACTCTTCCAGCCCCCCTGTCTTTAATAACTAGTAAACAGTATAGCCCTCACTGCCTGACAGAACTCTAACAGAGCAGTGCTCTCTCCCAGCACTCACTCTCAAAACCTCAACTTAACTCAACTGCCTCAACTGCCTAGGCTCCACCCTTTTTATATCATACCCTCCCCCACCCTCCTGCTGGGATTGGCTGATGATCTGCATATGCATTACTCCTGTTTCCAGGGTTTTGTCACAGCATGGTCGGGACGAACTTCCTTTGTTCCGCAATGGACGTGCAGTTTGATTTCTTTGCACCGATCCCCAGTGGGACCATGAACAGCTATGAGATGGACGTGAACTATCAGCCTTAGCCATTGTTTTTTTTTAAATACTTTTTAGTTTTGAAAATATAACATAACACTATAAACTTGGAGGACAAGAAGGCCTGGCGAGCTCTGGTCCATGGCGTCACGAAGAGGCAGATATGACTGAACGACTGAACAACAAATAAACTTAAATTACATTAAAGGAAAAAAGTGTTTAAAGAAACAAAAAAAACCCAACAAAGGTCAACACAGTACAATATCATATGATACCTTCATTATAAATTGCCTTATATATTTACAATGATTCAATAAAGGGCTTCCATATATCTATATAGATATCCTCTCATAGTTGCTTTCAATATGATATTTGTTCAAATGAGGCTAGTTGGCGCAGATCTTCTGACTATTGTGTGAAGGGTGGAGGATGGTTATCCTTGCAGACCTTGAATATAAGTCTTTGTGCACCCATAAGAGCTCTCAAAATCCAGTTTCGTTGATCCTTAGTTATACCCCATACAGTGGGAATATAATTTAAGATAACATGAATATCCTGAAATAACAGAATTTTCCCCAAAACTTCATTAACATAAGTACTTTCATCTGCAATAGGTATATTACTGGGCATTTCCAAAGCATATGTATTAAGGATGCATTAACAGTAGTACCCCGATTTATGAAATTAATCTGTTCTGAGCGTATGCTCATAAGTCAGGAAGCAGTTTTCCATAGGAATGCATTGAAAATTAATTAATGCATTCTGGAGCCTCAGAAAAACACACTGACACCCTTTTTGTGCAAAAATCTTTATAAAGAGCACTTTAAACACATGCACACTGCACAGCAACATTACCTTTCGAGAACAAAACATGCTACACAACAGTTCAGTGCAGTTCAAAGCCAGGTAGGCATACTGACATTTTCAAACCCCACTCAACACAGGATTTGGAGCTGATGCAGGTCAATTTTCAGTGCAGTTTTGAAGGTATCAAGGCACACTGAACACCAGCATCCTCTGCCCACTTTTTCAAACCCCACACAACACAGGTTTTGGACCTGAAGCTCTGAAAAGGAACACACCTCAACTGGAGGCAACAATTTTAAGCATCACACATTGCAGTTTTGGAACAGGAAAAGCAACACGTGTAGAAAATGTGAACAATAACAATAACAACAAAGTTTATGAAGTTAAAAACATCATTTCTTGGAAGAGGAGGCAGAGGATGCCAACTGGGAAAAAGAGCAAGGCTGATCCTCCTGCATACCTTGCTTGACAAAGAACTTGTCAAGGGTCTGCTGCCTCTGTCTCTTACAGAGCATTGTTCACCAATAGGCTATGATCTCATTGTCGAACTGACCCCCAGGTTCCAGGACTCTAGCTTGCTTCTCATGGTTTTTGTTCAACAAGGTCTGCAGCTGTCCTCATAGTTGGCAAGCCCTCCTCAAAACTGTAGCAGGCACCTGCCTTGATTCATCCTCCTGCTCCTCCTGCTGTGAACCTTGCTGCTGCTCCTGCTGCAGGGCCAACGGGTCCTCGGTGGACAGGTCTATGTTGCCAATCTCCACCAGTTCTGTTATATCCTCTTTTGAAACCTCCAGGCCCATGATATTCCCCAGGGAGACGATTCTCCACTACAGCTGACTCCCATGTGCTGTCCACTGGAGAAACCACATAGTCTGGCCACAAGTTCCTCCAGAAGGCATTTAGGCTGACACCTTCCCATGCAATTCTTATGAGCTGCAGGCAGCCCACAATGTCAAACTGGTGTTTCCAGTAGTCAGCCAGGGTGATGCCAGAACCATCTGTCATGTCCAGGCATCTCTGGAACATCTCCTTCATGTAGAGCTTCTTGAAATTCAAAATCAGCTGCTGGTCCATGGGCTGGATGAGTGGTGTGGTGTTGGGTGGACGGAAGATCCTTCCTGATGAACTGGAACTCCTCCAGCAAGTCATCTTCCAGGCCAGGAGGATGTGCATCACAATTGAAGACCTGCTCTGGGAGGTAGCCCTCTGAAATCACGATCTCCAGAAACTCGGGGGCAAAATTTTCAGCTGCCTGCAGATCCGAACTCGCTGCCTTTCCCTGCCGTAGCACACTGTGGATGCAGCATCTCTGCCGGAATCTGTTGAACCAGCCGTGGCTTGCCTTGAACTCTTCCTGGGAAGCTGCTGGCTGCTGGGAGGTCAGGTCAGCATGCAAGGCTCTGGCCTTGGCACAGATGACTGCCTGAGTCACAGTGTCACCTGCTCGCACCTTCTCCCGGATCCACAGCAGCAGCAAGTTCTCCACCTGGTCCATCACAGCCAGCCAGTTCTTGATGATGTTAGTGACCCCCTTGGCTGTGTCACGACCCATGATCCTCTCCTTGTCCTCAAGTATGGTGGCAATGGTTGAGGTATTCCTCGCATACTCTCTGGCAAGGTCTACTAGTCGCACGCCTGCATCATGCTTGCAAATGATTTCCCTCTTGTCCTCCAAGAGGATCAGCTTCCTCTTCCGCTTCCCAGCCTCTGCTGCCTTTTTGGGTGCCATGACACCAAAAACACTAGGATAATAAAAACAACAAAACCATGAGGATACTTAAATTCACACATGGTCAGAAACCCTAACCCTAACCCCAACCTTATCCCCCCCCCAAAAAAAAAATTGAACATGCATGAATGTTTTGGAAAGCATTTGCAAAGACCCCAGAAATCCAAACAACATCAATTGAAAGCAAAGCTTAAACATAGAATGCCCCCCCACATCCCAGGCACACATTTTAATAAAAGACCTTGAAATACGAATTGCAAAAAATAAAGAAACACAGAATCCCCCATAAGACCAGCAGTTGAAACCAAATCTTAAAATGGCTTCCCAAGGACACATAGTTTCTGAAGGACACATGGATAAAAAAGGGGGGGGGAATTGCACAGACCTCAGACATCCAAACAGCATCAATTGAAAGCAAAGTTTAACCATAGAACGCCCCCACCCCACATCCCAGGCACATATTTTAATAAAAGACCTTTAAATAGGAATTGCAAAAAATAAAGAATCACAGAATCCCCCATAAAGACGATCAGTTGAAACCAAATCTTAAAATGGCTTCCAAAGGACACATGGTTTCTGAAGGACACATGGATAAAAAAGAAAATAACATTTGCAAAGACCCCAGAAATCCAAATAAGAATTGCAAAAAAAATAAAAAGAGAATCACAGAATCCACCATAAAGACCAGCAGTTGAAAGCAAAGCTTAACCAGAGGATGCCCCCCAACACATCCCAGGCACACATTTCAAATAAAAGCCTTGAAATAAAAATTGCAACCTCCCCCACCGGCAAACACACACACACACACACACACACACACACACACACACACAAATTACAGTAGAGAACATTATAAGAGAGGAAAAATCAGCATACCTTTCCAGCAGTAGAGAAGTGCAGAAAAAATCACTCCAAAAATCACTCCAAAAAACACTCTAAAAATCTCCAATTTGCTCTTGTAAACCACACCACACCTCCTCACTCCTTGCCGCTAACAACCCACAGAGGTCAGGAAGCATGGCACAGGTGTTTTAAAACCTCCCAATCGCAAAGCGCCATGAGAGGAGGGAAAATTCATAACTTGGGGAAACCCTATATTTTTCCCGTAAGGCAGAGGCATTTAAAACCCTATGGAATCCCACTCGTAAGTTGGGATTTTTGGATGTCGGGCACGTTGTAAGTCGGGGTACCACTGCAGACTATTGCATCTCCAGCATCTATCTGAATTTATCAATTTCTTTCTAAACACTCGTTGTGGGGTCCAGTAAATTCTAAATATTATTTTTTGTTTGATTAGTCTCAATTTCAAATCCAAGGAAACATCTTTTATAGAGTCCAATAAACAATTTTCTATTGCTTAAATTGTATTTTATTTTCTAATTCCCTGTTCCATATGCCTTTAAGTTCTTGGATATCTGATTTATAAAAAAATCTATTAAGTATTTATAAACTATAGATTCCTTCTCAGTCGATCCAATAATTGTCTCTAAAAGTCCTGGTGGTTCTGAGGCACTCATGTGGTGATAGCATCTAGCCTGGATGCCTTCAAAAGGGGATTGGACAGATTCCTGGAGGAGAAGTCCATCACAGGTTACAAACCATGATGGAGATGTGTAATCTCCAGGCTTAAAACCGGGCTACTTCAAGGACCAGATGCACGGGAGTGGTATCAGGAGACAGATATCTAGTCCTGGATACATTTGGTGAAGCCACTGTGAGATACAGGAAGCTGGACTAGATGGACCTTTGGCCTGATCCAGCATGGCTCTTCTGATGTTCTTATGTTCTTATGAAACCAAAAGGCATTGGAGCTGGAGGTATTGCCATTGTGTAGTTGCAGATAGGTTATATTTAGAATGTAAAATGGCAAAATATAGAAATTCATCATCTGTACCTATTAGCTGATCTAAGGTAAATATACCACATTCTGCCCACTCTTTCTACATAAAAGGCTTTTCCTCAATTCTTAGTATTGGATTTCCCCATATAGTTGTCCTTGCACGGGCATATGGATCAAATTGTAATTGGTGGGCTAATATTTTCCATGTTTCCTTAGGAGTTAAAATAGAAGGAGGTATGATTCCTTGCTCAAGATGTATTTAGAATTTGGAGCGAACCATCCACACAGGGGTGTTAAATAAGCCATTTTGAGAATCAACCAAGTTGGAGTATTTTGTGTGATGAAGATTTGCTAGCGGTTTACCTTAGCTAAAAGATATGCTTTGAGATAGGCACCAATATCTGGGAGATTAAGACCACCCTCTGATATTGGCAATTGCATTTTTAATTGAGATACAAGGTGGAGAATTGTTCCAAATAAACTTTTGAAATAGTGTATTAATATTTCAAAAATAAACTTGAGAAATATACAATGGGATAGCACATAACACATATATAATACAAGGCAATATATTCATCTTTAATATATTAACCTTACCCCAAATACTAAATTTAAATAATGCCCATCTTTCTAAGTCATTAGAGATATCAGTGATCAACTTATCTAAGTCCAATTTAATCATCTAAGAAATATGCCTTGGGATTAAAATACCTAAATAAGCTAATACCTCTGGACAGCGAAATAACTGTCATTTATTATGCAATATCAATTCTTTATAATCACCTACTGGCATTCACTCAGATTATAACCAATTAATTGTATATCCTGAAATTCTACCAAAAAAGCTTAATTATTCTCATTAATTCTGGTATAGATGTTTCTGGTTTATTAATACATAATAATAAATCATCTGCATCTAAAGCTAATTTAAATTCTACTTGCTTATGGACAAAACCACGCGTCATTGTATTTTGTCTAATAGCACATGCTAATGGTTCCAAACATAGATCAAGTAGCAATGGAGACAGAGGGCTGCCTTATCTTGTACCCCTTTGCAAATTAAAGGAGTCAGAAAGAAGTCCATTTACCCTAACTTGTGACTTAGGGCAATTTTGACCCATTTTATGAATTCTTGTGGGAACCTGAACTGTTCTAAAATTACTAATATAAATTGTCTAGATATTCTATCAAATGCTTTTTCTGCATCCAATGAAACAAGTGTAGCTGGATCTGATCTTTTCCTATTAAGGCCTACCATATTTGTTACTATTCGCAAATGATTTGCTCCATGTCTGCAATTGTTTAAAAGGTACACGTGGGTTGCATATTACAGAATTGGCCTGCCTGTGACAAAGCAACTCTATGGTCCTCTACATATGAAGTAGAAAATAACTGTACACATTGCTTGTTCCTTCCTCTTTTTTACTGCAACACTGAAAAGGAGATCCTTATTCTCTCCCCCTCACACACAGACATTTCCTCTGATTTTGGATGGTTACCATAAAGTAATTTCCCACCTCCAACATCACAGCTACAAAAAGGTGTCTTCAGAATGTTTTCCTTTTGGTAACTTTTGAGATCTGCACAGCAATTTCAAACAAAGTCTTTGTCAAGCTCAAGAGGTAAAAGGTTGGGAAGCAGCATAAGCATGAAGCTGGGTTCCACTACAAATTGGTACACAAAGATTAACCTTTATTTTGGGGGAGAACAAAAAGGTTCAGGAACCCATTAAAAATGAAATGATGAAACATAAAAACAGCAGTATCGGGCTGCTAAGGACATTTCCACGAAAATAAACATGCAACCCAGTCCTTGAGGGGAATTAAAAGCTGCATCTGAAAGAAGCTTTAACTTAAAGATAAAACTGCTTCAAAGTCTTTTAACTCTGTCAGGCTGTTTGACTAGATGTCTTTCAAGATCCCTTTACCTGTGCAAGTGGGACAGGTTTTAGGGTGCCATCATTTGCGTACCCTATAAAACTAAGCAAATGCTTAGTGATAGATTGCTTACTTTTTCTTTTATTTTTACTTTTTGTCAGTACGTTTATCAATGTATCACTTAGCCGATGCCAACACTTTTGTGTAGCAGTATTCCATTACTGCCTTCTACGGTTTTACATAATTACACATGAATGTATGTGCCACTTTAGCAATATGTCACTTAGAATATTTTAAAGAAAATTTAAGAGGACCCAGAAACAGGAAGGAAATGAATGTATTTCTACCAGATGACATGTATAGTCTATACAGATCCAGGAGTAATAGCAAGATACACACCGTTTGTACTGACAGCCACATGAACAGGCCCAATGGTAGATATATATGACTATACATGCAAATATTTATTTATTATTTATTATTATTATTATATACCACACCAATTTCCCAAGAGGGAACTCTGGGTGGTTCACTTAAATCCACAAGAGATCCACAAGATAATAAAAGTAAATGAGAAGACAATAATAATAAAATAAAGGGGGAAATACCCAACAACAATAAAAATAATAATAATTGGGGAGAGGCATAGGACATATATCGATGGTCTGTGTGAATAGTCTTGTGTTAATGTCATTATGTTTAGAAGAAAGCCCTCCATAATTCTCTCTCACACACACACATATGCACAGACACACAAACAGCAAGAATGAATTGAGATGCTTCTCTCACAGCCTTCCTTAATGACCCCATTCCTCCCAGGTGTGTTACTACATCATCACAAGGGGCTGAGAGACTTTGGTACCAAGAATCTTGAAATGCAGTGGCCATAAAATAAATTCATTTATTTTTCAGATAGTTCCATTGTTTATCCCACTTGCTTGTCTAATTAAATACAAAAGTAGAACAGGTGATACCTTTAGGCTACTAGAAAAATAACAAAAAAGTTGCTAATATTTCAAGGGCAAAGGTATCACCTGTTCTATTTTTGTATTTGTTTTTTGTGTTGTCTATACAGCTCCTCAACTTGTTTTACTTCAAATGTCTAATTAAATCCATTATTGGTGTTAGAATACAAGTCAGTACCTTGACACTCTTATTTCTGATTGATTCTGCAAAGGAATCAGTGTGTGCTGGATCTGTGGTATCCAGCTTAACTTCCATGGCAACAACCAATGATGTCACCAATGCTTTATTGTGATGAATAGACAGCACTGCTTAAAGAAGGGTCGAATTTGGTTTATCTGGTCTTCAAAATATCCTCAGTGCAACTGATCCAAGGAGTGCCCCTGATCCAGTTTCATACAATTGGTTCTTTTCAATAGTGGCCTATTCCAGACTTAGGCAGCCTGAGCTAGTTTCATGAGGGTCCAGAGCCTCTTCCTCTCTCAGCTGAAGACTTTTGACTTTCTCTTGTCTCCAGGCATTCTCTCTCTGCCCACCACACACGCATCTGTTAAAGCAGAACAGCAGGGCCAAACCCTTTATGTCCAAACTCCAGCCTCTCTTGGAATGTTTGGCTTGGACCCCAAGCTTACAAGCTCATAAATATCAAGCAGAGGTGATAGAGATGATTTTTAATATGTTTTATAAGCTGTCATTGTAGATAAAATGACAGTATTTCAGCTACATTATCAATACGGCAGCATGTCCCTTAATTCACCCCTCTCCCCTTCACGTAATTGTAAGCACAAAGCACCACACTGTGTCCCAAGCCTGTGCCTGAAGATAACAGGCCATAAGATTACCGGACAAACACTTATCTTGTGGGAAGGTCAGCAGCAAAAGGGGCCCCCGTGCAAGATAAGCCGGACGTCCGTTGAAATATCGATGCATCGACAGAGCTGTCAAATGCCTTTCTGCGAAGCGGCAGAGAGTTCCGGGAACTGCATGACAGGGGGCGCTGAAGAACAAGATTAATGGTGTCCAGTGTGTGTTTCCCCCGATAATTGATTGTAACAATGTGCTAACTATGTATCTTTTTGAAGTTTTCTTTGTTCTTTGTGGGCGATTTACAGCGCCCAGATGTATCCTTGTTTTTTCCTGATAAAGATGGGGCGTAGAAGAGTGTTTTCTATAAAGACTGTATGATTTCTTTTGGTCAGTGCCCCAGTTTTCCGACTGCAATTCGGCTGGGCGCCTTGCTGCAGCAAATTAAAAGCCTTTTCTCCGTGACTTGAACCTTGGCGTGTTCTTTCAACCCTCGGCTCGGGTAAGGTAACCCAGGGTGAAGCTTTCATCTGGGGGCTTGTCCGGGATTGCCCTCCCCTTTTTGAGCGAGGGGCCAAGCCAAGCATGCCGAACAGCCAGCGGTGGACGAAGAGCTCCAGTGCACACCTTTCCACTTGAAAAGGGGAATTTTTCGTTCAACGTGGTGGCGGAGACGGCATTGCTCGGGGAGAAAACGCTGGCCGGCCGGAGAGGAACCTCTTAAGAGATTTGGTAAGATATGGGACAGGTCCAGTATGGGAAGAGAATTTGTCTCTAAGTTTTCTTAATTTTGGGGTTGAGCCCCTGGTGTGTAAAAGGGTAACAGAACGACGGTTCTGAGGTTTTTGGGGAGGAGAAGGGCAGTGCGTGTCCTAACATCCCGTGTGAAATAAGGAAATTTATTTTGATGTGGACAGCGGGAAGGAGCTCTCAGCTGTCAAAAATAGACTAGCAGAAAAAAGGTTCTTAATAGGTAGGGGGAACCAGACTAGGTGGGGAAGTGGTTTTGAAATGTGGGTGATTTGTGTGGCCACTGACCCAGTGAATGTGTGAATGTCTGGAATGGCTGGGGTGTAGAATTCCCTTTGGCCGAGCGATGTCCGGGCTGCGCAGTTCCTGTTACAGGCGACTGTACAGGTCGTAGCCAGTATCGAATGTTGTGTGTATGAAAATTGTTTAAAGATTTTAGGAGCAGGTCCATTGGCTTTGTGTGGGAGAATATAGGAAAATAGTTTAAATAAAATCACTAAAAATCATGGGGCAAAACTCCAGCAAACCCTCAACTCCATTAGAGTGTTTCCTTTTGAACTGGCATACGGCCACCAAGAATTATGACTTTGGCATCAAAATGAAGAAGGAAAGGATGGAGACTTTATGTCAAATAGAATGGCCAATATTGCAGGTGTATTGGCCAGCTCAAGGGACTTTTAATGAGAGCATCATCAGGCAACTGTGGCTAAAAATTCTTAAGAACTGCCCTGAACACATTCCCTATATTGAGGTTTGGAAAGGAAATGTGAAGAAAAATCCTTCATGGATCCAATTTTGTAGAGAGTTGCCACCGCAGGCCAAGTTGTTGGCTTTAAAGAAAAAAGAGGCAGCTTTAGAAAGCCGTCCTGAAGATTATGATGTCTTCACCCCACCACCTCCTTATGTTACGGCCATCCCTCCAGGGAATCCAGTGGTTCCCCCCCCCGCAGCATTACCTCCTCCAGGTCCAGCGCCCGCTTCCCCTCCTAAAGATGGTGATTTTCCCACACCTAAAGATCTTCCACAACCTTGTTGACTAGATTATATAATTTCTTGTTGGAGTTGAACCTAAAAGATGAACAAGTCAAAGAATGTATGATAAAATGGGCTATGGATCTGGGTCACAATATTGAGTTAGATGTGTGGGAAAGATTGTGGAAAAAGAACATGAAGTTTACCGCATGTACTTTGATAAAAGAAAATCTGTTGAAAATGATGTATAGATGGTATATTACTCCAACGAAATTAGCAAAGATGTATAGGATGAAAGATGATTATTGTTGGAAATGTAAAGAGAAACAAGGTGACTTTTATCATATGTGGTGGACCTGTGAGAAAGTGAAAGAATATTGGACATTGATATATGATGAACTCAAAAAGATGTTAAAGTGTACATTCCCAAAACGACTTGAACTTTTTTTGTTAGGGTTGGTGGATAATGAAATTAAAGGAGCAGACAGGACGCTATTTTTATATGCAACAGCAGCGGCACGAATGCTCCTGGCACAGAACTGGAAGACAACGTATATACCGTCTTTGGATGAATGGAGGGCGAAATTACTGGACTTTGCAGAGATGGCCAGACTGACATGCAGACTGAGGGATCAAGACAACCAGAGGTTCCAAAAAGACTGGCAAAAATTTAAGAACTATATGGAGACTAATTGTAAGGAATTAAAGACTCTTACCGGATTAGGGTAGAACTCGAAGGACTACTATCCACTTTTAGAACCTTTTTTATAAGTATATAAAAGGGGTTCGTTTGAAAGGAAGGCTGGGAGATGAATAACGTTAAAACCGCACGAAGAACAGAGGGAAGCCGAACTTTAGTGACTCTGTATGGTTAATGTTTTGAATTTGTTTTTCTTTTGTATATTAAAATTTTCTAATAAAAAAAAATATATATATATATATATAAAAGATCTTCCACAACCAGGACCTTCTGGTAAACTCCCAAAAGATGAGTCTGAACTAGGAAAAGGAACTCCAAAAATAGATGAAAAGAATGAGGAAGATGATGAGGAGAGTGAAGAGGAATCCCGTCACAGAATAAAAGGAAATGTTGAATGGGGTGAAGCGGACCATCAAAGAGTGGCCGATTTAATTAAGAAATACCAGGAATCAGTAATGGAAGTAGGAAATTTTGCATTAGAAGCGGCAGGAGAACGAAATTGGGCGAAGAGACAGCGATATCTTTTAAGGGCTTACGATGCAGCCAGGAGGCATGAAGAATTCCTTGGGAATAAGAGGATTGAGGAACAGGCAAAAGTCATGCCTCTAAGGCGAGTGTATGATCCTTTGCCCCAAAATCAACAGGGTCCCCGTACGTGTTCGATGCAGCATGTCCCGTTTACCTCAAGTGATATCATAAATTGGAAAAACACAATGCCAAGTTTAGATGACCCTGATAAGAACTTTGAAACTATGTCTAGTATTTTTAATGTGTACATGCCCACCTATGAGGACGTGCAACACTTAGTGAGAGGTTTATTTAATTCAGAAGAAACTCGAAAGATTTTTGAGGAGGCTAGGAAATCCCGTATAGCTTTAGGGGACACCCCAGCCCAAGCAGAAGCCGCTGTTCCGACAAACACAGCGCCAGATTGGGATTACAATGTAGATGCAGGGCGCACTGCTTTAAGAAAGTATCACACAGCAATACTCCAGGGCATTAGAGCAGCTGGCAGAAAGAAAATTAATATGTCAAAGGTGAATGACATAGTTCAAAAGCAAGATGAATCACCGGGAGCTTTTCTGGACAGGTTGTATCAGGCATTTAGAAGGTACACTCCCATTAACCCTGAGGATCCTGGAATGGAAAATATTGTGAAGACAGTTTTTGTAGCTCAATCTGCTCCTGACATACGAAAAAGAATTCAGAAAGAGGCCAATTTTATGGGTCAAACGTTGCAGTGGATGCTTCAACTGGCGCAAACCAAATTTAATAATAGGGAGGAAGATCAAAGTTGCCCAAAAAGTAAAGGACAAACTAAGAAAGTGATGGCTTTGAATCAGGTCCCCGAATCCTGTAATTTTAATGCTCCAGGGAACCGGTGTGGGCCACTATTAAAAAATCAATGTGCACTATGTGGACAGACTGGACATTGGCGTAAGGATTGTTACAGGAACCCCAAAAATCAAAGGCGAGGAGGTTTTAATCAGGGTCCACGCCGCCCCTGGCAGCCCCCGGCTTTTGAAAGATATTCAGTGCCTGCTTCGTCCGGCTTTAATCAGCCAGGAAACCGACAGCCAGCACCTGGTCCCTTTAATTATCAACAGCAGAGGAATTCCCAGGTTAATCCAGGACAAGTTAGCCAATTTCAGCCCGCGAGTCAAAATCAAGCACAGTCAGCTCAGGCTCAGCAAGCACCCCAAAGAGGGCAGTGTCCAGCCTGGACCCCACCATACCAGAACATGATGGTTCTGGAGGAAGAAGATGTCCCTTATTGAAAGACAGGGCTTTTGTTCCCGTGAGCCCTTGGTCACCGTTCAAACCGGGAACGAATCTGTCAAATTTCTTGTAGATACGGGAGCCAGTCATTCAGTGATTCCTCAGCTTGTAAAACCCATAGACAGGACTCTTTCAATTAGTGTAATGGGTGCTACGGGAAAGGCGCAGCGTGCCTATTTCATGCAGCCTGTGCAGTGCAAATTAGGGGGTCAGATCGTCCAGCACAAATTTCTACACATGCCAGATTGCCCTATCGCTTTAATGGGACGAGATTTACTGTTTAAGTTAGGGGCTCAAATCACCTTCACTCCCAAGGGAGAAATTCATTTGACTACTGACAGCAAGGAACCAGAGGGAGAAATGTGCTTAGAATATCCCTTAAGAGAGAGGTGGCATTTGATGGTGGTTCAAGAAGAGCCAACGCAGTTATGTCAAGATTTCTTGGACAAAGTTAACCCTGAGGTGTGGGCAGAAGATAATCCCCCAGGCATGGCACGAAACATTCATCCCATAGTTGTTCAACTCAAGCCATTTGCAGGTCCAGTTTCAGTGCCACAATATCCCATTGGAAAAGTTGCAGCGGAAGGAATTTGGGTTCACCTTAAAAGGCTAATAGATTATGGCATCCTTGTTCCGTGTCAGTCACAGTGGAACACCCCTTTGTTGCCGGTTCGAAAACCGGATGGGACATTTCGCCGGATGCAAGATCTCCGTTTGATGAATGAGGCCATTGAACCCCTTCATCAGAATGTCCCGAACCCTTACACAATTTTGAGCTTGATACCACCAGAAGCAGCTTATTTCACAGTTTTAGACTTGAAGGATGCATATTTTTGCTGCCAGTTAGCGCCACAGAGTCAGCATATCTTTGCTTTTCAATGGGAAGACCCCTAAACTGGCACAAAAACTCAATTCAGATGGACGTGTTTGCCACAGGGGTTCCGAAATTCGAGTACGTTATTTGGGGGGGCCCTGGCATCAGACCTTGCCAATTTCCCCCGAAAACCTGGCCAAATAGTCCTGCAATATGTAGATGACATTTTGGCGGGAGCGGAAACAAAAGAAGGTTGGGAGCAGCTCACGATTGATCTCTTGAATCATTTGGCAGCAGCAGGTTATAGAGTGACCAGAAAGAAAGCCCAAATTTGTCAAAGAACAGTGCGGTACTTAGGTTTTGACATTTCCCAGCAAAGGCGCCAACTTCGCGATGAGCGGAAGCATTCAATCATTCAAATTCCCGAACCAAGAAATAGGAGAGAACTCAGAGGATTTTTGGGAGCAGCTGGGTTTTGTCGAATTTGGATCCCAAATTTCAGCCTTCTAGCAAAGCCTTTACATTTGGCAATAAGAGGAAAGGAAAGTGATGAGTTCCTGTGGGGTCCAGAACAAAGAGAGAGCTTCAAGGCAATTAAACAGGCTCTAATAGAGGCGCCCGCTCTCAGTCTTCCGAATCCAAATAAGCCTTTCAATCTGTATGTTGATGAGGAAAATGGAGTGGCAAAAGGAGTTCTGTGTCAGAAATTAGGAAGTTGGCAACAACCAGTAGCTTATCTATCAGAGACATTGACCCCAATGGAGCAAGGACTCCCGTCCTGCATGCGAGGAGTGGTAGCACTGGCAGCGCTTTTAAAGAAAGCGGATAAGTTCACTTTCAGACAATCTACAAATTGTATCACAAAGCATGCGATTCTGCCCTTATTAGATGCCAAAGGAGGGTATCACTTGTCTCAGACTGCCATGATGAAGTGTCAAAAACTATTTTCGAGAGCTGGTCTTACATTTCAAACAACAGAGGGCTTAAACCCAGCGACTCTCCTCCCAATAAGCGACCAACCGGCCACACATGACTGCATACAGACATTAGATGAAGTTTATTCATCCCGACCAGATCTTCGTGATACCCCTCACCCACAATGGAGGACTTGGTTCGTGGATGGTAGTAGCTCAGTGATTGATGGGAAGAGACAGGCAGGGTATGCCATTGTGGAATTAGAGGACACTGTAATTGAAGCCAAACAATTGCCCCCAGGAACCTCAGCTCAAATAGCTGAACTGATAGAATTGTCAGAAGGAGAAATCATTAATATTTACACGGATTCTAAGTATGCATTTCTCACACTCCATGCACATGGGGCACTTTGGAAGGAACGAGGTCTTCTTACTTCCGAAGGGACATCAGTAGCACACCCTGACATTTTGTTGCAACTCTTGGATGCTGTTTGGAAACCTAAAGAAGTGGCAGTCATTCATTGCCAAGGGCATAAGGTCGGTCCAGGACTTGAAGCGAGAGGGAATAGGTTGGCAGATCACATCGCCAAGCAAGCAGCCCAGGGTGCAGTTGAGATGCAACTTAGTCTTATTCCAATAGACATTTTGCCACCGGAATCACCACGTTATTCGTCCGCTGAGGATGAATTTGCAGAGGAACAGGAATTTGACAGAATGCCAGAGGGCTGGTACAAACTGCCAAGTGGACAATTGTGGGTTCCAGAGAGTTTATCCTGCCAGGTAGTTCAAAGTCATCATGACAGCACTCATCAAGGTCCCGAAGTGGCTTACCAACATTTGAGTCCATATTTATATATAGCCAAACTTCGACAGCTAGCTTCAAATATTTCGCACAGATGTGTCACCTGTCAGAGGAATAATCCTAGGACTGGACCCTTGCCACCCCCAGGAATCCAATATAGTGGGAAAGAGCCCTTTGAGGATATGCAGTTGGACTTTACAGAATTGCCAAGATGTGGACTGTACCGTTACATGCTTGTGTTAGTGTGCACATTCACAGGATGGGCAGAGGCGTTCCCAACAAAGACTGAGAAAGCTAGTGAAGTGGTTCGCTGCCTTTTGCGGGATCATATCCCGAGGCACGGGATACCCTGCACCCTATCCTCGGATAACGGGCCAGGGTTCATCCACCATGTTTTGCAAGGACTGGCTAGGGCATTGCATGTTAAATGGAATTTACATACAGCATATCGGCCCCAAAGTTCGGGACGAGTAGAGAGGATGAACAGGACCTTGAAAAGTCATTTGTCTAAACTCACACAAGAAACGGGCAAAAATTGGGTGGAAATGCTACCCATTGCTCTTTTTAGGAGTAGGACCACCCCTTCGAGTCAAACAGGCATTTCCCCATTCGAACTTGTGTATGGCAGGCCAGTTCCGATTTCATGTGGCTTACGCCCAGAGAGTGTAGCTTTTTTGACACATGCTAAATATCTTCAGATGCTTGGCCGATCTCTTTCTTCCTTACACAGGTGGACCCTCGGACGACTGCCCGTGGTGTTACAGGAGCCCCTCCACCGCTTTGAGCCGGGAGATTCGGTTTGGATCAAAGATTGGAACCAACAACCCCTACGCCCAAGGTGGAAAGGTCCCTTCATGGTGCTGTTATCAACGCCAACGGCTGTCAAAATCTCCGAAGTGAGTGCCTGGATCCACCATACCCGCGTGAAACGAGCTGCCCCAGCGAGCGAGGAAGAAGAGTGGACAGTTTGCACCAACCCTGATGACAGCTTGAAGCTGGCCTTCAAGAAAGTTACTTCAGACATAGAGAAGTCAAAGTAAAATATCGGCTTCCTATGTGCGTGGTGAGAGGTTTCTTCAACAAGAAAACTTGACTTTTTCCTTTCAGCCTTTGAATTTCCCGCCTTTCAAATCCGTCCCCTTTACAATAAGAGGAGGGAGAAGTCTCAACAAGAAGGTGACCGATTTGGTTCAGCTGAAAAGCTAGGGCAACATTTGTTTTGTGCGAGACTGTGTTTTGAAAGTGCCCTATTTCTTCTGTCCTTGAAGTCGAACAGTGTTTTCCCTTTAATTTCCTTGGGAGAACTGCAGCGATTGAGACAGCGCACCTGTAGCGCAGCAGCTGTCAAAGAGCATTCTACGGGCTGTCAACGAACATTCTATGAGCTGTCAAAGGCTCCGCAGCTGTCAAAACTCTTAAAGGGACCTAGATATTTATGCGGGTCGATATCCCAAGCTGGGTTTGGTCCATTATTTCGCCATTATATGCATTGGGAGTGATACTGATTTGTTATAACTGGAAGCGAAGGTTTTGTGGGATGCCTAAGTCAATGGAAATGATTGTTCTTTTATTTCTGGTACCAGTTTGTCTAGCTGCCAAGCCTGAGGGTATAGAGGACTGTACCCCATGCATTATAGCCGCTAGCCAAGGCAATAGAGTAGTGAATACTCTGGTATATTATACCCAGAAGCCAGTAGAGTGCAAGCAAGCTGGAACCACATGTTTAAATCAAGATATGATGTATCATATATGTGAAGGTACATCAGGAGAATATCTCTGTTACAAGGCTGAGGTCCCAGTTAAATTTAATTATACGGTGTGGGCCGGAATGGCCAGAACTAAGGAGCCCAGAAGGGACAACCCAGAAGGTGGTGGACTTCTGTATTATGTGAATTCCACTACTGTGTTAAAACATAGTGGCAGACGGGTAGTGATATGGTTTAATGCCTGTGATGCCCTAGGAAAAGGTATGGGAATTCGTTGTGGATCCAAAACATGGGTAAAAGCGTATAGATCTGAACACAAATATTTGTGCTACCCCCATGAAGGTGCCAAAGCAGGCAATCCTGAAGTTTGGGCACCATGTGGGTCAAACAAATTATGTTCAGGCTGGAGATGTGTGTGTGCTTTCACAGCTGGAGGCTACCCAGGTTGTCCTCATCTCTCACAGTTCAGGAGAATAGGAGGAAACAATGTCAGCTTAGTAATTAGTGACACACACACCCCTATTCAAGTATATGGGTTTGGAATTGATGGGCCTGGCAAAGATCCAGTCACCTACTTGACAATTACCCGTACAGAGGTGTGAAATGGAGAAAAGAAGAGCCATTCTTGGTCAGTGGAAAATGCAGTGGATAAACTGAAAGAGAGTCCTTTTGAAATCTCTCAGCATGCCAAGAATTTATTTCTGGAAATGGCTCAGTCAATAGCCACAGAATTAGGAGTTACAAACTGTTATGTTTGTGGAGGCACAAATTTTGGTGAGGACTGGCCTTGGGAAGCGATGGAGATTTCTCCACAATTGTACAATAACATGTCAAAAATTGGCAATGTCACTGAAAGAACCCAGTCACAGAATATGACATGGACTATCACATCTCAGTTAGTGGGTCGTGTCTGCTTTTCCCAAAATGGTTCCATTCCAGTGGGCTATTTGACCTGCATAAGGACCTGGGAGAATGGTATTTGGACCTCACCATCTAATGCTCCACAACCATAGAAGTTTAATGCTACATTTTTGCCATATATATATTCAGCATCTTTGGAGATATGGAAAGCCTCTATGAATATGTATTGGATCTGTGGGAATATGGCTTACGAATATCTGCCTCATTCATGGTCTGGTTCTTGTGTGCTAGGATTCATAAAACCATCATTCTTTTTAGTCTCAATAGAAACACAGCAGTATTTGGCTGCCCCAGTGTATGGCCCTTTAAACAGGAAGAAGCGTGATGATACCCCGTTTGCAGGGTTTCCATGCAAAAACCCAGAAGAATATGAAGGTGATATATGGGACTCTCAAAGAATTGTTTGTGTTTATGGTCCAGCCACTTGGGCTCAAGATGGTTCATGGGGATATCGAACTCCCATTTATTTGCTTAATAGAATAATCAGATTGTAAGCCGTTTTGGATTTGGCGGGTCAGTGTTCTTTCAACCCTCGGCTCGGGTAATAGCGGTAAGGTAACCCGGGGTGAAGCTTTCAGAGGATGTGGTCAGGCCCTCAGAAAGTGAAGAATATGAGAACAAAGCGACATAATTAAACAAAATGCCAGCTGCTGCTTGGTTAGGAATCTCACATTATTAAATCTTTCTGGTAACAACTGCTGCACTCCATTTATGTTAGCTCCCTGCAACGGTTCACAGGCATTTGGCTGAGTAATACCCAACAGTCTGAGACTATGGGTAGAAAGAGAGCTGGAATGCCCCCCCTAACAGTCAAAATCCTAGATATACGTTTCCCTGAACCAGTACCAATGAATGTACCTTAATTGAATTTATTACAGCTATCTATAATGTTTATAGCTCCATGAAGACCCACAGAAGTGTTCAGAAGTGGCAACCCCGGCAGGTTCTGAGTTCCAGCTGCTTATTCAGAGATTACTTCGGGCCTTTTCACACGACCCCTAAGATCCGCTGGCCACTTAAATTCGGACCAGAGATCTTAGGGGTTTGTCGCTGTTCCTGCGTTCCCACCCCCTCCGCACTCCTGCCTGCTGGCTGCGTGAGGGGAGGGAGAAAAAAAGGAAGAAAAGAATGCCACTCACCTCTGTTCTGCCATCCCCGCACTGCATTCAGATCTCTTAAAGGGGCGGGGGGCAAAAAAAAGAACAAACAGAAGCAAGGAGAGCCGGGCAGTCACTACGTTATATCCGCATCAGGAATTTTCACCTCCAGAGAGCAGGTACCTGAAAAGTGCGCTGGGACGCGCTTAGGTGGGTGTGGTCGCACTTAATTATCTGTAAACTCCGGAGCTGGTGGGGAAACAATTTTAAGCTCCAGAGCTGGGAGCCATTTGCGGCGGAGTTTAGGGGTCGTGTACAAAGGGCCTTTGTTTGGGTGAAATTGTACTGCCCTGCATTTATCTCAGGTACAATTAAGGATGTGCCCTTTAGAATGTATGAACAATCCCATGTTTCTATATTCTCAGAGTTGCACCTGACAGACATCTAAATGTGACACATATTTTAGATAAAAGCCTGAGCTGGAAGGCTTTGTGGCCTAACTCAGTCCAAGCTTTCTATTCCAAATACCTGTCCTTTCCTAGCTAGGATTGCTTACACCTATCTCTGCTTTTTCTGTGGATTGGATTTACTATTTTAAAGTGTTTTCGCCACATATTTTATGTTTGCTGCTTTGGAAATTTTACACAAAATTTATTAAAATAATTTTACACAAAATTTATTAAAATAAATAAATAAATGTGAATACACAGCAAACATTTTCCAGCAGTTTTGCTTGGAAAACTACCAGAAATGAGTAACATTGGCATGTGCAGGCAAATCAAACAGGATGGGCTTATGGTCCAAGAATTTGGATTCATACTACTTTGCTGACCACTTGCGTCAATACAGTACATTGGTGAAATCAGAGCCCCAGGAAGCAAGTATTGTGTTATAATAAACAAAATAAAGGATTCCCACTATCTGTGTAAGGTGGTTTTCCAAAGATTAATCAAAAATGTGGCAAGTGAAATGTTGTATCACTGTCATCGAAAGGGTGGGCTTAAGGGAAAAGATGAATTGACTCCAGATGTCTCTCCCCATGCATCCTCTGTCTATCCTAGCATTTTTGGTAGGGACTAATGTGTACCCAAATTCCAGCTTGGATGCAAGATAAAATACAGTGGTACCTCTTAAAACAAATTTGATTAATTGTCCGGGTCAATCTGTTTTAAGAATTTTTTTCTTACAAAACACGATTTCTCATAGGAATGCATTGAAAATGGATTAATCTGTTCCAGAGATTATTGGTCGCTTCATCTTACGCATATTTTGTGTTATGAAATGCAGTTTCCCATAGGAATGCATTGGGAATGGATTAATCCATTCCAGAGGCTAGAATAAAGACAAAAATAACTGGGGGTTTTCCCCCTGGGTACACGTGCAGCAGGTTTTTGTCTTGTGAAGCATCCCACAGGGATTTTTTTTTGTCATTCGAATCATGCCTATTCCCAGATTTTTTTTCTTCCTACAAGTTTTTTGTCTTACAAAACATTTGTCTTAAGCAGTGGTCCTCAACCTAAGGCCCCAGGGCCGGATGCGGCCCCCCAAGGTCCTAAATCCGGCCCCCAGGACCAATTGCAACCCCCCCACCTACCCTCTGCTTTGCGACCAAGCCAGCCTCTGCAGCTGCTTCTGTTGCTGAGGCAGTTCAAAGCAATGGGCTATGTTGCTTCTCCCACTCCCCCCAACTACCTCCCAGATGATCAGCATGCTGATCTAGCATGCTGGCTAGTGGGGCATTCAAAGTGGGAGGGCTACGACAAGGTCCTCCACTCTCTCCCCCTTTTTTCCATGTTGGCCTTTTTTTTTTCTTTTTTCTTTTGGTGTCTGGGGCGTGGTGGACCGGCCCACTGTTTGAAAACTTTGAGGACCCCTGGTCTTAAGACTTACCACTGTATGTTGATACAGTAATACCTCCTAAGATGATTGCCCTTAGGACGAAAACTCATAAGACAAATGCAATTTCCGGGGATAGGAAAAAAAATTGCAAGCGGTGATTTGGCTGTATTGTTTAAGTGTTTGTTGTGAAAATTCTTCAAGAGACAAGCAATTTGTATGCAGTGATTTGGCTGTGTTGTTTAGATCTTTGTTGTGATGATTCCTCAAGAAACTGAAAACAGGCCAGGGAGGGGGAAGAGGTGGGGGAAAGGTGAAGAGAGGGGTCATATGAGGGTGAGAGAATGATATTTTTTGTAGAGACAGAAAACAAATCTGGGTGTGGATGAGCATGAGAGGGGAAAGAGGGGGTAAAGGTGAAGATGGGGTGGTGGTGGTGGTTGTAAGAGAAGAGAGTTTTATGTAGAGGTGTTATAGACAGTTTTAAGGCTCAGGCAAGCACTGAATTGGTAGATAGGGACCTACACTTACTGATAAAAAGATAGATAGGGGTGGATAGAGACATACTTACTAGAGAGAGAAGATATAGGATTTCAGAAATTCTGTGAGGAAAACCAAATTATGAGTTTCTATAAACTTAAGAACTGGGTGTGCATATGATCAGCTTTGTTTGTAACCTAACTTTAGTGGGTTGGAGCGATATTCTTCCTTTTTTTTTGTACCTAAACACATTACCCTTTATGAGTTTGAGTCTATTTTGTAATAAACTTTAATCTTTATTCAATTTAAAATCATTCTGAAGGCATTAATTTACTAGAGAAGCTAGTTGATTGCAGCGTATGAACAAAATTAGATATGGTGCTTGTCAATAGCCTGTGCAAGGGCCGAGGGGGCAAAGCACAGTGACGCTACAAAGTAGATGTGTCCACAAAAAGCTTACATTAAATATAATAGTCTTTAAAGTGGCACATGTGTTTGACTTTTATTTTGTTTTGTTTCTTCTTTGCCTAATACCAATTTCCACATGTATTTGGCATATTTGTTAATTAATATTATAGGCAAAACACAACATAAGTAGCCTTTGGGCTAGATGATGCAGTAACTAAATAAATAAATAAATAAATAAATTGTATTTTAAAATATACTTCCCTTTTTGCTCCTTTTTTCATGTTCACATTAGATCACCATTCTGTTGTTTCCTCTTTCTCATCAAAACTGGCACAAAACTGAAATACTGTAGCTACTTCTGCGTTTTTATATTATCAGTAACTGCATTCCAAAATAATCTGGCTGTAATGTAAACTACCTCCCAAACAGCACTTTTCCAATTTTTGTTCACTTTTAATGCACTTTTTAAAATGTAGTTTTCATTAATTAGGGCAACACCTCTGCACTCCAGAAACAAATCAAATCAAATCACTCCTAATTTGTTCATAGTGGCTACAATGTAGGAGAGTATGTGAGATAAAGTCAGGGGGATCTACATGGGCAGAGTCTTTCATGGCACGAGATTCCTTTGAAGCTGCCCTGAAGGAAGGCTGATGGGAGTACATTTAGTCTCGCCAGCATAAATACTCTGCAGGTCTGCAGTTATCTGAATGAAGTTAAATAACTCACAGGAAACCCTTAGAATGGAAGGACTCTACTTGACAGAGGGGAGAAATTCTATATGCCTGGAAGAAAAGGACTTGGGTTTCAATATTATGCAGCCTCTGAGTGAAAGCTCTTAGGACAGGCCTGCCCAAAGTCCAGCCCGGGGGCCAAATCCGGCCTGTCAGGACATTCTGAGTGGCCCACGGCTGGCTGGCCCACCCCTCCCTCCCCCTCTTTTGCCCCATGTTTTTTTTTTTGAATCTCCCAACACTGACACCTCTGAGAAGCTTGGGCGGATGGGCGGATGGGCGGTCTACCACCACCGGCACTGCAGGGGAATGTGTGTGGGTGGGCAGGCCAGCGGGCCTCTGCCACCGCCAAGGAGCTTTGGGTGGGCTGGCGGGCGAGCCGTCACCACCGCTGGGGAGCTTGGGGGGTTGCAAGGTTGCACAGATCGTCTCTTCCAAGGGGCGGCCTGTGGCCACGGCTCCCTGTGCTTCCTTTGGTCCCTCCCTCCCTTCCTTGTTCCCCACCTTCCTTCCTTCCTCTCTTGGTTTCCACCTCCCTCCCTCCCTCCCTTGGTCCCCGCCTTCCTTCCTGTGGGTGGGGTTGCAAGGGGTCAGTGGGTGGGGCTTATAGGTCAGTGGGTGGGGCTTGCAGTGGGGTGGCAGGGTCAGGGAGCAACCGGCCCCTGACACATTCTCAGCCACCAAATCTGGCCCTCATTTCAAAAAGTTTGTTCACCCCTGTCTTAGGACCTTATTCTGCTTGAGTATTAGAATATGTTTGAGGTGCATACATATAGACCTAATTTTGTGTTGGATTTGGGATAGCCACTGGTTGTGATGAGAATTAGTTAACATAAAATACACATAGTCAAGATGTTCTGCAGAGAAGTGTAGTCTCTGCAATGAAGTATGAGTTGAAGTTAATGATTAGAGATGGGCACGACTCAGCGAAATTTTCATTTTCGTTTTCATTTTTTTGTTTTGTTTCACAATGAAAACAAAAATGAAAAAATTTTCAGAAGCAAAACGACAACGGAAACGAAATGAAAAATTTTGCCGTGTTTTTCGTTTTCATTACGGCAGACACATTGCATTGAAAAGAATGCTAACGAAACGAAAATTTTTTGTTTTTTTTTTTTTATTTCGTTTCATAACGAAAATGAAAACGAAAAATGTGCAAAAACCCCAAAAACGAAAACGAACCGAAACGGACCCCCTAAACGAAAAACAAAAAATGAAAAATTATTTTTTTGAGTCGTGCCCATCTCTATTAATGATTAAAAGAAAACTTGAACCTTAACAACAGAGTTTACAGTGAATGGCCTTCTCCCATGAGGAAAGATAAACAGTGTAAAGAGAACTAAAATAATGAAATGGGCACAACCAGAAAAAATGACGTTTCAAGTTTTCATTTGTCGGAACAGGTCCATTTTGGGTCATTTCCGTTTGTCATGAAATTTTTCAAAAATTTGTCATTTCCGTTTGTCGTTTGTCGTTTCCACCGCGATTTAGCGCAATTTGACTTCCCAGAGCATAGGGGCGTCCCGCAATCAGGGCCGGCGCTAGGTGTTTTTGCACCCTAGGCGGCGGGCGGGGGGGCGGGCGGCGGCGCGGGCCGCAGGTGGGTGGCGGTGTGGGCGGACGGGCGAGTGGGCAGTTAGGATATCACTTAGGATAGAGGTTCTGTTCTTGGCTTGCACCCCAAATGTGTGTGTGCAAGCAAATTGAAGTTGGGAAAATAGAAAATAAATGGTAGTATATAATATATATTTAAAATAAATCCACACCTCCCACTCCCAGTCGAACCTCCCCCTTTATCCAATATCAGAAAAAAATCCTCACAAACTGCCAGAGAAGAAATAAAGAATAAACTGCTATTCCCTTCAACAGACAAAACTGCAGGGAATCAAAGAAATTATTTTCTAAATTCAATTCCCTCCCTGCCTGCCTAACTTAAATCCTAAAGCATCCAGCCTCCCTCCTCAATCTCGATCGGATCACACCAGCACCAACAGCCAGCCCTCCTCCCTCAACTACATCCATACACCCGACTGCGATTTCTGGAAGGTGCCTCGGCTTTTTATGCCCTCCGAGACATCCAGAATTGTCAGTCAAAAACCTGGCGATGCCATTGGTGGAATGGTTCAAACAATTTGCATGGTCCCATCCCATGCCGAGCCCAAATGGGCAGGTCTAAATAAATAAAAAATAAAATAAAATAAAATAAAATAAATACGATGTTTTATTGCTATAAAAAAACCCACTGCTGCTACTATTAAAATTCAGGCATTTAAAATAAATAAATTTCACATGTTTCTGTGGTGATTTGGTGTGTTTTTTGACCATGATTTCAAAAGAAAAATTGTGGTTGCCATTTTGGATCCCCCCACGGCATGGCATGGCGAGACGACGAGGATGACCCCCCCCAGCCTGGTGCAAGCAGCCCAGGACAGGAGAAGAGGGGGGGAAAGGCCAGGGACCCCCCAGAAACCACCCCTCTGTTAGGTGGCAAAGCCTCAGGCAGGCATAGTTTCACCTGCTTTTTTGGCCGGGAGTCGGTTTTTTTAAAAAAAAACTTTTAAAAACTTTTTCTGTGCTTCACATTGCGCGATGGCCGCGATGCCACAAACAGAAACGAAAAACCCGACCAATTTTTTCTTTTTTCGGTTCGAGTTCGAGTTCTGACGGTTTAATTATCGTTACCGTTTCCGTTACGTAACGGAAACGATAAATGAAAACGAAAACGACAATTTCGCCGAGTCATGCCCATGTCTAGAAATAACATAGACCCACTCAATTCTGTAGAAAAATAGAATATTTGTATTGTTTGACAAAAAGATATATACATTAAACACAAAAATACAATGCTTGATACTCAGCTCTATATAAACAACTTAAAACAGTTCTATACCTGCTTATACTCAGCAATCCCTTGCACAACACAATGAAAGAACCCAGAACTGTAACTTAATGTTTAAATGCATACTCCTAGTAAAGCCCTCAACTTTAACAAATAAGTATACAGCATATACAGTAGGCACAACAAACAAACAGCTCAAACAGAGCTAGCAAGTTGGTCTGACTGAATCTAAGCAGATTCAGCAAAGTGTAACACCAGAGCCTTTCCTTAAAGACACTTCTGGCTGCTTGATTGCCTATACCTGCCCAATGCAGCACAGAAACCTCAGTTTGACTGCCTCACCTCTATTGCCACACCCCAAACACTCTTGTAGTGCCTTCTAGCAAGAACAGGTAACCCAACTTCATTCACAATATTTAATTTATACTTGTTTTAAATTTTATAAAAACTCAACAGTCTCAGCCATATTTTAGGGTCTGAATACATGTGTTGGTTTCCAATTTGCTAGTGCCTACTTTCAGACTCAAGGCTGTGTCGTCTGCACAGTTGGGGACACCTAGAATATTGCACCAAAATGGATTGCATGTTCTCAACTTCTAAATTATATGCATTAATTCAGATGAGGATGCCATATAGAAGTTGGGACCTCAGCAGGTAGCTGAAGAGACATGTTGTCTGCAATTTCTATAAAGCAACAAAACCACTGCTAGCAGACTGTTTTTGGCCAGATTTAGAGCATGTGTGCAGTGGATAGCCCAACTCATGCTATACTTAAAATTTATCCCTAGGTACTTGAACTTTTTATCTCTTCTAGAGTATTATTCTGTAGGGACCAGTGAAATCTTTTCCAGGCCTTAGAGAATACTAAAATATTGAAAAAACACTCCATAGATGAAGCTCTTTTCAGAAATATTCTTCTCTGTGTCTTAATATGCTTATACCTAAATAATGCTTCTGAATTGTTACATTTTTTCCTCTTCAGAATTCAAATGTATTCTGATGATTTGTTGTTGTTGTTCAGTCGTTCAGTCGTCTCCGACTCTTTGTGACCCCATGGACCAGCACTCGCCAGGCCTTCCTATCCTCCACTACCTCCCGGAGTTTTGTCAAATCCATATTGGTTGCATCGATGACACTGTCCAACCATCTCATTCTCTGCCGTCCTCTTTTCTTTTGCCTTCGATTTTTCCCAGCATCAGGGACTTTTCCAAGGAGTCCTCTCTCCTCATGAGGTGGCCAAAGTACTGGAGCTGCAGCTTCAAAATCTGTCCTTTCAAAATCTGTCCTTGGGTTGATTTCTTTCTGGATTCGACAGGTTTGATCTCTTTGTAATCCAGGGGACTCTCAAGACTCTCCTCCAGCACCACAGCTCAAAGGCACCAATTCTACAATAATCAGCCTTCTTTATGGTCCAGCTCTCACTTCCATACATCACTATTGGAAAGACCATTGCCTTGACTATCTGATTTTTGTTGGCAAGGTGATGTCTCTGCTTTTTAAGAAGCTGTCTAGGCTAGTCATCACTTTCCTCCAAAGAAGCACGCGTATTTTGATTTCATTGCTGCAGTCACCATCTGTAATGATCATGGAGCCGAAGAAAGTAAACTTTGTCACTCCATTTCTTCTCCTTCTAATTTCCAGGAGGTGATGGGACCAGTGGCCATGATCTTAGTTTTTTTATGTTGAGCTTCAGCCCATTTTTTCACTCTCCTCTTTCACCCTCATTAAGAGGTTCTTTAATTCCTCCTCACTTTCTGCTATCAGAGTAGTATCATCTGCGTATCTGAGGTTGTTGATATTTCTTCCGGCAATCTTAATTCCGGCTTGTGATTCATCCAGACCTGCCTTTCTCATGATGTACTCTGCATATAAGTTAAATAGGCAAGGTGACAGTATACAGCCTTGTCGTACTCCTTTCCCAATTTTAAACCAGTCAGTTGTTCCATATCCAGTTCTGATGGTTGCTGCTTGTCCCACATATAGATTTCTTAGGAGACAGATAAGGTGGTCAGGCCACTCCCATTCCTTTAAGAATTTGCCATATTTTGCTGTGGTCCACACAGTCAAAGGATTTGGCATAGTCGATGAAGCAGAAGTTGATGTTTTTCTGGAACTCTCTGGCTTTCTCCATAATCCAGCGCATGTTGGCAATTTGATCTCTAGTTCCTCTGCCCCTTCGAAATACAGCTTGTACTTCTGGAAGTTCTCATTCTATATACTGCTAAAGGCTGCCTTGTAGAATTTTGAGCATAACCTTGCTAGCATGTGAAATGAGTGCAATTGTGCGATAGTTGGAGCATTCTTTGGCATTTCCTTTCTTTGGGATTGGGATGTAGACCAATCTTTTCCAGTCCTTTGGCCACTGCTGGGTTTTCCAAATTTGCTGGCATATCGTATGCAGCACCTTTACAGCATCTTCTTTTAAGATTTTAAAGAGTTCAAATGCAATGCTGTCACCTCCACTGCCCTTGTTGTTTGCAATGCTTTCTAAGGCCCACTTGACTTCACTTTCCAGGATGTCTGGCTCCAGGTCAGTAACTACGCTATCTTGGTTATCAGGGACATCCAGATCTTTCTGATATAATTCTTCTGTATATTCTTGCCACCTCTTCTTGATCTCTTCTGCTTCAGTTAGGTCCCTACCATTTTTGTCCTTTATCATATCCATCTTTGCATGAAATGTCCTTTTAATATCTCCAATTTTCTTGAATAGATCTCTGGTTTTTCCTTTTCTGTTGTTTTCCTCTATTTCTTTGCACTGTTCATTCAAGAAATATCTTTTCCTTTCTCCCTTGCATTTTGTGTCCCTTCTCTCCTCCACTATTTGTAGGGCCTCCTTGGACAACCACTTTGCTTTCTTGCATTTTCTTTTATTTGGAATAGTTTTCATTGCAGCCTCCTGTACAATGTTACAAGCCTCCATCCATAGTTCTTCAGGTGTTCTGTCCATCAAATCTAGTTCCTTAAATCTATTCTTCACTTCCACTGTGTATTCATAAGGGATTTGACTTAGATTATACCTGACTGGCCCAGTGGTCTTCTCTACTCTCTACTTAAGTTTGAATTTTGAAATAAGAAGCTGATGATCTGAGCCACAGTCAGCACCAGGTCTTGTTTTTGCTGATTGTATAGAGCTCCTCCATCTTTGGCTGCAGAGAATCAATCTGATTCCGGTATTGTCCATCTGGTGATGTCCATGTGTAGAGTCGCCTTTTGTGTTGTTGGAAAAGAGTGTTTGCAATGACCAGCTTGTTCTCTTGACAGAACTCAATTAGCCTTTGCCCTGCTTCATTTGGAACTCCAAGGCCAAACTTACCAGTTATTCCTTTTATCACTTGACTCCCTACTTTAGCATTCCAATCCCCTATGATAAGAAGAACATCTTATCTTTCTTTGGTGTCAGTTCTAGAAGATATTGTAAGTCTTCATAAAATTGGTCAATCGCAGATTCTTAAGCACCGGTAGTTGGTGCATAAACTTGGATTACTGTGATGTTGAAAGGACTGCCTTGGAATCGTACCGAAATCATTATATCATTTTTAGGTTGTATCCCAGCACTGCTTTTCTCACTCTATTGTTGACAATGAGGGCTACTCCATTTCTTCTATGGGATTCTTGCCCACAGTAGTAGGTGTGATAGTCATTTGAACTGAATTCACCCATTCCTGTCCATTTAAGTTCGCTGATGCCCAAGATGTCAATGTTTATTCTTTCCATCTCACGTTTGACCACATCCAGATTACCCTGGTTGATAGATCTCACATTCCAGGTTCCTATGCAGTATATTTCTTTGCAGCATTGAACTTTGCTTTCTCTTCCAGGCACATCTGCAGCTGAGCGTCCTTTCGGCTTTGGCCCAGCCACTTCATTAGCTCTGAAGTTACTTGCACTTGTCCTCCGTCTTCCTCAGTAGCATGTTGGACGCCTTCCGACCTGAGGGGCTCATCTTCCAGCGTCATATCTTTTAGCCTTTTGTTTCTGTCCATGGAATGTTCTTGGCAGGGATACTGGGGTAGCTTGCCAATTCCTACCCCAGGAAGTCTTATTACAGGCCTCATTGTCACCAGTGTAATTAGCCTTACAATGATGAAAGCACAATTCAGCCTGTTTTATTTTGTAGCCTCACTGATCAACTGGGACACAAAAGTAGAAATGTGCCCCATTTATAAGATATTCCAGACTGAAGCAGATTCTGATGATGTAGTATCTGTATTTATAGGTTACCAGCTCCTATATTCATAAGAATGTAACTTAAAACATTATTTTTTATATTTTACTGTATTCTTGTGTTCTTGGATTCTTGTATTCTTGCATTGTATATATATTTTATAACTTGAATATTTTCTTAAAGCTTCTGCTTTTCTGTGTTTTAAGCTTTTGTGCCTACATGTATCTGGCAGCAGAACCAGAGGTTGGGAGGCCAATTACTTAATAAACAGGTGCAACTATTGCTAGAGTGTCAAAAGCTATATAAACAGCTGAGATGTCTTGAATCAATAAGCTTTAGTGTAAACCTAGCTCCCAGGAGGTGCTGCACAACCACTGATTCCAGGAGTTCTCTGCCACCACTCCTCAGAAACCACTAATAAGAAGAAGGGGATGAGGTTTCCATTTATTTGCTTGTTTGTTTGTTTGCTGCATTTTTATACTACCATTCTTGCCAAAGGCCAATAAAAGACATGCAAGAAGTAGACTCAAAATAGAAAATATAGCAGAACTGAAAAAGAAAAAGAAAAAGAAAAACAATTAAAATACATTCAAATACATATGACATAAATATGTGATTAAAATGACAACCAAATTAGATTTGAAATGCCTGCCTGAATAACAAGATTATTATTATTATTTTAAATCACCAGCCAAGATTCCAAGCAGACAGTCAGAGCTAAATCACAACACAGCAGAGGAGCAACCACCAAGAAGGCCAATTTCTTGTTTTCTCCTTCCAGCCTTCTCTCACAGTTAACATCCTCAGCCAATCAGCTTGAGATTTTTGGGCAGGACAGTCAGAACCAGTTGGAAACAGATGCTCTGGCAAGTACTGTACTGAGATACCAAATCGTTCCAGACTTTATATGTTTGAACCAATATATTGAAGCTGGCATAGAAATGGACATGAAACCAGTGTAAGGTGGACAGAATTGGAGAGATATATTGATATTTCTTCAATCCATTCAGTAACTTGGCTGCCATGTTCTGGAGCTGCTGTAGTTTCCTTAACAACCACATAAGTGACTCTATGTAGAGAGCATTGCAGCAGTCTATTCTTGAGACTGCTAGTACATGGACCAGCATAGTGAGGGACCTAGTGTCAAAGTGTGGATCCAGCTGGAAATAGGCAGACTGGACCACTGATGCTATTTGGATGTGTATTGATAGCGACTGATCTAGTAATATGACCAGATTGTGAATGTCATCCTTAACAGAGAAGAGCACCCCCAAAGAAAAGTAAGGCACCCAATCTGAAGACAGCAGGCATCCCTTAGCTGAAGGACCTCCATATTGTCCTCTGCCTTGGTCTATTATCCTGCATCCACCCCAGCACAATGTTCAGGCGGTACTCAAGGGACAGGACAGCATCCACTGCAGAAGAGTGGAAGTTAGATACAGTTGTGTACCCTCAGCATATTGATGACATGAAACTTTGAATCTCTAGATGACCTTCCCCACCAGTGACCTCAACATAGATGGTCAATAGCAACAGGGACATGACTAACCCCTGAAGACCTGCAAAGTCAAGAGTCCAAGAGGTGGAGACCATCTCTCCTAGCTGCCCTCTCTGGGAATAATCCCCAAGGAAGGACTGGAAGCAGATCCAAGCCAGACCAACTATTCCCAAGGTATCCCTCAGTAGGTCACTGTGCACTGCAGGGCAACCAATGCTGTCTCTGTGTCATGATGCATCTACTTTGGAACTTTGCTTCTGTTGTCTCTATAATTAAGTTTTGCACAATTCCTCCAACTTTTTAAATCTCTCTATTAATAAATTTTTATTGGATTTTTAAGAGGGGAACAGAGGGAAGGAGTATGGGTAAGAGGAAAAAGAAAAAAAAGGAAAGAAAGGGGGGGATACAGTTTTTAAGATTTACATTGAGTGTATCAAGCAAAATAGAAATAGTAATTAAACATATTGCTAAAATTGCCAAATGTTGTCACAATACTAATAAATTTGTTACTTCTTGCCATCTTTCCCGAAAGATCTCGTCGTAGTCTCCCTTTAAATAACCAGAGAGTTTATCAATTTCAATGCATTCTCTTATCTTTCCATGAAGGACAGTATTCTTGCAGCAACAATTACATGATGAAGTACATATCTCTGATCATAAGAAATATTCATATCTACTATATTTAACAGAAATAGTTCTGGTCTAAACTCTATTTTAATTTTCAAAGATCTTTCTAAGAAAAGTTTTACCATGTTCCAGTACGCCTTAGCCTCTTTACAAGTCCACCACATATGATAAAAGGTTCCACAGTCATAATTACATTTCCAACATTTAGGTGAACAATTATACATCTTGGATAAACGATGAGGCGCGAAATGCCATCTATAAAACATCTTATAGCAATTTTCCTTGAACGAAATAGATTTAAAGATTTTAACTGTGTTCCACAGAGAGTCCCATTTATTTAAATGAATAGTATAGCCTAAGTTTTCTGCCCAACTTATCATACAGTCTTTAACCAGTGTATCAATCATTTTTTCATTTAACAACATGCTATAGAATTTACTAAGAAGCTTGGAGTCACCAGAGGAAAGTATTTTATCAAATGAGGTATCAGTAGTCATAAAACCACCCTCTTTGGAAAGCTCTTTGAAATGTGAATGTATTTGTTGATATTTCCACCAATCCAGATTATAGCCTTCTGATACTAATTTCCCTAGTGGTTTCAATGAGAAGTCATCATTCAGAAGGTGTCTGTAGGTTATAACATTTGAGATTTCACTTGCCTGGGAGCTGTAAATTGCTCCCAGTGGGGATAACCACATAGGTGCTTTGAGGTAAAATTGTTTTTTAATCATTAGCCATATTTTGACTAAGGCATTCCTTATCCAGTGCTTTTTAAAGAGGGTAGGTAAATTTCCCCTATGCCACAAATAGTGATGCCAGCCCTTATCAAGACCATAACTCTCAAGCTGCAATATTCTTTTATTTGTCATCAAGATCCAATCCTTAATCCAAGTCAAGGCAGCAGCCTTGTAGTATAGTACCAAATTAGGAAGGGCAAAACCACCAAATTTGGTTCTATCTTGCAAATAAATATTTGGAGGAACAAGATGGCCGCGATCAGCAGAGACGCTAGCTGAAGCAGTCCCAGCTAACGTCTATGTACCCCAGGTCCCAAGAGGGTTATATTCCATTCAAGACGACCCGCTGGGAGCAGAATCCATCCCAGAACCGATCCGGGGCACCCAGGCGTGGTTCCTTCTCCATCGGGAGAGGTTTGAAACCCCTGGTGCTATTCCTGTGCGGCTGAGACCTTGGGAGGTCCCGACGGAGTTCGAGCTGCCTCTATTCCTCCAGAAATCGTGAGTGGCTTTTTTCTATCCGAAAGCCCCTTCAAATATATTAATCAAGCAACTTACCTAAAGAATTTGCCTCTATTCAATCATCTTTCCTGTTTTATCTGTTACCATCTGCCTCTCGGAGGACTGCAACTATGGCTTTCACTTTCATATTCATCTAACGGCAGATTTAACTCTAAAGCTCCCGATTTCACCATCCACTATATTCCTCGGACTCTGTTGGCAAAAGTGGGTATAGCACGCCATCTACTGGATTTTTCCATGTTTGCGACTCCACATATATTTCTTGAAAGCAGCAAACCAACTAGAATAAGATTAACCCCTTCAGCATGAGTAAAACCCCAATTATACAAAAGAAATCTATCTTTGTCCCTTTGGCCCACCCAGCAGCTATGACTTAGCAATCAAGTCAATTAAGCCAATCTAGTCAGATCCTAGATGCGCTTAATCAATTAAATCTCACTCAAGTTAAAATGATTTCAGACCAAAGCACTGGGTTTTCCAACTTAAGAGCAGAAATGAAAGAGGGTTTCTCAAATGTGGATGCCAAACTAGAAACTTTTGGTGGTCGTTTACAAGCGTTGGAAGAGAACATGAATGTCACTGACTTTCGTCTTGGAGAAATTGAAGCCACAATGGAATCAACAAGTAGACTGGTACTTACACAGGAAATTGAAGCCTCTTCCAAAATTCTAAGAATTCAAAACCTTACTGTGGACAAAGATGAAAACCTCTACACCACAGTTGGAAACAGCCTGGCCACCCTACTAGAGGCACCTGTTGAAGATTTTCTTCGTGAGGTAGACTTGATCTATCAACCAACGGCTTATACCAGAAGAAACAAACTCCCCCTGAGGTAATAGTCAAATTGGTTAGAAGATACACGTGATTGCATCCTTAAGGCTACTCAGGATAAGGAGGTGGAAATCAATAAATCCAAAGTGACAATACTAAAAGATGTCCCTTGGGAGGTTCGTCAACTGCGGAAAGAATATACATTTCTTACAAACTTTTGCTCAAGCATGACATAAGATATAAGTGGCTCTACCCCCAAGGTTTGTCCTTCCAATGGGAAGGTAAACTACAGAAAATTGAATCCCATCAGAAAGCTAGAGCTTTCGTTGAAAAAAATGCAAGGAAGTTGGGTTACTCCCCCTCTTCTTCCTCATCATCCTCCACTGAAGGTGAGGACACGACCGGAACTCAAACCACTACCAAAGAAGACAACCGTGACAATCAGACTTGAAACAAGAGACTTCAAAGCATGACCAAGATTCTTGTGGCGCAGTGGGAGGCGCCAGAAGCACTATCTCAAGCCAAAATCAGGGAAGAAGAAATATCGCTGGAAGTAGTAAGATGGCTCAAAAATTCTAACATGGAATATCAATGGTTTGAACACTCCGCAGAAACGCGTCGGAAAACTTTCAATTTCCTCCAAAAACAACAATGTTCAATCATCTGCCTACAGGAAACCCACATATTGAGAAAACATGAACATTATTTAATACAAATAAATTGGGAAAGCTATTTTCCACATCAAACAAAGAAAAGAAGCAAAATGGGGTGGCACTGTATATCAAACCAGAGCTTTCTCCAACTCTTCTGGAAAAGGATGAATCAGGCAGATGGATTCTTGTCCAAGTTAAAATTCAATCTAAAGAAAAACTATCGCTGGTATATACGCCCCCAACGATAAACACGGAAGACAAACCCTTTTTGAACAACTGACTCAGAAACTGTTGCAATATGGGAATCATCAACTTATAATATTGGGAGATTTTAATGCTGTACATATTCCCTCAGTAGACAGGAAAACACCAAAAGGGAAAAAAATTCAAGACTTCATCTTCCACACTGCCCAAATCGTTCTTGGACATGTCCGATATTTTAGAACTTCATGACATCTGGAGAAGGAAAAATCCACTAAAAGATGGTTACACCTTTTACTCAAGACAACATGCTTCCTTCTCCCGTATAGATATGTGTTGGGCCACATCTGATCTTCTACTAAATACAAGAGATATAGAAACCTTACCCCGAATGTTATCTGACCACAATGCTATTTTATGGACATTGAAATCTTCAGGTATGCCCAGGCACTGGAAAATTAACTCAACACTTTGGACCGATAAAGAATTCATTTCAGAGGCTGCTAGAGATCTGAACTTGTATTTTGAAACTAATCTAAATAAGGGTATACCACTCAAAACGGTATGGGATGCCTTTAAACCATATTTCAGAGGATTTGTTATCCAACATATGGCAAAATGGAATAAAGAGAGGAAAAAGAAATATGAATCAATCCTTAATATGATGAAAAAGCTTGAAATGGACTTAACACAAGACCCCCGTAATGACAAGCTGAACAAAGACCTGGCCTCTCGTAGACATGAACTCAACCTGATCCTGACCGCAGATATAGCTCACAAAATTAAGCTGGCCAAACTGAATTTTGTGGAAAATGCAAACAAACCAGGTAGATGGTTAGCGTATAGGTTAAAAAAGGTACAATCACAAAAATCTATATATTCACTTAAAGACAAAACTGGGGGAAATCAGACAGAGCAACTACTAATCCAAAAAATCATAGAGGAATATTACCAAAGATTATTCAAGCCGGAGATGATTGACAAAGATGCCATCTTCCAATATCTTAAACAAGCCAACTTTCCAAAACTTACTGAAGAACAGAGAGCTCAGACGAATGCTCCTATCACAATGATGGAAATAACAGAGGCTATTAATCATCAAAAGTTGTATAAAGCACCTGGACCTGACCAAATACCACCCATATTTTACCAAAAAATTTCGGAGACAATCTCTGGAAATATGAAAAATCTCTTTACATCTATATTTGAAGGCGAAGATATACCAGATTCCTGGAAATCATCACATAGACACTGATTCCCAAAGAAGGGAAATCCAAAGATTTGATACAGAATTACAGGCCAATTGCCCTCCTAAATGTGGATTACAAAATTTTTGCAACCATTCTGGCTAATAGATGGCGGATGATACCTTCTCTGATATCACGCGACCAGACTGGCTTCCTTCCGAAAAGGAATCTCCAATCCAATATTAGAACTTTTCTCAATGTGTTGGAATATTACGAATCTCACCCCGAGAAGCAAGTAGCTTTCGCATTCATCGACGCTGAGAAAGCCTTCGATAATGTATCCTGGTCTTTACTCAAAACTCAATTAGATTATCTCCAGTGTGGCCATAGAATAGTGAGCTATTGAACAAATCTATTCTACTCAAAATACCAGGATTGTAGTCAACGGTCACCTTACAGACAAAGTCAATATACACAAAGGTACTAGGCAAGGATGTCCCCTTTCCCCTCTTTTGTTTATAACTACCCTGGAAGTTCTTCTTCATGTTATAAGGGGAAACCCTGACATCCAAGGCCTACAAAACAAGGGAAAAGTTTACAAGGTACAAGCCTTTGCAGATGACCTGATGGTTATCATGGAGAACCCTCAGACATCTTCCGTAGAACTTCTAAAGACCCTGGAGGCATATTCTAAAATCTCTGGATTAAAGGTGAATAGAGAAAAACATTGATTCTAACTAAAAATATGACTCCATTCATGATTCAAAAATTGGTAAATCAATCTGGTTTTCAACATTCAAATAGGGTAAAATACTTGGGTATTACTATATCTAACCGATGTAACTCTTTACTCAAAGACAATTATGTCAATGTTATAAAAACAATCAAAGCTGACCTCGAAACTTGGTCAAGACTCCAGCTATCCCTAATGGGCAGAATCGCTGCAGTCAAAATGAATGTCTTACCTAAACTGCTTTTTTTGTTTCAATCTCTGCCTATATTGCCAAACTTTAAGATCATTTCAGATCTGGAAAAAAGTATACGTATATTTATATGGCAAAAGAAAAAAGCAAGGATTAAAAATATTTATTTCCAACTTTTTAAATCTGAAAAAAACCTTATTAGCCTGGACAAGACACATGAGCTGTTGTAATTTTCTAGCTTCAAAGAAAGGTGGGCCCAAAGAACCTGACTTCTTGACAAGTCATAAATAGATTGATAAAAACTGTGTCCACAGCCAACCCTCAGTTCTCCCACATTTTGCTTAGAAATTTAAAACTGGAGCAAATGGTTGAAGTCACACAGGCACTCTTTTACAGTGTGAAAATAGAAGTTGGTGTTATGTATATCAGAGTAGTGCTGATGCCATTTGTTCCTTATGACAATGTTGAGGACACCAAATGGAGATTCAGCCTTTATTATGGGTTCATAAAACACCACAGTATGGTATCAAAATTTAAAAAGCCATGAACAAGGGCTTCTCTTTTAGATCCTAACTATATCAGTGGTAGGGCAAGAAGAATGTAAACATGGAGAGTGAGCCAAAGATACTAAGAAAAGGAAGCAACTAGATAATATGTCACTCAACATCATTTTCAAAGGTGACTAAATCACTGCAGTTAACATAAAATCTTTGGTAGCTGGTTCCCAATGCCCCAGATTCCTCACCTGACTCCTCTTACTGGATTCAAAACCAACCCCTCGTAGAGAGATCACTGATCCTGATAAGTCATTCACAGCAGCCAACCATTTTTATACTACCATTCTCACTAAATACTACTCTGGGATGTTTACAATAAAAGACACACAATAAGTAGAAACAAAATTAAAAATATATCACTCCATTTTGTACTCCATGGGCAGTATTCATATCCTCTGTAGATATGGATGGCAAATGGGTACTTCAGGCCAACATGATAACATGTAATTCAAATCAACTGTCCCTGTGAAGTAGACAATAGGATAGAGGAGAATTTTGATAGGAAAGGATCACAAGGAACAATCTTGAAAAGCTAGCAAGCCTTGTTTAATTTAGCTCAGCTGAAATACACCAAGCAAAGAGGCAGTGTGGCAAAATACTAATTTGTTTCATGCAAATGCATGGAGGTAAGACACTGAACCAATCAAAATAGCCCATGGGCAGCACTAAAGCATATAAAAGCAGCTGTGTGTTCTCATGACTGGATAGGGACTGGACAGGGACCAGTTAGGGTAGAGATAGGAAATGGTTATTAGTAATCATTAGCGGTATAGGTTAAGGATTAAATCTATATATTCATATTGATATTTATTACTGTCTTTTATTGATATAATTCATAACTTTATTAAAGCTTACAACAGACCATTACTAAGTAATATGCATCAACACTTCTTTCTGTAATATCAATAAACTTCTTTCTTTTCTTTTCTTTCTTTATTTTCTTTTTGAAATCATATACCACAGTGTCCGACTCCATTATTACAACTTAAATGAGTAATTATTTTAATGGTGGCAGCAAAAGTATTCGTATTCATCACAGGAAGAAAGGGTAAAGAAAAAGAATAGTGGTTGTCATGTAGATAAGGTAGAAGTGGGGTTAGTATATTTTCAAAAATAAAAGGAAACCTCAAGCTGGTTCCTTGTGACTTGTTAGAGTAGGCTAGACAGTTGGCCATGCATTTTACTGCTTTCAACTGTATAAAATGTGCCATTTCATATATATCCTTCTAGATATTAGATGCAAATGGTACACTTTCTTGAATTTATTGTCTAAGGGAAATAAGTGGTTCAAATTACAGTATACAAATGTATCATAGCTTCATAGAATCATAAGAAAATGAAGCTGGAAGGGGCCTACAAGGCCATGAAATCCAACTCCCAATGCTCCATACAGGAAAAGGATATCTCCCACATGATAAAATATTTCCTTCTTTCTTGGAGCATTCTGAATTTTAAAAAGAGGTAGACCAATATCAGTCAATAGCCTGAAAAGATGATCAAGAATAAACCCTGTCCCTCCTCTGTATGACAGCCTTTCAAATATTTGAAAAAAAATGCAACCATATCGCCCCTCAGTCATCTTTTCTCAAGGCTAAACATACTCAGTTCTTTCAGTCTTTCCTCATAAGATTTGGTTTCCAGCCAATTAAAAAATTGTTGAAGACCACTGAGATACCCCACTTGCAACCCCTTCCCAGTTTGTAATTTCTGTGGACAATTCTGAAATCAACTGTGTACCCAAATGACAATTGTTCTATCTAGCCCACACCTTGTTATCTTGTTAATCAGAATATAATTGGCCAGTTTGTCAAAAATCTTTGACAAAGATCAACAGTATTCCCTCTGTCTATCAAAAATGAGATCAGGTTAGTCTGGGGAGATTTGTTCTTGGCAAATCCATGTTGGCTTCTAGTTATTACTACATTGTTTTCTAGGTGCTTGCAGAGTGACCGATTTACAATCTGTTCCATAATTTTTCCTGGGATTGATCTCAGGCTGACTGGTCTGTAGTTCCAAGGTTCTTTCTTTTTTTCCTTTTTGTGAACACAGGGACAACATTACCCATCCTCTAATCATCTGACACCTCATCTCTTTCCTATGACTTAAAGAAAGGCACCCTCTGGAGGGGTGGGGTGGGAAATTTGAATTTTCCACTCAGGTCCCTGGCAGCAGATTGGAACTTTGAGTGAGAAATTCAAAACTTCCAATCAGTTGCCTGGGACCTGATCCGGAAATTCAAAGGCCAGGTGGCTGGTGGCGAGGAGGAGGGTGGAAGGCATTGGTGGGGGTAAGTTTTATTTTTTATTTTCTCCTCTCCTCGCTGCTGCTGCTACCACCACCACCAGACAGTTGAAGCTGAGTGGCAAAGAGAAAGGGTTAAAAAAACCTTTCTTCCTTCCTTGCAGCTGCTGCTACTGCCGGGCAGCAAGGCACCCAGGCACCCACAGGAGGGGTGGTGGACCATCCCACCCACAAGCTCTCTGGTGATGGCAGAGGAGCACCTGCTTGCCCGCCTACAAGATTGGTGGTAGCAGCAGCGGTGGAGGAGGTGGCAACCACACAGCCTGGGAGAGCCCGCCCATCCATAAGGTTGGCAGAGGTGGCACAGTGCCATGGCGAGGTTCACCGGGGTGCTGGCAGGCTGTCTCACTGCTTTTACCCCTGGCACCCTCTGATAAGAGCATTCACTCTTATCTGTGGATTTCATCATCCGTGGGGGGTGCTGGGAACCAATCCCCCATGGTTATGGAGGTTCTACTGTACTTCCCATTTGTCTCTTCTTTGGGAAAAACTAGCTAAAATAGGAATTGCACACTTCTTCCTTTTCTTTGTCATCTGGCATCATTTCCCCATTTCCATTGAGTAGGTAAGCCACTGTCTTTACCTCAAGAATGCTTTTTGTGGATTTTAGTGTCTCAAGTTCAGTTCATTCTCAGCTTTTGCCCTACTATTGTCATCCCTTTAATTACTTGCTACTAGAGATGGGCACGAAATGAATTTTTTTGTTTCATTATTCATTTTGTTATAGATAAGGAGCTAGTTAAAATTTATAAGTTGTGTTGGGGTTGTATAATGACCAGAAAATGGAGGCAAATGTTTAATTTCAGGATGGTTTAATTCAAAGTGTATAAAGAAGTAATTAATGGAGGCATGGCCATGTTACATAATGCATGTACATATTTGGGGGGATGTTGTGCTGTCGCGTCATGATAGGTAGATTGTGAGCCTTCTGTGGCCCAGGATTGGACCAGAGGGAGAGAGAGGGACCCCTGCGCCGGGAATAAATACAGTGTTTCAAAATTCAATGGCAGAGACTGCACTTTGGTTAGCGTTTATCTCCGTTGTTGCAGCTTCGAAAAATAAACCTTTGAGTTTCTCTACAAAGTGCCATCTGTTATTTGGGGTAAACAAATTACCCATAACAATTTTGTTATGTAATGAAACAAATAACAAACCACATTTTAAAACAAAAATGAAATGCAATGAAATGGAAAATTTTCTTTCATTTTGTTTCATTTTGTTTCATTTTCGTTAATGGCGGCGATAATAGCTGAAATAAAAGGCTTTAAAAACACTTTAAAAGCCTACTGTAATGAATTAAAAAGGATTAGGTATTTAAAAATATGGCTGATAAGCCCTACCAAGTTGATGTCCAGTGCTTAAAACAAGTTAATCTGTGTGTACTCTGCTCAGTTTTTATATTAATTTTAAAAAAATTTTTTTATGTGCAAGGGTGAGGGTTTAAATGGCAGCAGACTAGCAGAGGCAAATATATTCCTTTATTTTTTATTTTTTCTGAGTTGATTTGTATGTAAAACAAATTTGATTTATATTTATCTTTTTTACTATATTTGATTTATATTTATCTTTTTTTACTAATTTTACTTATATTTGATTTATATTTATCTTTTTTTACTAAGATTATTTTATTTTGTTACTGTGCAAGGGAAAAATAAGTTTTAATGCATAGGCAAAGATATCCCCTTCCCTCTCTATTTTTTATTTTTTAGAACTGATTTCTGTTTAAAACAGTATTATTTGGATTTATATTTAATTTTTTAAAAACATGCAGTTGCACAACACATGGCTTTGTCATGTGCTTCTTGGACCTGTTGCAAACTTGCAACATTAATAATCAATTGCAAAGCCTGCTTTCAGTGGGTGTGTCTTTGGGTCGTTCACAACCTGGCCGCACTTTTAAAATGGTTTGAAACCTTTTGTACCTTTGCTGCCACCATTTATTAAAACCTTGATTTGTTATTCTTATGACACATGTGTTAACCTTTCAACATAAATATGTAGTTTATTTAGTTTCACAACATACATAAATAATAGTGTGCTTTAATAACTTTCAGTTTTAATTGTTCTTAAGATGTAACTTAACCAAGTCCCTAAATATACCCTAGCCAGTTCCTAACTCTAACAGTTACTGTTCGCTGTCACCAACTAACACGGAATGAGCTCTTGATCTTTCTCTCAGCTCTGATCTTACTCTGGATCTTACTAACTGACAGTTCAACAGTCACCTCCTTATATCTGGTGCAACCCTGACCCCAACCTCAGTGATTGGCCACCCACTTGAATATTCATGAGGGTTCCATCACAGTCTTTCTAATTGTCTGCTGGCAGAACCTGTAAAACACGCATGTCCAAAGTCAAGCCCGGGGGCCAAATGCGGCCCGTTTTGAAATTTTAAGTGGCCCGCAGCCTCTTCTCTCCCACTGGCTCAGCCTGTCATGCATCCCCGCCAGCTGAACCCTCCCCATACTGGATGGGGACATCAGCTTGCAGTTTTACGGTTTGCCTGCCTTCCCTGCCTCTGTCCATCCCCCCAGCCACCTGTCCAGCCTACCCACCCCTGGCTCTGTTGCTGCAGCGTCCTCCCCGCCTCCTTGCATGTTATACAGATTTGTCCAAAGTCGAGCCTGGGGCCAAATGCAGCTGAATGGTCGGCCCTCACACATTTTCACCTCAACAATCTGGCCCTCCCTGCAAAACGTTTGGACACCCCTGCTATAAAAGCCCTTGCACTCTGTCTCTCACTTTGTAGTCTCTGGAGGTGTGAGTAGGCGAGAGACTGCTCCCAGACTCCAAGTCCGTTTGTCAGCTGGCTATGGCTATCTGGTTGGTTTCTTTCTGCTTTAGTGCTGCTGCGTGCTGAGTGCTGACCTGTCTCACTCACAGTCTCTGTGTGTGAGTGTGTGTGTGTGTGTGAGAGAGAGAGAGAGAGAAAGGTTGGGTTGGCTGGTTGCAGCAGTCTGTACAGCCAGCTATAAATAAAGTTTTAAAATAGAATAAACCATTAAACCCCCTTTTATTTTGTGTGGGATTGGGTTTACTTTGTTTAGGGGAGGGTGTGGGTTTTATTATATAATTTTTATTTCTGTGTGTTGTCCCCCAAACCATTGTCCCCCACCCAAACTTTGTTCCCACTCAGCATTCTTTCCTTTCCATTTCCCCTTTATTGTGGCAATTCATATTTTTCTTTCCTAAAATTTCACAACTGGGCAGCAGGATTTCAGGCATTGATATGTATTTAAACAGTGCAATGTCTTTATTGTTATAAGTAATTGATTCCTATTCTCCTTTATCTTGCTTGCTAGTACCTAAGCATAGAGGCTCCAATTTGGCACAGCTAAATTAAGGCTAAGGACTCCATATTTCCCATTTTGTCTTAATTCCTCCACTGTATTCTTTGTTTCTCTTATTGATCTGGACAAAAAGATAGCTATACCATTTGCAAAGAGATTTAATTTATGAGAACAGCCTCCTAGGTCAATACCTTTTATTGTTTGTCTGATTTTTAATGTCAGGGAGTTCCAATGAAATGACAAACAGTAAAGAGGACAGCGGACATTCCTGCTTAGTTCCTCTGTGCAAACTGAGCTCTTTGGCAGTGTAGATATTGATTTTAATTCTAGCTTCTTGTGTGTTTTTCAACTGAATCCTGAGGTCCTCCAGCTAGGGACTGGAATGAAAGTGATACACTTAGGCAAGCATCCTATTGATAGCCCCAATTAAGAGTAGATCCACTCAGTCAATTGCTGAATGTTAAGTTGACACTTATGTAAATCTTACTGAATTAATAGGTCTATTCTGGTTAAGAAGTAAAATTTAATTCTAGTTAAAACAAAAGTTTTAAGAATAAAAGAATTCTAGATGTTGTGATTCTGAGAACTTATTGTGCACACCACAACAAAAAGCACCTCGCAGCTGCTGCTTCCCACATTAAAAAAAATCTCATTTCCTGGTTTCTTCAATCTTGGTACATTTCAGCAATGCAATTGGGTGTGGGGGGTGGCACAACCTAGGGATATGAGCATTGTTGTTGCAATTGTTAAACAACAGAGAGTCAGAAATCGTTTGCAATCCACTGCATATTGCTGATGATCTTTTGAGAAATCACATAGCGAACTTTCAGATCTCTAGATTCACCTCCATCATTCCCCACCCTACTCCCACCCCGGTTGGCTTCAGAGTGAATCAATGGCCATAGGAGCATATGGCATGCATCTGAGATCTTCCACTGCTGAAGGCAACTGCCCTAGGACAACCAATCGGCTGTTTCGAAAATTGGAGTGGACACCAGTTCAGGAGGGAGGCTGCAGCAGAAGAGAAACTAGACATACAAAACAGGCAGGGAAGGGTTTTAGTGATGCATTTTTATCTTTTTAAACCTGCACAGAAGTTATATTAAATTGTTTTTATTTGGATGCCTTCATACTAAGCCTTAAGTGGTTTTAGTCTTATAATTTACTGTATTTTAGCTGTCTTAATATTTTTCTTTTCAAAAAGAAAATCCTGTTCTGCAGTTCCACATGCGCAATGGCAATGATGTAAACTGTAGTTGCAAACTGTTGCTCATTAAAGGCATATGGCCACTGACTAAAAGTAATTTGGGGTGCATGCGACTCAAGTATGAAGCGACAAAGTCATGTGCACCCCACAATTGCCAAAGGAAACCTTTAATCAGCAGCACTCAGCCATTGCTGCCAACATCTCCTCCATTTTGAATGTGAAGTTGCACAACAGGGTTCCAGCCAATATTTTGTAAGTCGAGTTGGGTCCCTTTACTTAGAGAAAGGGTAAGAATTAAATGAATGAACAAGCCCTGCATACACATGCAGATTTCAGTCCAAACCTCTGTGACAAACACTTTTCCAAACCTGTGAGATTCACCAGGCATGGCAATTTCAGCAGGAGCTCATTCCTCATCCCTAGTTCTGTAGAAGAACACTGCAGAGGTTTCAACAACACTGGGATTTATTGAAATGGAGACAGAGGAAATGCATACAGCATCAGGAGCTCCTTTTAGGATAGTCCCCTTCATTTCCCATGAGTGGCCTTGAAAGAGACACTTCAGAGTCCAAAGTCCAATGGTTACCACCACAATTTCGGTCTTCTCCCCCTCCTTTCTCAACACATTGAGACCTGATGACCGCCTCCTTGTTGTTCACAATGAGAAGGGTTTATCCACACTGAAGGCAGCAGTGGCAGTCCCCGTTTTGACTGGTGGATCATTGTACCTCGATTGGGCATCACCTTTTAGCTTTTTTCTTTTTACTCCAGCATCCTGATGGGTTATAGCTGATGTGCCAACCTCAACCCTGCTGTTGATGCCTCCACTCCCAGAATTATGTTTCCCCACAGTAATTCAGCTTGGGAAGAAGTTTAAGATTTAGGTGTTTATCAACCTTTTATTCAGGTGCTCTCATGTGTTCAATAATCACAGTCCAGTGGTCTTCTTTGTGTACATACTCCCAGTCACCTGGGCACTCTGCTTCTTCTGAAGATTCTATCTTTACTTGGTAGCATTTCTGGGGTTCCATTAAGGCATCTCCTCAACCTCCTCAACTATCACAACTTCAGAGTATTCTCTTATCTTAATTGCTTCCTCTCTGTCTCCCTCATTATTCTGGTCTTTTCTGCCCTTCTCCATAGACTGCTTTATATCTGCTAGCTCTCAGGAGCCACTTGCTTCCTCCTCTTCTACTGGGTGTTTCCCTTCACCCAGGTCTTCTTCTGGTTTTATCTCACCTGGGATGTCAGTAGAGGTTCTGTATTCCTGAGTCCCAGGTTCTCTATCTCCGAGGTTTTCAGGTACCCACTCAACCCAGAGCACATTGCCCCAGTCTGTTGGGGAGGTGGTGGTCTCAAATTCTTTTGGCTGAGAGGCAAGTGGAGACAACATCACTCTGAAAAAATGTTTTGGTGGATGCCTCTTATGTATTAGTATCATGCTCTGTTATGTGTGACACAAACAGCTTAGTTCAGTCTTTGCTTCCTCATATTTCCAAGAAGCAGAAAGAGTACCAATTTAAGATGCCCCAGTTGGCAAGGAATGACAATTCATCTGAGCTGTTTATAAACATATTCCAACAAGAGCACGGCCAAAGTAACTGGCAAACAGTGAGGACATAAATTCTTTCTTAGGAGTGAGGATCCATTTCTGGATGCTTTTGTGTAGAGGAGAAGAGGCTAAATTTATCTGTTAATTTATTCACAAATGAATAATTCAGCCAGTTTGGCTAACACCCATGCTGAGATTGCTTACAGCTTCCTCTGTGTTTCTTACACAGTCTGTCAGCTATAATGCATGGATGAATCACCAGGACACCTCTCCCGGCTGTACCCGGGTAAATACCAAGGGACAACACCTCAGCAGTAGCAGACGGATACAGCTTGCAGTCTCTAGCAGCTGCAACATTTTCAGCAATAAATAGTTCTCCAAATAATTTGTTGAGCTTGATTACTGTAAATAAGATGTTGCACCACAAATGAGACTTCCCATATTATCCATTCTATATGGGAAAATCTTAGATACTCAACACACAATTTGGAAGCACGTTTTTTCAAGTGTGTCAAACATTAAATAATATAGAGGCTAGAAAACTTACTTTTGTGGACTACAACTCCTAGAATCGTTTTGTAGGCCCTAATCCAACTGCTCTCAAATTTAATAAAATCATTTCAGTCACTTTTTACTTGGAAAACATAGGCACAGAGTACATGTACTGTGTTTTTGTCTCCTGTTTTATCCCTATGTTCATATATCCCAACCTCCCATCAAAGCATGCAGCCAACAAATGCATAGATGAGGTGCATTCACATACAAGCTAAGAGATTCTTAGAAATGGGCTGACAGCAGACTACTTCAAATGTCTGGTTTAAAATGCTTGGCACAGATCTGAACCATTCCTGAAGGCACCAGAGGATTGAAAAATGACTCTAGTTTCAGTAAGTACACAGCCTGAGTCCATGCTCTCTGGGGAGCAATGGGTTTCTTTCCTAAAAGAACCCAATTGCATTGAGAAATGTATTTAGAGAATAAAAAGGGCACATCTCAATAGAAAGTATCACTAAGAAGAAGAGTTGTAGCAGCTTAAAGGTAAAGAGATTTATTTCAGTGTGAGCTTTCCTAGATGACAATATATCTCTTCAGACATGATAGTTGTTATTGGTGATGATGTTGATGGTGATGAATATGTGCCAGAGGAAGTGGATTGTAATCCAGGAATATTCATTCAGAAACATTTTTTTAGGGGGGGGGTCTAAAACTGTGGAAGCTGCTGCAGCAATCCAGCAAAAGGTGCTAATACAGCACCTTCATCTTTAAGGTACCACAACTCTCTTGCTGAAGTGGACTAACAGCTGATTTTTGCAGTGTTTCCCAGCATGATCCTAACTTGCACCAGCCAGATGAATTAAAACTAGGAATGGCCACAAATAAGAAAAATGGTAATTCATTTTGATTCATGATTTGTCAAGGTCAATGAATCACAAAAATGAATTTTTTTTCTGCTGAATTAATGACTCTTTAAGTAAAATGGCCTCCAGCAAACCTAGAAACAACAAATTTGTGGGGAAGGTTCCCATGACTCTTCCCTACAGGACCTGCAAATTCTGACATGAGAGCTATACACCCACAAAGTGCACCCCCCCCCCGGAAAGTGGCCTTTAGCAATTGGCTTGGGGAAACCCAGTCATCACCAAACTTGGAGGGATTATAGAGGAGAGTCAGAGTAAAATTATCTGCACACGTGGTGTCTTTAGGATCCAGGTGGATGGGTGGGCTTTCCTAGGTGGCCCTCTTTGGGGTTGCATAACTCAGACACAAGCAATCCAAACTCTAATCAAACCTGTAAGGGATTTCTGGTGAATTCAGCCATGGAAGAGCTGCAGAAGAAAATATATATGTGATAGTTAATAAAATCACAGGTCCCACTTTATTTGCATGAGGAACTTAGTTCAGTCAGTAAATTGATTTAGGGGTTAACACATGTACCACTGTGGGCCCCATTTTCTGAACACCCCAAATCATATAACTCTTTCATTAAAAAAATGGTTCTGTCTGATCAAAACCACTGCTTTAGTTTACAAAGCACAGTGATGCAGAATGAGCTGAGACTATCTCAAATAAGCAACTGATACCGTGTGTCTTGAAATCAGCTTTTGACACTCCAAACCATACACTCACATATACAGCAGATATCTCTGTCAGATGGCATTGAGTTATGCCCAGCCAAAAGCCTTCTATATTTGTAAAGCAAGGCCAAATACCACTTACCATGACAATATCAATTTTAAAAGGTGCAAGAACACATTCCTCTTAAGTATCCCATACACTCAGTTATGGCTCAACCTGAATCAAATGGGTATATGTCCAGGAGAGTTTATTTTATGTGACAGTAACAAATTATTTGTCCATAATGCAGGATGCTGCCCATTATCACACTGCATACCTAGCTAGAAGAAAACATATGGATAACCTACAGCCCCATCCATCAACCACATTGGTTGATTTAGGGCCATGAGGTGAGGGCAGTCATCACTCGGCACTGGAAAGGAGACAGTTAATTTGTTTTGAGGAACTGATTGTATCACTTTCTATGAGGGAAAGTAAATTTATACCCACATACAGAAGGACCACCGTATCAGTTCTGGGATCCCTCACGGATAGTGAAATCCATGGATAAGAGCAAATGCTCTTATCTGAAGGTAATGGTGGCAGAAGGGATGCTGGGGTGAAAGCGTTTGCCTCTGACACCCCTCCAAATGTCAAGGAGGGAAGAAAGGTTTTTCCCCCTTTTTCTTTGTCGCTCGTCTGCGGCAAGAAGAAAGAGGGGGGAAACCTTTCTTCCCTTCTTGCCGCTGTCAGACGCCCAGCGGTAGCAGTGGCAGCAAGGAAGAGAGAAAATAAAAAATAAAACTTACCACCCCGATGCCTGTTGCCCTCCTCCTTGCTGCCATGGCCACAGGCCAGACAGCCACCCAGACTTTGAACTTCCGGGTCAGGTTCCAGATAACCGATCAGAAGTTTTGAATTTCCCACTCAAACTTCTTATCTGCCACCAGGGACCTGAGCAGGAAATCCAAAGTCCCCACCCCACCCCTCCAGAGGGTGCCTTGCTGGCCTGCCACAGAGGTGAGGGTGGCGGCAGCAGCGAGGAGGAGGTCGGTTTGGGGTAAGTTTTATTTTTAATTTCCCCCTCCTTGTCACCGCCGGTGATGACCAACTGCAGATAACTGAATCCGTGGTTAGTGACTCAGCATATAATGGGGTTGTACTGTACATTTATATGTGTAGTTGATAGGCAAGAAGACAGAGAACCTGATTTTGTATTGTTGGCAAGTTTTATGTTTGCATTGTTATAGCTAGGTTTTCTTCTTGTTAATTGTTCATAAATTTACCACTTGCCTGTAACTCTATCAAATAAAAATATCAAATTAGTGGCATAATTTCTTTTTAAGAAACCCATGTTGGCTTCTAGTAATGACAGCATTGCTTGTTAAATAATTACAGACTGTCTGCTTAATAATCTTCTCTAGGCTCTTTCCAGGAATTGAAGTCAAGCTGAATGGGCGGTAATTACTTGGGTCCTCTCCCCCCCCTTCTTGAAAATGGGGACAACATATGATCTACTCCAATCTATGAGGACTTCCCCTGTTTTCCAGGACTTCTCAAAGATTATTGCCAATGGTTCTGAAATTACTTCTGCCAGTTCTTGGGTGTAATTCATCTGGCCAAGGAGACTTACATTCATTTAATGTTCCCAGGTATTTCTGTACTAACTCCCTACCTATTCTATGTTACAGTTCCCATCTTACCTCATCTCCTCTTTGTCCCAATTGAACTCTTTCCCCCCCTGGAGGAGTCAGAGAGAAAAGGGGGAAAGATGCTTTCATTCACTGTTTTCAATTCTCCTTGGCTGTGAAAAGCCACTTCTTCATTTGTTTGACTCACTTTAGATTTGATCTTTTATTGCACTAGGATGCTACTTCTGCCTATTTGCACATTGATAGATTTTGGAAGTAAGAAAGAATGAAACGTAAATGCTATGGAACATCTCTGATAAAGTTTTAGAAAACTTTGACTTATTTTGTATAATTTTTTTTCAGCTATAGAAACAGTGACATTTTAATGCAAAAATGTTCATTGGCCATCTCCTGTAAGGTAGAAGTAAATTATTCAGAGCCACGGGAAAAAATGATTTCCCCCACCCCGACTCTGATTATTTCTAAGAAAAAATTTAGGAACTTTCTCTGAAGTCCTGAACATCAAGTATAATCGGATAAATGGAGATCACGATGTGAACTCTTGAAATTGAATGTAAAATATAATAAAGTTAAAAATACTTATACTGTGAATATTTGGTTACATACATTTGTCACAAATTTTGCAATGGAGGAGATTCAAGCTGCTTTTCAGTTGGGTTGTATTTTAAGGAAAGAAGTAGACAATCAGTAAAATATACTAGTCATTTAATGGTGAATTTGGAACGTATTGATAGCAAACATTTTTTTCAACATCAAAAGGTGACAGACCAACTTCTAAAAGTGATGCTAGGGGAAATCTAAAAGGAACTCTTGGCATGTTGTTCACTTTAGAAAATAATTACGCCTTGGAGATGAAGGGGAATATCTTTTAGTCATTCAAAGGAGACAGGGAAGCACTTGGCAATGAACAGACAGGAGGATGTGAAAGTTGGCCAAAGAGCTCAATGGAATATATGAAAAAATCCACACACCAGAGACATCTGGAAAAGAACATCATATTTATATGCTACTAACAGGTTTCAAAGAATTTTAGAGATGTCCCTTGTATTCAGAGGAAACCTGATGTCTGAATCCAGTATGAAAGAGATCTAGTATTTTCCAAGGTAGAAACAGGCTTCCCTCTGCAGTAACCAAAGTAGAAGTTAGACCTCTCTCAGAGGTTTTTTTCAAACTTCAGAAAGACAGAGGAGGGGGGGGAATCAAACCAGTAATGTATTTTAGATTTTGTTTCTTTCAGGGGGTGGTGAGGAGGTGGATGGGTAACAGATTCATCTTCTGATCACAGAACAATCTCGAATTGCTGTTCAATTTCAAAAACCACAGATGGGCAATGGGAGATAGGAAATGGTTGTTCATCCTGGTTCCTGGTCCATTGAAGTGTATAGGAGTATATAGGAGAGAGGCTGCTGTCTTCCCACCAAATGCCTCTGTGCATACACCCGCCTGTCATCTGATAGAAGGGAAGCCAGGGTGCTGTCTCCAAAGATGAGAGGTAGGTTACTGATTTTTGGTTTAGGTAATCACCTTTTTTAAAAGATAGGCACCAGCTGTTGTTTTAAAGACAAAAGCTGGCATGATCCCTCTGCACATGTGCCCACCTCTCAGCTGATGGCAGGCCTGGCTCCCAAGATGGTTGTGGCAGAAAGATCAGGTAGGGAGGCACCAGGGCCACTGGGAACTGGAAGGGGGGCATAGGCTATGAGGTGGGGGAAGTTAACCAGGACATTAATTGCATCACAGAAAAGTTCATTGGTTTATGAAAACCTCCTGAATGAATGAAATAGCAATGTTCAATTACCTTCATTTGTTGTTAGATCTGTGGCCATCTCTAGCAATCACAATCTTCTTAACTGGCAGCAAGTCACCACTAAGATTCATGTCAATGGGTTTACTTGAATGTGTAAGTAGTAAGATTCTGGCTGGTCCCTCTGTGTGTGAGAGATCAGCGGAAACCACCTCTAGGGCCTTTAACAGGCCTGGGAAGTCCATCGGAGGTCTAGATAGGGCCCCCAGTCCCGACCCGGCCATATCATGGATTTTCCACTATCGTGGTTTGGGTCGGGTCCCTAACCCCTGTGATAGGCAGAGGATTACTCTCTCTCTCTCTCTCTCTCTCTCTCTCTCTCTCTCTCTCTCTCTGTATTGTGGGGGCTAGGGACCTGACCCAATCTGCGATGATGGAAAATCCACGATATGTGGGTGCTGGGTCGGGTCGGGACTTGGGGGCCTATCTTGGACTTCTTACACTTAACTGAGGCCTGGCACTGCCCTGACCAGGCCTCCAATGAGCTTCCCAGACCTGTTGGAGGCCCCAGAAGTGGTTTTCTTTGATCCAGAAGTCATTTCCAGTTTTTCCGAAGTGACTTCTGGTTCACCGGAAACCACTTCTGGGGCCTCCCACAGGCCCAGGAAGCCCGTTGGAGGCCTGTTCAGGGCAGCACCAGGCCTGGGGTAAGTGCAGGATGCATCAAATGGGGCAGCATCAGGCCTGCAGCTTGCCCCAGGGAGCCTTGCATTTCAAATAATGTGGTCCCACAATATATGAAACATGAAATGACAGGGGAGGGCTGTATCAGATTGATTGGGAAATTGTACTGGTAACCAGATAGATGAACAGATATCAGAAGAGGTGTCAGTTATGAGACGTGTTCATCAAGGTTGTATTCTCTCGCCTCTACGGGCCCAGATTCGCCCATATCTGGATGAGGAGTCCCTGATAACAGTCATGCGGGTGCTTGGGATCTCAAGGATAGACTATTGCAACAGTCTCTACGTGGGATTGCCCTTGACTCTTATTTGGAGACTTCAGCAGGTGCAAAATGCCATGGCCAGACTGGTGGCTGGTGTGCGTTGATACGACCACATCACCCCAGTTCTGGCCCACTTGCATTGGCTACCCGTTGCATCCTGAATAAGTTTCAAGGTCATGGTTTAGATTTACAAAATCCTCCACGGCTTGAGACCTGAATACCTGGCAGAGCATATCTACCAGAGATCAACTGAGGCCCATCCTATCAGAATGTCGCAGGCACTCTCACTTCAGGTGGCCACGCCCAGGGAAGCTAGGAAAATGTTAACCCGCAACTGAGCCTTCTCTGTGGCTGGCCCTTTTCTTTGGAACCATATCCCGAGAGAGTTGCGCCTTGCACAGTCCCTGCCAGCCTTCAAAAAAGCCTTGAAGACCTGGCTCTTTCGTGAGGCCTTTGGCGACCCTTAATTTAACCTTTTTTTTAATCCCCTTCTCTATCCCCACCATCTTGCTAGTAATATTATTCTTATTCTTATTCTTATTCTTATTCTTATTCTTATTCTTATTCTTATTCTTATTCTTATTTCTTTTTTGCTATGGTTTTATTATAATTATCATTTTAATTGTTGACTTGTTCGATGTTTGTTCACCGCCCGGAGTTCCTTTGGAAGATGGGTGGTATATAAATAAATAAATAAATAAATAAATAAATAAATAAATAAATATTCAGAAAAAAACATATATGCCAGAAGTGGAACCATCCCATAGGACTGGCTCAAATCCACTATTATACCACTTCCAAAGAAACCTAATGCAAAAAAGTTGTAATGAATACCAGACAATCAGTTTGATGAATCACATCCTGAAGTTATTTTTAAAAGTCTTGCATTTAAGAATAAAGTGAAAGTGTGAAGAGAGTATGGGGATACCCAATTTGGATTCAGGAATGGATTTGGAACTCAGGAGGCATTATTTAGTCTTCAGATACTAGTTCAGCGATGTCTTGATGTCAATGTTGATGTTTTTGTTTGCTTCATTGATTATGAAAAAGCATTTGACTCCATTAAACATGATAAACTTATTAATATTCTTCAAGAATTGGGCCTGGACAATCGTGATAGATTGATTGGGAATTTGTATTGGAATCAGTGTGCTGGTATCCAGACAGATGGTCAGATATCAAGGTTGTATTCTCTCACCTCTACTTTTTAATATCTATTCAGAAAAAACCAGGATACTTTTGAAGTAAAGAACCAAGGTTTGAAGGTGAATGGAGTTCTTGTTAATCATATAAGTCAGGCACCGGTTCCCCTTCCTGTGCGCCCGCTCGCCCGCTGGCCTTGAACGAGCCTGGGCGGACTCCTTGGGTGCGTGGACAAAGGACGCCCGCCAAGAGGCTCTTGCGCCGGCCGGTGGATGTCCTCCCACCCCGCGCGCGTGCTCCCACCGGCCAGTCGCCCCCACACGTTGTTGAGGAGGAGGAGGCGCTGGAGGCGAGCGCCGTTGTGATGGCGGCGTCCCGGGCCACATGCTGCAGCCCCATGTCGGCGCCCAGGTCGGCGGGCAGGGCCTGGACGTGCAGCTCGCCCTCCAGCACACCCGCCGAGCGCGCCGCCAGCAGCAGGAGCGAGCCTAGCACCAGGCGCGCCGCCAGCAGCCGCGCCACGCTTCGCCCGAAGCACCGCGACGCCCCCGTCACCAGGCACGCCGCCCGGCCCCGGCCCCGACGACGACGCCTCCGGTGTGTGTGTGTGTGTGTGTGGGCTCGGGCTCGGGCTCGGGCTCGGTGGGTGTGTGGGTGTGTTGGGCTTCCTGGTGCCGTGGGTGGCCAGCACCCCCCCGCCGCGGGACCCCAAGGTCGCCCGCCCGCCCGGCGCGTCCTGCAACCGCGCAGCCCATCATCCCCAGGTGCAGGGGGGTGGGGGGTCTCGAGCCACGGCTCAATCTACTCCTCCCCCCCCTTGTTAATTTTTTTTAACATTTTCTAATGGTGGTGTGCCTCGTGATTTTTTTAATCAAGCAAGTGTGCCTTTGGCCAAAAAAGGTTGAAAAACACTTATATAAGATACACTGATGACACTGTCCTGCTTGCAACACATCTGGTAGATTTGCAAAGATTATTGGATTCTTTTGCTGTAGAAAGCAGTGCCATGAGATTGCAACTTAACATGAAGAAGACAAAATGGATGGTTATCAGTAAAAAAACAAAATGGTTCACAGAACCTTCTCAAGATTGTCAGTGATATAGCTGAGAGAGTAACATCTTATAAATACTTGGGACACTTTGTCAAAGATAACTGGTCTGGGATCCTTAATATGAAATGCACTGTAGAATTGAACAAGCTAGAAATTCCTTCCAGAAAATAAGGAAGTCTTGACAAATCAGGACTTATCTATCAGACTTTGTACTCATATATTTTGATCCTATGTATTCAGCACACTTTTCTATGGTGTTGAAACTTGGACCCTTATAGACACATTATGCAGGAAGCTGGAAACATTTGAAATGTGGACATACAGACAAATTCTGAAGATACCTTGGACAACCAGAGTCACTAATGTGGGTATATCGCCGTGCATGAATAAAAAGTCAGAAATCCTCAATACTGTAAAGAGAAGAAAATTGCTATATTTCGGACACATAATGCACAATAAGAAATACCATCTGCTGAAAGTTATCCTTCAAGGAAAGTTATCCTTCAAGGAAAGTTATCCTTCAAGGAAAAATAGATGGGAAGCATGGCCCAGGGCGTAGAAGAACAGTGGCAGTTGTTGCTGGTTAGCATTGACAGAGAGTAGCACAATGGTATCAACAGGTAACTACATCCTTTATATTATCAACCTCTTTACTTGCTCAGTCTAAAAAGTAACAATGTATTCCCTACTAGTTTGAAGACAGTTTGGGCAATTATGGGGGCAGTACTACACACATTCACACAGTAGGACCAACCCCTAGAAACTGTTTGAATGTTTCATCAACATCCTTGGACTGCTCAGGATTATTTATCATTTCCAAAATAATGAATTGTGGGTTGAAAGTCGGGCAAATTTCACCCATCCATTGGCTATAAAAGTCAAACTGGATATTAATAAGAAGGCATACTCCCTGCAATTAACATTGTCTATCCCACAATGAGATTACCCCAAAAGTAAGTAGTTTAGCAGTCTTGAAAAATAAACTTGTGTTTACATTCCAGTGACCAATCATAAAACCTTAATCCTAATCCTAAATGGACACTACATGCAAGATACATAGCTGGAGAAAAACCAAAGCTGTCAGAAATGAATGTCTCTCGCCACCTGAAAGAGCATCACTTCTACAAGTATGCAAAGTCCAGTATATTATTCAATCCTTACTCATTACATCCAGCAGCTCTCGTTTAGTAGTTTTGAGCCAGGCTTAAATCCAATACTGTGTTTGAATAGTTTTCTATAGGACTCAGTTCAATGACAATGTGGTCAATTTTGAGTCTGTAGGTGAGAGCACAGGAAACAAATTCACACTCTGATCTCTAGGTTTATCTAACATGTTGAAGCAAAATCTTGGAAAAAATTACAGTCTAGAAGGTTGTCCTTTACTTTGGCACCTTTTGCACATTTAGTGGCCCAGCACCCAAAAAATTGCCATGAAACATTGAGAATGGCCATTTTATTTTCCTTTGTTCATTCTCGAGGCAGCTGTATAACTATTGAACAGACCCATCATTGGGCTATTACTAACAATCCAAGGGCTCCAGGAAGCTTGCCTCTATACTTTGTAGTCTAATTTTAAAAAGCCTGAGATTCAGTGTAAATCAGGTGATAATTAAACCCAGAAGTGTAGGCAAATAAGAAGTGTAAATATTATATTGGTCAATAACACAAGCAGTGCCTGACATAAAGGCTGGTGTCCCACAACTGTGTATCTAACTATGAGAAATATCTCAGAGCATGAAGTTAATTATATATTAAGACCTTGCTGCTAATATTAAAAGAAAATGACACTGTAGCTGTATGAAGAACTTGAAAGAGAGCAAGCATCCTCCATCCATGAAATGAAAATACCTCAGCTTGCAACCTGGGCCAAAATTTCCTGGAATGAAACCACACATATATGTCAGGAAGGCCACATTGGATACAATTGGAATCTACAGGGTGAGTCCATTTAATCTGAGCAGAAGGAATACTGTTTCCATAGATGTTTAGATGCCTACAGCTAGCTGTTAGCGCTCTGTTGTGTGGAGTGTTTTATGAAGGGAACTGTTTGTCATGAAGCACGTTTTTGCTGTTTTCTCTTACAAATTGCTGTGGTATAATTGGCTGGTCTTCAACTCGTAACTCCTAAATTGTAGAAGAGATGTTGGCCATTCCAAGAGTTTGCATTAGAAGCAAGTACGTTTTGTGCATCGAATAAAAAAAACAGTATCCAAGCTTTATTTTAGAATTGGTACTAGAGCCATTCCAGTGTGGTTTTGGTATCAGAGACAGTTTCTTTTCAAACCTGGAGGTGGAGCTCTTGTCCATTCTTTGGCATTACCAAAACTAGAGACATTATTTTGGGCTTTGGTGGATTTCTTCCCATAAACCCTGAAGATGGAATTCTGGCTCATGTTCCAATGAAAGACTAGAAGTGCAATACAGGGAAATGCCAATTGCATGTCTCTAACCAACACTTTTGAAGATTTGTTTATTCGTAATGAAGCCCTGCATTGCTCCAGCCTAAACAATTTATGCTTTTCCCAGTTCTCTCTGTGTGCATAACGCCTTCTCGGTTTGAGTATCTAATAAATACCAAATGTTATATTAACGTAGGGCTGAGTTTAGGAGGAAATCACAGTGTAATATGCAGCAACTTCCAGTGAGGAGATTCCTTCAATTTAGTTGAAAGAGAGCAAAGCAAAAAAAAAAAAACCCTTATGCAATTGGATGGAAGTATACTGCAATTATGAAATTACTAATAAAGTTGATGAGAGGGAAGTGAAAAGCAGATGGCACAGAAGGAGTTAAAGCTTCTACTTGTTACAAAACCTGTAATCCAATGGAGAAATGCAATTAATCTGAAATATTTTCTTCTAGATGAATGTAGTAAAATAGACATCCTGTTGTAAATTTTATATTGTCAACAACTCCAAGAACATTTCTTAAAATCCCTTTTCATCAAAAGTGGTTTTAGGAGGAGAAATGATTTATGGTGTCTACTTACCAGATATTGTATTGGTTCTGGATATTGTGATTGCCCTCAAATTTTTATTTCATAGATCACTGATGTTTCCTTCCTTTGATATTGAGTCTCTACAGGTGGCTGTTCAGCAAATTTAGGGATTAATGTCTCTTTCTCAAACTGGGAGGAAGCAACAAGTTGGGTCCTGGGCACTGGGATCTTCAACGTCTTTATTTATAACTTGGCTGGAGTCCCTCTGACCCTGAATATTTTGAAGGCCTGTCTAGGGTTAAGGAGATGCTGAAGCAAAGGTGGGAATAAGTGCAACACATACAACAGAGATACATACACACTCTTTACCCTCTCAGACTAATGCTGCCATGCCTGCTCTGAAGAATGCAGATGAGAAAGCTAACTCCTAATTTCCAAACCCTTGCTCTGCAAACATGTCGTCTGCATGTTTTCTGAAATATCTGCTTTCATCTATTGAAATGAAAAAGAGACAGTGGGGGCTGGGATTGTCACTTGAAAGCAAGGTCAAAATCCCCATACGATATAAAAAGGGGGAATCAACTCATTTGAAAGGTGGTGTTTGAGGTGAGCCTTACAGATACCACAGACCACCAGAAAGGAAGATAAGTGGGCGCTCAATCAAGTCAAGTCTGAACAAGAGTAAAAAGGAGTAAATTGAGGCTATTCTACCTTGCACAAATAATGAGAATACAGAACTATCTGGAAAAGAGGATAGTGCAAGGAAAACAGTTGGGGGAGTAGGAAACTAGCTAGACTATTAGTACTGTATGAAGTGGGTTGACTCAACAAAGGAATGTACAGTTGAGCCTATCAGAAAATGCATATCGTATTGCTAGAAGGAAGAGCACAAGGAAGAGAAAGCAACATGAGATGTTGTTGGTTTGCAACATCTGATCAGAGCTATTAATAATGGGACATTTTAGATGTCATTAAACGATATATAACCCATTTCTGAATGTTGTTAGCTACCCAGAGTGACCTTTTATGCCAGAGGTGTAGCCTGCATAATTATTAAAACTGTAAACCACCCAGAGATTACTTGAAGTAATATGTGGCAGTATATAAGCAGAACACTTTGCTTTGCTTTGCTTTGCTTTGCTTTATTGTAACAAGATGGCTAGAATGGAAAATAGAGGCTCTGACAGAAGACAATGACATACTATAGGGATCAAAGCTCTGCTGACATCAAGTAAGATCATTTAGAGTCACAAAGGAAAGAGTGGTAATTTCTCATCTTAAATGAACTAGTTTCTAAATATATTTTTTGTATTCTTTTAAAAATATTTTCTATCTGTATATTTTTAATAAAGAATAATGTACTTTTTGTATCTCCATTTATACAACCGGACACAGAATTATTTTGCGAGCATGATTCCAGTTAGCTTGCTTGGCCTGGAAGGAGGTTAAAAGTGCATTTGAGAGAGTCAGACATTCAGATTGACATGGAGCTTATTTCCCCTTTGAAAAGGGATGTGAGGAGACTCTCTGATCTTAGAAATCCTAACACGCTGTTTAACGTGGTGTGCCTCCTTGCACCCCTAACACAGCCCTATGCCTGGAGACTGGATTAGTTTCCATTAGAGCACGGGTAAAAGCCCACATGATTAATTACTGGCTCAAACTTATGCTTCTTCCTGTCAGTCTGGCTCCCCTGACCCTCCTAGACACCTTCCAGTCAGATTGGAAATCTTTTGTAGTCAAAGAAACGCAACTGATAGGTCTCTCTATTAACACCCTTATAGCGATGGGCTACACCAATGCCAAAGCGACCGACAAGCGTAGGATATGGGATATAGATTTCCAGGAACACCTGAGCCAAATGGGCACCAATAGCATAGTCACATACAATGCATTCAAGATGTCTTTTTACCTCTCTAGCTCTATGTCTACAAAAATAATCCGGGCCTTCTCCTTAGCCAGACTGAATGTGCTCCCTTCCAAACTTTTGGATGGGAAATTTCAAAATATCCCTTACCCAGAGAGGCTATGTCCTTGCAATAATAGCCAAATTGAGTCTGTGACCCATGTTCTTTTATGCTGCTCCTTTTATCAAGAACTACGCAAGGAGTTTATACATCCTATTATTTGCAAACACCCTGGGAGACCTACCAACTACTACGCTAAGCTACTCCTTTCAGATAGGTCCCCTCAGATCACAAATTGTGTTGCCAGGTTTTGCTACGCTGCTATGATCAAACGTAGATGTATAACTGATAGAGGTTTGAGCTCTCCTAATTATATATAGTGTTTTACCCATAAATTGTCATTTTTACAAGCTCTGTATTTTCCAGTAATATTTTTATACTGTTTTATCATATTATTTTATACTGTTTTATCATATTATTTACATTGTTTTATCATGTTATATTTTATTGTATTACAATTTTTGTATTTGGTTAATAACCGTAAATAAACAATCATCATCAATCATCATCGTGGTAAAGCATCCCGCTTTCAGGAGGACTCTCACTAATTGTTCTGATTAAAAACACAGCAATGTCAATTAATCACCAGCTTCTTTCTTTATAAATGTTACAGATTTTCCTGAAAAAGAATGGAAACAAAATCAGTAACTGATTATTGAAAACTGCATCTTAACCTTAACATCTTATGTGTATGTTTTCAATTAGCACTATTGATGTGGTGGAGGTTAGGAGAAAGAGCTTTGTTTTTAAAAAGAACAATTTTTGGTCTTAACAGAAATCTGCACATATAATTCCTTTCTAGCCATTACTGTGTTTTATTCTGGATGCATATCCAATCTGTTAGAAGACAGAAGATTTAAACAGGCACTTTCATAACAAAGGAAAGTGTGTTCTATTATTTCTAGAAGTCTAAAGGGCTGTTTACAGTTGATGTGGTTCAGATAATATATAATGCAAGTGAGCTGGGGTTGCCTCCCAGGGCTGTTTGAAATCCTGCTTGTCTACATGGTGTGAAAGGAACAGGCTGGATGTGAAGAAAGAGGTGGATAGGAGGTCTGGTATGTCATTTGGTGTGATCCTCTCCTCCAAATGGCATTTAGACCTCAAGTAACCCTGTTTGAATGCCTCAGTCTGGAATATCTTATAAATGGGGCACATCTCTAATTTTGTGTCCCAGTTGATCAGTGAGGCTACAAAATAAAACAGGCTGAACTGTGCTTTCATCATTGTAAGGCTAATTACACTGGTGACAATGAGGCCTGTAATAAGACTTCCTGGGGTAGGAACTGGCAAGCCACCCCGGTATCCCTGCCAAGAACATCCCATGGTCAGAAACAAAAGGCTAAAAGATATGACGCTGGAAGATGAGCCCCTCAGGTCGGAAGGTGTCTAACATGCTACTGAGGAAGAGCGGAGGACAAGTACAAGTAGCTCCAGAGCTAATGAAGTGGCTGGGCCAAAGCCAAAAGGACGCTCAGCTGCAGACGTGCCTGGAAGAGAAAGGAAAGTCCAATGTTGCAAAGAAATATACTGCATAGGAACCTGGAATGTGAGATCTATGAACCAGGGTAATCTGGATGTGGTCAAACGTGAGATGGAAAGAATAAACATTGACATCCTGGGCATCAGTGAACTTAAATGGACAGGAATGGGTGAATTCAGTTCAGATGACTATCACATCTACTACTGTGGGCAAGAATCCCATAGAAGAAATGGAGTAGCCTTCATAGTCAACAATAGAGTGAGAACAGCAGTGCTGGGGTACAACCTAAAAAATGATAGAATGATGGTACGATTCCAAGGCAGTCCTTTGAACATCACAGTAATCCAAGTTTATGCACCAACTACCGGTGCTGTAGAGTCTGAGATTGACCGATTTTATGAAGACTTACAATAACTTCTAGAACTGACACCAAAGAAAGATGTTCTTCTCATCATAGGGGATTGGAATGCTAAAGTAGGGAGTCAAGCGATAAAAGGAATAACTGGCAAGTTTGGCCTTGGAGTTCCAAATGAAGCAGAGCAAAGGCTAATTGAGTTTTGTCAAGAGAACAAGCTGGTCATTGCAAACACTCTTTTCCAACAACACAAAAGGCGACTCTACACATGGACATCACCAGATGGACAATACTGGAATCAGATTGACAATGTTCTCTGCAGCCAAAGATGGAGGAGCTCTATACAGTCAGCAAAAACAAGACCTGGTGCTGACTGTGGCTCAGATCATCAGCTTCTTATTTCAAAATTCAAACTCAAACTGAAGAAAGTAGGGAAGATCACTGGGCCAGTCAGGTATAACCTAAGTCAAATCCCATATGAATACACAGTGGAAGTGAAGGATAGATTCAAGGAACTAGATTTGGTGGACAGAACACCTGAAGAACTATGGATGGAGGCTTGTAACATTGTACAGGAGGCTGCAATGAAAAATATTCCAAAGAAAAGAAAATGCAAGAAAGCAAAGTGGTTGTCCAAGTGAAGGCTATGGATCAAGCATATATCTGTATTAGTAACCCACAGGCATATTGACAGGCTTCATAGTAATATATATATCCCAAGCTGTACCCTGTATGGGATATTTTAGGCTATGCCTTGCAAAGTATAAGCCACACAAATTATATATTTAGAGGTAATGATGTTACTAAGCATACATATATATATTTCATTTATATTATTATTCACACATGTATTCTTTATTCCTGCAAACGTTGGTCAAGTCTTAAGAGAGAGAGGGGCCCCTGTTCTAATATTGGCTAAGAAAGCAGAGATAAGACTTAAAGATCTAATTATTTTTCTATGTAGCTTTGCACAGTTAATTGCCAGCCAAAGAAAATCTTATCTCTTCACTCAGCCAGGCAACAGCACCTGCAATCCATCACCTGTCAAATTCCAGGGTCATAAAACGCTTGCAGATCCGTGGAGCTCGGTACTAGCCAGTTCAAACAAACGCTCCAATTAAAATATTTAGCTGTTGCCAAAAGTGCAAAATAATGATCAAGAATACCAATTAGTGTTTGATGTGTGTAACCTATGCATATGACGTAAGATGCAAATGGGAGGGGGAAAGAGCAGAAATGTAATTCTATAAAAACTGATGCATTCTTTCTGTCCAGTGGAATTGTCATTCGATCTGTGTTGAGTGAGAATTCCCTTGGTTGTCAGCCAATAAATCATCACTTTCCTGAAGACCCAGACTGCTTATTGCGACTGCTTAGCCCTTCTTTTTGCCGGCAGAGAACCCAAGCTACAGCTATTGTAAATAGCTGTACATCATTCCTTTCATTTGGTGGAGATGCCGGGGAATTGGCCGCAATTAAAAGGGCTTGCAGAGTCTGGCTAGGCAATGATGTTAGGTCCGTGCTGAAATGAATCACTTCCAGTCGACACTTCACCGCTTGTGAGGGGAAAAGCATTCAGGTCAGTGCCAGACCATCCATCATCGCCGGAGGAAACGGAGATCGGCCGAAGGGGGGGAAAACAGACTGCATAAGAAATCTGGTAAGGAGAAAACAGCCGGCTGTGGTACGGGGAGGAGAGGGTTCGAGTCCAACATCTCTACGGAGAGGAGAGGATTGCGGGTCCAACATCCCCCGGGGGGGTACGGGGAGGAGCAGGGTTGGATACAACCTTAACATCCCAAGAACCAGGGGAAATTAAGGGACAATAAGACCCTGAAATCCCCAAGGGAGGAGAGGGTTTTTGCAAAATCCAACATCCCTAGGGTTCGCCCCCAGTGTTTGAAAAACAAAAAGAATTAGGAGCGGAGCACCGCTCTGGCATCCTCAGAGAATTTATAAGTGTTTGAATATATGTGTGGGTATTGAGTTGGATTCTTTTTGGTAACCTCAGGGGAGTGGCCATCCTCTGTGTCTAAGCAGGGGCAAAGACTGGCAATCTTTGCCCCACAATACCAACGGAGTGACACCATTTCCGTTTGATTTTAGAGAAGATAAAAAGCTTTATCTCTAGGTAGTGGGATCGCAGTCAGGTTGGGTGGGGGGAAATATTGTGGGTGATTTGTGTGGTCGAACGGAATCAGTGATTGTCTGGTGAATGGGTCGGGGTGTCACTAGGACGTACCCCTTGGCGAAGTGAGTGTGGGCGTGCAAGTCTCAAGCCAGGGCGACCTACTTGAGTCACGTCAGTATCGCGTGTTGTGTGTATGATGTGCATTTTTTAGGTGCGATTCCGTTTGGCGTTATGTGGGAGAATTTGTAGGCACACAATTAAGACATATAAAATGGGAGCAGAACACAGCAAACCAAGCACCCCTTTGATGTGCTTTGTGGCAAATTGGAAATCCGCCACTAGAAACTATGACTTTGGTGTCACTATGAGAAAAGAGCGTATGCTAACTCTATGCAGAGTGGAATGGCCAATACTTCATCCGAGTTGGCCAGCACATGGGACCTTTGATGAACAGATCATCCGTCAGCTCTGGCTGACCATTCTCAAAGACTTCCCAGAGCATATTCCGTATATTGAAATGTGGAGAGGAAATGTAAAACGGAACCCATCTTGGTTAAGAGCATGCAGAAACCTTCCACCCCAAGCTAAGATTCTAGCCCTCAAAAAGGACAAGCCAGTTTTAGCTTGTGAACAAGAAGAATATGACTCCCTGCCTCCCCCATATGCCCCCGGAGCTGTACCAGCGCCAAACCCTCCTCCCAACCCAGGGGTAACCCAGCACTCCCGTCAGGCGCCCAGCAGATGTTGACCCAAAGCCAGAGTCGCAGCCTGACTCACCCATGGGCAGAGAATTGGCAGCAGCAGGAGGAAGGGTGAGAGACAAGGAGAGAGAGAGAGAAGGGGAGCCAGGGAAGTCAAGAGAAAGAAAAAGAGAGAGGGGAAGAGGAGGTGAATGCGGCGAAGCCCCAGCAGAGAGAGTGAAGGAGATGAAGGAGACTGGGAAGATGTGTCCGCCTTTTACAGGCGATTGAGAGGAGACAGAGAGTGGACAGAAGAGGAACATGGAAGAGTGGAGGATTTGTTGGGTAAATATAAGGATAAATTTGAAGTCTCAGATCACGTTTTGGGGGCAGCAGGGAGAAGGACTGGAAGAAGAGGCAGAGGCACCTTTTGAGGGCACTTGATGCGGCTAACCGCCTGGCCATGGCAGAAGGGGCTCATGCCAATGTGATGCCCCTCAGGCGAGTTTATGACCCTGTCACCCCAGGCCAAAATGCCCCCGCACCTCCACCATGCAACATGTGCCTTTCACAAGCTCAGACATCATAAACTGGAAAAATACCCTCCCCAGCCTGGATGATGACCCAGATCGGGTGTTCAGCACATTGGATAGTGTATTTAGTGTTTACACCCCAACTTTTGAGGATATTCAACATCTGCTCCGCGGGCTTTTCACCGCGGAACAGACGAGGAAAATCATAGATGCAGCTAGAAAATATCGCACTGCCCAAGGGGATGACCCAGGACAGGTGAATGCAGCCATTCCCACCACTGCGCCTGATTGGGACTATAATACTGATGGGGGAATAGCCTCTTTGAAAAGATATCAGGCAGCAATCCTCCAGGGGGTCAGAGCAGCGGGGCAGAAGAAGATTAATATGTCAAAAGTAAATGACATCGTTCAGAAAGCAGATGAACCGCCAGGGGAATTTCTGGATCGTTTATACCTAGCATTCAGGAAGTTCACTCCAATTGATCCCGGAGACGCAGGGATGGAGAATATTGTTAAAACTGTTTTTATAGCTCAATCTGCCCCTGACATACGTCGTAAAATTCAAAAGACAGAGAATTTCATGGGGCAGTCCCTATCATGGTTGCTGCAGTCCGCGCAAAGTACATTTAATAATAGGGAAGAAGAACAGTGCGCCCAGAAACAAAAAGCTGTTGTAAAAAAAGTGATGGCGCTGAATCCAGCCCCTGAGCCCAGACGAGGACCCCTAGGGAGAGATGTTTGCAAATTATGTGGAAAAAGAGGACATTGGGGTCAGGACTGTTATTTAAATCCAAACAACCAGAACCGAGGGAATTTCAATAGAGGAGGACCACGTCAGCCCTGGCAAGTGCCTGCTAGATATCCCACAGCAAGTTCGCCCAGCCACCAGCCCGGCTATAGGCATTCAATGCAGGGACCCCCACGATATAATCAGCCTGCCCCATACCAGCAAAATCTGATGCAAAACCCAGCTCAGCAAGCAGGGCAAGCCCAGTTCCAACAACAGCCCCCATTCCAGCAAGGAGCCCAAATGTCCCAGACGCTCCCTAGACCACAGAGAGGACAGGGACCTGCCTGGACACCACCTTACCAAGGCATGATGGCTTTAGAAGAGGAGGAGGATCAATATTGAAGGCGACAAGGTTCGAGCTCCCGCGAACCTACTGTCAGCATATTGACAGGGAGCACCACTACCCAATTTTTGATAGATACAGGAGCCAGCTATTCAGTGATTCCAAACCTTGTCACCTCCCTGGATCGGACACGTTCAGTTAATATAATGGGAGCCACAGGAAAGGCGCAGCGGGCTTACTTCATGAAGCCCATCGAATGCAAATTGGGTGGCCATACTGTCCAGCATAAATTCCTGCACATGCCAAACTGTCCCCTCCCCCTTTTGGGACGTGATCTGCTTTTCAAATTAGGAGCCCAAATCACTTTTACCCCAAAGGGAGAAGTTCATTTGACTACAAACCCCACTGAGCCCTCTGGTGAACTATGTGTAGAATATCCTTTGAAAGAGAGATGGTGATTGTTACTGGTGAAAGAGGAGCCAAGCCAAATTCCACGTGAAATTCTAGACCAAGTAAACCCACAAGTTTGGGCTGAGGGAAACCCTCCCGGGATGGCAAGAAATATCCCACCGTTTGTGGTTCAACTAAAACCCATGGCCACCCCAGTTTCTGTCCCACAGTATGCTATTGGAAGAGCAGCGGCAGAGGGTATTTGGGTCCATTTAGAGAGACTGATCAAATATGGCATTCTTGTTCCATGCCAATCTGAATGGAACACTCCCCTTTGCCTGTGAAGAAGGAGGATGGGTCCTATCGTCCGGTTCAGGACCTCAGATTGGTGAACCAGGCCGTGGAGACCATTTTTCCCTCGGTACCGAACCCTTATACTCTTCTGAGCTTAGTGCCACCAGAAGCAGCATTTTTACCATCTTGGACTTAAAAGATGCCTATTTTTGCTGCCGTGTAGCGCCACAAAGTCAGCACCTTTTTGCCTTTCAATGGGAGGACCCCACACAGGGACAAAAGGCCAATTCTGTTGGACCCGCTTAGCCCAAGGTTTCAAAAAATTCCCCTACATTGTTTGGGGTAGCCTTAGCTTCAGATTTGGCCTCTTTCCCAAAGAAAAGGGGACAAGTGATATTACAATATGTAGATGACATTCTGGCAGGAGCAGAGACTAAAGCTGATTGCCAGCAGCTCACCATAGATCTCCTCAATCATTTGGCAGATGCAGGGTACCGGGTTTCTCAAAAGAAAGCCCAAATTTGTCAAGAGACTGTTCGTTACTTAGGGTTTGATATTTCCCACCAGAAGCGCCAGCTCCGCGAGGAGCGGAAACAATCTATAGTACAAATTCCGGCGCCAACCACAAGAAGGAGCTCCGCGGATTTCTAGGAGCTGCGGGTTTCTGTAGAATCTGGATACCAAATTTCAGCCTCATGGCTAAACCATTGCATTTGTCCACACGAGGACCCGAAACGGATCCTTTTGTTTGGGGCCCTGAACAGCAAGAAAGCTTCCTGGCCATCAAAAGAGCTTTAGTGGAGGCACCAGCGCTAGGTCTCCCAGACCCATCCAAGCCATTTTACCTGTTTTCCGATGAGGAGGAAGGCGTGGCGAAAGGAGTTTTGTGTCAGAAATTAGGCAGTTGGCAGCAGCCTGTGGCATATCTGTCTGAAAAATTAACCCCAACAGAGCAAGGGCTTCCATTTTGTATGAGAGGAGTTGTAGCTCTGGCAGCGCTTCTAAAGAAAGCGGATAAATTCACTTTCGGCCAGCCGACTCATTGTATCACCCGCCATGCCGTCTTGCCATTGCTAGACGCCAAAGGGGGATACCATCTTTCCCAGGCCGCTATGATTAAATGTCAGAAACTATTCTCCAGAGCAGGACTGATTTTCCAAACTACTGAGGGTCTGAATCCAGCAACTTTGCTGCCAATTAGCAATCAGCCTGCAGCTCACGACTGCATTCAGACCATGGATGAAATTTACTCATCTCGCCCTGATCTCAAAGACACCCCAAATCCCAACTGGAAATATTGGTTCGTTGATGGCAGCAGTTCCATAATAGAGGGGACAAGGAGAGCGGGCTATGCCATTGTAGAATTGGATGACACTGTAATTGAGGCACAACAGCTACCCCCCGGGGACGTCTGCCCAGTTGGCAGAATTGATTGCTCTAACTCGGGCACTTGAACTGTCAGAGGGAAGGGACATCAACATTTTTACTGACTCTAAATATGCTTTTTTGACTTTACATGCACATGGTGCATTGTGGAAGGAGAGGGGACTTCTTACATCGGAAGGAAATTCAGTTGCACACCCTGATATTTTGCTACGGCTTCTTGATGCGGTCTGGAAGCCCAGAAGAGTGTCTGTGATACATTGCAAGGGACACACGGCTGGCCTTAGCCTCGAAGCTAGGGGAAACAGGCTGGCAGATAGGATTGCCAAGCAAGCAGCACAAAGTGATCTGTTATTTGAACTCAGTTTAATTCCCCTGGACATTTTGCCACCCAGTTCACCAGTCTATTCCCGGGCTGAGGAGCAGTTTGCTAGGGAACAGGACTTGTCACGAAATGAGGAAGGCTGGTATGTCATGCCAGATGAACAATTGTGGGTGCCTGAAAGTCTAGCTTGTAAGGTCATACAAAACCACCATGAGGGCACACACCAAGGACCGGACGTAGCTTATCATCACCTCAGCCCCTATCTGTATATCGCCCGGCTACGTCAAATTGCTGCCAATGTATCTAGGCGATGTGTCCTTTGCCAGAAAAATAATCCACGCGTGGGACCACTGCCCCAGCCTGGAATCCAACACTATGGAAGAGAACCCTTTCAGGATCTACAGATAGACTTTGCTGAATTGCCTCAGTGTGGACAATTTCGTTATTTGTTAGTGGCAGTTTGTACATTCACAGGATGGGCTGAGGCAACACCAACAAAGACAGAGCAGGCTAGTGAAGTCATTAGATGGCTTTTGAGAGATCACCTTTGCCGGCACGGGATGCCCTACTCATTGGGCTCAGACAATGGACCGGCTTTTGTTCATAAGGTACTACAGGGGTTGGCAGAAGCCCTACAGATTAAGTGGAACCTTCACACTGCATACCGACCCCAAAGTTCAGGGCGGGTCGAGAGAATGAACAGAACTTTGAAGTCTCATTTGTCTAAATTGGTTCAGGAAACAGGGAAAGGCTGGGTGGAAATGCTTCCACTTGCCCTGTTCAGGTCAAGAACTACCCCTTTGAAACACATTGGCATTTCCCTTTTGAGCTCGTCTACGGACGGCCTGTTCCTATTTCATATGGAATACGTCCGGAAAGAGTAGCTTCCTTGACACATGCTAGATATCTTCAGTTGCTTGGCCAGTGTCTCTCCTCTCTACACAGATGGACTCTGGAGAAACTTCCCATCCTGCTGCAAGAACCCGTCCACAAGTTTCAAGTGGGAGACTCGGTTTGGGTGAAAGATTGGCAGCACCTTTCTCTTCGTCCGAAGTGGCGAGGCCCATTTGTGATTCTTCTGCAGACCCCCACGGCAGTGAAAGTGGCCGAAATCACCCCCTGGATTCATCATACCCGTGTTAAGTTGGCAGTTCCAGGGCCAGCAGACGAGGAGGTCCAACCCGAAGACGATCCTGCACCCGAGAGGACCGGACCGGTGTGCCGTCCCGCCAGCAGATGACCCAGATGACCCAGATGACATCAACCCAGATGACATCAACCCAGATGACATCAACCTAGATGACATCGCCCAGGAAGGAGGACAACCCAGTGACCCTGCCCTGTGGTCGTCACACCCTGATCCTGAGGACGCCTTGCGTCTGACACTTCGGAGAATCCCAACGCCATCCGCTGATTCTCCTTGCACCTCAGGTTGACAGATTAAAATCCTGTCTTCCTGCCTCTTTTCTCTTTTTCTCTCTGTTGTTTTATGGGGGGAGAGGTGGCTTTGCCAGCACCTGACTTTTACTTTGAAGTGAGGCTGACAGACCAGCAACTTCACCCTTTATACCCTTTTCGCCAGAACAGAGAACTAGCTGTTTTTGAATCTGGTGACATCATCACTGTTTTAAGCCCTGGCAGACGCCAACGTGTGCGAGACTATACACTTGTGGGTGTTTGCACATATTTTTCTTGAGTGACGAACCAGAAGAGCTCGTCTTACCTCACACACATACCAGCCCCCAACATCCTCCAGGACAAATTGGCGCTTATCTGCGCACGGTTGGCTACAGAGCTGACTCATATCACCCTATTTCCTGGTCTCAACACTTAGTCCGCCAAGTGGCGAGAGAATATTCTGCAGCCTTTGAAGCCTTGCAGAGAGACACTAATTACTGATTACTGTTTATGCTATTGATAGTTTGTGTTGTTTGTTATCACAATGTTTTCAGAAGCGCCCTTCTGGGTATGGATCGTGGCACCTCCGGCCTCCATAATTTGTATGGTAATCATACTTTGCCATTGGAAACGAAGACTATGGGGATTCCCTAGAATAGAAGGGACCCTAGTTATTTTGCTTATAATACCTGTTTGCCTTACAGCACCAGTCCAACCTCAGGTGAAAACATGTGCCCCTTGCATAGTGAAAACCACGACAGATGGTAAAGTGACAAGCACTCTGATTTTCAGTACCCAGCAGCCCCCAGAGTGTGAACACGCAGGGACCATCTGTCAAAGTAAAGGCATGGTGTATCACCTTTGCAATGATACGTCAGGCACCTCCCACTGTTATAGACCTGAGGTCCCGATTCGTTATAATTATTCTGTGTGGGCAGGTATGGCAAAAACCACAGTTCCCCCAAGGAGAAACCCAGACGGTGGGGGACGTCTCCTTTACTTGAATTCTATGGTAGTTTTGAAGCAAAGCACTGAGCAAGTTCAACTTGTGTTTAAAGCTTGCACAGTGACTGTCTTTGGTCTAGGACCCTGGTGTCATACTTCAGACGGTTACTATAACACAAAAGCCAAATACATATGCCAACCCCATAGAGGATGGAAATTTGGGAATCCTGAAAAGTGGACACCCTGTGAGGCGAGTGCCGCTTGCGGAAGCTGGACATGTGTATGTGAACACACGGGACGGAGTCAGCTTCAACCCTTTAAACCCTGTGAACACATAGCATTTTTCCGCAGGGGTGACGACAACACTGTGATCATGGGCATTAATAGAACACATCCTTCCATTGAAGTCTATGGGTTTGGCATAGCCGCACCTGGGTTTGACCCAAAGGGGTACATTACGGTTACTCGCACTACTCTGCGAGAGGGGAGAAAGAGGAATCAAACCTGGACTGAAGGTGGTAGTGCCTTAGACAGATTGCAGGATGATTCCCTTGAAATCCCAGACATTGCAAAAAATTCTTTTGTTGGATTGGCGCAATCAATAGCCACAGAATTGGGAGTTTCAGATTGTTATGTTTGTGGCGGTACCAACATGGGCCAAGCGTGGCCATGGGAAGCTATGGAAATCAATCCAGAGCTGTTCAATAATTTGTCCCGGATGGGAAATTTCACCACAAGGGATTATCCCCAAAAGTTAGTGTGGACTATTTCCACTGAATTGGTTGGTCAAGTGTGCTTCTCACAGGAGGGCACCATCCCTGTAGGTTCCTTGGCTTGCCTAGGGACTTGGGAAAAAGGTGCCTGGAAGTCACCCTCAGGTATGCCGCCACCTGCAAAGCTGACCAGTGCGCTTCTGTCCTACATTTATTCAGACCTTCCCGTGCCTTGGGAAGCTCCCATAAATTTATACTGGATATGTGGTAGCTTTGCTTATGAAATGCTGCCGGCCAGCTGGTCTGGCTCCTGTGTCCTAGGGTTCATAAAACCCTCATTTTTCCTAATTCCTACAGCACCACAACAATCCCTTGCCGCTCCCGTGTATGGCCCCTTGTCCAGAGAGAAGCGGGAAGCTTAAAGCGGGAGGGAACACCTTTTGAAGGTTTTGACTGTAAGCATCCGGATCAGTACCATGGGGACACATGGGATTCGGAACGCATCATCTGTGTTTACGGCCCTGCCACCTGGGCCGCTGATGGGAGCTGGGGATATAGGACCCCTATTTACATGCTTAATCGAATTATCAGATTACAAGCAGTTTTAGATTTGGCAGGGCAGCGCATCTCTTCAGCGCTGACCGCGTTAGCCGTTGCCACTGACAAATTGCGGACAGCAGTCTATCAAAATAGGCTCGCTCTCGACTATCTGTTAGCAGCGGAAAACGGCGTGTGTGGTAAATGGAACATGACGAACTGCTGTCTCGAGATTGACCCAGTTGGTGACGTCATAAACCAACTTACCACAGAAATCAAACAACTCACAGTTAACCCTGCTCAGGAATGGAAAGGGTTGCAGTTAGGCTGGTTGCAAGACCTCCTTCCGGGAGGTTGGCTTAAGGCCATCATTGGTATGGTAGTTGCCCCATTATGTATTCTGCTTTTGGTATGTTTACTCGCTCCTTGCTTGATCAAGTTCCTTCAAACTTCTATCCTTCGCATGGTGACAAAGCGCGCTGCACCAGAAATGCTTGCGCTGTTGCAAGACTATGACAGAAGTCGAGAACAACATCCTTTGGGTAATTTACTGCCGTAAATTCCCAAAACTCGTTCAGGGGGGAGTGAAGGCTATGGATCAAGCATATATCTGTATTAGTAACCCACAGGCATATTGACAGGCTTCATAGTAATATATATATCCCAAGCTGTACCCTGTATGGGATATTTTAGGCTATGCCTTGCAAAGTATAAGCCACACAAATTATATATTTAGAGGTAATGATGTTACTAAGCATACATATATATATTTCATTTATATTATTATTCACACATGTATTCTTTATTCCTGCAAACGTTGGTCAAGTCTTAAGAGAGAGAGGGGCCCCTGTTCTAATATTGGCTAAGAAAGCAGAGATAAGACTTAAAGATCTAATTATTTTTCTATGTAGCTTTGCACAGTTAATTGCCAGCCAAAGAAAATCTTATCTCTTCACTCAGCCAGGCAACAGCACCTGCAATCCATCACCTGTCAAATTCCAGGGTCATAAAACGCTTGCAGATCCGTGGAGCTCGGTACTAGCCAGTTCAAACAAACGCTCCAATTAAAATATTTAGCTGTTGCCAAAAGTGCAAAATAATGATCAAGAATACCAATTAGTGTTTGATGTGTGTAACCTATGCATATGACGTAAGATGCAAATGGGAGGGGGAAAGAGCAGAAATGTAATTCTATAAAAACTGATGCATTCTTTCTGTCCAGTGGAATTGTCATTCGATCTGTGTTGAGTGAGAATTCCCTTGGTTGTCAGCCAATAAATCATCACTTTCCTGAAGACCCAGACTGCTTATTGCGACTGCTTAGCCCTTCTTTTTGCCGGCAGAGAACCCAAGCTACAGCTATTGTAAATAGCTGTACATCATTCCTTTCACAACAAGGCCCTACAAATAGCGGAGGAGAGAAGGGACGCAAAATGCAAGGGAGAAAGGGAAAGATACAGAAAATTGAATGCAGACTTCCAAAGAATAGCAAGGAGAGACAGGGCGGCCTTCTTGAATGAACAGTGCAAAGAAATAGAGGAAAACAACAGAAAAGGAAAAACCAGAGATCTGTTCAAGAAAATTGGAGATATTAAAGGGGTATTTCGTGAAAAGATGGATATGATAAAGGACAAAAATGGTAGGGACCTAACTGAAGCAGAAGAGATCAAGAAGAGATGGCAAGAATATACAGAAGAATTATATCAGAAAGATCTGGATGTCCCTGATAAACAAGATAGCGTAATTGCTGACCTGGAGCCAGACATCCTGGAAAGTAAAGTCAAGTGGGCCTTAGAAAGCATTGCAAACAACAAGGCCAGTGGAGGTGACGGCATTCCAATTGAACTCTTTAAAATCTTAAAAGAGGATGCTGTAAAGGTGCTGCATAAGATATGCCAGCAAATTTGGAAAACCCAGCAGTCGCCAGAGGACTGGAAAGATCGGTCTACATCCCAATCCCAAAGAAAGGAAATGCCAAAGAATGCTCCAACTATCGCACAATTGCACTCATTTTACATGCTAGCAAGGTTATGCTTAAAATTCTACAAGGCAGGCTTCAGCAGTATGTGGAAAGAGAACTTCCAGAACTACAAGCTGGATTTCGAAGGGGCAGAGGAACTAGAGATCAAATTGCCAACATGCGCTGGATTATGGAGAAAGCCAGAGAGTTCCAGAAAAACATCTACTTCTGCTTCATTGACTATGCCAAAGCCTTCGACTGTGTAGACCACAACAAACTATGGCAAGTCCTTAAAGGAATGGGAGTGCCTGACCACCTTATCTGTCTCCTAAGAAATCTATATATGGGACAAGCAGCAACTGTCAGAACTGGATATGGAACAACTGACTGGTTTAGAATTGGGAAAGGAGTACAACAAGGCTGTATACTGTCACCTTGCCTATTTAACTTATATGCAGAGTACATCATGAGAAAGGCCGGTCTGGATGAATCACAAGCCGGAATTAAGATTGCCGGAAGAAATATCAACAACCTCAGATACGCAGATGATACTACTCTAATAGCAGAGAGTGAGGAAGAATTAAAGAACCTCTTAATAAGGGTGAAAGAGGAGAGTGAAAAAAATGGGCTGAAGTTCAACATCAAAAAAACTAAGATCATGGCCACTGGTCCCATCACCTCCTGGCAAATAGAAGGGGAAGAAATGGAGGCAATGACAGAGTTTATTTTGTTGGGCTCCTTGATCACTGCAGATGGCGACTGCAGCAACGGAATAAAAAGACGCCTGCTTCTTGGGAGGAAAGCAATGGCAAACCTAGATAGCATCCTAAAGAGCAGAGACATCACTTTGCCAACTAAGGTCAGGATGGTTAAAGCTATGGTTTTTCCAGTAGTGATGTATGCAAGTGAGAGCTGGACTATAAAGAAGGCTGATCGCCGCAGAATTGATGCTTTTGAGCTGTGGTGCTGGAGGAGAGTCTTGAGAGTCCCCTGGACTGCAAGGAGATCAAACCTATCCATTCTGAAAGAAATCAACCCCAAATGTTCACTGGAAGGACAGATTTTGAAGCTGAGGCTCCAGTACTTTGGCCACCTCATGAGAAGAGAGGACTCCCTGGAAAAGTCCCTGATGCTGGGAAAAATCGAAGGCAAAAGGAAAAGAGGACGACAGAGAATGAGATGGTTGGACGGTGTCATCGATGCAACCAAAATGAATTTGACAAAACTCCGGGAGGCAGTGGAGGATAGGAAGGCCTGGCGAGCTCTGGTCCATGGGGTCACGAAGAGTCGGACACGACTGAACGACTGAACAACAACAACAACCCTGTTTGGTCCATAGCTTTTTTCAATATCCCGAAGTGGCTTATAGCTGTGGAGAGACCAAGGAAGTGGAAAACAAATTGTGTATTAGGGCAGCAAGTTTTTGCTGCACCACTTTGGGGCGGGGGGGAGAGACAAATATCCTTCTGGAAGTTTCTGTTTCCCTTTCTCTTCAAGGTCTGGCCCAGAGCTTGCCTGTTTCCACATCAGACAGGCTCTCAACCAGGCCTCTACAAGAAGAGCAAACAAGCAAAGGGCAAAGCTTTCTATTTGCCTTTTGTTTTATTTAATATGTTACAGCAACAATACATCATCCTAGCTAAGACAAAGTTAATTTACACACACACACATCCCCCATAAAGACGATCAGTTGAAACCAAATCTTAAAATGGCTTCCAAAGGACACATGGTTTCTGAAGGACACATGGATAAAAAAGAAAATAACATTTGCAAAAACCCCAGAAATCCAAATAAGAATTGCAAAAATAAAAATAAAAAGAGAATCACAGAATCCCCCATAAAGACCAGCAGTTGAAAGCAAAGCTTAACCAGAGAATGCCCCCCAACACATCCCAGGCACACATTTCAAATAAAAGCCTTGAAATAAAAATTGCAACCCCCCCCACCGGCAAACACACACACACACACACACACACACACACACACACACACACACACACACACACACACACACACACACACACACACACACACACACTTCTTCGGGCCCCCTCATAAAGCCAAAGAAATGATTAATTTGCAAATATCCAGGATAATGTATATGCTATCAAGTATTTCCTTTTGAATTAATCAAACTTGACCCTTCCTTCCTTCCTTCCTTCCTTCCTTCCTTCCTTCCTTCCTTCCTATTTTCTTGCTATATACCTCAAAAGCAATGCATGAAACAGCCCTTAATGACCTGAAAACATGACAGTATTTGCATCAGAACCAGATCACTTCAGTGCTATCTTGGCAGTGTGTTTATGAGAGGTGCTGCTTTGAAAGAAGAATAGTCGAGATTGTACTGGTTTCCTAAGCCTCAGGAGAGGCACTTGCATTTATTGTAACAGAGAATGGGGGGAACTATCCTTGGGCTGTTCTAAATGTGAATTGTGCCATTAAAATAATATATTTCAGATTCTAATAAACCAATATCAAAAGTAAAGACATTTGGAGTTTTCATCCTCATAACCACAATATGTTTGCCTGCTTCCCAAGAGAAAGCAGGCATCTCCTTAAAGCTAACAGTATACAGCTAGGACTTCAGGCTAGATTGCTTGGCCTCAGGTAAAGCTCAGTGTGGGATTTGGGATCAAAAAAGAGAGGGGAGATGAAACAAATAGTGACAGGATAGATTACTTTAGGGAGGGCAACAACGCTGGCTCTGCTAATGAGGGGATCAGAGTGGAGGGGTATGTTGGCCATGCCCCTAGTCCAAACTGAGGTCCTGGGGAACTGCATTTCCATTTTCAAAAATGCCTACGAGATCCAGCTCAAGTTTAGGAAATGAGAAACCATTACTGAACTTGCCTTACCATGGAAACCCTATGATGACAGTCAAAAATGAAACAAGATATAGTGCTGGAAGATGAGATGCCTAAGAACTCAAATCAACAAACCCCATGGCACAATGGTTAAATTGCAGTACTGTACTGCTGTCAGTTCTTTGCTCACAACCTGAGTTTGATACTGAGAGGCTCAGGTAGTAGACTCAAGGTTGACTGAACCTTCCATCCTAGCGAAGTCAGAAAAATGAATACCCAGCTCACTTGGGAGACAAGTGTCCTTTGCATAATTTTGTTGCCCTATGGGACAGTATATAAGTTGAAACAACTCTACTTATCCCTTGGGGAAATAATTTCTTTTTGAGAGGTGCACACATATTACTCTAGAGAAATTGGATAGTGATTAAACTAGTTCATAAAAAGAAAGCAAAAAAACATAGATTTTGTTGCTAGACTTCACTGCAGGAGCCACTTTGAATCTATGAGTTTTCTAGAAGGCCTACATTACAATTTTTCTTCTATTTTGTCCTCCTTCTTCTATTTTGTCTATTTTGATATAATTACAGTGGTACCTCTGCTTACGAGCAGCTCTACTTACAAGCAATTTGACTTAAGAGTGGAAAACCATTGCGTTTTATCTGCTGCCTTACAAATGTTAGATGTAGTCTTCTCCACTTACATTTCCCCCCAATTTATTTCTATTTTTGATTTTTTAGATACTGTTGCTCTACTTACAAGTTTTCTGATTTATGAGCATGCATTCGGAATGGATTAAACTCGTAAACAGAGGTGCCACTGCACTGGGGACTACACAATGTACAGCTAATCAGAAATCATCCTGAGTCTTTTCTGTGGCCATCTGTATCTTTTTGCTTTACTGGCAGGGCTACTGTTTTGTTCTGCTTTGCTTTTAGAATAAAAAGGATCACTCTATTTTGTCTTAGTTTCAGGCATGAGCGATTGCCAGTATGAAGGCAAAGTAGCACTGGTGGGTGTTTCTTAGGGGCAGCATTGATAGTGACACATTCAGCTGGGTGTTACATTGAAGACCCCTGATCTTCAATCTTTGTTCTTACTCCCTTTAGAATTCAGTGCTATGTCACTTGGATTATTATGGATTATGACAAGTCAATGCCCAATTCTCAACAAATAAAACTCCAGCTTTACTGCTTGCTGACTCTAGCTTCCTCTTTTTCCTTTCTTCGTTCCTTTGTTTGTTTGTTCCTTTGTTCCTTCCTCCCTCCGTTCCTTCCTTGTCCCTCCCTCACATTCTTTCTCCCTTTCTCTGCCACTCCCCCCCAAAAAGAATCCCTATTGGCTAAACAGCAGTTCTGCTTGCTCCAAAACATCTGTGCTGCATCTTATGGCTCTTGAGGATCATCTGACCCTGCTCGTCTTTCCCTCTCCACCCCAGAAGAAAGTTATGGGGAGGAAAGAGCAGGAGGAAGAGTAAAAGGGGTGGCCATGGTGGCAACCCTTTCTTGCTGGGAGGAGGAGTTCCCCTGGAAGATGGGCGGTGTAAAAATAAAATAAATAATACATAATAATAATAAATTGTGGGTGGGGAGGCACTGAGGGGAGATAGAGGGAGGAGAGGACATGGGGACATGGAAGTGGATCAGGGAGGAATGGGCTAAATAGAGTCAATTTGAGGTACATTGTGGGTTTTTTACTTGAAATCCCCCCATATCTGCCTGTGAATACAAGACTTGATCTAAATCACTCTAAATGCTACCCCACAACTTGAAGCATCCCTGCTGAGCCTGAGCCTGCCCAGGATAACTTGACTATCCAGCCTCGCTGCTACTTAAATGTTGACTCTCCATTCAGCAACAGAGAAGGCTTAACTTGGGACTAGCTGTCGGATTTAGGCTCAAATGAATAAACTGCTAAACCATAAAGCAAAGTTGCAAGTAAGAAACAGAGTACAAATCTGTAAACAATGTTCAGATTAAGGAGGATTGAGCCAAAGAAGAAACTACGCAGGTAGGAGTCACAGGTAGGCTGTCTTCTGAGGACTCCTGAGGCAGGAGAAGAAAATATGAGACTAGGAGAAGAAAAAAAGTGAAGAGCCTTCTTTCTTGACACAGGGCACAGCAAGATGGGCAATTCCTCTGCTGTGCAACTGTAGCAAACTGGAAGGTAGAAGGCACTACATCACTACCTAACAGTGGGACTGACCCTTTTTTGTGTGCCAATTCCTGGTTTTTCTCCTTCCTGTGTGCTCTCTACTGCTTTTTGTTTAGAATCAAATGGTTTTAGCAGGAAGAAGACACCACAATGTAAACAGAAAAAGGAATTCAGTGAGGGAAACTTTGCCACATCCCTTTCTGTTTTACCACCAAGGAAACTGATTGAAGAGCCCCTCCTGCATTTGGAGGATTCCCCTCACATTCTGTGGGAATCTGAGGTCGGATGTGCCAGGAACTTCATGTTTTCAACAGGGCAATTTGAAATGTCATTTTGGATCAAGATTGCCATCAAGCCATAATTAAACTTAGCTGATCTAGTTTATAGGATCAAACTTATTAGTAGGCACAAATGAATTTAGTGGAATTCATAGCTGAAGAAACAACTTTGGGCTGTGTAATTAATGGTTAAAGATTTTTCTCAAAGATTGCTGTGGTCACCGTCAGAGAACTAAATTGTCCACATAGCCATGTATGGATGCTGAATGCCAAGAAAGCTCATAGTGGAATGTGGAAATCAATGGAGCATGTTACTTGTAGGCAATTGGACCAATGATGTCTATCTGTCTGAAGAACAGTTAATTTTCTTTGGATTGGGGAGAAGGACTTTTATTAATGTCTTAAATAAATATTTGTGTTGTTTCCATGAGCATTTAATGACTAGGTTTAAGGAAATACAAATAATGCTCTCCTCACCCAGCTCTTCTTGAGAGTTGATTCCCCTCCCCCACATTATAATTTGAAAGAATTATACATTAAAGTGGAATGTGTTTCTACATCAGTGTGTGTATGTGTGCACATATCTGATAGCACTAGGATATAATAAGTAGTTGTGTCCATGGAAGCAAGAAATGGATGCAATCTTTGTTTTAATTAAATAGTTAGGAGCCTGGGACACTTGATAATAAATTATACAACATGTCGAATGTGTTTGCTGTGGGCTGTTTAAATGTTTACCATTGGGCTAGTGTTCTGTTTGTTTGCAAAGAAATCAGATTAATTATTTTGCTACCAAATGTTCTCGGCAGCACACACTTTGCTCTCAAAATTAGATGTTGTAAAAATACATTAGGAATTCCTAAGTCAATATTGACCTAAGGCTTCTGCCACAGGTTTTAGACAAATATATGCACAGCCACTCTATGTATAATCCATGTGCACATAATTAACCATTTTTATGAATTTTCAGTTTACATACAATAATTACTTTTATTGTACTTTTGACCACCGTTGAAAGTGCAAATAAAAGGATAGGTAGATATAAATGCATTTCTCTTATTTCCTGTAAAATGACTGGGAAGGTAGAAGGTTGTTATTGTGGAAGCCTATTTCATGTGAGAATACAAAAATTTCAGCTCCCCAGCAGAACTATGGTTTATACCTACATTAAGCAGAATGTCGCTCAGAGGAGAGTACAAGCTGGTTTGGCTTGACTCAAATACCCTAGTTTAAATACGGCTCTGGGTTTGCACCTCTGGTCCGGCCACCATCTTAAGCCTCACATATAGGACAAAACCTGGGAATTTGTGTACCTATTAAATCTGTTCCCCTGTGTTGTTTCCCTGAAGACTTCTCAAATCTGGTAGCTGGTGGAAAAGACTACCACTTAGGCTGGTACCCTGTTCAGCACCAGAAGAATGGAAAGTTCCCCTAGGGTTATAATGCTAAATCTCCCTGCTTGCTGTGGCACAAATGTCCCATGCAAAAAGCAAGATGTCAAACTGCTTGCACATGGATTTCTTATAACAATGTTTTGGATGAAGAAGATCCTGGCCTTAAAATCAAAGAAACAGAATCAAAGACCAGCAGTTTATTTTAGTGACCATAACACAATGGAGGCCTTCTGTGAAAAATAAAATAAAATAAAATAATTTACAAAAATGCTGGCTACCTTTTCACTTAAACTATACAATTTAGGTCAGAGGATAGACATTTTATTTCTTAGGGTAAGCTCTACCAATAGGTAGAGTGAGACAGCCACCTCATGTAGCAGATCACTTGGAGTGATAAATTCACCACTCTTTGCTCCCACTTCACTCCATGCTTGAAAGTTGTTCTTGTTCTGCAGAGCTGCTGGTGATACTGCCCTGGGCAGAATCAACATCTTCCAACATCCCTGGCTCTGAGGGATACTCATACCAGACCATGTAGGCAGATATCTGGAAAATTTTCCTGCCCTCTGCACCACAGAGTGTTGTTCTATAACTCACCAATAGCTTTGACATGCTTTAGTTAGTGAAAGTGTACACAAAATAAAGCCTAAACAGTTTAATGTTGCCACCAGGCTTATTTGTTTTTGCTGCAAAAGGCTGAGCCAGACACTGCCTTGGAAGGACCAAACAGTGGCTCAGGTGAAGGGCCAGAATTAATGCTAAGCATTCTAAAGGCTAAGAATTATGTTCTAAAGCCAATTGTTAGTCCCAACTAGACTCAAGCTATTGAATCAATGGGACTTACTTTGGTACTGACTTAGCAATTTCTGTTCATATAATATGTCTATTCTAGGTCAGGCTAACCAATGGATTTAGTCTTAAGAAACAGAGAATCTCTGAATATTTACACACCTCAGAAATTTTGATCAATAAGTTGAACTAAGCTCAAATTACTTTTGCAGAAAAATCCCCTCTACTACTTCTATTCCAGGAATCAAGTGTGTGTGTGTGTGTGTGTGTGTGTGTGTGTGTGTGTGTGTGTGTGTGTGTGTGTGTGTGTGTGTGTGTGTGTGTGTGTGTGTGTGAGTGAGTGAGTGAGTGAGTGAGTGAGTGAGTGAGTGAGTGACAAGGTGAGGGCTTTTAGCTAGTATGGTTGTCACCGAGAGATCTCCAGTAGATTTCAATCTACGTTCCTCTTCCCTGTGATGTAGAGAATGGTAAATCTGATTTAGAACACTTTGTCTGCCATAAAATTCCAGTTGAAGTATGCAGAAGAACTTGAAACACAATTTTAATTAGAATGATTTAAACTGAAATACAGTAGTGGATAGGAAGTAGTAACTATACTTAATAGTTTCACTGAATTGTTTCAGTGGGAAATTATTCTTTCCCCTTTAAATCAATGAAGTTTTAAAATCTATGCTCATGGCACAGTGGTTAAATGCCTGTACTGCAGCTAAAACTGTGCTCACAACCGGGGGTTCAATCCCAGGTAACCAGTTCATGGTTGACTCAGCCTTCTATCCTTCCGAGGTTGGTAAATTGAGTACCCAGCTTGCTTGGGGGGGGGGCAATGTGCACCTGAATAATTAAACTGTAAACCAACCAGAGAGTGCTTGAAGTCCTATGGGGTGGTATATAAGCAGAACACTTTATTTTAATTTATATTTTTGAAATATTTATTTGCAGCCTGCCCTATCTCAGAGAATCTTAGGGTAGGTTACACAGATTTTGTATAAAGATATTTTTAAACTTTAACATTTATAACAGTTAATAATCAAACAGTTTAAAACACATTAAATCATTAAACTCATTGCATTAAAACTAGTGTAGACCACAATTTTCAACTGCCAAAGGCTCCGATAAGTAAATGTGCTATGACATGGCACTGAAGGGCAGAAAACCTGTTGTCCATATCTTCACATTAAAAACTCTTCTCAGTAGTAGAGCACAAATGAGGTCCTCCCCAGTAGAACTTTGTGATTGGACAAGTTTAAATAGGAAGAGGTGTTCCTTCAAATATCCGGGTCTCAAACCATATAGGGCTTTTAAAGTTATCATCAACACCTTGAACACAAATCAGAAGCATATTGAAAGTCCATTAATTCCTTCAGAGCAGTGTCATGTGGGTTCTGATGGATGTTTCTGTTAACACTCTAGCTCAGTGGTGGTGAACCTTTAGCACTCCAGATGTTTTGGACTAAAACTCCCACAGTCATTCTAGGATCAGAATTCTGGGAATTGTGATCCAAAACATCTGGCGTACCAAAGGTTCCCCACCATTGCTCTATCTGCTGCATACTGCACTTGCAGAATCCGTGTCATCTTCAGGGGTGGTCTCATGTGCAGTGCATTGTAGTCTAGCTGGGGGAGTTATCAGGGCATGGAATACTGTAGCCAGGTTATCTATCCAGGAACAACAACAGCTGGTGAACCAGTCAAAGCTGGCCCCAGGGACGCCAAGCCACAGAGCAATCATGAGTCTCCCATGACAAATATGAATCTACCCCACCAAGCTATGTATCTACTCCTGCCCAACTCCTAGACCTCAGAATCACCAAAGCACAGAATCTACATCTTGTTGGGATTCAGCTTCAGGTTCTTATTCAAGCCATTATTCTCCAGATATTGGTCTTGCAGCTGCACAGCCTCAGTTGACCCCAAAGGTAAAGAAAAGCAGAGCTGAGTGTCATCAGCAATATTGATGATACCCAACCCAAATCCCCAAATGATCTCGCCCAACATTCCCAGGGAGATAGAATGGAACAGTGCAGCACCCCACAGCTTAATTGTCATGAAGCTGATGAGAAGTCCCCCAGTGCCACTCTTTCGAACCAGCCTTTAAGATACAATGGACCCATTGTTCTACAGTGCCTCCCGCTCCCATTCCATGGGATCTGTCCAACAGATTAATACCACAACCAGTGGTATCAAAAGCAGCCAAGAGGTCCAGGAGAACCAACATGGTTCTGTCCTTAGCCTGGAGCAGGTCATCATTCAGGGCAACTGAACCTATTTTGGTTCCAAACTCTAGCCTAAAATCAGTCTGAATTTGGTCCAAATAATCAATTTCCTCCAGGAACGTCTGAAGCTGTGCAGCCGCTGAATGCTCAAATGCTTTGCCTGAAAGGGAGGGGGTAATTTACAATGGAGCAATAGTTGTCACATACTTCTGAGTCAAGAGAGTTCCTCTTCAGGAGATGGTACACCATACACCTCTTTCAAAACAGAAGCCCCCATCCCTGTCATGAGGCATTTACCACCCTCTGAACCTACTTCTTCTAGATCTTCCCAACCACAATGGGCAAGTATCAAGTATACATGTGATGGGATGGATTTATTCAACTGCCTTGTCCACTTCGTCAGCTGCAGCAATTGAAACTGATCCCCAAAGCCCTGACTAGATTGTGCACTCGACACCTCCCTAGACATTTGTGGAATATCAGTGATGTTTTCCTTGCAAAGCCTAGTAAATTTTTCACAGCAGGTTACTAAAGGTTGCACTCCTAGTGTTTGTTTGTTTGTTGTTTGTTTAGTTTGATCCTAGCAAGCTTTACATTTGAAACACTTCTGCTGGGTGGCAGGTGGAGGATGTAATAATATTGGCAGAGTAAATTATCTTTGCCCTCTTAAGTCCAGCACAGTCGGCATACCAAGAAGTCCTCCATAGTTTCCAATCAGACTCACTTCAAAACTTGCATCACCTGCACTCCAGCTGTTGTCCAGCTGGTTTCATTGTCTGTGAATTTTCGGCAAACCAAAGGGAACTGCAGCCTTCACTACACTCAAGTGAGCACTTGGCATCAACTGTACCAGCTACCCTTTCCATTTCATTATTCCACAGTGAGATCAAGTCCTCACCTGAGTCACCAGCTCTGTCAGCCAGGAACATCCCCCAAAGTATTCAGGTTTTTTTTAATTCCATAAGCCTGTGAGTGCAGGTCACTACGATGGGCCCCCACCCCCTGTGGGGAGGGCTTGCTGCTATCAAACCATAAGGAAATTATTGGACCATTACAAAGGGGCTGTGGAAAACAAAAAAACAAACAAACAAACAAACAAACAAACCAAAACCAAAACCAGATCATCCTTTGTTTTTCCAGCAGGAGAAATGTGACCCAAAGAGCAACCCAGCACATGATGTGTTGTGACAGTTCCATGGTTGCTATAGTGGCCATGAAATTTTGAGAAGTACCTGTGAGGACAGCCACAGTGTGAGTGTTTGAGTTCCCCAGAACTGCCCTACTAGGGTCATTGACTACCACCCCAAGATCACCTCAGTAAGCTCCAGCAGGGAGCTGCTGGGCAGTGGGATGGGAAGCACACCACCAGCAGCCGAGTTCTCTGTCCCTGGCTCTGTACAAGGTACAGGTCCTCAAAACTGGTGCCAGAGTGGATAAGTTTCCTTGTGTGAGAGATTGAGGCCTTATGGATGATGGCAACTGCTCACCACCACACTGGCCCTTCAGTCTAGACTAGTGCTGGATCACACATCACAAAAGGGAGCCAGGACCATCCAACCCATCATACCTACCCAGATCTCCATCATACACACCAGGTCACTCCCTTCATCCAGAATCATGTAATGGATGTCAAGTGTTTTATTATGGGCTAGCTTAGCATTCAGTAGTACCAACAGATTGTAAGGTTAGCTGACAGATCAGCCTTGATCTTGAGGGATGGAGAAAGGTAGATTTCTAACATCTAGTCTGCCTTTCCTTAGCATTACCAACCCCCAGAGCTACACCTCCCTCTGGCTGATTTAACACAAATAGGAACACCCATTCAACCCCCACTTCTGCAAGAAACACCCAGACACATATGGTATATGAGAAGAGGATCAGTAGCAAGTGTAAAGGTGAAGCAAGCAGGTTAATATAATAAATTTCTCTAGAAACTCTAACAATTTCAGAAGAATGCACTTAAAGCTGTGTGGACCACAAAGATGTGTATTTAATATCACCAGTACTAGCATCTAGATTAGGTCATTCCTCTGGTCTCCACCCTTTCCAACCCCAAGAGACTCAAGGTGCTCAGGTCTCGCATGGGCACCATACAATTCCTCCCTTTGAACCTTGCCATTTAAGCAAGGATTCTGAGGGCAACCTCTAACTCACTCAACCTACACTATCACAATGGGTGATTCCACAAGACCTTGTCTATCACACAAAAACTGTGTTCCCCTACTCTTCATTACATGTATTACGTGCACAGATATAGGATGGGGGATACATGGCTGGAGAATAGTACCTGTGAATGGGATCTGGGAGTCTTAGTGGACCACAAATTGAACATGAGTCAGCAGTGTGATGCAGCAGCCAGGAAAGCCAATGCAATTCTTGGTTGCATAAACAGAAACATAGTGTCTGGATCAAGGGAAGTGATAGTACCACTCTATTCTGCTCTGGTCAGACCCCACCTGGAGTACTGTGTCCAGTTCGGTGCGCCTCAATTTAAAAAGGATGTTGACAACCTCGAGCGGGTGCAGAGAAGGGCGACCAGGATAGTTGAGGGTCTGGAGGAAATGTCTTATGAGGAACGGCTTAGGGAACTGGGTATGTTTAGCCTTTCAAAAAGAAGGCTGAAGGGGGATATGATAGCTATGCTTAAATATTTGAAAGGATGTCATATTGAAGAGGGAGCAGGTTTGTTTTCCATGGCTTCAGAGACTAGGACTCGGGGCAATGGTTTCAAACTACAGGAAAAGAGATTCCATTTGAACATTAGGAAGAACTTCATGACAGTTAGAGCTGTTCAGCAGTGGAATATGCTGCCACAAAGGGTGGTGGAGTCTCCTTCCTTGGAGGTTTTTAAGCAGAGGCTGGATGGCCATCTGTCGGAAATATTGTGATGGGGTTCCTGCATGGCAGGGGGTTGGACTAGATGGCCCTTGAGGTCTCTTCCAACTCTATGATTCTATGATTCTATGTGGTGATACCCAATTCTAACCACCATCATTGTGGAGGATTAAAGAGATTTCTGCCCCAGAAATGGAAAGAAAAACCAGGTTGCCTGGGTAGGGTTATTTAATAAAGTGGTTGTGATTCACAGTTGGCGTTTTATTTATGCTGCCAGAGGTTTGTATAAAGGCCTGTATGCTTACTTAGAAGGAAGGAAGGAAGGCCAGCTACATATTTAATGGAAGATGATATTTGAAAAAATGATTAACTGGATTGAGATATTTGCTGGTTAATGTACATATATTAAAATGGTTGATTAAAGTCATAGCTATAAAGAAGGTTGATCCAGGTTGATGGAAACCTCACTATATCTCATCCTAGCACTTAAATCATTGTCCTTGTTCACAATGAAAATTTTAATTATCCTGGGGAGGTGCATTTCAAATGTCCACATGTCCCTTAGCCGACCCCCTTTGGTATAGTGGAAAATTAGAAATATATATATAAAAACACATCTGACAAACTCATAGTCCTCACCTGGGAAGAGAAGAGAAAGAAGTAGGCTTCACCTCCAAACCTCCCTCCACTGTGTGCATCATCTATGATTTCATTTGGGTGCAGAGAAGAACAACTCCTCCTCCAAAGGACCAATGGAGGTGGTTTTACTGACCAAAAGCAAGACCAAATAATGGGAGCATCCTATGAAACAACAAACACAAGGCCTTCTGGCTGAACAAAGTGTACTGTGTCCTCATACCCCTCCCCCCCCAAAAAAAGGATCTACTCATGCTTAGCAGTAACATTGTAGAGCTGATCGAATAAATATTGAAAGAAACAGTGAGGGACACAGCACAAACAGCGGGACAAATACATGTCTAGTTGCTCCCTAAATGGCTTTCAATGTTATTTAAAAAGCTGAATCCTGCAAACTAAGAAACACAATCTTCCCCATCAGAATCTGCAATCAGTATTTTAAACCAACATTGATAATGTACTATATTGTATTTTAATGTATTATACTGTGTTTATATCCCACATTTCTTCTATTATGGAGACCAGCTGGCTTTCCACCGGACTGTGAGAAGTGTCTATACATCTGTTTCTGTAGCAAAATGTTTAAGGCTGCTTTTGCTGTTTTGACAAATGCTATTTGCCAGAGCATTTGTTGGGAGGACATATGTTAATTGCTTTTTTAGATCTATATTTACTCTTATTTTCTCTATAGTTATCAATCAATAGCTTGGGGTGTGGAATAAATTTGACAAATGAAATACATTTGAAATAGACTGTTACCTGTTGAATATTTATAGGGTAGATAGCTGCCCTAAAACTGATGCTGTTTAAATTTCCAGAAGACTAGTCATATTCATCTCATGGAGCAAAACCAGCCATACCTAGAATCCTGCTAGGAAACACAGAACACAACTGGTTCATGCCTATAGCTTTCTGTACACCTGAAACAGTCTCCACATTGCGTTGACACAAGCCAGAGGTTACCTGATTAAAACAAAGCATGGCTTCTAGTGCAGGAGAGGATGCTAAATACCACCTGGGGGAAATACCATAAAAGGGGCAACTCAGGGTTTTCCTGTTTGGCATGGCTAAACTGAAGTAAAACCCAGCCAACTACATCACGTAACCTAATCAGGAGATGTGGAGGAGCCTGGCATTTTTCCTTAGAGAATCATAGCCTTTTGTTCAGCCAGGAGGGGATGGTTTACCTTGTTCTTGTTCAGTCATTGCTTTTTTCTCCACTTCTCGGCATGAAGGTTCACTTGATCAAGGGCAAAGGATCAAGCCACATAGGTGTCAATGGGTAAATTATTACAGTAGTTTCCATCAACTGAGCACCTGTTATATTGCCTCCTCCAAACAATTTTCATCTTTTTATATTTGCCAAAGATATCGCCATACCACACTATGGCACTTCAGAAAAATAAAAGTTAAAAGAATTAAAAAGAGAATGAAGGGAAGGGGTTGTCCCATTAGAAATCACCCTTCTCTGTCAACAAAGGTATAAATTTTCTCACAACTTTATGATTTGTTTGTTTTGATTTGATTTAGTTTGGGTTATTATATTAGACATATATATTAGACCTCTGCCTCTCCAGAACCAAAATTGGTCTGTCGCCAAATTCATCCTGTGTAATTTTTTTTTTTGTTTTTCTGCCACGTTCATGGCCTTCCTGTGCTATCCTCTTATCTTGTCAACAAAAAATTCCTGGGCTTTGTCAGTGGAACGCTCCTGCACAGATATTGTGACTATCTGTAAATTGGGATCATCTCTCCGCTTTGGCCCCAAAATATGATCAAGTGTGGGTCCCTCCACCACTTGCCCTAATTCCAAATCCTGGTCCAATTTTTCCACCAGAGAATTTGCCTGTAATCCACAGAGAAGTTCCTTTGCAAGCTGCTCTTGTGACATTTTGGATTGTAATTTGCTATAAATTCTGTCTCTCAATTTCCAAGAGGGAGGAGATGTGTCCAAGATCATACACATGATCTTTTTCCAATCAGTTGAAAGGAGGGTATACCCATTGCCCAAGGCTTCGAGCAGGCCCTTAACATAGGTGCTTTGCAATCCTGTGTCTGTCACTGCCCACTGAAAGTACCTTACTACAGAGTAAGGGAGGGGATTGTAGGTCACTGCCTTCTGTCCCTGGGCATTTTGTCCCCAGGTAATTGGGCAGACTGCAACAAGGGAGGTCCGGTCCTTCCCAGACAATTCCCCACTCCATTTTGCCTCCTCCACCATCCGCTGAGCCATCCTGAGGGGTGCCCCTTCATGGGGCAGCTCAGGTGGCGGTGGCAGCAGTGGATAGATTTGGTGATATGGTGGCGCTGGCCCTGAGGGCAAGGGTGAGGATGTTGTGGGGGCAGGCGGCAGAAGGGCAGCCCCCTGCACTACCTCTGGGGGCCAAGTGCTATCCACTGCCACGTGACAGAGAAACCATGTGTGCAAGACCTCAACCGGAGCATGAGGTTCCTCATGCAAGGCTTTATTTATTTATTTCATTTATTTATTTTGAATATTATACCCCACATTTCTCCTTGGAAAAGGACCCAAGGTGGCTTACAATAACGAGAGACAATATACAGCCCAGAACATTTAAGATATAATCAAGTTAAGACCAGGGAATAAGGAGATGCAATTTAGAACATTAAAATGTAACATTAAAGCTCCAAAGAGTACACAAAAAGAAAAAAATCCATTATGAGGGGTGGAAAGTAACATGGAAAACACTGGTGTTCCTATGAAATCAGTCAATGCTGCTAATCCATATAAAAGTCATGTAAGTAGTCCCTCATTCAGAGGATGCTCGCCTGAAGAGGAAGGTCTTGGCCTGCTTCCAGAAAGACGGCAGAGATGGGGCAGTCCTGGCCTCCAGCCGGAGGGAGTTCCAAAGCCTGGGAGCAGCAACAGAGAAGGATTTTTCATGTGTTCTTATGAGCTGCACCTGTGAAGGTGGCGGGATGGAGAGAAATAATTTTGCCCAGTGGTTTCATATACAGTAAACCCCCACCTATCGCAGGGGTTTGGGCCCTGACCTGGCCCACAATAATTGAAAATCCGCAATATGCAGATGCTGGGTCAGGTCGGGACTGGGTGGGCTCTCTGGGGGCTCTTGTAATTACCCCAGGCCTGGTGCTGCCCCAAATGGGCCTGCAAGGGGCTTTCCAGTCCCCAAGAGGTTCCAAAAGTGCTTTCTAGTGATCTGGAGGTCATTTCTGGTTTACCGGGAAGTCACTTCTGGTTTGCGGGGAAGCACTTTTGAGGCCTCTGACGGGCCTGGGAAGGCCTTTCCTCCTTACCCCAGGGGGCCTTTTTTTCATATACTGCGGACCTGCGATATACTGGGACCACAGTATATGAACTGCGAAAGAGCGGGGGACAACTGTGAATGTTAAATAACATAGGAGACAGAACAGAACCTTGGGGGACTCCGCAGGTCAGTGGCTGTGGTGTTGAACATGAGCCCCCCTAACCCTGCTTTCTGCATTCTCTCCTGCGGTGACGCCATCGCAAGAGGTGGCCCCCAAGTCCCATTTCAGTGAGAAGAGTTAGGCGGAGGCTGCTGGGCTCAATAGTAAGTCAAGTCAAGTCGAGTTTATTGCAGCTATAAGCCCATAAATTGTTAAAAGAGACACATAAAATACATAAAGCATAATTGTAAGGGAGGACATTTGACTAATTATATATTTATAAATATATATGGCTGCTTCACTAACCACAGGTATGGACAAGCCCTCATGTATTCACCAACAATGTATTCTAAGCAATACATATATATATATATATCCACACTAGTGACACGAATAATGTAGTTATATTCACTTAAGCACTCCACGTATATATATATATATATACATATATGTATCACATACACATGTATCTACAGTTGTATTCTTGTAAACTTAGAATCTTTGGTCAAGCCTTTCCGGCTAGAATAGAGAAAGGAACTTCCGCTAATTCAGCAAAAGCAATTATGAATTCAAGGATCCAATTAAGTTCCTAAGCTGTGAGGATCACACACTAGCAATTAACGTGTGTCCAAGGCGTACCAGGGAGGCCTTATCTCAGCGTCTGGTGTTCGTAACTGTCAAATGTCCAAGGACATAAGGATGATCCTACCCTCCCTGCCTGTGAGGGGAGGAGATCAAACGTACCAGTTAGAACTTTTAGGCAAGTGTCAGGAATACAAAATAAATGACCAAAGATGTCAATTAGTGTTTGATGCATGTAACAAATGTATATGACGTAAATTCGGATGGGCGGAGGGGAAAAAGTGCTGGAAAAACCTTATAAAAATATCTCCTTTCGTTTTCTGGGTGGACTTCTCACCACCAAAAGGTGTGGAAGTGCCCTGATTGATCAATCAATAAATTCTCGTCTCCTGAGACTCAGACTTGGTCTTTTGCAGCCCATGAAGCGCAGGCACGCTGGCACGGGACCCCCATAAATTTAAATTCCTTACATTTCTGGTGGAGATGCCGGGGGAAAGTGCCACTGCCCCAGCGCTCTTGGGAGTCTGACTTAAATCACAGTAAGAATTCATGCTGACCCTGGAACAAATCTAGTCCGGACCCTCTGATTTTGAGAGGAGACTTGTTCTATCAGCATTGGACACAATACTGTTATTTAAGGAGAAAACAAAGCCGGCAGAACAACGGAGGAACTGTAAGAGGACTGCGCAAAAGAAATCTGGTAAGAAGAGAAAACTAGTTGTGGGGTGGCGTGAGTTCGAATCTAACAGCTCTGTGGAGTGGAGAAGATTGCGGATTCTTATGAGTCGGCCCCGGGAGGGAGGAAGACGAGAAGAGACACTTGTGTGTGTCTCTAGCATCCCCGCGGACCAGGGAGGACTCAGAGTTGAGAGACTCTGAGGTCCCCGAGGGTGGAGGAGAGCTCCTCTCGAATAACCCTAGTGTCCCCCTCCCCAAGTGTTTGAAGAATTAGAAGCAGAGCACTGCTCTGGCTTCCTCAGAGGATTTACTGATGTTTAAATATATATGTGGGTGTTAAGTTGAATTCTTTTTGGTAACCACAGGGAAGTGGCCATTCCCTGTGTCTTAAGCAGGGGCAAAGACTGGCAATCTTTGCCCCACAATACCAACGAAGTTCCACCATCTTCGTTTGATTTTAGAGAAGTTAGAAAGATCTATTCTTAGGCAAGGGATCGCAGTTAACTGGGGAAACAGAAATGTGGGAGAGTTGTGTATGGTTGCTGAATCACATGTTGGCGTGTATGATGTGCATTTGATTGTTGAGGTGTGAGTCCGTTTGATGCTTGTGTGGGAGAAATCATAGGAACACAGTTAGACCTTTAAAGTAAACCTATGGGGATAAATTAGTGCAGTTTATGCACCCCCTTTTTGATGTGCGATGTGGTAACATTGGAATTCTGCCACCAGAAGTAATGATTTTGGTATTAAATGGAACATGAGTAAGCTTTAAGAAGAACCCCTCTAACTAGGATGAGGCAGGACTTTACCATCTCAAATTAAGATTCTAGCCCTCAGGGAGGACAGACCAATTATGACCTGCTAGCAAGAGGTGTGTGAATGTACAAGGACGTGCTTAGTTAATTAATATAAGAGACTAAAAACTCTGCCAACTAGGAGACCCCTCCAGCAATTTTGATAATACCAGGGGGAATATGGGCAGTGAGAAAAATACTTTTGAATACTCAGGGATAAACAACATCCCGCATATTTTGTGACTGGCTGGTCACGCAACAAAATTTACCAGCTGAAGGGATATTTTACAAGGAAAAAAATAGTAGAAGGAAGGCAGCAAGACAGAAGTGGGATGGATAGGTATGATGTTGGGGGAACAGGAGGAGAGCACGGAGCATTGAGGGGACAGGAAGTGCTAGATGGGGGATGCGTACCCCTGAATTGCCTTATTCAAGCATTCAGGAGGTACTTCCATCCCGCTACGCCAATGCCCAACTCCTTGGATATGGAAGCTTTAAACAGAACTAAGGGTTGCTATGCACCACATGAGGAGACAGGTAGGGACGTTATTTCTGAACTATTAATAGTCAAAAGCAGGGAAATCAAATCTTAGTATCAACTGTTGTATGTGCTTGATGTGTAATTAATTGAGTGTGAGACCGTTTGGTATGCGGGAGAATTTATGAGCATACTACTAAACCTTTAACAAAAAGGTAGATGGGCATAACTTAATTCAGCTTCTGTGCCCTTTGTTAAGGAACCCTGTGGCAAGATTGGCACATTGCCATAAGGAGACCTGATTTTGATATTGAATGCAACAAATGTAAATTTCAAGAAAGTCCCCTCTGACAAAGGCAGGACTTTAACATCCCAAAGATTAAGTTTCTAGCCCTCAAAAGGGGAGGGTGGCAAGCCACGTATTGCCTGTTAATATGTCCAGAGGCAGTAAAAATCACCCAAAATGAGAAGACCCCAATTTTATAAACCAGGGAAGTATAAACACTGCAAGAAGATATTTTTGAATACTCAAGCCGCATGTTTTGTATAACTTAGCCTGGCTTGTTACACAACATAATTCACCACCTATAGGGACATTTTAAGAAGAAATCATCACAGGGCGTTTGAGAAATACGTTTTTTTTTTTTAGCACGGCCGGTCCCATGGGTGAAATGAACATCCACCCCTTTTCAGACCGACTATGTGCTCTGAAAAGACAGCTAGCATTTTTGTACTCATAGCCCAGCAAGCTAGCAATTAAAAACCAAGTGATAACATCATTCCTTAAGATTTTGCACCTAAAAGGCTTAGGGCAGCCTTTCCCCCTCCCCTTGCAAGTAAGCCCTGGCTGGAACCATAAGACAATTTAATTTGGAACAAGGAGATTCTTAGGAGCAACTGAAAATAGAATTCCCTCCCATCTCCTACCTAGATCAGGACCTTGGAGATGCCATTAGAACGGGAGAGGAAAGGAGAGAAAGAGACAGAGAGAGAAGGAGGGAAAAGAGAGAGAGAGAGAGAGAGAAAAGAAATAGTTAAAGGAAACGAGGTAGAAGGAAAGTGTAAGTCAGGGACGAGAATGGGCAGGGTTCATGATGGGCAGACTGAGGCAGCAACCCACAGAACGCTCCAGCAATTGAGAAGCAGAGGCTCTATTTGTATCCCATTACATTATTTAATCCAAGCTTTTAGACAGTCCCTATTTCCCCAACAAAATTTGTCTAAATCTCTGAATATGGAATCTTTATCCAAATCCCTTGTAGTACGTCAGCTCCATGAGGAAAACGAAGGGCCTGAGACTTCTGTGCTGGAAGTGGTCCAAAGCAGGGACTCCCTTCCTCTTTTTAAAGCAGCTGCTAACAGGTTTTTGAGAGCAGGACAAGGTTTTTTTTTATTTAGAATACGAAGGGGTTCTTAAAAGCCGCCAAAAAGGTAAAAATAACATAAAATAAAATCATTTTTCTTGTTCTCACACTCTGGCTGGAAACGCCTGTGACATTTTTTTAAGGCGTATCAATAACGCTGGGGTCTCACACTCTGGCTCTTGTTTCTTTGTACGAGAGCCATGCATCCCAAATTAGGCTTAAGTAGATAACTTCACAAACCACAGGGATAATAGGTTGCCTTAATTAGTTTAGTGCCCTTTTTCACCTAATTACAGGGTAATTGAAGGGGCTCACCTTCCTGCCTCAGGCTGTGTAATGCAGCCTGCCTGGGAGAATTCAAAAGTCCATTGCCCCGCCTTCCTTTTTCTGCCTTCACCCCCCTCCTTCCCCTTCACAAAGTTGACCCCATCCCTCTTCCCTCAGGAATTTCAAGCATGCTGGCAACCAGCCTGATTTTTTTTTACACCTCTTTCACATCCTATATTCCTAAAAATCTCGAGCAGACGTTCTCCTTTTTGACTTAATAATGCTCACCTAGCCTTATTTCCGTCTGAGTTTTTTTTTTTTTTTTAACCCTTTCCTTTCCAAGTAGGACACCTGCTGGAAATAGACTCTTAGTTACTTGATAGCTATTAAACTACTATCAGCCTTTTCCCTCTCTTTCTATCTATGTGTGGTCAAGCAGTTTGTGCCATGGCATGTGTCACTCCTAACCAGCCAGCAGAGACACTAGGAGAGGGCTTCCTGCCTTTTTTTTCCCCCCCTCTTTTTCTCTCTATTGTTTTGTGGGGGGAATGGGGGCTTTTGCAAGCACCTGACTTTTACTTTGAGGTGAGGCTGACAGGCCAGCAACTTCACCCTTTTTATACCCTTTTGCGCCAGCATAGAGAACTAGCTGTTTTTGAACCTGGTGACATCGTCACTATTTTTTAAACCCATGGCAGATGCCAACATGTGTGAGGCTGTGTACTCGTGGGTGTTTGCATGTATTTTTTTCTTGAGTGACAAACCAGAAGAGCTCGTCTTGCCTCGCACACACACACACACCAGCCCCCGACACGCACTAGGACAGATTGGCGCCTTTGCAGCCTTGCAGAGAGACACTAATTCTCTTTTACCATTTTTTTTTTTCTCGCCGTGCCCTTGGGGACTTGGTAGTAATATGAATGTGGTGCCTGCTCCTATTTTTCCCCAATCCTGTATCAGCCGTACTTTTTCCGAGACTATACCACGCCACATTCCAAGCCCATCTCCCCCTGGCGCATTTTGCTTCATGCTCAGAGATCACTTTGCGACCCTGGGACATTTTTGCCTGTTCCATTTTTGATTGTCCCCATGTAGCAGAGCTATTTGACTTTGGGGCTGAGATCTATCTCAGGTGCCTGTTTGGGAACGCCTGAGCCCTCGCTTGTGAGATCCTGCGAGATCATCTTGCAAGCACTCATCATACACTGCCGACTACAGATGCGTCCTCACCATAAACTTTGGCTTCCCCCATTCACAGACTGGTTCTACAAAAACGGAAGCCTTATCCTACCTTTTGCAACATTTTTTTTTCTCTCCTTCCTGTTTTTAAGACTGTCAGATAGACTGTGCCACCCTGCCTTGCAGCACAAAGACAGCTGCGGGGCATTTCCTGTGTGTTTGTGTTCTGTGTTTGTCTGTGGTCGTGTGTCTGTTCTTCCCTTACCCAGGTACATCCTGGAGGTCGGGTTTTTGCTCTGGGAAAAACGCCCACCCGTTCTTTATTTTTGGATCACGGAGTCGGTCGGGTTTGGAAAGCTGACGCCGCCGGTCGTAGATGCTCAGATGGGGACCCTCCTGCCCTCCATTCTGCCATCCCTCCTGGACCTCCCCTCCCGCCTTTGATGCCTTTGATGATGCCATCTTCGTGATAACCGCTCCGCGGGTTCGATCGATGCGGGCTCCAGGATCCAGTGATGTCAGCCTTTTCACCCAGCGTGACCCGTACCCCCGCGACCGAGAGGGAGTGAGGCCTGACCGGTGACGCCTTCTGCCCTCTGCTGTAGATTGCCCCTATGCCTTAGATGACTTCACCCTGGACGGCGGGCGACAACATGAACCTGACCTGTGGTCACCGCATCCTGCCCATCCTTCCCAGATGACAGCGTGCGTTTGATACTTCGGAGGGTCCCAAAGCAGCCTGCGGATTCACTTTCAACTCAGGTTGACAGATTAAAATCCTGTCTTCCTGTCTCTCATTTTCTCTTTTTCTTTTCTTTTCTGTTTGTTTATGGGGGGAGAGAGTGGGTCTGAAACAGCCACTGACTCTTGTTTTGGATTGCGGCCAACAGACTTCACGTCTGCAATTTAACCCCCTTTTCACCGGGACAGAGACTTGGGGTTTAAATACTGCTTTCAGACCTTCATTGATGCCTGTGCGCGTGCCCTGGATCACCATGAACTTGTGTTGCCACACACGCACACACCAGCCTCCCAGCATCCGACAAGTGAGCGCTTATTTTTTTTTTTCTCCTGCGCACGGTAGGCTCCAGAGCAACTTTACATATTTACATATTTACCCTGGGCTCTATTATGATAGTGTTTATTGTCTATTATTGATAGTCACTGTGAAAACTCTTACTGAAGTGCTTCTCTGGATGTGCCTTTTTATGTAATGATCATGCTTGGCCACTGAAAATGCTTTTTACTCACAAAGCATTGAGTGCCAGAGATTATGACTTGCCTTTCTATGCAATTTGTATTGAATGAGAGACATTTTGGTGCCCATGGGTGTTCACGAGCCTTTATACCAAAGAAAAAAGTGGCTTTATGAAGTAGCTATATCTACATTATTTTCTTCACCAAAGACACTGATGAACTAATCTTGGCCCCATGTTTACGGGGCAGATTTTTGTGTGTAAACTATCAGCCACAGAGACATTTCTGACCGGATTTCAACGGCTCATTCATGACTTTACCATGAGAATGTATGGCGCAAGGTGGGTTTTCTAAGCACCATCTAGATGTGTCTTATGCCTTTTTCAGCCTTCATGATATGTATATTACCTTTATTTAGTATCATTGCAAATGTCTATCAATTGAGAATGCACACACAACTGGGTGATTCTGCACAGCCTGCTATTATCTGAGTTTGAATGCACACCACACACACCTAAATAAGGTTGGAAAAAACCTGGCAAAGTAGCCTGGCCCACATATTTCCTTGGTGGGCTAAGAAGGGCATATTTTCCTTATAAGTATTTGGTTTGCAAAATGAACCTACAGTGTGGTGCTTTGTTAGAATTCAGGGTTCTCAGCCTGACTACCAAACACACAAACACGATATCTCACATGTGCACTGCTGTGGCAGGCAAATTAATTTGGGTTTCATGATTGTCCTAAAATAAGGTAATGAACAAATCTGCTGTTTAAAGCATGTTTAATTATCGCTTTGGGACGGGATCGTGATATCCAAGTCTATCACAATATTATCAAAAATCCTTATGCCAGCCCCCTTCAAAAGTTGAGAATTTGGGATCTTTGAGAAGTGTACAACATGGCCTGGGAGGTCACCTTATACTGCTGTGACCACGATGCATTTCTCCAACAGGGGAAACTTAAATGCTGTGGTCCATGGAACATATCCATCCGTTGCAGTCTGTGGGTCCGACCAGGGGGGGTCTTCTTACATCCCAAGCATGGCAACACTTCATCTGTTAACTTAACATTTTACTCTAGAAAGTGCCCTAGTGAATTAAGGGGTATTCCTTTGGCCTTCACCTATTTGATGCGTCCCCCTGACTTGAGACGCCACAAATCATTTTATGATAATTCATTTTCTTGAACTGTGCCTATAAGCCCTTTGGGGAAAAAGGACTGAGAATGTTTTCTGACTGCCCTGCCTAAATTTTTGTCAGGAAAATAGAAAGTCCTTCCATGAGCCATGAAGACCATCTCACCCCAGGAATGACATAGGGGGGGCTCACGCAATGTTCACACTTTTGTACATATACCTTTGATATGTTTTGTTCGTCCCTTACAAGTCCATGACGTTTTCTGGGAAATTTACTGGCATAAATTTCCAGAAATCCGTTCAGGGCCGAGTGTAAGGGAGGACATTTGACTAATTATATATTTATAAATATATATGGCTGCTTCACTAACCACAGGTATGGACAAGCCCTCATGTATTCACCAACAATGTATTCTAAGCAATACATATATATATATATATCCACACTAGTGACACGAATAATGTAGTTATATTCACTTAAGCACTCACGTATATATATATATATATACATATATGTATCACATACACATGTATCTACAGTTGTATTCTTGTAAACTTAGAATCTTTGGTCAAGCCTTTCCGGCTAGAATAGAGAAAGGAACTTCCGCTAATTCAGCAAAAGCAATTATGAATTCAAGGATCCAATTAAGTTCCTAAGCTGTGAGGATCACACACTAGCAATTAACGTGTGTCCAAGGCGTACCAGGGAGGCCTTATCTCAGCGTCTGGTGTTCAGTAACTGTCAAATGTCCAAGGACATAAGGATGATCCTACCCTCCTGCCTGTGAGGGGAGGAGATCAAACGTACCAGTTAGAACTTTTAGGCAAGTGTCAGGAATACAAAATAAATGACCAAAGATGTCAATTAGTGTTTGATGCATGTAACAAATGTATATGACGTAAATTCGGATGGGCGGAGGGGAAAAAGTGCTGGAAAAACCTTATAAAAATATCTCCTTTCGTTTTCTGGGTGGACTTCTCACCACCAAAAGGTGTGGAAGTGCCCTGATTGATCAATCAATAAATTCTCGTCTCCTGAGACTCAGACTTGGTCTTTTGCAGCCCATGAAGCGCAGGCACGCTGGCACGGGACCCCCATAAATTTAAATTCCTTACATAATAAGGATGAACAGTGTTCGTACATCAGAGCTAATTGTACATGCATCAGGATATCAGTATTCAGCAATGAGTAGGTTGCCCAGAGTGAGTCATCTTACTCCCTTTTATAGCTGTCCTGCCCGTTTTTTATTTAAAAAAAAAACGTATTGAGAAATCTCACCACCTGCAAAGTTGTGTGGGAATCAATGTCTTGATTAAGAATAATAAGACTTAAAAAAATTTCCCTAGCTGTACTATGAAAAGGACAGTAAAATATTATATGCGGGAGGGATTCTACCGACTTCTTGTCACACTCACATAAGGGGGACACTGAACCCTTGGATAATCTATGTCTCCGCACATTTGAGGGGAAAAACATTAAACCTCGCACTAGTAAACGCGAGGCGATGGGATATAGAAAAGAGGGACGACAAATATGATGGAATACGGCCTGATGGGACTATGCCGAAGTACTGGGGGGAACAAATGCCCTCGCCTAAGGAGTGGTTAATTTGGAATTCAATGTCGTCCATTCTTTGTCCAATAAGTTGTTTAGCTATGGCGAGATCTATTTTTAAGGAGTCCAATGGAGAGATTCCAATACTCAGAAGTTTAGCATGGTGTCAAAAGCAGCTGAGAGGTCTAGTAAAACCAAAAGAGACACAGATCTCCCAGGCATTTCCCTGCGTAGGTCATCTACCAAGGCAACTAGTGGCGTCTCAGTCGCATAATCAGGCCTGAAGCCAGACTGAGCTGGATCCATATAGTTCACCTCATCCAGAAACCTCTGGACCTGTGAGGCCACAACCTGCTCTAGGATTTTACCCGAGAATGGGATGTTAGGTACTGGTTGATAGTTTCCCTATGCTCTCCCAGTCGAATGGCTTCAATGAGCCCTCCTCAGGGGATACCAGGGGCATTTCTTCCACACCCTTTGCAGTAACTCCACTACCTGCCTCTTGGAAACCAAGTAACTCGCCTTCCTAATAAGTAAATACTCTAGTTTGTGGCAATGTCGCCCCTGAGAACCAGACAGGGTCACTCCCATCACTTACCCACAGGGATCCTTACCAGGATGCTTGGACGCATCTTGAAGCCTGTGCCAGGCAGGGGTGGATGCAGGTTCAAAGGCCATTTTGGGTCTTGGTTGTCGTCAGTGGTCCCCGTATGGGCCACCAGATGAGGCAGACATACACCAAATTTCTGAGTTGAGTGCTCTCTCACCCCTTGAGGCTCGTAGTCTTTTTTGATCATCTGTTCAGGAGGGCATCAAGAGGAGGTGGGTGGAGAATCACGGACAGAGAAAAACTAACTGCAGGGGCTCACATAGGCCTTGAGCCCTGCTGGTGCCACTTGAAAGCTTATATGTGAGTGCCAGGTAAATCTGTGTCCTGGGCTCCAGCTTTGCTTATCACCTTGGGAGATGTAGACGCCTGGGGAGAATCATGTTTACAGGCTTAACCTGGGAATCCACTCCCCCCCCCAGGGCATCCTCACGTGGATGGGGGTGAGTAGCTTCCAAGGGCCCTGCTTGCACAGGCATCTGGGGTTACGTTCCTACAATTGCAATCATTAATGACATAATTATCTGCTGTTTATATACCATCCCATCCCTTTTAAAGCACTCTCTGGGTGGTTTACAACTTACATATATAGAAGACTTGCCCCTCTCTTTTCCACTGGGTACTCAAATCTTACTGACGTCAGAAGGATGGAAAGATGAGTCAGCCTTAAGACAGCTACCCAAGCTCTTTGGTATTGAACTCAGATAGTGAGCACAGTCTTGAATGTTGTACTGCACTTTAACCACTGTGCCGCAAGGGTCTACATATTATCTGTTAGCAACAAATGCAAGGCCGTTTAATAGAATATTTTCACAATATAAATTAAATTTCTGAGTATATATTTAATTTTCCACCTATGCCTGATTAAAATTGGAATCCTATCATTCTGAATTTGAGGATAAAAATAGTTTTAAGAACCCTGTTCTGGCAGAAACCTACTGGCTGTTGCTTTTAGGTCTGGTGGGTGACATCTGGAGCTGGCTAAATAGGGTTGCTAGGAGGCCCAATATGCCATTTGGTGTCCTAACATCTAAATAGCAGATGGTCTTTAAGCAACCCCATTCAGCCTGTTGCAGGTTGCTGTCAACTTGCCAGTATTGTGAAGTGGCTTAAGAGAGCCACTGCGTGTTATATTGGCAAGTTAAAAAACCTCAGCTCTGTAGAGGTGTTTGTTTGTCTGGCTGGCTGGCTGTAGATCTAGAAGCTGATAGTTCAATTCCCCACTGAACCTCCTTAAAATGGGCTTGACGTGGTGATCCATAGGGTCCCGTCCAGTGCTGCAGTTCAAAGACAATGGTGGTGGTAGTGAATTTAAAGTGTGCGTTAGTACAGCAGATATGTGCTGCATCACTTAAATACAGCATTCAGAATGACTATTACAAGTTAGGAGTGTATATTAGCTTTATCTTCTTAATATATCTGCCTAATGCTGTTTTTAAAGTTACAGTAGCTCATATTTCCTGCTCTAATATACCCTTAAAATATTTCTTTCCACTTCCCTGGCTTCCTGGCTTGGCTTTGCATCTAAGTCCCAGCAGGAGAAGATTGACAGGATTGAAGACCATGTCCACAGGGCTGCTGTGGATGCCAAAGGGATGAACCAAAACTGGATCTCTTTGTGATGTTAGCAAATTAAAAGAGGAAGCCTTTTTCCCAGCAATTGCCCATTGGGGAAAGGAAACAAAAGCTGGAAAAGTGCAGGTAGGACCACCCTGAGGGCAGGCTGGTTCACTCCAGCAAAGTCATTGTCTGACTGCCACCTTTACGGGCAACCTACTCTGCCCCTGCAACAAGCTCAGTATCCCTGTCATTGGTCTTTGATTTTTCTTTTCTTTTCTTTTTGAACCATACATTTTTAAAATGAAATAGGACCAAATATTTACCATCAAGAATCAGTTGGGTTTTATAGATCGGCTGGAGACCCAGTGACACAGTTGTGAGGCAGGCTGTGGTACCCAGAGCACCAGGAAGGCTGTTCTCTAAAAGTGGAATTTCTCCACTTTTGGCTACCACACCCTCTTAAACAATAACATTCCCTTCCAGCCCCCTGCCTTTTCTACAGTTACTGTTTCACAGGCTCAAACAAAACTTGCCAGCTTTGCTCTCTATGCTGTGAAATGTGTACAATGCTGTTGATGCCACTTTTTATAAAGCAAGACTTGTTTTCGATATGAAAACCCAGCGTGATATGTAATGCTTGTTTGGATTTTTATCCCCAGGGCAGAAGTCCATCTATTCACATAACAGTAGATTAAATAATATGTTTTAGCAGTCGTTTTCTTTAACTTCAAGCAGTCCTCGATGTAATATTGCCCTGTTTTATTGCCTAATAGTTAAATTCCTCCCTCTATGTAATTTTGTGCTTTCAGTGCAGTTTATCAGAAGCTATTAATGAACTACCATTAAGGCTGCATGGCTGCAGAGTGTAGCAGATGAAAGCTGCTGTAGGGGCCCTGATTACAGACATTAAAATGGTGTGTATTGGCTTACTGCCGCTTCCCAGCAGGAAACCTCACTCGTAATTCCTTTGCATCTAGTCCCAGCAGGAGAAGATTGACAGGACTGAAGACCATGTCAACAGTGCTGCTGTGAATGCTGAAGAGGGAACCAAAAACTTAGGGAAGGTAGGGCTCTGCTCCTGCTGGCGAATCAATGGCACTCTGCCTCCTAGCAATCTTCTGTATTAACCCCATTGATCTGCCCGTCTTTACTGCGAAGGAACCAGCAATTAAGGAAATAAGGAAGAAATGACACATAGGTAGGAGGGGGAGGGGGAGCAAGGGAAATCAATCTTTCTCATAATGTTCTGTCACATCCAAGCGGCCAGAAGAGAACTTCTCTCGCGGAAAGCCTCATTACAAGATGCTCTTGTTGCTGCATCTAATGGATAATCAGCAAAGGGTTAAACGAGTCCCCTCGGTGAAATTGAAGGATGGCAGCAGCATGCAGAGAGACCAAAACTCCAAGGGTCGACAAGAGGTCGGGTGTAGCCCTAACACACTTAGTGTGAAGTAAGGGCCCACTGGGAACAAGAGGCTTTTTCTCCTAGGAAATGAGTTTAGGATAGCTCGAATTGAACCATTTGCTTTTGTACCATTTAACCTGCATATTGGGAAACTACGGCATAGCTAGCAAACTGACTGTGGGAAACCTCCATGGCCCCCGCTATCTCTTCTGCTTTCAAGTTTTTCCTTCTGCTTTGACACCAAATGAAAATTTGGAATCAGTTTTCTTAAATGAATATATGTTAGAAATCAGATCTTGGGAAAGTTACATTTTTTTATTGGTTGGGACATTCTGGAAGTTGTAGTCCTACAATCACTACCCTAAAAGTGTTTCTTCTAATTTGTGCTGAAAATGCTGCAATAGCACAGGAACCTTTCATAGAACTGTGATGGGTAAAAGATTTGCACACTGTGTGTTGTAAAAGAACCTATCACTGTGCAATTTAATTGCTGCGATGTTGACCCTATTGTGTTTTGTTTGACAGTGTTGGTGAGACATCTAGACCTTTTTTCCCTTGAGTACTAACATCTTTGAATGTACACCAGGGTATTCTGAATTTCAGCATTTGAACTAATCACTGTGCTTTTTTGAACTTAATGAACTGCACCCTTCAAATTTCTGTTTGGGTGTGTACAAAAATAGTGAATGTGTGTTTGAACATGTAGGCACACACATGCCTGTACACCTCTAAGAGAATGTATATTTGCTATTGTAGCTACATTCTCTCTGCCTGGATATAGGGACATCTAATGTAACAGCAAAAAATCCTCTAGAACGATCATTTTAATTACAACAATGCTCTTTTAACATCAAAACTTTCACTTTTTAATATATAATTATCTTGTTTTTTCCACAATGTCCATCAAGTTATTAAAATCTAGAATGAGACAGTATCTGCCTACAGAATGGTGAGAGATTATATATATCATCCCACTAATTTGTATTACTTACTTATGCAGCAGTTGTCAGGGTAACATTGCCAAGTACAATGAAGAGAAAGACATGTCAATACAGCCTCATGCTCTTAAAAGGTTTTCCTTTCCACCTTTTATGGGCGGCAGACATCCACTGGCAGCTCTGCCTATGCCAGGTGTACTCATTTGTGCCACAAGGTGAGCACTGGATACTATGCAGGTTTCAAGTGGGCAAGGCAAGAACAGCAGCTGTACTTGCTAGTGGTAGGCCAGGCATACCACTAGCAGAAAAAGAGAATGAGGGAAGCTGGATGACCTCTTCTCCAGCTGCCCAAACCTCCTGAGACACAACAGCTCTTCCTCCACTACATTTCCAAGTTGGCTGCCTTAAAAAAGTATATTATAATCAGAGATTTTAGGTGTTGTTGTTTTAAATTAAGCACAGCTACCGTTCTCCAGCTCCAAATTTACAAGAATAGCTATTTTGAAAAAGTCAGAAGACCACTGGATCCTGCCTTGCCACAGAAAACACGCTCTCTTTCTCTCTGTCTCATTGCCACCTTGTCTTTTGTAAGAGAAGACGAGGCAACTGCCCTAACTAGTCCTTGAACCCTATGATATTCCTCCTTCACTACCTGGTATAGCTTTACACCTGTAATTACAGTTGCAAGAAAAGGTATGTGAACCTTTTGGAATTTCAAGGTATTATACACTGATGTGTCATACAGTACAATCTGATCTTCCTCTAATTCAAGTGTATTGACAAATACAATGTGCCTAAAAGTATAACACAAAATTTCTGCTGTCTTTATTGAACACACTCATTCAACATTCAAAATGCTAGGTGGAAAAGTAAGTAAACCCTTGAAATCAATAATTTTTTGACCCTCCATCCTCCTTGAAAGCAATAACTTCAACCAGGCACTTCTTGTAGTGGGGATCAGACCCAGATAACATTCAGGAGAATTTTAGCCCATTCATCCTGACAGAAATGCTTTGGCTCTATCATATTCCTTGGACGCTGCATGTATATGGCTCTCTTTAAGTCATTCCATAGCATCTCTGTTGGGTTGAGGTCTGGGCTCTGACTTGGCACTCCAAAAGGCAGATTTTGTTTTTCTGAAGCTATTATGTGGTGGACTTGCTCTGGTATTTTGGCTCATTGAGTTTCAGCTGACATATAGATCTTCTCACATTATCCTGAAGAAGTTTATACACTTGGGAATCCATTGTCCCTCAATGACTACAGGCCCAAATTATGATGCTTCCTCCACCATACTTTACAGTTAGGATGATGTTTTCATAATAATATGCTGTGCCCTTTTTATGCAAGATGCAGTGCTGCATTTTCTTTCCAAATAATTCAGTCTTTCTTTCATCAGTCTACAAAACATTTTGCCAATACTGCTGTGGAGTGTCAATGTGCTCTTTCGCACATTGTACTATGCTACCTTGTATTATAGTACAGAATTGTAATCAAATATTTTTGGGTGTGGAATGAATCATCCATTATTTCCTAGGGCAAAATTGGCTTTAATATGCAAGCATTTTGGTTTTAAGCATGCTTCAGGAATGAATTATGCTCTTTAACCAAGGTACTACTGTACACATGTTTCCCCTAATGGGGCTCCCTTCACTGTTTTAGCAATTGGTATTATGTACTTAAATTCTTATAGAAAATATTCATTGGTACATGGCATGGCCAGGATTGAACCAAGGATCCAGTCATCTCAGTATGCACCCTTTGAAAATGCACCACCACAGTACCACTATAAAAGCAACATTTTATTTATCCTGATTCTTCTCTATATCTACCTAACTAAAGATTTAAATAAGGATTTACTCCACCCATAGAGCACACATTTCAAAATATTTTTCAGAAATTTCAAAATATTTTTCAGAAATAATTCTGTAAGCTATTTTTGCAGACATTTCAACACTTATAGAAATATTTTAAAAATATTTCCAATGTTACCAAAAATGATTTTAAAATGTTTGTAAAATATTTGTATGCTGTCTGGGCAGGAATCAATTTATCATATTTAAATAGCTTTATTCTTGTCAACAGATAACTTCTACTCAATATGGCTGAGGCTAAAAAGAAATGTAGGCAATATAGCTTTGATGATTATTTGAAGTATGGCTTCATTCCATCTCTGTCGGACAAACGTCTGCCCATGTGCCTCTTGTGCAACAGAGTTTTAAACAATGATGCCATGAAACCATCCAAGCTGGAGGATCATCTGAGAAGGTATCACCCTGATAAAACAGATAAAGATTTGACATACTTTAAAACATTGAAAGAAAAACTTCAGAAGAAAACCATGGTGGACAGTTTGTTCACTGCAACATCAAAAAGAGACTATGATGCTTTGCAGGTGTCTTGCAATATCTTACAACTCATAGCAAAATCAGGAAAACCTCATACTATCGGGGAAGAGCCGTTTTACCAGCCATTGAAGAGGTTTTAAAAACTGTTCTACACAAGCCTGCATATGATATACTCAAAATAATTCCCTTGAGCATCAACACAGTTCAAAGACGTATTGATGAAACGAGTCATGTTGAAAGCTTCTTGTGTAATTATCTGAAAACGAACCATTTCTCTATTCAACTGGATAAGTCATCTTTACCTGGTAATGAAGCACTATTATTGGCATATGTTCATTTTTTATGGACCAAGTAATCCAAACTGCCCTTTGCGAGAACTTTGACAACAGACACTAAAGGAAAATCAACATTCAATGTTTTGAAAGATTATTTCATTGAAAAGCAATCCCTTTATCAAATATAATATCATCATTAGCATATGGAGCACCAGCCATGTTTGGGTGCTATCATGGCTTTATAAGCCATTTAAAATAAAATGTACCCGGGGTGTTTGCAATTCACTGCATCATTCATCAACAACATTTAATAGCTAAAAATCTGAGTATCAGATTGCATCAATCTCTTCAATTTGTCATAAATGTAGTAAACAAGATCCGTATCAATGTTTTGAATTCTAGGTTATTTACACAGTTGTGTGAAGAAAATGATGAGACTTTCATCAATTTCTCCTTCACACGAAGTATGCTGGCTTTCGAAAGGCTTATGCTTGACAAGATTTTTTTTCACTTTTTGAGACAGTTTTAGAGTTTTTGGATGCTAAAGATCCCATTTTGAAAGAAAATTTAATCAAATGGGAACCAGACATTGCTTATTTAACAGATTTGTTTAATAAATTTAATGAGATTAACTTACCGTTACAAGGTGACAGTCTTAATTTAATAAAAAAACAAAGTCCATCATTGCAGCTTTTCTTGCTAGAATTAATCTAATGAAGCAAAACATTGGACGGTGTGAATTTCTCCAGTTCCCCAACTTGTCATTGACAAATTTCCAGGACGATGTTTTGCTCTATGCTCATTTAAGTGTTCTTCACTCAGACTTTGAAACAAGGTTTCAGGATGTTTTGACTATTATCAATCCATATAGTGACATTGAAGAATTGAATGTCATATTACACAAAGAACTGATTGGAATAAGCACTAACAAAGAACTTAAGGTGCAGTTCAGCATGGGGTATCAGCAGCTCTGGTTTCAGAAAGATGTACCTGTTGCTTATCCTGTATTATGGACAATCGCAGGAAGTTTTCCATCTTCATACCTTGTGGAAAGGGGGTTTAGCATGGTAGCCAATCTTCTTTTGAAAAAAAAAATTGATTGCAAATCACTGAATGTGAAAATTTTTGACTATACCTCACCAATTTGAAGCCAAATATTGAACAATTGCTATCAGAGCATCAGGCTCATCCCTCCCATTAACAGCATTATTTGTGTATTAATTTTATGTAAGAATTTTACTAAGTTCTTATTTGTTTCATTTCAAAACCAAATATTTACTTCATTTTGTGTCTTTTCAATAAAGGTATGAATAAAATTGTACATGTTTTTCTTTTTTTACAATTGTCAATGCTACAAAAGCCCCTACCAAAGTGAGTACACTGTGTCAGCTGTCAAAAACACATTTGAAGTTAATAAGTTTAGGAAAATTCAATATTAGGCAGGCAGGGAGTCTACAGAAAACAAAAAAATGGCAAGTGGTCTATGTGGCGAAAAAGTTTGGGAAACTCTGGTGTACATCATCCACCCCAGAACTTTTAAGAATAACCTCCTGGCATAGCACATCTTTTGCCATGTTTGAACTTTTGGGACATGCTTTGAAGAGTGTGTTACACTCGAAAGTTTGCAATGTTTTTTATTTTTATTAGAGGCCTATAAAGGTATCACCCGTAGCCTAGTTTTGCATTTGTGTTTCAAAAAAGAAGTGGAGGTAAGCAGCCTTCCTAGATCATCGAATATGTGTATCTCACTCGGTCTTTATTTCCTTTATTCATATCAGAGCACTGCACAATTTAAAATAACGTGTGTGTGTGTGTGTGTGTGTGTGTGTGTGTGTGTGTATATATCGCAGAACACAAGAACGCAGTCAAAAAAGAAGAAAAATCTTCCTCTCTCTTCCAGCACATAAAAACAACAGGTCATGAAATTGACTTTGAAAGAACCAAACTCATCTCCAAAACTGAACACTTCAACAGTCGAATAATCATGGAAGCCATTGAAATAGAGAAACACCCAAACAACATGAATAAACGTGATGACACCTCCCGCTTGCCTGACATCTGAAACTAGCCCTGGTAGCCTCTGTCACAAAGACTGACACCAGGTCCAAAAGGACACAAGATGCCACCACCTTCCATCCACACCAAACACAAACCCAGACCCTTCCCACAGATGAAACGAAACCACCATCCAATGACTGCACCATCTACTGCACCCCACTCCAGTCACCACATGGAGCACACTCACACACCCCCAAAAACATTTAGCCAGACCAAAATGAATTCACAAGACACAGGACCCCACTCCACCAAAGCCCAGGATACTGCCAGAACCCACCAGCCATCTAACCCACAGCATCTAAACAGCCATCTAAACAGCCACCAGCAGTTAATCCCTTAACGATTGCCTCAGCCACACAGCAGATCACAAAAGAACAAAGGAACAAAGGAACCTGCAATCAGCAACAAAGCAAGCAAACCACACACCCCCAGCAGTATTTATAGAAGGACCAACTGAGACCACGCTTTGCTTCAAGAAGAAAGAAGCCAGAACACCAGCCTGAAGATGACGAGTGAGACCTGTCGAAACGCCGCCAAAACAACCAGATTTCTACACGGGAAGAAACCCGAATCCACCCTAACATGCAGATGGTCCATATATATATATATATATATATATATATATATATGAAACATTGGAAAAATTAAAAACAAATTGACTCTTCAGAGAATTAGACTATTTTGACCAGAAGTGGGCTACCTCAGTAGCATTATCTCAGCTACTCTTCAGCATTCATCCATTTGGCAAGTTCTGCTGTTTTAATGTTTAGAGCTTAAAATGTGTGCAGAAAACCTTTCCTCAATATTTATCATGAAGGGGTTGGTGTCTCGGAAGAAGATGAGTGCAGTATTTCTTATTTCATTATCTGCTAGCACCTCTTGATGTACTCTTGGTGTGACAATGCCAGCCAAACACAGTAATAGACTTTTTCAATGAGGATAGGTTTCAGACACCTAATAATTCAGCATAATACATTAAAAACCACATCCATTTGTTTGGTATGTGTGATTTTTAAAAGGGTTTGGTTTCAGCTGGTTGTTTTTCTAATATAAGAAAAGACCTTTAATAAAGAGGGAAGATTGAGGGGCATAGAAGTCACATGGGTGTTCAGTAAAGACTGTAGACATCTCTGGAGGGTGCGTCAGTCTTGTTTCGTTCTTTTAATATTCTTCAATACCAAAGATGGCTTGGATACTACAGTGAATAGAACAGAATTCAGCTGACTGCTATTATACAGGTTAGGGCTGATCCTTCTTGCAATACTTTTTGTCATAATCATCTCTAATCCTTATTCATATTAAGCCAAGTTTTTGTCTATATCAGATATTGGCAAGATGTTATGCAGAATCAGGTGCTTGTCTCACAAGAGTTATTTAAAGCCAAAATCATTATTCTTCCTCACATTTTTATAAAAGAATCTGAAACAAGTAAATTTATTTCTGTTTGCAGTTTGCATATGCTACTTACATCACAGATGGAGACAGATCTTATTATTTTCCCTGTTATGTAGATGAAAGAGATGTTAAATCATCAGGGAAGTTTTTTTAAAAAAACTATTACTAATGTTCTAGAACAATCTTGCTATGCAGTGAATAATAAAAAAATGAAGTGTTTGGAGAAAACTATATTGCTTACAATTTGCATCCTAGCACAAAGGAATTCACTGAATATTATCTTATTGTTTAGTATATTCTACCATATGGATAAAATAGATAAAACTCCAGGGGATATAAACTAGTATAAATACCACATGTCATGGATTTATGGTCTTCACTTCAGGGGAAGCCATCATATGTGTTTTGGGGGATCTCTTTCCTTCAAGAAGTACCCAGTAGCCAAAACTGTTCTATCACCCTGATGAGCAGCTTTAATTGTAAGGTTTAATTGTAAGGTTGTGCTTCCAGCAGTAAAAACTAATAGTAAAAATTTTATACAGCTTTCCATGTCATAAGGGAAAGTATACATCCAATCTGGAGATATGTGTTCCAATCAAGTATGAAAACTCTCACACCAGTTAAAAGTCCTCTGCTAAAAGCAGATGAAGGATGGGGCTATTTCTGGGATCACTTTTATGCAAGTCACCCATTCCCCAAAATAATTCCCTAGGCTCTTTTTCTTATCAACATTGTGTACAGTAGGGGCCCACCCGACCCGCGATGACTGTAAATCCGTGATATGCGGATGCAGGACGGGTGGGGCCTGGGGGGCCACCGCTGCTTCCCCGGGCTGCTGGAAGACTTTTAAAAAAGCCTTCCAGCAGCCTGTGCAAGGCCGGTGGATGATCTGATCTGTCATCACCGCTTGCTGCAGGTGTTCCTCCCCCAGCCAGTACCAATCATCTGCTTGGCGCTGGCTTGGGGCCAGCACTCCCCCGCAATCTCAAATGAAATGCATTGGCTCAATGCATTTCAATGGAGAAATTTTCCCCATTGAAATGCATTGGCTCAATGCATTCCAATGGGGAACATTTATCCATTGAAATGCATTGAGCCAATGCATTTCAATGGAGATGGCCTGGGACTGGAAGGCATTTAAAAAGTGGTGCACTGCTTCTCCTGAGCCCCCGCGGGGGGGGGGAGCGGTGCGCCACTTTTAAAATCCATTCCAAGTCTGCCTCCGTGACTGGAAGGAATTTAAAAAGTGGTGCAATGCTTTCCCCTGGCAGGGGCTCTGGAGAAGCAGCGTGCCACTTTCCCCCTTCCCACAGCCCGTCTCCAGCTGATTGGCGCTGGAGTGGGGTAATAAAAGTTTCCCCCCTCACCCCAGTGCTAATCAGCTGGATACCTGGCATTTACTGCAGTCCCGTGATATAGCGGGACCACAGTACCTGAACCGTGAAATTGTGGAGGGTTACTTTATTACCATTAAAAGATCTTTTGATCTGATAACCAGAAACCACAGATTGTAGCATCTTCTGAATTTAAAACAACAAAACCTTGTCTAGGAAATAATTAGGTGCACATGTGCTATTCTATATATTTTTATTAAAAATCTACATCTAAGGAAACAAGTCCCATGTCATAGAATAATGATCTTGGAAGGGGCCTATAAGGCCATCAAGTTTGCAAACACACCCTCCGCTCCATGCAGAAATACAAATCAAAACATATCTGCCAGCTGATTGTCCAAATTTCTCTTGAATGCCTCCAGCGTAGAAGCACTCATCAGCTTTTGAGGTAATTGGTTCGATTGTTGTACTGCTATAACAGGAAGTTTTTTCTGTTTATACACACTGCCAAAAGACAGGTTCCCTTAACTTTAGCCCATTGTTGCATCTCCTGCACTCTGGGATGAGTGAGAACAGATCCTTCCCCTCCTCTGCATGGCAACCCTTCAAATATTTGAAGTGCCATCATATTGCGCCTCAGTCTTCTTTTCTCTAGGCTAAACATGCCCAATTCCTTAAGTCTTTCCTTATAGGGCTTGGTTTCCAGCCCCCTGATCATCCTTGCTGCCCTCCTCTGAACTTGTTCCAGTTTCTCTGCATCTTTCTTGAAGTCCAGTGTCCAGAACTGGACAAAATACTCAAGGTGAAGCCTAACCAGTGCTGAATAGAGGGGGTCGAGCACGTCACAGGATTGGGAAATTATACTTCTGGGGATGCAGCCTAAAATATCATTTGCCTTTTTTGTGGCCACATCACACTGTTGGCTCATATTCAGAGAGAGAGAGAGAGAGAGAGAGAGAGCTGTCCTTCCACAAGTACATTAAACAAACAGGATCTGTGCCCATGGACACTGATACCAGATTGGGCAGCATTCAAAGTATAACAGCTGAATTTCTATTGGCATAAAGTCATGCTGTGCAAGTCAGGTGGCACTAGTGAAGGCAATATTTAATTTAATTTAAATTTAATCCCCCCTTTCAGGTCCCAAGGCTACCTAGCTCACCCCTTTGCAAGCCTTGGGATAGTGGGGCAAGAGCCTTTAATTGCCCCCAAACACTTCCAGATTACTGCCAGTGGTCCTGAAACCTGAAAGTAGGGATAGGAAGCTTTCAATTAATTTAAATTAAATACTGTTATTGCTAGGTGATGACATAATGCAGTTTATATGGTTTAAATTTGCACAAGATGATCTGGGCCAATAATCCATTTAGTAATGTCAGGGATCTCTAGAAATAAAGAAAACTTGAGTATGGATCAATAACTGGTTAACTAACAGAATAAGAATGGATGTGTCTCACAATGCAAAGATATAAAAGTAGGATCCTTCAAAGATTTTTGCTAAGATGGCACTTTTTAACTTGCTAATTATCTTACGGTCTATTGCTCACATTGAAAATTCTGGGACAACATCACAAACACCATCATAAATGGCTTTATATATGCACAAATTTGTAAAATGTCTGAGGAAATTTGTAAAATGCCAGAGGAAAAAAACATGTTTCACTGAAAGTAAAACTGATGAGGCTTTAAGTTGTTTATCCAAGAACATGGATCCAAGGCAGGCGATGGGGGCCAAAATCCTGTTGGTTTGTGTAGTAAATTGCACTAGAGTAGGCAATTGAATCAATGCAAGTTTGGTGTATAACCTCCTTCACAAATTCCACTTATTCAAATGGGCCTACTCTAACAGTAACTTGCTTTGACACAGTAAGTTGCAATTTGAGTAGGCTCATTTGAATCAATGGAACATACGAAGGTGACTCACTAAATCCTCAATGATGCACTAAGCCAGTAGTTCCTAACCTTGTGTCCCCAGATGTTCTTGGGACTAAAATTCCCAGAACCTGTGCTGGCCAGGATTTCTGGGAGATACAATTGAAGAATAGCTGGGGACTCATAGCTGGGGACCACTGCACTAGGAACAACTGTAGCCTGAACTTCAGAACATAAAACTCCAGTGGTACCCCAGGATACGTACACTTTGGGCTATGTAATTTTCAGATTATGAAAAGAAATTCATTCAAAATACAATGCCTTGGTTTAAGAAAATTTTAAAGAGAATGCCCCGGGTTACTTTTTTTTGTAAGGCATTGTGAAAAAAGTGTACCCAGGATGCATTGTGCCCTCATAGTTTGTGGAGGGGTGGGAGGAGTTCGAACAGTTTTTTCATCAAGTTTTGGAGCCATTCTGAACATTTTTTGCAGTGGTTTTTGGACTTTTCAAACTTCTTGGTGCATTTCTCAAGAGGTGGAAAGGTAGGGAGGTGATCTTCATTGTTTCCTTGCCTTTTTCTGTGTTCTGCATTTTGTGTGTATGTGTGTGTGTGAGTGTGGAAAGGGGTTGAGCAGATCTTCGCCCTTTCTATGTCTTTTTCTGTGTTCCGCATTGCATTGCATTGCGGAGGGTGTGTGTGTGAGTGAGCTGATCTTCATTGCTTGCATGGCTTTTTCTGAAAGGAAAGCACCAGAGGCTGCTGAGAAAATTGCACAGTCAGGGGATAAGAGGGCAGGTCCTCTTATAGATTGAGAACTGGTTGAGATCCCGGAAACAAAGAGTAGGTGTCAATGGGAAATTTTCACAATGGAGAGAGGTGAAAAGCGGTGTGCCCCAGGGATCTGTCCTGGGACCGGTGCTTTTCAATCTGTTCATAAATGACCTGGAGACAGGGATAAGCAGTGAGGTGGCCAAGTTTGCAGATGACACAAAACTTTTCCGTGTGGTAAAAACCAGAGAAGATTGTGAAGAGCTCCAGAAGAATCTCTCCAAACTGGGGGAATGGGCTGAGAAATGGCAAATGCGTTTTAATGTAGCCAAATGTAAAGTATTGCACATTGCGGCAAAAAAATCAAAATTTTATCTATCAACTCATGGGCTCTGAGTTATCCGTGACAGATCAGGAAAGAGATCTTGGTGTGTTGGTGGACAGCTCCATGAAGGTGTCTCCCCAATGTGTGGCAGCGGTGAAGAAGGCCAATTCCATGCTAGGGATTATCAAAAAGGGGACTGAAAATAAAACAGCCAACATTATAATGCCATTATACAAAACAATAGTAAGGCCGCACCTGGAGTATTGTGTACAATTCTGGTCACCGCATCTCAAGAAAGACATAGTGGAACTGGAAAAGGTGCAGAAGAGAGCAACTAAAATGATTACTGGGCTGGGGCACCTCCCTTATGAGGAAAGGCTAAAACATTTGGGGCTCTTTAGTCTGGAAAAAAGGCGCCTGAGGGGGGATATGATTGAGACGTACAAAATAATGCAGGACATGAGTCAAGTGGATAGAGGGAAGCTCTTCTCCCTCTCACAAAATACCAGAACTAGGGGACATACACTCAAATTGAGGGCTGGGAGAGTAAGAACAGACAAAAGAAAATATTTTTTCACCCAGCACGTTATTAGTCTATGGAACTCCCTGCCACAGGATGTGGTGATGGCATCTGGCCTGGATGCCTTCCAAGGGGATTGGACAGATTCCTGGAGGAAAAGTCCATCACAGGTTACAAACCATGATGGAGATGTGTAATCTCCAGGCTTAAAACCAGGGTACTTCAAGAGCCAGATGTATGGGAGTGGTATCAGGAGACAGATAACTAGTCTCATGCGCTCCCAAACGCATCTGGTGGGGCCACTGTGAGATACAGGAAGCTGGACTAGATGGGCCTTTGGCCTGATCCAGCATGGCTCTTCTTATGTTCTAATGGGTGGCTTAAATCCAGGTTTTTCACTTTGCAGCTAGGGAAGGTAAAATAAAATAAAAGAGAGAGTGGGTACATTTCCAAGAAACAAAGGGGGATATCCATGCAATGAAATAGTTGAGCTTTATTCTGAGTTATTTGGATGGTAGAATTTAAAAAAATGTGAAAAGCTCCTAAAGACACTATGTCAGAGATACTTGATTATATCTGGAATGGAATCACATAATAATCCAAGGCATATACAGCATTTTCTCTGTATGTACCATAAGATAGCTACTTTTCCATGGCCAAGAGATGAAAAATAACATATAAGTACCAAATAAAGTGGCAATATTTCATTCTATTGTCTGGAATCCTATTAGTGTTAACAATTAGTGTTAACATTTTTGTGTAATTTGCCACAGCCAAATGATGAGGTGCCAGAACACATCTCAGCTGCACAATCAGGCACAAGATTGAGACATGTCCTGGCACTGCATGAGTGAGCTATGGAAAATTAGACAAACATTATGTGAATATGTGAATACCTATTCAGTACCAGGATTCAGACCTGTCTTTTTATATCTATGGCCTGTGAAATGCTATCTCAGTATGTTACAATGTACAGTAGGACCCCCATATCTGCTGGAGATTGGTTTCAACCCCCCTCCCCTACTGTGGTTACTGAAAACCATGGATAATAGAGAACACTATACGCGGAGAGAGAAAATAGTAAAAGGAAAAAGCAAACAAAATAATTTTTGGCATGTATTACCAGAAGTGGACACGAGACCCATGCTATAGATCGGTGGTCCCCAACCCCCGGGCCGCGGACCGGTGCCGGTCCGTGGACCAATCAGCACCGGGCCGCCCGAGGAACTTCAAAATACACTAATCCCCTGAGAAAGCCTATTTGCAGTGAAGAGTATCTGTAGGGGGTGAGGCTGGTCCGTGTGGGTTTGTGTCATTGGTTTGCAAAGAGAGACCCCGCCTATTGCCCAAAGAGTGCGGGGAGGGAGGGGGCTGCTCCCTTTGGACATTAAGCGACGACAGCGAGGAGGAGGAGGAGGAGGAGGAGGTAAGGCGGGGAAACGGGCAGGCGGGGAAGGGAAGGGAGAGGAAATCGAGGCTGATTTTCCCAGGCTTGGTCTTGTCGGCAGCGCGCTCTCTCCCATTCCTTTGGAGAGCCTATACCTGCAGTCCTTAATGTTTGTGCCCGTGCTAGCGTCCATGTGTTCTTGCTTCACTGCACCATCCAGAAAAGCCAAAGGGGGTGGTGGTCGTGGTGCTGCTGGCGGTGGCAGCGGTGGCGGGAGAGAGAGAGGAAGGACAAGGGAAAGCTTGAAACGTGAGGACATCTTTGGTCATCTTTTCGTTCTCCGTTTCCACTCCAGCCGGCTTGGATTTTTTTTCTGGAGGGTCCCTGCCATCCAACTCCCGCCCCCACGATGTTGCGTTAATTTCGGGCAAATATTAGCGCGCTCTACACCTGCCCCCCGCCCGGTATAATCGTGTTCAAGGTGTGTGTGTGTGTGTGTGTGTGCGCGCGCACGCACGCGTGCATGCATGCGCGCAAGCGGGTGGGTGTGTTCGTCTGGGCTCGCCTCCCTTCCTCCCCTCCTCTCTCTCCTTGCTTTTTTTTTCTCTCCTCCTCCCTCCCAAGTAGTTTTAGAACTGGAGAAGGACGGGCGTAGAAGAATACATGCCCCCCCTTTTTTAAAAAATTACGGGCCAAGAGAAAGCGATCTTGCGCCAAGAGCCCTGTAAAATAAACAGCTGCAAGAGAAGGGAAAAGGGAGAGAGAGTGTGTGTGCGTGTGTGTATGCAAGCGGGTGGGTGTTATCCGTCTGGGCTCGCCTCCCTTCCTCCCCCAAGAGAAGGGAAAAGGGAGGGGGGTTTGTGTGTGTGTGGAGGAGGAGGAGGAGGAAATGAGCAACAGTTAAGCGGAATCGGGATGGTCTCGGCGGCACTTGGGGAACCGGGAATGGAGGCGGGGCAGGAAGGAGGGGTGATGGGGCTGTTGCCAGGAGGGCACGGCCACCATTTGGGAAAGAGGAGGCTGCTGGCGGCGGCAGAGGTCCCGCGAGCGGATGGCGACCCCCCCTTCCTCCTCCTCCTCCTCTTCCTTGGTTCGCCAGGAGTTGTTCCGGTTGAGGCCGCTGGCGAGGGTGCCCTCCACGTCTCCTCCTCCTCCTCCTCCTCCTGCAGCCAGCCTTGCCCGACTTCCCGGCAGCCTATGGTTGGTTGGCTGCGCTCGCCGGGGCTCCTCTCACGGCCGGCGTGACCAGGCCAGAAGGAAGGAGGAAGCGCCGCCGCCGCCCGCTCCTCCTCCTCTTCCTCCTCCTGCTGTCAGGCTGCCGGCTTCGGCTCCAGTTCTCCTCTTCCGCCTCTTAAGGGTGGTGGGCGCCCGCCCGACTCCCTTCTCCCCCCACTACCACCACCACCCTCATCCTTCCCCTTGGCTCTCTCTCTCTCTCTCTCACGCCCCCCATGGGCGTGCCCGCCCGCTTGCTTGAGACCACCCTCCCTCCCTCCCTCTCCCTTCCTCCCTCCCCACCCCCACCCCCATCCCACCTGGTCTCCTCTGCCCCCCCCAGTCCCCTCCACCCTGCCCTGCCACCCTCCCCCCCAATTCCTTTGCCATGGCCACCCTCTCGTGCTGGGAGATGGCGCAGAAGCAGAACGAGCAGCACCAGGCCATCCTGGCCAAGCCCCTCCGGGAGGAGGACAACAAGTACCGCGCAGACTGCGAGGCCAAAATTAGGAGGAGGGGGAGGGCAAGGGGAGGGGGGGTCTCACACCCTCGGGGAGAGGAGGGAGGGAGGAAGGGGGGTTCAGTGGGTGGGGCGAATGAGGGAGGTCACGTGCGCACGTGCAGCAGCCGGTCTGAGGGGAGAGAGAGAGAGAGGAGGAGGAGGGGCCTTTTAATTAAATTAAAATTATTAAATTAAAACAAGCGGGCCACGGAAAAATTATCAAACATTTACCGGTCCGCGGGGATAAAAAGGTTGGGGAGCACTGCTATAGATTCTTCAGTAACAAGTACTCATAGCACAGTCCCTAGCTACCTCCAGTGACCAGTTCTGGAAATATATGTGAAAATTATTTTTTCTGGATTTTTAAAAATATTTTTAATATTTTCAGACCATAGATATGTGAATTAGTAGTTACTGGTCCCATGGATAAGGGGGTCCTACTGTATTAGCTTCTATATCATGCCCAGTATGTCCACTAACACGCACATTTGAAGAATGGGTTTTGAGTATTATCTTTTTGAGTATTATCTAGCATATTGATAAAGCAATTTTCATGAAAATAGTAATTATGTGAGTGGAACAAAGAATACAACAGTTTAAATTTAGTTATTGTTTTTAGACATTTCACTAATTCATCTTGCAGTATTAAAAAGGTAAACCTTTTAAAGGTGTCAGTAAGAAATGTTTGGGTAATGTTTTCTATTCCAGCTGTTCATTGCCACAGGATCCAGAATGGTTAAAATATTTTGAATTTATATCCTTTTTTACATATTTACAAAATATAGTTCTTTAATTTATAACAACTGCAAACTGAAAAGTAACATTTGAACCTAAAAATCAACTTGTTTTTTACATGAAGAATATACATTTTAATTATATGTACTATTTATTCTTAATAATGAGGCATTTTAAAAGGTTTTAAAAACTTGCTCGACTTTTTTTTTCACATCAGTCATTTATCTAGTGACACAAGATTCCTCTTTAAAAACAAGGCTATAGTAATTAAGGTGCCACCACATAGATTCTGTAAAATTGTCATTTATTCCCCTTCCAAGTATCTAGAATACCCCTTCAATAACAAATTAACAAAATGATGTTCATATGGAAGAGAAATATAAGGCAGTCACACTACCAGATTACACCAATGGAAACCCAGACTTTTCTGTTTAATGGGATAGTGCAAGTTAACAGCATGTTGCTGGCCATGACAATACCTTCATTTGGATTTAAAAAGTTTTACAGAACAATTTGTAGCAATAAGAACTTTGGAAAGATGCTGTCCAAAATGACCCACATATATTTACAAACCCCAGGGAGCAACAAAATGAAAGATTATTCAAAATAAAAATACACTGAATTTATGAAAATATAAGTTTCCTATTTCCACCCCACAGGAGTCAATGCTGCTGTTTGAAAGGCTTGCAAGATGGCTTCATGTTTTCAGAGTTCATCTTTTTCCCGCAATAAGGTGTACCTATGTCCACTGGGTGCTAGCTTCTGGAATGAACTTTCAGGTGGGCTGCTTACTATGTCTTGAAGTGGCTGAAAAGAAGAAATCATATTCTAAATTATGCTGCAAACATTCTAGGTAGAACATGTAAGTTACCATCCTTAAACAAAAACTACTACAGTAGCAGAAGGGTGCTGTGCACCAGTCAGACATGAGTTCCAATACACCACTGTCTTGAGAGGGCTTGTTACAGATGTTTGTTCTCATGCTGTATATGTATCTGGTTGTGCTCAGATGATTCCTATTGCCCAGATGATGGAAACCTTATATTGGCATCAATAGTGATAAAGAGTGGCCCCGGGGTGTGGGGGGCGTGGGGGGTGGGGGGTGGCACTGGCTTTCTGGGGCTTAAGTAGGGTTTTTTTGGATTCACTTGATACAGAGGGCAGATTTCAAGTGGCGTGACTTTCTCAGGTTGGAAGCATTTAATTTAGCACTTATTGACTAAAACAAGAATAACAAACCAAAGCCTAGTAAAGAACATTTAAAAAAAACCCACCAAGCTGTTTTGCAAGACAGCTGACTTCTGAAATGAATTAGCAATGGATCTTCATTGCAAAGGGTTCATCAAAACTTTCATTGTTACCACTAAGATATCATAGAATTCATTTTAAAATCATTTGTTCCAGTTTTCTGAAATGCTTTTGAACAATGTCTTTAAAATATGCTGACTTTCATTCAAGAGGAAGGAAGCAGGATTTTAGAAGTAAGCCAGAAGCCCTGCTAAGGTCTGCACTTGTTCAGGACCAACTGGCACAAAGGAAGGAGAAACAATTTCTATGTCTGGATTTGCTCCAGTTCAGGCAAGATACTGTTTCCTCTCATCAGTTCTCATCTCTCCAATACACGGTATTGTGCATGAAGACTTCAGACCTACTGGCAACCTAAATTATGCCTCCCCAAATATCTCAAAGCACTACCAAAATTTAAAGTATACTCATAAATATAAAAGGTAAAGGTTCCCTCCGCGCATGTGTGCTAGTCATGTCCGACTCTAGGGGTGGTGCTCATCTCTGTATTCAAGCCGAAAAACAAATTAATTGTATTTTTAAACATTATTTTGAAAAAAACAAATAATGGATTGGCAAAACATCCTCTGAAATGACACCCCCACACACAGACATATGAACATTTTAAGAGCAGTACTGAATAACATATGCTGGAAAATGTTAGCATATGCTACATTACAATGATTACCACATACGTGGTGCAATTACATACGATTACATAAAATGTAATTTTAGTTGTATACTACCTATCTGGCTGCGAGTCCACTCTGAGCAGTCACAGCACAAACTCAACAACAAACAATAATAAAAGCAAATAAAACAACTTTCATTAAAATACAATCATAGACTATCAATACTCCCTAGCAGGTGCAGATAGAATCTGCTCACCAATGCACCTTGGCCTAAAATTTAACTTTCCCAGACCAGCAAACTATATACAACAATTTTTTGCGTTCTCTAGGGCCAGATTCAACTGCTTTCCCTCAGCCCTGTTAAAAGGGCACTTTATTAACACACCATACAGGAGATAAGTAGATAGCCATATGATAGGGACTAATCTTATCTGAAATATTTTAACGTTTTAAGTATTTTATGTATTTTACGTATTTTATATACTGTATTTTATGAGCCTATTTTTAATTACTCGGGTCAATGACCACATAATAAAATTTGAATTTAAAATACAATTTAAAAAGTAACATGTTACAGGTAAGAATCATAGAATACAGTAGGACCCCCATATCCACTGATTCAGTTAGCCACAGCTTGCAGATGAAAAAAATTAAATAATTCAGCAGCCACAAAGCAAGCAACTGCCACAAACAGCATAGAATCATAGAGTTGGAAGAGACCTCAAGAGCCATCCACCCCAAGCCCCTGCCATGCAGAAACTCCCATCACAGTACTCCTAACAGATGGCCATCCAGCTGCTGCTTAAAAACCTCATAAGGAGGAGACCACTACCACCCTCTGTGGCAGCATATTCCACTGCCGAATAGCTCTAACCGTCAGGATGTTCTTCCTAATGTTCAAATTGAATCTCTTTTCCTGTAATTTGAAACCACTGCCCCGAGTCCTAGTCTCTGAAGCCATGGAAAACAAACCAAACCCCTCTGCAATATGACATTCTTTCAGATATTTAAACATAGTCATCATATCCCTTCTCAGCCTTCTTATTGTAAGTCTAAATATTCCCAGCTCCCTAAGCCATTCCTCATAAGACATTTCTTCCAGACCTTCAACCATTCTGGTCACCTTCTTTTGGATCCATTTGAGGTTATCAACATCCTTTTTAAATTGAGGTGCACAGAACTGCACACAGTACTCCAGGTGGGGTCTGACCAGAGCAGAATAGAATGGTACTATAACTTCCCTTGATCCAGACCAGTGGTTCTCAACCTGTGGGTCCCCAGATGTTCCTGGACTGCAACTCCCAGAAATCTTCATCACTAGCTGAGCTGGCCAGGATTTCTGGAAGTTGCAGTCCAGGAACATCTGGGGACCCACAGGTTAAGAACCACTGCTCTAGACACTATGCTTCTGTTGATGCAACCAAGAATTGCATTGGCTTTCTTGGCTGACGCGTCACACTGCTGACTGGTGTTCAATTTGTGGTCCACCCAGACTCCCAGATCCTTTTCACATATACTATTCTCCACCCAGGTGTCTCCCATCCTATATCTGTACAATTCATTTTTTTACCTAGATGCACCAGCCTGCATTTCTCTCTGTTAAAACCCATTCTGTTAGCTTTGGCCCAGCACTCTAGTCCAGTGATGGTGAACCTTTTAGAGACCGAGTGCCCAAACTGCAATTCAAAACCCTCTATTTTTTTTTTTTTGCAAAGCGTCAATACAGTAATTTAACCTGTATACAGGTGGCTATGAAGGGGTGATGTTGGGTGCCCACAGAAAGGGCTCTGAGTGCCACCTTTGGCACCCGTGCCATAGGTTCGCCATCACTGCTCTAGTCTGTCAAGGCTGTTTTGGATTTTCATTCTATGCTCTAGGGAATTAGCAACCCCTCCCAATTTGGCATCATCTGCAAATTCCTTCATCTAAGTCATTAATAAATATACCGAATAGCACTGAATCCAGAACAGAACCCTGGGGCATCCCACTGGTCATTTCTCTCCAACGTGAAGAGAAGCCATTTATGATCTCCCTTTGGGTGCGATTAGTCAACCAATTACAAATCCACCTAACAGTAGCACTATCTATCCCACTTTCTACTAACTTCTTAGCAAGAATACCACGGGGAACCTTATCAAAGGCCTTACTAAAGTCCAGATAAACAATATCCACAGCATTCCCCTCATCCACTAGGCCTGTAATTCTATCAAAGAAAGAGATCAAATTAGTCTGGCATGACTTGTTTTTAAGAAACCCGTGTTGACTTCTTGTAATGACAGCATTGTTTGTTAAATATTTGCAGACTGCCTGTTTAATAATCTTCTCTAGGATCTTTCCAGGAATTGAAGTCAAGCTGACTGGGCGGTAATTATTTGGGTCCTCTTTTTTTCCCTTTTTGAAGATGGGGACATTAGCCCTCCTCCAATCGATGGGGACTTCCCCTGTTCTCCAGGACTTCTCAAATATTATTGCCAATGGTTCTGAAATTACTTCTGCCAGTTCTTTTAATATCCTTGGGTGTAATTCATCTGGCCCCGGAGACTTAAATTCATTTAATGTTTCCAGGTGCTCCTGTAGCAGCTCTCTACCTATTCTATGTTGTAATTCCCATCCTACCTCATCTAGTCTTTGTCCCAGTGGATCTCTTTCTTCCTTTTTGGAGAAAACAGAGGCAAAGAAGGTGTTGATTAGTTCTGCCTTTTCCTTGTCTCCTGTTAGTAACTGGTTATTATCGCCACACAAAGAACCTATCATTTCCTTATTTTTCCTTTTGCTGCGGACATAACTGAAGAAACCCTTTTTATTATCTTTAATGTCTCTGGCCAGTCTAAGTTCGTTTTGCGCTTTAGCTTTTTTTACCATCCCCCTGCATATATTAGCTGTTTGCTTATATTCCTCTTTGGTGCATTTCCCAGTTTTCCATTCCTTGTACTTGTTTTTCTTTATAGTTAGCTGAGTTGAAAGTTCTTTAGTAAACCATTGCGGTTTCTTTAGACCTCTCCTATATTTTCTTCTTGTTGGAACAGTTTTAAATTGTGCCTTTAATATCTCGCTTTTAAGGAACTCCCATCCATCTTGGACTCCCTTCTCTTTCAGTGTGTCAGTCCATGGAATCACAGCCAATAATTCCCTAAGTTTACAAAAATTGGCTTTCTTAAAGTCCAGGAGTCTTGTCTGACTATGCTTAACTTCACCTTCCAACTGTATATCAAATTCCAAGAGGGCATGGTCACTTTTACCTAATGATCCCACCACTTCGACCCCATTTACAAGGTCCTCGTTATTGGTTATGACCAGATCTAAAATGGTTTTGCCTCTTGTTGCCTCCTCTACCTTCTGGGCCATGAAATTGTCTGCAAGGGCAGTAAGGAATTTGTTAGACACAGCATTCCACTCACCCACCAGGCCTGTAACTCTATCAAAGAAAGAGATTAAATTAGTTTGGCATGACTTGTTTTAAAGAAACCCGTGTTGACTTCTGGTAATGACAGCATTACTTGTGTAAGGACAGAAGGAGTATGCCATCTGCAGAACTGTCGGGGACGAAGACCATACAGAAAGATGAAACGGAGAGGGAAAGAGGACATGATTTAATAGAATGGGTGGAAGCACGTGGCCCATCTGAAAGAAGTGACAGGGGACGGGTGCAAATAATACGGGATGAGCCAACTGGATGAGCCAATAATCAAAAGATATTGGATTATTGACGTGGGGGTGGAGGAATGGGAAAGGAGATGTCATGAGGGAGAGATAGTGGAAGAGAAGCAGAGAACGTTTGGGATTCAGACAGAGCCAAGAGGTCAATGATTTGGTGCCCTCAGGACAAAGGAACCCAAGCCACCTCAGAGGGGAAAGATACCAGGGTAGTGGGTTTGCCTTTGGCGACACCGGTAACTAGTGTGGCCACTTCCGGGTGAGGAACAAACACTGTAACTGTGGTCAAAGGAGGGGAGCCCTGTTGACATGGATTCCTGGTTGGGGCTGGGAGACCAAATTGAATGCAGTCCGCCACCATTGTTGTGGGACCATATGCTATGGGCCCCTCCTGCCGAAGGGTCGTCAGGCCCCCAAATGAATACCAATCCCTTTATAGATGAAGGGGATGTTGTTAACCCTCCCGATATAGGAGGACTGTTCCGAGGTTCATCGTTCATCAATGTTGAAATGGTTGGAAACATTGTTAATAATAATATGGCCACCCATGGTGAGAATAAAAGAATTACATTTTGGAATCAACCTATGGAGTCTCTGAGTAATCCTTCCTCAGAATCGTTACCGGTCCCAATGGAACCCTCACACAACGTGTTAAATATTTATAGACTGTCTGCTTAATAATCTGCTCTATGATCTTTCTAGGAATTGAAGCCAAGCTGACTGGGTGGTAATTATTTGGGTTCTCTGTTTTCCCTTTTTTGAAACTACTGTCACAAAACAGCAGTTTTTTTTTATTTTGGGGGAATTCTCTTATCCCCGGTTTTTGTTCTCCACGGGAAGGCTTGGAACCAATCCAGGGCCCTAGTGTAGTGAAGTTGGAAGGGGTCTGCAAGGCCTCCATGTAGGGCATTTCCAACTTCACTATTCTATGATTCTTATTTGAACAAATTCATAATTGTGAACGGTGGTTCTCTGAGTAGCGAACTGTAAGCTTACACATATCTGTGCAGAGCATCCTTCCAAGTGTTCTAGAACTGAGAATACTTGTGGCAGAAACTGCCCCTCCCTCCTAGCCTGCATGCTTGAATATGCTACAATTCCTCACCTCAGTTCCATGTCTGCTATAATGTAGTAAACAAACCAGAGTGCTGAGAGAGGCAAGCTGTTATGTTAATTCATAGAAGATCACTCAAAGAACCACTATTAAGGGGAAGCAAACTGTTGTTCGCAGTCTTTGTGCCCCAACATGTGGGAGGAAAACACTGAATTAAGAGAAAAAGCTGCCCTCTCAAACAAGGTCTCATTCTGTGTTCTAACATCTAAACTGATGAATTTTGATGGCTTAGTTGATGTAGAAGGCTTGCAGAAGTCCTGGAGAGATGCCCTCAGGATATAAGCAGCAGAAGCAACTGTTGAATGGCCCCTGTATCCTCAGAACAGAAAGAGGCCATTTGATACCTCGGTGTGATTAACACCAAAACCAATTTAGTCAAGTCTTGACTTGACACTGACAGACATTTTATCACAGTTGCATAATGAACAAGCTTGTTAGTACAACAGAACAGAGGTTTGCTATTCTATTGCCATAAAAGCTTACACCTAAAAGATGTAAGAGAGACTGCAAGGCATGGAAATGGACTGGAAGAAGAAAGGCAGGATTATTTTCTGATTCAGAGGGAAGTGAAACATGAGAAAAGTAATCACAGACATTAGTATTACATTATCTTTCTAAAACACCAAGTAGAGAGCTGAAACACAGGGTATAAAATTGTAACACTTGCCTTCCTTGCCGATGTAATTGCAACCAAAACATACATCTTTATGAGTTAGTAGACAGACGTTACAGGTCACTAATAGTTCAAAGAGGGTTTTTTTTAAAACTTAGGCCATTTGAGAAATGATAGATAATGAACAAGTAAGCAAGGTGCCAGTAACTTATACCTATTGTTTGGCCTTCGTTAACTGCCCAGAATCATGGGACAATAAATAAATAAATAAATAAATAAATAAATAAATAACCAGAGACCAAGACCTGTTTGACGGAAGAATCAATGAAGAAAGAAAGAACTCCAAAACAATGTGGTTGATGCATTTATTGCCACTTAGTTCTCTAATGACAGGTGAGACAGACTTTCACTGAATAAATGAAGGAGAACGGAGGACAGTAGCACGTCACTGAAGAAAGGAATATCTTGTCCATTCAACACAGGTAAGTAAAAGATCACAGATCTCCTACAAAATGGGTTTCTAGGATGTATCCTCCAAGCTGAGATTTGCATTGTGTGAAGATCTGGCTGATGCACAAACCTGTTATTCAATTCTTTAAAAAACCCAAAAACAAACCCAACCTCCAGTCTATGAATGTGGGATATTGTGCTTCTGTACCCACAATTCAATAAGCCAGGAAATGCTCCAATATTGCTACACAATATTGTGCTCATGTTGTCTTCAGCAAAAGCGATGTCAAGCTTTACACACCAAATGGCAGCATGAATGTTGTCTGCCACATTACCCGCTGCCTTTGGCAAATTCTGAAGAGACCCAAGATAGCCAGAATCACTAACTTGCAACTAGCTTTCCTGAGACTGACGAAGCTGTTTGGATGAGCAGCGAAACGTTTCAGTCTCTCAAGAAAATAAGTCCAGTTGCCATGACTCAACTTCTAGATAAACTCACCTGGATGACTGAGAATCTTCACAGACTTATGTTCTTTTGCTTTTTATCCCAGAAAAAGAGGCCTGAAATCAAACTGAAATGGATCTAGATAATCTGTCTCATCCAGGAACCCTGAAGCTGAAAAGCCACAACCCGATCTAGCTCCTTGCACAAGAATGGAATATTATTTTATTTATTTATTTATTTATTATTGCATTTATATCCCGCCTATCTTCGAGAACGAACTCTAGGCGGCTAACAGCCAAAGTCAATACAATAAAATAACAAATCAATAACAACACGATGTAAACAATTAATACAGACACACCCAACATCACCAAAGGTGATGAGCCTGATAGATAAAATCGTAGACAGCCTATCTATTATTGGCGGGTTAATTAAAAAAAAAGGAAAAAAGAAAAGAAAACCTAGGTTAGACACTGGTTGGCAATTTAGTATTGTCAGATCCAAGGAGGACTTTTTCAATAATGAGCTTAATATTGCCTCCTCTAAGCAGGCTGGGATCCTACCCTTCGCCAGTCCTCCTCCCCACTCAACCAGTCCCTTTCTGGCAGCTTTTATAAGCCAGGAATGGTAAGAGTCCAGCAGACATGTGGCAGCCTTAATCTCTCCAAGGATCCTGTTCACATCATCAAGTTGCAGAAAAAGATCCATTAACCCAAGGCAAACAAGGGCCACAGTTACTATACACAGTACCTGTGTTGCCTGGAATTATTTTTCTATGTACATCATGAGTGAAAAAATGGTTTATTGTCTTCCAGATGAACTTTGGTGTTATTGACATGATTATCTGGTTCACATTGGAAATAACTCTTTCAGAGATAAATGCTCAGCTGTGATCGACCAGCACACACTCAAACTACTAGAGATCATTATATAGTTTTGTGGTACTCTTTGTTTCAGTGTCATACTTTTGACCTTGAGAACAAAGTAGTCAGAAGTGAAAGGGTATGATGTCCAGCATAGACAGAAAATGTTTTAAAGGGTGCTGCTAATGTGGCAGACAATTGGAATGGGGATAAATAAAATTTATGCCCTCTGGTGAAAAGGTCAGAGTTTAACAAAAGTCTGCTCATCTATGTAAATTTTCAAGGAAGGCTCTGCACACTCATCAAGACCCATATGTGTGAAGCCAGAGATGATAAGAAAGAATATTACTCATAAAATATTAATTCCAGGCTCTGGTTTTCAAACAGCACTAGATGTGAATTATCATGTGTCCCATCAAATACAGAAACAAAGGCCCAACTCTCACACTAATTGATGTAGGAGATTCCCTCGTGTGCTTTGCAAAAGTCACATTTGATTTTTTTCTTTTTGTGACGAACAATTTACTTAGAATGCTGTATTTCCCCCCCAAGTGAACAGTTCCCTTTGAACCTCTGAATCTATGACTTTGTGTCAGGATATTGGGGAACTGAAAGCTCATGCATGATAGACACTGTATATTTCATATCCCATCCCATCATGGTACAATGAAACATGTGCTTTCTTACCTGACCAGGTGCTACATCAGTTGGATCTGGGCCATGATGAAATTCCCTATGCAGTTTCCCAGAGTGCAAGTCTAGTACAAACTGCTTTAGTTTACCAGGAACTCTGAAACAATAATCCCCACCAAAATGATAAATGAATTATAGCACAAAAAAGAATGAGAATCTCAGACATTTTCACCCCTAGCTGTGAGAAGATTTATTTGGACATGTACATCCAAATAAACAATAGAAGTCTACACACCTAGCCTAGAATGCATGTAAAAAAACAGAACTAAAAATTTCCACCTGAATAGTACCATTGAAAAATCCTACTTAAACCAAGTCTATGAAATCTTTGTTGAAAAGGCTATTCCATATCTGAGGTATCACAATGGAAGAAACCCCCCCCCCCATTATCCTTGGTTACTAACACCCATTCCTGCTAAGGGGAGTAACTTTCTCTCCTCTTGGTCTTTATTATATACAGTGGACCCTTGTATAACATAATATTTGTACAACATAGAAAATTCCAGAGATAGGGGAAATTTGCTTAACATAATCGCCTATGGGGAGAATCCGTACAACATAAAAATGGGATCACTCCGTTTTCAATGCATTCCTATGGGAATTTGTATAAAGGAAAATTTGCTTAACTTAATTTCATTTGGAACGAATTAATTCCTTTATAAAAAGGTACCACTGTACTTATGTGTTTCTCATTCATCTCTGTATGAAATAAAAGCAAAAAGAACAGGGGCATCCAATGTGGCTGGCAGGCAAGAAGAGACAAAGTTTCATGATGTTGTAGCAAGGAGATATTTTTATTGAAAAGACGCCCAATGCATTTTGGCTTTAGATTTTGGAAAGCCTTCTTCAGGGGCTGCGTTCACAAAGATTTAAAAGTTTTGCAGTGGTTTCTATAAGGGTAAGAGCAGTGAGTTAAGAAAGAATGGTTTTTATCCTTACAGAAACCACTGCAAAACTTTTAAATCTTTGTGAACAGATCCCCTGAAGAAAGCTTTCCCAAATTTAAAGACAAAACACATTGAGTGTCTTTTTAATAAAAAATACCTCCTTTCTACAGCATGCTGAGACTTAGTCTCTTCTTGCCTGCCAGCCACATTAATGAAATGCCAGAGGCATATGAGCCAGACAGGGGTCAGATAAGCTAACTATTTAACCTTTATAAGGGGGGAAATGCAGGGTTTCTATGCAATTGTCCTCTTTTGCTAAATGAACTTTTTTGGAATATAGACTTAGCATTCAGAAAATTAGTATTATCTCATACCATAAAGACAATGTAAGTCAAATATATTTAGTATGGACTGAACATACTTCACATGTGCAAGATATTTTTAAGTCAATAGCACAGGGTTAAGAGCTGGAATAGGGCCTGTGGGAAGTTACCCTATGATATCTTTTTTCTTCCTTGTGATCTCTTAAAGGCACAGCAAGCATTTCTTCTTTTCATTAATTCCCACAGAGCAGTGCTACCAAGTAGCTTCATTGTCTGCTCCCTTCAATCCCCGGCTCACCACAATACAGCAGAGAACAGCAGGTGTCAAATGCAGAGTTTACAAATACAGATGACTGTCAGGTAGCTGTATTGACAAAAATGTCTTTGAAAGCTTCTCCAGCACTTGAGTAATTGCACAAGCTCTGGAGATGAGCAACAAAGGGCATCAATTTAAATGTCTTCTGAGATTCATCTACACCCAAGACCATTCAAGTACAGCAGGCAGTGTTCTGGGGCTGGGTTTGTTTGGTTTTGTTTGTTTGTAATCTCCAGACTTATGGAGGTTAGGACCTTACACTAGTGTTAAATAATCACTAAATTTAACAACTGAGTATAATGCTTATGCCACAACATATGATAGTTATAATATTGTGATCCCAATATATGGGAATTTTTATAATCCATTGTACTGATATCTGCACTTACTGTAAAGAACATAAAAGTGGTTTTTATAGTATTTCCATATAGTCAGCTCTTAGGATCTATTGATCTTCAGTTGCAGAACCAGGTCACATGCCTTCAGATAGTAAACAGTTTTAACTTGTTTTCCTTGTTTTCAAGCATTCACCAGATGAATGAGGAATTGTTAATAAACTACTGCAACTAGTACAGTGGCTTGAATATGGGTAGGATAATCTATGCAAGTCATAGCACTGACTGAACTTGTCACAACAAAATTCTGGCCCATGCTGTTCTATTCTGCAACTCAGTCACTAGGGTTGTTATGACTGACGTGTACAGCATGGTCAGAATAAGACAAAAATAGTACTTATTAGTCAGGGAACTTTGTTCACACACTTGATCATATTCTATATATTTGTTCATCTGGCTTATTAAGGACTGCAGTAAACAAACTCTAGTTGTTACTGGAAGTCTGGACATCCACTCACTGCTGCATCCCTACCCATGTACTGCATTCATTCATCATTCACTCATTCAACAAAATCTCACCTCTGGGTGGTGTACAACAAAATACAAAGAACATATATTATAAAGTCATGTATCAGAGGCAGTAGTAGACTATAAGAGTAGACGGTAATATTCTTTATAGCTCCTGCTGCTTGTTATTGTCTGGACATTACGTAGTGACAGCATAATGCAGAAGAGGGGAAGCGTATCTATTTGCACATCAGCATATTTTTTTGCCAGTAAAAAGCCACACCTGTCTTTTCTCCCTTTTCCACAAAACTGTCACCCCTTACTTCTGATTCCATGTTTGCTTGTTTTCCTGCCATGGATCTTTCTCATTGGCTACATAAGCTGTCCAGCATCTCTGCACACCAAGGAGAAAACAGCAGTGTTGCAGAGAAAGGACTGGGAGTGGAAGCAGGGCAGGGCAAGACAGATAAATAACACACCTCTCCTCTCAAGCAATGGAAGTATTTGGCCAACTGTACAGAAGACTGCATACACAATAGCGGGCAATTGGATTTTGACCATCAGGCCTGAAACTGGGAGAAATTAATTTACTCAAAACCTTAACTTTCTTTGCTGCTTTAGATTATGCTTGGCTTCTTTGAGTGCAGGCTGATTTCTATCTTTTTAAAAAGAAATCTATAAGAATCCTCCTTCCTAATGTAGCACCTTGTGTCCACCGAACAATAATCATCCGGGAATATCTGATAAAACAGAATTCAACAAAGCACTGAGAGGCTATAGCAGTAAGGGAAATTTAAGCATACACCCTCTGTTAGCATGGAAGTAAGTACACATGAGGATCTAGCCAACATATCTTAGTATTTACAACTGGAACCCTGATTGCATTTTGTGTTTTTCTCAGGTTATCTTAAACCACACCTGGCAAGGAAGAAACATACTTCCTTTTATCATTAGAGCTGGGAACTCTGGCTTATGGCCTGAATCCATTCTGGGGCAGATTCTTCATATCTCCAGTCTTTACCTCCTAAGCCCTTCTGGAACAGTGGCAGAGAGATCACTGTCCTTGGTTTGCTATCTCAATTACTTTCCATGCTGAGGAAGGGGAAAGGATCTTCTTTCTACCTGCAGGATAAAGTTATCATGTGAGCTGCATGTAGAACATACTCCTCTGGTCCTCTGGAACCAAGCCACTAGTTTTGTACTTAGGGACAAAAAGGAAACCTGTCTCTTAGGCCAACATGGATGCCAAGCAAGTGCCAGAGTATTGACAGGACATTCTCTGTTCCTTCTCTAATAGCCCAAATTGCCTTGGTTTGAAACAATGATGGGAGCTCTGGTTCTATGTGTGAGAGACAAGCTGATGATGTTCCAGCAAAAGCAGAAGAAAGAGGCAGCCCTCAAGATGTTGATAAACTTTAGCTCATTTCAACAGACATGCCAGGTTTGATAGAAGCTGTAGCAAAACAACATGTGAAAGACCATGCTGTTTCCCCCCAGGCCTGAAATAAGATTGGAAGAGGTGGGGCTGGGAAGGCAGTTTGTGTCCATCTCTAATCATTACTACCATCTACCTCCAAGGACTGCTATAGAGCTTGCCCAATTAGGACTCTGTTAAAATCATAATATCCACTCAGTTTATATACACACTACTATCCCCTAACAAATGCCTTCCCTTCTTTACAAGGACAGAAAATGAAGATGAATGTATACTCACGATAAATCATTGAAGTCTGGGAAGACATACATGTGCTTAAAGCTATCAATAGCAATAACAGGACAATCTGCTGGAGTCTTCTGAATGTGGAGGAGTGGATGTCTGAACTTATCACAATCAGCATGCAAGAAGTTTATAGTACCTTTAAATTCAGAAACAAAATGCAGGGTTTTATATATAAAAAGTAAAAGACCAAATTGAGTTTTAGGAGGATTTTGTACAATCAATTTCTTAATTTAATGTCACTTCAAGTATGATGGATTTTCTACCAAGGCAATGTTTCCACATAAGAGAAACATTGTTAACTGCCTGTAGATAATCCACATACAATTGTTTCAATCAAATGGTTTTGTCATCTGCAACTGCTAGTAATACTCTTCATCCATTTTATACTCAAACCTATTTTATCATCCCAAATGTTAGAGCAGTTCCAGTGCCAGATCTCCATTTATACTCAAATCCTAACAGGTTAGCTGAGCCCAAAAGATGAATGATGCATTATTTTAAAAGATCCCAAAGTATGTCACAAAATGCAAAAGTAGCCCATATTGTAAGGGAAAAGATTAACACATGAGCTACAAAGCACAATGCACCAAGAGAAATGTAGTCTTTTGGGGGCTTACATTCCTAGCAAAATTACTTTGGGGTTCGGGCCGCTTGGGGTGATACAGGGATTCAAACGAAACCAGAATTTTGATGAAATAGAGAAAGACTTTATTTGCTAAACAGCAATGCCACTGGCGTTCAGCGGAATTATTTCACAAGGCTGAAGCAAGAGTACACAGTGAACAGTGCTTACGGATGCAATAATGGAGATAAGTCATAAGATCAAGAAGTGTCCTGTAGATATTCATAACTGATTTAAGAAATTAAAGTACCATTATTTTGGTGTCCAAGAACACATCAAAGTAATGTGTTCATTTCTAGTCACTTGGCGTCTTTATTTACCAGAATGCCTTTCAGCCCAAACAGATCCAGAAACAGGCCTAATAAGAAGACGTAGTGGCCAACTGGAGGCCACTGGGGGGCAGGGAGGTGGTCACACTACTCTTGTTTGGGAAGGGCAGCAGAGAGTGACATGAACAAAGAGGAAATGGGGACACCTAAGTAGGGATGGGCACTGACAATGTGTAATTGATGGGGAAATCGTTACATACTATTAATTGGAAACAATTAATTGATGTCTAATTGCTACAACCTGAAACTGAGCTAAGCAATGCAATTCATTCTATACAGAGGCAGTAAAGATACAGCTTCTTCAACAAACTCAATGAAAGAGTTAAATTTTGTTCAAAGCAGATGACTGGACAGACTCTGCATGTTAGATCCTCTGGATCTAACACACATTCCATGGAAGAAACAAGACTGCCACAAGGTTCAGCTTCATAGCCTGCACTGTTAGTGGAGGTACTGTATATACTCGAATAGAAGTTGAGTTTTTCAGCCCTTATTTTTTGGCTGAAAAAAATGCTCTTGACTTATATTCGGGTGAAGGAGAAGTGGCGGGTTTTAAAAACTTTTTTTCTCTCTCTAGAAGCAAGCGCCAATGTCCACCAACAGCACTGACAGCACCAGTGGGGCAGGAGGGGCTTCGGTATAGCCCTCCTCAGCCCCATCCTTCCTCACCCTCCCATCCTGCTGACTAGGATGTCAACGGAGGAGCAGAGCCTGACACCTCCGCCGGTGGTGGTGGAGGAGCAGCAGCAGCAGCAAAAGCTGCCGCCGCCACAACTCACAGAGCTCCCGCCATGGCCATAGCCACCACCACAGACAAAAGACCTTGGGGCCGGCCTCACAAAGAATCTATTACACATTGTCCCTCTTAATAACAAACATCAAAATTCAGATTTCACATTGCATGTAATGCTCCAGATCTTAAGGCAATAATACGTACAAACTCAATTAAATGCAACATGTAAGGCAACAGAACCTACCCTTCTCACTGATTAACTGCCGTGCTACTTCCTGTTGGAATTTTTCTAAACTCTCAGTGTCATCTTTCATATGAAATAGTATAAGAAAAGACAGTCCCTCTTCTGTCAGCTCCTATGCAGAAAGAAAAAGAGCTATGTCAAACAGGAATTTCAGTTTTCTATTGGATGTTACTTACTCACAATATTCTAATGTGAAACCATATACAGTATAATACCTCTGATAACGAATGCCTCTGATACGGTAATGAATGATTTGGATAGCGAATGGTAATTTCCGGGTATAGGGCTGCCTCAGATAACAAATGTTTCATAATGCCTTGCAAAAAAGTATACCCAGGATGCACTGCACCCCCCGGTAGTTTGTGGAGGAGTGGGAGGAGTTACAGCATTTTTTTCATGGTGCTTTGGAGCCATTCTGGAATTTTTTTTGCTGAGGGATTTGGACCTTTCAAACTTGGAATGGTAGGGAGATAGCTTTTATTAATCTTTCCACTGCTTTTCTTTGCATTTTTGGCAGGAACAGGCTGGGGTAATCTTGCTGCTTTATTTTCTCCATGTTTGCAATCTCTTCCATTGCTCTGCAGGCAAAAATGGGCTGGATTTCTTTTGCTGCTTATGTTTGTCTGTTTGCATTTTTCCCCATTTAATTTTTGGCGGGAAAAGGCTGGGGTAGTCTTGCTGGTTTCTTTTGTCCATGTTTGTATTGCACTGCAGGGTTCTGTGTTCTAGTGTGTGTGTGTTCCAGCACTGCATGCCTTTAAAGTGCACTTTATAACGAGGTCTGAAACCCCCCAGCTTTTTTGCTTTTTTTCGGACCTCCGGAATGGATTAATCGGTTTCCCAGTCATTTCAATGGGAAACTGTGTCTTAGATAGTGAATTTGTCGGATAAAGATTTAATTCTTTATCAGAGGTACCACTATACTTGTCAAAATACTAGAATGAATCAGGCATTAGTAGTTTTATTGTATATAGTCAGTAGCAGAAAATCAGCATTTGCTAGGAACTGAAAAAGTAAAACACTTGCTTCACTGATTTTTCCAGCAACTTATTCTGAATAACACAAAAATACTGAACTGTTTTTCAGAGCTCTATTGGGATGCAACAGAGACTAAGGGTATTTTATTACACAGATTTATTTACTGCATTTTAACTATGACAGCTATGACCTATATGAAAATGAACCCAAGCCATACAACTAAAAACAAGTACAGAAGCTATACCATCATCATAGAACAGTAAAACAACATTAACAGAACTTTTCACCAACAAACTATGTTTAAGACAGGCTGAAGCAGTGTCAGCCCAGATATAAATTATCTTAGAATGGTCTTTAGCCCACAATCAAAGAAGATCAGAGACAAAATGTCCATCAGCCACCCAAATATATCAATGGCACTGAATAATCAAGTTAAGAAGATATGCTGTTAGGTATTGTTACATGCCATCTTGTGAGAACTGATCCACAGTGACAATAGCGTCTTCGAGGTAAGTGAGATATTTAAATAGTGGCTTTTGCCAGTTCCATCTCCCAGTGAGTTTCCACAGCAGAGCTGGGGAAATCAAACCTAGGTCTCCTAAGTTCTAGTCCATTACTCTATGCATTAAACCACACCAGGTATCCTTGTTAAGAATTAAGAGCCCTAATATGCTTCAGCAGCTTTGCTGGTTATTTTAATACATAACCCAAGTGATTTTGAGTGTTCCAGTGAAAACTCAAAAACAGCAAGAAAAACCTTATAACTGCCTTCTAAAAATCTCAGGAATATCCTATATTTTGCAGGCCAAAATAGTGTTAATACTGTAGCAACTTTCAGCAAGTCATTTAGACAGAAGAAGATATACTTAAACATTGCCTCAGAGAACTTCGTCCCTGAATTTCCAAGTAATCAAATGGTATTGGAAAAGAGGGAGAAGACTATGACTGTAGTGTCAAATGTTTTGATTGATTGGCTGACAACTGATTGAATTTGCAACACAAGCCTACGAATGTCTGTACACAAAAGCAAGTCTTTAGCAGAACTTACTCCAAGCAACAGCAGGAACAATATATAGTGCTATGATTATAAAATCATTAATTTATACAAAAATTATTATTATATCCAACATTGAGAGTAGCAAAATATGGTTTGCCATATCTAAGCCACTATACCTTTGTTCTGGTTATCTGAGAAGGAGTCAAAAGTGAGCAGAATCCTGTTGGCTACTAAAGGGAAACTACAAGAATTGCAACAGCAAGCTGCTGCTTATTAACAAGATGCTGTTTGTGTCCCTAGGTTGGGCACAGTGCCAAGAATTCAACCAGCACTTTGTTAACGAGCAGCAATTATCAATAGGATTCTGGCCAACTCACTGAAAAGAAAAGAAAAATCTTATGTTTGCAAAATACAAAAGTTAATTGCTAAGACAGAATTTTTTTTCAGTTACAGTGATGTGTCTGAATGCAACTGTAACAGATTTTAGTAATGAAGCCTGTTAGAGGAGGCCAATTGTAAACAGTGTGACTATTAAGCTGCAAATTAGTCTTGTCCTTAATGTGTTATCAGAATGTCTGTGTAAACAATGGCCAGAGGAGATTCCAGCCAGAAGCAAGTGAAATCTGATTGGTCTGTAAGGAACATATGATTGCCTGTTCTCATGCTTGTGAACTGTCAGGGGAAGAGAGAAAGGACTTTTCAAAGAAGGATTCTATGGCTGCGCATGAAGACCAGCTTAGAAGGTTAGAGGGAGGCCCTATGACTCAAGGCCTCAGGAAGTTAAGAAAGGATTCGATTTTTGTTATTTTCCAGTTAGAATAATATTCTGTGTAATCTCCAATAGCTAAATAAACACCTTTAATTATTCAAGTGGTGGTGCCTTACAAATTATTTTGGTAAGTTTGGAAACAATACAGCTGACAGGATGGAAGGCAAAGAAAGGACCTGCGTGGGCTTTAGTAATCTCCAGGTTTCTGCATTAATTAGCTATGGTTAATTAATAGCAGGGAAGGCCTGGGTAAAGATTAAAATAAGCCTGCTCCAGTGCATGGCTTGCAGTGGTTGGATTTGTCTTCGTAAGAACATAAGAACATAAGAAGAGCCATGCTGGATCAGGCCAAATGCCCATCTAGTCCAGCTTCCTGTATTCTCACAGTGGCACCACCAGATACATTTGGGAGCACACGAGACTAGATATCTGTCTCCTGATACCACTCCCCTGCATCTGGCCCTTGAAGTACCCTGGTTTTAAGACTGGAGATTACACATCTCCATCATGGCTTGTAACCTGTGATGAGACGTTTCCTCCAGGAATCTGTCCAATCACCTTTTGAAGGCATCTGGCCAGATGCCATCACCACATCCTGTGGCAGGGAGTTCCATAGACTAACAATGCGCTGGGTGAAAAAATATTTTCTTTTGTCTGTTCTTACTCTCCCAGCCCTCAATTTGAGTGTATGTCCCCTAGTTCTGGTATTTTGTGAGAGGGAGAAGAGCTTCCCTCCATCCACTTTACTCATGCCCTGCACTATTTTGTACATCTCAATCATATCCCCCCTCAGGTGCCTTTTTTCCAGACTAAAGAGCCCCAAATGTTTTAGCCTTTCCTCATAAGGGAGGTGCCCCAGCCCAGTAATCATTTTAGTCGCTCTCTTCTGCACCTTTTCCAGTTCCACTATGTCTTTCTTGAGATGCGGTGACCAGAATTGTACACAATACTCCAGGTGCGGCCTTACTATTGTTTTGTATAATGGCATTATAATGTTGGCTGTTTTATTTTCAATCCCCTTTTTGATAATCCCTAGCATGGAATTGGCCTTCTTCACCGCTGCCACACATTCGGGAGACACCTTCATGGAGCTGTCCACCAACACACCAAGATCTCTTTCCTGATATGTCACGGAAAACTCAGAGCCCATGAGTTGATAGATAAAGTTTGGATTTTTTGCCCCAATATGCATTACTTTACATTTGGCTACATTAAAACGCATTTGCCATTTTGTAGCCCATTCCCCCAGTTTGGAGAGATCCTTCTGGAGCTCTTCACAATCTTCTCTGGTTTTTACCACACGGAAAAGTTTTGTGTCATCTGCAAACTTGGCCACCTCACTGCTTATCCCTGTCTCCAGGTCATTTATGAACAGATTGAAAAGCATCGGTCCCAAGACAGATCCCTGGGGCACACCGCTTTTCACCTCTGGATCTCAACCAGTTCTCAATCCATAAGAGGACCTGCCCTCTTATCCCCTGACTGTGCAATTTTCTCAGCAGCCTCGGGTGAGGGACTGTGTCAAAAGCCTTTTGAAAATCCAGATAGACTATATCCACCGGTTCATCCAAACCTACATGCCTGTTGACCTTTTCAAAACATTCTAAAAGGTTACCCTTGCAGAATTACTTACTTACCCTTGCAGAAGCCATGCTGATTTTCTCTCAGCAAGGTTTGTTTTTCTATGTGTTTTAAGATTTTCTCTTGGATAAGGCTTTCCACCATCTTCCCTGGGACAGATTTAAGGCTAACTGGCCTGTAGTTTCCCGGGTCCCCCCTCCTTCCTTTTTTAAAAATTGGTGTGATATCTGCTATCCTCCAGTCCCCCGGCACTGTAGCCGTTTTAAGAGACAAGTTGCATATTACCGTTAAGTGATCTGCAATTTCATTTCTCAGTTCCTTAATAACCCTTGGGTGGATGCCATCTGGGCCCGGTGACTTGTTAATCTTCAATTTATCAATTAGTCCTAAAACATCCTCTCTTTTAACCTGTATTTGATTTAATTCTTTAGTCAAGAGGGGCCGTTCAGGCAGCGGAATCTGCTCAAGGTCTTTTGTCATGAAGACAGATGCAAATAAGTCATTCAATTTCTCTGCAATGTCCAAGTCCTCCTTAATCTCCCTTTTTCCTCCCTCACCATCCAGAGGGCCAACTGGTTCTCTGGCAGGTTTTCTACTTCTAACATATTTAAAGAAGCTTTTATTATTACCCTTTATATTGCTAGCCATGCATTCCTCAAAATCTTTCTTTGCCTCTCTTATAATCTTCTTACATTTCTTTTGCCAGAGTTTGTGTTCCTTTTTATTTTCCTCATTTGGGGAGGATTTCCATTTACAGAAAGACCTCTCCTTGCGCTTTAGAGCCTCTCTAACTCCAATCGTTAACCATGCCGGTGTCCTCTTGGACTTAAATGAGCTCTTCTTTCTTTGTGTTACCGTTGTTTTATACAGGTTCCAGGCACTCTGAAGAGATTGGATTCTTCCAACCTTCGCCTTCAATTTCTTTCTAACTAGTTTCCTCATCTGAGGGAAGTTTGCCCTTCGAAAATCAAGGGCTTTTATGTCTGATTTGCTTGACACTCTTCCTCCAACATGCATGGCAAAGGAGATTGCAGCATGGTCACTGTTCCCCAGGGGCTCAGTGACATTCACATCCCTGACCAGGTCCTGAGTATCAGACAATATTAGATCCAGAGTTGCCTGTTCTCGGGTGGGCTCCATGACAAGTTGCTCTAAGGCACAGTCATTCAGCAAGTCGAGAAACCCAGTTTCTCTTTCTTGCCCAGAGCTCGCATTGGCCCAGTCAATGTGGGGATAATTGAAGTCCCCCATGATTACTATCCTATCCTTCTGAGACACCTCCATGATTTGTCTCCTCATTTCAAGGTCCCCCTCAAGGTTTTGATCTGGTGGGCGATAGCATACCCCAACTATCACATCACTCCTTGGACCTGGTAGTGTAACCCACAGTGATTCTATGGTGGAGTCAGACCCTCTGTCAATCTCCATTCTGCTGGATTTTACCCCTTCTTTAACATAGATGGCCACTCCCCCTCCAACCTGCCCCTCTCTATCCCTTCTATAGAGTTTATAGCCTGGGATGGCTGTATCCCACTGGTTCTCTACATTCCACCAGGTTTCTGTTACAGCTATTATATCAATGTTATCCCTAGCTGCCAATGTTCAAGTTCTCCCATTTTTGGTCGGAGGCTTCGAGCATTGGCGTAGAAGCACCTGTACAGTGGGTTCTGCAACAACAGCTGCTGCTTTGTTCTCCCCCCCCCACAGGTATTATTTTCAGTAGACAAACTATCACATTCCATTATTCTCCCAGTACTAATACCTGCTATGTCATCTCTATGTGATTCTCTACCCTTTCCAACCTCATTCCCTGTGGATGAGGTGTTCCGAATGGATGTCACTCAGCTCCTGTCGGCTTTCCCTCAGTTATCAGTTTAAAAGCTGCTCTGCAGCCTTTTTGAGGTTGAGTGCCAGCAATCTGCTCCCATCGTGATTCAAGTGCAACCCATCCCTCCTGAACAGGTTTGGCTTGTCCCAAAATGTTCTCCAGTTCCTGACAAATCTAAAGCCCTCCTCTTGACACCATCGCCTCATCCACGCATTGAGGCTTCTGAGCTCTGCCTGCCTGGCGGGTCCTGCACATGAGGAACAGGTAGCACTTCTGAAAATGCTACCTTGGAAGTCCTGGACTTCAATCTTCTTCCTAACAACCTGAACTTGGCCTTCCCGACATCATTGGTACCAACATGTACCATGACCACTGGCTCCTTCCTGGTTCTCTCTAACAAGCTATCTAGATTTCTCGTGGTGTCTGCAACCTTTGCACCTGGCAGGCAAGTGACCATACGGTCATCACAAATCCATCCCTTCATATTTCTAATTATAGAATCCCCTAGCAGAAGGAGCTTCTCTCCTGCAGCCTGTTCTTCTACATGTACCTGATCCTGTATCTCATCAATTGTGATGAGGGAGAGATCCTCAGGTGGAACCAGTTGTTCCTCGGTGTGGGCCTCATGAGGTGTGATGAGGGAAAGAGCCTCAAATTGATTGTGCAATATGAGACTCTCTGAGCAATCCCTTGGCCTTCTACTCCTTTGATTTACATTCCTCCACACATCTACCTCCTGGGTTGGGGAAGTGATTACATCCTCAGAAGTGTGCCCTGTCTCTTCTTGGACCTGGGTAGTCTGTTCCGCTCTGTCCAAGAACCACTCAAGCTCCTTAATATGTTGCTGGTTCGATATGCGGGCCTCTAGCTCCTGGACCTTCTCTTCTAATAGTGCAATCAGCTTGCAGTTGCAGCAAGTGTAGTTCTCTGTGCGTTTTGTCAAGATGACAAACATGGCACAAGTGTTACAGGTAACTACAGCTGCTCCCTCAGACTCCATTTTAATGAGTGCAGTATTCTGGGCCTTGAAGATTTTACAGTGTTACTAGCTACTACTCTAGAAATAATTATCTATTACCAATGTTCCTCCTTTTATGCCCTAGTTGAACTGCTCCAACCCAGAAACTTACCAGTGCTGTCTTCTTTCTCTTTTTCTCTCTCAGCAGTAGCTCTGCTTGGATTCACACCCAGGCTCAAATGCTGAGGCTCAAATGCTTCTTCAGGGGGAAAACACTTAGTGTAACTCCACCCCCAAGCTCAGTGGAAGGCTTAGTCTGGCACCACCCCTGCATCCTAGCAACTTCCTTTGTTTAGCTGATTAATGGCTCTTTGTATTTAAATGAGCAGTTAAAGTTCGCAAAGGCAGAGATAAAACAGAGGTAAAACAGCCCTAGCTGAACTGCTCCAACCCAGAAACTTACCAGTGTTGTCTTCTTTCTCTTTCTCTCTCTCAGCAGTAGCTCTGCTTGGATTCACACCCAGGCTCAAATGCTGAGGCCTGGCTATAAAGCAATTAAGCTATAAAGCAATTAAGCTGTAAAACACTGTGAATTATGATGGCTGGTGAGTGAAGGCCAAGAGACGGCCAAACTCACTGAAAGCCAGTAAGCCTGCTAGAGTTGTTTGGTTTTCTCATGGGAGTGCTCCTTGGCCCCTTGTTACAGCCAAATCAAAGCAGCCCTTGAGTTAGTTAACTCACACAGGTAGAGGAGGTGGACTTTTCCTTCAGATCTGCCACATCTGAGTCCTGAAGACCACATTGGAGGGGGTGAGTGCTTTGGATTTGCCCTTGGAAATGGTCCCAGAGACTTTATAAATCAATTAGTTCAAGCGAGTTTGGATGCCTCAGTATTTTCTGAACATCGTGTTTTTGAGCCCACAAGAAGAGGGAGAATCCCAAGACCCAGGTGTAAGTGTAACACTGTCTCCTTATCTACGTGAAAGGACTCACCAAGATTTATGGACTTGGCCCTAGGCTGCTAGCATGCCACAGCTTATCCAGCAACAGCTGATCCCTGCATGGGCTCAGTTTACACACCGGAGAGGTCCTTTTCGTTTTGATTATATGGACTGTGCTCCTAGCTCATCATCATGGTGGACGAGACTGGTAAGCAGCCAGAGGCACCTCCCCCCCCCACAACAGCTTCTTGGCTCAATTGCAAGAAGCTACACTTAAGAGAGAATGAATGTCTTGAACAGTTGACAGAAAGAATTGGAGATTAAGGAATGGAAAATACAGGAATTAATTAGAGCACAAGATCTTAAAGAGCAAGAGAGAAAGAAGAAGGAGGAAGCTGCTGCTTCTTTATCAGGGATATATCGGAAATATTGCCCTGTTTTACACCCCCATGAGGATTTTCTGACTTTTTGGACAATTTTGAGATCTGTATGAAGGAATTAGGGGTGGATGAAAGCTTATACATTGGGTTACTTCATACTCAAATGAGTGGGCCTCTTGCCAAATTGCTTAATGAAAGCAAAGACAAAAAGTGGAGTGCTTTTAAGGAGCTTACAATGAAGAGATTTGCTTACATACAGGAGGGCTTGTGTTCAAAACTGAGAAACAGTTCATCTGCTATCTTCTATCTGACATTAAAACCTTAAAAAAGCAGTGTTTGAAAGTGGCTGATGCTACTACCACGGATGAGATTGTGGATCTCCTTAGCATTACGTTGGGGCATTCTCCCCCAATTGTGTACTGATGTTCTGACCCAAGAGCCTGATGATGCTACGAAATTTGCATTTGAGATTTTAAAAATATTCTTTTCCCAAGACTCCACACCCACCACTTCTGGGAGACCTAGTCAACCTCCAGAGAGGGCACAGGCTGAACCCAGACAGTTTCTTTCCAGAGAGCTGAAGTTCCAGAAGCAGCCTCAGGAAAGCAAATCCCCTAGAAAGCCATGTACCACGCTTTCTTCAGAGAACATTGTAGGCTTTAAATGTCAACAAAAAGGACATTAAATTTTCCAATGTGGAAGGGCCTAAAGAACCCCCACAGACACCCCCCAAGCCTACAAAAACCCCAGTTAAGTCCAGGAAAAGTGCTGTGCCTTCTAAATTGCAACCTAAAATGAAGGCAATTGTACTTAATCAGTCTGAAATGGTGTGCCTTGAGCCTGCTGATAAATTGGATATTTCCCCTGTGTGCAATGGGAAGGAGCTTAGCAGTAAAATCCAACCCCAGAATGCAGCTTCAGCGTTCCAGAAAATTCCAGCTTCTACCAAGGGAAGGAGGGGTGATTCACCCAGTGCTACATCAGCTTCTCACTCTGTTCCAGGATCTGCTAAGCCACTGCTATGTTTGGTGCGACATCTAGTGGTAGAAGTAGTCTTGCTGATATGGACCTACCTTTAGGCTAAGCCAGTGGTTCCCAAACTTCCTCATGCCATGACCCTTTAATACAGTTCCTCATGTTGTGGTGACCCCCTGCCCTGCTTGAAAGAGACCACAGGCCTCCTTTGGCAGACTATTGCCTCAGGTGCTATAGAGAACTTCCCTCTATACAGACAACCTCAGCCAATCGCAGCCTCCGGTGCCACTGACTGACGTCCCCTCCAACCTATCAAGCTGTAACTCACCCCCTACCTACCCCTCCTCCTCCAGACTGAAGCCGTTTGTGCCTTTTTCTTCACTGGCTCATGGTGACCCCTGTGAAATGGTTGTTCGACCCCCAAAGGGGTCACGACCCCGAGGTTGGGAACCAATGGGATAAGCAAATTGAAGAAGAAATTCAAGAGATGTTAGATTTAGGAGTCATTCAACCTAGTGAATCCCTTTGGGCTAGTCCAGTGGTTATAGTGTCGAAGAAGACACCAAATACAACCAAAAGTTGTTTTGTGTGGATTACCGGAAGATGAATCAAGTACAGTCTCAGATTCTTATCCAGTGCCGAGAGCAGATTTACTTGAGAAGACAGCAAAGAAAAGTTTCTTATCTTGCCTAGATCTTTCTTCTGGTTACTGGCAAATCGAGCTTGACCCTGAGTCATGCTAAAAAAGTGCCTTCATGTATAAAGGAACTTTTTAATTCCTCTGAATGCCTTTTGGGTTATCTAATGTGGGTGCTACATTCCAGAGGCTCATGGATATTGTTCTCCAAGGACCACCATTTGCTTATGCTTATCTTGATGACATAGTGATTTTCTCAGACACCTTTCAAGATCACCTGGAACCTGTCAGAATTGTGGTGCAGCATTTACAAGATGCAGGATTAACTGTTGAAGCTTCAAAATGTCAATGGTTGAGAGAGAAAGTTGTGTATTTGGGTCACTGGATTGGTAGTGGAACGGCTGAAACTTTGCAAGCTAAAACTGAAAGTGTTAAAGATTCGCCAATTCCTGAGAACAAAAAGCAAGTTCAATCATTCCTTGGTTTGGTTGGTTATTATAGAAAATGCATTCCTCATTTCAATCACGTGGCTACCCCATTGACTGAATTGACCTGTACATCTGTTAAAGTAGTTTGGACACCTGAATGTCAATATGCTTTTGATGCTTTGAAAAATTGTTTGATTCAATATCCTGTATTAATTCCACCTGATTTTGATAAGCCTTTTGTTGTGCAAACGGATGCTTCAGAGTTTGGTCTAGGTTGTGTTTTGTTACAGGAAAATAAAAGTCTATGTCATCCAGTATCTTTCTTCAGCATAGAGAAGTTACTGCTCAGAGAAAAATTACTCCATTCCTGAGAAAGAATGCCTGAGTAGTTCAAAGTTACTTGTTCAAAGTTACAGTCATATATTTGGGGAAGAAACTTCATTCTACAAAAAGATCATCAAGCTTTGAAATGGTTGAACCGTCTGAAAGCAAGTAATCAATGTTTTCTTTGATGGAGTTTAACGCTACAAGATTTTGTGTTTGAGGTTCAATATATCTCAGGTTCTCAGAATGTTTAGCTGATAGCTTTTCTAGCATGTATTATGGCATTGAAAATTCATTTGAAGAAGATGTTCTTGTTCCAAAGTAGAGTTATTGTTTTCTATTGTCTGTTCTTCAGTCTCACAACTGTGTTTCTTATGGCTATGCATATGCAATAAGTACTAATTTTTCTCTGTATTTGTTTTTCAGAAGCTTCAAGCCTGCATACATATAAGTTACTCAGTATTATGGCTATATCTACATTGTAGAGTGCATATATTCATTTATTAATACTACCTCTTATAATTGCTTTCTATTGCACATTTATTTTGCTCTTATCTGCAGATTTTAGTATCCACGTGACAGCCAGGAACCAATCCCCTGCGGATACAGGGGTCCTACTGTATCTGTGAAAATTACAAGTTGCAGCCCACCCATGGAGAAAGCTACATTTGTGAACTTTTTTAAAAAAATAAGGGAATTGCAAGGTTTAGGGATATGTCAGTTTATAAATGTGAATCTTTAAAGACTTTATAGGCCCGAATATGGTCTTCTTAGGGCAACCCACAAAGTAAAAGCAATTTAAAGATAAAAGAAAACTGAAATTGTGGGACTTATATAAAAGATAAAAAATTTCTGATAGGAAACTTTAAAGTTATAATAGTGACATTATATAAAAGGGAATTTGGCTTAATCATTTATAGATGGCATTTATCACTTGTTAGATTAGCTTAAAGATACTGTAAGTTAAATATGCTTAGTGTATAATGGGAACATATTATGTAAGATAGATGGGTGATAGTAAAATTTCCTTTTTCTTGCTTTTCAGTGTTGACTTTAGGTAGACATATGATGGGTTTAATGTTTGAAGTTGATATGATGCTTTGACATATATAGAGACAGAAAGATGATGAAACAAAAGGAAAAAAATCAAACATGGAATGTGTATATTTAAGGGTTAAAAAGGAGATATAAAAATAAAGGGATGAATTGGCTGTAAAATAAATATAACTGAAATTCATGTAGCATGACGTTTGACAAGCATTTTATGTATTTTGCCTAGTTTTTTGTAGAAGAGAAAAATTTTACAGGAGAAATTAACAAAACACTGTTTGCTCTTGACTTGTTAACAATTGATGGAAGTTTCTTTTAAAGCATGAATTCTGATTTATACTTTGCTAACTGGGAAATTCCAACATTAAAACAGGTATCTAGGTAATCTTTCCCTTTTTGTCAACCTTGAGGAGAGAGGGGAACACAGGAGCCTTAGGCTTTGCAAGGCCTCCTTTCTTGCACATGCAGTGCAAAGCTATGGTTTAGTGTTTTGTGTGATTACAACATTAAGAATTGGTAGAACATTGCCTACAGCAGTGATGGCGAACCTTTTAGAGACCGAGTGCCCAAACTGCAATTCAAAACCCACTAATTTTTTTGCAAAGTGCCAATACAGTAATTTAACCTGTGTACAGGTGGCTATGAAGGGGCGATGTCGGGTGCCCACAGAAAGGGCTCCGAGTGCCACAGGTTCGCCATCACTGGCCTACAGAGTGAAACAAGAAGAATGCTTTATGTTGCTCTTGCCATGGGCCATCAAGCTATAACCAACTTATAGAGACCTTAAAATGGCTTTCAGTGTAAATGACATATTTATGGAATGATTTTACCAGTTCCACATCCCTAGTAAATATCCATGGCTGATGTTTACATCTTTGGTCCTAGTTTGTCACTCTATCCACTACACTACCCTGGGTAGATTTACACTTTTACAACATATACTGAAACTATCATTCTCTAATTGTGCAATCTGTATTCATTTTATTTAAAAATCTACCTAGTACAGTTTTTGACTTAGTGAAGATCTGGTGTTGAAACATTTCAAGAGAGGAAATATTTCATATATGATTTTTCAGAGATCCTCCAAATGTCCACTACCTGCACTTAGTCCTGGTCCTTCATATCTACAGAGGTACAGAATGCCCCCAATAGTTTAAGCCAGGCATGTCCAAACTTCAGACCTCCTGATGTGTTGGACCACAACTCCCAGAATTCTAAGCTTAGATTGCCAATGGCAAAGAACTGTGGGAGTTGCTGTCCAAAACATCTGGAGGGCCAAAGTTTGGACATGCCTGGTTTAAGCAAACACTCTACATCCCTAATATTTGTAACAAGACTTTGTTAATCATGTTACATATCTACAGAGTGTTAAATAGGTATTGTACATAATTTTTAGATATGGAAGATGTGATATTAACTAGGAAGATGAAGAGTTTCCTCCATGCCTTCCCATCTTGCATGAACACTCTCTCCTCCCTCTTTGAGTTGTTTATGAACATGAAGCAGACTGACTTTTGGAAGGAGTTATTACTTAGTGTAAGAGAACATGTCCTGCATATAGACAAAGTTTCTGATTCATACCTTGGCATTTCCAACTAAAAAAGATTTCCACAGTCACAACAGAGAAAGGCCTAGAGTCTCCTAGGCAGCACAGGGATCAATTTGGATCAATAGCATTGTCATTTTGCATGAGGTAGGTTAACATGAAGAAACATGAGGAATTATGTTTTCAAGCCGAATTCAAACCATTATTTAAAATTGTTTTAATCCATCATGCCAGTTTGAAAGACATTCCTTTGTTCATCTGAAATATTTGGAAATCATCAACTGGGCAAAATAGTAAAGTTTTCAAACAAGCAGTAATATCAAACTTTGGGAATTCTATAGTTGTATGGGCACAGGAAGGCCTATGTCTGAAGAACAAATGTTGCTAAGAAAAATGCCGATTTGGAATGACCTGAGTCTAAGATCATCTGGCTATGTAAACACAAGCAGAGGGAATTAAAAGCAGTGACAGAAATTTAAATGCACTTATAATGATAAGTGATGGTTTCTAAGGCTCAGAGTTTGACTGAACTGTGGGAAAAGTACACGGAAAATTCATCATGAAGATCTAATAAGGTTTAAGAACTGGCATCTTTCACACAGCAAAATGCAAATGAATTAAACTGTGTTTTAACACTGTTTAAAAGTCTTATAATGAATATGTAATTTAAAACTGTTGCAAGGAATACATAGCATAGTTTCCCTTGTTATGGAAAACTGTTTTGTATAATGTGTGCTCAACCAAAACTCCATGATAACATTTTCAAAAGAACACAAATGATTCCTAACATTCCAGTTATGGTGTACTAAACAACAGAAATGGCTGCACTCTTTAATATTTTTATAAGTGTTATGCTATTTATAGGAACAACTGTCAAATTTATTTGTTTCTTTGGTTTTACTTATGTTGTGTACAGTAACCAAAAAGCTATGCAACATGACACAAAGCTGTAACATCTACAGTACTAGCAAAAGGAAACTAAGAGATAAAAAGTACACAAATAACTGCAAAGCCTAATATAGATGATAAACAACCTTGGAGTTTTGTTTCAAAATAAGTAATACCTTAGACCAGTGGTGTCCTAACTTCGGTCCTCCAGATGTTTTGGACTACAACTTCCAGTCCTTTGTCATTGGCAATCTAAGCTTGGAATTTTGGGAGTTGTGGTCCAAAATATCTGGAGGGCCGAAGTTTGGACACCTTTGCCTTAGACATTACTAGCTGGATATTTTTTCCAGATTAACCCCTTACTCACACTTCATTGCAAAAGTTATTAACACCACTTTTTAAAAAAGTAAATATGGCCCAAGTCCTCTAAATGAGATTTTTGTTTAATTTTCATCTGCTTTTTTTTTAGAAGTAACAATGTTACCCATTGCTCACAAGAAGATAACTAAATATCAGTTATTATGTTGCTTTGCAAAAATAACATGGTTTCCCTATTGTTATTGAAAAAGCAACACCCCCCATTAGTGTTACAGGTGCTTTCTGTGGGAGGGAAAAAGAATGTAACATATAATGTCTGTGTCTTACGTTTTATCAGCCAGAATTCTATTAGCTGTGCCCGTTGACATAATTCCAGCTGGATAAGGGTCTGCTATGAACTGCTGTGAGTTAAGAAGTCAGTGAAGGCATTTGCCAAGTTGTGTGCCAGAGTCAAAATGCCTATGGCTCAGTTCTCAACTTGGAGTAATTCACAGCTGTAATTTATAAAGTTGGTGTTATACCAGAGTGAATTTTTTGTTAGATTCTAGTGATTAATTAATAATTCAGAGACGGTTCAGTCTACTATAAATACCTGATAGCTATATTTCTCAGCTATCACATTCATACTATAACTCCAGAAAAGATCAAATATATTTTGAACATATATTTTCATAGTAAAACACTACCCAACAGGATATGTAATTATCGTATTAAAATACAAGTCACTCTATCATCAAAATAATCCCTGCTTTAATTTAAGAAAAGGATCAGCACAGTGAAGCAGAGTAGTAAAAAGCTGTATTACAAAGTAAATGGAAAGCACTTGACAACTAGTTTTGGGTAGCCGAAATACATTTGATTTAGTAAGAATTTGTCATGTACATATGTAGAAATACTGAAGAATCAGACACTCCTTACCTCTCCATTCTCAAATGTGATTTCACGTACAAGAGGAACACATTTGTCTTGAGTCCATGCATATGCCAAATCAAAATTGGTCATAGAACCCAGGTAAACCATATCTGGAGCATTTTCCTGTTAAAATTGAGTTTTCAATTTACCCATAAGCAACCACGGAGGAAAAGTTTTATCACTGAAGCTTAACCAGGCAATATTTATAGTCCTATAATGGAGGGATTAAAAAGTTCAGCATCCTGTGGAGAACTTTTCCCATTCCTAACATAATAATATCTTACAGTATTATGTTGCAAATAAACCCAAACTAAGCCAGCAGGAGCCACTGCCGTGGGGATGACACAAAAACTCACAGTATATTGCTGCAACAGACAATTGACTACACTTGGATATTTTGCTATGGGAAGCCATGTTAGTCTATTGCAGCAAAAACAATAGTCTTAGAGGACTTGGACTGTTAAGAGTTAGTTGGCACATGTTTTCACGGCCTGCAACTCACTTGATTAGATATGAAGCAGTATGGCAATGGAACCAATTACCTTGAGATGTGGTGAGTGGTCCAAAACTGGAGGCATTCAAGAGAAATTTAGACAACCACTTGGCAGATATTCTATGATTTGTATTTCTACCTTGATCTGTGAGTTGCTCAATGGCCTTGTAGGCCCCTTCCAACTTCATGAGTCTATGATATATGAATAAAGTTGGCTTCAGAAATCTTATGAAATGAGTTGAAATTCACCAATGTTTGTGGCAGATAGAATTAGATTATTTTTAAATGTCCCAAGACTCTTTGTTGTTTTCATTAACACTTAGATATTAAAGCAAAGCAGGCAACTTTACCATACAGTGTATCAGAGTAGCGAGTACATCCCCTCACATTTTGTAAATATTTTCATGTGACAACACTGAAGAAGTGAATGAAACCAATGGGTATACAGCTTGGATAACAGTGTAAATGTGCTGTCCCCTCAAAACAACACAACACACAGCAATTTATCTCTAAGCCGCTGGCAACAAAAGTGAGTACACCCCTAAGTAAAAATGTCCAAATTGGACACAAACTCAGTATTTTGAGCAGCTACTATTATTTTCAGCACTGCCTTAATCCTCTTCGGCACAGAGTTCACCAGAACTTCACAGGTTGTCACTGGAGTCCTCTTCCACTCCTCCATGATGACATCACAATGCTGGTCGATGTTAAGAGACCTTGCACACCTCCACCTTCCATTTCTGGATGCCCCATAGATGCTCAATAGGGTTTAGGTCTGGAGACATGCTTGGCCAGTCCATCACCTTTACCCTCAGCTTTTTTTTAGCAAGGCAGTGGTCATTTTGGAGGTGTGTTTGGGGTTGTTATCATATTAGAATACTGTCCTCCGAAGGTCACCATGTCTTGGTCACCATGCTGCAGTTCAGTTTCAGGGTCCTGGCAATCTGCTTAAAGCCCAGACCACCTTTATGGAGAGCAACAATTCATTTTTTCAGATCCTCAGATAGTTCATGACCATGAGGTGCCATGTGGAACTTCAAGTGACTAGTAGGAGAGAGTGAGAGGAATAACACCAAATGTGAGAGGAAGAGCAATAACACCTGCTCCCCCTTCACACCTGAGACCTTGTGATAGTAACGGGTCTCATGACACCAGGGAGGGAAAAAGGCTACTAGAGTTTAATTTGAAGATTGTCACTTAGGGATGTACTCATTTTTGTTGCCAGCGGTTTAGACATTAATGGCTGTATGTTGTGTTATTTTGAGGGGACAGCACATTTACACTGTCATACAAGCTGTATACTCATGGCTTTATATTGTAGCCAAGTGTCATTTCTTCAGTGTTGTCACATGAAAAGATATACTAAAATATTTATGAAATGTGAGGGGGTGTTCTCACTTCTGTGCTATTGTTTTTGAAAGTGTGTCCTTACTAGGCATAATGATAAGTAATGGTGACATTTTTGAATCACTATTATAGTCATTAATTTCACACTATGTAAGTTCTTTCTATTTTCCAGATCTTTTACTTGAAGCAGATATTTTTTCTGACACAGAATGTCACCAAAATTTTAGTCCCAAGGCAGCTAGACATATGCATGTACAATATCAAAGTCTCCAATCATGGCAACAATGAATTGAGTTAGCAGATCTTTTATGTATTTGCACACATCAGATTGCAAATCACCAGCTTTGTAACACACATCTATATGGGTTTTCTGAAATGGCTAAACCAACAGACAAACAAACCAAGAGGAAATGCAACCAAACACCATTTTTCTTAGAGTCTTGAGGTATAGTGATTAAACTGCAGCACTGCAGTAAAGACTCTGCTCATGAATAGAGTTCTATCCCATTCAGGTTTATTATGTACTATTCAAGTTTATTATCCACTCACTGAATCTTTTTGTCACTGAATTCCCAGCAATTTTAGGAATTACAGAATTATAATTTAAACTAAATTTTTGCTATATTTCTGTAACTGTTTGGTTTAGCCCATCATGCTGATGTTTAAATGTTTAAAGTGCTGTAGGTGCCTGGAGTAGGAACTGGCAAACCACTCCAGTATTCCTGCCAAGAAAACTCCATGGACATGGAGTCACAAAGAGTCGGTCACGACTGTAACGACACAACACACAGGCTGATGGAATGGCTTCAATCAGTGGCTAATCCTCCCTTCCATAACTACCTCCATGTCATGAAATCTAGGGTAACTCTGTAACAAATTTGGATTCAAGGGAAAGCTAATGAACAGAAACTCCACTTATACCACAGCCGATTTAAATTTTAACAGATTATCCATTTGTGTTTACTGTTGTGTGAAGACCCTGTTCAAACATAACTCAGTTTTGTACACTTCAAAGCCTAGTTTAAATTCTTGGCATTCCCATGACTTTTGGGAGCAGATGGCAAAAACTACTTTTTCTTGGAATTCTAGGACATTGTCATCAATTCAAGTACTGTACATCAAAGCATCAGTTCTTTAAGCATCAAATTATACTTATTAGGAGTATGAATCTGTATACTTTAAGAATCTGAGCTAACAACTTTTAAAAGTTATATCAACAGTAAGAGTCTGGGGAAAATATTAAAACTTACCCCTGGTGGCTTGTAGATTATATTGTCTCCACTAAATCGTTCTGGTTTGGAAACAGACCTAGGAAAGATAGTGACCATTTGTCTTTCTTCGTAGGTAAAGTAGTATACTTACAAAAGAGCAAATTTAGAACAATCCCAACTAGAGTAGAAGCAGGCTACTGAAAAGAGAGATTATCAGTCCTACAAAGTTCCCATTTGAAATTATTCGACAGTTATTTTGCTCAGTAAATGCTAAGAGCTTAGAAATGTGTAAATTAAATCAAGAGTGAAAGGCAATCCATCTTGGCAGGTCTTCTGACAGAAAAGTATATTTAAGCCAAGATTTGGGAGATACATATTCCTCCTCTTGTGTATACCCAGATAGCAGGATGTCTATCAAGAGGTTGCCAGGATAAAGTATAAAATGGAATATGTAATTCCTTAACTGGAGTGATAAATGGACACTCCATGGGACAAAGCTAATTTCTGGCTGTTTCTGGCTGCAGTAGTATTTGAGCTATTCTGGTATCTTCTTGTATTTTGAATAATCTTACCCAAATGCAGTAAGGAAGACACAGTCATCATGCAAAATATTTGCTACTCTTTCAAAGGTCCTGTAATTATCAGAGTCTGCTTGTTCAAAGTATCCAATAATGGTTCTTTTACTGCGCTGTAAAACACAAAACACAGTAAGGCATTCTAATATATCTATGGAAAGAAATATACATACATGTTCATTTATCCTAGGGTACTTGAGATAGCACGGTGCAGAGACAGTAAGGTTTACGATTATCTACTGCAAATTACATGGGTACAACCTTGGTCAAATTTCTTTTGCTGAAACACAGGCAAATGTTTAAAGTAAACATTCAATGGCCAAGATCCTATTGCTTGAAGTAGTATATCCCCCTAGAATAGGCCCACTGAATCAACAGGGATTTGGTTAGCCGAATCCTCCATAAATTCCATTTATACAAATGGGTAGAGATGGGCACGACCAGGAAAAATGACGTTTGTTGTCGTGTGTCGGAGCCGGCCCGTTTCGGCTCGTTTCCGTTTCTCGCGAAATTTTCCAAAAATTTGTCGTTTCGTTTGTCGTCTGTCATTAGTACTGGTTTGGGGGGGTAGGGTAGCGGGCTCCTGGAGGCACCTCTCTGGGGTGGGTGCCTCCTCTGGCCCGCTACGAAGGGAAGGCATTTAGCAGGCTCCTGGAGGCACCTCTCTGGGGTGGATGCCTCCTCTGGCCCCCTACAATGGGAAAAGGAAGGGTACATGACCGTGTAGCCATTGCATACCAAATGGAACTGGCAACTGTGAGCGAGGTGAGAGAAGAATGCCTCTGCTGGGCGCCCTCTGACTCACTAAGAAGGACAGTGTACTTGCGTGGAGTGCAATGCGAGTACAGATCTGGTTTAGGATTGGGGTTAGGGCAAGGGCTAGGGTTAGGGTTATTAAGGGTAAGGTTAGGGTGAGTTAGTGGGCTGCACCTCTGGGTGCCTCTGACTCACTAAGAAGGACAGTGTACTGGCGTATGGGTTAGGGTTAGGGTTAGGGTTAGGGTTAGGGTTATAGTGGGCTTTTTATGCCTGACTGGCACATCCCAGAAGTCTCAGTCAAAACCTGGCCAAGTGGCCATGTGATTGGTGGAATGGCTCCAAAAATTTGCATGGTCCCATCCCATGGCCAGCCCATCATTGCACAGGTGTAAAAAAATAAAAATAAAAATAAAATAAAATAAAATAAAATCAATGGGATTGGAGACAGACGTTTATTGCAAGAAAAACCCACTGCTGCTACTGTAAAAATTCAGGCAGTTAAAATACCTAATTTTCACATGTTTCTGTGTGGTGCTTTGGTGGGTTTTTGGACCACGATTTCAAAAAAAATATTGCGGTCGCCATTTTGGATCCCCCTGCACCGCATGGCATGGTGAGACGACGAGGATGCCCCCCACCAGAGCAGCCCAGGACAGGAGAGGGGGGAGGCCGGGGACCCCCCCCAGAAACCACCCCTTTGGTAGGTGCCCTCACTCAGGCAGGCATATTTTCGCCTGCTTTTTTGGCCGGGAATCGGGTTTTTTTAAAACTTTTTTCTGTGCCGCTTGGCATCGCGCGATCGCCACGATACCATGAACGACAACGACAAATCAGACCCAATTTTTCTTTTATCAGTTCGAGTTTGAGTTCTGACGGCTTAATTGTCGTTACCGTTTCCGTTGCGTAATGGAAACGAGGAACGGAAACGGAAACGAGAATTTCGCCAAGTCGTGCCCATGTCTACAAATGGCTGTTTCCTACAATACTACAGTACAAAGCAAAGCAAAGTAAAGTATTCTGCTTATATACCACCTCATAGTGCTTCAAGCACTCTCTGGGCGGTTTACAATTTAATCATGCAGGCTACACATTTTCCTCAGCATGCTGGGTACTCATTTTACTGACCTTAGAAGGATAGAAGTCTGAGTCAACCATGAGCCTGCTACCTAGGATTGAACCCCAGGTTCTGAGCACAGTTTTGGCTGCAGTATAGGGATTTAAGCACTGCGCCACGAGGCTCCTACACCCATTCCAATCAATGACACTGATGAAGGAGCTGACCCATCAAATTCCTATTGATTCAGTGGGCCTATTCTAGAGCAACTGGAATTTGGCCACAGTTAAATCATACACCTCAGAAAATAAAAAGACAATTTTACACAAAGATGTAACAATGTTCAGTAAATATTCAAGTGGGTATGGAATTAAACATTTTCCAAGCCATACATAGTCATTCATCATATAATAATCACAGATACTCACATCAAGAGAGTTAATTTCTTCCAAGTTTAGTACTTCTCGAATAGGATTACTTTTCTGTTGTCGGATATAATCTGCTATTGCAGTCACTGATCTCTGACCCCGATACTCTCTCTTCATCATCATTCCATTCCGGAACAATTTCAGGGTAGGATATTTGCTTATCCTGTACCTTTGAGCTATGTCAGCTGAAAAGTAATTAAAGGCATTTGAAAGATAAGCAAATTCAAGAATCTCAAGTTACCAATCCTTTTACATACATATATAGATTTGACAAAAAAAATTCATTCTACATCAACTGACTTTTAAGTAAGATCATGAAAGAAGTAAAGTTCAATATTCTTCCATTAGAATCTCAACTGCCTTTTTGATTCAGTGCATTTATTACTAGTACTGTATTACTTCAGACTCCAGATACTTGACAGTATACCTGGATTATAAATAAACCTCTTAGTGTGGAACTAGTGGCTGCAATTTTTAGGTATTCAAGGCTCCTCCCACCAGTCCTAATGACCCCAAAGTTTATCAAGGTTGGAAGAAATTTGCAGGGACCTGAAGGTGGGAGGGGGAGATAGGAAACTCTTAATTAAACATTGAAGCCTGTGGCTGATGACATCATCAGCCTTATGTTTAAAGTGCTGCACGAACAGGATTCCAGGCAACAACTTAATACAATGCCATGTTTTTACCATGTAGCAATTAAAGAATGAGTATTTGCAATCTGGCCCTGTTATTTTCCAAATGCCAGGTGATTATATTTTGCCATTTATAACAATAAGTCCTTCGAAATGTTCATTCAGATTTTAACCTCTTAAGAGATACACATATACAGTACAGACTATTTCAAAATGAAAATCTTATCTGCCATTTTTTGAAAAAAAAAACATTTGCTCTCAGTTGAAGAAATTCAATATATTAATTTGATTTTGACTGCAATAATTTAGTCCTTCAGCATATTAGCAAAATTAGCTATCAATCATCAACATTTTAAACAGTGGACATTCCTATTTTCAATAATCTTAAATTTTCCTTTAGCTTTTTCTCAGCCAATTTTAGTTGTTATAACAGAGGATTTCTTATAACAATCAAAATTTCCAGTAACTTTCTCAGACATATTGATCCAGTAGGTAAAAGTCAGCACTTTACTCTCCAGGCTACAAACAAGCAGACAAACTGCTGCCCCACTCCCTTCGCCCGGGACTCTGATACCAGAGCAACAATTTTAGACAAAAATATATAGTATTAAACACGGAAAAATACTGCACATCTTTAATAAATAGACCTTATACAGTATTCAGATGGGAATAAAACATATAGAGCTCCATTTATTCACAGCCGTCTGCATAATATATTTTGCTTCACACCCTTCTATTTTTCACATAGAGTTCTGCAGATAAGTGATATGTGGATTAGGTTTCCTCATAACTAGGTTGCAGAGCCGCATAATTCCAACTTGCGGATGCTCTTGGACCTATCCTTGAGCTTGGATGCCCAGGTCAAGGCTGTGGCCAGGAGCACATTTGCACAATTAAGGCTAGTACGCAAGCTATGCCCCTTTTTTGAGAAACAAATTTTGGCCACAGTGACTCATGCCCTAGTGACATCCCGGCTAGACTACTGTAATGCACTCTATGTGGGACTACTGATGAAAAGTCTCAAGAAACTTCAATGGGTCCAAAATGCAGCAGCCAGACTGCTGACTAGGGTGGGGTACAGAAATCACATTACACCCCTATTAAAACAGCTCCACTGGCTGCCAATCAACTATCGGGCACAATTCAAGGTGCTGACCTTGATCTACAAAGCACTGTACGATCTGGGTCCTAGCTACCTCAAAGATCGAATCTCACAGTATGAATCGACTTGGGTGTTGCAGTCATCAGGAGAGGCTCTTCTCTACATCCCACCATCCTCACAAGTACATCTCGTGGGAACACATGAAGTGGCCTTCTTGACTGCTGCACCCAGACTCTGGAACTCCTTCCCACTAGAGGCCAGGACTGCCTCATCTCTGTTGTCCTTCTGGAAACAGGCAAAGAACCTTTTCTTCAGGCAAGCTTTCCCTGAATGATGGTCTACCATTATGTGTCTTTTATATGAATCTATAGGTTCACATAGACTTTGTGTTTATAACTACTTATAACCTTGTAGCTTTAATGTAATGTTGTCTATTAATGCTGTAAGATGTCCCTCAATTCCTTGTTCTCAATACTTGAACATGTCTTAATTGTATTGGACTGTATATTATGTCTTAATTGTATTGGACTGTATATTATCCCTCATTACTGTAAGCCACCTTGGGTCCTTTTTCAAGAAGAAACATGGGGTAAAAATATGCTAAAATAAATAAATAAAATAAATTACTGTACCTTTAAGTAAATTTCTGCCAGCCCCCCTGCATTTTCCCACATAAATACACATCCAAGGGAAATGCCTCATGTGAAACAGGACTGCCTTAAGAATTTAACAAATGGTACAAAATCCTAAGAATGCAACCTGTAATTATAAAGTTAGCATGTACTTACTAGGCCTGCACTACTACAGTATGTGAATTTTGAAACTAGCTTTCACAAAGAAATGCAAGGACATGAAGCGCTATTTGAGCTCATTCACAAGTCAAATACAGAACATTTTAAATAGTTTCTCTCCTGTTTTCTGTGTGGCCACATTTTAAATAGTTTCATTAAACTCTGACACTTGATACAAGTACTGCCAACATAACCAGAACTACTGCAATATGCTTTAAAAACTGAAAATATTAAAATGCAAGTAGAGAATGTTATGACTTTTATTCATCAGCATGGGTTATAGTTCATTAAGTTTAAAATATTCTTAGACACTCCCTGCTCACTTCTACAGAAAATAGACAAAATTGACATACCGAATAATACCAACTGAATACACCACAAAGGGAAGGGATGAAAAATGAGCCTTCAGCTCTACATTCTGCCTCCTGCTACACATGTGTATGAGCTTGCATATGCACTACAGGGCACCTTTTATTTATTTCAACAACTAGGTTTATTGATTTATCAATCATAAGAGCAAAAACAAATCAAACTCCAAGCAATATACAGCCCAACATACTATGGCCTATGTATCTTTGTTTAATTTAATATCCTTGAACTTGTTTTAGATTCTTCCTTCATGGAAAAAGGGCACTTAATATACTCAGCAACAATTAATTTCAAGTATAAAAAAACCATTATTAAAATATGAAGAACAAAATTCTATAGGGTCTGTGCAGAATAAACCCAAAGAATACCATAGCCTATAGTATCAGAAGTCACTAAGTATCAGAAGTCACTGTACTAGATTTTTACTGTGCCTTCGCTATTTATTTTCTGTTATAAATCATTAACAAAAGTACTGAAGGGTGCCAAGTTTGGGTCATAACTGGGATTAAAATTGATGAAAATCAATAGCTTCTTGTCTTTCTGAATCTGAAACTCTTCCACTCCAGAATTTCACTTAAAGGTGAGGCATGGGAGTTATTATGGACTGCAACAGGACAGAAATCTGTTGAGTAGCCATTCATCCTTCCTTCCTATCCTACAGTCATCCATTAATGATACTGTTAATTACAGGGTGCCTAAACTGGCACAAGAACAAGCAGATTTATTCCCAAACACATCACAAAATGATAATCAGAGGCTTAAGGCAGTGGTTCCCAACCTGTGGGTCCCCAGATGTTCCTGGACTGCAACTCCCAGCAGTCTTCATTATGTTTTTGTCTGCCTATCTCTAGAAATGACTGGCCAGGATTTCTCCTGCCATTCTGAGTTGCAAGTTCAGGAACATCTGAAACCCAAAGGTTGAGAACCACTGGTCCCTAACCTCTTAATTCTGTCTGACATCCAGCAACTTCCTGAATAATGCTTGCGGGCATCACAGCTGTCAGAGAAATCTGCCAAAACAGATCTGATAGTCTGACTGATTCATGAAGAGATGTGGCTTCAGACTGTACTCAATGTCACAAAACTTAAAACATCACACCATGCATTAGTGCAGCACATAATTCATATTGAGAATTTTTATTTTTCCCAGATAGCATACCTTTCAAAGAGTGCCAGTGATTTAACAGACAATTATTTTTTACAACAACTTCATTGGACACCAGTCTCTTTCCATTCAATTCAGAGCATTGGATATGATCTATAAACCCCACAGGACTTGAATCCAGCGTATATGAAGCCCATATTATTCTGCCTGAGGCTGAGAAAATTTTATATCACCAGGAGAGGCTATTTCCACATGCCATCCATCACTGGGAATATATTTGGAGGAGAGACAAGAATCTCTGCTAGGGAACTCTGTGCTGAGAGAGACTGGATGTGCTTCCCCTTAGCTTTCCTTCTACTGGTGGACATATACATTTATGTTAGCCAGAATCATGCGGTGAAATACCATTTGTTCCCCCAACATCCTTGCTGTCTACTAAATACCTAGATGTGCAACTAAGTGCCTGACCCAGCATTCCATCCAGACAGGTGGAATGATTGTGCACACCTGAAACACAACCTCTGAGAAACATGGATGGTCTGCGTCTAGGGATGTGGCTTCAAAATGCAGTCATTTGTGTCCTTATTGGGGCCAAGTGGTTGGTTTTATGATGAGTTTTATACCTAAGACTTTAGCATCAGTTTAGGTTAGTGTCGACTTTTTAAATGTACTTTTTATTGATCACTTCTAATACATTTGCTTAATTATTTTGAAATATTTTTATACTCACTGTTTTTATCTTATAAACATTGTCTTTTAATTGTAATCTGCCTTGAGTCCTTTTGGAGAGAAATGTGGGGTAAAAAGATTTAAATAAATAAGAAAATAAATAAATAGCAAGAAATCTGTGGCTCACCAAATGTTCTTAGACTACAGTTCTCTTCAGCCTCAGAAATACTAAGTCATCAATGGATCCCTGGAATTTTAGTCAACTAAAATACAGTACTCAGTCATCAATGAATAAATCCTTAGTCATCAATGGATCCCTGGAATTTTAGTCAACAGTCAAAGTTATTCTGGATATAGTTATTTAAGCCCCAAAAAACCTGACCACATATTTAGAGGACCTGTTCACTGCCCTATTATAAAGACCTCTGGCCATTAGAGCAATTGCCTTTTAGAAAGCCATTGGATCTTATTTTCAGATATCATAGAAGGCTTTACTGTTATGTGAACAATCAGAATGAGGAAGCAACGAGCATCAATTAAGCCTACAAACCCTCTAAAGAAAGGTCAGAAAACAGAGTAATGACTGCTATGGTGGCAGCTAATGACATCAAATGGCTGCTTTGCTCTCAGAATGCCCAAAGGAACAAGATAAAGTTAAACAAATTGAAGAAAACAGAGAAAAAATGCAGCAGAAAAAGGAAGACATTTACTTAAAAAGGATTAAAAAGTAAGCTATACAGCTATACAGTGGTACCTTGACGTATGAAATTAACCTATTCAGAATGCATTTTGTAAGTCAAATATTTCGTAAGTTGAAATGTAATTTCCCATAGGAATGCGTTGAAAATCAATTAATTCATTCCGGAGGTTGGAAAAATGGCAAAAAGGGGAACAAATTAGTCAGTTTTCAATGCATTCCTATGGGAAGCCTGCCCAGACCCAGCAAACCAGGGGAAAAGCTTCTGCCCTTTGCTGGGTTGGTGAGAAAGCCCCACAATCAACCAGCAGCGGAAGGGTGCTCCGACACCTAGCTGATTTTGACAGCTGTCAAAAATCACCTGGTTGTCAGGCTAGGAGCAGCAGCACTTCCCCTCCTTTGCTGAGCTGGGGCAGACTTCTGTGTGGGTGTCGCTGGTGGTAGCTGCTGTCTTTCCCCTTTCGTGCACCCGCCATAACAGAAGGTGGCGTAAACCAAAGAGCCTTCTGCTGTGGCAGCCCCCTCATACACACTCTCTCCTCTTCCTCCTGACTCTGCAGTGTGTGTGTGTGTGGGGGCTGCCTGCCACAGCAGAAGGCTCTTTGGGTTACCCCACCTTTTGTTGCAGTGGACACAGAAAAGGTGAAAGGCAGTGGGGATTTCATGCCCACTACAAGCCCTGTTTGAATTTTCCCACTGCTTGCTCCGTTTTGCCTTGCTGCCGTCCCTCTCAGCTCAAACAGAGCTTTTCAATACAAAGCACCACCCCGTGCATTCTGTGTGTAGCATTTCTGGAACTGGGGCATCAGTTTCTAATTTGAAAGGAAAACATTGGAAACTGATCCCCTGGTTCCAGAAATGCTACGTGGAGCTTCGTAGTGAAAGATAATATTTGGAAATGAATTTCCTTTTGTAACTCCATTTCCAATGATTTTTGCCTTACATCAAATTTTTCAGAAGTCGAGTCAATCGTAAGTCAAGGCACCACTGGACTTTGAGTACAATGAAATAAATGGAACCATATGTTTCCTACAAAGTTAGATTCCACTGATTGTGCAATTCTGTTGGGCCTGTGATGCACTTTGTATTTAAATCTGAGCTAGTTACAGCATATGACTTTGACCTCCCACAGCGCATTCAAAAATTGCTTAGATTCCATTATTTTGGGAGGGCACACTATGTAGTAGGCCCATAATCCCTGCAGATGAGACAGCGAATTTCAGAATAATTCTCGTGATAGAACTGTCTGACTATGATTTAGTCTCAAATACGCTTTCTTAGTTGAACACATCAGCATGGACTATGAAGATGAAATGAATGTAGAGAATAAAATATGATAATTATTAACTCGTCAGAGGAACTGGAATACTCTTGAAATGATGAAAATGAATTTCAGAACAACATAAATACAGATTATGAGACTTCCAATTAGCGCTGTGGTGAAATAGCCATGAGAAGCAGGGCTCCATTTTTCATGCTAAATTCATCCCTGTCTGAGACCCCAAAAAGGGGACTAAAACCTTCTTGGAGGGAAAGTGAAGAAGAGGCAGTGCCTGTTTGGTTGCAGAAACAGTGGCAGCTGGTTTTGCTGATCCAAAATTGCCTTTCACCTGAAGGGGAAAACCGGGCACCATAAATCTATGGCACTTGGCAAGCTGTTGGAAATTGGGACTTAGTGGCTGTAAATATCAGTGCCTAGAACTGTCATGCTGCAAGCAGGGTGAGACTATCTGGAACATTTTGAAAAACGAGCTCTGGATGTGGCACCCTTTGCATCCACAGACTGGTTCCGACACATGGATGACACATTCATAATTCTGGGATTTTAAACTACCTCAACAATATCCAACCATGGAAAAAGAAATAGAAGGGAAACTCCCATTCTTAGATGTCATGGTCATATGCAAACTGGATTTCCAATTAGGACACAAGGCCTACAGAAAACCCACCAACACAGATCACAACACAAATTCCAACCACCACCCACAACAAAAACAGACATAATCAAAACACTTGTAGACCATGCAAACCAAAACCATGAAGCTTAATTTCTCAACACTGAACTCAGTCACTTGAATTGGGCTGTACAGGCAAATGGCTATTCCAAGAATGAAATCAAAAGAGCCATCAAACATGTCTGGATAATTAACATTACAATTCCAGGGCAAGTCAATGTTGGGTGACTTACAAATGGCAAAAAGTCAGACACAAGAACATAATATAAAACAAAACAAAACAAGATAGCAATCTACATAAAATATAACATAACAAGACAAAAAAGATGAAGCTATAAAAATGCATTCCAGTATCGAGTCCAGTCAGCACTCCAGGAATTGGAGAGCATCCACTGCCAAAAAAAAGGAGCCTGACTTTTCAGCAGGGAAAGGCACTTCTTAATGGGCTGCTCAACCCCCTCTATCACCATTGTTGTTTATATTGTCACTGGAATCTCTTAATTAAAAAATTAAAAATGACAAGAATGTAAGGAGCCTGAAGATAATAGGGCAAAAATATAAATTACAAGCATCTGCAGATGATTTAGTTTTTATACTTGAGGAACCAACCAACACAGTAGGCCTTTTGTTAGATACAATAAAACAATACAGAACAATTGCTGGTTTGAGGGTGAATCAAGAGAAAATATTATTGTTGAAAAATATGAGACAAGAAGATATAAAAGAATTGTCAAAAATAACAAGTTTTTCCATAGAAAAAGAGTGAAAAATTTAGGAATACAAATCTCCAAAAGACCAAGTAGAAAGGTACCTCTTAAAATGAATTTAATTTGTTTTATGAGTCAATTTGTTTTCAGAAAACGTTGTCTTACAAAATGGTTTCCCATAGGAATGCATTGAAAATGGATTAATCTGTTCTGGAGGCTATGGGTTGCTTCGTTTTATGAAAATTTTGTCTTATGAAACACAGTTTCCTATAGGAATGCATTGGGAACAGATTAATTCATCCCAGAAGATAGAATAAAGACAAAAATAACTGGTTTTTTTTCCCTTAGGTACATGCGGAACTGTTTTTTTGTCTTGCGAAGAATCCCATAGGGATTTTTTTGTCATGCAAAGCATGCCTATTCCCGGGAATTTTTTTCTTCCTACAAGTTTTTGTCTTACGAGGCATTTGTCTTAAGAGGTAACACTTTATTTAAGTACTGTAAAAAGCAAGAAACCATAAATACTTCAGTAACCATATAATAAGAAAGTCACTATTACATGTTTGGGATAACAGACAATACCAGATTTATCAAAAGATTCCAAGATGTAATAACAAAGAAGGGACTTTTTGTCATATGTGGTAGATGTTTTAGTTTATAAAACCCTCCATGGCTTGGGACCGGACTACCTGACAGAGCGTATCGTCCAGCGATCCACCTCGGCCCGTCCTGTTCGGCAGTGGCGAGCGCACTTGCTACGGGTTGCCACAGTACAAGAAGCCCGGAAGACGGTCACCCGGAACCGGGCTTTCTCTGTGGTGGCCCCGTTGTTGTGGAATTCCATCCCCACTGAAGTGCGCTCTGCAGAGTCCCTGCAGGCCTTCCGGAAAGCTTTAAAAACATTTTTATTCCAGGAGGCCTTTGGTGAGTTTTAATTTAATCCCCCCCCCGCCATCGTCACCCGCTGATTACATTAGACCATTGGAGTCACTGCTAGAACTCTCGCCTGTGGGCAATTAGGGATGCATATAACTTTTAATATTCTTCTTATATTTTATTGTCTAATTTATGTTTTTATATTGTTGTCTATTTATATTGTGCTCTATTGGTTCTTTGTTAGCCGCTTAGAGTTCCATATGGAAGATAAGCGGGATAAAAATATAATAAATAAATAAATAAATAAATAAATAAATGTGCGATATGGCAAAAAGATATTGGAAAATGTACATGAGATATTGCAAAAAATGCTGGGCTATATTATTCCATTTAAACCTGAAATATTTTTACTTAATATTATGTTATTGCATATTGATACAATAGTAAGAATTGTACATGCCAAATATTGGAAACTGACTGAAATACCAACTAGACAAGAACATTTGGAGGGATTTGAAACAGCTGAAATGGACATAACATTGCAACTGATAAAGGACACAGAGCTATGGAAGGCAAAAGATAACTGGTAACCACTCTATAATTTTTATGAAAAAGAAATGAGTAGCTTAGTAACTCCAAGAGTATTACGAATTTTATAGCTATTAGTACTGATACATAGAGAAAAAATGTAAACATACCACTTGAGAGCTCCTGTTTATAACCTTACTATTCCTACCCCACCGACCCTGTGTAGGAAACTGCTTTGATATGAAAAATAAACAGCCACTGTAGAAAAGATTCCAAGATGGACATCACCTAAGGAGACCTTTTCAAAGCCAAATGTAATGGTTCCAATTAAATGCTTAAAGTACTTTGACTTATTAAAAGAGAGTTAAACTACAGACATGAGTGAGTGGGTGAGAACACAGCATCAAGATATATTCAAGTGATCAGAAAGAAGGTTTTTATGAAGGGAAAATGCATTTGATAAAGTATTATTAGATACATAAGATAAATTAATAAGATTATATGAGTATCTATTAGAAATGAGGATGGAAGATGAAGTAGTTAAAGATTATATGATTAAAAATTATGATTGTAGATGGTACATGACACCAGGGAAATTAGCCAAAATGTACCCTAATACTGTATATCAATTGTATGTTGGAAGTGCAAGAAACAGGAGGGAAGTTTTTATCACATGTGGTGGACTTGTATTGAAGTTAAAAGTTATTGGAAAATGGTATATGAATTGTTACAAAAATATTTTCTGTTATATTTTTAAACCAGAAGTGTTTTTGCTGAATATCATACTGGGAGTGGCAGATAGAAGAAGAAGCATTTAATATTACCTACAGCAGGCATGTCCAAACTCTGGCCTTCCTGATGTTTTGGAGCGCAACTCCCAGAATTCTAAGCTTAGATTCCCAATGGCAAAGGACTGTGGGAGTTGCAGTCCAAAACATATGGAAGGCCAAAGTTTGGACATGCCTGACCTACAGTGACTGTAGCTAGGATATTATATGTAAGAGATTGGAAGAAAGCAGTTGTCCCCAAGAAAGAAGAACTGTTAGAAAAGATTTTGGAGGTTGAAGAAACAGACATTTTAACAGATATTTTAAAAGACCAAACAGTGCAAAGAAAATCTGGGAACTAGTATATAAATTGATGCAAGGTAAGTTTGGAAAACCTCCTGAAAATATATAAATCTGTAAAAGACATTAAATAGGCATGGAAAAGAACAAGGGCTATTTAGCCTAGAAGATATAACAATGGCTAAAGTGATTCTTCTAATAAGGATGTATTTTTGTGCCAATCTTCTCCCTACCCCCCTTTCTCCCTTTCCAATTACCTTATCCCTATTTTCTATTGATCTATAAAATAAAACATTATTACAGAAGAAGAAGAAAGAAGAAGACAACCACCTGAGGAAATTCAGTTCATATGCATGAAAATATCAAGGTGGTGGCAAGCATATTCAAAAAGGCAACACCCACTAACAATGGACAGCAGTAATTGTCTAGCACCTGATAAAAAATAAGGCAAGTCCATAGGTAATCCTCTTGAAGATTTAGTGGAGGCTTTGGAACCAGGGCATACTTTATTCTGTTTACATGTATATGAGGAGAGATCTGATAGCATAAACACATACCTTACTGACCTGACTTCAAGAAATTTAACAAAATTCAACACAATAAGATGCTGGTAAACATACACTTTGATTGAAAAGATATTAGTACAGTACAACTTGAAAGCATTACAGGCAACAAAAAGTTGTAGCAAATGTGGAACATTCAGTGACAGATAACATAAAGATCCCAAATGGGGTAGAACAAAGATGTATTAATCTTCCCACTGCTTTTCAATTTGTACTCTGAGAACATTTGTACGGAAGTACCTGCTGATTCAAACGACAGTGCTATTGTCAACGGAAAAGGTAACAAAATCTGGTATGCAGATAATGCATTCCTGACAGAGATGACTAGCAAAGATCAGTTCACAAAGTAAATAAGTAACAGATATGGTCTAAAAATGAAAGTTAAGAACAGCAAGTTCATAATAGCAAATGAAATGTACAGAGACCAAGAAATGCATTAATAGAGAACCTAACAATGTCGCACACAACATCAAGGGCACCTTCGCTTGTTCCTCAGCTAATGAGATCTTACATAAGAACATAAGAACATAAGAAGAGCCATGCTGGATCAGGCCAAAGGCCCATCTAGTCCAGCTTCCTGTATCTCACAGCGGCCCCACCAGATGCGTTTGGGAGCGCATGAGACTAGATCTCTGTCTCCTGATACCACTCTCCTGCATCTGGCCCTTGAAGTACCCCTGGTTTAAACCCTGGAGGTTACACATCTCCATCATGGTTTGTAACCCGTGATGGACTTTTCCTCTAGGAATCTGTCCAATCCCCTTTTGAAGGCATCCAGGCCAGATGCCATCACCACATCCTGTGGCAGAGAGTTCCATAGACTTACAACGCGCTGGGTGAAAAAATATTTTCTTTTGTCAGTTCTTACTCTCCCAGCACTCAATCTGAGTGTATGTCCCCTAGTTCTGGTATTTTGAGAGAGGGAGAAGAGCTTCCCTCTATCCACTTTACTCATACCCTGCATTATTTTGTATGTCTCAATCATATCCCCCCTCAAGTGCCTTTTTTCCAGACTAAAGAGGCCCAATTGTTTTAGCCTTTCTTAATAAGGGAGGTGCCCCAGCCCAGTATTCATTTTAGTCGCTCTCTTCTGCACCTTTTCTAGTTCCACTATGTCTTTCTTAAGATGCGGTGACCAGAATTGTACACAATACTCCAGGTGCGGCCTTACTATTGTTTTGTATAACGGCATTATAATGTTGGCTGTTTTATTTTCAATCCCCTTTTTGATAATCCCTAGCATGGAATTGGCCTTCTTCACTGCTGCCACACATTGGGGAGACACCTTCATGGAGCTGTCCACCAACACACCAAGATCTCTTTCCTGATCCGTCATGGATAACTCAGAGCCCATGAGTTGATAGATGAAGTTTGGATTTTTTGCCCCAATATGCATTACTTTACATTTGGTTACATTAAAACGCTTTTGCCATTTCTCAGCCCATTCCCCCAGTTTGGAGAGATCCTTCTGGAGCTCTTCACAATCTTCTCTGGTTTTTACCACACGGAAAAGTTTTGTGTCATCTGCAAACTTGGCCACCTCACTGTTTATCCCTGTCTCCAGGTCATTTATGAACAGATTGAAAAGCACCAGTCCCAGGACCGAGCCCTGGGGCACACCGCTTTTCACTTCTCTCCATTGTGAAAATTTCCCATTGACACCTACTCTTTGTTTCCGGGATCTCAACCAGTTCTTAATCCATAAGAGGACCTGCCCTCTTATCCCCTGACTATGCAATTTTCTCAGCAGCCTTTGGTGAAGGACTGTGTCAAAAGCCTTTTGAAAATCCAGATAGACTATATCCACGGTTCACCCAAATCCACATGCCTGTTGACCTTTTCAAAAAATTCTAAAAGGTTTGTAAGACAAGATTTACCCTTACAGAAGCCATGCTGATTTTCTCTCAGCAAGGTTTGTTCTTTTATGTGTTTTAAGATTTTCTCTTGGATGAGGTCTTCCACCATCTTCCCCAGGACAGATGTAAGGCTAACCGGCCTGTAGCTTCCTGGGTCCCCCCTCCTTCCTTTTTTAAAAATTGGTGTGACATCTGCTATCCTCCAGTCCTCCGGCACTGTGGCCGTTTTAAGAGACAAGTTGCATATAACCGTTAAGAGATCTGCAATTTCATTTCTCAGTTCCCTAATAACCCTTGGGTGGATGCCATCTGGGCCCGGTGACTTGTTAATCCTCAATTTATCAATTAGTCCTAAAACCTCCTCTCTTTTAACCTGTATTTGATTTAATTATTTAGTCAAGAGGGGCGGCTCAGGCAGCGGAATCCGCTCAAGGTCCTCTGTCGTGAAGACAGACGCAAAGAACTCATTCAATTTCTCTGCAATGTCCAAGTCCTCCTTAACCTCCCCCTTTCCTCCCTCACCATCCAGAGGCCCAATTGGTTCTCTGGCAGGTTTTCTACTTCTAACATATTTAAAGAAGCTTTTATTATTACCCTTTATATTGCTAGCCATGCGTTCCTCAAAGTCTTTCTTTGCCTCCCTTATCATCTTTTTACATTTCTTTTGCCAGAGTTTGTGTTCCTTTTTATTTTCCTCGTTTGGGGAGGATTTCCATTTACAGAAGCTCCTCTCCTTGTGCTTTAGAGCCTCTCTAACTCCACTCATTAACCATGCCGGTGTCCTCTTGGACTTAAATGAGCTCTTGTTTCTTTGTGGTATGCACTTGTGCTGGGCCTCTATTATTGTTGTTTTAAACAGGCTCCATGCACTCTGAAGAGATTGGATTCTTCTAACCCTCCCCTTCAGTTTCTCTCTAACTAGTTTCCTCATCTGAGGGAAGTTTGCCCTTCAAAAATCAAGGGGTTTTATGTCTGATTTGGTTGACACTCTTCCTCCGACATGCATGGCAAAGGAAATTGCAGCATGGTCACTGTGCCCCAGAGGCTCAGTGGCATTCACATCCCTGACGAGGTCCTGAGTATCACACAATATTAGATCTAGAGTTGCCTGTTCTCGGGTGGGCTCCATGACAAGTTGCTCTAAGGCACAGTCATTCAGCAAGTCGAGAAACCCAGTTTCTCTTTCTTGCCCAGAGCTCGCATTGGCCCAGTCAATGTGGGGATAATTGAAGTCCCCCATGATTACTATCCTATCCCTCTTAGCCACCTCCATGATTTCTCTCCTCATTTCAAGGTCCTCCTCAAGTTTTTGATCTGGTGGACGATAGAATACTCCAACTATAACATCACTCTTTGGACCTGGTAGTTTAACCCACAGTGATTCTATGGCGGAGTCAGACCCTCTGTCAATCTCCATTCTGCTGGATTTTATGCCTTCTTTGACATAGATGGCCACTCCTCCTCCAACCCGCCCCTCTCTATCCCTTCTATAGAGTTTATAGCCTGGGATTGCTGTGTCCCACTGGTTCTCCTCATCCCACCAGGTTTCTGTTATGGCTATTATATCAATGTTATCCCTAGCTGCCAGATGTTCAAGTTCTCCCATCTTTGCTTGGAGGCTTCGAGCATTGGCGTAGAAGCACTTGTACAGTGGGTCCCGCAACAGCTGCTGCCTTATTCTTCTCCCCCCACAGCTTTTATTTTCAGTAGACGAACTGTCACATTCCGCTATTCTGCCAGTGTTAATACTTGCTATGTCATCTCTATGTGATTGTCTACCCTCTCCAACCTCATTCCCTGTGGATGAGGTGTTCCAAACCGGATGCCACACAGCTCCTGTCGGCTTTCCCCCAGTTATCAGTTTAAAAGCTGCTCTGCTGCCTTTTTGAGGTTGAGTGCCAGCAATCTGGTCCCATCATGATTCAAGTGCAACCCATCCCTCCTGAACAGGTTTGGCTTGTCCCAAAATGTTTTCCAGTTCCTGACAAATCTAAAGCCCTCCTCTCGACACCATCGCCTCATCCACGCATTGAGGCTTCTGAGTTCTGCCTGCCTGGCGGGACCTGCACGAGGAACAGGTAGCACTTCTGAAAATGCTACCTTGGAAGCCCGGGACTTCAATCTTCTACCTAGCAACCTGAATTTGGCTTCCAAGACTGACCGCTTGGCCTTCCCGACATCATTGGTACCGACGTGTACCATGACCACTGGCTCCTTCCCAGTTCTCTCTAACAAGCTATCTATATTTCTGGTGATGTCTGCAACCTTTGCACCCGGCAGGCAAGTGACCATCCGGTTATCATGCTCCTCACAAATCCATCCCTCCGTATTTCTAATGATAGAATCCCCTAGCACAATGAGCTTCTCTCCTGCAGCCTGCTCATCAACATGTACCTGATCTTGTATCTCATCAATAGTGATGAGGGAGAGATCCTCCAGTGGAACCACTTCTTCCTCTATGTGTGCCTCATGAGGTGTGCTGAGGGAAAGAGCTTCAAATTGATTGTGCAAGATGAGACTCTCTGACCGATGCCTTGGCCTTCTACTCCTTTGAGTCACATTCCTCCACCCATCCACCTCCTGAGTTGGGGGAGTGACTTCCTCCTCTGAAGTGTGCCCTGTCTCTTCTTGGACCTGGATAGTCTCTTCCGCTCTGTCCAGGAACTGCTCAAGCTCCTTAATATGTTGCTGGTCCACTATGCGAGCCTCTAGCTGCTGGACCTTCTCTTCCAATAGCGCAACCAGCTTGCACTTGCAGCAGATGTAATTCTGCACACGCTCTGTCAAGATAACAAACATGGCACAAGTACTGCAGGTAACTACAGCTGCTCCCTCCAACTCCATTTTAACTATTACAATAAAATGTATTCAAGGTCTCAAAAATGTAAACTTGCACTTTTTTTTAATCTAGTAAGACTCTTTACTTCTTTTATTGTTTAGTCAAAATCTAACAGTGTAGGGGCCGCTAAAGCACCTCTACTCCAACTGCAAGCACGTCAGGAAGTGTAGGACTTCCTGAGGAGTTGCTCGGCTTGGGAACTCAATTAAACCCAGATTTTTTTTTTTTTTAGTTTGCTGGTAGCAGCTATTTATTGCTAAAACTCCGCCTCTATGCCATCTTTTGGTAAGAGCCTCATGGCGCAGTGGTTAAATGCCTGTACTGCAGGTAAAACTGTGCTCGCGACCTGAGGTTCAATCCCAGGGAGCAGGTTCATGGTTGACTCAGCCTTCCACCCTTCTGAAGTTGGTAAAATGAGTACCCAGCTTGCTGGGAGGGCAATGTGTAGCCCCCACACTGTAATTAAAATTGTAAACCACCCAGAGAAGTGGTATGGGGCAGTATATAAGAAGAACACTTTGCTTTTGCTTTGCTTTTTTGCCAACAGTGCCTCTGTGCATTCTGCATAGGACAAATAGGACAATCTCTACGTAAATGGATCAATGAGTTGAATATAGCAACCATGAAATTTCGTTGTCCCTGCAAGGGGGCAATGACAATAAAGATTCTATCCTATCCTTTCCTATCCAATCATCATAAATTGGACACCAGAAACCACAATACACAGAAACCTATCTTCAACCATTTCAATGTACCAGGACACTCTGTAGAATATATGAAATTTGCTATTTCAGAAAAGAATCAATTCAAATCAAGAATACAGAAGGAAATGGCTGAGACTAAAAGTTATACACTTGATGGACACCCATATAAATGGATTGAATATAAACCTAGGTTTTTAAAGTCATCACCAAATGTAACACCTATGCTGTTATCTACTGCTTTTTTCTCCATAACTACCAAGCCTGTATTTCATCACAAGACTCAAAAGTAAAAAATATTTTCGATACTAACACACATGGCTTCTCTTCTATCTTCGTTTACCTTTATATATTTTTTCTTTCCCCATTCTCCTCTGCTTCAGTTTTTAACTGATATCCTTTTTCCTGTCAGTGTTTACCATCTGACACCCACCACTCATTGTCTGGTTATCTGTTTTTTGTTTCCTGTGGGAATGTTCCCAATAAAACTTAACACCAAACATAAGCCATGAATTACAGTGCTACCTTGACTTACGAGTGGATGTACTTACGAGCAAATTGACTTACCAGCAGCTGCTCTCTGCTCCGCACTACAGCTGATTTTGACAGGTCAGACCTGTCAAAGTCACCTGACAGTGCGGTGCAGAGAGCAGTGTTCGCTGCCCATCACCACCTCGTCCTTCTTCCTAGTTGCTTCGATCTCTGCAACCAAGAAGAAGGATGAGGGGGCCAATGCGCCTCTCTCCCAACTTGGCCAGGCCACCAGAACATGCACCTGTCCCAGGGATCAATGCACGTTCACAATGACTGAAGCAACCAACAAGAAAGATGAGGGGACCATCGCGGGTCCCTCCCAACCTGGCCGAGGTGCCTGAACAGGCATGCATTTTTCTACTTACGAGCATGCAATCCAAACGGATTAAATTCATAATTAGCAGCACCATTGTATTGCACATGAGATGTAGCCACACATTCTTAACTCTTAAAGCCAATGAACGTTCTGACCATTTTACTGGTAAATTAGGTTTTTCATTTTGTATTTCATTTTATTCCATATGCCCAAACAAGTGGACAAGATCCATTAATATATATTAGTTAGTCTTTAAGGTGTTACATGCAGTTTTGTTTGTTTTGTCCTCCCCTTTGAATTTTGCCTGAATAAAACAGTTTATTGACATAATTAAAAAAAACCAGTACAGACTGTTACAGATGACAAATCAAGGTAAAATAAATGGGGAAAGTAGTTCAAGAAAATAACTTATTGGACAAAGTACGCTGTGAGGCTCCTTTTGATGTACTACAATAACACTAGAGCTGTATCCACACTCAGAATAGCCACGAAGAATCTAAACTTTGGTAAACAAGGAAAAAGCAAACGCACCTGGTTCAAGGTGCGTGCGCACACACATAGCTCCTCCCACATGTGCAGAACTCCCACCCCACTTACATGGATTTTTTCCTGCTCCTGTTACAGAAGCACACATTATTGTATTAAATGTAAACTCGCAAATACTGAATTTGCAGTTAACTTCTCAATCAATAGCAGCATGAAAGTTCTAATTCATACACTATTTTCTTAACTCTTTCTTCAACAAGGCATGACAAAATGGAACAGCACTAAGAATTATTTTAAGTTAGAAATATCAGGTTCCACACATTCTTCAAGAAAACATCTTTATATTGGTTACACAGACATGCAAAATGACATTTTGTCATGGGGCATCAAACACTATGGGGATCATAAATAATTCTCTTTAATTTCCTAGACCTCAAAGGCCAGTAAGAGTTGCTAGGACCCACAGCATGCCACAGCAACAGTGCATTAAACAGAAGACAGGCACACTAGGCTAACCACTCTGAAGGAAGTTAGGAGAAGTGTGAAAGCTGTTACATCTGCTCCCTACAGAGCTTGCAGGTGCACAAGGAAGGATGGTATGGAAGGATTGCAAATGATCCCTATCCTCAAATGAATGGCAGCAAAAGCCAATTATGTACCACATTCCAAAAAACAAAACAAAAAAAAAAAGCTCAGCATTAAGACGCACTCATTCACGATCAGAGATAATTAGAAAGAAGTGAGACATCCTTGTTTCAGAAATTCTGTGGTATCTTAGGGTCGTTCCAGACAGGAATATAGATTGGTATAAGGTTCACTCTTGGTACTACAGTGTTTGGTTCAACCAAAGGATGGGATCCACCTGTGTTTCTCCTTCGGTCAATCTATCCTGCCTTTTTAAGGAGCTGTTGCACACTTTTCTGGCACAGTGCTGGGGCATGTACTGATTTTGGTACAATTCAGTGCAATCCTAGTTAGTTTGTTGTATAGCTTGTTCAGACAGTTCGCACCCAAATGGAGCTGTGGGCAGCATTATCAGAGGCAACAATCCAGTGGCATAAGAGGCAAGTAGTAACATTTAAAGGAGAGTAGAGAAAACTCCCTTCTCAATTTGTGTATTTTTTAAAAAAAGTTTTCTGATGCAACACAATTCTAATACCACGCTAGGTGGATGTACTGCACTTTCAATGTTATTTACCTAACAACAACAAAAGGAAAGCCAATGCAGCTACCCAAATGATAGCTGTGAAAAAAGGTAGGGAAAGGGACTATGTTGACTCCAAAGCACAGCTCCAGCAAAGCCCCGGCTGAAGAGTAAGGGGTGGGGGATGGGGGAGAGGCCACCTCACTCCATCAACGCACAATTTTTCCTGCATGCCAGTACCACCACGCAACCCTGCTCTGCTGCTGCTTCCTTATTCAATGGGCTACACTTATACATGAGGAAACTGGGTACACTTACACACAAATCAACTGGCGATTGAAAGCCTTTCATGGACTCTTCTCGCCGGAGAATAAACACATCCAGTATGAATGGAAGGATCACTCAAGTGAGAGATAAGATAGCCCACACCGAGAAGAACCTTTTAAGTACAAACCAGACCAAATTCCTCCATCTGAAGAGGCCCCTACTCTATATAAATGGAATTGGCTATGCAAAGTCAGCAAACAACACTACACCTAGACAAACTGTACCTGCATGGTGTCCTAATATATTCAGAACTGTTCTAACTTCAAATAGTGAGTGTGCAGCAGTTCTTTGGCATCTATTGCTATAACTGCAACCACTGATCCTTGTTGTACTATAGAATATGTCTGGGCCTTATTTATTTTATTGAATCTTTATAATCTGGTCAATAATAAAGACCCTGTGTTGTGTTTAACCTTTATACACAGCCCTAAATACAGATACTGTAGAAGAAAATAATTTCCATGGTTCCCTTTTAATGTTTATACCAAAAGAAGGTTATAAAGAGATCCAATACCCATGATACGTACCTTGCCAAATAAAAAAATTAAATTATTTCTATCTAGGAAGATAAAATCGCAGTGTGATAAAAACTGGAATAAATAATATGATTCATAGCCACTCTTTAAAATCTAGTGCTCAACACAGGCATTTGTTCACCTGAAGAATGTCCTCTTTTTACATGAGACATGTACAGTGGTTCCTCAGGATACGAAATTAATCCGTTCTATGGGAATTTTCTTATCATGAAATCTTCACTATCTTGAAACATGTTTTCCCATAGGAATGCATTGAAAACCAATTCATTCCAGAAGTCAGAAAAGATTAAAAAACTATTATGAACTTGTTGTTCTTTGATGGTGTCCCTGCACCCCCTGAAGCACCTCTGCCCCCCCCACAGAGTCAGGAGGAGGAGGAGGAGGAGGGGGACAGTACAGAGGTGTGTGTGTGTGGGGGCACGCGTGTGCTGTGGCTCAGGACTGAAGCAATTCCTCCCCTGTCTATCCCATCCCTCCTGAGCAAGGCTTTTTGCTTGTTTTAAATCTTCCTGGCAGAGGAAGAGTTAAAAAAAGCAAGAAGCCTCACTCAGGAGGGATGGGAGGGATGGGGGGGAGGAAGTGCTTCAGTCCTGAGCCACAGCTCCCCCCCACACACACCTCTGCACTCTCCTCCTCCTGCTGACTCTGTGGGGGTGTGTGACAAAACCCTGGAAACAGGAGTAATGAATATACAAATCATCATCCAATCCCAGCAGGAGGGCGGGGAATGGTATGATGTAAAAAGGGTGGAGTCTAGTCAGTTGAGGCAGTTGAGTTAAGTTCAGTTAAGTTGAAGGTTTTGAGAGTGAGTGCTGGGAGAGAGCACTGCTCTGTGAGAGTTCAGTCAGGCAGTGAGGGCTATACTGTTTACTAGGAATTAAAGACAGGGGGGCTGGAAGAGTTGATTAAATCCATTATATGTTAAAGGCAATGCATACCATCCTCAGACATTGTTCTATTTATTTATTTTCTCAATAAACTTCGTTATTATTTTGATATTATACATCTGAGTCTGTCCCAATTCATGAGGCGACGATTTTAAAAGGTGGCAGCATTACCAAGAATAAAAGGTGGTAGCATTACCATTTCCAACACAAGTACACATGTAAAAGGGAGGTGTCGTCACAATTTGGTGGCACAGCAGTGGGATGTTGAAATAAACCCAGTTGTGCCTTTGAAAACTCAGTCTGTGAAAGGGGTGATGTCACAATTTGGTGGGCAGCGATCAGATTTCGAATATATCCAGTTTGCCTGAGGGGAAAAATCCCCAGTTCAAAATATTTAGCCTCTACCCTGTGAAGAAATTGAAACTGGAAGTTTCAAAAGAAGCCTTTAGTAAAAGTTAGCCCTCAAGTGTTGTTGGTAGTCTGTGGAAGTTCCTCTAAAAAAAGGGTTAGGACTGAGAATTAGGTGAAGCTAATTTCAGTTTCTTGGGAAGCCCTGTGTGTGAGAGAGGAATTCAGACTTAAAACCCTGTAGTGCTATCTGATTTTCTTTGGTGGGGCTGTTAGAGTGTCTGGAGACCAGGACTCCAAAAGGAAAAGGAGTCTGGCTTGACAAATTATAGGACACCTGGAAGAGAAAATCTGAAAGGATAGACTGAAATCTACAGTGGTTTGTTTGGGGAAACTGCCTGAGAGTCAAGGAACTCTGTGCTGTCCAGCAGCCTCAAAATTAAAAGGTGCTGAGACAAATTTCCTTTGGGGGGGGTGAAAGACCCAAAGCGTTTGCCCTGGAATTTAGGGTGGCTTTGGTGAAGGTCTGGAAATATCACCCTGGGTTTTAACAGAAAGAAATCTCCAAAGTAAAAGGTCTGTGGGGGCAGAAAATTTACCTCACAAACTGAAGAGACCTGAGGAGATTTAAAGTTGACAAAAGTTCTGTAAAGCAGGAGTGCCTGAATGGAATCCCTTATATGAGATTGGGGGGGAGCCAGAGAAAAGTTATAGGTTAAAAGCCGAAGAAATATATTTAAATCTGTGTATTTTAAACACTGAGATATTATTTAAAGAAAGAAAAGTTTGAAGTCTGGGCACTGTGCCAATCTTGCCCTTGGCAACAGTAGCTTAACAGGAGTCAGAAACTGCCAGAGAGCTGAGGTAAATTTTTTTAGTTGCCACTGAAATAGCTGTGACCCACTTAACCTTCCTTTTCTTAATAAAGAAATATATACACCACATATAACAAACAAATAAATAAAAAGATTTTGATTTCATGTCAGTTCCAAAAGTGAATACTAAGAACAGGAAAAGAGTTAGTGTTTACTAGAATTGGCATTTCAGCAGAAAAACTGAGGAAAAGATTTAGGTCAGTCACTAAAGTGCCAGAGAGATACAAAGAAAACCTTTTTTTTAAAATGGCCCATACTGAGGTGTCTGAACTTAAGCCGCTGTTGGCGATGCCTTTGCAGCCAGGGGAGTTTTGGTATTTGATTAACAACCGGTGGTTCAAGCAGTGGAAGAAATATGTGGGCTTTGACAGCTGGGACCAGTATAACGTGGGAGAGCCTAACCTCTTCCCAGGGCCAATTGACAACTCGGGACTTTTTGCAAATTCAGAAACTCAGATATTGAAAGAGTACCTTATTGATACAGTGGATTATGCTTTAGTTCCCACTGAAGCCTGTAATAAATTAGTAAATTGGTACGGGTGTGTAGAGGGGCAGAAGCCAATTGTGAGAAAAGTTGTAGAATATGGTCTATTTGTGAAATATTGTAAAGTGAATGTATAGCTTTTGGAACTGAAGCTCTGCCAAAACAGTGATCCTAATAATCTTGTAAGCTGTTATTTCAGCAAAGCGGATACCATTGATACTATTGGAAAAGAGATGCAGAAGCTGTTTAATATTCCTGATGGGAAGGAAATTAGGCTGTGGCTCAGATATATGAGTAATACCAGTATTTATGAGCAGTTAAGCAAACTTGACAGCACTATACAAGATGCAGGGCACTACCAGAGACAGGTGGTGGTAATAGAAGTAAAGAGTGAAGATGGGACTTGTCCCAACAGTCTCCTGTGACAAAATTGGGCAGTGCAATCAACAGAAGTCTAGCTACCTCCTCAAAATTGACAGCAAGCCCTTGCTCCACAACAGTTGTCTCTTCAGACATTACAAATGGTGACTGCAATAACTCATATGGTTTGAACTCCAGTCATAGAATAGGAGTTTCAGATCAAATCCCAAGAGCAGGTTTAATTGGAATTGATGTCTTAGAGCATGTGCAGAGTGCTTTTGGAGTAACACGAGCTCAGACAAATCCAGCTGAACCAAACAGTGAAAACAGCACAGTTACAAATCAAATATCAGTAAGAGAACTTGAGAGGGAATATCAGCAGTCTGAAATGGTAGGAAAAGACAACTTAGCCGACATAAAAGGGCCAGCAGCAGACTTTAGTCTAGAACAAAGGCAAGATGACAGTTTGAAAGGATGTTTTGACTTAATGGAATCGAATACACACCCTTTAAGTCCTGAACACTCTGAAAATGTCATAATAGAGGAGAGAATGATACAAGCTTGTGAAGAACCAGCAGAGAACTCCAGACTAGTAAAATATTTTAAATTAAAAGAAGAAGAAGAAAAATTAGCACAGCTTGAAAAGGAACAAAATAAAGCAATAGCAGAAGAGCTGAAAGAAGCTAAAATTCTGCAGGCATCAGTTATTGGTGAACTCCAAAATGAAATTTCACCTTTAAAAGCACTTTTAGAGATGACGGAAACGAGACTGGAGGAGAGGAGGAATGAATCTGATACATTTGTTTTCGACCTCCAGAAGAAATCAGCAGAACTGAAGGTGGTGCTGGGGGACAGTTGCTCCGCCCCGTGGCGTTTACGTCATGGGGTTCCTCAGGGCTCAATACTGTCTCCCATGCTGTTTAACATCTACATGGAACCACTGGGAGAGGTCATCAGGAGGTTTGGGCTGAGGAGTCAGCAATATGCTGACGATACTCAGCTCTACCTCTCATTCTCCACCAATCCAGGTGAGGCGGTTTCTGTCCTGAACTCGTGCCTGGGCCAGATAATGGACTGGATGAGGGTTAGTAAATTGAAACACAATCCAGACAAGACGGAAGTGCTGTTAGTGGGTGCTTCGCCGGACAGGTTAGAGGGCCACTTCTCTGTCTTGGACGGGGTTGCACTCCCCCTAAGGGACAGGGTCCGCAGCTTGGGGGTGCTTCTGGACCCTGGTCTAACTCTGGAAGCCCAGGTGGATTCGGTGGCCAGGGGCGCCTTCCTTCAGCTGCGGAAAATATACCAGCTCCGCCCCTACCTAGACGAGCAGAGCCTCATGGCAGTTACGCATGCGCTGGTAACATCCCGTATTGATTACTGCAATGCGCTCTATGTGGGGCTGCCTTTGAAGACGGTCCGGCGATTGCAACGCGGCTGGTGAGTGGTGGGGCCGCCAGAGATCACATCACGCCGATTCTACGTAACCTGCATTGGTTACCAGTTGCTGCCCGAGCCCAATTCAAAGTGCTTGTCTTGACATATAAAGCCCTAAACGGCTTGGGACCTAGATACCTGAAGGACCGCCTCCTTCCATATGAACCTACCCGGCAATTAAGATCTAGCCAGGGGGCCCTCTTGAAAGAGCCATCCCTCAAGGAGGTGAGAGGGATGGCTTGGAAACAAGGGCCTTCTCGGCAGCTGCCCCCAAGTTATGGAATGCCCTCCCAAGTGAGATCCGCCTGGCGCCAACATTGATGACATTTCGGCGCCAGGTAAAAACCTTCCTGTTCCAGAAGTTTTTTAATTGATACAACATAGACTGGGGTCCTTTGATGGCAATTTTAGTGATGATTTTAGTATAAGGTTTTGCTGTTGTTTTAATTATTTATTGATATTTTATGTCTTAACTGTTTTAATTCCTTGTTGTAAGCCGCCCAGAGACCTTTGGGTAGTGGGCGGCATATAAACTGTAAAAATAAATAAATAAAATAAAAATAAATAAACTAGAAGTAATTACTGCAGTGGAAAACATTAAAGAAAAGGAAATATGTAATTTGGAAATACAATTGTCTGGTCTCTGGTGCATCAGAAAGTAAAGAAGATTGCTTACAGCAACTTACATCAATGAAAGTAGAGCTTGAAAAAGAAATATTAAATAATGGGCAACTTCTTCTGGATTGGAACAAAGTGTCACTGGGCAAGGAACAGATGATACAAGAAGGGAATAAGATCGCTGATGAATTTAGAAAGCTGGAGGAAGCTGAAAAGCAAATAGAAAACCGTGTAAAGCAGAAACCCTACTTGGAAGTGAAGGATGCTAATGACAGACCTGATTTGGTGGTTGTAAAAGACACCTGGGAAAAACACCTACAGCCTGTGAACATCGTGCTTCAGCGGATCCGAGAGGCTGACCTGACGAAAAGAGCATCCAAGTGGCGACTAAGAAATCCAGCAATCAACTACCTGGGACACGACATGGGACGAGGCGTGATCAACCCCCTGCAAAAGATCGACGCGATCGACTTGTGGCCAAGACAGACCAACAAAAAGAAGGTGAGATCTTTTTTGTGTCTTGCGGGATATCACAGGAGGTTTAGTCCACATTTGAGCACCATTGCAACACCACTGACTGAACTGACAAAAACGAAGCACCCGTATGTCATACAGTGGTCGCTTGAATACCAAGCTGCATTTGAGGGGACTCTAAGAACTGTACCAGGAGTGGTGTCAAAGAATTGAATCCTACATTCGAAGAACTCAAGGAAAAATGGCATCAATGAACTGGACTTTGAATTTATGTGCCAGAGGAAGTGATCACCCGTGGCGTATCATTGTCCAGCCGTTGCAGCAAGAGGCGGAAGACATTGATTACATGGACCATGATTAAATAATAATAATGTAATATTGTTATTTTATTGCTGATGTAAGAGGAAGGTGTTGGTGAAAAAAAAGTATGGAAATGTAATGTCATAAAATGTGAAAACCATAACTTAATGTAAATTAACTGTAAATGAAAAATGCAAGATAATGTATAATTAGAGCTTACTATAAATCAAAATATTTATGTGCTATTTAGAATATAAGTTAAGGATAAAAAATATATGTATATTGGTAAGTAAAATAGCTTAAAATGTAAACCAAATATATGTATTTATGTATCTTAACAGATTGATTCTAGGATGATCGATAAGATATTTACAGGTATTTGAATTTGTGATTTTAACCAATGTTATAAGAGTATAGTCTATTTAAAATGTAATGTTATAGAAAGAATTATTGCTTTTCATGATCTGATATAGTAATAAGGTTGAACATGTTATAAAACAGTTTATAGATATGCAGAATTGAAGCTGATAAAAAGAAGGATGTATGAATTAGTTAAATAGGCTCCAAAAGAGAATTTTAAGTGAGCAAACCGAGGTAAGTTTACTCCCTTAAAATTTCTTTATAAGGGGGGAGGTATTGTGACAAAACCCTGGAAACAGGAGTAATGAATATACAAATCATCAGCCAATCCCAGCAGGAGGGTGGGGAATGGTAGGATATAAAAAGGGTGGAGTCTAGTCAGTTGAGGCAGTTCAGTTGATTTATGTTAAGTTGAAGGTTTTGAGAGCTAAGAGTGCTGGGAGAGAGCACTGCTCTGTGAGAGAGTTCTGTCAGGCAGTGAGGGCTATACTGTTTACTAGGAATTAAAGACAGGGGGGCTGGAAGAGTTGATTAAATCCATTATATGTTAAAGGCAATGCATACCATCCTCAGACATTGTTCTATTTATTTATTTTCTCAATAAACTTCGTTATGATTTTTATATTATACATCTGAGTCTGTCCCAATTCATGAGGCAACGATTTTAAAAGATGGCAGCATTACCATTTCCAACACAATTACACGTGTAAAAGGGAGGTGTCGTCACAATTTGGTGGCACAGCAGTGGGATGTCGAAATAAACCCAGTTGTGCCTTTGAAAACTAAGTCTCTGAAGGGGGTGACGTCACAGGGGGGCACACAGAGTTCCTCCTCCTGCCTCTGCAGTGTGTGTGTGTGTGTGTGAGAGAGAGAGGGGGGGGCTTCTGGGGGTGCAAGGAGGGGAAGCTTAGAAAGGGGGAACGTGGAAGAGAAAGACAGCGAGGGCAAAAAGAAGAGAGAAAAAGGAGGGAAGAAGGAGAAGGGGGAGGAAAGCTGAGCAGCGTGCCTGCCCCAACCCAGCAAAGCAGGGGAAAAGCTCCCCCCCCTTTTACTGGGTTGGTGGGAGGAACCCCTCAATCAACCGGCAGCCAAAGGCTGCTCCTCAACAGCTGTCAAAACCAGTCTTCGGCTGCCGGTTGGTTGAGGGGTCCCCCCCCCAAACTCATGTGGGGAAACTTTCCCCCTGCTTTGCTGGCTTTGGCTTTTTGACAACTACATTGGGGCAGCCTTTCAATACGAAGCACCGCCCCATGCATGCGGTGTGTAGCATTTCCAGAACCAGGGCATCGGTTTCCAATTCAAAAGGAAATCATTGGAAACTGAAGCCCTGGTTCCGGAAACTCTACGCACAGCATGCATGGGGTGGCGGTTCGTGCTGAAAAGTAATCTTTGGAAATGGATGCCCCAGCGGTGCTTCCTATTGTGAAGAATAATTCCTAACGGGGCATCCCCATTTCCATTGATTTATTTTTGTAACTTGAGTTCTTCGTAACTTGAGATACCACTGTACTTCTTTTTACTCTAGTACTTCCTTTGTTAAGCTGTAACACACTGCAAAGCCTACACTTCTTCCAAAAGTGAATTTGTTTAGCGAGACATTTAGAACTGGTAAAGCTGGAAAATAGTGGAGTACTCACAGTGCTGATCACAATCTACTCTGGCAAACACGACCTGATTCTTATCTGGAAAGTCTTCTTTAATGACATTAGATGCTTCCTCAAAGATAGGATGCAGCATTTGACTGAAGCGACACCTATTGAAAGGCAGGACATCAAATAAGCAGCAATTACAAAAAGTAAAAGACCTAAAAATGGCAAATACTATAATTCATCTGACTATAAGGCTGCTTAAAGCAATAATTGTATCAGCATCTCTACTGGAGAAATGGATGTGTGGACTGGGTAATCCATGTATACATGAAACAGGAGAGGAGGCCCTGAGAAATCTATGGCCAGAATTCTATTGTCAATTTACACTTGCATAAGAGAAATCATGCTGTGCTCATTAATACAGTACTGTTTGTACTCCCTTGGTACACTTACTCAACCGGCACCTTTCTCATGAGTAACAATTTGGCATCAAGATTCACAGCATTTTCTCTATGAGAGCGAAATCAGCAACAATATTCTGAGTGTCATAGGTAAAATAATAGAGTGAACTATCACTTGAACATATTGATAATTGATCAAACTCTATATTGGAGAAATTTAACATCAAAATTTGGACAAACTATATATGTAATTATATTTCAATTCAACAGTTTAAGTTTTATGTTGTTTTATCCATGTTTTATAAAAAGTTTAAAACTGTAGAGGTTTCTATGATTCTTCACATGAAAAAGTGCAAACTTACTTACCAATCAGCATAAAAATTCACTAAAGCAACATCTGCGTTGTCTGAAGAAAAAAAAGTTTTACTGTAAGTGTTGTGGCAGAATAAAGCTGAAGCCTTACGAGGTAAGAAAACAATTGAAGAAAAAAATAAGACAGCAAATATTGTGATATTAAACCTCCTGCAAGGGCAACAGACAGGATCTGGGCATATCAGAAGAAAAAACACAATTTTATATGATTTTAGTTTCAAAACCTGATTTGTTGGGCATGCCATCTTCCTTCCTGACCATTATTCCAAAAAGGTCTTTCCGATTAATGCTATGGCTTTGTTTTGTTTTGTTTTTTAAGTGCACTAATCTATGTGATAAATCACTCATCATGGCCACGGCAAGCTCCACTTAGTAATGGGTGAATACTGCTATAACACACAAATGTAGTATATAAGTGGTGCACATCTTTAAAAACAGTATTCCTTATATATTAGTCTAATTGCTCAAAATGCTCTTCTAATTGTTACTTATCAAATTGTACTAGTAAAACCTTGATTTACAAGTATCTTGCTTTAAGAGTGTTTTGCCAGACAAGCAAACATTTCTTCTAAATTTTGCCTTGATCAACAAGCAATGTCTTGCAATACAAGCCCTGAAGCAGGCAACATGATCACAAGTGAGCCAACTGTGGCTCTTCCTTCCTTCCTGCTAGATTGCAGGTAATTGTCTGGAACATTCCATCTCAGGCAAGCCTCAAAAGCAGAGGGAGGAGAGAAGAAGCAAGCAAGTTATTATCCCTTGCAAATAAGATATTCAAATAATAAAGGAAGAGCGCAGGTTAGGAATTTGTTTTATTTCTCTTTATATTTTTTCTTTAATTTGTTTTCAAGACATATTTTTATTTTTCAAATCATTTCTAGTCATAGGGTAGCTGGTCGAGTGTGTAGAGGGCTACAAACTGCATTTTATTATTGTCACATTAAAATACTGAGTAAAATCCATTGGTTAGTCCCAAGCAGAGAAGTTTCTGGAGACATGGACCTAAACCATGGTGTGGACATGGACTTCTATTGAACTTCTTTTGTGAGTCTTGGCATTTTGTGCGTACAATATGTGGTCTATGGGGCCCCAGAATGAATCATCTGAGTTTCCATTATTTCTTATGGGGAAATTTGCCTTGATTTACAAGTGCTTTGGTTTACATACAAAAATGTTTCCGGACTGGTATTACTGTAATGTAAAGATACGTTACTACAATACTGAAAATAATGAATGTTTTTTTCCCCAGGATGCTACAATATTGTGCCTGTCACTATTCTACCTTTCAACCTTTCTCTTTGCATTTTAATGTAACATTTTAAAGGAATATACTGGCTAAGAATTTTCAAATGTTTGTCAGAGGTCATTAATTAAACTTTCAGCTAAGTTATAAACCAATTTAAATAGTTTGCACAAAGTCAGGGTGGGAAACCTGTGGTTCTACGGATGATGCTGGTGTTCAATTCCAATCAGACCCAAACAACAGTGGTAGTAATGACATGAAAATTGTAAATCCAACAACATCTGATATCGTACATGTGTTTTAATCCCATTATTGAAAGCCATCACATCTCAAAATCATTCCCTTTCCTCCCTTAAAATGGAAATAACACCAATTAACCCTGTGCTGTTGCTAGGTTTAATATCAGGCATATAAAACACTTTGAATGTTCTAATTCCACATTTATCTCCTCATATGTTACAAGGCAATGTTATAAGATCTCTTTGTGTCTGCAGTATCAGTTAAAAGAGCAATGAGCCAGTGCAATTTAAATATGCACTTAAGGACATTTGTTGAAGGAGAAAGCAAGCATAGTTAAGGTATTTAATATAAATTATGCATAGTAAATCAATTTTTAAATAAGCAAATTTTCTCAACTTTCTCTCCTTTCCCAATCACTATCAGAAGCCAACAATGAGCAACATCCAGACTATGCTTGACTCCTCCCCACTGACCTGACTGATGATGCGCATATGGACTGAAGCGGCTATAAGTTCACTGGGCGGGGGTGCCTGGACTGGGTGCCCTCCAAAGTCACGGAAGTCTCGGGTTGTGGCCCCCAACCATGCGGGAGTACTGCTCCCCCTTTCACTGTGTGGTTTTCCCTAGTGGGATAGACGGCACGGTTCTCTGGCCGAGTACCCTAAGGGAATGATGGACCATGGAGTTGGCGGCAGCACTCCCCCTTTAGCACAGAGATACCATCTCACTGTGAAATAGATCTCAGACTCCTGCTCCATGGCGGTGGGCAATACGTGTGCAGAACCATTCCCTAGACCCCAGAACCAGTTTACAGCAGCAGTACCTCGTGATATAAGATCAATTCGTTCCTCAGGACGCTTCATATTGTGAACATTTCATATCACAGATCCGAATGGGGCACAATGAACCCTGGGAATTGAAGTCTCCCACAATATTTTCATATCTCATGGATTTCCATAGGAAATTTTCATATCTCGAGTCTTTGCGGTTTTCCATTAACAGGGTGCATTGTGCCCCGGATGGACTTCATTTCATATCTCAAGTTTTTCATGACCAGAGGTGCCCATATCTTGAGGCACCACTGTACCACCTTTCTCAGTGTCCAGGACTCATGTTGCTTCTGCGGTTCACATCAACTTGGCTTCTCAGATCTGGCCGAGGGTGGCATGAAGATATTAGAATTCAACCTTTTTATATCATTGTCAGTATGTTTACATATGTGCTGTGTAATTTAGGGTTCAACTTTTGGGTCTACATTAGGAATCAATGTGAACAGTATGTTGGTGGTGAAGTTATGGGAAGGCCAATAGCAGTGGTTAATAAGCAATGGAGTTGTGGTTGATGAGGTTGAGAAGGGTTAAGATGGGGTTGGGTCTTGGATGACCGGAGTAGGAATGTTTAAATGGTTCTTGTACGTTGTTTGTTGGTATGCACATGGGGTACTGATGATGGAAAGATTAAAGTAATATCTACTATTTTACCCAGTCTTAAGATGATGATTTTGATGTTCATTAAAGGAGGCAATATAAATCTATTTTTTGTAATTTAACATCAAATTTTATACATCTTAATATCTAAGCATTAAAATCATCTACTCTTAAGCCCTTTGCCCTGCCTTCCTCTCACGGGCCTAGTTCCCACTTAATACTGAGTGGAAACCCCCCCCCCCCATCAGCACCTTTATTCTTTACTTAATCAGAATTTATCTCAGTCTTCTCTTTAAATTATGGTCCATTGTATTTAGGTCACCTAGTTAGCACTTTCACACATTATGGACAATTTCCAGGGAGCGTGGGAAAGCAATAGCCACAGCATGGGGGGGTGTACATCTAAGTGATTATGGGCAGAGGTAGGCATGCTGTAGGAGCAGCACCTATGAACCCCACAAGAACAGGGTACAGACGTTTGAAAGCTGTGCCCTGTTCTGATGCTGCTACCTCCTGCCAGATGCAAGTCAATCAGCTCAATCCGCCCTCCACTCTATCCTTGATGCTGCTGAATGCCTGATCTGCCGCAAGTAAGACCCAACTCATCCAGGACTTGATTCTGGATGAAAAGGCAGACCTGGCTTGCATTACGGAGACCTGGGTGGGCAGTGAGGGAGGGCCAACCTTCCCCCTTATTTGCCCACCTAGGTACTCCATCTTGCACTGGGGTAGACTGGAAGGAAGGGGAGGGGTGGCCATTGTGTATGAAAACACCTTGGAGGCTGTCAGGCTCTCGGCATTGGCGATCCCAGGCCTTCCATGTGCCTATTGGGGCAAGGGAAGGATTTTGGATTGTGCTGGTGTACTGTGCTCTCCACGACCCACCGCTCTCCCTTCTGGAGCTGGCACCCGTGGCACTGTTAAGGTCCCCCAGGCTTATAGCACTGGGCAACTTCAACATCCATAAGGCGCAGGTCACTGGGCTCTTGAGTGTTTGGAGACCATGGCTTCCTTGGACTTGTTCCAGGTTGTTACCGCTCCAGACACGAGGCAGGCCATATTTTAAACTTGGTGTTTTTAAATATGCAACGAGAGTGGTCTGATGGTGACTGCTCCCCTTGTCAGGGTCAGAACAGGACTTGTTAAAGTGGCATCCCTGTCTGCCAGGACCTTGGACCCATTAAGATGGTTGAGCCACGTATGCTAATGGATCCCCTAGGGTTCCAGAATGTTATGTGTGGGATTCCCGATGAAGTGGAGGGCATGTCTGTCAATGCCTTAGTGGATGCCTGGTAGGCCACTGCCTCCAGAGCAATCAATGTGCTCGTTCCTGAATGCCCCCTTTGCCGCCGGGTCTGTGCTGGGCCTCGGTTTAACCAGGAAGTAGAATAGAAGGAGGCTAGAGAGCACGTGGAGGCGGGCCTCAATGCAATATAATCTATCTGCTATCAAGATGGCATCGACTATTCATTCAGCTAAGATCAAGTCCTTGAGAAAAATCTACTTCATTAACCAGATAAGCAAAGCACAAAACCACCAGGCTGAACTGTTCTGTATAGTCCGCAAACTATTGGTCAAAGTGATAGGCCTCCCTCTACTATTTCCTGCGACCAATTTGCAGCATTTTTAAAATCAAAAGTGGAGGCCATCCACGGGGACCTAGATATCAAGTGAACAACAGTAGATTGAGCAAAGACATCCAAAGCATTGCCTTGCCCAGTTACCTTGGCTGTCTTTCAGCCTATGACATCACCTGGAGAGCGTCCTTGTTCGCTATGGTGCCACTATATCCTCCCTTGAACCTTGCCCTGCCTGGCTTATAAAAGCAGCCAGGACAGTGACCACCGAATGGGGCACCGCAATAATTAATGGATCTCTCCGGGAGGGCAGGGTTCCACCTGCCCTCAAGGAGACGCTCATTAGGCCCATTTAGAAGAAAATTAATTTGGCGGCACACCAGATGGTCAATTATAGGCCCATTGCCAATGTTCCATTCATTAGAAAGGTTGTTGAGAGGGTAGTGGCAGATCAGTTTCAGGGGCTTCTGGATGAAACTGATGCTCTTGATCTATTTCAGTCGAGGTTCATGCCATTCCAGTTGGGGTTCAGGTCGCCAGGTTCATGCCATTCCAGTTGAAGGGGGCAAATCCACCTTGCCAGCGGTCTTTGATACTGTCAACCACGGGGGAGGTTGTTAGGCACTGGTTGCGGAGGTTCTGGGGTTTCATGTCATAAATACACTGATGACCCTCAGTCTCTCAGTCATCTACCCTTATTCCACCTGGGGTTTCATGTCATAAACATATGCCATTTCATCCCACATATGCCATCACTGCCTGGATGCCATTCTGGAACTGATGAGAGTGAATAGAGTGAGGTTGAACCTGGGCAAGATAGAAGTCCTCCGAGTGGGGGCACCAGGTGTTGGTCAGTTCGGAAACTCCCTCAGTTTGGGGGGGGGAACCTCCCTGTGCAGGATGAGGTTCACAACCTGGGCATAATATTGGACCCGGTGCTCAGTATGGAAGCTCAGGTGGCCTCTGTGACCCGCATTGCATACTATAATCTATGGTGGATCACACAGCTGTGAGCCTTCCTGGACCCTGGTGCTCTGACTACGTTGGTCCATGCACTGTAGCTTTGAGATTATACCACTGCAGTGATCTCTATGTGGGGCTGCCTTGGAAGTTAATACAGAGGCTCCAGCTGAGGCAGAATACTGCAGCCAGACTAGTATCAGGTACAAAAAGATACCCCTACACTGGCCGCACTGCACTGGCTGCCAATTCGTCACTGCATTGACTTCAAGATTCTAATGTTGACGTGTGTTGTTACAGTCGTGACTGACTCTTAGTGACTCCATGCCCATGGAGTTTTCTTGGCAGGAATACTGGAGTGGTTTGCCAGTTCCTACTCCAGGCACCTACAGCACCTGGTATTCCCTGGTGGTCTCCCATCCAAGTACTAACCAGGTCGACCCTGCTTAGCTTCCGAAATCAGGAGAGATCGGATGTGCTTAGGGCATCTGACCAGACATACAAAGCCGTAAATGGTTTAGGATCTTGTTATCTGTCATAATGCTTCTACCCCAGAATACTGCCCACAACACTCGCTCATTGTGAGCAGGTCATCTGAGGGTGTTGATTCTGAAGGAAGCCTGCAGGTCAACAACGAGGAATTGGGCTTTCTCGGTGGCAGCTTGATTATGGAATCAGCTGACCTCGGAGATCTGCCAGCCCCCCACGCTATTAGTCTTCAAAAAACATCTGAAGACCTGGTTATTTAAATCGGCTTTCCCTGGTTATTATTCATGACCTTTTGTCCTTGTACTCTGTCTCCGTCTGTTCTTAGCTTATCTTTGATCTCTGATTTCATTATTATGCTTTTTGATTTAATTATGTTTTATCATGCACTGTATTATGTTGTGCTATTTTTATTCCAGTGTATATCGTATATGGTTTGTTTACACTGAAATTATTGTAAACCACCCAGAATGGTACTATGCCAGATGGGCAGTATAGAAGTCAAATAAAGAAATATAAATAAAAGTATTAGTTATATTTTTGTTCGAAGGTAATCAGAGACAAAGTTAATCACAGCTAATTTACATTTTTTTATTTTCCCTCATACTCTAACAGAGCTAGAGTTTCAAACACAGAAGCAGTTTTAGCTACTTCAGCTGTGCCTCACTTGTTGCAAGGAATTACGAGGCTTTAGGTGTCTTACCTTAAACGGTTTAAATGCCAATGTTGCAGAAGTAAGGGTAGCTCAGAGCTGCAAATGTCAATTTTAAAGGAGTGGGCTTAAAGGCATTTTTAAGCCACCACTATATTTTTCTAAGACTATTCCAGATTCTGAATTCTGATTCAGGACGTTCAAAATATAAATTGATAAAATTGGTTGAGTACATCAAGATATGTTTAACATACACAAGACAAATATTTGAGTACTTACTTAAAATATCATCTATATTTCCACTGTCAAGACTTGTTATTTCACTTCTGGTTGAATTAAAGAGCCAGGAGACCTGCAAGTGTACAAATACTGGTCTCGGTCACACAAGCACATAATTCATCACAGTGTAGCATTGCCAAAGTTCTAGTCATGTATTATATGCATTAAGGAAAGTCATGAAAGGAACATTATCAGATGGATGCACACAGTCAGCCTTGTCTCCTGTGACTTAGATACTCAAAACTGAAATTATCCACCCAGCCCTTTCACAATATAAGGGGGAGCTTAAGATATGGAACCTAATTCAATCTCGTCCCATTAAATTATATCACAGAAATCTACACCAGAGCTGAGGAAGGGCCACATTCATCCCCTAGCCCTATTGTTCTACAATCAATCCATACTCATAGTAGCATGCAAAATCAAAATAAAACTTACCAGGTCAACAGAAATTTTCCTATATAAGACATAGTTTACTCTTGCTATTCTTGAACTTATTTAATATCCAAGAGCTAGCTTAAAAAAGTTCCTGGAGAAGACATTAATGCTGGAAAAGGTGGAAGGCCACAGGAAAAGAGTAAGACCAATATGAGATGGTCTGACTCCCTCAAAGACACGATGGGGTTTAGTCTGCAAGAGCCGAGCAGGGCAGTTGAGGGCAGGACACTTTGGAGAGCATTCATTCATTAAGGTCACCATGAGCTGGAGGTGTCTTGACAGAACATAAGAACAAAGCTAGGAAAAAGTCGCTGTTGCCTATTTTATTTCTGACTAAAGTCTGCATTCAGTAAGTGTCAAATAAGTTTTGTTTGGCTGCCTAAACATCAATTTATGTCAGTGATACAGTGATACAGACAGGAATTTAAAATAGCCTAGCAAACAAACGTTCTCGCTTCTTCTATACAGGAATTCTAACTCCGTAAATTTGAGTGTGTGAAACAAGAGAAGAAGCATCAAACTCCAGTCACCATTGCCTATATGCAGGAAACTTAAAAGTACCTGGGCAGTCTCAGTTCATTCGTAAAATTGATGAATTTTCTCTTCTTTACCCTAATATTGGGTGGATTATGCCTAATGGATGCAAGGCAAGGTTTTTAACTAAGACTACAGTCTGAATTTCTTGAAATGTGTATTACTTATGAAATAGGAAAGATTGTTACAGCTATCCTGTAGTGGTATGAATAGCAATTGATTCTAAAAGGCATGAGAACACACTTGGCCTTAGTAATGCAAGCTCAAATCCTTGGCCACATTATATTTGAAGAACAGCAATATCACAAAATCAACACAATTCATGCTCCATATATCTTGATGGGGGTCTATGCACAGATTCCTCACAGTAAATTATTAACTTTGGTTTGGTTTTTTTAAAACTTCATTTCCCCCAAATACCGGACATACAGGTCAGACAGCATGCCGCCTATATATACTCCAACATTCTCACAATGGCCAATCAGATGCTTACAGAACTCCAGAAGCCGCACAAGAATCAAGCAGTCCCCTTGCAACATCTGCAACTGGTATGGAAAGACATACCACCTCTAATGCTGAAGATAACATATTGTTGGTTGCAACTGCCTTCCCCTATGACATGAGTATGCATTTGTGTGTGTGTGTGGGGGCAGAGGCTCTTTCCAGCTTCAGAAATCTCCCAGGACCCTACTAGCCCTTTTATGTGAAACTAGATACTACCAGAAGGTCACTTTCAGATTGATAGGCATGCCACAGATTATACTTCCCAGTTTTAGAAAAAAAACCCTGCCTTTTCTGACAAAATCAAGTACTGTAGGCAGCAGAATTTTATTTGAGTGCAAGAACTGTGCCCCTGACTCTCTGACATTTTACACAAGTAAATGTGCTTTTAAAAAAGGAGGTTCTGAGAATTGTACAACAGTCTGATTCCTAGCTCTGCTAAATTACATTGGATCTCCATCTAGTGTCATGTTAACACACTGAGCAGTGAGGCCCCCTCTTTTAATCTACTGTTTATGGCACATGACAAGTCAGTTCACATGGAATGTGACTAGAAACACCAACCCAGCCCTATTATATCCCTATATTTTTGGTGAGTAACATATTTCTTTGCATCTCTACCTGTGCAAGATGTGAACTGCCCAATCAGAATTTCATAGTTAGACTTCATTACAAAAACAACATTAAGCATTAATTCACTAAGCTTATAGGGTCATTCTATGTCAAATAAACCAATGGAAAAATCCATTTTGGAACTTGATGCCATGGATCTGGTTCATGTTGAAACATTTGTACCTTACCATGAGATGTTTTAAAAAATATTTTTTTCATTTTCTGGTCCACCCGTTTCTGAGATATCACATTTTCAAAACTGCTAAAAAGAAGAAGCAAAGTTCACTTCCCACCATAATTTCAAATGTCATTAATAGATACCTGTAATAGTTACAGACCTGGTACAAAACATAACTTTAATGCTTATGAATAGGGCTTTCATTTGATATACAACATGACGCAATTGTACATTTTCAAAAAAATTATACATTTCAGTAAATATAAAATTTAAATTTTTGAAAAAATGATTTTTAAAGTTTTTTAAAAATGTACACTTGAAGATACATATATTGCAGCCACTCAATGCAAATTTCAGGATGGTATCTCAATGGTATCATACAAAACTTGAATTTTCTTGTTGGCTTTGACAAGGAATTAAATTGACTCAGCCCCCAAAATAGACCAACATTTCTATACCTAATGATTAAGAAATTTTCTTTCTTGGCTAGCATGTTGGATGCTTTTGTCATCTCCTGTGGAGTTAGCCAGTATGTTTTCTCTCTCACACACACTGTGAATCCCACTAGCTCCTGCTATAATGCAGTTCATTCATCTTAACTCAGCAAATTTTGTGATGGGTACTTGGACTTAAACAATTGGTTACCAATTTTGAAATGCAATATCTCAGAAATGGGTGGACCACAAAAATCTGAAAAAATTTTTAAACATCTCATAGTAAGGTACAAATGTACCAAAAGTGAACAAAATGTATGGCATCAAGGTTCCATGCATTGGTTAATTTAACATGGAATGACCCTATAGGAGAAGCAGCCTTGCAGTCAGAAATTGACAAAATAAAATGTATACCAGAGCTGTGTGTCACTGGACAAGCCTACAATAAGACCCTAAGTGCTCCTTCAATGTGGATTTGATGGGCTCAATATCTTTATTGTTTTATTTTCTTTAGTTACTTAATTTGAAGTGTAACCACCTGAACTGTTCCGCTTGCTTTCTTCACTCAAGTCCACGAAAAAAACCTAGTGGCAATATAGTAATATTACATTTTATAATGACTCAAGAAACCTTCTCTTATGTTTAATCCATTCTTGTGTGTGCCCCTCTTGCATATGAATTTTATCTCTGCTGTTTCTCTTTGTATTTTTAATGTAATGTAATATATTTTAATATATAATGATTCTGTTCCAAGATAGTGACCTTCAAATCCTTCAAGGAGTGACCTGGTAGACTGAAATGATTTGCGACAGGTTTCTGTGTATTGTTCTTTCTTATGTCAAACTTTTGTCCACTGATATGTTTTTTAGAGATTGTCCTATTTATCCAATGTAGAGTGCTTCCTGACCTCTCCTGTTCTTTGTTTATATCAGTAATTAGCAGGATAGATCAAAGAATGGAAAAAGGGGTGGGCAAGAGCAACATGGCTTCATCTGACTCGGTGTATGATGCTTGTAAGCTGTGAAAATTGTTAATGATCAATTTCATAAACATTAAGACATACTAAGAAATAGTAATAGATTGTCCTGCAAGTGTACGGGGAAGGAAATGTTTAATTTTGAGTACAAACATGCTGTACCAAGTATTAATGGATGCCTTTATCTCCTTTATTGTGTTGTAGACCTAAAACCTTGATAGGAAACTGTAACCAGTTTGGTTTTTCACAGCACTACTACAAAAGTTTCTGTGTGCTGCATAGGTATAAGGACAATGAAGGGAGATAGAAGAAAATTCTGTTGCACAGTTTAAATAATCTTGCCAACCATTTCTTGATTGAAAGCACTTCAGTCCTAGACTTCCATTCATGCAACAGCAGAATTCTGAGTTGCAGCAGCCTCCTGAAACCTACTCTGGATGACTGGAGCACATTCTTGGCACTCTAAGGGGCTGCAAGGAAGAGGATGTGAAAATCCCAATATGTCCAGAACGATCACATTAGATTCAGGCCAATGAGCACAATAAAGAGCCACTGATCAAGACACAAGAGTAATACAACTATGCTCTGATACTAAGACAAGGTATTCTAGCCAATCAAGCCTCCCCATGTGTTTTTTGGAGATCCCATAAAACAATGTACATGGAAAGTAAATGGTAAGCAAACAAAATTTATGGCAATTGCTGCATCATTAATGATAGGCACATATGTTCTACTTGACTGGTTTGGGGAACAAAAATGACACAACCTTCACTGCTGTCCAATTGCCAGTTTTAAAATTAAACTAAATATCAGACAATTTTTCAAAGCAATCTCATTAATAATCATAGTCTGCGTGGACAATGTGCATAAAATATAAAGCATACAATTTTGAGTTACTGTATCAGATTTGATTTGCTTACAACCATAAAGAAAATTTCAGCTATCTCAGAACTAACTACTACATGTAAAGCAGAAATACTTGCATGTAAAACTATGAACTTGAGTTTAACAAAAAGCTACCAATATGAATGTGAACATTCAATGAAAGGAAGAATACCATCAGACAGCAATTATACAATTCTAAAACTAAATCAGCTTTAAATGTCAGTCAGAGGTAATCCCTGAGGCGCACACAGACTTGCTGAGCTGCCGTCACTAATTAATGGATCATTAGCAAGAAAGAACCCCGTACTGGTTGCCCTGTGGACCACATACTGTCATAATTACCTTTGTAAAATAAACCAGTTTTTTCACTTATGAAGTCTCACATGAACTAAACAGAAGTTAAACAGATTTTTTTTTTCAGACACAAGCATCCTGATATTTAGAATAATTCTGACATTGCTATATATTCAGAAGAAAATAGCTAAGGAAACAGTTGAGAATAAAGAAAGGTCATAGCATTTAATATGAAGCTGTATAAATTTAACTTAAAGACTTTCTCGAGTAAAAAATGTAACAAAGACAAAACAAAGTACAGTAGAACCTTGACTTGCGTGCTGCTTGACTTGTGGCATATTTGACTTGCGTTAAGAAGGGGCCTGTTTGACTTGCGCCGCTGGCTCCGACTTATGGCTTGGAGCCCCAGCGCAAGGCCCCAGCGTAAGGCTTCGGCGAGGCGAGCACCTGGAGTTGGTCCTCGGCCTCGTCGAAGCAGCTGGCGGCGGCGGCGAAGGAAGGATCTCCCGGCTGGGCTGTCTGCCGGCGAGGGAGGAAAAGAGAGAGGGTGGGAGAGTGGGCGGGGAGCAAGGGCGTCCAGGCTCTCCTCTGCCCCCCGGTCCCGCCCCTCGATGTGCCTTTCTCGCCCCGGGGGCTCGGCTTGGATGACCACCCCCAGTCCCCACCTTCGCTCCAAAGGGAGAACCCCCCTGCCTGCCTGGAAAGGTCTTTCCTCCACCTTTTGGGAGAAGAAGGCTGGGAGGGAGAAGGGGGAACTCTCCCCGGCAGGCGGAGGCAATTGGGGGAAGGCGCCTGGGTGTCGCCGTCAACGCTGCCGCCGCCTCGGCTCACAGGTCCTCCATCTTGTAGGGAAGGAAGCGGTCCCCTTCTCCCCTCCACGGCTTCTCCGTCTGTCCGGCCATGGTGGCTTCGCCTCCTGGCAATGGCAGGGCAAAGAGGGACCACGGGCTTGGCAAGACAGAACGGCAGCGGTGGAGAAGGCGGAATGGAGAGAGCGCCGGGAGAGAAGTGGGGGTGGGGGCGGGGGATCCTCTGTCCAGTCCGCCTTCCCCCTCTCCTCCTCCAGTCCGCCTCTCTCCTACGCTCGGCTCTGCTTACCGGCTCCACCTCCAGGGGAGCTTCTGGGTGCCGCTGCCGGAGGCAGGTTGTCTCACTTTCCTCTCCGGCACCCCTGCACCCCCTGGGCAGAGCCTTCCATGGCTGGACTGGGCTGCATCCTAGAAGGCTCCCAAAGAGAAGCAAGCCTGACCTCTTCCCTGCTCAACCAACACACCTTGGTTTTTTAAAAAAACTTTCTTGGTGGTGGTGGGGGATTCTGGGAGCTGTAGATCCACCAGGAACCCTTCCCTATGCCCTGCTGAGTAGAGGGAGGGGGAGGCTGGGACTTGGCCCAGGTGGAGACCATGGAGAGAATGGGTTGTGGACTACCAGGCCCAGAATCCCCACCCCAGGCAGCTGGTGAGCAGTTCTTAGGCACTGGTGTGTCCCAATTCACATATGGAGGATGCCAGGTTTTTGGGGGGGGGGGCTCTAGGGAAGATGGGGCTACACCTGAAGCCCTGGGGTACTTCACTGTCTTTCCCACTCTGGGGAGTTGGGGCAAATGGGGAGGCTTTCCTCCCTAGTCAAGTCTGTACCCCCCACCCCCAGTTTTGGACAAAAACTCCCATCATTATCCAGTAGCCTCAGACCACAGGTCCCTAGGAAGGCTTTCCCTTTCAGGACGACAAGTCCTGGGAGGCACATGCTGGGGTGATGTGGTCACCAGAGGAACCCACCTGGGCTCTGTTGGGCTCTGCTGCTGTTCACCGACATGTTTTCGGCATGAGAGGCAGGCAGAGATGGGCCGACCAGAGCACGTCCTGATCCAGGACGTGACCACCCGGTGGAACTCCACCTACAAAATGGTCAAGCACCTGGTGGAGCAGAGGCACGTGGTGGAATACGTCATGTCAACCACCCCCGTCCTGCCTGAGGGAAGGGTGTTGGACATTGGTGCTACTGAGTGGCTCGCCCTCTCCCAGATGGTGGGTATCCTGCAACCTTTTGAGGAGACCAACCACGTCCTCAGCAACTACAACGCCAGCCTGAGACACGTACTCCCCCTGACACATGCCCTTCGCCAACGCCTAGAGGCCAGTATCCGGCAAGAAGCCGATCTTCTCCCAAAGTGCAGGGCCTTGGCAGACAGGCTGTTGACCGGCATGGATACCCGCCTTAGCCCATTGAGGAGGGAAAAGGTGTACCCGATGGCATGCCTGTGCGACCCTCGCGTCAAGGGTTCCTTGGTGGGCAGCGCTGCCGACCTAAACTCCTGGAAGACGGAGCTATGCCGTCAAGTCAGCAGGGCTGCCTCAAATCAGGCCCAGGCGTTCCCGAGGGCGCACGGAAGCCAGAGCGATGCAGAAGAGGAATCATCGCAAGGGTCCTCCTCCTCCTCTACTGCAGGAGTGTACACCCAGAGACCAGGTTCCGTACCAGCAACCACCTACCTGGCCTCTGCCCTAGCCATGGCAGTCTCCTCAGTGGAGGCAAGGGAGGAAGAAGAACCGGACCCTGATCTGACCATGGTGAGGGAGTACATGGCCGAGCCCATACAACCCCTCACCTTGGACCCACTCCAGTACTGGGCCAGAAAGGCAGACATCTGGCCCGCTCTTTCGACTCTGGCGTTGAACCTCTTGTTCATCCCACCCACCAGTGTCCAGAGTGAGCGTGTCTTCTCCCACATGGGAAATGTCCTGAGGCTGCACCGCTCTCATCTGGACCCGGAGACCATGGAAAGGTTGACTTTCATCCGCTTCAACCTTTCCACGTTGGGATTACCCCAACACTCCAAGACCTAGGCCCACAGTCGTTCTTCCACCGGTTCCTTCCAAACAGGCCTCCCTTGTTCTAACATGCACTACCAGAGCAACACTTATGCCTGCCTCCCAGCTTGGCTTCTTCCCTGCAAGCCCAACTTCCTGCCAGCCTGCCTTCCTGCCTGCCTACCAGCATACCTGCCTGGCTGGCCCTGTGCCTACCTGCCTACCTGCCTACCTGCCTGGCTGGCCCTGTGCCTACCTGCCTAACTGCCTGCCTTCCTGTCTGTCTGCCTTCCTGCATTCCCACTGAATTTTTGAAGGGAGGACCACTCAATGTGTCATTTGAAGGAAATCATACTGTATCTGTAGGCCCAATTTTTCTAGCCCTTGCCTGGCTCCAAACCAGGGAGGACCACTCAATGTGTCATTTGAAGGAAATCATACTGTATCTGTAGGCCCAATTTTTCTAGCCCTTGCCTGGCTCCAAACCAGGGAGGACCACTCAATGTTTATAATTTTGAACCGGACAAGACTGTTGGGGTTCAGCCGTGCAACTTCCCCTACCCCTACCTCAATCTAAACAATGCCTGTATGCCTCCCATCCTAACATTCCACCAGCGCAACGCAGTTATGCCTGACTGTCTGCTCTGTGTCTATATGACTGCCTGCCCTGCCTGAATGCTTCGCCTGCCTGCCTTCCACCTTTGTCTGCCTGAATGCCTGTAATTCCACTGCATGTATGGATCTAATAAGGGCTACATAATTATCCCAGATTTTATAGGGCTTCCCTGGTCTTTGTAGCAGCCCAGGAATATTTTTTCTAGGGTCAGTGTTGGCCCAATATTTCCCCGTTGGCCATGGCTGGTCTGAGTATAGTACACCCCAATACCTGCCTTCCTCGGTGCCTTCCTCCCTTCCCTGGGGTTTTGGAGCCATTCTGCTTAGAAAGTGATCAGGATGCACTTTACAACAACCTACCTCAAAGACTGATTAGCAGGGGCCTAGCTCTCCTTACAGCCTTAAAGAAACAGCCATGTTCTCCTGCATCCACCCTGTCTCCTGGGTTGACGAAACTCCGTCTCCTTGGGTGGAGAAACTCTGCCTCCCAAGGCAGAAACAATCCTCCCTTCTGGCACTTTGGCTTTGTGACTTCCCTAGCCTTTGTGGTACCCTGCAAGCCTGCCTTCCATTGTAAGCCAGACTGCCTGCTTCCCTGCCTGCCTGCCTGCCTGCCCCTCTGCCTACCTGCCTGCCTGACAGGCTCCCTGGACTCCCGGCTTGGAGGAGGCCTTCCAGGTGCTTCTCCTTCAGCCTATCCGCGGTTCAGTGCTTCAAGTTCAGCCTCCGAGCCGACATGCGCCCTGTCGGCCACTCTCCTCGACTTCCCCAGGCAGCAACCCCGGCTGCCCCCGCCTCTTGGCGGAAAATCACTTGAGGAGACCAACTTTAACAGGCACAGTCATCATCAACTATTTGGTTTAGAATTGGGGTACTCTGTCCTCCAACTTGGGGGGGGGATTCACTCCCACCAGTTACAGTCCAGGTTGGGGAATCCCTTTGCAGAAGGAGGGGAGATTCCTTCCAACTAGCATTCTGGCTTCCAAAGGCGGAAGAAACAATCCCTCCCTAACATTTGCACTCTGGCTTCCTGGCTTTCCTGGGTGGACTGTGTCTCCACTGGGCAGTCAAAACTCTGGCCTAGTGGCCTCCAAAACTCTGGCCTAGTGGCCTCCAAAACTCTGGCTTCGTGGCTTTCCTGGGTGGACTGTGTCTCCACTGGGTAGGCAAAACTCTGGCTTGGTGGCCTCCAAAGTAGGTGTCTGAAAATATCCCTCCCCGTTGTTCCCCACCGTTCAGGCTTCGTGGCTTTGCCGCGTGCTTGCGTAGACTGTGTATGCACAGTGCAGTCAAAACTCTGGCCTAGTGGCCTCCAAAGGAAGCTGCTGAAACAATCCCTCCCCAACCAAGAAAATTTCCCATGCGCTCTGGCCTCTTGGCTTTCCTGAGTGGACTGCCACGAATTGGGCTCAGCTGCCTGCACCCCAACCGTTAAAGGCAGTAGGTCCAACCCCGCCACCACCCGTCCTTCCTGCTCTCTGAATGGCTGCCTTTGCCAATCAGTTCTTGAAAAAACAGTGGTCCCTTTTTTGCTTGCAGTCCCGGGTGGGGGGTCCTTTTCTTCCCAGGCAGCCCTTCTTGCATGTAGGGCCCAAATGAAAACAATTACATGGTTAGGGATAGGGTTAGGGTTAAGCCACTTCCGGCGACACGGCAGGGAAGCCGGACGGGGTGGAGGGCAGCGTAGTGTCTCTGCCCTGGAGATGGGCCTCAAGATGCGCAACCTGGTCGTGGTCAAGGAGAGAGAAGGTCTGCTACTCTGCTGGCTCCATGAGCGAACCGGTCTCCTCGGGATAGTCCAGCTGGCGATGATTCCCCGAGAGAATGAAGGGAACTCATCAGGATGAGTTGGGGGGGCATCTGAATCTATGACTGCTGGGCAGTCAAAACTCTTGGCTTCGTGGCTTTGCCGCGTGCATGCGTGGACTCTTGTGTCTCCACTGGGTAGGTGGAACTGGTCTCCTGGATATGAAAACTGGCCTCCAAAGAAGGGGCTGAAACAATCCTTCCCCATTATTCCCTGCCGTTCTGGCTTCGTGGCTTCTTTGCTGCATGTGTGGACTCTGTGTCTCCACTGGGTTGGTGGAACTGGTCTCCTGGGTAGTCAAAACTGGCCTCCAAAGTAGGTGGCTGAAACAATCCCTCCACATTGTTCCCCGCCATTCTGGCTTCTTTGCTGCATGCGTGGACTCTGTGTCTCCACTTTGTTGCTGAAAGCTTTGTTGGACTCTGTGTTCCCCACCATTCTGGCTTCTTTGCTGCGTGGTGGAACTGGTCTCCACTGGTGGAAGTCAAAACTGGTAGTCAAAACTGGCCTCCAAGTAGGTGGCTGAAACAATCCCTCCACGTTGTTCCCCGCCATTCTGGCTTCTTTGCTGCATGCGTGGACTCTGTGTCTCCACTGGGTTGGTGGAAGTGGTCTTCTCCTGGATATGAAAACTGGAGAGAAAAGTACCAGGGCTAAAACAATCCTTCCCCGTTATTCCCTGCCGTTCTGGCTTCGTGGCTTCTTTGCTGCATGCGTGGACTCTGTGTCTCCACTGGGTTGGTGGAACTGGTCTCCTGGGTAGTCAAAACTGGCCTCCAAAGTAGGTGGCTGAAACAATCCCTCCACGTTGTTCCCCGCCATTCTGGCTTCTTTGCTGCATGCGTGGACTCTGTGTCTCCACTGGGTTGGTGGAAGTGGTCTCCTTCCTGGAACCTTCTATTTATCTTTTTAGTTCCCTATTTCTATTTATCTTTCTATTGTATATCTATTTCCATTTCTATTTCTATTTCAAGTACCCTATCCTCTATTAACCTATCTATCCTATAGTACTCTATTATCCTCCAACTCTCTATTTCTCTTTCTCCTCCCTGGAACCTTCGCTGAGAGATAAAAGTACCAGTCTGAAAGAACCTCCCCGTTGTTCACCGCCATTCTGGCTTCGTGGCTTTGCCGCGTGTGTGCATGGACTCTGTCTCCACTGGGTTGGTGGAAGTGGTCTCCTGGATTTAAAAGCTGGCCTCCAAAGTAGGTGGCTGAAAGATTCCTTCCCGAACTTCCCCGCCATTCTGGCTTTGTGGCTTTGCTGTAAGCAGACAAGAGCAGCTGAAGGTGGGCCCACATGTCTGAATCATGCTGAGCGGGAGGGAAGCCTCCACCCGCGGCCACCTGAGACAACACCGAGACCACTTCCGCTCCATGAGCGAACCGGCTCCTCGGGACACTCCAACTGGCGATGATTCCCCGATAGATTGAGGGGCACTCATCCGGATAAGTGTGTGTGTGGGGGAAAGCATCTAAATCTCTGACCGCTAGTTGACCAGGGTGGCATTTGCTTGGCTTTACAAGGAGTGTCATGGGGAGGGGACATTGAGAGGAGTAGAGTAGACCCTCATCCAGATTTGGGGGAGGAACGGAATACTGTGTCTCCTGCTGCCTCTGAGAGGTGGAGGGGAAATGGGATGGATAAAGGCTTCAATAAAAAAAAAAGTATAACAGGCAGCCAGACCAAGTAGAGTGGCTGGTTCAGTCAGTGTTGACCAAGAGAAAAAAAGAATATTGTATTCTGCCCACTTTGTTTGCTTTATTGCATAGGATGCAGTCTTATGCTATGATATATTTATTAAATATATTATTCATCACCCAGTTTAAAGTGTTTTCCACCTGCTCTGGGTCATTGCGGGACGCCCCCATGCTCTGGGAAGTCAAATCGCGCTGAATTGCGGTAGAAACAACAAACGATGAACAAAAAGTTGAACCGAAAAATTTTCGAAAAAATTCGCGACAAACAGAAATGGAACGAAACGGACCCGTTCCGACAAACGAAAAATCAAAACGTCATTTTTTCTGGTCGTGCCCATCTCTAACAGGAATGTTTTTACCTAGCACTGGAATGTCACCAGTGTTAGCACCAGGCGGGTCTCTCTTGGGAGGGCATTCCATAATATGGGGGCAGCTGCTGAAAAGGCCCTGTTCCTACAAGCCACCCCTTTCACCTCCTTGAGGGATGGCTCTTTCAGGAGGGCCCTCTGGCTAGATCTTAATTGCCGGGTAGGTTCATACAGAAGGAGATGGTCCTTCAGGTATCTAGGTCCTAAGCCGTTTAGGGCTTTATATGTCAAAACAAGCACTTTGAATTGGGCTCGGGCAGCAACTGGTAACCAATAAAGGTTATACAGAATCGGCGTGATGTGGTCCCTGGTGGCCCTGCCACTCAACAGCCGCACAGCATGATTCTGAACCAGTTGCAATCGCCCAACTGTCTTCAAAGGCAGCCCCATGTAAAGTGCATTGCAGTAATCAATATGGGATGTTACCAGTGCACACATAACTGTCATGAGGCTCTGTTAATCCAGGTAGGGGCGCAGCTGATCTCCTGATGACCTCTCTCAGAGGTCCCATGTAGATGTTAAACAGCATGGGAGATAGCATTGAGTCCTGTGGAACCCCATGACATAAACACCATGGGGCAGAGCTACTATCCCCCAGCACCACCTTCTGAACACAGTCAGCCAGGAAGGAGCAGAACCACTGCAAGACAGTGCCTCCAACTCCCAACCTGGCCAACCTATCCAGAAGCACACCATGGTTGATGGTGTCGAAAGCTGCCGAGAGGTCCAGGAGTATCAACAGGGTCACACTCCCCCTGGCTCTCTCCCGGCAAAGGTCATCACACAGGGTCATCACAATTAAAATGGCAAAACAGTCCCACCCTGTTTCTCTTTTTTCTGAAAAGGTTTATTTTATGTTTTCCAGCTTCAAAAATATAAAGATTATTTGCTGTGTGTGTGATAGGATTCTGGAAGAAGGGGATTGGCTAGGAGTAGGTGGTGAACTCTAATAAGTATTCAGATCAAAGATGAAGAATTTATAATCCAAATACACTAGGATTCTTACTAGAGATGGGGATGAAGCCCAATAAAACACATACAAAACACAGCATGGCACCATAGGTGCTGCACTTTGCCTACCTCTACCTCTAGGGCCATTTGGACCACTCACTGGTCTTCATCTGCTGCTGGGGTCCTTTCCCAGTGGCTTGCCAATCTGAGCAGGAACTTGACTGACCTGTCCCCAACTCTTCTGACAGCTTACTGATCATCAAGTGCACAGGGATAATCTCTGTCCTGCCTCCTCATTAAAGGGGTTGGCTGGCTGAGGTGGTGGGAATGGACTGGCTGAGCTCTTGCCGGATTGGCATGCCACCATAAAAGAAGGACCCCAGTGGCACACAAAGACTGGTGAGTGGGCTACTGCCCCAGGGATACAAAGTGCTACACTTGCATTGCCACACTGACCACTTCTTGCCCATTTCCAATTCCGATCAGTATTTATTTCTGTAGTTTTAAAAAACACAGATGGAAAGTACAAATTAGGCTCCTTGGTTTTATAAATTTAAAAAGTATCACGGGTTCCCAATCTGGTGGTCCTGATCCCACAAAGCAGTCCCCAAGTATTTTTATGGGGATCACCACAGGTTTTTTTTAGTTATAATTATTTTTACATTTATTGTATTAAATATGATATACACAATCAATGCTGTTTGCTTTGGGGTTTTTTTTTTAATCTTCTTGGCTCTGAGATAAATACACTTAATATCAACCAGGACTGAAGGCAATCTTGAGTTTATAGTTACTTCTGTACTTCTTTGGCTGGATTTTCCTTTTATGCATACACACCACTCCTACCCCCTCCCAAAGAGCCACTCTTGCTCGCTTCTCCCTGCTCCGCCACATACATCTTACTGACATCAGCCCTTTAAAGCTAAGCATTAACCTATCCCAAGGAGTCCTGAACAAATCACATGTACAATGCACACCAAGACTGTAGCAGGACTGAAAAACTGTTGAGGCCAGGGCAGCAGTACCTTTCATTCGACCCTAGTCTTCCACTCTTCTGGGTGTGATGGTCGCAACAAAGTAAAGGGAGAGGGGAAGTGGGCAGGAGATGCCTCTTGCCTGGCCCGAGTCATGAAGGAGGAAGGCAAGTGGACAGAAAAAACTGAGGGTGAAGAACAGGGGACAGAAGGCTGTAGGGATGGTAGATATTTGGACTTCAGGGGAGGGGTTCTTCATTAAGGAGAGTTTTGCGGAAAAGGAAACATTTCCACAAGAAATTCATTCAATAAATTAAGCATTCAAATTCAATTCATTCAATAAATTCAATCATTTCCAGAATAAATTGAAGTCAAAATGTATTGACATTCTTCCTTCTCAATCTTATTTGGCAGAGCAGAGGTAGATTTAGATTTCCCCCTATACATTATTACATTTATAATAATGTATTAAGTTATAGTTACATTCTGAAAAAAAGCATTTTAATATGCTTTCTTCATCATCTTAAAGTGCATTTTTATGTAAATATGGTGGTGGGGTCACAGTTGATTTGGTTATCATAAAAGGGGGGTGCGACTTAAATGTTGGGAAACACTGAGCTACACTGATCTATACACCACTCTAAAACTCTCTCATTCTTTGCCATAGGTTATGGCACCAATTACACCTTGCCTGAAAGCAAGTAATATTTAAACCAATGGGTCCAAACATTAGAGCAAGAGCATAGTCAACAAAATCCTTTTTTAAAAGACTCACTTATAAACAACTAAAACTTCCATAGATTAAGACAAGTCTTTATGCCGCCCTTGGGAAAATCACGCCTGAGACCACCATCCAATGTTTCTATATTTTAAAATGATTGGTATCCGCACGTCGACAAATTACCTATTCCATTACTTTTAAGAGGTGCTAAGCATGTTCAAGTATCCCAGCTCTATGCAGCATCTTAAAGAAGAAATCCCCAAATTTACTGTGAAGAAACTGGCAAGGAAATGGTTGGTTCGTTCCTTCACGTTTGTGAAAAGCTAAACCAAGCTGGATGGGAGACAGATTTTTTTTAAAAAAATCTACCATGCAAACTGGTTTGTAGCCATAAGCAACACCTGCAAGTTTTTGTTTCTCCCTGGAGAATGAAAGGAGCAAATTGGCTAAAGGTGTTGGGAGAAGAGGCTGACAGGAAGCTTTTCCAAAACACTAACAGACTGAATCCATCGGGTAAGCACTCACACCAGGGTAAGCAAAAGTAATATGGCTAAGAGGTTAGTGGATACTCTTGTGTACTTCACAGTGACTATCACAGAATTCCCTCTGCTATAAACCAAGCAAAATAGTACCTATCATACCAGGGTCAGGCTGTCAGCTCTAGTTGGGTGAAAGCCTGAAGTTCTCCAGGGGCCTGAAATACCTGAAAGCCTAGACTCGCTTGGCCATGGGTTAATACAGTCCCTCACAGAACATTTACAGTGTTATCAAATACACGAATAGTCATAATTAGCCTGCTAAAACATGTTTGCTGCTGCCAGTCACAAAACCGATTTAAACCGATTTAGCCCTCTTTCACGGAGAACCCATTCTTGCCAGATGGAAACCCCCAAATGGGGCCCCTTTTTCAGCACCACCATGACGCTGGCGGCCACCTTTAATGGCCTCCCTCTATAGAGACTGGGGGGGGGGGGCTGGTCTTCCCTTGCAGGGCTTGCCGAGAGAGGTGGGCTGGTCTCCCCGGCACCCCCGGGAAGGGGCCCGAGAGGGGCGCCCGGGGAGGGCCAACTCTTTCTGCACGGGGAGCCGCCGCCGCCGCCGCCGGACTGAACGAGCGGAGGGGAGGGGGGGGCAGCAGACCAGAAAGAGGCCACGGCACGCAAGACTCCCTCCCCCCCCCCCGAAGAAACCCTCCGCCGCTGCTCCCGGCTCTTGCTTTCATGGGGCGGCGGCAGTGCAGCCTGGCGGGAGGCGCCGGCGGGGCCCGCTCCTTTGGGGCCCCGAGGGGTTTTCGGGGAGGGGGGGCGCAGCCGGACCCCGCCCAGCCACCGGCTCCCGGTCCCGGTCCCGAGAAGCTCGCAGCCTATCAGACCGAGCCACACCAGCACGGCGGCGGCGGCGGCGGCCGCCCCACCCGGCCTGTCCCCGGCACCGCCGGCTTCCTCGTGGGGAGGGAAGGAAGGATGGAAGGAAGGAAGGTGTGTGTGTGTGTGTGTGTGTTTGTGTGTGGCGGTGGGGGGGGAGTCCGCCTCCCCGGGTCCCCCCCCCGTGCCCTCCTAAGGAGAGGCAGCCCCCGCTCCCCACCACTTACCAGCAAGAGGAGGGGGAGGCGGAGGCGGCGGCGGCAGAAGCCGGGCTCGGAGAAGATGGCGGCAACTCTCATGGTCGCTGCCGGCGGCGCTGCGGGAGGGCGGGAGAGAGAGCGAGAGGGAGGGAGGGGAGGGGAGGGAAGGAAGGAGAGCGGGGGGGGGCGGCGGTCAATGGCCAATGTCCTGTCTCTCTCTCCCCCCACCCGGCCCCGGACTCCCGAAGAAAGTGCACGGCGGCGGCGGCCGAGTCCCACCGAGAGGAGGAGGAGGAGGAGGAGAGGAAGACGAGACCGACCTCGCTGGCGCCGGCGCCACCCGCCCCCTCGCGCCACCCCCCCCACACACTTCCGGGTTCGAAATGCTCCCGCGAGGCACGCCGGGAAATGGAGTTTTATTGGGACGGCGGCTGGGATGAGCGCCCCCTCTGGCCATAGGCGGACACACACACCTACAGGGACGGGATGGGCGGCGGGGGGAGCCTTCGAGGAAAACGCGAGGAGGACGTTCCTCCGGGGAGCGGCCGGCCCCGCGGTGAACTTCCCGTCCTGCCTTAGGAAGGGAGGAAGGAAGGAGGGGGCGCGCGAGAGAGAGGCCTCTCCGGGACGGCGAGGGGGAGGAGGAGACGACGGGTGAGTAGGAGGGAGGGGAGGGGAGGGAGAGGAGGAGGGGCTTCGGGCGTCGTCGGGCCGGGGGGCGGCCGGGGGTGGGGGTGGGGCAGGCCGGCGGCCCCCGCTCTCTCTCCCCCTCTCTCTCTCTCTCTCTCTCTCTCTCTCTCTCTCTCTCTCTCTCTCTCCGGCCTCCTTCGGGAAAGGGTGCCGTTTGGGGGGGAGAGGCCACTCGGAGCTCTTCCTCTCCCGAGGGTCTGGACTGGGCCCCCCAGGAACGGAAGGCGGGCCCCGCCGGGCTCTCGGCGCCTCCTTTCCTCGCCCTCTTCCTCCTGCCTTGCCTTGGGCGCTGCTGCTGCTGCTCTCAAGAGGCCACGGGACCGGCAAGAAGCACCGGCCGGTGGGACCGAGAGGGAGGGGCCCTTCAGCATCAGCCCCCGGGAAGAGGAAGAGGAAGAGGAAGAGGAAGAGGACGGCGGTTCAGGCAACCGTGAGGTATGTCGGTGCCTCGGAAAGGCAGCGATTTGCCAGCGATTGGATTTGTTAGGATGGGGAAAGGAAGAGGGGCTGCGGGAGGGGGGGGGGCGGGGAGAAGGTCCACCGCGTGGGCCAAAAAGTCTTTGGGCTGCCCTTATTAAAGAAAGGGCGGCGGCGCCTTGGCTCGGGCGAGATGGGCGCCGCGGGGCCTGCCTGCTTCCCCCCCTTTTGAGGGCACCGGATAGAGAGATAGATTAGGTAGGTAGATAGGAGGAGGACTTGGGGCGTCCTCTCTCTGAGGGGGGAAGGAGGCCCGGCCCAGCGCCGCCTCTTTGCCCGCCCTTTTCCCAGCAATTCCCCCCCGCCGCCGCCGCCCCCCCCCGTGAAGCCTCGGGCGGCCTTTTCCCTCTCCTTTCCCTGCCGCCTCAACCTCTGGCAGGTAACGGGAGAGGAGAGCGTCTCTCTCTCTTTAGTGGACCAGAAACCCCGATGGAAAAGGTTATGCAGGAATAACAACAACCCAGGCGGTTCCGTCCCTGTTCCTGAGGGGGATGTCACAGAGAGGACGGTCGGAGGAGACATAAGCACTTGAAAATAAAAACAGAGGCTTCAAATGCTGAGGCCCCTGGCAGACCTCAGCTGAGCACATGGAGATAAAAGGCTCTGTCACTTGGAAAGCTGCATTCTGAGCATTTTCAGGTGGTGGTGGTGGTGGGGAGCAAAAACAATACACAAAACACAGTTCATTCACGTGTTGTTTATTCTGGGCCCAGGCATGAAATGCAATCTGGTGCTGTGGATGTTGCCATGAAAACCTCCTCCCTCCCTCAGCAACAGGGATAGAGAGCACTCAAGTCACACCTCTCCTGGGAGGGGGGGGGGATCTGTCTGAGGTAGACATGGGCACGACCAGAAAAAATGACGTTTCGAGTTTTCATTTGTCGGAACGGGTCCATTTCGGCTCGTTTCCGTTTGTCGCAAATTTTTCAAAAATTTATCGTTTCCGTTTGTCGTTTGTCGTTTCCACCATGATTTAGCGCAATTTGACTTCCCAGAGCATAGGGGCGTCCCGCAATCAGGGCCAGCACTAGGTGTTTTTGCGCCCTAGGCGCGTGGCGGGGGAGGTGCGGGCGGGCGGTGGTGGTGGGGGGACATGGGCAGGCGAGTGGGCAGGCAGCAGCGCGGGCGCAGGCAGGTGGGCACGGGCAGACAGGCGAGTGGGCAGTTAGGATATCACTTAGGAAGGATAGAGTTCTGTTCTTGGCTTTCACCCCAAATGTGTGGGTGTGCAAGCAAATTGAAGTTGGGAAAATAGAAAATAAATGGTAGTATATAATATATTTTTAAAATAAATCCACACCTCCCACTCCCAGTTGAACCTCCTCCTTTATCCAATATCAGAAAAAAATCCTCAAACTGCCAGAGAAGAAATAAAGAATAAACTGCTATTCCCTTCAGCAGACAAAGCTGCAGGGAATCAAAGAAATTATTTTCTAAATTCAATTCCCTCCCTGCCTGCCTAAGTTAAATCCTAAAGCCTCCAGCCTCCCTCCTGAATCTCGATCGGATCACACCAGCACCAGCAGCCAGCCCTCCTCCCTCAACCACATCCATACACCCGACTGCGATTTCTGGAAGGTACCTCGGCTTTTTATGCCCTCCGAGACAGCCAGAAGTGTCAGTCAAAAACCTGGCGATGCCATTGGTGGAATGGTTCAAAAAAATTGCATGGTCCCATCCCATGCCCAGCCCAAATGGGCAGGTCTAAAAAAATAAAAATAAAATAAAATAAAATCAATACGACGTTTTATTGCTATAAAAATCCACTGCTGCTACTATTAAAATTCAGGCATTTAAAATAAATAAATTTCACATGTTTCTGTGGTGATTTGGTGTGTTTTTTGACCATGATTTCAAAAGAAAAATTGTGGTCGCCATTTTGGATCCCCCCCACCGCATGGCATGCAGCGAGACAGATTACGAGGATGACGCGCACCCCCCAGCCTGGTGCAAGCAGCCCAGGACAGGAGAAGAGGGGGAAAGGCCGGGGACCCCCCAGAAATCACCCCTCTGGTAGGTGGCAAAGCCTCAGGCAGGCATAATTTCACCTGCTTTTTTGGCTGGGAGTCGGGTTTTTAAAAAACTTTAAAAACTTTTTATGTGCTTCGCATTGCATGATCGCCATGATGCCACAAATGGAAACGAAAAACCCGACCAAATTTTTCTTTTTTCGGTTCGAGTTCGAGTTTTGACGGGTTAATTATCGTTACCGTTTCCGTTACGTAACGGAAATGATAACTGAAAACGGAAACGACAATTTTGCCAAGTCGTGCCCATGTCTAGTCTGAAGTGTTGGCCTTTAGTTATCAAAATGTCTTGTACCAGCCCAGTAACCCTTATGTTTGGCCAAGATTTTAATCTAGGACCCTAGCAGCCAAACTGAGCATTCACTGCATGTTCCCAATATCATGGAGAGCTGCCAGTTAAGTGAGAACATTACAGCTTGTTCTTAGGTTGGAGATAGGTGCCACATCAAACAAAAACTGCAGCCCATATTATGAAAGATTGGATTTTTCGTTTTTCCATTCCAAAGCTGAAGCCCTCTTCACCTCCACCTCTTTCCCATAACATTTTTGTACACTGTGAGCTATCCTGAAGCCAGTTTACTTCAAAGGGTGTTTGAAGGGCATTAAGGGCTTTTACTTGGCAACTGAAAGAAAGGGAAAATTAAAAATAGAACAAAACACCCAACTCTACAACTGCTGTTATCCTGTCCTCCTGTCTTGCATTCAACAGTCTGTGAGCTGGCTTTATCAATTGCATTTCCCCATTTGGAGGACTAGAGTGCTGACAAAGAATATAGACATGAACAAAGACAAGGATCGGGGGGGGGGAGTCTCCAGAAAGGCATAAGATGGGTCTGTCCTGATATATACATCCTTTTCCTTTTTTGGGGGGCGGGGTACAGGGTAGGTCAAGGAACTGCTATACATCCCTTGTTAAAATGCCCAGGGCCAATCATTTGAAATTAAATTTCTTCATGATCCTCAAAACCACCACCTTAACTTTATTGCCATAATAAAAGTAGAAGACAAAAAATAATGGATGGAGAATGAATAAACAAACACAATCTGGCTAGTCAAAGTTTACAGTAAAAGATACATAAACAGGTGTAAAAAACCATTGAGGTTTCAAATAAAAGTTTTCTTTTATGTTTTTATTAACTGCTGATTCTTTGATTATGTCCCTATTGAGATTTACTGTACCCAATTGTTAGCTTGATTTATTCGCCCAGAGTTCCCGTTGGGAAGATGGGCGGGATACAAATTCAATAATAAATAAATAATTGATCAAATAAAATCCAATTAACTGGACTTGGGTAGCATTCGAAGGGTTGGTCACAACTAACAACACAACAACACTTCTCTGGATAATCAATTTCAAGAATTTTTCCACTTTCTCTGATAAATCAACATTATCTGAGAAAATATACCTCATTTTCTCCAGATGTGCACAGCCAACCCTCTTCTTAAGGAACCTTTCCAAGAAATTAAATTTGAGAATGGTTCCATTCCCTGTACAAATAAAAACAACAGTGTATACATTAACAGCATTTGCTTCTGTTAAAATGTATCTGAGCATCTATGACTTTCTTGGGTAACCCTTGGTACAAGTCTTGTAGTAAGACAGTCACAAACAATTCTTAGCTTTTAAAATTAGCAATCCCATAAATGCTATTCATTCCTAAATAAAAATGGTAGGCTTTGGTTGTAAGAGATTATGAAAAATAATATTGATTGGAATGTGTTATCCATAAGAGACTAACCATTCCAACATACACATTTGGAGACAGATTTAGCACTAGGTTGATCTATGGCAATGGCTATAGTGATACTTTTCAAATTTTATCCTGAGTTGTCACTTCATTACTTTTTTTTTCTGGCCTTGTCCCTGTGTTTTTACATGTAAGTCATTATTTATCTCATTATTTATCTCGAGCTAAGGGACAGCCTCACCTGCTCTGTTTCAGGTATTGGACTGAATTCTCTTAGCACAGGCACTTTGAATGGTCATAACAACATTACATTTGCTCATTTATTTATTTGCCTTTGATCCCAATAGTGATTTCAATAACCTAAAATTGTAATAGAACAATGGTGTGCAGAAATGAAATTGTACAACATACCAATTCACATCAGTTAACCAATATACTGTAATTCCTAGAAAATGTTAACAAATATATTAAACATTTCTCTTTAGGTAGGTTTAATTCTAAAAATTGTCTGAAACAATGATGTTTAGGACAGCTTCTAGAATTTAAGCTATATAAAGAGGTAGTCTTACTGTTGTTCTAAATGCCAGCTTGGGTTCTAAATGCTTTTGGCAATAATCCTTGGGGAAACAATTATATAATTTTGGAGCTAGTCTTCAGTTGCCCATCTTTGTACTCACTGTACTTTGGCATGAAAGCAGGGAAATTGATGATCCTTAAAGGGGAGATAAAAACAAGTTAAAATGTGAGCTCGGGGCAAGAAAGAGAAACTAGGTTTCTTGACTTGCTGAATGACTGTGACTTAGAGCAGCTTGTCATGCAGCCCACCCAAGAACAGGCAACTCTTGATCTAATACTATGTGATACTCAGGACCTGGTCATGGATGTGAATGTCACCGAGCCTCTAGGGAACAGTGACCATGCTGCAATCTCCTTTGCCATGCATGTCGGGGGACGAGTGTCAAGCAAATCAGACACAAAACCCCTTGATTTCTGAAGGGTGGACTTCCCTCAGATGAGGAAACTAGTTAGAAGGAAATTGAAAGGGAAGGTAAAAAGAATCCAATCTCTCCAGAGTCCATGGAGCCTGTTTAAAACAACGGTATTAGAGGCCCAGCACAAGTGCATACCACAAAGAAAGAAGAGCTCATCTAAGTCCAAGAGAGCACCAGCATGGTTAACGAGTGGAAGGAGAGGTATTTTCGTAAATGGAAATCCTCCCCAAAAGAGGAAAATAAAAAGGAACACAAACTCTGGCAAAAGAAATATAAGAAGATGATAACAGAGGGAGAGAAAGACTTTGAGGAATGTATGCCTAGCAATATAAAGTTTCTTTAAATGTGTTAGAAGTGGAAAACCTGCCAGAGAACCAGTTGACCCTCTGGATGGTGAGGGAGTGTTTTTATTGTTTTTATTTTTTTATTTTTTTAAATCCTGACAGCCACGCACCCGGCGGGGTTGGCAGCCCATGGGCCGTATCAGGTTTTTAAATAAATATTTTTATTTTTATTTTTAGTTTTTGAATCTTTTTTTTAAAAAAAAATTAATTTTTTTAAATTTTTATTTATTTATGTATTTATTTATTTAATTCTGCTGACCGTGCACATGGTGGGGTCGGCAGTGCGTGGGTTGGTTTGGCGGTCCGTGGGCCGGATCCGGGTTTTTATTTAAATATATAAATTCCGGAGATGGGGGGGAAATTGCTTAACAGAATTGTGTATGGGGCGAATCTGTACAACATAAAAATGGTTGCGATTAGGGATTACTCTGTTTTCAGTGCATTCCTATGGGAAATTTGTATAAAGGAAAATTTGATTAACATAATTTCATTTGGAATAAATTAATTCCTTTATAAAAGGTACCTCTGTACCTGGATTATAGATAAACCTCTTAGTGTGGGAATAGTGGCTGCAATTTTTAGGTGTTCAAGGTTGCAGCGGCGGTGGAGGAAATCCCTCTCACAGGTAGGAGAGGATGCCCGAACGAAAAACGAACCGGAACAAAATGAAAATTTCCGTTTCATTTCATTTCGTTTCATTTTTCTTTGAGTGGGCAGTTTGTTATTTGTTTCATTGCCTAACAAAACGAATAAAAATGGTTTTTAATGTGTTTCATGCCCTCTAGTTCTGAGCTATCTGTGATGGATCAGGAAAGAGATCTTGGTGTGCTGGTGGACAGCTCAATAAAGGTGTCTATTTATTTATTGTTATATTTATATCCCGCTTATCTCCAACTAGGACTCTAAGCGGCGAACAAAGCATAGCAGAATTCAACAAAATCCAATATAGTAATTTAAAACACGTATAAAATATAAAATCCTGGTGCCTCCGAATGCATCCCAGCGCATCAGGACATCGATCCTACCAATTAAGATTGGAGGCATTGGTAATCAGCAAGCAATAATGAAGATGGTGATGATGGCGGGAAAAGGAAAAAAAGAAGAAGAAGAAAAAATTAAGATTCGCCAAAGGCCTCTCGAAATAGAAAGGTTTTTAAAGATTTTCGAAAGGCCTGCAGGGACTCTGCAGAGTGCACTTCGCTAGGGATGGAGTTCCATATGGACGGGGCTGCCACAGAGAAGGCCCGGTTCCGGGTAACCATCTTCCGGGCCTCTCGAGGGGTGGCAACCCGAAGCGAGTGCGCTCGCACCTGCCGAACTGGACAGGCCGAGGTGGATCACTGGACGATACGCTCTGCCAGGTAGTCCGGTCCCAAGCCATGGAGGGTTTTATAAACTAAAACCAAGACCTTGAATCTAATCCGGGCTGCAACGGGCAACCAGTGCAGGCGAGCCAGGACCGGGGTGATATGGTCATAACGACGCACACCAGCCACCAGCCTGGCCGCCGCATTCTGTACCTGCTGCAGATGCTGGAGAAGAGTCAAGGGCAGCCCCATGTAGAGCGTGTTACAGTAGTCCAGCCTCGACCAGTGCCTGGACCACTGTTCTCAGAGAGTCAACATCCAGGTACGGGCGGATCTGGGCAATCTGACGAAGATGGAAATAAGCGGCCCTGGTCACCGACGCCACCTGAGCCTCCATGGTCTGCGCCGGGTCCAGGACCACGCCCAGATTCCGCACCCTCTCCACAGGCTGGAGGGTACCCCCCCCCCCAGCTGCGGAAGAGGGCCACCGTACCCAGATGGTGAACTCCCAGTGTGTGGTAGCGGTGAAGGTCAATTCCATGGTAGGGATTCAAAATAAAACAGCCAACATTATAATGCCATTATACAAAACGATAGTAAGGCCACATCTAGAGTATTGTGTTCAATTCTGGTCACCGCATCTCAAGAAAGACATAGTGGAATTGGAAAAGGTGCAGAAGAGAGTGACTAAAATGATTACTGGCATTTGGGGCTCTTTAGTCTGGAAAAAGGTGCCTGATGGGGGGATATGATTGAGACGTACAAAATAATGCAGGGCATGAGTCAAGTGGATAGAGGGACGCTCTTCTCCCTCTTCTTTGCAGCCCACAGTTTTCAGTGCTCTAGTCTGCTGAGCTACCACACCCCTCTTAGACAAAAGGACTGCCCATAATTCAGCATTCTCCCCTTCCTCAATGCTTTCTTTAAACAATCTTAAATTTTTCAGATATGGGGGCTTTTTTTTTTACTGCTTTCCTTGCTTTCCTTCTCTTTCTTGATTACTTGAAGATAGTGCTCTTCAGAGAGGCTTTTCAGTGCAATGCTGCTTGATTTTCTCTGCCTTGTGTCCTGCCTTCCTATATGGAAACATCTCTTCTTGTAGTATGAGTTAATTTTTCTGTTTCTTTGTTTCATTTAATGATTTTGTTGCTGTTTGCTTATGGTTCCTCTCCTTTCACTGTGTTGTAAATTGCCCAGAATAGTGCTTTGTGCTAATGGGGTGGTATGTAAATTAAATAAATAAATAATAATTTTAAAAATCATTTTAAAAAACTTAAGACTATAAAATTATTCCCCTGATCATTAGCTCTTTCACACTAATATACCATCATATCACATGTTGTAGGAGACTGGACTTTGTCATGTACAGCAGTAATTTAATTTCTTCTCTCCCATACTCCAAAATTCCTTGTTTGCATATAATGACTCCTGTTGTAATTAAATATTCAATTGAGCAGTTCAGATTAGTTCAGTGTTATGTCTAGATGAAGCTGGGATAGAAGGAAAATCAGGTTACCACTCAGATTAGGGTAACTATTGTTCATTGGCATCTGCCTTTGGACTGAAGTTCTCATTCTGTAAAATTGTATAAACTTGCAATGAGCAAAAATCTGTGGGGCCAAAAGAGCCCTAGAGAGGCTCAGAAACATAGAAGAGGGGGGATAGGAAGCTTTTACTTCTAATGAAATACTTCTGGCAACCAATCTAGGTTACACTGTGCAAAATTACACCTTCTAAAATACGTGCTAGAATCGTGCTGATGGTTACTATGGATGAAGTGCTAATTATAACAGTGGCAGTAACTGTTGGAGTTGCCCATCACTTACTGTTGTATTCCAGCCTTGTAGCCATGAATGTAACTAGCAAGTGACAGGCACCTCTCCAAATACATGTTTCCAAAGTGCATGGTAAACACTGGCAGGATTCTGGCCGAAAATGAGAATCCAAAAGAATTTCTAATTCACAACTGTGAATTTCACTGTAATGAATCTTCACTATTTATCTGTTTTGGGGTTTGTTTGTTTTGTTTTGTTTGGGGACAGTTCTGTTGTCAATAATATATTGATTCTGGATTAATCTGAACTTTCAGAGCAGATTATGAATATTTCTGAGACCTCCATGTTCAGTGGTTCCTCACTAGCATCTCAGGTTCATGCTGCTGCTGTCAATGGACATAAGAGTACTCTTATAAAACAAATAGCAGGTAAAATATTCTCTTTTTATATTCATTACCTTTTCTTTCTGTCTGCTAAATTTTGTTTTCTTAGTGACTTTTGTCATTTTTAATTAATGTTAGGGAATGCTGGGTAGCGTTTTTCTTGATAATGGCTTGGGCCTTCTACGGCCCTTCCCCCTATCACTGTACCTATAAAAGTTTGGCTAACATTTAAGTTGCAGTACCTTGTATGGGAGAGTTCGCATAGCCATATGATCTCCGAGAGAGTTCCATCAGAATCAGTGGAGCTCATTTTTTATTGCATAGACTGAATTTCTAAACAACAAAGACATTTAACAAATGTTCGTTTATAAAAGTGTAGCTTATACCTTTTTAGAAATGCAAATCTTGAAAATAAGTGTTATTATTTAAGATGTTTATATAAACTAGGAATCCCATGGAAGAAAAGGAAGAGCAATTGAGTCAAGGTTTAATTAATTTCCTATGTTATCCTCTGTTTATGAATGACAAAAAATAGTCATTTTGGTCCTGAGCAGAAAATAGAATTGAAATCCTAATACACTTGGTAGGAGTAAACAAAAATTCCACAGAGGTATACCAAGCTTTCTCCAGAATACTTCATCATATATGTAGTGTAAAGTAATCAAACTGGGGATGTCCAGTATCAAAATGTGAAAGCCTGCTTCTTACTTGATATATTTTTCATAGCGTGAATCATCCATCAGTTAACTTGTGCTTTAGCAAATGTGCTCACCATTCTTGTCCCGGAGAAAGTTCCAAGATGCATTCCTCTGCATTCTTTTTCTTCTAGTCTAGACCCTTGACTGCATACTTTTTAGTAAGGGATCAGATAGACTACATAATCTTATTATGTAATATTATTGCAGTATTGGTATAAGCGGGTTAATATAGGAAGAAACATCATTTATGACCCAGAGAACTGAAGGCCTGGCACTTGGTCTACCTTATGTCCTTCAACCTTTAATTTGGCTTTCACGTGGCATTCTGCAAGTAAATACAGATTGTTCAGAGGATACCTCTAAAAAGAGCAAGATTTAGCAAACGGTTTCAACAACAACCTTTATTTACGGTCACAGACCTAACCAATTAAAATATAAAATGCATAAGTGTAGTTTTAAAAGGATAAAAGGATAAAACAATTAGTGCTTCCAATTATAAAATTGTTCCATTCCAAATGCATTTTCTTAACTCAAAAGTTTTGTAACTCAAAACAGGGTTTCCCATAGAAAAACATTGGAAACAGATTAACTTGTTCTAAGTGGGAAATCACCCCCCCAAACCAGAAAGCAAAAAGGACAGTTAACAGGCAAGCAAACAACAGAAGATCAACAACCTACCTTGTAACCACTTGAGAAATCCACCAAAGGTCCCCAAAAGCCTCCTATATGTTGCCAAATATTTCCAAAAGTGGGCACTTCATGCAGGTCATTGAAAATGAGAAGCCCCAGTTCTCAGCTTCGCTTTTCAAAATGGCTCCTTCTTCCCAATTGCAGCACTGTAGTCAGGTGGCCACAAGATGGCAGTATTGCTATTGCAAAAAGCAAACGCCATTTTGAAAAGGAATATTTCCTTTCCTTTTCCCTTTTATAACTCAAAAAAAGGTTTTTTTCATAACTTTAAATTTTCCTGTACCCATGGATTTCTATTTGTAACTTGAATTTTTAATAACTTGGGGCATTTGTTACTCAAGGTGCCACTTGAGTAACTTTCAAGATAGTTAAAATAGTTTAGACAATAAAATGAAGAGCACAAACACCTTTTGGGAGGAAAACATGATTATATTAAAAGCTAACAGAAGCTGAAATTGTCTTCTGTATTCTTTGGGCAGATAAAAGAAACTTACCCACTGATTCAGTGGTCCCCTTGTTGGTGTCACTTAGTAAATATTTTAAGTACCAGTTCAAAGTTCTACCTGGGAAGGTACTCATTGTAGGCTTGAGTAATTTAATACACATTTCATTACAAATTACATACAAAGTGGACATGGTTCAATGTTTCAATTACTTTCTTATTTACAAGGGTACAATCGGTTTTCATACGGGATGCTAGAGTAGCACCCATCTAAAATTGCAGATTGAAGGCAGTTAAACTGAGCTCTTGAGAAAAAGTGCTGGTATTTGGAGATACAGTAATCCCCCGCTTATCGTTGAGTTAGGGATCCGACCCAACCTGCAATAAAGGAAAATCCATGATATGCAGATGCTGGATCAGGTTGGGACTGGGGGACCTGTCTGGGGCCTCCTACACTTGCCCTAGGCCCATGCTGCCCCAAATGGGCCTCCAACAGGCTTCCCAGGCTTGTTGGACACCCCAGAAGTGGTTTCAGGTGATCCGGAAGGTACTTGAGTTTTTTCGGAAGCCCTTCCAGTTTGCCGGAAACCACTTCTGGGGCCTCGGGCCAGGAAGCTCATCGGAGACCCCTTTTGGGGCAGCGCCATGCCTAGGGCAAGTGTAGGACGCCCCAGACAGGCCCCCCCAGTCCTGACCCAATCCAGCATCTGCATATTGTGGATTTTCCTTTATCTGGGAGAGGTCGGATTCTTAAACCCTGCAATAAACAGGGGATTACTGTATCACTGATATAAAAGAGAGGGTGTCCAAGCTACTTTCCTTATAACCTGTATTCATAACACTTTATTCTGTGATTTTTTTCCCCAGAAGGAAAATCAGAATCAAAGAGAATCAGTCTATTTTCATGATTCCATTTTAGAATTGTACAACAGATAAAACTGCAGAAATCTCTTTGGATTACATTAAACAATTACTCTCTTTACTAAATGCGGCAGCCCGGGTGGTTACTGGAGCTTGGCGGTATGACTCTGTTGGGCCGCTTCTCCAGGGATTACATTAGCTGCCCATTCGTTTCCGGGCCCAATTCAAGGTGCTGATTATGACCTTTAAAGCCCTATACAGCTCAGGACCAGGTTATCTGAGAGACCACCTTCTTCCATATAATCCGGTCTGCCCCCTTCGGTCATCGGAGAAGGCCCTTCTACGAGTACCGCCACCCAAGGAAGTGCAAGGGGCGGCAGCAAGAAATAGGGCCATCTCAGTAGTGGCACCAATACTATGGAATTCCCTCCCCTTTGAGTTGAGAACCGCCTCCTCCCTTGAAATATTCAAGCAAGGCCTTAAGACTTATTTATTTAGGCAGGCCTTTTGAGCCTCCAGCCTTCATCAACTTTTATAACATCTTACTTTTTGGTTTTATTGTCTGGGGAACCTTTTAAACTCTGCTGCAGCTACTGTTTTTTAATCTTGTTTTTATTGTATTATACTGTATAGTATTTTTATAGTATTTTATCGGTATTGTATTGTTTTTACATTGTACTGTTTTTATTGTATTTTTATGAGTTTGTTGTAAGCCGCCTTGGGTCCCTCCGGGAAAAAAGGCGGCATTAAAAAGTTGTTGTTGTTGTTGTTGTTGTTGTTGTTTATTATTATTATTATTATTATTATTATTATTATTATTATTATTATTATTATTATTATTATTATTAAACAATTAGATATATTAAATTGGAAATTTTCATCTTTTTATATTTGTTATAGTTATTTTAAAAACTTATAACCAGAAGATCTTCTAATAAGAAAGATGGATGCATCTGAAGAAATGAGCTGCAGTTTCACAAAAGCATACACCAGATAAAACATGTTAGTCTTTAATGTGACGCAAGAATCTTTTCTGCTTTTGCTGTAACAGACTACAGAACTAGCCTGGATATCCCTCTGAACAAATAAACCTGTCTTTAAACAGTTCATTTCTTCAGATGCATCCATCTTTCTTATTAGAAGATCTTCTGGTTATGAGTTTTTAAAATAACAATAACAAATATAAAAAGCTGAAATTTTCCAATGTAATATATCTAATTGTTTAGTAAAGAGAAGTAAATAGTAAACAGAAGGTGGAAATGCCTTCTTTGGAGAGGGGAGGTGTGGGCACGGTCATCCTCCAGCACTATGGAGCACAAACTCTCTGGGCTCAACTTCAGGTTCAAACATGTGGACACTTTATTCACAGTTGCAAACAGACTTGCAGAATCCCTGCACTTTGGAGAGATACATTTGTCAGTCTTTAGGTACCCCCTCCCTCAATGGTGTTCTCAGTTAACCTCACTGAGTTTCCTCTCAGTTCTAGTCTACAGGAACAGGACTTCACCTGGCTCTAAGAAAAATTGTACTGTCCTTGACAGAGGCTCCAGCTGATCATCCTGCCCCTTCCCCCTTGTCCTTGCCTGTCCAGGATGATGATGAGCAAGGGCTCCTCTGTCGGTTGGCCCTCGGGTTGGGGGAGGTCGCATCATTCTCCCAGTTCTGTCCAGCAGTAACAATTCCTCTGGGATATTGATCCAAACCTCTTCTTCCTTTTATCCTGGCAACCAGCATCCGCCTCAAGTCCTGTCTCTACTCCCTCTTTCTTATCTGGCTCTTAACTGCCTCAGAAAGATGTACCTCATTAAGTTGCTGTACCTTCCCCAGCTGCCTTTACTCCTCCTCCCCCACCCCGAGCTCTTTCATCCATCTTACGGGAACCCAATGGCTGCCTGGCACACTCCCTTTCAGCAGCACATGTTTGAATCCTTACTCGTTGAAATAGTCTCTTAGCTCATATAAGGTAAAACATCAGAGGGAATGTTACAGCTTAGCTGTCTCCCTATTGTGCAATTCATTCATTCATTCATTCATTCATTCATTCAATTCATTCGATTTATTGTTGTTGTTCAGTCATGTCCAACTCTTCGTGACCCCATGGACCAGAGCTCGCCAGGCCTTCCTATCTTCCACTGCCTCCCAGAGTTTTGTCAAATTCATTTTGGTTGCATTGATGACACTGTCCAACCATCTCATTCTCTGTCTTCCTCTTTTCCTTTTGCCTTCGATCTTTCCCAGCATCAGGGACTTTTCCAAGGAGTCCTCTCTTCTCATGAGGTGGCCAAAGTACTGGATTTATTATATATTTATTATATATCATTCGATTTATATACCACCCATTTGGCAGAAAGCCACTCTGGGCGGTTTACAACATAAAACAAACATTACAAAATACAGATACAAAAATATAATAAAAGCAAAAATATTACAAATGAAAACATAACTAAAACAACAACATTCATAAAAAACAAAGGTAAATGAGATATTTTAATGGCGGATGAGATTAGATCACTAAATCAATAAGGCCATGTAATAGTTAATAAACAGGAAAAGCAGATTGAAATAGCTAAGTCTTCAATCTTTTCTTGAAGATCAACAACGAGGGGGCCTGGCAGATCTCCAAGGGGAGTTGGTTCCAGAGTCTAGCAGCCGACATCGATAAGGCCTGGTTTCTTGTTGTTGACTTGCAGGGCTCCCTCAGTGTCAGCACTCTGAAATGACCTGCCTGCGATGAACGAGTGACATGGGCAGAACTCTGGGGTAGGAGCCGCCCTGACAGATAGGAGGGTCCCAAACTGTTTAGGGCTTTGTATGTCAACATTAACACTTTGAAGTCAATGCATTAACAGATCGGCAGCCAGTGCAGTGTGACCAAAGTCAGGGTAATATGATGGAATCTTTTAATACTCAATACTAATTTGGCCGCAGTATTCTGCACCAGTTGGAGCCTCCACATTAACTTCCAAGGGGAATCAAAAATATATCCAAGAAACATATTTTTCTTCCTTGGAGTAACATTGAAATGTGCAGTCACTGCTTGGAGTATGTGCAGTTCTGGAAACTGTTTTCTTGATACTATGGTATGTTTAACATGATCCTAATTGGAGTAATCTATTGTATCTTTCTTGCCTAGCATAAACTTCCTCGTTTGGCTTTAAACAGCACTGAAATGCATCAATTTAGTTACCAGTTTCTTTATTATGCCTTTGACAAGGGGTCAGAGGTCAACGTAGATTATAATATCTATCTTCATAGCCTGACAAGCTTGACTCACTTATTTCTGCTGTTAAACACACAATATGATCCCAGATTGGTGTTTTTGTTTGTGCATTTTTCTAGTCTGTCGTTAGGTCTGGCAACATAAGAAAAATAAACATTCAGCCAGTATGCTGATGCTTCTCAGATCTGTGACATATAATTAAGTTTTAGTACAGCCAACAATCCTATTCCTTTTCTGATTGTAGGTAATCCTGATCTGAAAGATAAAGAGGATCAATTTGGGAGAACGCCACTCATGTACTGCGTCTTGGCAGACAGGCTAGATTGTGCTGAGGCTTTGTTGAAGACAGGAATAGATCTTAATAAAGCTGACCATAACCAGAGGACAGCACTCCATCTTGCTGCTCAAAAGGTGAGTGAAAATGCTCAAAGATTAGATACTGGACCAGAATTAAATGAGCCAACTTGTTTTGTGTGCCTCAGAGAACTTTGTGTGCACTTCTGCAGCAGTAGCCCACACTGTTCCCAGGGTGGCATAGTGGATAAAGTAGACTAGGACTCCAGAGAACGGGTTTGAATCCCCACTCAGTCATGGAAACTGACTGGGAGAGTGGAACTGGTAAAACCCTTCCTTAAATATCTCTCTTACCTTGAAGAATCACTCTAAGTCAGTTCCAACTTGACAGCACATAACAGGAACAGTGCACAAAATCTCCTTAAAAGGATATGGTGAAGACAGACAATGTATAGGAGAAGAGCCAAGCCATATGTTGTTACTTTTAAAGTATAAGCATTTATGTGTTCTTTTATCTAGGAAAAAGGTTCATTTTTAGAGAATAAATCAATAACAAGGGTTCAACTGAGCCATAAACATTAAAAAAAAGAAATGTAAATTGCCTATTGCCCAAAGATTTGCAGCTTTATCTGGGATTGCTTTACTGGAGAATTGCAGTTTCAGTGAGAAGTGCCAAAATATATCTGCATGTAGGACATTTCTCTTTCTATCAGATATCAATGTTTCAGCAACTAAAACAGCACATTTAGAATTGTTTCCGAACAAAACTACCAAAGGCAGTAGTAACATACTTAAGCAGTCTTTTTAAAAATATATCATTTTTAAAAATAATTTCTCAAGAAAATCCATTAAGATGTTAAAAATAAGTAAGCAAATATTTAAAATTATTATAGATAATGGAAGTGAGAACTGGTAAACAATATTCTAAAAACTGCTTCCTCAGACTGTCATGTAACTTATTTAACATATATAACCTTTCTATAGTTGTCATAGCTGCCTAGATGCCCTAAGCACATCCGATCTCGCCTGATTTCGGAAGCTAAGCAGGGTCGGCCCTGGTTAGTACTTGGATGGGAGACCTCCAAGGAATACCAGGTGCTGTAGGCATCTGGAGTGGGAACGGGCAAACCACTCCAGTATTCCTGCCAAAAACTCCATGGATATGGAGTCACGAAGAGTCGGTAACGACTGTAACAACACAACACATAGTTGTCATGTTTATATGGAGGAACATGTGAGACTCTATTCCAGTTCGTTCAGCTAATAACTGGGTTACCAAGTATAACACAAACAATTATTGGTGTTCAGTTGTCCTTTCCTTTTCTACTTGTTGGGGAAAAATCCAGTGAATCTTTCATTTAACCAGAGGTAGATTTTGATTTCTAAAGTGCATGATCAGTAAGTGGCCTGCTAAGCAGAAGATGGCAAGGATGTGTATATCAGGTTCTTATTATCCCCTGTGAATGAAGATAATCAGTTTCATGATGGTGTAAGTAAAAAATAGAACCTTTGTTTAACCCTGAAAAGGGAAGTCGAGGAAGTGGAAAGCACTGTTGAATCAGTTGTCATGAATATTGTCATAATTTTTGAGTAAAAGAATCCATTTATTTATTCATTTATTTATTCATTTCTATGCCCCCCATCTTCCCAAAGGAAGAACAGTAGCACAGTAATATCAGTGATGTCAAGTTCTGTAGCCTGAATTGAATAAGGCTGTCTGAAGCTGCCCCCTTGCTGCTTGTTAGGAAAGAGCCAGTGCTTCTTTTGATGAAACCCTGAGCATTTCACAATGTATAACCCATTGTTAAATCCCATGGCATCTACGTCTTTCACAAGCTACTAATCTGCCATAGTCCTTGGACTCTAAGAACCAACAGTTTAGGACAAAGCATATTCTCTCAGTGGGAATCAGTACAGCTTTCATCTGCAAAGAGCGGGCAGTTCAAAGCGAGAGTGCGCCGGCTGCGCACCTTCTCTGTCTGCCTAGAGCAGACGTGCAGGATCCTCCCATCCAGCCAGCACCAAGCAACATCCTTGCAAAGCAGGAGACCCAAATGGGTGCGAGGGAGCTACATGCAGGCGCTCTGTATTGCTGGGAAGGTGCACTCCATCAAGCCGCCACCGCAGCAGCAGCAAGACGTGGCAAGGGTTGGGCTGCCGCCGCCACCATCACCTCTTGGGGCTCACAAGGTGAGCCAGAGAAGCCTCCCATTCCTTGCTTGAGTGGTGTTTGCCCTGGCCGGCGAGGCGGTGCACACCTTGGGGTATCTTGAACGCAAGAGGGAGAGGATGATGAGGGTCTGGAATTGGGGCGGGGGAGGAGGAGAAAGTTTCACGATGGAGGGAAAGAGAGAGAGAGAGAGAGAGAGCAAGGATGGCAAGGGCTCCTGTCTCTGCCGGGCTGCCCCTTCTATAAAAACCAGGCACCAAAAAGAGTACCTTGTGAGCAGCATTGCTTCTTGCCTGCCACGTGGAACTAGTTGGGATCACTTTTGCCCATGGGAGCCTCTCTTCCTTTCCCCCCTTCCCCGTTTTAATCCCTCAGTGCCGCAGTGATTCATAGGTGGCAAGTGGGTGTGTGCAGAGTGAGAACTGTGGAGTTTGTGAAGAGAGTCATCCTGATTAAAAGAGGCAGGCCTCCTGTTTTCATTTGCAGGGCCTGCTTCATTCCCTTGCCACATTTCCTTACATTCTGCCAACATGCCAAGCTGCGGTCGTGCATGCTGCTGCTCTGATCTTTTCTGTACAAATGTGTGGATTCTGGCAACAGGTCTCTTTATTAATAATCCCTCTTCTAATTAAAATTGGCTAGTGATATAAATTGCTATCTGGCTGGCAAAGTGCTTCTTGGTAACAGACATCAGGCGGAGAACCTTTCTTGTTTATTCCTGTCTTCTTGGGTAATTGTCAAAATTAAGAGTGAAACGAAATATACAAAATAGCAAGCTGTTGTCAGGGCATCCTTTTCTGAGTGCAAATGATGATTGTCCATTCCATTTGTATTAACATGAAATAAAGTTTTATTATCATACTCAAGTTTCTCTTTTCTTTTTATAACTGGAACCTCATCAACAACAGGTTTAACATCAATCCCGGTGGTTTCTTTAAACAAATAACTCTTAATCTCAGAACTATTAAATATGTCAGGAGGAACACTCTCTTCTGGAGAACTCAGTGGACAGGAACCTCCCGTGACACTGGCTCCCACAGCAAGGATGTTTTGCCCACTGTGCCACAGGATTCTCTCTCGGTGCCGTCCTCCATCTCTCATTCTCTCTGTGTTTCCCGTCCAGTCCCTTCTCCCCTCCTGTTCCTTCCAACGTCCTTCCTCCGTCTGGGCCCCAATGTCCTTCCTCAACAGACTTTTCTCTCTCTCTGACTAACACTCTACTCGCGCGTGCTCTTCTTCCTCCTCTCTGATGTCTGTCACCCAATCTGCTTCTTCAACATATTCTGCCTCCTCTATTTTCTCTTCTGTTATTTTCAGATCCGCAACCTCTTTCTTTAACTGTTTATACTGCATTTCGTCTTTCTTCTCTTCTATTGTCAAGCCCTGCACACAGAGCACACACACAAACAGGGTTCAGTTCTTTGCCAAGATCTTTAGTGGAAAGCCAGGCAAGTTCAAGCCCTTTGCCAAAAATCAAGTGCCAGATAAATAACAGAATCCAACTCCCAGCAATTAACAGTCCAAGTCAAAACCAGAATATCTCACGGAAACCAGATGCCAAACCCAACGGAACAGATCAAGCCGTTGTCCAGGAAGCCAGTCCGAAATCAGGAAACAGAGCCAAGGTCACAGACAGGAACCTGGTTGCAAGTTCAAATGACACCTTGTTCCCACAGAGAGCTCAAGGTGAGCTTACCAGCTTTATCTTAAAACAGGGAACACACCCTTACTTCTGGAAAGGCTCCTGCTAGTACTCAGGGCTTCCCGACCTGATTCCCCATCTAGCATCCAAGACCCTTTCCCTAGCCCTCCTGGTAGCACGTCTTTGCAGAATCCTGCTCATGGCCCTTCTAGGGGGAGAAGATATGTTTTCAGCTGAGTCATCAGACCCAGCTGCCTGCTGACTTGAGCTGCAAGGCTCCTCCAGCAGATCTTCACCATTGAACCTGTCAGAGACAGGTTCTGTGACAGGCAGGGTCCTGGCATCTATCTTTTTTCCAGCAGACAGCACACTTTCCAGGTTTTTTCTTCCCCCTTGGCCTCCTCACAGCTGTTTATCTCCAGTATTAAGATATGGTTATTCCTGTTTCACTTAAGATGTAAACAGAATTAACAGATTGATCACCTCCTGCCCATTTTCACATTAGGTCTGGTCCAAACTTGCCTGCTCTTTGATCTCCTTCTGCAAGCAGGTGAAGGCTTTTCTCTTCAGACAAGCCTTCCCTCAGTAACTAGCTACCTGCTGGGTGATTTCTTTAGACTTTTCTATGCATTACTGTTTGGAATGGATTTCCAGTGGTACTTGGGTTTTCTACTTTTTGTGTTTTTCATTTCTCAGAATGGCATTTCCCCCATATTTGTTTACTTATTTTAGTTAGCTTTAATATTGCCTTTTAATTATGTAATTATGTTTTAACAAGAGGGAGGGGAAAAAAACAACATTCAATTTCATTCAATTTCATTAAGTTCATTCAAAAACATTCAATTTCTTTGAATGGGTTTTTTAATTTTTAAAATTTTAAATTTGCAGTGCTGTTGAAGTGTTATTAATGCCTGGGTATTTTTGAATGCATGTTGTATGTTTAAAATTTGTTTTAATTTTAGATTTGAAATGTTGTTTACTGGGGTTTAGAAAGGCTGGGGTGGTCTTGCTGGTTTCATTTCTCCATGTTTGCAATCTTTTTCCATTTCTCTGCAGGCAAAAATAGGCTGGATTTTACTTACTGCTTATGTTTGTCTCTTTGCATTCCCCCCATTTCATTTTTGGTGGGAAAAGGCTGGGGTAGGCTTGCTGGTTTCATTTCTCTGTGTTTGCAATCTTTCCATTGCTCTGGAGGAAAAAACAGGCTGGATTTTATTGACTGCTTATTTTTGTCTATTTGCATTTTCCCCATTGTAGGTTTTTGACAGGAAAAGGCTAGGGTAGTCTTGCTGGGGTTTTTTGTTCATGTTTGCACTGCACAGCATGGGGGTGTTCATAAAAATGGTGAGGGAATCCTCCAACTTTATTGGGTTAAAATTTAATTTGAAATTATTTTAACCTTAGTTTTTATGTAGTATCCCTCAGGCACTTTGAGATGGAAAAAGTTGACCTTGGCCTGTTCAAAGTTGGGCAGCCCTGGTGTTATGTGTTATTTTTTTCGTCTGTATTATGCTTATGTTTATCACACCCTTGTTTGCCACCCAAAGTAGCCCTTGGCTAGATGGGTGGGATATAAACAAACAAACAAACAAACAGTAACTTGCTATTTATTACTATGTAATATACAAGATTCCCTGTGTTTGTACTGAAAATGCTAATGCTGATTTATTGATAGTCATTTCTATTTGTCATTACAGTGGAACCTTGACTTGCATACTGCTTGACTTGCATCATATTTGACTTGCATCAAGAAGGGGCCTGTTTGACTTGAGTCGCAGGCTTTGACTTGCATCTCGGAGCCAAGGCGCAAGGCACCGGAATCGGGCGGCAGCCACAACCCAGCATCGCGGCTGCCACCTCCAAACTGCTCCTGCCTTCTTCCTCCTCCGGCAGCGGCGGCGGCCCGGCGAGGCCAGCTCAGAGCACCTGGAGCTGGTCCTCGGCCTCACCAAAGCCGCCACTGCTGCCGGAGGAGAAGAAGGGCCGGGAGCTCAGGGCTGGCCTCGCTGGTTAGACAGTCGGCTCAGTCTTGTAAAAAATCTGGCTGCAGAAGTCTGGTCCACAATGGAAGCATTTTAGTTGGGGAGCTGTAAAGTTCTGGGACTCTAATGGAAAGCATAGAGTTGTTCAGAACTTGGAACGTCAGGTTAAAAATCAGTAAAACTTAAATGTTAGACATTGTTGCTATGAACATTAAAAAGTGGAGGCATATAACTTGTGGACTATAATTCCACTGCCTCCTCCTCTCTTTGAAGAGACATTTCATTTACATCCCCAAAAGAAATCTCCTATCCCAGTCAAATTTGTGTTAAATTGCTGTTTTCGGGGGTCTTTTTCATCATCTGGAAAGGATTAATCCACTTTCCCATTACTTTCTTTGGGAAACGTTCGTTTGACTTAAGTCATGTTTGACTTAAGTGTAGACCACTGGAACGGATGAATGACGTAAGCCAAGGTTCCACTGTACTAGCCTATGAGCTGCATGGACTCACTCAGTAAGCCATAGCTTTTAGTTTGCAAAACAGAGATATTAGTCATAAGACCCTTTGGAGTAATTCATAGATGCACTGTAAGTCAAAAGCAGCTTGATGGCACACAATAACTACTTCCTGAATTCATGTAGTTCAGCTTGTGGAAATGTTGAGGGTGCTTTTTGATCAGATGCTATTAGATTTCTTTGGTTTTTTTAAGGCTCAAGGCAGTGGGCACTTGAACATTTGGCAACTTGAACATTTGGCAGCTAGGGATAACATTGATATAATAGCCATAACAGAAACCTGGTGGAATGTGGAGAACCAGTGGGATACAGCAATCCCAGGCTATAAACTCTATAGAAGGGATAGAGAGGGGCGGGTTGGAGGAGGAGTGGCCATCTATGTCAAAGAAGGCGTAAAATCCAGAGGAATGGAGATTGACAGAGGGTCTGACTCCACCATAGAATCACTGTGGGTTAAACTAGCAGGTCCAAAGAGTGATGTGATAGTTGGAGTATTCTATCGTCCACCAGATCAAAAACTTGAGGGGGACCTTGAAATGAGGAGAGAAATCATGGAGGTGGCTAAGAGGGATAGGATAGTAATCATGGGGGACTTTAATTATCCCCACATTGACTGGGCCAATGCGAGCTCCGGGCAAGAAAGAGAAACTGGGTTTCTCGACTTGCTGAATGACTGTGCCTTAGAGCAACTTGTCATGGAGCCCACCCAAGAACAGGCAACTCTGGATCTAATATTGTGTGATACTCAGGACCTCATCAGGGATGTGAATGTCACTGAGCCTCTGGGGAACAGTGATCATGCTGCAATTACCTTTGCCATGCATGTCGGAGGAAGAGTGTCAACCAAATCAGACATAAAAACCCTTGATTTTGAAGGGCAAACTTCCCTCAGATGAGGAAACTAGTTAGAGAGAAACTGAAGGGGAGGTTAGAAGAATCCAATCTCTTCAGAGTGCATGGAGCCTGTTTAAAACAACAATAATAGAGGCCCAGCACAAGTGCATACCACAAAGAAAGAAGAGCTCATTTAAGTCCAAGAGGACACCGGCATGGTTAACGAGTGGAGTTAGAGAGGCTCTAAAGCACAAGGAGAGGTCCTTCTGTAAATGGAAATCCTCCCCAAATGAGGAAAATAAAAAGGAACACAAACTCTGGCAAAAGAAATGTAAAAAGATGATAAGGGAGGCAAAGAAAGACTTTGAGGAACGCATGGCTAGCAATATAAAGGGTAATAATAAAAGCTTCTTTAAATATGTTAGACGTAGAAAACCTGCCAGAGAACCAGTTGGGCCTCTGGATGGTAAGGGAGGAAAAGGGGAGGTTAAGGAGGACTTGGACATTGCAGAGAAATTGAATGAGTTCTTTGCGTCTGTCTTCACGACAGAGGACCTTGAGCGGATTCCGCTGCCTGAGCCGCCCCTCTTGACTAAAGAATTAAATCAAATACAGGTTAAAAGAGAGGAGGTTTTAGGACTAATTGATAAATTGAGGATTAACAAGTCACCGGGCCCAGATGGCATCCACCCAAGGGTTATTAGGGAACTGAGAAAATGAAATTGCAGATCTCTTAACGGTTATATGCAACTTGTCTCTTAAAACGGCCACAGTGCCGGAGGACTGGAGGATAGCAGATGTCACACCAATTTTTAAAAAGGAAGGAGGGGGACCCAGGAAACTACAGGCAGTTAGCCTTACATCTGTCCCAGGAAGATGGTGGAAAGCCTCATCCAAGAGAAAATCTTAAAACACATAAAAAAACAAACCTTGCTGAGAGAAAATCAGCATGGCTTCTGTAAGGGTAAATCTTGTCTTACAAACCTTTTAGAATTTTTTGAAAAGGTCAACAGGCACGTGGATTTGGGTGAACCAGTGGATATAGTCTATCTGGATTTTCAAAAGGCTTTTGACACAGTCCCTCACCAAAGGCTGCTGAGAAAATTGCACAGTCAGGGGATACGAGGGCAGGTCCTCTTATGGATTGAGAACTGGTTGAGATCCCGGAAACAAAGAGTAGGTGTCAATGGGAAATTTTCACAATGGAGAGAAGTGAAAAGCGGTGTGCCCCAGGGCTCTGTCCTGGGACCGGTGCTTTTCAATCTGTTCATAAATGACCTGGAGACAGGGATAAACAGTGAGGTGGCCAAGTTTGCCGATGACACAAAACTTTTCCATGTGGTAAAAACCAGAGAAGATTGTGAAGAGCTCCAGAAGGATCTCTCCAAACTGGGGGAATGGGCTGAGAAATGGCAAATGCGTTTTAATGTAACCAAATGTAAAGTAATGCATATTGGGGCAAAATATCCAAACTTCATCTATCAACTCATGGGCTCTGAGTTATCCGTGACGGATCAGGAAAGAGATCTTGGTGTGTTGGTGGACAGCTCCATGAAGGTGTCTCCCCAATGTGTGGCAGTGGTGAAGAAGGCCAATTCCATGCTAGGGATTATCAAAAAGGGGATTGAAAATAAAACAGCCAACATTATAATGCCGTTATATAAAACAATAATAAGGCCCCACCTGGAGTATTGTGTACAATTCTGGTCACCGCACCTCAAGAAAGACATAGTGGAACTGGAAAAGGTGCAGAAGAGAGCGACTAAAATGATTACTGGGCTGGGGCACCTCCCTTATGAAGAAAGGCTAAAACATTTGGGCCTCTTTAGTCTGGAAAAAAGGCACTTGAGGGGGGATATGATTGAGACGTACAAAATAATGCAGGATAGGAGTAAAGTGGATAGAGGGAAGGTCTTCTCCCTCTCCCAAAATACCAGAACTAGGGGACATACTCTCAAATTGAGTGCTGGGAGAGTAAGAACTGACAAAAGAAAATATTTTTTCACCCAGCGCGTTGTAAGTCTATGGAACTCCCTGCTACAGGATGTGGTGATGGCATCTGACCTGGATACCTTCAAAAGGGGATTGGACAGATTCCTAGAGGAAAAGTCCATCACGGGTTACAAACCATGATGGAGATGTGTAATCTCTAGGCTTTAAACCAGGGTGCTTCAAGGGCCAGATGCAGGGGAGTGGTATCAGGAGACAGATATCTAGTCTCATGCGCTCCCAAACGCATCTGGTGGGGCCGGTGTGAGATACAGGAAGCTGGACTAGATGGGCCTTGGCCTGATCCAGCATGGCTCTTCTTATGTTCTTATGGGCAAGTTATTGGTCCAGTATAGTCAACTGTGTTTGTTTGCTCTTTGCCTTCTATGGCTGATTTTTAGTGGGGAAAGATGACTAAATCTGAAAATTCAAGGAAGCAACAAAGACTGACGTATTAAAATTCTAGAATATAATAAAATAATCAGGGATACTTAGAAATGCTGTGAATATGGATTAGGAGCTAGAAATTCCTATAAAATGATATTAAGGAAAAGAATTTTGATGTTGAAATTAAAGGTATGAAGGACTCTAAAGATGAAAAAGCTTTTAACATCCAATAATTGAGATTTTAGAAACAATATATTTGTTGTTTATCAAAAGTTTATTTGGCTGTTAAAATACAAAGAAACTTTCCGAAAAGTGCAGATTGCATATATATTAAATAATTACTCCTGATGAGTTTCTAACAGTTGTTACTAAACTGATATCTTTTAAAAACAAAACAGGGGATTGCTCCCCGGATTGTTTGGTGGCTTATAAGACATTTGGATTGTACCATATTTTTCACTCTATAAGATGCACTCCCCCCCCTCAAAACTAAGGGGAAATGTCTGTGCGTCTTACAGAGTGAATACAGTAGTCCCTGCTACATCCATGGAGCCTCTCCCCACCATCCTTGCAACTCCCTTGTCCCCAAAGAGGTCTCCTCCACACCTCCTCTCCTGCAGATGGGATCCGCCCCCTCATCACCCTATTTATAAAGAGCCTTCCTTACAGGGAGCCTTTCCCCTTCTGCAGCCTCACCTCATTTACAAAGGCATCCTCCAGCCCCTCCCCTTCTGCAGCCTCACCTTGTTTGCAAAGAGGCTTCCTTCCACAGAGCCTCTTCCCTCCCCTTCTGCAGCCGGGATTACCCTGCCATGAAACGTTAGGCCAAACATTTTTTCCCTTGTTTTCCTCCTCTAAAAATGAGGTGCATCTTATGGTCAGGTACGTCGTATAGAGCGAAAAATATGGTAATTGTTCCCTTTGTAGCTTTTATTATACACATCAGACTTTTGCCACATGGCCAGGAAGGACACAACTGCCAAATAAAGTACAGTGGTGCCTCCTAAGACAAATTTAATTGGTTCCAGGGGACCATTCCTTTTATGAAAAATTCGTCTGAAGAGGCATGGTTTTCCATAGGAATGCAATGAAAACCAATTAATCTATTCCATTGGTTTCCAATGCATTCCAATGGGAAGGCTGTCCCAAACCCCCTCAATCAACCAGTACCCAAGGGTTGTGGAGCAGCCTTCCACTGCCAGTTCACTGAGGGAGTTTACCCCCAAACCAGCAAAGGGGGGAAGCTTTTTCCCTTCTTTGCTGAGTGAAAAGCTGGCACTGCTTTTCTGGATGCTGCAGCCGCAGGATTGAAGCTGTGCCCACCAGCCCTTTGCCTGATGCTCACCCCCTCTCCAAATCGAGGCAGAACCAAGTCCTCCTCCCAGCCACCTCTGGGGCCTTGGCGAGGAAGGGCTGCCCATGGCTCAGTGGGTGAATAGCCGGCACTGCTGTGGTGGGTGAAAACCTGCCCCACTACATTAGGGGGAAAGCAGGTACCACCGTGGTGGGCAAAAGGCTGGTGAAGTGCTGGGCGAAAACCCTGGCCTACTACGGTGGGGGTGGCAGGGGGGGGGAGCCAGCATCAGTGCAGCAGGCAAAAAGCCGGTGAAGCACTGGGCAAAAAGTTGACACCGCTATGGCAGGGAAAATGCCACCCAAGGGGCAGGTGAAAAGCCGGCACAGCCACAGCAGGAGGGGGGGGTCAACTTCACTGGCTTTTCCCCACTGCGGCAATGCCAGCTTTTTGCCCAGTGCTTCACCAGCTTTTTGCATGCCAGAGTGGTGCCGGCTCCCCCCACACACACACACACACTGTGGCAGGTGAAAAGCCAGTGAAGTGCTGGGCGAAAAGCCGGCATTGATGCGATGGGTGAAAGGCCAGTGAAGCAGCAGGTGAAAAGCCAGCACTGCCACAGCAGGGTAAAAGTTAGCATCACTGGCTTTCCCCCCACTGTGGCAGGACAAGCTTTCCCCCCACCATGGCGGTGCCAGCTTTTCACTTGCCACTGACAGCTTCTCCCCCGCTATGATGGAGCAAGCTTTTCACGCACAACGATGGTGCTGGCTTTTCGCCCACTGTGGTGGTGCCAGCTTTTGACCTGCTGACTTTTGAGAAGCCCTTCCTCATTGTGGGTCTGGAGGCAACTGGAGGAGGACTTGGGCTCCACTTTGGTTCGCCACCGGGATGTTCTCCTCCTGTGCAGCCCCCTTTTTGACTTGCGGTTGGGCATTGCTCCCTAGCTTCTGGGTGCACAAAGTGGCATCTTCAGGATGCTCCGTCTCAGCCATAGTGCCCCCAACACATCAGTTCTAAAGGGCACCAGGACTGCAGATGGGCCTAGGGATCACCACGCTGCTGCCTCCATGGGTCAGTGCCGGACCACTCTGATCAAACCTAGCAGGAGACACTGCCGCTGCTTCTGCCATCGCTGTGCTCACGATGGAAGAGAAAGGAGAGGGACCCCAGTACCCTGCCGCCACTACTGAGGGCCTGGGAATAAGCCCCTGGCCTGCATGACTGGCAGCCCCTTGCCGCCATGGCCGATAGCCCTTTGCTGCAGTCACACCAGCCTCTGGCCCTCACTGCGGCCACAGACTCCAGGCCAAAGCACATTTCCCCATAGGAAATAATGGAATCTGGGATCCCAGAATGGAATCATTTGAGTTTCTATTATTTTCTATGGGGAAATATGCTTTGATATACAAGTAATTTGGTTTACATGAATTCTTCCAAAACGGATTATGCTCATAAACCAAGGTACCACTATATTACTTTAAGCAAAAGGATTTCAGCCATTGTCTGATCAGGATAACATAAAGAAAATTTGGAAGCAGTATACTGAAGATCTATATCATGACCAATTTCTTTGAAGAACAAAATTGTGATGAGGAATTTGGCATTTTAGAAAGAGAAGTGAGGGGTGTTTCTGAAATATTTGGAAGAAATGAATCACTAGAAAGAGTCCAATGGAGGTGCAGTAATATCTTGGTTTATGAACATATTTTATTCTGGAAACATGCTTGTAAACCAAAGCATTCACATAACAAAGCAAATTTCCCAATAAGAAATAATGGAAACTCAGATAATTCATTCTGGGGCCCCATAGACCACATACTGTACATACAAAATACCAAAACTCACAAAAGAAGTTGGCTAGAAGTCCATGTTCACACAATGGCTTAGGTACCTGGCTACAGAATCTGCTGTGCTTGGGACTAACTGTGACAAAAAAGGAAAACTAGTTTGAATATTCATTAGTTCATTTTACATAACCAATCACCAAGCTGGTGAGAGGGGCTAAGAATGCTATAGATGGAAAACTAATGGGTGCTGTTGAGTTCAGTTCAGTTAAGAGAGGTGAGAGTACGTTATTAGAGAGTCAGGGTGGTTTGTCAGTTGGTCAGGTATGAGATCTTACCACTGATAAGGGTCTGGCTGATATAACAATGACATTATTATAAGAATTCATGATTGGAGCCTCATGGCACAGTGGTTAAATGCCTGTACTGCAGCTAATATTGCTCACAACCTGGGTTTCAATCCCGGGTAGCAGGCTGAAGGTTCACTCAACCTTCCATCCTTCCAAGGTTGTGAAAATGAGTACCCAGCTTGCTTGGGGTGGGGTGGGGAGATTATAGCCTGCTTAATTAAATTGTAAACTGCCCAGAGAGTGCTCAAAGCGCTATGGGGTGGTATATATGCAGAACACTTTCTTTATTAAAATAAGTTAACATTGACTAAAGCTATTGTAATATTGAACATATAATTGTAAACCAATAAACATTTCCTGTTTTGTCTTAAATCTATAAAAACCTGTTGTCTGACTCTCTTAAATATATATAAGTGTCCAGTTAATCTGGTGGTGGCAGTGAGTGGAGACCCAGTGTGTGTGGTGTTCATCACACTAACAAATGGATTTTATTCTGTGTTTTTAATGTGACAATAATAAAATGCAGTTTGTAGTCATATACAGTGACCCCCTGCCTATTGCAGGGGTTAGGGAACTGACCCAACCCACGATAATTGAAAATCCGCGATATGCAGATGCAGGTCAGGGGGCCCTAGCTGGGGGCCCTTGTATTTACCCTCAGCCTGGCCTTACCCCAAATAGGCCGGCGAGGGCCTTCCCAGGCCTTCTGGAGGCCCCCAAAATGGCTTCCTTTTGAACTGGAAGCAGTTCATAGGGAAGCCATTTTCAGGTCCCTCGCCGGCCTATTTGGGGCAGCGCCAGTACAGGGGTAAGTACAGGAGGCCTGAAACAGGCCTTTCCCCTCTTACCCCAGGGGGCCTTTTTTAACATACTACAGTCCTGCGATATAGCGGGACCACAGTATATGAACCGTGAACGGGCGGGGGACCATTGTACATACCCGACTAGCTGCCCCATAACAAGAAATTGTTTGAAAAATAAGAAAACAAATTAAATAAAAATAAAACCCTAACTTGCACTCTCCTTTGAAAATGTTCGCGGCTGGTGCAAGGGAGACCTCCCTTCCTCTCTCCTCCCTCTACTTTTGAGACTTGCCTGAGACAGAACATTTCAGACAAACACCCACAATTCAGTAAGGAAAGAGAGGGGGCACCATTGGCTCACTTGTGATCATGTGACCTGCTCCAATGCTCATATTGCATGACATTGTGCATTGATCAAGGCAAAATTGATCAGAAATGTTTTCTGGTCTTGCAAAACACTTGTAGATGAAGATACTCATAAACCATAATACCTTGGTTTATGAGTGCCTAGGTTTAATTCACATTTAATGGATTCTAATCTTACTCTGTTTGATAATAATTTGTAAATTGGCTATAGGATCTTATTCTGTGTTCTAACCTTTTTGACTTCAACACTCTTTCTGGTAAACAAAACCAAATTGTGATTTTAAAACCTTTATTTGGTATCAATAACACTTGCACAATGGCCAGAATTCTGTTGATTATTTATGTATTTATTTGTTTTGTTTAATTTTTATCCCACCTTTCTCTCTAGTGGGGACTGAAAATGTTGTACAACAATATTATGAATCCACAAGTAATTAAAATATAAAATAAATATTTAAAAGCTGCACAATACTGAAATGCCTGCTAACTCCTCAAAGCCTCTCAAAAGAGGTAAACTTTCAGTAGCAAGCAGAGGGAAAGGAAGGCACCAGCGGCATCAATCCAGGAAGTCAGTTCTGTAATCTGGGAGGAACCACAAAAATGCTCTCTCTTGAATCTTCAGTATTCAGGAAAATGCAGCATTATAAACAGTAGTAGAGAGTTGATACTAGTTTATTTATTTATTTATTTATTTATTTATCTATTTATTTATTTACTTTTAAACTTATATACCGCAGCCTATTTCCCCACAGGGACTCAGTGCGGTTTACACAGTACAATAGGAAATACAAGAGATAAGAACAATAAAAACCAGAAACAACATTATTCAAGACGGCGAGCCTAAATAGGCCGGGCAACAAGAGGCGAGGGGGGGGGAAGTTACCCCTGGAGGTTTCCAAAGGCGTCCTTGAATAGCCATGTTTTTAAGGCTCGCTCCGCAAGGCATTCCAAACGGATGGGCCAACCACCGAGAAAGCCCGGTTGCGAGTAGTTGTTTTACGGGCTTCCCTCGACGTGGCTATCCGGAGCGAGAGGGCCTCAGAAGAGTGGGTGGGCCGGGCCAGATCTGAATGTTAATTAATCACCTGTTGTATTCCTCATCCTGCACCAGTTGTGTGACTTGGCATGGAACAAGGAATACAAGCAACAACTTGTCAACTAATGGCAATTTGTTGTTAGGATGTATGCAATTGCACTTATGCAGGGATAAACATCCAATTAAATTCTTGCCAATGAAACAACATTCTGATCTACAGTGATCATAGAATCATAGAATCACAGAATCATAGAGTTGGAAGAGACCTCAAGGGCCATCTAGTCCAACCCCCTGCCATGCAGGAACCCCCATCACAATATTTCCGACAGATGGCCATCCAGCCTCTGCTTAAAAACCTCCAAAGAAGGAGACTCAACCACCCTCCGCAGCAGCATATTCCACTGCCGAGTAGCTCTAACTGTCATGAAGTTCTTCCTAATGTTCAAATGGAATCTCTTTTCCTGTAGTTTGAAACCATTGCCCCGAGTCCTAGTCTCTGAAGCCATGGAAAACAAACCTGTTCCCTCTTCAATATGACATATTGAAGATATTATATGACATCCTTTCAAATATTTAAACATAGCTATCATATTCCCTCTCAGTCTTCTTTTAGAGAGGCTAAACATTCCCAGTTCCCTAAGCCGTTCCTCATAAGACATTTCCTCCAGACCCTCAACCATCCTGGTAGCCCTCCTCTACACCCGCTCGAGGTTGTCAACATCCTTTTTAAATTGAGGCGCACAGAACTGGACACAGTACTCCAGGTGGGGTCTGACAAGAGCAGAATAGAGTGGTACTATCACTTCCCTTGATCTAGACACGATGGTTCTGTTGATACAACCAAGAATCGAATTGGCTTTCCTGGCCACCGCATTACACTGCTGACTCATGTTCAATTTGTGGTCCACCAAGACTCCCAGATCCCTTTCACAGGTACTATCCTCCAGCCAAGTATCCCCCATCTTATATTTGTGCAATTCATTGTTTTTACCTAAATGTAGTACCCTACATTTCCCTCTGTTGAAATCCATTTCGTTAGCTTTGGCCCAGCACTCCAGTCTCTGAAGGTCTTTTTGGATTTTCATCTTATCCTCTAGGGAATTTGCAGTCCCTCCCAATTTGGTATCATCTGCAAATTTAATTAGCATACTCTCTATTCCTTTCTCCAAGTCATTAATAAAGATATTGAACAGCACTGGACCCAGAACAGAACCCTGGGGCACCCCACTGGTCACGTCTCTCCAAGCTGAAGAGAGGCCATTTATGGTCACCCTTTGGGTGCGATTAGTCAACCAATTTCAAATCCACCTAACAGTAGCACTATCTATCCCACTTTCTACTAACTTCTTAGCAAGAATACCATGGGGAACCTTATCAAAGGCCTTACTAAAGTCCAGATAAACAATATCCACAGCATTCCCCTCATCCATTAGGCCTGTAATTCTATCAAAGAAAGAGATCAAATTAGTCTGGCATGACTTGTTTTTAAGAAACCTGTGTTGACTTCTTGTAATGACAGCATTGTTTGTTAAATATTTGCAGACTGCCTGTTTAATAATCTTCTCTAGGATCTTTCCAGGAATTTAAGTCAAGCTGACTGGGCGGTAATTATTTGGGTCCTCTTTTTTTCCCTTTTTGACGATGGGGACAACATTAGCCCTCCTCCAGTCGATGGGGACTTCCCCTGTTCTCCAGGACTTCTCAAATATTATTGCCAATGGTTCTGAAATTACTTCCGCCAGTTCTTTTAATATCCTTGGGTGTAATTCATCTGGCCCCGGAGACTTAAATTCATTTAATGTTTCCAGGTGTTCCTGTACCAGCTCTCTACCTATTCTATGTTGTAATTCCCATCCTACCTCATCTAGTCTTTGTCCCAGTGGATCTCTTTCTTCCTTTTTGGAGAAAACAGAGGCAAAGAAGGTGTTGAATAGTTCTGCCTTTTCCTTGTCTCCTGTTAGTAACTGATTATTATCGCCACGCAGAGAGCCTATCATTTCCTTATTTTTCCTTTTGCTGCGGACATAACTAAAGAAACCCTTTTTATTATCTTTAATGTCTCTGGCCAGTCTAACTTCATTTTGCGCTTTAGCTTTTTTTACCATCCCCCTGCATATATTAGCTGTTTGCTTATATTCCTCTTTGGTGCATTTCCCATTTTCCATTGCTTGTACTTGTATTTCTTTATAGTTAGCTTTGTTGAAAGTTCTTTAGTAAACCATTGCAGTTTCTTTAGACCTCTCCTATATTTTCTTCTTGTTGGAACAGTTTTAAATTGTGCCTTTAATATCTCACTTTTAAGGAACTCCCATCCATCTTGGACTCCCTTCTCTTTCAGTGTGTCGGTCCATGGAATCACAGCCAATAATTCCTTAAATTTACAAAAACTGGCTTTCTTAAAGTCCAGGATTCTTGTCTGACTATGCTCAACTTCACCTTCCAACTGTATAACAAATTCCAAGAGGGCATGGTCACTTTTACCTAATGATCCCATCACTTCGACCCCATTTACGAGGTCCTCCTTATTGGTTATGACCAGATCTAAAATGGTTTTGCCTCTTGTTGCCTCCTCTACCTTCTGGGCCATGAAATTGTCTGCAAGGGCAGTAAGGAATTTGTTAGACCTTGCATTCTTAGCTGAGTTGGATTGCCAGCATATATCAGGATAGTTAAAATCTCCCATTGGTACTACATCTCTCCCTTTTGACTGTGTGCCCATCTGCTCAAAGAAGGCATCATCCCACTCCTCCGACTGGCTTGGGGGTCTATAATATACCCCCACAGTGACATCCCTCCTGGTTTTTTCACCCCTGATTTTCACCCAAATACTCTCAACATGGTTACTCTGCTGTTTATCTTGTATTTCTTCAGCAGTATAAATGTCGTTAATATATAAAGCTACACCTCCTCCTTTATTACTTGTCCTATTCCTTTGAAACAGGTTATACCCTCCAATGACTACATTCCAATCATACATCTCATCCCACCATGTTTCAGTGATGCCAATTATGTCATATTTATTTTGCTGTATTAGGAGTTCCAGCTCCTCTTGTTTATTCCCCATGCTCTGTGCATTGGTGTAGAGACATTTGAGGCTGTGTGTGCTTCTTACATGTCCTTTGCTTAACCTGTTTTTCCTCACAGTGATGGTCTGCACTACTTCTTGTTCTGCTGCTATTGCAACATTTGGGCTAGTCACCACAACCCCTTCTGGATCTCTACCATTAAGAGAATTTTCTCCCTCCCCCTGCAAACTCAGTTTAAAGCTCTCCTTATTAAATCTGCAATCCTCTTGGCAAAGAGATTCCTACCAGCATTGGTGAGGTGCACCCCATCCTGGCCCAATATCCCATCTGAATGAAAAAGCAAACCATGGTCCAAGAATCCAAATTGTTCCTGCTGGCACCATCTCCGAAGCCAATTGTTAACTTCCACTTTTGTTCTTTGCCTTCGTGGGCCACGTCCTTCTACAGGGAGGAGAGATGAGATTACCACCTGCCCACCCAGGTCCTTCAGCTTCCTACCCATTTCTTTGTATGCTTCTGCGATATCCGGAAAGCTGTGTTTGGAAGTATCATTAGTTCCTACATGGACCAAGAGAAAGGGGTTAGAATCAAAGGGCTTGATGAGTCTCGTCCGTCTCTCAGTTACATCCTGAATCTTGGCTCCAGGGAGACAGCAGACCTCCCTGTTCATTTTGTCTGGCCTGCAGATGACCGCTTCTGTTCCTCTAAGCAAGGAATCCCCAACCACCACCACCCGCCTCCTCCGAGACTTGGTAGATGCCTTCTGGTGCGCTGTAGGGTTCGGAGTCCTTTGTCCAAGATCTTGTGGCTGCTCTTGGTGCAGTTCCTTCTGGTCGATAAGGGAGAGAGGTTAGAATCTATTTTGCAACTGCAAACTTTCTGTCTGTTTCCTAGTTCTTCCCTTTCTGACTGTGACATTCTTCCAAGTGTCTCTCTCCTGTATTTGTGAAATGCCCTCATCCTGATTGAGATTACCCCTGTCCCCTGTGTTGGCAAAGTTTTTATCTGCTTCCTGCAAAAAACCCTCCTGTTCCCTAACCTTGTGAAGATTAGAAACACAGGCCTCCAGCTGCCTGACCTTGTCCTCCAAGAGGGCTACTAGCTTGCACTTTGAGCATGTGTAAGCTGGCAGTTGTTTTGGCAAAAAAACAAACATGCCACAGATGACACAAGTAACTACATTAGCACCGTGACTCTCCATCTTGACTGAATAAGTCAGTCTTCCATTCTTGGTGTGCATGTGAAGACAATAGCTAACCCTGTCCTTGTTTTCTTGGATGAATCTGATTTTTCTATAATCATTTTGATCAGAATTTCACCTTGGTTTAGACTACTTTGTCTTTGTGTAGGATAAACTGGTCTGGGGTAAAGGGGAGATGTGATATTGTTGGTTCTTCTGTATGTATAAACAAGTATAATATTAACCCTTAATAAAAGCTTCTTCCTCTTGCTGTGAAGGAAATTAAATTATTATTAATAAATTATTAGAGCTGCACAGATTGATACAGGAAAATACTTTGAAGAAATAAATTAATTGGTGCTTCACACCTTTTGTTGTTCTTTGTTTTCCCTTCTTAATCTCCAGATATGTGCCAGTGATCCGCCATTTATCAGTTTTGTATCCCTGATGCCTCACTTCATTGTTAACAAACCCAAAATGTAATGAGAAAAAAGCAAGAGGCTTGGATAACATTATTCTGCTTTTGAATGTGCATAATATCAGCTTTGCTAGAAAATGCAGTCATGTGTATGTTTAGGTATCAGATCAGATAACTGTTGCTTGACCCTTCCAAAGAGTCCTACAGAACTTTATAGATCTTCCTAGGGGGGAAATCCAAAACTGTGATACTGTAATTACAGCTGACATTTATCCGGTTAAAGAATGAAACCAAACCATATTTAACAGTCTCCTCAAGATTCATCTGGGTATCAAAACATACACCTTTCTGTTGTTTCAGGAATTCCAGGCAACATCCGCATATCTCATTGTACAAGCTTCTATTCTCTACACATGCACAAAATTCTTCAAAAAATAACAAGGCAGAATTATTAAAAATAGTCTTACAGCTTTGAGGAATTATGTAAGCACAAATGTAAAAAACTTTCTGGCAGTTTGTAAAAAGATGCAAGTGTTAAAATATATGTTGTAGGTAGAATGTAAATCATGTTTGTATCTAAAACAATGGGGCAAAAATACAAGGGAATATCAACATGAATGCTTTAAGTTGCAATCTAAAAATGCAAGTATATAGCCCAGTGATGGCGAACCTTTTAGAGACTGAGTGCCCAAATTCAAAACCCACTAATTTTTCACAAAGTGCCAATACCGCAATTTAACTAATACAGGTGGCTGTGAAGGGGCCATGTCGGGTGCCCACAGAAAGGGCTCCGAGTGCCACCTTTGGCCCCCGTGTCATAGGTTTGCCAACACTGATATAGCCTAATAAGGCAGAAAATACATCTCTAGAACATATCAGTGTAAACTTAAAACATAATTACTATAAAGTAAATGTTAAATGTTGACATGGGGGCCAAAGAGAAGTAAAATAAGCAAGTAGTCCTCATGCCACTTGTTTTTGATAGAATGAGTTTGCATTGATCATCCCTCTTCTAATGGAGAATTTTCCCTGTTGCATACAGCAGTTGCTCCAAACTCATAAGATAAAACATAGCAAGGCTGAGGGCCCAGAACTGGGGAGAGAGATGGTAGTTGAATTTGTCATATCTAAATTTATTTGAATTCCACGTCTGTAACGACACAACACACACACACACACACACACACACACACACACACACACACACACACACACACACACACACACACACACACACACACACACACACACACACACCTGTTTATCGTGGGAGTTAGGTGTCCAACCCACCCATGATAAAGGAAAATCTGCGCAATGCAGACGCCTTTGCAAACAGACGTGGGGCTATTCCTGCCAGTGCGCATTTCCAAAGAGAGACTTTTAACCCCCCCTCCTGATACCTCAGCAAACTGACCTGGGGCTGATCCTGGCAGCACGTGCTTCCAAAGAGAGACTTTTAACCCCTTCCTGACACCTCAGCAAAGAGACCTGGGGCTGTTCCTGTTGGCATGCCCTGCCAGGAGCAACCCCAGGTCTCTTTGCTGAGGTGTCAGGTGGGGGTTAAAAGTCTCCCTTTGGAAGGGCACAGGAGCAGCCCCAGGTCTGTTTGCTGGGGTGTCAGGAGAGGGTTAAAAGCACGCTCCTCTCAAGAAAAAATCTGTGATTAACCAGGACTGTAATATATGAATCACAATGTGGCAGGGGACTACTGTATTTCATAGTTTCTAGCTAAATATGCTATGATTCAAGATTAGAGGGAATTATTGCCACAAGTATATTTTCTTACACATGGAAACAATAAGATAAATTAAACTGTATAGACTTCTCACATCAGTGAATGATGGGATTTTGTTGGGTGAGCCATTAGACCCCTGCACAATGGGAGGCATGATGATAGCCATTCCCTGTGATTCTTAATTTCTGTCTCCTGTTTACTGGAGCTGGATGGCAGTGGATAGTTTTGATGGACAGAACCTACTGTGAGAGCTATAAGAATCCAGAATGATTCTAGGAAATTGCTGTCAGTGATGCTGCTTGAAGCCTCTGTATTGATTATAGTTGAGTTATGCAAAATATGCATGTAGTGAGCTGCTTGTTGAGAGATGGGGTTTCTGTTTGTTGAATATGTCTTTTCATTCATTTGGATTAGCTGCTGTGAAGCCCATTAGAACAAGGTTTCTTGGTTTCCTCAAATCTTCAATAGACATTCCAGTGTATAATGTCCTATCTATTCTTCTTTTATGAGATTTGCTCTGCCAAGCTACATTTGTTAGGGTTCTGCAATCGGCATAGATCTCTGCAACTCAATGGTGAACCATTCTGGTCCTTTCTTTTAGATGGTGGAGGTCCTATGATGTGATGCTTTTAGTTATGGAACCACCTGGTTTGAAATGAGTGTGCATGAGAAGTGCTTCAGTAAATTTGGTAAGATTGGTAGCATATAGGGCTGAACCAGTTCATCCTGTTGTTTTGCTTCTTCCTGGAGCTTGTCAATAAAGGTGGCTTCCTTCCCATCATTGTCCTGTACATATAGCTACAGTCACCAACAAAGTTTAACATTAAACCTATTTTTGGCAGTAACACAGGCTTCAGTATTGAGCTGCTTCCAATTTTCTAATCAGAAATGCTGACTTTAAATTATTGAGAGACTTGGAATCAAGGAAATACTGTATTGCTAAATCTTTGGACAGTGTAGGACACAAGATATTCAGACTGGAGGTCTGTGTAAATCTGACACCTTGTTAGAATACTGGAGAACACCCCTTGATTTTGGGAAATGATGGGTATTATAGATGTAAGGTTATTATGAAAATGGGAGTTAGCAGTCAAGTTGACAAACTGGGTCTTCAAATCTGAAGACCCAGTTTGTCAACTCAAAATCAGACAACATATTTCTATTAGTTGAGATAACACCTTTGTCATGGATGCAGGAATAAACTGTTGATTTCATCAAGGTCCAGGACCTGCACAACTGGATCCCCCCACTTGAGAAAATATACATTGGACTTGATTGTGTAAATGGTATTTCTAGATTTGTCCTTCTGCTGTAAACATTGTAAGTCTATCTCCATGTTCAGTTTTTTCTTCTATTGCCTAGAAAAGACTTTCTACTTCCTAGAGAAGATTTTACCATGAAAACATATATACAGTATGTCTATAATATTCAAAAATTATTGTTTCAACAAGATAGTGCTTGAACCACTCTGGTCTTGTTTTCATGTACCGCCACAGCAACATGGGCTCACCAACCTCTTTGGCATCACAGAAACAAAGTTGGTAGAGACCTATAAGACTGTGTGCAGCAAGTCAAATCAAAGTATATCTGATACAATTTCTCTTGAATGCTCCAGTCTTGGACCATTCTCCACTTCCCAAAGTCATTGGTTCCATTATCATAATGCTCTAACCTATTAGAAACATTGTCCCTGATAGTCGACCAAAATCTGGCTTCCTATAAACTCAGCCTATAATTATGTGTCCTGCACTTTGAGACAATTGAGAAGAGATGCTGCCCCATTTCTATATGATAATTGTTCAAGCATGGAAAAGTGCTATCACATTACCCCTCAGTCTGTGAAGATTCTCAGTCCTCTTTTCCCATGGCTAAACATACCCAGCTCTTCCAGTCTCTCCTCATAGGAATTGATCTCCAGGATCCTGGTCATCCTATTGCTCTCCTCTGAACATGTATCAGTTGGTCTACATCCTTCTTAAACTATGGTGTCTGAAACTTGACACAGTAGAAGAGGCCTAGCCAGTGCCAATAGAGAGGAGCTAGTACTTCATGGGATTTGGAGGCTCTACTTCTGTTAATGCCACTTAAAACAGTATTTTTCTTTGGGAAAGCCACATGACACTGTTAGTTCACATTTAGTTTATGATCTACTACAATTCCAAGATCCTTCTCACTGAACCAAGTATTCCCCTTCTTGTAAGTATGCATTTGGCTTTTGGTGTAGAATTTTGTGCTTTGTAAAATTTCATTTCTGTTATTTTCAGCCCAGTGCTCGAGCCTATCAAGACCAAGAACTTTTGTTTCTGTCTTCAATGATATTACCCATTCTACACAATTTTGTGTCATCTGGAGACTTGATAAGCACTCCCTGCATGCCTCATCTAAGCCATTTAAAATGTTGAAGAGCACTGGCTCCAGGACTGAGCTTTGCAGTATCTGCTTGTTGCTGTTTGCCAGTTTAAGAAGAACCCATTGATAAGCACTCAAGGTCACCAACTGTGTTTCTACCTGATAGTTTTTCTATCAAGTCCAAATTTAGTTAGCTTGCTAATTAGAATATATTATCTCAACAGCATTTCCACTGTCTACCAGTGAGATTACCCTATCAGAAATGAGATCTGATTAGTCTGACAGAATTTGTTCTTGACAAATTTGTGCTGGCTTCTAGTTATCTCTGCATTTCCCTCCAAAGTGCTTGTTGAGTGAGTGTCAAATAATCTGCTCCAGAATTTTTCCCTGGGATTGATGTCAGGCTGACTGGTCTGTAGTTTCCTGGTTTATCCTTTCCCTCTTTTCTGAAGACAGGGACCATATTAGCCCTCCTTTAGTCATCTGGCACTTCACCCTTTCTCTGTGATTTCAAGAAAATAATAGACAGTGGTTCTGAGGGTAATTCAGCTAGGTCCTTCAGTACTCTTGGATGCAGTTCATCTGGCCCCAGAGATTCAAACTTGTTCAAAGTATTATTTATTTATTTTCAAATTTATTTATTTAATAAAGTATTTATTTATTTATTTAATAAAGTATTTAGTAATAAAGTATTCCTTGACTATTTGTTCATCAATCACATATGTGGTCCTCTCACTTCCACTTGTATTTCACATTTGCCTAGAGGGTAATTGACTGTATTTTGAAAAAAGACCAAACTAAAGTAGAAATTGAGCAATTAGGCTTTTCTTAGTCATATAATTTTTTTCTATCTTCATTTAGTAGCTAAACTACAATTTTTTTCTCCAAGTTTAAGAAGGAGCCACAAATCAGCCTCTGAGTACAATTCTGTAGCCAGCTGTTTCCACCTGATAGTTTTTCTATTCAGGTATGTTCACACATCCATAGTGTTTCTCTGCTTTCTTGCATTCTTTGTTTTGCAGAAAGTTGCATGATTGCTCACATGACTGATGTTGTGTAGTAAAACTTCAGACCTTTTTGTACAGTCTCACATTAATTAACATGAAATGACCCACAATTCTTCCTTTACATGGCCCCTGCAGAACATTTTGGTTTCACAAATGTTACTTCCTGTTACCCCTGGTGCCCCATTAAAAATCATATGGCGATACTGATTTGTCAATGATTTGCTAATGCTGTCCAAACATAGATTTTGGGTGCTGGTGCCTTCTCTCCTGAGACATTGTTGTCAGTGTGAAGGGGCTGGCCGGCCACCACATTGCCTATCATGTTGCATGATTGGTGGGGCTGGAGGTCTGTGTTTCTAACTGTACCATTCTCTTCTGAGATTTCTCTGGTGTAGATGGTGGACATCAGTGAGGTTGATAATTAGTTGATGATTTTGCAAGAATCCCACATAAAAATCCTAAGAAATCAAGAGGTTCATTCCTTGATTTCATAAATCCATCTTTTACTTTCTTCCTTTTTGCACCAATGAAGAGCCATGTACCAAAGGAGCCATGATTTCTCTAGTGTAGTCTGTGGGCATCAATGGGGTTGATAATTTGTTGGTGGTTTTGAAAGACTCTCCCATTAAAACACTAAGAAATCAAGAGGATCCTTTCTTGATTTCATAGATCCGCCTTTTGCTTTCTTCCCACTCTTCCAACTATACCCTTGCCAGAAAACCTAATGCCAGCTGTGCATTGGTATAAAGAGAAATTGACACACTGGTCAGCAAATGTAAAAACAGGATGGGAGTGAAAAATTAGCAGAAAGGGGGATGTAATGGCAATATACAAAGAAGTATTCTGGAACCATGGATTCCCACAGAAGCCAAACCCAAAAAAGGGCAGGATGGATCATGGAATTAAAAAAAGTAGTAAGTCCCTGGCTGGAAGGATTTGCAGTGGATTCAGCATGCATTTGGGGGGGGGTATGTGAGCTAGAACATGTGCTGTTTGAACCAAAATCAAACAAACAAACTGAGATTAAAGAGGGACATTCAAGAAACTTTTTTGCTGTGTGAGCACATCCCTAGTTAGCTTGCTATTCAGAATGTCATGGGACACTTTGTTAAAAGCTTTTCTGAAGTCAAGACACACTATATCTACAGCATTCCCTGTATCTGTCAGGGAGGTTACCCGATCAAAAGTGAGATCTGATTAGTCTGGTAGGATTTGTTCTTCAGGAGTCCATGTTGGTTCCTTGTTATTACTGCTTTGTTTTCTAAGTGCTTATATAGTGACTCCATAATAATCTGTTCCAGAATTTTCCCTGGGATTAATGTCAGTCTGATTGGTTTGTAGTTAACTGGTTCCTCCTTTTTGCTCTTTTTGAAGATAGGGACAAAATTAGCTCTCCTCCAATCATCTAGTACAGGCATGTCCAAACATCGGCTCTCCAGATGTTTTGGAACACAACTCCCACAGTCCTTTGCCATTGGAAATACAGGCTTGGAATTCTGGGAGTTGTGGTCCAAAACATCAGGAGGGCTGAAGTTTGGACGTGCCTGATCTAGTACCTCACCCATTTCCCATGACTTTAAGAAAATAATAGACAGTGGTTCTGAGAGTTCATAACCATGAGCAATGTCTTACAATACGAGCACTGGAGCAGGTCACATGATTACAAGTGAGTCAATAGTGCCCCCTCTCTCCTTGCTGGGTTGTGGGGGATTGTCTGGAACCTTCCCTCTCAGGCAGACTCCAAAGCAGAGGGAGGAGAGAGGAGGGAAAGGCAACGAGACCATCTGCGAGCTGGCTCCCTCCAGGAAGGAAGGAAGGAAGGGCAGGTTGGTGGGGGCTGGCAAGCAGCGCATCCTCCTCTTGTCTTCCTCACACTAGCCACAAAGGTATTCAAATGTGAGCACAGGTTAGGGTTTTGTTTTATTTTTCCTTTATATTTATATATTTTTAATTTGTTTTATTTTTCTTTATATTTTGTACTTTGTTATTTTATATTATATTACAGTTTAGTAATCATTTTTATATGACAATTTTGGACTGTAGAACCAATCATTTGAGTTTCCATTATTTCCTATGGGGAAATTGCTTTGATAGACAAGTGCTTTGGATTACAAGCATGTTTCTGGAACATATTATGCTCGTAAACCTAAGTTTTACTGTACTTGTCACTCCCTTCCCCCCCACCTCACCTTCTGGGGTCCCCCTTACTGCTGCTACCACCATCAAATCATCTCTTTTGGTTAAAATCAAGTCAAGGATAGCTAATTCTCTAGTTTCTCTACTTTTATGCAGGAGAAATTTATCAGCAAGCCACGGATATATTCGAAGGGCCATTTCTCACAAATCTTGACTCTCCACAGATATCAGGATAATTGAAATCTTCCATTGCTACTACATTGTGTCTTTAAAATTCTTGCATTTTTCCAAAGGTTTCATTGCACCTTTTTCTTCACTTGGGTGGTGAGTTATAGATGCCAACTACCATACAGTGGATCCTTGTATAACAAACAGTTTGTATAACATAAAATCTGTACAACATAAAAATTCCGGAGATAGGGGAAATTTGCTTAACATAATTGCCTATGGGGTCACATCCGTACAACATAAAAATGGGATTACTCTGTTTTCAATGCATTCCTATGGGAAATTTGATTTGTATTCACTTTGCTTTTTGTTTATTCTGTTGGGGATTGTTATGTCTTGGCATTGTATTTGGGCAGTCATTGTGGGGTGATATGTATGTACACCGTCCAGAGTTCCCTTTGGGAAAATCGGGCAGTTTATAAGTAAAATAAATAAATAAATAAATAAATAAATAAATAAATAAATAAATAAATAAATAAATAAAGGACAATTTGCTTAACATAATTTCATTTGGAACAAATTAATTCCTTTATACAAGGTACCAATTTTTTCACCCAAATTTTATTAATCCTGATGCTCTCAATGGGATAACCAAGTTCATCCATTATTTCTGTGAAGTAATGTGCATTTTTCCCACATACTATGACTGCACCTCTCTTTTATACTTCCTGTTCTTTTTCAACAATTTATATTCTTTAGTTGCTGTTTTTCAGTCTTGGAAGTCATCCCCCAAGTTTTCGGTTATCCCTATCAAGTCATAGTTATACTCGTGAGCTAAGATTTCTAGTTCTTTTTTGTTTCTCATATTCCTTTATGGGTCTACTTGAGGCTATTTAATTTCTTTCACAGGAAAAAGTACTGCATTTTTTCAGTTCAGTATTCAACACTTGAGTAACTTTGGAGCCATGGGGCTACAGGCGCATTAGGATCCCATTTACAATGTTGGTGGGAAAAGAGTAATGTGAGAGATTAAGAGTCTTTAGTGTTGAATGAAATCAAACAGTGCCAAACAGTTCTTGAAACTGAAGGGATTTTAAGAAGCAGTCTGTGATAGGGCATAAGGGTCTGGTGTTTAAAGAGGGTGTGGAGAGAAAGTTAGAAATCCCTCTGGGCATGCCCAAGCCCTTGAAGTGTCTAAAGTGGCTCATTGAATTACAGGCAACAGAAATATAAAAATCTAGGAGAAAAAGCACAATTCAGGACATTTTAAATGGCCATCATCTTAAGCAAAATATTTGGAAGAAAGTGAAGTATTATCCTGAAAAAAAAAATCAAATATCCAAGCTTTTTTAAAAAAAAACCTTTATTAATGTAGATTTCACTTATGTTGCTGTAAACATATTAAGTTCCTTTTCTATGGCATGATTATATGGGTTTTTGTGTAGATTTTCTTATGGAATTAGCTTCTCATATAACATGTTCTGTGTTGTCCTCAGTGAAAGTTCCATGTGATGTTTTTAAAATTCCTGCTCTTTGTTGCAAATTACTAATCTGGGATGTTAATTCTATCAGTTCCTGTCTGAGATGCTTATGAAGGGCATCAGTGCAACCTAGTGGAGAAACGAGACATTGACATTTGCATGTATAGAATGTTTGTATTGACAAATGGGTAGTCTGCTATTGACATCTGTGTCCCTTGGCAATACTTCTATCCCAGCGTACCCTTGCTGGTCAAGTGCCTTAATTGTTCTGGCCTTTAATTCAGTCAAAGTTGGAGCACAATTGGAAGAGAGAAGAGAAGGAGCAAGTCTAACAGAGCGTCAAGCTTGAGCTATGAAACTTCTGGCAACGATCAACCTGTCATAATGTTATGATTTGTTCATTTTTATACCATTTATTAGCATTTACTTGTTGTGCCATTTGGCCTCCAGGGCAGATAAAATGCTGTCTAATTTGGGAGGTTTGCTTCTGTCAGAGTGGCCTCCACAGAGAAGGTGTTAGCTGCAGTGACAAATAATCAATAGCTGTCGCTGTCATGAGGAACGTGAATAGTTGGGCCTTTCATCTGGAGGATTAGAGGTCTAATTGGATTGAGAATAGGGAGGGTGGGCTGTTGTATAACCCTGTCAGCTATGTGAAGTTGTCAAATGTCAGTGTTATTCATACTGAAAAGGAGGAGGATGGTTGGCTTTCACAGTTGAGGAGAGAAAGTCACACAGGAGCTTTTCAAAAGATAATAGTTGGAAATATAAAATCAGATAATGACCCCTCTTTTGTTTTGAAGTTCCATGCAGTTAATGAACCTGTGTAGCTTTAAATTATATTTTCTCTCTCTTTTTCTTTTTTTTAGAAAACTCTGATGATAGCATATGAACAGTTTTGGCTGGTTGTTTTTGTCTTAAGTAAAAGCAATTTAACTATACAGGTTGGAGTTATACATGCAAAAGGTTCCAGCTTAGAAAATAATAAATAGATGTAGAGAAGAAAAATGCCCTAAAACATCATATAACAGAGAAATTTCATAAAGTAATGTTTGCTTGCCGATGGTTGGAAGTGGTACTGCTGAGCCTTCACAGCAGAGAAGGCGCCCTCCACGCCAGCCTCTCCCTAACTGTCCTCCCTTTCCTAAGTGGAAACCAAGCCTGGAGGAGCAAAGCCATTTCCCTCCAGCAGAATGCAGCTGGCTTCTGATGAGAGTGCTTCAGCAATCCCTCAATGGAGAGGTATTGGGGCAGTGGTGCTCCCACATCCAGATGAGAGGTGAACAAAGCCAAGCTTGGAGCAGTGGGAAATGCAGTGAGCCTTCTTTGACCAGTTGAATTCTTGATCAGTAGAATAAGTTTCAGTCAGCGCTTTAATCGGAAACCCAGTCTTCCACCCCACTCTCTTAATTAACATAAATTTACTATGGTGAATTAATGTGAAGCACATATAGAATTCACAAATGCATCATTTTCATAGTCAGTTTATTTTTACTCATTTGGTACTCCTTGATTTCTTTTTGGTTTTCATAGAGTCCAATTAGTGGAATTTTAATAAAGAAATAATCTGCTGAGAAAATGTCTAAATAGGTTTATGGCTAGAATATTTACCTTACTAGCTCACAGAATTAGATTTTTAATGAGTTTTAACTTCTTCAATTTAAAAGGTATTAAGGTGCTCCTCTACCTCCATATATCCCCATTATTTAATTTAAATCTACCAAGTCCATTCTAGCTGTAAATGATTAGGTGACAGGGAAGTGGTGACTTACTGTGACAGCTTTCCCGGGTGTTATTATCATTAACATCAGATGAAATGCTTGTGGTACAGTCCTCGAGGAAAGTCAGACAGTGCAGTTAAGAAATTCTCTCTTTGATTGTTCCCTGGTCTTCTGATTTCCCATAGGTTGCAGTGTTAAACTGGTACAGGCAGTTTTTCATTGCAGGGCAAGCATTTCATAACTATGCAGCCATTTTCAAATGAACTAATTTTTCAGTAGTTTTTCAGAACTCAAACATAATGTTCCCTAACAAAATCTATACAGATAATGAAGGAATTATCTGTAGGTCAGTCCAGTAATTAAGAAGCGACATTCGAGTGATCCAATGACGTTGCTGCCCTGTGCAAGTTAACAGTTCTCCATCCTGGCCTTCATGAAGCCACAAAGATGGGTTTCCTAGGTGCCCCTGCGCCAGAGGTCGGAACTTCCCTAGCAATAGGAAAGTTCGTTAGTCTCCACCCCCGCACCCTGCGCATGTGCGAGGGTGTTCCCGCCTAAACGCCTCAGTTCCTCTTAACCACCACGGCTAGAGGTTCTTCTCCGTTGGTCTCCATGCGTTTTTGTCTCAGAAATTTTTCCTTCTCATGGTTTTGACTCCGGACTGTTTTTTGGCTCATGTCTTTCACGCCTCCCTTCAAACATTGTTCTATTTGTCAGGCAAAGGTCCCTCATACAGACAGGCACGATCGTTGTCTTTTTTGTCTCGGTGAAAACCATCGCCCGATCTGTAGAGGGTTCAGCTCTCAAGCCCTTAAAAACTGCCGCAATCTGCTGACGAACTATCTTCTCGAACGCTCCCTTCGTCCACAATCCATGGAGCAGAAAACTATCGATGTATCCCGTAGGTCGGAGGCGTCGGGACGGGTGGAGAAGCCGAAAAAGATTCCGGTTCTTCAAGGTGTGGTGGCTTCGAAATCTAAATCATCCGCCAGCCCGTCCTGTGTGCCAGGACCCTGCCTGTCACAGAACCTGACTCTGAGGGGTTAAATGGTGAAGAGCTGCTGGAGGAGCCTTGCAGCTCAAATCAGCAGGCAGCTGGGTCTGATGACTCAGCTGAAAACATATCTTCTCCTCCTAGAAGGGCCATGAGCAGGATTCTGCAAAGACGTGCTTCCAGAAGAGCTAGGGAAAGGGTCTTTGATGCTAGACGGAGAATCAGGTCGGGAAGCCCTGAGTACTAGCAGGAGCCTTTCCAGAAGTAAGGGTGTGTTCCCTGTTTTGGGATAAAGCTGGTAAGCTCACCTTGAGCTCTCTGGGAGCAACACTTCATTTGAACTTGCAACCACGTTCCTGTCTGTATTTCCTGACTTCGGACTGGCTTCCTGGACAACAGCTTGATCTGTTCCCTTGGGTTTGGCATCTGGTTTCCGTGAGATAGTCTGGTTTTGACTTGGACTGTTAATTGCTGGGAGTTGGATTCTGTTATTTATCTGGCACTTGATTGTTAGCAAAGGACTTGAACTTGCCTGGCTTCCCACTAAAGATCTTGGCAAAGAACTGAACCCTGTTTGTGTGTGTGCGCTCTGTGTGCGGGGCTTGACACCGTGCTGCGCTCTCAAAGTCTTCTTCGAAACCATCGAAGTCTTCGAAACCGGTCTTAGCGCCTCCAAAGCTTTCCATTACCTCGACTTTGACTTCGGCAACGGCTCTCACTCCGTCTTTGGCCTCGCCCTCATTGGTGGTCGAAACCGAGTACTCCGGTTCAGCTGCTCCTGCTGTTCCTCAGACTCCTCGATCGAAGTACCAGCAGTTACTTCCATCCGATCCATCGGAGTCGTCATCCAACAATGACAGAGCCCTACCTCCTAATATTACCTTGATGGGCTCGACTCCCGACATGGACCCCGGGACCTGTCGGTCCGCGGTGGACGGGACCCGTCGGTCCAGAGAGCTTCCTTTACGCTCTCCGTCCCTGGCTTCCAAGGCTGCCTTCTCTCCAGTTCCACTCAGAGACACTGAGTTTGAAGAGCGAGCCTCTTCTTTGCCTCCGTCGTTCCCTTTGGGTTCGTATTTGAAGCCAGAGAAACACTGAAGACGCAAACATGTCCAGCTCCCGTCGACGATTCCATCTACAACGGCCGGTTTTGACCCTTCGGCCACCGCCTCTCAGACCAAATCCATAGCTGCTGCTGTGGTCCAGGCTTTGACACCGCCTAAGCCGACCAAAGAAACATCGGATTCGACGGCTCCTCCTAAGAAGAAGAGGCGAAAGGAGCACCATTCACAAGCTCCTTCCTTGGCCGTTCCTCCGATCCCTGCCTTTTCCCTCTGATTCGACGGAAAGCAGTGGTCCATCCACACTGCGGACCACGTTGAATCTGACAAGTTTGCTGTAGTCCCTTCTTCTTCGGGTTTGAATCGGGAGGATGAAGACGTTTCGGAGGTCGACTCCGTTCCATCTGAAACTTCGGATTCAACATCTTTGCAGCTGGTGACTTCCTCAAACTCTGAAGTCAATGAGAAGTCCCCACCTTCCACCTCGAATTCGATGAGAAATTATGCTAACTTTCTCGTTCGAATGTCTAAGACTTGATTTACCAGTTCATCAACCTCAACCCAAAAGAGTCTGCCACATCTTTGACAGAATAGCTAATGATGAAACGGCCCCCGTGCATCTTACATTGATACCGTCTTTTCTCACCATGGTGGAAGATTCATTCCAAGCTATGTCTTCCACTACAGTCCCACGCAAGCTTGAAGCACTCTATAGGGTGCATGACAATAAGGCGCCCTACTTAAATAAGCATCCAATGCCTAATTCTGTAGTCGTGCCATCCTCTCAGGTGCAATCATGTACTAAACAGACCCCAATCCCTCCTTCAAAGGAAGGAAGGAAGTTGGACACAGTTGGCCGGCACCTTTATTCTTTGCTATTCTCCAGCACAAGATTGCCAACTATCAAGGCGTCATGGGGGCCTACCAAAGGGATCTCTTAACCCACCTTCATCCCTTTCTGGAGCTTATTCCAGAAGACAAGCGCGCAGAAGCGTTGGCCTTGTATGAGGAGTCCATGGCCCTGGCAGCCCAGCAGATGCAGGCCTCCAAACACTCCTTTGATGCTGCCTCCAGGGTGCTGAATTCCTCTATCACCCTTCGTAGACACGCCTGGCTTCGTACTACTGGACTTCCTGATTACCATAAAGCCCAGATCGAATTCTTGCCTTTTGATTCATCAGGCTTGTGCAACACTGCAACAGATGACAGGCATAAGAAGGAGGACACTGAAGACAGGCATAAGAAGCAGGACACTGCCAAGAAGTTAAATGTTATTCCTTCTCAACCAAAGCCTTCCTTTCGCTTTCAACCGAGAAGACGCTTCTGGCCTCCTTCTTCCCAGTCGTCTTCCAAGCACCAGCAATGTGACCGCCCTGCAAGATCTTCTGCCTTGTCCAGCTTTGCCTCTAAGTTCAAGAAGTCCAAATCTGCTAGCATCTCCTCCAAGCGACCTAGAGACAATTATTGACTATCACACTGTTCGTCTCAATCCCTTTCTTTCGGCCTAGCAAAGCATCACATCAGACCAGTGGGTCCTTTCTGTTATTCAAAAAGGTTACCTGTTAGAATTAAGTTGTCTTCCCCGTTGGAAAATTTAGTTTGCACTTCTCCGTCACCATGCCTTCTACAAGAAGTTACTTCTCTGCTTAAGAAACGGGCCATCCAAATAGTCCCAAGGCACCTGGCTCACCACGAGTTCTTCTCCTGTTATTTCACAGTCCCGAAGAAGGACGGAGGACTCTGGCCCATTTTGGAGCTGCGCTTCCTGAACAAATTCCTCGTATACAAAAAATTTCGAATGGTTACCTTGGAAAAAGTCATACCTCTTCTTCGCAGAGGGGACTGGTTTGGAGTTGTAGATCTCAAAGATGCATACTTCCACATTTCAATCCTCCCAGCTCATCGTCACCTGCTTCGATTCGCCATAGGGGAAGACATCTTTCAATATTCCGCCCTGCCATTCGGTTTGGCGACAGCACCAAGAGTCTTCACCAAGTGCATGGCACCAGTGGCAGCCTACCTCCGCATGCTAGGAATAGTTGTCTTCCCCTATCTCAACGACTGGTTGATCGTCGCCGGCTCTCAGGACAAGACGCGTCAGGATATCGCCACTGTCCTCGACACCCTAGAGTCTTTGGGTCTGCAGGTCAGTTACAAGAAGTCGCATCTCGAACCCTCTCCAGTCATAAGCTTCATCGGTGCCATTCTGGATTCCACCAGAGCCATGGTGTCTCCACCAAGAACCAGAATTACAGAAATTCTTCATCTGCTTCAACAGTTCCAAATGCATCAGGTAATTCCAGCATTAGAGGTCCAAAGACTGTTAGGTTTCATGGCCTCCATGACCTCTGTCTTGGTGCACGTGAGGCTTCGACTCAGACCTCTCCAGGATTGGTTCCTCCACCAATTCGACCCTCTTCGGGACCCTCCCAGCAAACTCCTCACGATCCCCCCAGAGTTACCTCATCATCTTCGCTGGTGGTCTTGCCGGTCCAACATCCTCTCTGGACGTCCCTTCAGGAATCCATTTCCTACCATACAAGTAACTACAGATGCCAGCAACACGGGTTGGGGTGCTGTTTGCCTCTCACACTCCATCCACGATATCTGGACACCGCAGGAGCAACAACTCCACATCAACGAGTTGGAGCTGCTGGCGATCTTCAAAGTGTTCCAGGCGTTCATCCGATACCTCTCTGGCAATGTAGTACTGGCGGTGACTGACAACACAACTGCCATGTACTACATCAACAAACAAGGCGGAACCCACTCACAGCATCTTCTGCAGCTCACGATCCACTTTTGGGACTGGTGCATCTCCAACAACATTCACCCGATCGCGATGCACTTACCTGGAGAGGAGAACTCCGATGGCAACGACCTCAGCAGACGACGTCAGGCAACTCATGAGTGGGAACTGCATCCCAGGACTTTCAGCCTCCTTTGCAGCAAGTGGGGCACTCCTCGTGTGGACCTGTTCGCTTCCCAATTCAACAGCAAGTGTCAAGCATACTGCTCCAGGGCAGGGAAGGGACTTCACTCTTTAGGGATGCTCTTCTCCTCCCATGGTCGGGGGATCTCCTTTATGCCTTCCCTCCTGTGCCTCTGATACACAGAGTAGTCATACAGACTCTTCAGGAGGAAGCCAACCTAATTCTGATAACACCCTGGTTTGCGTCCCTTCTACAGATATTCTCAGATTATCTCCGCCTTCCCCAGTTTCCGGACCTGCTCTCACTGGACAAGGGCCAAGTCCTGCACCCGGATCTGACTCACCTTCAGCTCACAGCCTGGAGAATTCTACCTTGATCGAGTCTATCATCGATTCCTGCTGCAAGCCTTCCACTAATAAACAGTACTCTTATAAGTGGAAGAGGTTCTCTCTATTTGCGGCAGATAAGGAATTTGACCCAGTCAATCCCTCCCTTACATGGGTCTTACAATATCTTCTTTACTTGAAGCGTTCAGGACTTACGTCAGCTTCTCTTCGAGTCCACCTCTCAGCTATCGTGGCTCACCAGCCACAGTTTTCTGACGCCGCTGCATTCTTCAGGCATCCTAGAATGAAGCGGTTTCTCAAGGGCCTCAAACACACTTTCCCTGACAAGAAACCGATTCCTCTTCAGTGGTCCCTGTCCTTGGTCCTTCGGGCCTTGCAACGGCCGCCGTTTGAACCTATGGCTTCTACGGACATCAAGCTATTCACCCTAAAAACTGCATTTTTGGTGGCCATCACTTCGGCCAGGAGGTCAAGCGAGTTCTGCACGCTCTGGTGTGACCCTCCGTATCTACGTTTACACCACGATAGGGTGGTGGCTTACCCAGATGTAACTTTCCTTCCGAAAGTTGTTTCCTCTTTTCATGTATCTCAACCACTTGTTTGCCTGCCTTCTTCCCCAATCCTACCACCAGGATTGAACGTGACATGCATACACTTGATGTTAAATGAGCCCTAGCTTTTTATGTCTCTAGGACCAAACCTATTAGAAAATCAAATAAACTGTTTGTGTGCCATGATCCTGCCGTACAGGGTACTCCCGTCTCTTCTCAACGGTTTGCCCGCTGGATAGTGCAGACTATCAAACTCTCCTACGAGCTCGCCAAGGCACCCTTACCTTTGGGTATTCGAGCTCACTCCACTAGAGCTATGGCCTCCTCCGCGGCTTTCCTAAAGGGCGTCCCCCTGGACAGTATCTGCCAGGCGGCCACCTGGTCTACGCCTGATACCTTCGTGACTCACTACAGAGTAGACGCCCGCATGAGGTCGGCCACTTCCTTCGGGAGGGCAGTGCTTTCCTTTGTGTCGGCGTGACTTCCCTCCTGCCAGTGAGTACTGCTTGCAATCACCCATCTGTGTGGCTTCACGAAGGCCACGATGGAGAAGAACCAGTTACTTACCTGTAAAGGTGGTTCTTCGAGTGGACCTTCGTGAAGCCACACAGATGGGTTTCCCAGGTGCCCCTGCGCCAGAGGTCGGAACTTCCCTAGCAACAGGAAAGTTCGTTAGTCTCCGCCCCTGCACCCTGCGCATGTGCGAGGGTGTTCCCGCCTAAACACCTCAGTTCCTCTTGACCGCCAGGATGACAGGTAATGGTAGTACCAGTCAGGGCGTGACGGTCTGAGGTGAGGCGGGCGGGTGCTGTGTGGCTTCACGAAGGTCCACTCGAAGAACCACCTTTACAGGTAAGTAACTGGTTCTTTTCTATGTGAATGAACTGTGCCCAAAACTTAGGCAGTCACAGTGCTGAACTGGGGGTTGTTTTTCTTGCCCTCTCTAATCTTTGCAATTGGTGAGCTGAATTCTACTTGGTGACCGCATGTTTTCCTGTGTTCATGAATGAGTTTGTTGAACATGGTACCACCAATTTTGGTCCAGTCTCTCAGTAGCCAATTAACATTAGGGACCCACAGGCTGTCAAAGGGGGACAAATTGGATCATCTGTTCCCCCTTTTCACTGCTCATGTAAATTGGCACATAAAATAAATTAAAATCAAATGATAATTTTCTTATTTTGGTACTCCACATATTGAATACCACTTTGTTTCCCTTTCCTTTTAATCACAGAGGACCTTTTGCTCACATTTCATTCTGCTGTGGTTATTAAGGTGCAATGTGGGTTTCAGCTATAAAGCATCTACATAGACAGGGTACTGGGGAATTGTGAACCATGTGGGTTGCAGACAGGCACATAATTGGAGAGGTTCACCACAGGCATCAAGTCTACAAGGAAATGATATTCCATTGTTGGGCTTGACATTTAGAGGAATGATCAGTCTTCCTTTTTGATCCACTGTCTTCCATTTTGCCTGGTGAAATGAAGTTCTTTCAGTGTTCTTATGGCCTGAAGATGAATCAAAGGATGGTCAAGCTGTCCTAATGAGGTTTTGACAAAGATAGCAAGGAACAACATACTGTATATGTATGAAATGCTGATAACACTCTCGTTTGTAATTTACTATAGTCATGCACACCCGAATTTATCATGCTGGGACACTGAAGTAGTTTACATGCCTGTATCATTCTTCAAAGCATAATGTAGTACTGATGTATTACCCAGATGCAACTTGTTGGTGTAAACAGAAAAAATGTATAAAGTCGTTTGCTCCACACAAGGGGGGATCCCATTTAGGAGCCATGTTGTCATCCATTCAAATGTATTGGGTATACTTCCTGTAAACCTGGGATCCTATGTAAAGCTTGTGATCCTCTGCAATCCTGCTTTCCAGAGGTTACATCCATAACCAGAGGCTACATTGATAACTAGTCTCTGTGACCTCCCCCACCCCCATGTGCATGCCCAGACAAGCAGCAAACTCGTGTTAGCTGTCTTCTATTCCTTGGAGAAGGCACTTGAATTCAGATCACATGTTGTGAATGTCATTGTTGAGTGGTAGTGGCATGATGCTAATGTTGCTTCTTGTTTTAATTTGACTACCAGTCTAGAAGTGAGAATATGAATTCATGAGAAGAATAGAAATAAATTAATCATGTCTTTCAAAGCATGCTGGTTTCAGAAAGGAGAAAAGTAAAACTTACCCTTGTGTAACTCTCCAGTAACTTGACAAGCAATATATTAAGGGTGTTCATAGACATTTTTGCTGGTTTTTGTATATTTAGATGAAGTATTTGATTTGTATGATAAAGCTGCTTATGATGATAGTATTTTAGATAATACGGCGGTACCTCTACTTACGAGAGGCCCTGCTTACGAGCAATTCAACTTATGAGCAGAAAACCATTGGCAGTTTGAACGGCCGCCTTATGAATGTTAGTTGTGGTTTGCTCAACTTACAATCCCCCCCCCAAAAAAAAGGGTCCATCCCTCCTCCTCCTCTTCACTTGAGTTTGGGCATATGGGAGGGCCGGGTGGGTGCACAGCACCCATTGGCTGTGCAGCGACCTCGGGGGAAGTGGCACTCAGTGCCAACCAGCTGGGCAGCGTGGGGGGTGGGGGAGGCAGGGATCACCCTGCTGCCTCACTGGCTCACCTCCCCCAGCTCTTTCCCAGCCTTGCCCCCCCCCCCCGGCTTGCCCTGGCCTCAGCAAATTCAAAGGGATCAATCCTTCCTTCCTCCAAGACTTTAGATGATGAGGAGGAGGAGGAGGGCTGGATCCCTGGGACAGGTACATGTTTGTGCAGCTTGGCCAGGTTGGGAGGAAGGCATGATGGCCACCTCGTTCTCCTTCTTGGTTGCTTTAATCTATTTTGCAGAGATCGGAGCAATCAAGAAGGAGGATGAGGTTGCGATGGACAGTGAGCGCTGCTCTCCCCTCTGCATTGACAGCTGACTTTGACAGGTCTGACTTGTCAAAGTCAGCTGTAGTGCAGAGTGGAGACCAGCACTGGTAACCTCCACAAAAATAATAATAAAATAAAATAAATCCTTGATTGAGGGGGGTTGGGATAGCCATAGGAATGCATTAAAAACCTATTCCTATGGAACTCAATGTATTCCTAGGGGAAACCGCTGCTCTACTTACGATTTGTTCTACTTACGAGCATGCATCCAGAACGGATTAAACTCGTCAGTAGAGGTACCACTGTACAGGTAGATACAATAAAGGTCTTTTATATCTATTCCAGCAGCCCCAAATCATTACTGTTCTTTCAATTTAGAGAAGTTTAGGTCCTCCAGTGATGAAATCTTGATAAATAAAATGTTAAATAAAGGTGTATTTTGGCTTTTTCTTAATGACATTTTAAGACTGCCTCATGGAAAATTCCTGTCCCCTCCAATGATATTCTTGGCCATGCTGACTACAGAATGTGTATATTTCTTACACACATTGGCCAAGTAAGATTACATAATTTTTTATGATAAAGTAAGTTCTGTAAATAATTTGTTCAAAAATGATTTTGATGAGAGAGAAAAACTAAAGATGAGCTATTCAAAAATTCCTGAAATACAGAAAGTCTGATGGTCAAGAACTCAGTGAAAAATTCAGTGTCATATATTAAAGTCAATGCAAACACCTAATAACTTATTTTAAAATATTTTCTTGGAAGACTCAAATAGATACAACTTTTCTGGAAACATTCAGGGAAATATATTACTGTATTTTTTAAATGAAAGGTAGTTTTCCAATCAATCCCAAAAACAAAGTGGTGGCCCATGTTATGCCAATTTAGAGTCAAGGTATAAAATTGAAATGTCTGCAGAATAATTACAAAACAATTCAAGGAGCTGTTGTAGCCATCACAAAAGACAAATACAAAAGTGGAACAGGTGATACCTTTAGGTTACTATAAAAATAATAAAACCTTGCTAATATTTTGGGGGCAAAGCCCTCTTCCTCAGAGCAGTACCAATAGGTAATAACATGGCAAAAGATGGACTTGCCAGGAATTATTTCTTAGGTGTAGAGTCCATGGCAAGATAGAAGAAAGCCAGGCAGTTTGAGGCACAGAACTTGGATGTTCTTGGGCTGCCTCTGAAGTGAAGGGAGGGAGGTATTTTTATTGTCCCAGTCCTTCCAAAGACATGCCACGGCTCTCACATACACACCTTCACACCTCTCCTCAGTGTGACTTGCCGAGACCAAAAGTCCCTGATTTGTCAGTGATGGGGGTGGGGTGGGGTGTAGAAGGCCCATTTCATTTGAGGATTGGGATAACATTTGGAAAAGTCCACTGAGTATAGCTAATTGGATCAAATAAAAGGAAAGAGATTACCCAGTGTGGCAGTCCTGTTGAAGGCCCAGTTGCCTCTTTCCTGGTACAAAGTGTGGGCGGCTCATTCCTGGTATCTCAGTATTTCCAATTGAAGCAAAACAATTTGAGGAGCTGTTGTAGCCATCACAGTATTTGCAGAACAACTGAAATAAATACCCCACTATTTTAGGGTGAGTTTAACAGTGAAATTATCCCATTCTGGATTTGGCTAAACAGAGTCTATAGAAAGTACAGTCTGAGATTTAAAATGACTTGCATCTACATGCAAGGTGGCTACACTTCAGCCGAAAATGACTCGATTTAGCCTTTTCCTCTCAACCTTCATGGCTTTTCCTGTCAGCTCCTGTCTCTGCCTCCATGGGGAGAAGGGGAAACTGGGCTTTTCTTTTTCAGACCTCTTTAGGAAGTGCTCTTGAAAGGCAGGCAGAGCTGGACCCACCCACCCCAAACCTCCCCCTGCAGTGCAATGCAGACATGGACAAAAGTGGCAACAGGAATATTTTTAACCAACATAAACTATTAGGCCAACTGCAACACTGTCTAAAGAGCTTGCCTCACAATATCACTTTAATTATTCATTCTTAGTGCTGACTAAAATGCAGAGGAAAACAACAGGGAAAAGGAAAATAAGCAAAGGATAAATGTTGTGGCACCTTAAATAGCAATGGATTTGTTTCAGTGTGAATTTTTGTGGATTAACATCCACTTTTTCAGACACATTGAGTACTTTGAGGGAATGCTGTAATAGTCTCTTAATTGAGATTACTTTAATAGGTATATGCTTGCAGCCCCTGGGCTAGGAGCTCAGATGTGACTTCTCAGCACACACCCCAGACATACACCCATTTTTTTTTTTAATGATGGCAGATTAGAGGCATTTTACTGTGCTTTGAAGGGTTTCACCCCAAGTTCTTAAAGCACATACAGTACATTATACTAGAGGGCAGATTTGAAATTGGGTTTTTTTCCAGTTTAAAGTCATAGGTCTATGGTCACCAGATCTATGGGAATTCCCCCTCCTGGTTAAAAACAACTCAGAAACTTCAGCTGGTGTAAGATATGGCCATTTAAAAACTGGTAGTGGTGCCACTGCCACATATACTGTAGTTCCAATTATTAAGAGCAGGTTTTAATCTTTAAAGCTAAATAGCTTCCATTGAGAATTTATCAGATTTCTCTTTGTAAGTTTCATGAATGGCCTGGACACCCAGCTGTTTTTATTGTCCTTTCCCTACCTCTTAGTCTGTTGGTTTAAACAGTAATTCTTGTTTTTTTGGAAGTAGTTGATTTCCATTTTCAAATTATGTATGCCCGGCCAGGGTGTTCCCCCCCCCATGCCTTTAAAACTTGCCTAACAATAATTCTAATATAAATAAAGGGTTGTCCAAAATGGGAATTTCTGAGAGTCCTCTTGCCCACTACCATTATGAAGAAATACCCCTTTGAAGCACAGGATGTCATTACGAGTACATTCTCTTGTATGAATTTTGAGTGTCCATTGAATAATTTATTGTGCTATGTCTGGGAAGTAGATGATCTCATTGGACATAGTGTGTCTGCTTAAAGAGTGTCAGAGCCAGTAATGCCAGTGTCATTTCCATGATTTCTTTGATTCTATTGCATGCTGTCCTCCTACTCCAGCAAATACTTCCCAACATCCGTGGCTGCTAAATCTGAGTTATTCCGGTGTAGGCAGAAAATTTTTCTGATTGCATATGGACAGAGATTTTCATTGTCTTCAACAGTTTACTAACTGAAAATTTAATAGCAACCTTCCATCCTGCCTGTTTTGTTTGGTGAATTCAAATCCCAACAGGACATGAAACCAACTGAGTAACCTTGGGCCAGTTAAGACTCTTTCAGCCTGAACTACTTCATAGGATTTTTATGCAGAAACTTGATCAAGTCAAAAACATAGCTTCATGTTTATTTTATGATGTTCCAAATTCTTACAGAAACTGTTACTGTGTATGACGGGAATGATGCAAGTGAGGTGGAGAAACCACTTTTATCTAGGGAGCCAGGATATTCAAAGAGCAAGGGCAGACAGAGTGATTGTTTATAATTGACACATACCATTGTTGCAGTGCATATCAGTTATATGAACCACAGATCCAGGTTGGGAAGGGTCACTGGGGGGGTATGGAGCTCTATGTCTCCTTTCCATCTTCTACAGTGGATGCTGTTCCGTCCCTTGAGCGCTGCCTGGGAGCCATGCTGGACGGCTGGCAGAGGTCGGAGGGTGCGGGAGCTCGGAGAGTGGCGGGCGGTGGGGGGAGGTTGGGGGCAGCAGGCTTGCCAGCGCCCTCTCCATTTCGGTGCTCTAGGCAGCTGCCTAGTTCGCCTTAATGGTAGTGCCGGCCCTGTCTGCAGGTACCAACCCCAAGGGAGGCCCGAAAAATGGCAAGAAGAAACCAGGCCTTCTCAGTGATTGCAAGCCACTTTTGGAACCAGGTTCTGCAAAAGATTCACCTGGCACCTTCACTACAAGCCTTTAAGAAATTACTGAAAACCTGGCTTTATAGGTTGGCCTTCCCTGATTATTCCACTCCAACTTGTTAATATAAATTGGACACTACTTTTCTGCCTTACGATAATTCTTTATCAGCTCTTTTTCTTTTCATTTGTATTTTATTTTGAATTGCTGAATGTTTGTGATTTATTTTTGTTCTCTTGACCTCATTTGATTCATGTTATGTTGGTTTTGATTGATTAGTCTATTTACTATTTTAAGTTGTATAATGTATTTCATTGTATTTTGTTTATGTTTATAAACCGCCCAGAGTAGCTTTCTTCTAAATGGTCCTGGTATATAAATCAAATAAATATAAATTATCCCAGGATCCCGTACATAGAGGGTGCTTTTAGGAACATATGTCTTCTAGTCCTCCCTCACCATTACCGATCCTTCTCTTCTTTCCATATGACCACACCATTCTCTGCCCTTTACACTTCTTTTCCGACCTTCATGCCAACTCACTGCCTGCCTGCTGCATAAGTGAATATTAACTACAGTTTTGGGGGATCAGGATTTACCCAGGGAAAAATGCTGTACATGTGTTTCATTCTTCCATTGTAGATAGCTGCTGATCCAGCAGTCGTTTTAAAAGCTTAAATCAAAATGTAGCACTGAAATGGTTCAAAATGTATCAGTATGGTGCAAAGCAACCAACTGGGACACATGGGTTTACCATTTTTAAAAAATGCAATACATGTGTGTCATGCTTCTATTGCATGTAGCTGTCAATTGGAAGTCATTTTTCTTTTAAAAATCTAGCAATTAATATAGTGCTGTGATATCATTAGAGAGCAGACTGCATCCTGTATAAGCTGTATAGTCTTTGGCTATTGCCTTTCAAAAGTATTGTATCATAGTTGTCCAGCATTTGCTTAATTTAGATTAATCTCATTCTTCTCCTCTTAAATTACCTAGGGAAACTATCGCTTTATGAAACTTTTACTGGCTCGTAGAGCAAATTGGATGAAGAAGGATTTGGAAGGAATCACCCCTTTACATTTAACCACCCGACATAAAAGTCCAAAGTTCTTAGCTTTGTTACTAAAATACATGGCACCAGGAGAAGTAGATACACAAGATAAGAACAAGGTAAATAAAAATTTCTTTGTGCTTTTACTATCCAATATACTCTGTACAGTATTCTCCTTAGTGGTCTCCATGGAGTATTGTGTATTAGTACTACAAGCAGGTAGAATAGTGAACTTGTGCTATTCAAGTGGGTATTGCAATGTGTTTGGAGTTCTAGGCCTTCCCATTCAGGTACCCTCAGACTTTAAGTTTTCCTATTTTTGTCTAAACTCTAAATAACTTTAAACTGTAGTCGAGGGGGAGAAAACAAGCAGCTCTCTCTGTGGAATTAGAGATACTTTTGGTCCATGTCCTTCACCTATGAAACACAGATAAGTATTTGTGCAGCTCCGTACCTGTACAGGTAAATACTATTGTCTGTTGTTCATGACTGTCTATTTTTTCACAATACAGACATTATTAAGGAGCCCTGTAGCACAGTGGTTAAATGCCTGTACTGCAGATAAAACTGTGCTCATGGTTCACTCAGCCTTCCATCCTTCCGAGGTCTGTAAAATGAGTATCCAGCTTGCTGGGGGGGGGGATGTGTAGCCTGCATACTGTAATTAAACTGTAAACCGCCCAGAGACAACTTGAAGTGGTATGGGGCAGTATATAAGCAGAACACTTTTGCTTTTTATTTCTATAATTTAAAACACTTCACATTTTCATAGCCTGTGTAATTGAATAACTGCTTGTTTCCTATGCTCATTTGCAGTCATTGTACTATGGTCTAAATTACATGAAGAGCTAAGCATGCTACCAGATGAGATTCTTAACTGTTCAGTATTCTATGAGTAGTCTGGACAACAGGATTTCTGTTTGCAGGCCCTTTACCTTCCCCAACATTTGCCTTTCTTCCTTTTTTTCTTCCTGTTAAAAAAGAAAGACAGTATGTTTACACAATGCTTTTTGATTGATATTGTTAGTTGTTCATTTAGAAGCATCTAAATGAAGTTTTCTCATTGGCTACTTCCATGCCACACAATTATCTTTCTGGAGGAGGTTTTCCATATCTCAAACTAGTTTAGAGTACATGAAAGCATATATTTTATAAAATCAGTGAAATATATTTATGTGTACAAGATTTTTCAAATAAGAAGTCAACCTGAAGTCAACCTAGAGACTGTTAATGTAGCAGCCACTGATTAACCAATATTTTTTTCATTTTCAACTGTCTTCAGCCTTTATAATTTGGAAACTTTTCATGTCCTGGGTTAATAGTTTAAATTTCTTTAATAATGCTGCTCTGTTTAAAAGTCCTGAAGAAATCTGTCATAATAAGCATGGCTTCTTCAATTCACAATCATAACCTAAAGCAAATTTTTAATGTATTATTTAGTAAAACCGCTTTCTTTTCTTTCTCCTAGCAAACTGCTCTTCATTGGAGTGCCTATTACAATAACCCAGAGCATGTGAAACTTCTGATCAAACATGATTCTAATATTGGAATCCCTGATATTGAAGGCAAAATTCCTCTTCACTGGGCAGCTAATCACAAGGATCCCAGCGCAGTTCATACTGTCAAGTGCATTTTGGTAAGAATTTTTGTCCAAATAAATGCTGATTGATTTATACTTTTTTGGGGGGGGGTTAGAAACCAGATGCTAAGCTCTGCATATCATACTAGTAATAATAATTCAAATTAATACTTCACTAGTCTGACCCCCTCCCCCCAGGCTATTGTGTTCTACTCTGAGCCCCTCATTTTTGAAGGTTGTAGAGAAATTGGAATATGTTCTAAGGCAGGTAATGAAATTGGTCAGTGGTGTCCAAATCCTATTAGGAAGTTTGAAGGGAGAAAGAGTATGTTTAGTTGGGGGGGGGGGAGGAGATTTTTTAATAGTAAAACTATAAACCACCCAGAGACTACTTGAAGTGGTATGGGGTGATATATAAGCAGAACACTTTTGCTTTTTATTTCTGTAATTTAAACCACTTCACATTTTAATAGCCTTGGTAATTGAATAACTGCTTGTTGTTCAATACAGTAACCTCCCGCCGATCGCAGGGGTTAGGGACCCACCCCACCCGCGATCCATGAAAATCCACGATATGCAGAAGCGGGGGGGGGGGCGATTGTGCACCTGTCCGAGAAGTCTTGGTGCGGCGCGCGGCGACGGCTACGACGGCAGGGGTATCTGACCTCCCGCCGCCGCCCGCCTGCGCCGCCTGAGACTTCTTGTTCAGGGCCGTCTCCTTTGAAATGCATTGGCAATGCATTTCAATGGAGAAAATTTTCCCCATTGGAAAACATGGGGAAAATTTGTCCATTGAAATCCATTGACTCAATGCATTTCAATGGAGATTGCGGGGGCCCCGCCGCCCCCCGCACAGTCCCGAGACTTCTCAGAGGGGTCCGGGGGTGGCGCGGAGCGACCCGATCGCCCCCCGCCGCCTCCCTGCACAGCTCCGAGGCTTGTCTGAGGGGCCGGGGGCGGCGCAGAGTGATCCAATCGCCCTCCGCCGCCCCCCATGTGCCCCTGAGGCTTTTTCGAGGTGTGAAGGGGGCAGCGCAGAGCGACCCGATTGCCCCCGCTGCCCCCCTGTGCGGCTCCGAGGCTTCTCGGAGGGGGTGGGGGGTGGCGGGGAGCGATGTGATTGCTCCCCGCCCCCCTGCGCGGCTCCGAGGCTTCTCGGAGGTGCGGGGGGCATGGAGCAACCCGATCGCCCCCCCCGCCGCCCCCCTGCACGGCTCCGAGGCTTCTCAGAGGGGGTGGGGGTGGCGGGGAGCGATGCAGTTCCCCACCCTGTGCGGCTCCGAGGCTTCTTGGAGGTGTGGTTGTCAAGTAAGATTTGAGTGTGGACTTTTGTGTGGCTGTATGTGATCTGGGATGAAACCTGAACTACCTTGAACAAAAACCTGTAAGGAATTCTTTTAATTAGATGAGTAATCAAATGTGGCATCCTCTTAGGTCAAAGGTGGGTTTTTTTTCTCCATCGTGGCCTTCGTGAAGCCACAAAGATGGGTTTCCCAGGCGCCCCTGCGCCAGAGGTCAGACTTCCCTAGCAATAGGAAAGTTCGTTAGTCTGCACCCCCTCACCCTGCGCATGAGCGTGGGTGTTCCTGCCTAAACGCCTCAGTTCCTCTTAACTGCCATGGCTAGAGGTTCACTTTTGTTAGTCTCCGTGTTTTTCTGAGATTAGCAAGCTTATTTCACCATCTATGTCCTTCTTACCCCCGCATACAAAATCCCGCATACTGACGGGGATGTGCCTGTACTGCCTCAGGGAAAACCATCAACCTGAGGCTTGTTCCATCTGCAAGGGCTTTAGTGCTCAGGCCTTGAAAAACCGTCGCAATCGACTAAACTCCTACCTGCTGGAAAAGGCCCTCCGTCCGCAAACCATGGAATCCAAGAAAGCCTCTTCCGAGACTCCCCATAAGTCCTCCACTTCGGGACAATCGGATAAGCCAAAGAAGATTCCGGTTCTCGAAGGGGTTTCGAAATCCAAACCATTGATAAAGCCTTCAAAACCATCGAAACCGGAGGCCGCCAGACCGTCTAAGTCCCCGGACGTCTTGGTGGTCGAAACTGAGTTCTTGGGTTCGGCAGTTCCAATGTCAGACCGTCCCGAATTTCATCAACTTTGTCCATCTGACTCTTTGGATTCATCTTCAGACGATGACGCCCTACCGCCGAACATTAGTCTTATTAAATCGGTTTGTACATCGGCTTTGGATCCCAGGACCCGTCGGTCCCCAGCGGCCTCCTTGCCCACGAAGACCCCTACCAGATCAGTTCCGTCTCAGGCGGCATCCTCCCCACTTCCAACGGTCCAGTTCGATGACCGTTTTATGGAGCTTCCATCGAACCCAGAGGCCTTACCTGGGAGACCAATACGCTCCAGGGGAAGAAGAAAGAGAAACATAAGAAACACCGCAAACGGGTTCAACTGCCATCTTCCGTTCAGGTGGTACCGACCTCAGATCTGTTGATCCCTGCAATATTGGACTCCACCCTTTCCTCCAAGAGACAGAATTGCGGAAATTCTCAAACTCCTACATCTCTTCCGCTCAGGAGCTCAACTACCTGCTCTTCAAGTCCAAAGACTCTTGGGCTACATGGCCTCGACAACTTCTGTCCTCGTACACATGAGGCTCAAACTAAGACAACTTCAGACTTGGTTCCTATGACACTTCGATCCACTGAGAGACCCTCCCTCCAAGATACTCACCATTCCCCTCGACCTTCCTCATCATCTCTCCTGGTGGTCCAGCAGACCCAACCTCTTTGCTGGTCGCCCATTCAGGGCGCCATTTCCAGCCATCCAGGTCACCACAGATGCCAGCAACACCGGATGGGAAGCGGTGTGCCATACTTACCATATTCACGACATCTCCACATCAACAAGCTGGAACTCTTGGCCATTTTCAAGGCGTTCCGGGCGTTTATCCGACACTTCTCTGGCAATGTAGTACTGGCAGTGACCGACAACACAACTGCCATGTACTACATCAACAAACAGGGCAGAACTCGTTCAACACGCCTTCTCGAGTTATCCCTAGCCTTCTGGGAATGGTGCCTGGCTAACAACATTCATCCGATCGCCATGCACCTTCCAGGAGAGGAGAACGTCAACGCCGACGACTTGAGCCGGAGACAGAATACATTGCACGAGTGGGAGCTGCATCCACTACAGGATGGATGCCCGCATGAGGTCGTCCACTTCCTTCGGGAGGGCAGTGCTTTCCTTTGTGACGGCGTGACTACCCTCCGGCCAGTGAGTACTGCTTGCAATCACCCATCTGTGTGGCTTCACGAAGGCCAAGATGGAGAAGAACCAGTTACTTACCTGTAAAGGTGGTTCTTCGAGTGGACCTTTGTGAAGCCACACAGCACCCGCCTGCCTACCCCTTGACGGGTACTTACCTGTCATCCTGGCGGTCAAAAGGAACTGAGGCGTTTAGGCGGGAACACCCACGCTCATGCGCAGGGTAAGGGGGTGGAGACTAATGAACTTTCCTATTGCTAGGAAGTCCGACCTCTGGCGCTGGGGCGCCTGGGAAACCCATCTGTGTGGCTTCATGAAGGTCCACTCGAAGAACCACCTTTACAGGTAAGTAACTGGTCCTTTTATAGCCCAAATCCAGTTTGTTAAGATATACCCATATACCAGCTCTGAGTGAGGCTAATGACAGTTATTACTAAGTGGAAGATAGCACATATGAAGCACTGGATTGTAGTTCCTGGTTGCCTTTTTTTCTTTTAAAAGCATGCATCCTTATGAAGCTATTGTATTTACAACATTTGTAAGCATTTATGAGAATATAGAGCTACTATTTATGAAGACCAATAAGTAAAATTATGCTTTTAAAGGCTTGTGTGATTTTTTTCCCCTAAGGAAATCTAAGGTTTACATTTCACAAGAGGATAGCTGTATAATTTTTCATTGTAAAAGCATCTTGCTTTTGTTTTCTGATTACATTACCAAATTTGATTGTTACCAATGGTCTGTAGGTAGATGCAACTATTTTTTTTTATCTCAGTGTACCTTACAGGTCATTTTTACATGCTAGGATGCTGCTCCAACGGAATCTCTGCTAAACTGGCAAGATTATGAAGGACGAACACCTCTCCATTTTGCAGTTGCTGATGGGAATGTGGCTGTTGTTGACCTGTTGACCTCCTATGAAGGATGCAATGTGACTTCTTACGATAATTTATTTCGTACTCCTCTTCATTGGGCAGCTTTACTAGGTAAATGCTAAGTGACAGGATTTCTAAACTTTTTTGTGCCTATGTATCAGCTATTTATTTCGGATTGGTAGAATAAGCATCCATGTCTACATTTAAGAGGGAAGAGGGGACAATCAGATTTGGTTTCTCTCAATTTCAATATTGACTTACAATTTTTATAAAAGTCTGCATGAAAATCCATACACACTTTATATACATTTCTCTTAAGTTCATGTGCACATGTTTGCATTAGATTTTGCCTAATAACAACATTTCCATCTGATTTTCTTCTTTCTAAACTTGGTGCATTACTTGTATCTGAAAGTTGAGTCATGACAAGTAGACTTCTTTTCTTGAGATATCAAAATGTAATGAAAAGCTCAGACAAGTCCACTTCACCATAGACACTTTGGAACACAGAAAAGACTACTTTCCACTCCACCCAAACCAACACCAGATGCAGTCATATAATATGTCTACAAAGCACAACTGGCCCAGCACTACAAAGGCAAAGAGAGGCAAATGAAGAAGTTTTCTCCTCTCCCAGAAACAGTCAGTAGAAGAAATTGGCAGGAGGAAGAAGGATGATGGGACCATGACGGAAGATGCAAATGACAATTGGCTGAAGAACCTCCTGAACAGGAAACTCACCCAGGCAGAGAGGTGGAGGTGCTATCCAAATGGCTAAATTTTGCCATCACTCCCAAACAGGTACCCATTGTGGATTTATATCAGCGCTACAGAATCAGCCGTTCACAGCAAAAATCTGCTAGCAGCAGAAGCTGAACAACTCTGGCTAAAAGTCTCTGCCACACTTTCCAGTGCTCAACCATCACCATCCAGCATCACAAGCCAAGAGAGAAGTATTCTGACATCCCTCAGCAGGGATGAGAACATCACATTTTGCTTGCGGACAAAGGAAGGTGCACTGTCATCCTCAACACTGTGGACTACCATGAAAAGCTTATCTCGCTTTTAGATGAGCAATACACATATGAAAAGCTAAAAATAGATCCCACCAGCAACTACAAGAAAAAAGTAAGAGAATGCTTAAAACACATGGAGAAGGACAACACAATTAACAGGATGACTTACTACTGGTTATATCCTAGAGAGGCCATCCACTGCCTGTACGGACTTTCCAAGATTCACAAGCAAGGAGTACCCCTCAGATCCATTGTCAGTAGTATAAACTCAGTAACGTACAACATTGCAAAATACCTGGCAACTAGCCTAGCCCCGCTGGCTGGACTCGCAGACCACCACGTGTGCAATTCAGAGGAGTTTGCTTCTAAGGTCAGGGAGCTGAAACTGACTACAGCTGAAACCATGGTATCCTTTGATGTTATGTCTCTCTTTAACAACAGTAAAGAAGAGACTGAGAAGATTGCATCCTCATCACCAGAAGTAGTCTCAACCCAGACCAGATATGCCTGCTCCTGGACCTGTGTCTGAACACCACATATTTCATGTGCAGAGGGGACTTCTACAGACAGAAGCATGGCTGTGCCATGGGTTCCCCAGTGTCACCGGTTGTTGCTAACCTATGCATGGAAGAAGTGAAGAAGAAGGCCCTCAACACCTTCCCAGGAACAACACCATCCCACTGGTTCAGGTATGTAAATGACACATGGGTGAAAAATCAAGACTCGGGAAGTACAGTACAGGCCTTTAAAGACCACAGCAATGCAGTGGACTCAAATATTAAGTTCACTGGGAAGACACCCAAGACAACAGGCTGGCTTTCCTGGATTGTGCAGTAATCATTGGACCCGACCATGGTCTGGGAGTAGAAGCTTATAGGAAACCCACCCACACAGATCAGTACTTCCTATTTGACTCCCACCATCCATTACAACACAAATTAGGAGTCATCGGGACTCTAAACCACAGTGCAGAGAACACCCCCAGCTCCACAGAAGCCAAGGAGAAGGAATACAGACACCTGAAGACAGTGCTTAAGGCCTGTGGATATCCAGAATGGGCCTTCAGCAAAGCAGTGTCCCAACCCAGAAGAATAATGGATCAGTCTGAGACCCAGAGTAGCAGATGGAAGAACCTGGCCATTTCCTACATGGCTGGAGTGTCTGAAAAGCTTAAAAGGATTTTTGACAAATACCACATTCATGTTTATTTCAAACCCACAAACACACTAGGGCCGAGACTTGTCCACCCAAGAGGAGCAAAATAGTATATGCAGTCCAATGCAATGAGGAGTGTGCAGACCTCTACACTGGAGAAACTAAACAGCCATAAAACAGGAGGATGGCCCAACATAGGAGGTGCAACAGCTCAGGGCCAGAATCATAAGTTTACCTCCATTTGAAGAACAAAGGGCACTCATTCAAAGATGAGGATGTACACATATTAGACAGAGAAAATAGGTGGTCTGAGAGAGGGCTCATGGAAGCCATTCATGTGTGTATTGGAAACTCCTCTCTCCACAGAGGTGGGGGACTCAGACACAATCTGAGTTCCTGGAGGAGAATCTCGTCTTGGATCCTTTCCAGTCTGGGTTCAGGCCGTGTCACGGGACTGAGACTGCCCTGGTCACACTGCAAGATGACCTACTAAGGAGGGCTGATGGGGATTGCTCTACCCTGTTGGTCCTTCTCGATTTGTCAGTGGTCATTGATACCATTGATCACGTTATTTACCCTTGGCACAAAGAGTAGATGAGGTAGGATGGGAATTGCAACATAGAATAGGTAGAAATGTAGTACAGGAACACCTGGAAACATTAAATGAATTTAAGTCTCCTGTGCCAGATGAATTACACCCAAGGATATTAAAAGAACTGGCAGAAGTAATTTCAGAACCATTGGCAATAATATTTGAGAAGTGCTGGAGAACACGGGAAGTCCCCATCAATTGGAGATTGGAGGAGGGTGAATGTTGTTCCTATCTTCAAAAAGGGGAAAAAACAAGACTCAAATAATTACCACTCAGTCAGCTTGACTTCAATTCCTGGCAAGATCCTAGAACAAATTATTAAGTAAACAGTCTGTAATTATTTAACTAGCAATGCTGTCATTACGAGAAGTCAACACGGATTTCTTAAAAACAAGTCATACCAGACCAATTTTTATCTCTTTCTTTGATATAATTACAGGCCTGGTGGATAATGGGAATGCTGTGGATATTGCTTATCTAGATTTCAGTAAGGTCTTTGATAAGGTTCCCTATGGTATACTTGCAAAGAAGTTAACAGAATGTGCGATAGATAGTGCCACTGCTAGATGGACTAGTAATTGGTTATCTGATCACACCCAAAGGGTGATCATTAATGGCTTCTCTTCAGCTTGGAGAGACCTGACCAGTGGGGTGCCCCAGGGTTCTGTTCTGGGTCCGGTGCTATTCAATATCTTTATTAATGACTTGGAGGAAGGAATAGAGAGTAGGCTGATCAAATTTGCAGATGATACCAAATTGGGAGGGGCTGCAAATTCCCTAGAGCAGTGGTTCTCAACCTGTGGGTCCCCAGATGCTCTTGGACTGCAAATCCCAGAAGCCTTCACCAATAGCTGAGCTGGCCAGGACTTCTGGGAGTTGCAGTCCAGGAACATCTTGGGACACACAGGTTGAGAACCACTGCCCTAGAGGATAGGATGAAAATCCGAAAGGACCTTGACAGATTAGAGTACTGTGCCAAAGCTAACGGAATGGGGTTCAAAGGAGGGAAATGTAGGGTGGTGCATCTAGGTAAAAAGAATGAATTGCACAGATATAGGATGGGAGACACCTGGCTGGAAAATAGTACCTGTGAAAGGGATCTGGGAGTCTTGGTGGACCATGCATTGAACATGAGTCAGTAGTGTGATGTGCCAGCCAAGAAATCCAACTACAGGAAAAGATTCTTGGCTGCATCAACAGAAGCATGGTGTCTAGATCAAGGGAAGTGATAGTACCATTCTGTTCTGCTCTGGTCAGACCTCCTCTGGAGTACTGTGTCCAGTTCTGTGCACCTCAATTTAAAAAGGATGTTGACAATCTTGAATGGGTCCAGAGGAAGGCGACCAAGATGATTGAAGGTCTGAAAGAAATGTCTTATAAGGAGCAGCTTAGGGACCTGGGAATGTTTAGCCTTACAAAAATAAGGCTGAGAGGGGATATGATAGCTATGTTTAAATATTTGAGGGGATGTCACATTAAGTGACTGGTTTGTTTTCCATGGCTTCAGAGACTAGGATGCGGGGCAATACTCTCAAACTACAGGAAAAGAGATTCCATTTAAACATTAAGAAGAACTTCATGACAGAGCTGTTCGGCAGTAGAATATGCTGCCATGGAGGGTTGTGGAGTCTCCTTCTTTGGTGGTTTTTAAGCAGAGCCTGGATGGCCATATGTCAAGAGGTGATGGGGGTTCCTGCATGGCAGGGGGATGGACTAGATGGCGCTTGAGGTCTCTTCCAGCTCTATGGTTCTATGATTCTGTGGTATCCTCCTGGGCCAGCTCTCTGAGGTGGGGATTGGGGGTCCAGCCTTTGGCTGGCTTTGCTCCTTTCTCGAGGACCATGCTCAGCGAGTGAGTTTGGAGGGTGATCTATCGTCTCCCTGGATAATCTTTTGTGGAGTGCCAAAGGGGTCAGCACTCTCCCCCATGCTCTATGAGACTGCTGGCTGAGTTTTGGAGCTTGCTGTCATCAGTGTGCTGATGACACACAGCTCTATCTCTCCTTTACCACCTCTACAGTGAAGGCCGTCCAGACCCTTGATTGCTGCCTGGCTACAGTACTGAAATGGACCAGGACCAACAGGCTGAAACGTGATCCTGAAAAGACTGAAGTTCTGTTCTTCAGGGCGCTCCAGATAGATACAATGGCCCTTTCCCCAGTCTGGATGGGACAGTCCTCCAGCTGGCGGAAAGAGTGAGGAGTCTGGGTGTCGTTCTGGATCTGGCATTGTCCCTGGAGTCCCAGGTGGCTGCCATGTCCAGGTCGGTTTTTTACCACTTTAGACTTATCACCCAGATTCACCTGTACCTTGATGGGGACTCCCTGAAAATGGGTGTGCAGGCACTGGTCATACTGAGGATAGATTATTGTAATGCCTACAACATGGGACTTCCCATGACCCTTGTTTGGCAATTGCAGTGGATGCAGAATGTGGCAGACAGATTGGTGGTTGATGCGGGTATATTTGACCACATCCCCCCAATTCTGGCTCATCTGCATTGGTTGCCCATTTCCTCCCCAATAAGGTTCAAGGTGTTGGTTTTGGTTTACAAAACCCTCCATGGCTTGGGACTTGAATATCTGGCAGAGCTTATCTCCCTAACGTCAGAGCTGCCCTGGCCTACCCGAGCTTCTATGGCTCTCTTGCTCTGGGTGGCCACCCCTAGGGAAGCCCATAAGGTTGCACACAGGCAATCAGGCCTTCTCGGTGGCTAGCCCGGCTCTCTGGAACAAACTGCCGAGTGAGATAGGCCAGGCTTCTTCCCTGGCATCTTTTAAAAAGACTGTAAAAACCTGGTTCTTTAAGGATACCTTCGGCAATCATTAAGGTGTGTTCTGTTCTCCCTTGTTGTCTGTTGTTCTTTTTATTAGTTGTTGCCGAGCCTTTGTTTGTTGTTTGCATAATATTATCCAATTGTTTATTTTTTGACAGGACCAACCAGGCAGGCAGAGCTCAGAAGCCTCAGTTCATGGATGAGGCGATGGTGTCTAGAAGAGGGCTTCAGATTTGTCAGGAACTGGAGAACATTTTGGGACAAGCCAAACCTGTTTAGGAGGGACCGGTTGCACTTGAAACACGATGGGACCAGATTGCTGGCGCTCATCATCAAAAAGGCTGCCGAGCAGCTTTTAAATTGATAACTAGGGAAAAGCCAACTGGAGCTGGACAGCAACCGGTTTGGGAAAGTGTTTACTTAAGTAGTGAGAAGGATGCAATAATTACTGAGGACAGCGAGGAGCTAATCACCAGCAGAAGGATGCAAGGGGCTGTCTAATGATGCAACTGGACTCAAAAGACTGCATCAGAAAAGCATCTATAAATGCTTGTATGCAAATGCCAGAAGCCGAGAAGCCTCCCGAACAAAATAGGGGAGCTGGAATACTTAGCAAGAGACAAAAATATTGATATTATTGGAATCACAGAAACCTGACAGATGGATGATAACCAATGGGATACAGTTATCCCAGGCTATAAACTGTACAGGAAGGACAGGAAGGGGCAAACGGGAGGTGGTGTAGCCTTGTATGTCAAAGAAGTGATAAAATCGTATGAATTGGAATATCTAGGTGATTTGGAGTTACCATTAGAAAATCTGTAAGTAAGAGAAGCAGGCCACAAGGATGGTCTGACAGTAGGCATATGCTATCGGCCTCCGACCCAAGCCCCTGAGGGAGACTGGTAGTTGGAGAATGTTGTGAATGATGCATCCAAGAAGGGAAGCCTGGTTATAATGGGGGACTTCAATTATAGTAAACCCCCGTCTATCGGGGTGGGTGGGTTAGGGACCCAACCTGACCCACAATCATTGAAAATCTGCAATATGCGGATGCAGGTCAGGTCGGGCCTGGGGGGGTGCACAATGTGTAAAATGTCTTTAAGCAATGGAGCCAGTTTTTGCTTAAAGACATTTTAAACATTGTGCGCTGCTCCCCCGCACCTCTGGGGATCGGGAGAAGTGGTGCGTGATGTTTAAAATGTCTGTACTGCGGGACTGCTGTATATGAACCGCAAAAGGGTGGGGGACCTCTGTACCCTCACTTAGTTGTTTTGTGCCTCACATAGAATGGGTGAACTGTTGTTCAGCACATGATAAAGAGATAAATTTCCTAGATATGATAAATGATTTTTCCCTGGAACAGATAGTTGAAGACCCAACTAGAGGTCCAAGAATTCTTGACTTGATCCTGAGTAATACACAGGATCTGGTGCAAAATGTTAATGCGACTGATCTAATAGGGAACAGTGACCACGACACAATTACTTTTAACTTAACCATAGACTGCCAATCACTGATAAAATCTAACACAGAGACCTTAAATTCTCAAAAAGGAAATTTCCCAAAGATGAGACAACTAGTAATAAAAGAAGCTGAAAGGGAACATTGAGAAAGTCCAAACACTCCAAGAGGCATGCAGGCTGTTCACAAAAACAATAACAGAGGCCCAAATGGAATGCATACCCAAAAGGAAAAAGGGCACTGCCAGGTCCAAGAGCACTCCAATGTGTCTTATAGGAGGTGTCTGGGAAGTGATCAAAAGGAAGAAAAGTTCATTTAGAAGATGGAAGGTGAGGATAACAGGCAGAAACAAAAAATCTGGCAGAACAAATGCAAGGCAACAATCAGGAAAGCAAAGCAAGGCTTTAAGGAATTTATAGCTAAAAACAGTAATAACAAGGAGTTCTTTAGGTATATTAGAAGTAAGAACCCAACTAGGAAGACCATTGGACCATTAGATGCCAATGGAAAGTAAGGGATTATTAAAGAGGAAACAGTGACTGCAGAAAGACTCAATGAATTCTTTGCTTCAGTATTCACTAGAGAAGACAGAGACCACATGCCCAAAACAGAGCCTATCTTCATAGGGAGGGAAACCAAAGATTTAAGCCAGATTGAAATAACCAGGGAGGAGGTTCTTGCATGTCTTGTTAAACTAAATGCTAACAAATCTCCAGGACCAGATGACATCCATCTATGAGTTAAAGAACTTAAAGATGAAATTATTGATGTCTAGCCAAAATACATAATCTTTCCCTCAAATCAGGCATTGTGCCTGATGACGGGAAGGTAGCGAATGTAACACCAATCTTCAAAAAAGGATCCAGAGGCGATCCAGGAAATTACCGACCAGTCAGTTTGATATGTGTCCCAGGTAAAGTGGTGGAAAGCATCCTAAAAAATAAAATTAATAGGCACATAGAAGAGAAGGCGCTGCTGAAGGAGAGCCAACATTGCTTCTGCAAGGGCAAATCATGCCTCACTAATCTGTTGGAATTCTTTGAGAGTGTCAACAAGCATGTGGAAAAGGGAGACCCAATTGACACTGTTTATCTGGACTTTCAGAAGGCTTTTGACAAGGTCAAAATAGAGATGAATAGAGATGGGCCATTTTGGTGTTTTGTTTTGTTTTTCTTTTGTGTTAAAATTTGTTTTGTTCTTTGTTTTGTTTCATTTTTTAAAAAAAATTACAGCCCCACTGGTCAGTGCTTTTTTAAACCTAGTGCTGACCAGCTGGCCCCGTGGGTCATCGGCACTTTCCCCTAGTGCTGACCAGCTGGCCCACGGTCCAAGTCAGCACTCCCTCCCCCAGCACCGACTAGCTGGCCCGTGGGCTGGATCAGCACTTCCCACCTAGCGCCGACCAAGTGGCCGGTGGCTGGGTGGGCACTTTTTTTAGTCTAGCGCTTGTCAAAATAAATAATAAATGAAAACGGAATGGAACTTTCCATTTTGTTTTGTTTCATTTCGTTTTTGTTTCATTCTGAAACTAAACGAAAAACAAAACACAATGGCTGGGCCAATTCACTCTTCAACAATGGTGCCTAAGAGGTGACCTGATTGAAATGTAGAAAATCATACACGGTATGGACAAAGTAGATAAAGAAAAACTGTTTTCCCTATCCCACAACACTAGAACTAGTGGGCACTCCACGAAACTTTTGGGTGCTAGATCCCAAACAAATAAGAGAAAGTACTTTTTCACCCAGAGGATCACTGGTTTGTGGAACTCCCTGCCAGAAGAAGCGGTGACAGCTGTCAGCCTTGACAGCTTTAAGAAAGGATTGGACAAGTTCATGGAGAGCAAGGGTATTAATGGCTAAGTGGCTATCATTATGGATGCCTAAAGACAACCTCTGGTTTGGAGAGATAGGCAGGATATCTCTCAATACCATACCATATGCAGGGAATCTAAAGCAGGTGAAGACATCTCCTTCAGAATACCCTGAAGCACATGGTGAGCCACTGTGTGAGACAGAATGCAGGGCTGGATTGTCTGTGGCCTGTTCCAGCAAGGCTGTTCTTATGAATAACGAGTCAAGCAGAGATGTCTTCTGCATTGCCTTGCCTGGCGACTTTTACCAGCTTTCAACCTGTAACATCTGTGGAAGTGGACAGGGCCCTTGATTACTGTTGAGCCACTATGTCCTCCCTTGACCCTTGCTCAGCCTGGCTAAAAAAAGCAGGTAGGTCGGTTACCACCGAATGGGCTGCTAAAATAATTAATGAATCTTGCCGGGAGGGCAGGGTTCCCCTTGCCCTCAAGGAGACACTCATTAGGCCCTTTAGGAAAAAGGTGGGTTTTTTGGTGGACCAAATTGACAACTATCAGCCCATTGCCATTTTTTTCTTTATGAGCAAGGTGTTGAAGAGAGTATTGGTAGATCCCCTTCAGGGGCTCCTGGATGATACTGATGCTCTTGATCTATTTCAGTCGAGGTTCAGACTGCAGCATGACACTGAAACAGCATTGGTTGCCCTTCATGATGACTTCTTTAGGGAGGCCAACAGGGGCAAACCTGGTTGGTTCTCCTTGATCTCTCAGCAGCTTTTGATGCCATCAATGACGGTATCCTCCTGGGGAGGCTTTCTGAGTTAGAGATTGGTGGTTCCACCCTGTTGTGGTTCCAATCCTTCTTGCAGGACTGACCCCAGAGAGTACAGCTAGGTGAGATGACTTCTGTCACATGATGACACCCAGCTCCACATCTTCTTACGATTTGGAGTGCATGCCTTTCTATCTCTTGAGTGCTGCAACAATGGTGTACTGCTGGGCTGTCCAAGGCGTCGACCGCGGGCGACTGGTAGCCCGCAGGGTGCTAAAAAGTAGCCCACCAGGTCTCTGCCCATCTCCCGACTTGTGGGGGCGCCGCCGCTGCTGCCACCACCACGGAGCTTGGTGGGTGGGTGGGCTGTGGGCAAGCGAGCGCTCCTCCTCCTCCTTTGCCAGCACCACGGAGCTTGGGGGGGAGCGGGCGTGCCGCTGCCAGCACTGCGAGCTCGGCTGTGGGGCGAGCGGGTGCTCCTCTTTTGGCACCGCCAGGGCCGTGGAGCTTGGTTGGTCGGTGAGGTCGAGCGGGCGCGCTGCCGTTCTGGAGCTTGGGGGACAAGCAGGTGCTCCTCCTCAGCTGCCTTGCACCGCCGGCATTTGGGTCCTCCCACCTCCGTTCCCCATTCCTTCCCTTTTCCTTTCTGTACTGTAATGTGTTTCCTGCTTGCTTTTATCTCCCGTCCGATATCCTTGTCTATTGTTCTGCCAAAGCTTACCAAATGGGTGCATTTTCCCCGGTGGTGGTGGTGGTCTTCCCCCTCCCTCCCTCCCTCTCCCCCCTCGCCTTGGGCAGGGAGGCAGCTGGACCCGATCCTTCTCCTGGGCTTGGATGAAGTTCTCTGGAAGGCAGCAAAGCTCCCAAGTGTCCTTCCAGTGAGAGGATGCTGCCGCTCCGTGGACAGGAAGGACTGGGCAGAGAGGGGGGGGAGAAGGAGTAAGGGAGAAAGAAAGAAAGAAAGAAAGAAAGAAAGAAAGAAAGAAAGAAAGAAAGAAAGAAAGAAAGAAAGAAAGAAAGAGAAAAAGAAAGGGGGAGAAGGAGGAAGGGAGAGTGAGAGAGAAAGAAAAAGAAGAGGAAGGAAGGAAGGAAGGAAGGAGAGGAGAGGAGGAGGCAGGAAGAAATAAACTAAATGAGGGAGGGAGATGGAAAGAAAGAAAAGAAAGGGAGGAGTGAGGGAGAGTGAGAGAGAGAGAAAGAAAGAAAGAAAAGAGGAGGTGGGAGGGAGGAGGGAAGAAGAAAGAAAAAGAAAATAAGGAAGGAAGAAGAAGAAAGTGAGGGAGGGGGGAGGGAGGGAAAGAAAGAAAGAAAAAAGGGAGAGGGGGAGGAGGGAGGAAGAAACAAAGAAACAAAGAAAGGAGGAAGGAAAATAAGAAAAAAGAAGGGAGAGTGGGAGGGAAGGAAGGAGAGAAGGAGGGAGGGAGGGAGAAAGAAAGAAAGAAAAGGAGGGAGGGAGGGAGGGAGGGGGGAGAAAGAAAGAGGGGGGAGAGAGGGATGGAGAAAGAAAGAAAGAAAGAAAGAAAAGGAGGACGGAAGGAAGGAAGGAAGGAGGTAGAGTTGGAGGGAAGGAAAGAAGGAAAGAGGAGGAGGAAGGAGGGAGAGAGAGAGAGAGAAAGAAAGAAAAGGGAAAGGAAGGAAGAGAAAGAAAGAAAGGAGAAAAAGAGGGAGGGAAGAAGGGAGGAAGGAAGGAGAGTGGAGGGAAGAAAGAAAGAAAGGGAGGGAGGGAGGGAAAGAAAGAAAGAAAGAAAGGAAAGGGGGAGGGAGGAGAAAACTAAAAAAGCATGTTTTCATGTAGTAGCCCTCAGGCACTTTGGGCCGGAAAAGTAGACCTCGCCCTGTTCAAAGTTGGACAGCCCTGGTGTACTGGAATGGATGGTAGCCAACAGACTAATTTTGAATCCGGACAAGAGTGAAGTCCTTTGGACTCATCAGTGGCTTGGGAATTTCTCTCTCATTTGGGGCAGTGACTCTTTCCACAGAGGATGAGGTCTGCAGCCTGGGTGTCTGATTGGATCCGGCCCTCGACATGGAAACCCAGGTGACATTCGATGCCTGGTCAGCATATTTCCACCTGCTACAGATTGCTCAGCTGCGGGCCTTCCTTGACATTGGGTCCCTTTATAAACTGGTCCACGCACTCGTAATCTCAAGATTAGACTACTGTAGTGCAGTCTACATGGGGCTGCCTATGAGGTTAGTGCGGAGGCTGCAGCTAGTGGAGAATACACTGGCCAGATTATTAACAGGAACTAAAAGGCACCACATTACCCCTACTTTGGCTGGTCCAAACTGGCTGCCAGTATGCTTCTACATTGATTTCATGGTTTTAATGATGACATACAAGGCCCAAAAAACATCAACGAGAAACCAGGCCTTCTCAGTAGTTGCCCCTCATCTATGTAATAAACTGGAGCCAAATATATGCTTGGCTTCTACACTTAAAATCTTCAAAAGCCAATTAAAAACTTGGCTCTTTAGAATAGCAATCCTGGAACCTTTCTCTTTATCCTTCTTATGCTTGACTATATTTTCTCCACATCTTATTATGTATAATTTGGTTTTAATTTATTTTCAGAGTATACTCTTACTTTTTTAATACTGCAATTGACTATAGGTGTAATATTTTGGTGGTTGTATGTTTAATTTAAAGTTGATTAATTTTCAGTTTATTTGTTAGTGTTTGTTGTTTATAAATTCTGTTTTCTTATATTGTAAACCACCCAGAATAGCCCTTCGGCTAGGTGGGCAGTATAAAAATCTAATAAATAAATAGATGATGGTGGGTCATCCACAACCACCTTACAGGCATCCACAGGATTCGTTCCCTCTCCCTATTGTCGTGCTTGTAACATTTCTGGTTTTGCATTAATAACAAAATCTAGAGCACATATCCAAAGTAAGAAATATGTTGTTCATATCCCATCCAATCCTTGTATATTTTTAGGTCATGCACAGATTGTCAACCTTCTTTTAGAAAGAAACAAGGGTGGGACCATCCCATCTGACAGTCAAGGTGCAACACCTTTACACTATGCAGCACAGAGCAACTTTGCTGTAAGTAAGGCAAACATATTATATTGAAATGCTAATTTCGGTAAAATAGACCCATTTGTTCTCAGTTCTTACATTAATTTGTCTATTTTGGAAATGTATTTATTTATTTACAATACCTTGGTTTAAGAGTAACTTGGTTTAAGAGCATTTTGCAAAACAAGCAAACATATCTTCTAAATTTTACCTCGATCAACAAGCAATGTCTTGCAATACAAGTAACTAGAGCAGGTCACATGATCACAAGTGAGCCAATGATGGCTTTCTCTCTCTCTCTCCCTGCTGGATTGTGAGTGTTTGTCTGGAACGGTCCATTTCAGACAGCTTCCAAAGCAGAGAGACGAGAGAGGAAATGAGGTTTCTCTTGCACCAGCCAGGAACGTTTTCAAAGTGGAGTGCAGGTTAGGGGTTTGTTTTATTTTTCTCTATATTTGTCCCCAATTTGTTTTCAACATCCTTTCTTATTTTTCAAACCATTTCTAGTCATAGGGCAGCTACTCAAGTGTGTACAGGGCTACAAATTGCATTTTGTTTTTGTCACATTTAAAACACAACATAAAATCCAATTGTTAGTCCCAAGCAGAGCAGATTCCGCAGCCAGGGACCTAAACCATGGTGTGGATGTGGACTTCTAATCAACATCTTTTGTGAGTTTTGGCATTTTGTATTAAAGGATGTTGTCTATGGAATCCCAGAATGGATCCTCTGAGTTTCCATTATTTCTTATGGGGAAATTTGCTTTGATATAAGAGTTTTTTGTTTTACAAACATGTTTCCAGAACAAGTTATGCTCATACACCAAGGTATTACTAAAACAAAGATGCAATAAATGCACAGAACACAAATATTAACCTGCCTTCAAGTCTTCTTCAACCTATTTTTCTTCTTTCCTCTTTCTCTCTCTTGTTTTCTGTTTGTTTGTTTCTTTTAAATTGTTGTTTATCTACAAGCAGTTCATATGCTTTAACTTCAGCAGCCCAATAAAGAAAAAAGACACGAGCTGTTATAGTGATTATTAGACCACAACTTCTGCTTCTGTGTTCTAGAAAACTATAAGATTCCTAACTGTTGTATGCCACCCTGAATGGATGCATTGTATATTGCAATTTTAAATTTTATTAATTTACTTACTTATTTACTTACTTATTTATTTATTTATAATATTTTACCCCACCGTTCTCATTCCAAAGAACCCAGGGCTATTTGCATTATTAAAACGTACTCAAAAGTAAGACTAGTAAGAATATGTTTATCTTAAAAGAATCAGACAAATATTATATTTAATATGGTAATAATATCAATACTAAAAATACATTAAAATATGACAAGGCACAACAAACCATTAAAAAACCCTCTCGAAAGCCTGCCTGAAGAGAAAGGTCTTTGCTTGCTTGCTTGCTTGTGGAAGGACAGCAAAGATGGGGCCTGCCTGGCTTCCTGTGGGAGGAAATTCCAGAGTTTGGGAGCAGCAGCAGAGAAAGACCTCTCCCTTGTCCCAAATTCACATACTTGTGAGGGTGGTGGGACTGAGAGAAAGGCCTCCCCTGGTGATCTTAACACCCAAGCAGGCTCATAAAGGGAGGTCTAGTCCTTGAAAGAGAGCAGTTAGAGTAGACCCACTTGAATTAATGGAACTTACAAAAGAGTTGTCTCACTAAATCTCTGTTGATTCAGTGTGCTCTTCTAGTGCAATTTGTCACACTTAGCCAGTGGTTCCCAACCTCGGGGCTCCAGGTGTTCTTGGACTTTAACTTTCAGAATCCATCACCACTAGTTGTGTTGGCCAGGAATTGTGGGATTAATAGTAAAAGAACATCTGGGGATGATGAGGGGGAAAGAACATGGGGCAAGTGTTGCTTGATCCTGAATATTATGCTGCCACTGCCTACATCACCAAAAACACACCCCATCTTTACAAGAATCAATCAACTGAAAATAAATCCATTCAAATCAGCCTTGTAGACAGCCCTTTTATTCCATTAATCAATAATTGATATATTGGTTAAATTACAGGAAGCATAAAGCTCTGGTTTAGCCTAAAGCTGCCTTAGGTCCTATTAAGTAGAAAAGGTGGAGTAGAAATATTTTAAATAAAAAGAATCCGGTTCACGTTTCCTGTTAAGGCTTTGTGTAGGGCAAGGATTTGCTTTGTTGTCCTAGTGGGGAATGGTGTTTTAGATGTGTATGGATCAAGGACCAAGTAGTTAATATTCTTGTTGTACCAGAGAAATATACATCTAGCACAAGACTTGGTCTTTGAAAAGAAGTGAAGAACAATTTTTCAGTGTCTCCTTGTTTCAAACCACAGTTTAATAAAAAAGCTATCTTTCATTAACATAGTGACACGTTCTCTGGCAACTTGACTTTATTGACACACAAGGTTCTGTTGCTTTGCATATGTTTAGTCACTGTGAAACTTTTCCATTTCCACAATACTTGCTTTGTATATGGGAACATCCCGGATAGGCAATTGTGGAATTGATTGTTAGCCACATTTCCTATCATGTGGGTTATCTTGCAGTCCGGCCCATCTGACTGCATAGCTAGGAATTGTTTTCCCACCAGTACAGTACTGTTCAAGATCGCCTTCAAGTACTTTAAAAATAAAGAAGCATGTGACAAAATCCATATTTAAAAGATAGGACAAGTAAAATATAGTTGTGACCACCCTAGCACTGTGGAAGGTGCAGGTCTTAATTTTGTGACATTGCCAACTGTACATTCACGAATGTAGTAAAAACATTTAAAGGGCTTCTATGCTTTATGTCATGTCACTGAAGAAGTTACAAAAATGAAAGAAAGTAAGTAAGGCAATGCCTTTGCCATCTTCACTCTTGACTGAAATACTAATGGCAGAGGGTGGGCTTAAAAAGTGCCCAGGACTTAGGTGTCTCCTATCTTATTAATGATAATATTCCAGACTATGAGGCCTGATTTTATATTTCCTTACAAAACAGAATGACACTTTCTGCAGTAAGTAAAAACTTTCTTCAATTATACTTGTTTTAAGCTGTATTTTGTATTCATTCCAATGCCATCCTTACTTGGTGAATATTTGTGTTCTAGGATACAGTGGAAGCATTTTTAAAACATCCTTCTGTGAAAGATGACTCAGATCTTGAAGGAAGAACATCTTTTATGTGGGCTGCTGGAAAAGGCAGTAATGATGTCATCCGCACAATGCTGAATTTGAAAGTAGACATTGATATCAATATGGCAGACAAATACGGTGGCACAGGTAAAGCAGTGTACAAAATGAGGCAATTGTGAGGGTTTTTCTTGAATAACTGGGAATCCTAGAAGCACATATTTATACATAAAGGTTTCTGAATTCAAAGATGGCATGGGGCTCAACGTGAATGCATATGCTGCGTGAGGAAAACAGGACAAACAAACAACCACAGTTAATTTTTAAAAGATGAGAAAAGTTGCTCTTTTGATTTCTGTAGGTATTCCACTCCCAACACGTATCCCAGGGTTTTTTTGTTTTGTTTTGCACATCCAATATTGGATTTGGCTTTATATTTCTTAATGAGAAGTCTTTTTGAGTTGCATAGCACACCTACAGTACTTTGAAACAGAGAGGTTTCAAAAGCAGTAAAGTTGTATTTATCCCTATTAATGGCAGGGGTAGAAAGTGAAATTGATGGGTACTCTCTGAGTACAGTTTTGTTGCCCGTTGTGAGCCCACCTTACACTTGATTTACTGGACCACACCTAGTTAGCTTACTAATCAGGATATCATGAAGAATTTTGTCAAAAGCTTTGCTGAAGTTTGGATATATTACTTCTACAGCATTCCTTCTGTCTACCAGGGAGGTTACCTGATCAAAAAATGAAATCAGGTTACTCTGGCAGGATTTATTCTTGACAAATCTGTTGGCTTCTAGCTATTTTTGCATTGGTTTCTAGATACTTACCAAGTGACTGCTTAATCATCTGTTCCAGGATTTTCCTTGGGATTTATGTCAGACTGATTGGCCTGTAAGTCCCAAGTTCCTCTGATAGGGACATTGTCCCTCCTCCAATCTGAAACCTCACCCTTTTCCCATTATTTCAAGAAAATAACATCTCAGGTATCTTTGGATGATGACAAATATTTAAACCTTATTATTTTCCTCCAGCATTTTCAGATGCACTGTATATTTTAAACATGAAACTGCCCCAACTACATAAAAGGGTGTGTGTTCCATGTTCTAACAGCAAAAGTAACATGGGTGTGAAATGCCAAATTCTACTTACTAATTTTCCTTTAGCTACTCTCACAGTACACTTTTCTCCTTAGTCACATTTTCATATAGTGAGTAAGCATACCTTAACGAAAAATTTGGGGAAACAAGTAAACATTTAGGTGCAGATATTCTGCACCCTTGAGTTTTATATACTGCTTTATTTGTAAAGTAACATGCACACACATGCTCACAAGATTAGGGATGGGAAACTTGTGGACCTCTAGATTTCTTGGGTTGTTAATGCTGGGGAATAATGGGATTTGTAATCCAACAAAATCTGTATGTCCACAAGTTCCCCATTTGTGCCCATTTGTGCCCTCTGTGACTGTGGAAGTTCAAGAATTAAGAAAGACAGTATGGCCATCACTATGAGTAGTTTGACCTTTCCAGCTCTGGACAAAGCTGGTTTAAATGCACATGTTTCTGAAAGAGACTAGGATGCAGTCGCTATGAAATCAGCTAGATTGAACTGGGACCTGCCATTGCATTAGCATTATTCCTTGCATTTGATCACCAGACATAATCACCATTCAACTTGACTTTTAATAGAACTGCAATACATCTGTTAAATTGTATAGCAAAATGATACTAAGGAAAAAGAATATCTTTCTGCTTAGATATCACTTTTGTAGTAACTGCACAGAGGCAGCTTTACAGCTTTGCCGTCACTGACTGTGTACAATGGAGAGGGATCTGAGCATTGATAGAACAAGGCTCCATTGTGCCCAGCTGGCTAAAGAATCTCTTCAGTCACTGTGACTCTCTTCAAGAAAATTTGGCTTATGAGAAACTACTGAACAAAGACTTGGAAGCAGGATGCCTGCGTCAGAATGAATGATGGAGGGGGAAAGAACTAAGCTGTGCTGACATAGCAGCTCCTTTATTTAATTGTATTGTTACAAACACCTCACGTGTCAACTGGTTGAGTAGTTAACTGCCTTGTGTTTCAGAAGTGTAATGGAGAAAAATAGGATCTATACAGTAGGGTCAGACCATGGAGCCAAATTCCATCCAGCGGGAGGTGACATTTTTGTCAGACTTCATTTCTACACAGCCACCCACCCTATTGGATTGTTTTCACCAACATAAATCAAGCTTTTCTACCATTTAGTATAACTTAAGTAGAACACAATTAACAGCTTGCATTCTGCACTCATTGTGTAAGGCTGAAATGTAAATCCAAGGAAGAATTATGTCTGTTACTGCAGTATGTATTTTAAATGATGAGAAGGACGGGGAAAAAGAGTATAATATAACTTAAGATTTGCTCCATACATAAAAAATGTTTCTCCCTTCAAAGTGCTGCTCTAGAACTAGGATCATCCAGTACAGTGGTACCTAGGATAACAAATTTTTCGGATAATGAATTTTCCGGATAACAACTGCAAATTTCCGGGTATAGGACTGCCTCTGATAACGAATTTTCCCTATGGGCTGCCTTGGATAACGAATCGCAATTTCTAGGTATAGGTCTGCCTCAGATAATGGATTTTCTCTATGGGCTGCCTCGGATAACGAATTTCCAGCATGCATCAGTAAAAAAGAGTTATCCCAGGTGGCATTGCATCTTTATAAAGAGTTTTGAGCAAAAAACAGGTGTCTGCCTTTTTCCTAGGCTCCAGAACCGATAGATTTCCCATTCATTCCTATGGGAAACCGCATTTCGGATAACAACGTGTTTCAGATAACAACTAACCTCAGAGAACAAATTAAAGTTGTTATCCGAGGTGTCACTGTATATGAAGGTAGTCTCCCTTGGTCTCATTACAAACTGCAGAGGGGGGCAAAACAGCCAGTGAAGAATAAAAGATGATGAAGAAAAGCATAATATCAACAATTAAACCCAAACCATTATCTGATTCATAAACTTCCAAAATCTAAAGAAAACTAACAAACTAAATGGAGAAATTGTGTGCTTTTGCAAAACTGATCTCTCAGCATTAAAAAGTTAAAGTTGATGAGTTTGAAGATTAATTATCAATTATCAACTTGCTGTTGATTTATATTTTGCTACATTCACAGTTCTAATTGCTGTCCTTTAATTTCTACATTCTCTCTTTGTCATCTTTCAGCATTACATGCTGCTGCCCTTTCTGGCCATGTCAGCACCGTGCAATTGCTGCTAAAACATAATGCCCAGGTAGATGCTACAGACGTAATGAAACACACTCCACTTTTCCGTGCCTGTGAGATGGGGCATAAAGAAGTGATACAGACTCTCATTAAAGGTCAGCTGTGGCATAGTCATAAACGTCTTCATAGAAACATTGCTGTCTTCAGCTTTTGAAATGAATTAAGAATAATGACAGACAGCATCGCCAAATATCTACACTGAATTACAGTAGCAGAAAATTAGATTCCTACCAAAATTTAATTAAGGCAATCTGTGAGGTAAATTCAGCTGCATAATGTCAAAGAATTTTAAGGAAAGCTTTTAAAATATTTCTCTGTAAGGTATCCCAAACAATTTTAAAAAACACTGGCTGAAATCTTGTTCTGAAACTATACTTGTGTAACTCAAAGTGCAGAAAATCATGCCAAAGCTGGAGTGATATTGGTGGAGGACCTTCTGCAGGTGGGCCACATGATAATCATGTTGTGAACCACATAGGTTCCCAGGATGCAGATTGCCTAGGTGTACAGTTCTGCACAGTTCTGCAGGTGTAACGTTACATTATGTCAACTTCAACAGGATCTCAGCCACTGGGAAGTATTGTCAGAATGGATGTTCAGACTGAATTCTGAAGATACCTTGGGCAGCCAGAGTCACTAATGTGGCTGTATTACAGCACATGAATAAAAAGTTAAAAACGCTCAATGCCATAAAGGGAAGAAAATTGCAATCTTTTGGACACATAATGCACAATAAGAAATACCATCTGCTACGGGTTATCCTTCAAGGAAAAATTGATGGGAAGTATGGCCCGGGTGGGGTGGGGTAGAAGAACATTCTGGCATAAGAACATAAGCTAATGGTCCACTGTGAGCACAGTTACTCTATTTAGAATAGCTTTAGAAAGAAACCAGTTCAGCCTATTCATTGCCAATGTTCTACGAGGACATGGCACTTGAAAAAGAAGAAACTTACACCCACAAACCTCTTATTATTTTTAACATATTGTCAGAATAAAATAATTGCATTTGAACCCACCATATAAACAGAAGCATATGTATTTGCTACTGTATGTCTTGTGTATGTTGACAAATGGTTGACTGGCTGGAACAAAGCAGATAAACCTAATGATAGTTGTGCTTCATCTCTGATCTATGAAATTCAATGCCTGCACACAATCAGCTGATTCTTTAGCCCGAGTTGGATTTGGTGCTTTTCTTAATAGAAAGTGGAAGTTGAGTTTGTTTTGAAAAGCAATGAGGTGTTCTTGGGTGAGCAGCAGGTGTTCTGCAGCTCCCCTTTATTTAGTATTGAAATATGAAGAACAGAATTAGACCCTGATGTTCCTGAGGTAAGGAATCTTTGAACCATGACCTACTTGAATCATTACTAAGATGGGCATCTGTTCTGGCTTTACCCATCCTGTCCAACAATGTCCTACAATTTAGCCTATATGTGTATTTTGTGTTATGAAGCCTAAGACTTAATTGAGTGATTACTCTGCCACAGTGTTTTCTTTCACATTTGATCCAGAAATGACTTTGATTATTTGATACTTAAAAGCTGCCATTCTGCTTTTGACATACAACCTTATCAAACTTATTCAGATAAGATAAATAAGTTACACATAATACTTGAATATTAGTTTCGAGTGTATGTTTTGTATCCACTGGAGCTCAAACTTGTAAATCTGACATTCTTCTTTGTGTAATGATAGGGCAAGCCTTTTTGAGGTAATAGGCAAAATTTCATGTACAATATGACCCCCTGTAGCCGCAGGAGATCAGTTCCTCACTCTACTGCATATGCCTGAAATCACAGAGATGAGGAAACCCTTTATGCAACATCCAAGGCTGCAGAACATCAGCCGGGGTGGGGGTGGGGGTGGGGATGGGGGGTTGAAAGTTGTATATGGGGCTGTGGCAAACAGCCAGTACTAATCCATATTCTAGCATGCATTAAAATTAAAATAATTCAAAGGGTAATTAGAATTCTATACCAGGAATTTTAAAAACCTTTTTTAATTTATGCCCTTTTAGGGAAGCTGATTGCTATGAGATGTGCTGCTTTCTCTGCTATTGCCTGTCTATATGTGCATTACCTTTGATATGATATTGATATCATCAAGTATCAGATAGTGCTGGCTGGCTAAACCATCTGTTATTTGCACAGGAGGAGCAAGAGTTGACTTGGTTGACCAAGATGGCCACTCTCCCTTACACTGGGCAGCGCTTGGAGGAAACCCTGATGTGTGCCAAATATTAATAGAAAATAAAATCAATCCCAATATACAAGATTATGCAGGCAGAACGCCATTGCAATGTGCTGCTTATGGGGGCTACATTAATTGCATGGTGCTGCTGCTGGAGAATAATGCAGATCCAAATATTCAAGATAAGGAGGTATGTTTCTTGTTACTTTTTGCTCCTCTATCATTATGAAGTCAGAAATAGGTGAATATATCAAGGATGTATTTCTTGACCTATTCTTACATCAGATGATACACCTTTTATTTAAAAGTTTTTTTCTCACCTTTCTCCTTGAAAAGAATCCAAGGTGGCTTACTACTACTACTACTACTACTACTACTTACTTACTTCTTACTTCTTCTTCTTCTACTACTTCTTCTTCTTCTTCTTCTTCTTCTTCTTCTTCTTCTTCTTCTTCACGTTTGTCCCACTTGGTGGTGGGGTTCACTATTCTTGTTTTGGCCTTTCATGTGGTGGGGTCATGAGCCAGGTCCAGATAAACCCAGGACAACTTCATGTCATTCTCAAGGGTGTTCGTCCAGCACTGTTTTGAACAACTCCTCAGTCAGGATCCACTGACCTTCAGGGTGAGATCCTTTTTAGCCAGGGTTTCCTCATCGGCACACAAGACATGCCCAAACCAGCACAGTATGGCTTTGCGCATCTTGTCGGCAACAGGTGCAATGCTGTACTTTGCTCTGATGTCATCATTGCACACATGATCCTTTTGTGTGAGGTCAGAGGTAACATTCAATTTCTTTAATTTCTGGCCAGCACTCTGCACCATAAAGCGCAACAGGTTGAACAATGGTGTGATAGATCTTTGACTTTAAACGGTCGCCATTTTAGCCAGGCACCATTGATCCTCATTGTCACCATTGTCACCTCATGACTCAGGCTCCTGTCAGCTGTGAACATGGAACCAAGATATTTGAACTTCTCAGTTCTTGGTAAATCAATACCATTAATTTGGGTCATACCATATTCAGTTGAGTTGGTCATTAGATATTCCATCTTCATCACATTCAGGTGCAGGCCAAACCTTGTCAGACAGTCACTCCATACTTGAGCTTGGTGCTCAAGATCTGCCTTACTCTCTGATGCAGTCATGACATCATCAGCATAAAGGAGTGTCTAGGGCACTGGATTCTGTGGATCTCAAGTGACTGCGCCCATAACCAGAATGAAAAGAAGCGGGGAAGGTGCTGATCATTGGTGGACCCCAACTGTGATATGAAATCTTTTGATGTACCAGCAGCAGCTTCTACACGACTCTTAGGTGACTCATAGAGGAGTTTGACCCTACTGACAAGTTTGTCTGGGACTACATGATGTCACAGTGCATACCAGATGACAATATGTGGGACTCGGTCAAATGCTTTCTTGAGGTCAAGGAAAGCTGCATGCACTGGTTTCTGTTTCTCCCTGTGTTTTTGAAATAACAGTGGGGCAGCATGCATTGCATGTATTGTTCCACAGTTCTTGACAAAGCCAACTTGATGGTACAGATTTATATGTTGATGACTCACTCAAAGATTTTAAGAGTATGAAAGTAATCTAATCAGTCTGTAGTTGGTGCATTTGGCAGGGTTCCCCTTCTTCTTCCAGACTGGCACTGTTGTGCTACATTGCCAGTCATTGGGTATCTTCTTCTTTTGCACTATCTGGTTAAAGAGTTCCATCAGCAAGTTCCTGAGTTCCAGGGTTGTGACGTCTACATTTCTGTCGCCACATCATCTGGGCCTGTGGCTTTGCCCATTTTCATCTGTTTCATCACCATGGAAACTTCATCAGATGGGATAGGTTGCACAGACCCTTGGACTCTGGGAACATATGGGATGGGGGGGTGCAAGAACTCTTCCATGGAAATTTTCTCAAAGTCAAGGCAACAAGCGCTTTGTTGCCTTGACACGATTCCTGATCTGCTTTCCATTCTCACCATTGACACTGTGGAATTTCTCAATAGCCTCAGTCCTTTTGTGGCAGGCTTTCACTAGCTGGTAGATGTCATGTTTGCCTTCGCGCATATAAAGGTTTCTGTACAGTTCCTCAACGTGGGTGGACTTTGTTTTAGCTACTGTTTTCTGCTTTTTTTTTTACCACATCACGGTACTTCCACCAGTTGTCAACTGTCTTTTCAGCTAGGAAAAGATGATAGAGCCATTTTTTTCTCATGGACTGTTTGCCTTGATTTTCTCTGTCCAAAGCCGTGTTTGCTTATCAATTTTTAAAATATATATTTTTATTCATTTTCTGTAGCAAAGAAAAACATAGATGTAATATTTGTTATACATCGTGATATGTGGGTTTCAGTCATTATTATGTTACAACCTGCTTTCCTCTTACTCTTTGTTTCTTTTTTCTAACCATTGATAAAACTGATTCCATACTTGTTAATCGTGTTCTTTGATTCTCATTGTCAGTCTGTCCATCTCTGCACATTCCAAAATTTTCTTAGCAATCATAGCATCTGTTTGATGTTTCTTTGGTGCCTAAAGACCTTTTCAACCACCCGCTGCTTCTCTCCCCAATGCACCCGGTGGTGGTGGGGGTGGGGAAGCTGCAGGTTGTTTAAAGCGGTTTCCCACAGGAATGCCTTGAAATCTGTTCTTCTGGAACGGATTTATTGACTTTCAATGCATTCCTATGGGAAATCAATCCCCGACTTAAGAGTGTTGACTCCGAACGGATTAATCTCGTAAGTCAGGGTACCACTGTACCTAGATTGTATCTCTATTAAGGGCCACCATGAAGTCACCACCCCTTGACTTATAAATTCTTCCTTAGATTTTAATTTCCCCTCTACATCTAATATATCATTGTATGTTGCAATTTTCCCCAAGTTTAAAAGGTTTGGTATGTAAATGCTTCCATAGGTGAAACCCATCTTGGGATTCTCATATATATATTTCAGTTTCAGTTTCTCCCATGTATTTAGCAGAGAGTCTCTAAGATAATGGTTTTGAATATATCTTGGTATTTTGGCATTTTCAAACCATAAAAAACATGCCAACCCAATTGTAGATCATGTCCTTCTAAACATAATAACCTTTTGTTTCTTAGAAGTATCCAGTCCTTCAGCCAAATTAGTGAGCCTGATTGGTAGTATAGCATCCAGTCCGGTAGCCCAAATCTTCCTCTTTCTTTAGATTCTTGCAGTAATTTCAGTTTAAGTCTTGTTTTCTTTTTCTGCCAGATGAATTTTGATAGCACTCTATTTAGTTCTTCAAAGTGTTAGATGCGTTTTAATCATATTTTTAAAAAGACAAAAATACAGTCCTCCAGGATGATCCTGTAAAAAGCAACATTGTAGAAATCACATATAAATGTTCTCTGTAACACATATATACTCTGAAAAGTATTTATTTATTTTATTTATTTATTTTCAAACTTGTATACCGCACCTATTTCCCAAACGGGAACTCAGGGTGGTTTACACAAAAGTTAAAAACAATAGCATCTACAACAAAACAACAGAACAAAAACAATGTTGGCAAGAGGCAAAGGAAGAGAGAGAGAAAAAGTGCCGGTCCTCCCCTAGCAGATACCGAAGGCGTCCCTGAACAGCCAGGTCCTAAATGCTTTCCTAAAAGACGCCAACGAGGGAGCCTACCGTATCTCGCCCGGCAGAGAATCGCAGGGCCAGCCACTGAGAAGGCCCGTTTGTGAGTGGTCACCTTACGGGCCTCCTTCGGTGTGGCGACCCGGAGCGAGAGGGCCAAGGAGGATCAGGTGGGTCGGGCCAGATCCAGTCGTCGGGAAATACCCATTTATTAAGTACCCACCTTACATGTCATTACGTAGCTTTCATAAAACAACCATTCCCTGCCCCATAACAGATTTGTGACACATTTTCCCAACTTCTCTGATCAGAAGTTCTATGTCACTGTCCTGCTGTGTTCCATCTCCATCATCCAGAAGCATGCTGGAAGTGTGATTGCAGAGTTTAAGTAATACAGATCTTGAAAAGATCATATAAATTCAGGATAACGGCTGAGACCAAGATCAAGATTATTAAAAGAGTTCTGTTTCTTCTATAATTCCCTTTCTTCTCAACTACTTCAAAAGAAAAAACAATAACCTTGAACTATTTTTTGTTTTTTGATGACATTCATAAATGGTAAAGGGTATATCTACCAATCAATCTTTTCAAAATGTGATATGAGTGTTCATTGTAGCTACTGTATGGCGTAACAGGATGAAAAAAATTATATTGGTTCTAACGTCCCTAATGTAAACAATCATCTTATTTACTTATTATATGTCCTGTGCATTTTAGGGAAGAACGGCATTACACTGGTTATGTAACAATGGCTATCTTGATGCTATAAAACTATTGCTAGGATTTGGTGCCTTTCCAAATCATATGGAGAACAATGAAGAAAGGTATGTATTATTAAATATTCTTTCAGGTATTTTATGGGCTTTGTTTTAGTGAAATTATTGTATCTGAGCTGTAAATCAAAGAGAGGAATTAGAAACTCATTAACATGATATTTTCTTCTCTCAGGAGTTAATCAGGTCAAGTATTACTTAACAAACCATATGTGTACTAAAACCATTCAATAAACTATCCACGTTATTTAATGCCAACATCACGTGGTTACAAATCATTTCCAGCTTTCTTTGCATTTACCAGCTTTGCTTAAATAGTTCAGTGTTTTAGTACTCACAGTACCTCTTGAATCTTTTTTGGATTACCAAGGTTATTACATAAATGGTCACTAACGTGATCAGTGTCATACTTAAAGAATTCAGTATGAGATATTATAAGCTAAGATATCTTTAATTTTCCTTACATATTGCATGGTAGTAGAAATGTAGCATGCTGTTTGAATAGAGCTGAGAATGTCTGTACTCTTATTCATGTTATTAATTGAGTACATATTTTATTGCAGTTTCAAAAAGTTAGTTGTACTCAACTGAAATATTTAAAAGTGTTAATTGTTACACAATATGATATTTAAATACATTGATATAAATATTCACATAGGTTGTATTGCAGAAGACACTGTTCCTAAGTTCTTATCTTGGACTGTGACATTCAAGTTTATTTGAGTTCCCTTTCTCTTATAGTTCTATTGACATTTGAGTGTCAGACACTATCATCTTCCTATCAGCCTCTCAGCATGTGGCAACTCTAATTTGGCTGGCTTTGTCTGTCTTCTTCTGTCTTTTCCTGCATTACATCTATCCTGGTTACCATCAAGAGGAACTTCAATTTGACCATCCTGTGCACTGACACTAACGGTTTCAATTGATGTATCACATATGGATTAGTTTTGTCTGTGGCAGGTAACTTTTAGCCTGTAGACATATTTGCCTGGTCTGAATGTTCTGAGCCACATTTATATGAAAATATTGACTGACTACCATGTAAAGTCATTATAATTGAACTTATTGAATATTGACAAACTGATTCTGATGGGTGCAGGAAGCAGCTTTGTGTGTGTGTGAGGGGGGGGAGGGGGGGGAGGTCATTCCTGAGTGCAGCTTCCTGTACAGTTTATTCCAGAGTGGCTGTGGGTGGGCAACTGAATGCATTCACAGATGCCTCTTTCTTGACTCCCAGAGACACGGAGGATGCTGATTATTCATTTGGGGATCTGTATGAAAAATTCCTTAACTCTTGAACACTTTCCATGGAGCATGGTTGCTCTTGGTTTGTTGCTGCCTGTATTTGTTGCAATCATTTTATCTGCAGGTATAATTGTACACACTAATGCTCACTTCTCTACTATGAATACTATTCTTAAGTCAGAGCTGTTCTTGATAAGTAATAGTTTTGCTCTTTATTGATCTCAAATTGTATTAACTAGTTTCCTTAGACTTGGATGCATTTATCATTTCTTGTTAATCTGATATGTGCAGTCAAATCCAAGTTTGATTAGACAGGGAAGATATTATAATATAAAGTAATTCAGTAATACACAGTCTTTATATCTAGACTAAACCTAGCATTGCAGAGTGATATAATAATCTTTTATTCCTGCCACAAGACTTTTTTTGAAATACCAGCAGGCTTAGCAAGCAGGACCTGAAAGAATGAAGCTAGTTAAGAAGTAACAGTTATTGTTTTTCTAACAGTAACAATTGCCTCTGTTTGCAGGGGCTTTCAATTTGCATCATGGCTATGGGCGTCTGAGTTCTGTGCAGGATCAGTTCTAAGTCTGTCTGTGAAAAGATGGCACAGTTTTACACTTTAGGGAACTTCAAAAATTGCCCTTTTATTAATAGGCTGCATGTATTAAAACTGCAGTGCATGCAGTGCCATCTGGTTCCAACTACTGAAGGTGAAGAGAGGGCAATAGAGTGAGATAAGAAATATTGCAAAGCTGAGATGGTAGTTACCATAAATAACATTAGAAGAAAACCAGCTTCTTCTTTATATCCACTAATTCAGCATTTTCTTTTCAAGCATATGGCTTTGCCTGCACAGGCTTTACTGTTTAACTACAATGTTGAAGCTTTGTCAAAGTAATTATCATAATAAGCTTCTGATTGTTCTGATACTCTGCTATTCCTGCTGACAGCTGACAATTGCTTTCCACTCCCTGTTCCTAGTAAAAAGTGTTTTTGCTCCAAGGATCTCACTTACAGCTATATCAATTTATTTTTCCTTCATAGAGAAAAATAAGAAATGAGTGCATTTCTTTTCTTTTCTTTCTTTCTTTCTTTCTTTCTTTCTTTCTTTCTTTCTTTCTTTCTTTCTTTCTTTCTTTCTTTCTTTCTTTCTTTCTTTATCAGTAAATGAGCATATTCCCATACTATTCCGCTTTGCAAGTGCAAGCAGTATCTTTTACAATACAGTTAAACGTTTGAAACTACAGTATTTGAAATCCAACATTGCAGTGACACACTGCATTGTTTGGGAATTAAAATGCTCTCTTGTTTCATAAGGTTCCAATGTTTTGTTCTTCTTAGGTACACTCCACTTGATTATGCCTTACTTGGAGCTCATCATGAGGTAATTCAGTTCATGTTGGAGCATAATGCACTGTCCATAGCAGCCATACAGGACATTGCAGCCATCAAAATACAAGCAGTCTATAAGGGATACAAAGTTAGAAAAGCATTTCAAGATAGGAAAAATCTTCTTATGAAGCATGAACAGCTGAGGAAGGATGCGGCTGCCAAGTAAGTCTGATACATGCATGTAAAAGAAAATTCTCCCAGGATTGTTTGGAATTGTTGTCCAGTATAATGAAGCATCTCTGTTTTATTACCTGTAATATTGAATTATTATAAAATGATATATAGGGTATCTATCTATCTATCTATCTATCTATCTAGCTACATTTATAGACTACCCAACTTTCCCAAAGGGAATTTTGGGTGATGAACATAATAAAAAGGCCTATAAAATAAACACAGTATATGATACACAAAGCACATGGTGGAAAACCAAGCAAAAAAAGAGAATGCAGGATGGCAGCAAGCCATCACATGGAGCAGATAATAAACCAACAAGCAACAATCAAACAGCCTCTGTGATTGCCAAAAGCGGCCTTGAAGAGCCAGGTTTTTAATAATTTCTTGAAGGCCAAGAAGGACTCCGCAGTCCTTATCTCACTTGGGAGATGATTCCAGTGTGTTGGGCCAGCCACCGAGAAGGCATGACTCAGAGTGGAGGTCTTCTGGGCCTCCCGAGGGGTGGCGACCTGAAGCGAGAGGGACTGCAATGCTCTGGTGGGCCGGGCCAAAGCTGACCTTTGGGCAACACGCTCCACCAGATACTCGGGTCCCAAGCCATGGAGGGTTTTGTAAATCAAATGAAATGTTGAGTTATTTAGAGAATATTGTATAGTATGTGTATAGCAGTTTTGAAGGTTTTGTTGAACACTACTAGTATGACGATGATAATATAAATGAAAGGGCAGAACTATACAGACAAAGCCCAATTCACTTTTAAATGAATCCTTCAGAATTTTGTGTCATTCAAACAAATGTCATTTATTCCTGCTAGAAAACAGTGGGACATGTGCTGCTGCTTTTTTTCTATTGCCATGTGGTGAGCAATAGAATGAATCAGTAGTCCCAGCCTTCAGTAACCCAAGGGTTCTTGGACTGTAATTCCCAGAAACCTTCAACTTTAGCAGTGCAGATTGAGGTTTCTGGAAGCTACAGTCCAAGGAGGCCTGGGTTACCCAGGTTTGGGAACCACTGACCTACGGCATTACTGTGCTGTGCAGCTCAAGAGGGATTTAACTCTTTGCCACTAATGTGATTCTGGTCCAGAATATCCTCCTACCTAACTGAATTTTCCATTTTTCAGAGCAGGGTTGAATGTTACCCTGAGAGCGAGCGAGCCTGGGATTGCTGTATCCCATTGGTTCTCCACATTCCACCAGGTTTCTATTATGGCTATTATATCTATGTTATCCCTTGCTGTCAAATGTTCAAGTTCTCCCATCTTTGCTCGGAGGCTTCGGGCATTTGTGTAGAAGCACCTGTACAGTGGGTCCCCCAAGAATGGCTGCTGCGTGGTTCTCCCCCAGCTTTTATTTTCAGTAGAAAAACTATCACATCCCATTATTCTCCAAGTGCTAATACCTGCTGTGTCATCTCTATGTGATTCTCTACTCTCTCCAACCTCATTCCCGAGGATGAGGTGTTCCGAACCAGATGCAACTCTGCTCCTGTCGTCTTTCCCCCAGTTATCAGTTTAAAAGCTGGTCTGCAGCCTTTTTGAGGTTGAGTGCCAGGAATCTGGTCCCATCATGGTTCAAGTGCAACCCATCCCTCCTGAACAGGTTTGGCTTGTCCCAAAATGTTCTCCAGTTCCTGACAAATCTGAAGCCCTCCTCTCGACACCATCGCCTCATCCACGCATTGAGGCTTCTGAGCTCTGCCTGGCTGGCGGGTCCTGCACGAGGAACAGGTAGGACTTCTGAAAATGCTACCTGGAAGTCCTGGACTTCAATCTTCTTCTTAACAACCTGAATTTAGCTTCCAGGACTGACTGCTTGGCCTTCCCGGCATCATTGGTACCAATGTGTACCATGACCACTATGAGTTTGTGTGTGCTTGGACCCACAACTGGAGGGTCGCAAGCAGGGCATGTTCCCCAGGCAGAGGTGCGCCAAAATGACAAAATAGTATTTGAATACTGAATGTTTCCAGGCAGGTTTAATAATTCCCACACTTAACACCGAACACCTCCCTCACCAGCCTATGGGGAGTGCAGAGCCAATGTTTGCCCCTGTGGCCTGTGTGTGTGGATGGGTTCAATATGACTTTCTCATTCCTAAAAACTGTGCACCTGTACTTCATATTGCAACCACCCAAAACTGCATGTTACATCACAAATCTCTGACGTCTCCTTCTCCTAGACAGATAAATTCTTCTAATTTTTCAACCTTAGTTGGTGGTTATTGAGGAAAGAGAATAAAAATTACAGTACTTTTACATGTTTAAGACTATATTTTTGTCTTTAATTGTTACACTAAAATTGAGTGTTGTACACAGAACTAAGCTAAAGAGAGAATTGTGTGGTTGTGAAACTGTAATTTTAAGTTGGAAAAGTGGGAGTCGTCTTATACATGGGGGCATCTTATAGGTGGATAAATGTGGTATATCTTGTCACTACTGAAGCCTTTTCCTTTATTTTGTCTTCAAAGAACTCGTACTAGATAATTAAACAAATGATTTTTCCTACCAGCAAATCAGACTTTTTTAAAAAAAAATGTGGATCAAGACTACTTCCCCAGACATAAAAGTGAGACTGTATGGCAGATATTTAAACCTCTATATATGCCCCCAAAATAAAGAGACAGGAGTGTGTAGACTGAAGACTCTGAGATGGAAGTGAAGTATATAAAAATAAACTTTATCTAAATCTCTCAGGGAAAAGGATAAACAGGATATTCCTAATAAAACAACAAAACACTAACAGTACTTACAAAACATACCAAATGAAGTAAGATTAGATAAGGTGACGACAGCTCAGGCAATGCCCAGGAACATTAGGCAAACACACATAGAGTGCCTCCCTCAGACGATCAGCATGAAAAGAAGATGAGGTCAGCAAGGGCTACAGCAGCTAGCAAGAGCTAAATGCTGAAAGCTGAATGCTTTTGAGAAAGGAGAAAGGATTCCTTTTGTAGGAGCCACACCAATTAAAGAGATAGAACTCACAGGTTTACAGTTCCAAATGAGGTTCAGCTGACATTAACTTTATAATGTCTGAATATAGATCTTGCCATATTTTAACAGTGTGTTTATAGACACAAGTTACAAAGTGTAAGACTCAATGTGGCATTTCACACCTAGCAATGACTTAACATCTGCATATATGTTTTATCAAGATGAGTCCTAACCAGTGCCAAATAGAGGGGAACTTGTACTTTCCAGAATTTGGAAACAATACTTCTGTTCACTGAAGTCAAGATATATTACATCTACCACATTCCTACTGTCTACCCAATCAAACATGAAATAAGATGAGTAATATTTGGAAAAAGAAAAGGTATTATAACATCGAGATAGAAAAGGAGTAGCTCATTGGCTTACAAACCTTATAACATAATATTGCCAACTCTGATGAGTAGTAGTGGTTCTCTGAGTGTTTCAGGCAGGATTCTTTGCAAGCTTGGTCTTGAGATACATACTTTATTTCCCCATCTATAACACACACCCATGTATAAGACGACACCCAATTTTCCAGCCCGAAATATCAATTTCTCTACTGTGTAGTTCTCTCATTGATTTATTTCCGTGTATAAGATGACCCTAAATTTTTAGTGTAACAGTTTTAGTAAAAACATATAGTCTTATAAATGGAAAAATACAGTAGTTTTACCTGAAGTTTCTCTTTTAGATAACAGTCAGGGATAACTTTGATTAGCTTCAAAAAGCAGATGATTATGTGTGTTCATGTTGCCTGGTGTTCATAACTAATTTTCATCCAAGGAACATACGTGATTACACACTATATATACAGTGGTACCTTGTATAAAGGAATTAATTTGATCCAAATGAAATTATGTTAAGCAAATTTTCCTTTTTACAAATTTCCCATAGGAATGTATTGAAAACAGAGTAATTCCTAATCGCAACAATTTTTATATTGTACAGATTCACCCCATAGATGATTCTGTTAAGCAAATTTCCCCTATCTCCGGAATTTTTTATGTTGTACAGATTTTATGTTATACAAACTGTTTGTTATACGAGGGTCCACTGTACTCACTTTCAGATCAACAACAGAAAAGCCTCCACATTAATGGGAGAGAGTCTTGCAATACTAGTTGTCTATTTACATATGTCATTTTTTATCATAAGGACAGCTAATTTATAGGATCCCATAGCTACCAGTGCTCTGACTTTATAGGTCAGTGGTGGTGAACCTTCAGCACTCCAGATGTTTTGGATCACAACTCCCAGAATTCCAAGCCTGTATTGCCAAAGACATGTGGGAGGTTTCCACCACTGTTATAGCCATTACATAAGAAGAGCCATGCTGGATCAGGTCAAGGGCCCATCTAGTCCAGCTTCCTGTATCTCACAGTGGCCCCACCAGATGCATCTGGGAGTGCACAAGACTAGATCTCTGTCTCCTGACACCACTCCCCTGCATCTGGCCCTTGAAGTACCCTGGTTTTAAGACTGGAGATTACACATCTCCATCATGGTTTGTAACCTGTGATGGAGTTTTCCTCCAGGAATCTCTCCAATCCCCTTTGGCGTCCAGGCCAGATGCCATCACCACATCCTGTGGCAGGGAATTCAACAGACTAACAACATGCTGGGTAAAAAAATATTTTCTTTTGTCTATTCTCACTCTGTCAACACTCAGTTTGAGTGGATGTCCCCTAGTTCTGATATTTTGTGAGAGGGAGAAGAGTGCCCCTGTATCCACTTTACTCATGTCCTCCATTATTTTGTACGTTTCAATCATATCCCCCCTCAGGCACCTTTTTTCCAGACTAAAGAGCCCCAAATGTTTTAGCCTTTCCTCATAAAGGAGATGCCCCAGTCCAGTAATCATTTTAGATGGTCTCTTTTGTACCTTTTCCAGTTCCACTATACCTTTTTGGAGATGCGGTGACCAGAATTGTACACAATACTCCAGGTGCGGCCTTACTATCGTTTTGTACAATGGCATTTTAATGTTGGCTGTTTTATTTTCAATCCCATTTTTGATAATCCCTAGCATGGATTTGGCCTTCTTCACCACTGCCACACACTGGGTAGATACCTTCATTGAGCTGTCCACCAGCACACCAAGATCTCTTTCCTGATCTGTCACGGATAACTCAGAGCCCATGAGTTGATAGATAAAGTTTTGATTTTTTGCCCCAATATACATTGCTTTACATTTTCCTACATTGAAGTGTATTTGCCACTTCACAGCCCATTCCCCCAGTTTGGAGAGATCCTTCTGGAGCTCTTCACAATCTTCTCTGGTTTTTACCACACAGAAAAGTGTTGTGTCATCTGCAAACTTGGCCACCTCACTGCTTATCCCTGTCTCCAGGTCATTTATGAACATATTGAAAAGCACCGGTCCCAGGACATCCCTGGGGCACACCGCTTTTCACCTGTCTCCATTGTGAAAATTGTCCATTGACACCTACTCTTTGATTCCTGGACCTCAACTAGTTGTCAGCCCATAAGAGGACCTGCCCTCTTCTTCCCTGACTGTGCAATTTTCTCAGCAGCCTTTGCTGAGGGACTGTGTCAAAAGCCTTTTGAAAATCAAGATAGACTATATTCACGGGTTCACCCAAATCCACATGCCTGTTGACCTTTTCAAAGAATTCTAAAAGGTTTTTCAGGCAAGACTTACCCTTACAGAAGCCATGCTGATTTTCTCTCAGCAAGGTTTGTTCTTTTATGTGTTTTAAGATTTTCTCTTGGATGAGGCTTTCCACCATCTTCTCTGGGACAGAAGTAAGGGCCCCGCCTCCTTCCTTTTTTAAAAATTGGTGTGACATCTGCTATCCTCCAGTCCTCCGGCACTGTGGCCGTTTTAAGAGACAAGTTGCATATTGTCGTTAAGAGATCTGCAATTTCATTTCTCAGTTCCTTAATAACCCTTGGGTGGATGCCATCTGGGCCCGGTGACTTGTGGATCTTCAATTTATCAGTTAGTCCTAAAACATCCTCTCTTTTAACCTGTATTTGATTTAATTCTTTAGTCAATAGGGGCCATTTGGGCAGCGGAATCTGCTCAAGGTCTTCTGTCATGAAGACAGATGCAAAGAAGTCATTCAATTTCTCTGCAATGTCCAAGTCCTCCTTAATCTCCCTTTTTCCTCCCTCACCATCCAGAGGGCCAACTGGTTCTCTGGCAGGTTTTCTACTTCTAACATATTTAAAGAAGCTTTTATTATTATCCTTTATATTGCTAGCCATGCATTCCTCAAAATCTTTCTTTGCCTCTCTTATAATCTTCTTACATTTCTTTTGCCAGAGTTTGCGTTCCTTTTTATTTTCCTCATTTGGGGAGGATTTCCATTTACAGAAAGACCTCTCCTTGCGCTTTAGAGCCTCTCTAACTCCACTCATTAACCATGCCGGCGCCCTCTTGGACTTAAATGAGCTCTTCTTCTTTTTGTGTGGCATGCACTTGTGCGGAGCCTCTACTACCGTTGTTTTAAACAGGCTCCATGCACTCTGAAGAGAGTGGATTCTTTTACCTTCCCTTTCAATTTCTTTCTAACTAGTTTCCTCATCTGAGAGAAGTCTGCCCTTAGGAAATCAAGGGGTTTTATGTCAAATTTGCATCCAATAATCTTACTTTAGTTGCATGTATAGACTAGATGAATTTGCAAAGCAAAGGACTTTTGAAACTATGTATAAATCCTTCTTTACATAGCCCACAGCAAAAGGTTGTCTTTGTCTATGTATGTGTTTCTTACAGAGCTATTTCTCCTATGATGGCTGACAGCGCTTTAGGCTGATGGCTGGAATAACTGATGCGTGAATTCTTCCCTTGTGCTAATCAAAAGCTCCAATGAAACCTGATTTTTCAGTAGTTCCAAATTACTAGTACTTAATAATGTTGAATCCTCACAAATACTCTGAAAATACATTTTTAAAGTCCACTATGACCTCTTGACCATGGTATGAAATCTTCTGAAAATAATGTCGTTACTTACTGAAGGAGGTTAGGTGCACTGTTTGGATATATGTACAGTGGTACCTTGTATAAAGGAATTGATTCTTTCCAAATGAAATTATGTTAAGCAAATTTTCCTTTATACACATTCCCATAGGAATGCATTGAAAACGGAGTGATCCCATTTTTATGTTGTACGGATTTTCCCCATAGGTGATTATGTTAAGCAAATTTCCCCTATCTCTGGAATTTTTATGTTGTACAAATTTTATGTTATACAAGCTGTTTGTTATACACGGGTCCACTGTATATATGTTATATATGTTGTTTATGCAATTGTACTTAGTAAGAAACTAGTAGATTCTACAGTTGGGCTCATCTGGAGAAGTTATTAAGCTTATTTTGGTGTTACCTTCTGTACAGTTAAAGTAGCATTGCTGATTAAGCATTTTGTCTTTGTATGTTAAATCTTAAAAATATGTTGTTGTTATTGATCGTGGTGGTGGTAGTGGTGATGCATGAAGTATAGCATAAGATAGACCTGGACCTCCTGTTTTTGTTTGTATTTTTTTATAAAATATATACTTAGCCACATGTTCATCTAATTCATTTATACCAGTTTATGCTGTAAAACTGTGTTGAGGACCTCCATTGGTTGTTTTAAGGTTTTTTAAGTACCACATAATTGTGTTCAAGTTGGTTTACTAAACAGTAGAAGGCTAAAGCTTTAGATATTTTTAAATGCACCTTAGCTGCCTAGATGCCCTAAGTACATCCAATCTCACGATTTCAGAAGCTAAGCAGGGTCAGCCCTGGATAGTACTTGGATGGGAGACCACCAGGGAATACCAGGTGCTGTAGGCGCCTGGAGTCGGAACTGGCAAACCACTCCAATATTCCTGCTAAGAAAACTCCATGGACATAGAGTCATGAAGAGTCGTTCATAACACACAACACAACACAAATGCACCTTGGTTGTCTAATTTCTTTTAATTAGTGAAGAAGAAGGAACAATGTGTTTCTTTGAAAGAAAAGAAAATAATTGTGCCATTAATAGCAAGGCCTAATTTATTAGAGCAAAATGGCAGACACATCTATATTGTACCTAAGACAGGCATCCACATTCTGACTATTTGTGCAGAGACAATATTATTATTTGTGATTAGCCATCACTGCCAGTATCAAAGCATGAATGGCAAAACATTTCCATCTGACCAGAGTGCACCTTATTTAGAAACATGTCACGTGTGTGTTTCAATCTGCCGCTGTGTGGACAGTGTATGGTAAAATAGCAATGCCAGACAAGAGTATGGCTTTTCCCTGTCACATGAAATGACATTTTTTGTTCTGGAGTCCCAAGAATGAATGAAGGCATTCTACATAACTAGCTTGTCATTTGTCAGCACTGAAAGTTTGAAATGCCATGAGGTCACATGATCTGACATTTGCTGCCTGTTGTTGTTGCAAAAAGATATACCACTGCTGTTTTTTAAATCCTGTGCCTGTATTTGGTTTCTGCTTACCAGAAATCAAGATTCCTTGAACAATAATGTAAGGCAGAGGATAAAGTTCAGTCAAAGTGGAATATCTGGTGAAGGAAAAACCACCTTGATGTCATGTCTCAGGGTTTTGCAATGAGAGCAGCAAAACCTCTTTGAGAACCGAGTTCCACAGTCAGGGTGCAGTATCCAGCTTGCTCCCCTGTCTCCACCAAACATATCACATAATGTAGTCAAATATTGATTCAGCTCTAAGATACTGAGTGCAAGAGATTGGCACATTCTTATGGGAGGAAGTTGCTCTTCAAAATTGTGTTGTCTGAAACATACAGGAATTCAGTTCTTTTGTGCCCATGATTCAAAAATCCATGAAGTGGCCAGGGCAGTCCACTTCTGGGATGTCCCCTTCAATGGTATCATTTGGGGACTGGTAGTGAACAGAAGAGGGTGTTGTGTAGTAAGACCACCTTCAGTGCTGCCACTGATGCTGTCTACATTCAGGCTGCCCTTTGCTATATAAACATGGCATACTTTTTCCTGCTGGCAATCACTAGAGAATGGGTAGAGGTAATAGAAATGTACATCTCTGTCTATCACCTGTGGCAGGCTGCCTAAACCATCCCAGCTCCCGCTAAAACACATTGCCAGAATGTTACTGGACTAGCCACTGTTTACTGTTAAGCCTTGGAGAGATTTGCATCCAGTTACACAAATCTTAAAATCAAGAGAAAAGCATCCTGAATACTTGCCATTGAAGGAAAATGTTGTCATCTGTTACAAGTGATTTTCATGAACTTTTAACATAATTTAAACATTGGTTATAGGAAACGTGAGGAAGAAAATAGAAGGAAAGCCTCAGAACTACAGAAAGAAATTCAGAACTCCAAGACCTACAAGCTCCAAGAAGAGAAATGCCCTGTGAGACAGCCCACTCCACAATGGCCTCTTCGAAAGAGCAGCATGCATGAAAACCAACTGGGGGGAAACAAAAACTCAGATACAGTGTCTCCAAACAAAGTAACTGTACAAAACAAATCTGGTTCCCCAGAGGTGCTTGAGGAAGATCACAAGATACAAATAGGTTTGTATTATCTTGGTATCCTTTATTTAGAACTGGTGATTTTATAGGAAGCAGGGGATCAAGCAGGGACCAACATTGTTCAAGGAACTTAATCCACATCTGAGTCACGTGATGCTTAGATTCAGAATCAGGCTCAAGTCCACTGCTTTATAGAACCATCTGTAACCCTAATGGAATTGGTGTCACTGGATCTGTGATGAATTTGAACTCATCCTTGACTTGCTTGTTTATCAATCTTAAACTGCAATCCCATCCTCTCCCTTTGCCTAGAGGGTCATAGAGTGTCTTTTGCAAAAGGACTGAGCTAAAGTAGGAATTGAACACTTCTCTTCTTTGTAATTTGTTATCATTTTCTCATCCCCCGTGAGCAGCTGAATCACTATTTCTTTTCTCTGTCTTTTGCTCTTCCTGTGCCTGAAGAATATTTTTGTTGCTTGCTAACCTCAGCTAATTCTCATATTTTGCCTTCCTAACAGCATCCCTGCAATTATTTGCTATTTGTTTTCCTTTGTAGATTGGCCTTCATTCCACTTTAAATATGTTTCCTTTTTTGTTCTCAGGGCCTCTCAGAACTTTTTGTAAAACCATGTTGGACTTTTTTTGCTGTCTCACTCATTTTTTTCTTCCTAGAGTTACGCTTCTGGATTTCCTTTTTTAGAAATTCCCACCTGTTCTGTACTCCTTTTCATCTTAAGATCCCCTTCCATGGGACCATATATATTTATTAAAATTGACTTGCCTAAACTGCAGCATGTACGTGTGGCTGCACTCTGCTTTTGTTTCCTTTGAAAGGCACTGGAATCCTATGGCTAAACATAGGGTCCCAAGACTTCCAATCTTATTTGTTTATTTATTTATTTTAGAGTATTTTAACCCGCCTTTCTCCTTGGAAAAGGACCCAAGGCAGCTTATAATTTAGCCACCTTTACATTAAATGAGGATGACTTCACTCCATGCATCCCTGTAAGAACCGATGCTTGCATAGTTTTAGATGCTTCCTATTTTATTCTATCATTTCAAGACTAGGAAAAATGTTATTTTTAATGCTTTTGTTAGCATAAATTTTATTTAACCAGGGAAGCTTTTTAGCTTTCTGCTCAATGAAACATTTAGCCATTGCCAGCAAACAATTGTATGCTTTACAATCTATATATGATCTGTATTTGTAAAGCCTTGTTCATAATGCCCAGAGGGCTGGAATGGATAGAGTGACCTCCTAGGACTGAGGAGGCCTGGGTGGGAATCCCCACTCAGCCATGGAAGCTCTCATCAAGAGTGTGGATCTGATGAAGCCACTTACCTTGGAAGCCCTGTTAGGGGTTGATTTGGCACCACATAACAACAAATAGCCCTGTTCAGGTATTCACTTGAAAATGTGTGAGATCCAAATGGTGGGGGAAACAGACACCTATGCAAAACCTTGCCCCTCCATCCTTACCCACACGGAAGTCCTTTGGGTGTTTGATCCAAAAGGTCTGCCTAGGCAACTGCAACTGAACTCCTTGACAACATCATGTTTGGCAGACCTGAGAAGGAAGCACTGCTAGTCCTAGGGACACAGTGAATGAGTTCAAATGAAGGTGCTTACCGTGCCTATGTAGATTTCCATACTGAAGACACAAAGATCTGAAGGATAAGAATAATAATATTGGGAAAATCAGGAAAGGACCACATGGGAATGGAAATAATACAAATACAGGGACAGGGGATTCCTTTAATTGACTATTAAGAATATGAAATGCAGCAAACAAACAAAAATACAAACAAGGAACTTTCAATAATAAATCATGTTAATCAAGGATGTCCATCAAGTTCTTGTGGATATGCTGTTACTAATGTCCCAAATTCACATGGCTGATGATTTTTAAAAGAGGTTTGCTTCTTAGATGGAGACAGTGCAGCCTGCAAGTTGTTTTCAAGCTTCTCCTCAACTAGCAGTTTGGAATTGATGGCCCATCTCTTAAACAGAGTATGGTCAGGGTTAAGGTAAAAAGAATTTATTTTTTCCTGAGGAGCAGAGGTATGCCAGGAACATGACCTGTCTATAACAGAGTTGGGATTTGGAATTTAGTTAAACCACCAGGAACAGTCAAATTAATCCAAATTAAAGCCAAATCAATAGTTTTACCTAGAGTATGATTTCTTTAGCATTTGTGTCAATAGTCCATGATGTTAGAGAACCCACACATAATATTATACTATAATGGTCTCTTCCAGCATAATAGTTCTAAGATCATAATCATAATCATCATCATCATCTTAGAACTACCAAGCTGAAAGAGACCTAAAGAAAAACTGAATCCACACATGAGGGAAGCACAGTGGATAACTAAACTCCCAATCTCTGACTCCAGGTCTCTAAACTGTTGAGCTAACATTTTTAAAAAGCAGATTAACCTATCAAGTACTGCACTTGGATTTCTTTTTGATTTTAAGTTCTTGTAGTTTTATCTTTTAGCCCTCTAGATGCCTCCTGACATCTATTTTAATAGGGAAATCCATTTCTTATATAGTATAACATTTTAGCACTGTGATGTTTCTCTGGAAGAACCCTTCTAATAATTTGCTATGATGTATCTCTTCCTTTCAGGACTGATGTTTGTGGGGGCTATGTGGTTCCATCAAACATGATGTTGATTGACATGCACCCAAGATGACATGAGGGAAGTTCACCTGCTCTAACGGTGAAAGCAAATGTGCACCTTAAAAAGATATTTCCTATATTTTAGATAAAAATGTTCAGTTGAGTAGATCAGTGGATTAAAATATATGATCCCTTTTTAAAAGGGCATCTCATATTAAGTATGAATGAAGAGATGAGACTGATAGCTTAGCCAATATTCTGTTTCCCAGTATGCCCATCTGGCATTTTAACTGGCAGAATGTTAGGCTCACAGTGCAGTTTGATCATCTGCTGTGAATCTATGTGGCCATGTTCCTCTGGTGACCAGGAGCACATTTCTACAGTTAAAGCTGATGATCAAGCTGCACTCATTCCTGGAGACATCTGATCTGGCTATGCCATAATATCATACTCTACATGCAGCTGTCTTTGAAAAGTGTTCAAAAGCTTTAGCTGGTCCCAAAGGCTATGGTCAAACTATTGACTGGAATTTGTTACAGGTAGCTGATCTAGTTCACTGGCTGTTAACAACAGCTCTGTTGTTTCTAAGTATAATTCAAAGTACCAGTTAGAACCTATAAACTCCAGTATATGCTGGGTCTAGTTTATTTGAAGTACTGTATACTGCCTAGCATATAAACTTACCTAACTCTGAAAATGTTCAGGTGGCCCTTCTCTCAATCCTGCAACCCTCAGAGGCACACTAGGTAGAAAAATGTGAGAAAGCTTTGTGATGACTATTCCCAGACTCTGGTTACTCCATTTTCTAGTAAAACAAAGCAAAGTGTTCTGCTTATATACTGCCCCATACCACTTCAAGTAGTCTCTGGGTGGTTTACAGTTTAATTACAGTATGCAGGCTACACTAGGTACTCATTTTACTTACCTCAGAAAGATGGAAGGCTGAGTCAACCATGAGCCTGCTACCTGGGATTGAACCCCAGATTGTGAGCACAGTTTTACTTGCAGTACAATCATTCCACCTGTAGACAAACATCTTTTTATTCAGACAGAATATACTGTAAATCAAATTGATCAGTAAAGAAAAAAAGAAAAGAAGAGGGCTAGGAAGGAAAGAGAGTTTGAGCTAAAGAATTCAGGGTGGTCTCAAACGAATTCCAATTCAGAACAGTTAAGATATGTTTGTGTATACTGTATTGTATTTCAACTCTCATAAATCTGAAAAATTCTTACTAGGAAATGTTGGGATATATTGATGAATCGTTGGGAGCTTGGTATATTATTTTGGTAATATGTGCTACAGTTTGATTAAAAGGATGAGTCGTAGACACAAAAGGTATATAAAATTATACTTTATCTATGTATTCTAAGGGGAAAAAGTAAACGGGTTAACTTATGAAAATAATAAAACACTCATTGAATGTCTGTACAGATAAATATACAAAATACAAATTAGGGCAACAGCAGTTGTGTTAAAGCTCATAAAAAGGGATAAGGAGCTATACACATATACTGCCTTGCTTATTAAAAATACAAAAGGATAAAATACAAGCTTACATAGCAATAAATCAGGAGTAGCTCTTCAACTCTCTCTGTGCCTCTGGAAGGACACCAACATCAGGTAGGTCAGGGCGTGGCCGAGGAGTGTGTTTGTTTGAGGCTAGAACCGTTACTTAAGTAGTGAGGTCTTAAAAAGATATACAAACTGCTGAGTCATACTGAAATTGGTTTTGCCATATGTTTGGATGTAGGCCTTGCTATGCCAAAGGAAAGTGTGTACGTCTGTGTGTGTTCTGTGTCATCAAGTCAGAACAAACTTATAGCGACCCTAACAGGCCTTTCAAGATGAGGTATTTAAGGAATGATTTTACCAGTTCCGTGTCCCCAGTCAATTTTCATGACCAAGTGGGGATTCAAACCCAGGCCTCCTGAGTCCTGTTCTGTCACTCCGTCCACAACACCACACTTAGAATTCTACTAGGAAATTAGGAGATGATTCTGCTTTTTCATTTTTCCCTGTTTGTGTAGTTGTGTCCAAGGCAAACAACAAAAGCAAGTTTCTCCATGTCCTTTCACATTCTGGAAAGGAAAACAATGGATTGAAGCAGCCGGCTGAAGCAAATCTCCAGGGTCTCTCTGCTCCCTCAGACAGCTGTAGTAAAAAACACAAGGAGCCTAGTGCAAGAACAAATGGCAACTTAATGCATGCCAGGAAAAGGCACAACTCTACCATGAAAGCTGCCAGCTCCAGGAAGAAATCAGAAAATCAAAGCCAGTCACACTATTGTGAAGGAACAGCAGCTTATATTCAGAATGGTAAGTGCACTAATGGAAGCACAAGGAATTTGAGACAATGTGAAACAGTACATGAGGGAAACCCACAGCAGCTGAAGGCAAGAAGCAAAGAGATAAAGGACGAGAGATGTTCCCCTGCTGGCTCCAGCAGGCCAGGTAGTGGCAGAGGAGGAAGTATGAACATCAGAAGCGACTCTTCAAGTCTTGCAGTTAGACAAACCAGCAAGCTGGCAAGCAACAAGGTATGTATGTTGGCTGTCAACAATACAAGGACTACTAGGCTTTTTCCTGACAGAATGGCCATAGGTACTGGCTCTCAAGACAGTGTCAAGCAGGACAGGAATGTTCTAATGCCATCCAGGAATTCAGAAGATCAGTTCTGTTCTGTTCAGCACAAGAGTGCAGATAGTGAACCTGTCGCATTCGAAATTCGTAAGCAAATGATAGAGAAGGAAAGGTCACGAAAAGAGCTCTTCCGGATAAAGAACTGTGCAGCAAGCATTATTCAAAGGGCTTGGAGAAGGTAAGCACACTTCATTTTTATTTCTTCTCTTAATATCTTTCATTTTAGCTACTACATGCTATTCCTCCTGAGGCTTAGCATATAACTTACCACCATGATGATACTTGACATTTAGACATATTGTAAGCAACATGACAGCCAAATTTGCTGTTGATGCATCAGGCATAAGGGACAATGACTTGCAACAGATAAAGCCATGGAAAAACTTACAACACTGTTGAATGCATTGTCATCATCTTCACATGTTAAAACCCATTTCACATGTTGAAAGCGGATATTGGCAAAGGATGCATGATCCAAAGGCCTCTGTAGTCCTCACTAGAATCCAGATTATATACTCAGGTATTAGTCTCTCTGGGAAACAGGATATTTATGTCATAAGCATCCTGAACTGTTAACTTCACAGAGATAGTTCAATTTCTGAGTGCAGCTGAGAGCAGTCTCAGTGAAAGGTTTCTCTACCAACATATTCTTAGTTCATGCACCTTCCCTATTGAAAAGGGCAATTTTACTTGCATTTATCTATGCAGGCCAAAAGTTGATTTTGCTGCATGTTCATTTCCCCAGCTGCCCCTTTATTTCCATATCAAGAGAATGGTAGAGTTACCTGCTTGGTTTGATATTTGTCAGCTGAGTTTACAGTTAGTTCCAGGACTCGGGTCAGGTGGCCCATCTCTCTGGAAACTCTGGAAAGATGGATTTACTTCCATCAGTGTACTGGAAGGACAACTCCAAATCTGCTTTATATAGTAGACATACCTAATGGGATCTTTGCAACAAAAGTAAGTGCACCCCTAAGTGACAATGTCCAAATTGGGCCCAAGCAGCCATTTTCCCTCATGAGACCCGTTAGTGTCACAAGGTTTCAGGTGTGAAGGGGGAGCAGGTATTATCGCCCTCACTCTCACATTTGGTGTTATTACTCTTACTCTCTCATGCTAGTCACTTGAAGTTCCACATGACACCTCATGGTCATGAACTATTTGAGGATCTGAAAATTGAATTGTTGCTCTCCATAAAGATGACCTAGGCCAGTGCTCCCCAACCTTTTTGTCCCCACGGACCGGTAAATGTTTGATGATTTACCGTGGCCCGGGGTGGGGCTGGGGGTGGGGAGGGGGAGATGGGGGTGGGGGGTCGGGTGGGGGGAAGGGGAGGGTGGGGGGGGGGTGGGGGAGGGAGGAGGGGGAGGGGGGGGCTTGGCCTGTGTGCCATGCATGGGGGGCCACGGAGGGCGGCGGCGGCGCTCGCCGGCTGGGGGCGGCGGGCGTGCCGCTCCCCCTGCGCACACGGGCAGGGTGGGGAAGCCCGGGGCTCCTGGGCGGGCGGGCCCCGCCTCCTCCTCCTGTCAGCAGCCTCCTCGTGGTGGCCCCGGCAGCCTCCTGTCGGCGCCCCGCCTCCTCCTGTCGGCGCCCGCCTTGGTGGGGTGCCTCTGCGCCGCCGCCAGCGGCGGCTCGGCGGTCCCGGTGGCGCCCTCGGGCCGGAGCCGCCGCCGCATCGCCTTGCCTCCGGCTGCGGCCTTCGGGCAGGCGAGCGGGAGGGGGAGGGAGGGAGGCCAGTGGGGGGTGGCGTCTCTGCGCTGGCCGGCCGGATGGCCAGCGCACGCACACCCCAGTTGGGGGGGGGCTCGGGGGCCCCAGCCTCTCTCTCTCTCTCTGTGGGGGGGGGGACGGGGGACGGGAGCGGCCGCTCCTTCCTTCCTTCTCCCTCTCCCAGCGGAGCGGTGGTGGCGGCGACGGTGTTCCGGCTCCCGGCCCCCCACCCCGGCCTCTCCTCTCCTCTCCTCTGGCGGGGGCTTCCCTCGTCCCTCCCCCATTCCTTGCGCCTCCCCCGCGCGCCCCCTCCTTCCCGCCGGCCCCCGCGCGCCCTCCAGCCTTCTTTCATTGGCTGCCCGTGGGAGAGAAGAGGAGGAGGAGGAGGGCGGAGGAGGAGGACGCGCCACCGCCGCCGTGGCTGCTGCTGCTGCTGCTGCTGGTGGAGGGCGAGGAGGAGGAGGGTGGAGGAGGAGGAGGATGCGCGGCGGGCAGAGGAGGGAGGCAAAGGCGGCAGCGGCGGCTCCTCCTGCGCTCCTCCAGCTTTCCTCCTCCACTGGCCGCCCGCGGGAGAGAAGAGGAGGAGGAGGAGGAGGGCGGTGGAGGAAAAGGGGAAGAGCCTCCCCGGCCTCCCCAGGCGGCCTGGTGCTGACCGGTCCGCGGCCCGGGGGTTGGGGACCACCGACCTAGGCTATAAGCAGATTGCTGAGACCGTGAAACTGAGCTGTAGCATGGTGGCCAAGACCATACAGTGGTTTAACAGGACAGATTCCACTCAGAACAGGCCTCGCCATGGTTGACCAAAGAAGTTGAGTGCCCATGCTCAGCGTCATATCCAGATGCTGCAGAGGTGGAAGAGGTGGGGGTCAGCCTGTCAGTGCTCAGACCATACATCACATTTCATCAAGCTGGTCTGCAGGCCTATTGTCCCAGAAGGAAGCCTCTTCTAAAGATGATGCACAAGAAAGCCCACATACAGTTTGAGAGAATAAGGGACAAGGAGAATAGGGACATGGATTTCTGGAACCATGTCCTGTGGTTTGATGAGACCAAGATAAACTTGTTTGTTTCAGATGGTGTCAAGTGTGTGTGACAGCAACCAGGTGAGGAGTACAAAGACAAGTCTGCTACATGCTGACCCACAAGTGGATAACACAGACCACTCTGTATTGTGCTGCGAAGAATTTGCACAACACTTTGCAGTTAAAATTGAACAGATCCAGGCTACCTTGGATGTTGCTCTTGATTCAGAGCCTGTAAATAAAAAACGGCCTGCCCTGCTTGTCCTGTATTAATAGATTACTTTCAGCTCCTCCAGCTGGATGGTGTGGTCAGGACCCTTGGGGAGATGAGGGCTACCCCATGTGTGCTGGATCCTTACCCCTCATGGATCATAAAAGCTGCCAGAGAAGGCATGGCATACCGGTTAGGAAGAGTAGTGAATGACTCCTTAAAACAGGGCAGGATTCCCGCATGCTTAAAGGAGGCAATAGTAAAACCACCGTAAAAAAAGCCCTTCTTAGACGAAACAATACTGAACAATTAACGACCAGTATTGAATATCCCATTCCCTTGATGGGGAGGGGGAGTTGATGGTACTTTCTGCTGCTAACTGGTGCATGACTGCAAAAAAATCTTGTCATAACTGTTTGGAATGAATCCTTTGTCTTGTTAATGTTGCTGCAGATTCATCCTACAATGGGTCTTTCTCGCTTTCTTTTTTCTTTCTTTCTTCCTCTCCCCCCCCTCCAGTTCTCTTCGTTCAGTCCGGAGCTCTAGGTAGCAGAGGCTGGATGGGGCTAAGAGAACTGGATGTGGAGGGAGGAGAGGAAGAAAGAAAGCAGTAATACAGCCCTCTGATTCGGGGTGGGGGGACCTGGCCTGATGGTGGCCATCTGGGGAGCGGGGTAGATACAGGCAGCATCCTACAGCCTGACTTCCAGCAGCTAGCCCCGCTTAGTACCAGCCTCCAACCCAAGCCTCCACACCGTGCTGTGGCAGCTTGGCTGCGGCACCACTTTCTTCCCGCTTATATTAACCCTATAAGGTGCACAGGCATTTTCCCTTACTTTTGAGGGGGGAGTACATCTTATAGGGTGAAAAATACAGTATAACCTTGTGTGATTGATTACATGTTAGTTTCCAGCACTCATAACTTTACTTGGAATTTTACTTTCCTTTTAACTGCTTGCGTTCTCTTGTAGCTTTAATGTAATGTTGTCTTTCAGTGCTGTGAGATGTTCCTCAATTCCCTGTTCTCAATACCTGAACATGTCTTAATTGTACTGGACTGTATATTATCCCTCATTACTGTAAGCCTCCTTGGGTCCTTTTCCAAGGAGAAAGGTGGGGTAAAAATACTCTAAAAACAAAAATAAACAAGTGTATCGTGCCTACAGTCAAGCATGCTGGTGGGAGTGTCATGGTCTGGGGCTGCATGAGTGCTGCCGGCACTGGGGAGCTACAGTTCCTTGAGGGGACCATGAAGGCCAACATGTACTGTGACATACTGAAGCAGGGCATGATCCCCTCCCTTCGGAGGGCAATATTCTAATATAACAACCCCAAACACGCCTCCAAAATGACCACTGCCTTGCAAAAGAAGCTGAGAGTAAAGGTGATGGACTGGCCAAGTATGTTTCCAGAGCTAAACCCTATTGAGCATCCATGGGGCGTCCTGAAATGAAAGGTGGAGGTGTGTAAGGTCTCTGACACCCACCAGCTCTGTGATGTCATCATGGAGGAGTGGAAGAGGACTCCATTGGCAACCTGTGCAGTTCTGGTGAACTCTGTGCCCAAGAGGATTAAGGCAGTGCTGGAAAATAATGTTGGCCACACAAAATATTGACACTTTGTGCCCAATTTGGACATTGCCACTTAGAGGTGTACTCACTTTTGTTGCCAGTGGTTTAGACCTTAATGGCTGTGTATTGCATTATTTTGAGGGGACAGAACATTTACACTGTTATCCAAGATGTATACTCACTGCTTTACATTGAAGCCAAGTGTCATTTCTTCTGTGTTGTCACATGAAAAGATACACAGTGCTAAAATATTTACGAAATCTGAGGTTGTGTGGCCACTTCTGTGATATACTGTAATACAGTGATCCTTGAATTACAAATGCCTTGAACAACGAGAATTTTGAGTTACGAAAGGAAATTCCCCGGTATGAGGGAAATCAGAGTTAAGAAAATTTAGCTCCCCCACCCCACCCTGAGTTATGATGCAGACAGCGGTTGCATCTCTGACCTCCCAACACCACGGCTGCCACCGCTTGCATGGGGAGAAGCTGTCAACCTCACCATCACGTCAATCAGCTCCTTTACAGGAACCCAAAGCAGAAGGCTTCAGAGCACCCAAAAAGGAGCTGATAGAAGTGGTGGTCAGGAGGGTCCAGCTCCTTTTTGGCTTGTCCCTGCTGTTTTCTTCAGCTTCAGAGCACCCGAAAAGGAGCTGATAGAAGTGGTGGTCAGGAGGGTCCAGCTCCTTTTTGGCTTGTCCCTGCTGTTTTCTTCAGCTTCAGAGCACCCGAAAAGGAGCTGAACCCTCCTCGCCGCCACGTCAGTCAGTTCCTTTTTGGGGTGCTCCGAAGCCAAAGGAAGCACAGGGGGGGGGGCTGTCAAAATATCCTGACTCTGCAGCTTTATCTGCTGGTTGATTGAAGGGGGTTTCCTCCCAACCCTGCAAAGGGGAGAAGCTCTTCCCCTGTTTTGCTAGGTTGGGGAAGGCACCCAGATGGCTCCTTTGCCACCAGCAAGCCCCCCGCCCTGCACTTGCTCCCTGCTGGGGTGGCAGGCGTTGGGAGGGTTTCCCCCTGCTTCCCCCCGGTGCCCTGTTTTTGCCTTGGAATCAGGCATAAGCCACAGCTCCTCCTGTTTGTGGGGTTTCTGCCTGATTGCAAGGCAAAACCAGGGCACCGGGAGCAGGCAGTCTTTCCTCCCCCCAGCAGCTTCGCCTCCCTGCCCTCTCCTCCTTTTCAGGCACCCAAAAGCTGAAAGGGGAAAACCATTTTGAATAAGCGAAAATTTTGAGTTACGAAAATTCCTTTGGAACAGATTAATTTTGTAATTCAAGGCATCACTGTATTGCAGTTGAGATAGAGATATAACAAATCAATTGCTGCTTCTGGAATTTAACTTTCAAATATATGCCATTCTGTGAGGAGAAGATCATGCTAAGGGATTTTTTTTTGGCATATTCACATTGACAATTGATTTGTGGAGAACTGTGGAATAGGAAAAGGGTCAACTAAAACGGACCTCCCACTTTATTTTTCCCCTGCAGGAATCAGCTAAGAAGGCAGCTCCTTCAGTTTTTTAGTGTTAAGCAACAGTGCAAAGAAGATGAAGACAAGTGGCGACAAGAAGCAGCTGCCTTTTGCATCAAGGTTATTTGGAACAAGCAGTTGAACCCTAACCCCCTGAAAACTGTTATCTCAAGCAAAAATATAAAGTCAGCAAGCAAAAATAACTCAGGTGTGAACTCAACACAAAAGCCATCCACTCTAAGGCAGATATATGGTAATTCTCCATGTCATTCACTACTTTGGGGGGACATTAAAGGATTCATGTGTTAATATTTTCTCGTTGAAAAGTGTTCGCAAATTTTGACTAAAAACTACCTTCATCAAGCCACCAGGATTAGAAATGCAGTTGTGCATGCAGATGTACAGTAGAGACTAGGACTCGGGGCAATGGTTTCAAACTACAGGAAAAGAGATTCCATTTGAACATTAGGAAGAACTTCATGACAGTTAGAGCTGTTCGGCAGTGGAATATGCTGCCACAAAGGGTGGTGGAGTCTCCTTCTTTGGAGGTTTTTAAGCAGAGGCTGGATGGCCATCTGTCGGAAATACTGTGATGAGGGTTCCTGCATGGCAGGGGGCTGGACTGGATGGCCCTTGAGGTCTCTTCCAACTCTATGATTCTATGATTCTATGAAGTTGAGATGTGAAGGCCCGGGGGGGAAATGGAAAAATTTGGGAGAAAAAACACATTTTCTGGTTTTTTTCCTGAAGCCTTTTTGGTTTGTTTTTAAAAAATGGAAAGATTGAAAAAAGAAAAAGAAAAAATGATTATGGGATATTTTATTTTAACATGATGAATAAAATATTCTAAGATAGGGTCTTCAAGTATTTTTCACATCATTTCTAAAAAATATGCATAGTATCAGATTATTCTAATTTCTGTGTACTGAGGACAAGCAAGTCCTAGGTTACAAACTAAACTCTCCAATGCAAGAACAAGATACATTTCTTCCTTTAAGAAGTGCTGCTATTGCCACAAGAAAAAGAAAAAAGTTTTCATTTTTGTTTTTGCAAGTGGGTTGGTATGTTTGGTTCTGTTTTGTCCTCTTCACTAGGCCTCAAATCACTGGAAGAAAATACAGAGCAGCAAAAATGATTCTGATTAAATTTCATGCCCATTCATTGAAACTTGGTCCCAGTCCATTCTATACATTTTCCCCCTCTTCAATTCCTTTTACGAGAATGAGGTTTTTCTTTTATTTTTACTTAACACTGTGGAGAAGAAATATGAATGGTTAATTCTGGATTTTTAAACATTGTTTTGTAGAGGGATTTTTTTGTTCCACATGAACTAGTAAACAGTACAGGAGATTGTTACTCCATTTGTTACTTACAATTACAAATAAATTATACATAGCTACTTTATTATCATTGTACATAGTACAACGAAATTGAATACTATCCCTGGCACAATTAAAAAGATAAAAAGCATTTAAAATGTAAATTACTTAAAAAGTAAATTGTTTGTGATACAGTAAGACCCAAAGCTACTGTCACAAACAGCAGCTGTAAAGGAAGCTACTTTCATAAGACAGCAACATAAAGCGAGCTGCTGTCACAAACAGCAGTTTTGGGGATTTTGAGGCGTTCTCTCTTATCCACGGAAAGGCCTGGAACCAATCCCCAGCAGATACTGGGGTCCTACTGCAATTGTTTGGATACACTACATTTTAATAAGCTACTTGTGATAATTTTATGCCAAGTCAAATTGTCCATTGTCATATTTTATGTTCCTGAAGGAACAGAATGACTTTCAAGCTGTAAAAGTGGGGGGGGGGAGTGATAATGTAGCATTATTTCCTGTATTTCTGAAAATGTCAGTTTTTTCCAGAAAAAAATTGAAAACAAGTTTTTTTCTAAGCTTCAAACGTTCCAGATATTTTGTATCTCTAAGTAGACGTGATAATGTATTTGAAAAGACATGCATTTTCTTAAAATGCTCCAACATTTATGACTGTGTTTCAAAATTTAAAAATTAATCTGAATAGCTTTGGCTAAGACAACTGGGGAGGGGGGAAGAGAAGCATCCATGTGTACTTGGGCTTATGCCTTATGAGGCAGTGAGTGTCCAGGGGGGTTGGGGACCCCTGTCCTAGGCAACCTAAACCATGCACTTTGAGATATGGCCTACATATCATTCAGTGCCAAAAACACAACACCAAGAATGTTCACACCAGTGCCCAGAGGCAGTGATTTAAAAGCATCACCATATATAAATTATGCCGTGCTATTTGGAACATAGTTCTACAAACATTACCACATGTTTAATTTCAGCACTACCACAGTGCCAATCTATTACCCAACAGTTAAATCATTGCCAACAACATTGGTTCTGGCATTAACAAATGCACTTTCCACGATCGAGTGGTTCCTTCAACATCCAAGTCAAAACCATCACAGTGGCTCAGAAGTTAAGCTACATTTGCTAGAACAAGTAGTTCTTCTTCGTGGACTCTGTGAATCCACACATAGGGTCTTCGTGCGCCTGCGCGCGATTCCTCGGTCCTTCCAAGCTGAAAAGGCGAAGCCCCTCCCCTACACTGCGCATGCTCCCCGCTCTTCCCGCCTTACCTCTCAGTTCCTTTTTACCGCCGCTGCGATAGGACGTGTCCATTCCAGCTCCTGCAATCGAAAAGGAAAGTGTACTCAGATTTGCCTTACTTCTTAAATTTCTTTTATTTCTTTATTATTATCCTAGTACCCCCTCCCCTACCATTATTAGTTAGTTTAATTTCATTTTGCCCCCCCCGCCCTTCGGGCGGGGAGCGCACTTTCCACCCGCGGCCCAGTCCCCGGTTTATGGCATCAGCGCCCGTTTTCAAACGGTGCGCGGCGTGTCCAAATAAAATCCCGATCGTCGACGGACACTGCCTTTGCCTCTACTGTCTGGGAGAAGCCCACCAGACAGCGAGTTGCCAGCATTGTAAGAAGCTGACTAAACCGGCGCTGAAACATCGTTTGGGCCGCCTTAAAGTCTATCTTTGGGAAAAATCCCTGCAGCCCATGGATAATCAAAACGCCTCCGAGGCTTCTGTGCCTTCGACTTCATCCAAGTCAAAGTCTTCGGCAAAGCCTCAGGAAAAGCGGAAAAAGAAAAAACAACCCACTGGGTTTATGTCCTCGGAAAGACTCCAGGACACGGGCTTGGCCGGGAGCGCCTCATTCTCACCCGCCCCGGCTGCACCATCAGCCCAACAGCCTTCATTGGCTGTAGAAGAATTCCACGAGACCGACAGTGCTTTGCCTTCGGCACAGGTGGAAATCCAGGCTAGAGGCGCCCGGCACGAGGAGGACTGGCTAGCCCACTTGGCACCGTCCACCAGCTCTCAAAATCCACTATTGTCATCAGGCTTACCGGCAGCGCAAACGGTCTTGGAAGCAGGCCTTGGCGCCATGGGCTACGACCCGCTCGCGCGCATTCAGTCGCTGCAAGCCGTCGTTCCACACTCAGCCCAACTCCGTTCCAATACGGATGATAGGAGTCTTCCGCGCCATCTACGGGAGCACCAACCTACGCTCCCGTTGGAGTTGACCCTGGAGGACCGCGCCCGCTCTGACCTTAACCGGCACAATCATCAAGACAACGGGTCCCCGCACCGTGCTAGAAAGGGGGTGCGGACGGAACCATCAGTCAGTTCCCCCTCGACCTCGTCCTCCAGAGGTCGAAAGTCTCGCCGTCATGGGCAAAAACGCCATAGACACCATGCCTCCTCCACCTCCTCTTCGCCCTCACGACATCGTAAGGGCAAGCATAAGGCCAAGAAGCGGCATAGACGAACACGATCGGTCTCTCCCTCCACATCACCAGGCTCCTCCTCTCCCTCGACACCATCACCCCGGCCTCAAAAGCGCCGGCCTCGCGCAAAACCATCTCACGGCCGCCCTCTAGTGTCTCAGGGTGGGACCGATGTCTTGGCTGCTCACACCTCAGCTAGCCTTTCGGACCTCACTCGCCAGCGTGTAAGGGGACAGGTACAGCAGCATCAATTACCAGACTCCCCAGCGACTATGGATCGTCCACTCACAGAGGAGTCTGAGATGGACGCAGAGTCTCAATCCTCCGGTCACTCAACAACCTCGAAGTCCAAGCCCTCGGAGGCAGACACGGCAGACCAACCAGCTACTACCCCTACGGAGGACTTTAAGCACTACACTCAAATGGTGCACAAGATTGCCCATGTTATGGGCCTCCAAGTTCAGCTACCAACAACGAGTGAATCCTGCAAGTTTTTCGGCCACCTCCATAAATCTCGGCAGCCACCACTCAGAATGGGCTTCATCCCCTCAATGTTGGACAAGGCTAAGGAAGCATGGTCCAAGCCCTCTTCTAACCCCCTGATTCCTAGGAGGATTGATAACCTATATAAAACTCATGGTGAGGGCACCGACTTCTTAGCAAAGCATCCACTCCCCAATTCGGTTATAGTGGACGCTACGCAGAACAGGGGAAGATCGCATACTACCACTACCCCCAGTAATAAAGAGGCACGCAAGCTGGATCTTATTGGAAGACGCCACTACTCCTTAGCCTCTTTCTCCCTTCGGGCTCTCAACTATCTATGTGCGATGGAGGCCTACACCCGGCATCTTCTACTAGCCTTCCCCAACTTCATCAACCTTCTTCCTGATGACCACAAGGCGCAGGCCCAAGCCTCTCTCTCCGAAGTACTATCATTGATGGACTACCAGATGATAACGTCACTTCATCTAACTGACGCGGCCTCCAAGCAGCTGACCACGGCTATTCACCTTCGCCGCCACGCATGGCTTAGGACGGCTAACATCACAGATGACGCCAGGAATCGTATTGAAGATTCCCCCTTCGACGGAGAGGGCCTGTTTGCAACATCCACTGACGCCTCTTTAGATAATATTCAAAAAATGAGGAAGGCGGCCCGTTCATACACCTATCAAGGCGCCTCCCCACACTCTTCATATAGGCCTCCACAACAGCCTTGGAGACGGCAATATACTCCTAACCGTCAAAGGCCCCAAGGGAGATATCGGTCGCCTTTTCCTACGACATCATACCAACGTCGAGCTCAAACGCCCAGGCAGCGACCACAACAATCTGCCAGGCGCTATGACCGCAAGCAGAAGCAGTTGGCCTGACCCTCTCCACGCGCCCACCGACATTCGACTCAAACCCTTCGAACGCGCATGGCAAAGTCTCACAACCGACGCTTGGGTATTGTCAATTATCGAGGGCGGTTACCGCATACAGTTTCACCGCCGGCCTCCCCTCGGGAGAGTCATCACCACACCAGCCTCTCCAGTCCTCACGTCCGAGGTTGCCGCATTACTCCAGAAAGATGCCATCGAACAAGTACCATCAGGAGAGCGTTCCGGGTTCTACTCTCGGTACTTCACCATACCCAAAAGAGATGGAGGGCTGCGCCCCATCCTGGATCTAAGAAAGTTAAACACCTTCATAAAACCAAAAAAAGTTCCGTATGACAACACTAGACACCATCATCCCCTTGCTACAAAGGGACGATTGGTTCGTCGTCCTCGATCTTCAGGACGCATACTTCCATATTTCAATAGCTCCTCAAGATCGGAAGTACTTACGATTCATGATTGGGGGCTCCACTTACCAATTCAAGGCCCTGCCCTTCGGGCTCTCCGTTGCCCCCCCCGGGTATTTACGAAGTGCATGGCACCGGTGGCGGCCTTCCTTCGCCTCCAAGGGGTGCAGCTATACCCCTATCTCGACGACTGGTTGCTGGTGGCGCCTACAAGACGACAAGCAGAACGACACAGAGATCTTACCATCAGAATACTTACCTCTCTGGGCCTCCAGCTCAACAAAACCAAGTCTGTCCTAATTCCTTGCCGTTCCGTGCAGTACATAGGAGCCCTCCTCGATGCCACCACAGCCAGAGCCTTCCTCGCGCCGGAACGGCTCACGACGATCAGGAAGGCACTCCGCCCCTTCATGCACTCCCCAGAGGTCTCTGCACAAAAGGCGCAGCGCCTGCTCGGCCTCATGGCCTCAACCACAGCTATCTTGCCTCATGCCCGGCTACGCCTCAGACCGTTGCAAACCTGGCTCCTGGAGCGATTTCGACCCCGCGAGGACCCGCCTCACAAACAGCTGCGGGTTTCCCCCTCGCTGCTCCGCAGCCTGCAGTGGTGGAACTCCCTCCACAACTTGCGCACAGGCAGGCCATTCCGCATCCGCTACCCGTCGATCCAGGTTACTACGGATGCCAGCCTGACCGGCTGGGGAGCCACATGCCAGCATCTGTCAATCCACCACAGGTGGACCTCTATAGAACGGCAGCACCATATAAACTACCTCGAGCTCCTAGCGATATTCAGGGCCCTCAAGTCCTTCGAGGTCCTCCTCTCAGGCCGCATGGTCCAGGTCACCACAGACAATACAACCGCGATGTATTATCTCAACAAACAAGGAGGCACCCGCTTCGAGGTCCCTACTTCAACTCACCATCCAGATCTGGCGCTGGTGCATCCACAGGCGGATCCACCCAGTTGCGGTCCACATATCATCACACTGCAATGCACGAGCTGACCATCTCAGCCGTCTGCAGCAGGACAACCACGAGTGGGTCCTCTCGCCCACGACCTTTTCCCACCTCTGCTCCAGATGGGGAACCCCTCAAATGGACCTTTTTGCGACACAAACGAACACCAAATGCCGTCTCTACTGTTCCAGAGCCGGCCTAGGCATACACTCCCAGGGCGATGCCCTCTCGACTCGGTGGCCGAGGACACTCCTCTACGCTTTTCCACCGATACCACTACTCCAGCGCACTCTCCTCAGAATAAAGTACTTTCGGGCCCACGTGATACTCCTCGCACCGTGGTGGCCCAGACAACCGTGGTTTCCTCTCCTCCAAGCCATGGCACACGACCTCCTTCGGCTTCCCCTGAGCCCGGACTTACTGACACAACACCAGGGCCTGGTCCGACACCCAGCCATCTCGACCCTCCAGCTCACGGCCTGGTACATCGCCTAACGGTAGATGACGTCCTGGCCCACGCCAGAAAACCGTCCACTGTGACTCTCTATGCTCATAAATGGGCCTCGTTTGTCAACTTCGCCCGCTGTCACTCCTACCCATCTCAGCCAACCAATGTCGCAGTTGTCCTTGAGTTCCTGCTCCTCCTTTTTACAAGGGGCCTCTCCATCGCTACGCTACGGGTCTACACAGCGGCCATAGTAGCCCATCAACCTCCGGAATCTGAAGCTGCAGGTATCTTCCGACAACCCCAGTTTAAGAGATTTTTAAAGGGCCTAGCAAATCTACGGCCTAATGCCAGGCAGCCCACCCCCCAATGGTCCTTATCTCTGGTGCTTAACGCGCTTACAGGACCCCCCTTTGAACCACTTGCGACGACCTCCCTCTACCTTCTGACGATTAAGACAGCCTTCCTCGTAGCAATAACCTCCGCCAGGAGGGCATCTGAGCTCGCTGCGCTCCGAGTGGATCCACCCTTTCTTAAATTTCACCACGACAGGGTAGAACTCCGTACAGACATTTCCTTCCTTCCGAAGGTTGTTTCCACCTTTCACGCCTCCCAACCCATCGTGCTCCCTACTTTCTTCTCCAGCCCGTCCACTCACCTGGAAAGGCGACTGCATTCCCTTGATGTTAAGCGAGCTCTCCTCTTCTACACCAAGAGAACAGCACCTATACGAAGCACGCAGAGACTTTTTGTCAGGACCTGTGCTCCTTCCAAAGGCTCCCAGGTCTCACCCCAATCCATCTCCAGATGGATTGTCACCGTGATTAAGATGGCCTATTCTCTGGCGCATGCCCCGCTCCCAGCAGCTCCCAGAGCACACTCTACTAGAGCCATTTCTTCCTCTACAGCATTCCTGAAAGGAGTACCTCTAGAGGAAATCTGCCGAGCGGCCACCTGGTCTCGCCCCTCTACGTTCCTCAAGCATTACAAGCTGGATGTACGCTCGGTTCGACCAGCTGCCTTTGGGAGAGCGGTTTTGAGTGCCACCACGCCATGACTACCCTCCACCGGTAAGTCTGCTTGTCAATCACCCTATGTGTGGATTCACAGAGTCCACGAAGAAGAACTGCAGGTTACTTACCTGTAGGTGGAGTTCTTTGAGTGGACATCTGTGAATACACACTTCCCGCCCTCCTCCCCTCTGTCCGTCATGGCCTGCTTACCTTTGACAGGCAGCGGCGGACTAAGGGGAACTGAGAGGTAAGGCGGGAAGAGCGGGGAGCATGCGCAGTGTAGGGGAGGGGCTTCGCCTTTTCAGCTTGGAAGGACCGAGGAATCGCGCGCAGGCGCACGAAGACCCTATGTGTGTATTCACAGATGTCCACTCGAAGAACTCCACCTACAGGTAAGTAACCTGCAGTTTTGAGGAATATCACCCATCTTTCCTTGGTGCATTATCATCTTCTATATCCTCTCCAGACATACAAGTAGGTGGCTGCACCCCATAATTACCTTCTGAACAAGACATGCACTCATTTTCTATTCTAATGCTTCAGAAGGCCATGTCTTGACAATTGGAAGTTTAAAAAAACATTCCAACCTATTGCTGGGCCCATTTTCATCAGCAACGCTGCAAATACTTTTTCTGCCAGCTCTAACAGAATTGACAAAGCAGTCATTGGATTAAACCAGGCATGTCCAAGCTTCGGCCCTCCTGATGTTTTGGACCACAACTCCCAGAATTCTAAGCTTAGATTGCCAATGGCAAAGGATTGTGGGAGTTGCGGTCCAAAACATCTGGAGGGCCACAGTTTGGACATGCCTGGATTAAACGTTTCCCAATTCTACCTACTTCATGCCATACTGTAATTTTAAATACAGTTCAGGAAGTTGGTTTGAATTTCCTAGACCCAACTCAATAATAGTAGATGCAACATAAGCAAAAACAGATTACATGGTACACTTGAAAATTGTGAGGGGAGCAAATCAGATCTCATGGGTTGATGTATATACTCCATAGAAGCCTTATGATTACAGATCACCAACTACTAAGCCACTATGGCATCATATGAACAATTTACATGGGAAAGTTTACCGTCCTCATTGGCCATCTTATCAGAAGAATGGAAAGTGTCTTAACTTTTCAGCAAGAGTCATATGCACTACTAGGATGTCACCAAGCTCAGTCTGATAGACATGTAGTGGATTGTGCAGCTAAATATATGGCCACAACAATATTACTGCAGAAGAAATGCATAGCTTAGATCCACAGGTCTGTCAGAGGACACATAAACAAGAATGGAACACTTACAATTCAGTAGAGAAGGTCTGGTCAATAATAAAACTGAATGAGCCACAAAGGCCCTCTTGTTAAGAAGAGATCCATAGGTAAAAGAGTGGGTTTTGAGAAATCCCAACACATTTCAAAGCAATTCAATGCTTCCTGAAAGCATCTGTATCAATGTTCTAAGAATAATTCACCATTGGAAAAATCTCATGGTTCAACTTAAGGCAGAGTTCAAGCATTATTTTTTATAATCCACAGATAATTAGAAACATTATTTTTTTTAGATTATAAAATACAAAGAAGAAATAGTTTATAATGTTCTTATCCTTGCCTCAATTGCCCACTGATTCCCCAGAAGCCTCTCTAAAGAGATTGTTACTTGCTGGCGAAAAGAAAGGAGAGGAGGAGCCAGCTGGACCTCTGAAAGAAACAATAAGAGCACTTGGCCAATTTTGTCATATTTCATATCAGCTAATTAATTTGGAATGTAATGGTTTGGAGCCATGTTATTTCTCAGACCATCTTTCTGCGTGTCATCTGCCTGACACACATCATCATCTCAGGCAAGGTTCCTCTGGGTTGCTGCACTGAAGGAGGCCCATAAGTCTTCTACCAGAAGTAGGGCCTTCTTTGTGGTGGCTCCAATGTTGTGGAACCAGCTTCTCGTGGAGCTTCACCTAGCCCCCCCCCCGTTGGAATTTAGAAGGCAAATAAAAGACATGACACTTCAGGGAGGTTTTCCATGCTGACCCTAGCTGACCACCCACTGGTTCCTTTTCGTCCACTTGGTTTCTGCATTTTGTGCCATCTGCTTTTAATAGTGATTTGCTATTGTTTCAAATGGTTTTATCATAACTTTTGATCTTATACTATATTTATTGTAAATCAGAGTAGTGCATTGGCACTAATTGGAAGCTCTCTCTCTCTCTCTCTCTCTCTCTCTCTTTATATATATATATATATATATATATATATATATATATATATATATATATATATATATATATATATATATATATATATATATATATATATATATATATATATATGCATGTTAGGGTGGATTCGGGTTTCTTCCGTGTAGAAATCTGGTTGTTTTGGCGGCGTTTCGACGAGGTCTCACTCGTCATCTTCAGGCTGGTGTTCTGGCTTCTTTCTTCTTGAAGCAAAGTGTGGTCTCAGTTGAAGTCCTTCTATAAATACTGCTGGGGGTGTGGTTTGCTTGCTCTGTTGCTGATTGTAGGTTCCTTTGTTCCTTTGTTCTTTTGTGATCTGCTGTGTGGCTGAGGCGATCGTTAAAGGGATTAACTGCTGATGGCTGTTTAGATGGCTGTTTACATGCTGGTGGGTTAGATGGCTGGTAGGTTCTGGCAGTATCCTGGGCTTTGGTGGAGTGGGGTCCTGTGTCTTGTGAATTCATTTTGGTCTGGCTACGTGTCTGTGGTCTCCCAATGTTTTTTTGGGGTGTGTGAGTGTGCTCCATGTGGTGACTGGAGTGGGGTGCCGCAGTAGATGGTGCAGTCGTGGTTTTGTTATTGGATGGTGGTTTCGTTTCATCTGTGGGAAGGGTCTGGGTTTGTGTTTGGTGTGGATGGAAGGTGGTGGCATCTTGTGTCCTTTTGGACCTGGTGTCAGTCTTTGTGACAGAGGCTCGTCTGTTGACCAGGGCTAGTTTCCAGATGTCAGGCAAGCGGGAGGTGTCATCACGTTTATTCATGTTGTTTGGGTGTTTCTCTATTTCAATGGCTTCCATGATTATTCGACTGTTGAAGTGTTCAGATTTGGAGATGAGTTTGGTTCTTTCAAAGTCAATTTCATGACCTGTTGTTTTTATGTGCTGGAAGAGAGAGGAAGATTTTTCTTCTTTTTTGACTGCGTTCTTGTGTTCTGCGATGCGTGCGCTTATTCTCCTGTTTGTTTGTCCGATGTATGTGGCTGGACAGACTTTGCATGGTATTTCGTAGACTCCTTGGTTTTCTAGCTCAATCTTGTCTTTGGGGTTTCTTAAGATGTTGGCTATTTTTTGGTCGGTGCAAAAGGCTGTCTTGATATTGTGTTTGTGGAGAATTTTGCTGATTTTGTCTGTGGTGCCTTTGATGTAAGGGAGGAGGGCGGTGCCGTTGTTCTCTTCTGTTTCTTGGTTCTTGGGGGGTGTTTCCTTTTGGATTAGTTTGGTGATGGTGTTTTTTTGGAATCCGTTCGCAATTAAAACATTCGAGAGAGTGTGTAATTCAGTTTTTAGGTGGTCTTTGTCAGCGAGGCGTTTGGTTCTGGAGATGAGGGTTTTTGCTACGGAGTTGATCTGTGCAGGGTGGTGGTGTGATTGTGCATTTAAGTAGCGGTTTGTATGTGTTTTTTTCTGGTAGATGGTATGTCCTAAGGAGCCGTCGGGTTTTTTGTAGATTAGGACGTCCAGGAAGGGAAGTTGGTTGTTGGCTTCTATTTCCATAGTGAATCGAAAACATCATATGCGGAGTGGAAGCCAGCCTAACCAAAATCAACCCAGATGAAGCCAACAAAATCAGACTCGAAGTCACCAATGTCCTCTGCTCCAGCAAACCACCCAGAAGCAATTTACACAAAGAAGAACAAAAAGCCCTCTCCAACCTGAGGAAAGACAACAACATAATCATTCTCCCAGCAGACAAAGGCAATGCCACAGTGGTGATGAACACATCCGACTACCAAGCCAAATTATCCAACCTACTACAAGACCCTGCTTACATACCTTTGAACACAGACCCCACCACCTACCTGGAAAAAACCACCAAAGCCAAAATAAAAGCCTCTCCCTTAAGTGAAGAAATCAAGCCAAGCATCATCCCCAGAGAGAAATCATCCAGATGCCCCAAGCTCTACGGCCTCCCCAAGATTCACAAAGAAGGAACACCTCTCAGACCCATAGTCAGCTCCATAGGCTCACCTCTACAAAACCTCGCCAAATTTCTTGCCAAACAACTCCAGCCCTATGCAGAATCCATCACTTCATACGTACAAAACTCGTTCCACTTCATAGAAATTATAAAGAAACAAGACCTACAACCCAATGACCTACTCGTGAGCTTCGATGTTGTTTCGCTCTTCACACAAGTGCCCATTCAAGAAGCCTTGACAGCTATCCACAACAAATACAACCCCCAAACACATCCTAGATCTGACCAACCACTGCCTAACCAACACATACTTCATCCACAATGGACAAAGATACAAACAGATAGAAGGAGCACCCATGGGATCACCCCTCTCACCGGTCATCGCAAACCTATATATGGAACACTTTGAAACCAACGCGTTACAGAAGTCCGAACATAAACCCAAACTCTGGCTCAGATATGTTGACGACACCTTTGTTATCTGGCCACACGGGAAAGATAAACTGAACAACTTCCTCACACATCTCAACAGCCTACACCCCAAAATACAATTCACTATGGAAATAGAAGCCAACAACCAACTTCCCTTCCTGGACGTCCTAATCTACAAAAAACCCGACGGCTCCTTAGGACATACCATCTACCAGAAAAAAACACATACAAACCGCTACTTAAATGCACAATCACACCACCACCCTGCACAGATCAACTCCGTAGCAAAAACCCTCATCTCCAGAACCAAACGCCTCGCTGACAAAGACCACCTAAAAACTGAATTACACACTCTCTCGAATGTTTTAATTGCGAACGGATTCCAAAAAAACACCATCACCAAACTAATCCAAAAGGAAACACCCCCCAAGAACCAAGAAACAGAAGAGAACAACGGCACCGCCCTCCTCCCTTACATCAAAGGCACCACAGACAAAATCAGCAAAATTCTCCACAAACACAATATCAAGACAGCCTTTTGCACCGACCAAAAAATAGCCAACATCTTAAGAAACCCCAAAGACAAGATTGAGCTAGAAAACCAAGGAGTCTACGAAATACCATGCAAAGTCTGTCCAGCCACATACATCGGACAAACAAACAGGAGAATAAGCGCACGCATCGCAGAACACAAGAACGCAGTCAAAAAAGAAGAAAAATCTTCCTCTCTCTTCCAGCACATAAAAACAACAGGTCATGAAATTGACTTTGAAAGAACCAAACTCATCTCCAAATCTGAACACTTCAACAGTCGAATAATCATGGAAGCCATTGAAATAGAGAAACACCCAAACAACATGAATAAACGTGATGACACCTCCCGCTTGCCTGACATCTGGAAACTAGCCCTGGTCAACAGACGAGCCTCTGTCACAAAGACTGACACCAGGTCCAAAAGGACACAAGATGCCACCACCTTCCATCCACACCAAACACAAACCCAGACCCTTCCCACAGATGAAACGAAACCACCATCCAATAACAAAACCACGACTGCACCATCTACTGCGGCACCCCACTCCAGTCACCACATGGAGCACACTCACACACCCCAAAAAAACATTGGGAGACCACAGACACGTAGCCAGACCAAAATGAATTCACAAGACACAGGACCCCACTCCACCAAAGCCCAGGATACTGCCAGAACCTACCAGCCATCTAACCCACCAGCATGTAAACAGCCATCTAAACAGCCATCAGCAGTTAATCCCTTAACGATCGCCTCAGCCACACAGCAGATCACAAAAGAACAAAGGAACAAAGGAACCTACAATCAGCAACAGAGCAAGCAAACCACACCCCCAGCAGTATTTATAGAAGGACTTCAACTGAGACCACACTTTGCTTCAAGAAGAAAGAAGCCAGAACACCAGCCTGAAGATGACGAGTGAGACCTCGTCGAAACGTCGCCAAAACAACCAGATTTCTACACGGGAAGAAACCGAATCCACCCTAACATGCATACCTATACCCGTGAAAATCTACGAAAAAAAATATATATATATATATATATATATATATATATATATATATATATATATATATATATATATATATATATAAAATAAATGATTTTGAAACCTAATTTAAGCTCTGGGTTGTATGGCCATTTGCTAGCAAAGTTTCCGCTGTCCACTTTTTGTATTGTTAATGGGTTGGACTAGTTGATTCTTAGGAGTATCCTTCAACAAGTATACATGTTCATATACAAGTTTTGCCAATTTATTTTTAAAGGGTGCTCTCAAGAGGGAAGAGTCCATTGTCCAGTGAGGCCTCCTTCTTCAAAACACAGAGTTACTGAACTACAGATGTTACCAGGTACAGTTCATATATATGTACTGACTCTTTTAAACAATGTAAATCAAAGGAGAAACCAAGCCCTTTTCGGTGGTGTTTATCGTGCACACAAGGGTACTATGGAAGGCAGAAAAGCCATTTAGACTGAGACCAGTACAGTATTGTTCCAGAAAGCACTAGTCTCATTCTCCTTTGGCTTTGAAGTACAGTACTTCCCCTGTTTATCACGGGAGTTAGATGCGTGATCCACCCGCCATAAAGGAAAATCCGCAAAATGCAAACACCTCAGCAAAGTGACCTTGGGCTGCTCCTGCTGACGTGCACTTCCAAAGAGAGGCTTTTAAACCTCTCCCCCCCCCCCCCGACACTTCAGCAAAGCGATCTGGGTCTGCTGCTGCTGCTGGCGTGCACTGCCAGGAGCAGCCCATGGTCTGTTTGCTGAGGTGTCAGGAGAAGGAGAAAAGCCATTCTTTGGAAGTGTGCTTCTCTCAAGAAAGTTGGCCGTTTCTGCATATGAGGGCAACAGGCAAAGCAGTACTACCACTTTTCAAAAGGTTAAAAAACAAAACAAAAGAACATACCCAACCTTTCAAGAACTTTAGCTTCTCATGACAGTTGTGCTGACTTTCCCTCTAACAGAGCTTTGCTAGCTAGCTGGCATCATCAACTAAGTAATGAGTAAGTGAGGAATTATCTGGAACAGTCATGGAATTGTTCTCTAACTTGGTGGTATATAAATCCAAAAATAAATAAATAAGTACATACATACATACATACATACATACATACATACATACATACATACATACATACATACAGAACAAGCACAAAATAGAGGATTATAGATTAGTTTACATGGCATAAAAAGACTGTGCTGTGGTAATTTGGTAAATGACAGGAATACCTGTAATATCAGAGCTTTGCTCTACATGAAGCTATAACCAATTCATAATCCCAATTTATTTTTTTAAACCTTGTTAAGTACTTGCTTTATAACCACAACAACGAAACAACAACAACAACAACAACAAAGTCCATAGATTATCGCTAAACTGAGAAGGTGAGGAACTGTTAACTGATTGAATTCATGCTCAGACACATTGCAGGGGGGTGGAACCCACCAAGGGGCATTCAGACTAGAGCACAGAGAGTCCACTAGCATATAGAGAGACATGACAAAGGTATTCAGTGGTGCCTCGAGTTACAAACAACTCAACTTACAAAAAATCCGAGTTACAAATCGAAATCTGCAGGTATAGGAAATTTTTGAGTTACAAAAAAGCCTGTTTTTTGAGTTACACATTTTAAAAAAGTGCACAGAAGTAGTGTCTGCATCACATTCAAAATTGTGCTGTGTGAGGCTTAAAAATGTTACATCAGGGTCAGACCTGTCCCTGTACAGTGTGCCTGCCTTTAAAGTTCAGTGAACTGTTCTGTATCATGTTCAAAAAAATTGATAAGTGCTGTTTGAAATGTTTATTGTGGATTAGTCCTGTTCCTGTGCAGTGTGCATGTCTTTAAAGTGCATTTTATAAGAGTTTTGAAAAAAAAACCCTGGTGTTTCTATCTTTTTTTCTAGCCTGCAGAACAAATTAATCTGTTTCCAATCCATTCCTATGGGAAACCACAATTCGACTTAGAAAATTTCAACTTACAAAAAGGCATTCGGAGTAGATTAATTTTGTAACTTGAGGCACCACTGTACAATGAGAGGCAAAGCCACTCATTTGAACATTCTTTAGTGATTGTTCTCTAGGTTCTGTGTCCATTTTCGGAAGCACACTTAGCATGAGTATAGGATACTACTAGAACATATTCATTAAGTCCATTACAACTTAGTCTGTATGTTTTGGTCCAATCTCTATTGATTTCAACAGAGGGAAATGTAGGGCGGTGCATCTAAGGCAGGGGTCCTAAAACTACGGCCCGCGGGCCATATCCGGCCCCCAGGGACCCTCAATCCGGCCCCCGGGAGCAACAGCAACCCCCCTGCCCGCCCCCCCACCTGGGGAGAGCGCGGGCTCAGATGGCCGCCGCTGCCGTTGCTGCTGCTGCTGGTGGTGGTGCTGCTGCTGCCTCCGCGTTCCCGGGGCGGCTGCTCCGTGCGCTCCTCTCCTGCTCCTCCCGCCGCTGCCACTGCCGCCACCGCTCGCAGGGACCCGAAGAAGCCGCCGCCGCCGCCCCCCTTAGGCGCCCCCGCCGCCGCCTCCTTGCGCATGTTGTTGCTGCCGCTGCCGCCACCACCGCGCACCTCCTTTCCTCCCTTCGGCCAAGGCGAGGTCCGCTTTGCGCGCCAGGGCGCACGGCTCTCCAGGCAGAGGCAGAGGCGGCAGCAGTGGCGGCGAACGCCCGCCCCCCCGCTTCCCCTTACGCTCTCTCTCTCTCTCTTTCTCTCTCTCTTTTCCACCACCTGCCCCTCGGCTCTTCTCCCCCACCTCCTTCCCGAAGGAAGGAAAAAGAAGGAGGAGGAGGAGGAGGAGGAGGGAAAAGGGGAAGCGCCGCTACGCCGACGCGCGCAAGGGCGCCATTAAGCTCCCTGCGGTTTGGCGGCCGCGGCAGAAGCAGAAGCAGCAGCAGCAGCAACGGCAGCGGCTGGGCTTGGGAGCAGCTACGGAAGTCGGGGCCGGAGGCGTGCGGGGGGGGGTGTTCGCCCCTCCAGGATCTGAACTCGCCACCCGCCTGCCCAAAGAGATGCCCCGAGGATTCCAGCAAAGGGTCAGGAGGGAGGGGGGCAGGGAGGTGAGGATGTGTGGGGGAGGGCTTTGGGGTCCAAAGCTCACTGGGTTTTGAGATATATTTTGGGGGGTTGTGTCTTGTGTGGCTCCTGCCTTACATCATTCCTTGATACGGTAGTGTAGTTCATTGTCCTTGGATGAAAATTGAATATGTTGGCCCATGCCTGTTTATACCTGGAGGTCCAGAATGTCCCAGTTTTGTGCCATTTGCAGAAGGGGGTGGTGTGTACAATGTGGCCGACCCACGGGTGTCAATGTGCTCTTGTGCACTTTCAGGCATGCAGGCTCCTGGAGGCTGTCAGGGCACACAAGCGTGTTTTTCACAACTGCGTGCAATCTGCTTTTGCTGGTGGTCCCAGGGAAGCTGTGGGACTGATATGAAGGGAGAAGGGGAGGAAGGAAGGAAGGAAGGAGTGGAAGAGGCAGGAACAAAGAAAGAAAGAAAGAAAGAAAGAAAGAAAGAAAGAAAGAAAGAAAGAAAGAAAAGTAAGTTAAGTAAAGGAGGGAGGGAGGGAAAGAAAAAGAAAGGGAGAGAAGGAGGGAGAGAGAGAAAGGAAGAAGGAAGGAAGGGGGAGGAAGGAAGGAAGGAAGGAAGAAAATGAGGAAGAAAGGAAGAAAAAGAAAGGGAGGGAGGGAAGGAAATAAAGAAAGAAAGAAGGGAGAGGGAGAGAAGAGAGGAAGAAAGAAAAAAGAAAAGGGGGAAAGAAAGAAGAAGAAGAAAGGAGAGTGGGAGAGAAGGAAGGAGAGGAGGGAGGGAGAAAGAAAGAAAGAAAGGAGAGAAAGAGGAAGGAAGGAAGGAGAGTGGGAGGAAAGAAAGAAAGAGGAAGGGAGGGAGGGAGAGAAAGAAAAAAAGAAAGAAGGGAGAGGGGGAGTGAGGAGAAAACTAAAAAAGCACCCTTATTTTTAACCTTATTTTTCATGTAGTAGCCCTCAGGCACTTTGGGACGGAAAAAGTAGACCTCGACCTGTTCAAAGTTGGGCAGCCCTGTTTTAATGTAACCTTTTGTGGAGACATCCACTTCTTCAGACATATAGCAGGGGAAGACACCTGCTTGGGAATAACCTGAAGCTAACGGTGAGCTGCTGTGTGAGACAGAATGCTCGACTGGACGGGCTGTGGCCTGTTCCAGTAAGGCTGTTCTTTAGTACATAAGAACATAAGAAGAGCCATTCTGGTTCAGGCCAGAGGCCCATCTAGTCCAGCTTCCTGTATCTCACAGTGGCCCCACCAAATGCATCTGGGATGTTCTTATATTCTTATAATTGTTCTTCCAAACATTTTTGAGGTACTGGAGGGAGGCTCAGTTATTTCCACTGTATTATTATTATTATTATTATTATTATTATTATTATTATTATTATTATTATTATTATTATTATTATTATTATTATTATTATTATTATTATTATTGCATTTTTTCCTGTTTTTTGTGCACTACAAATAAAATATGTTCAGTGTGCATAGGTATTTCTTCATATTTTTTTCAAAATCTAGTCCGGCCCCCAACAGTGTCTGAGGGACAGTGAACCGGCCCCCTGTTTAAAAAGGTTGAGGACCCCTGATCTAAGGTAAAAAGAATGAATTGCACAGATATAGGACGGAAGACACCTGGCTGGAAAAATAGTACCTGTCAAAGGGACCTGGGAGTCTTGGTGGACCACAAATTTAAAATGAGACAGGAGTGTGATGCGGCAGCCAAGAAAGCCAACACGATTCTCGGTTGCATCAAGATAAGTCTAGAACAAGGGAAGTGATAGTACCACTCTATTCTGCTCTGGTCAGACCCCACCTGGAGTACTGTGTCCAATTTAAAAAGGATGTTGACAGTCTTGAACAGGTCCAGAGGAGGGCGACCAAGATGAGGGTCTGGAAGAAATGTATTACAAGGAGCGGTTTAGGGAGCTGGGAATGTTTAGCCTTGCAAAAAAGAAGACTGAGTGGATAGGATATTTATGTTTAAATATTTGAAAGGATGTCACAGTGAAGAAGGGACTGGTTTATTTTCCATGGTTTCAGAAACTAGGACAAGGGGAATGGTCTCAAATTACAGGAAATGAGAATTAATCTAAATATTAGGAAGAATTTCATGACAGTTAGAGCTGTTCGGCAATGGAATATGCTGCCATGGAGGGTGGTGGAGTCTCCTTATGATGTTTTTAAGCAGATGATGGATGGCCATCTGTTGAGGGTACTTTGATTGACGTTCCTGCATGGCAGGGGGTTGGACTAGATGGCCCTTGAGGTCTCTTCCAACTCTATGATTCTATGATCTCTTCATTGGAGCCTGTATTGCACACATGTTTTATTGATTTCAGTATTTGAGACAATGGCATAGGCATGCATGTCTCTGTATGAATTATGCATAATATTGATGAAAATGAGGAGCTGCATATATATGCAAGCAGATTTCTTGCCTGCCCCCATTGCACACGTTTTCCTCTGCTAAATATTAATAAATACATCTGGGATAAATTCCACACTATCTGTATTTATTACCAGGAGATACATAAATGCTTTAAACTTTGTACATAAAGAGTCCAATTATGGAATACCCAAGGTCTGGAGATGGGGCTTCTTACAGTATGGCCCGAGCGAACCTGAAGAGAGGAATTAGAGAGGCCAAACTGGACAACAAGAATAGGATTGAGCAGCATCTGGACAGTAGTAACAATAGGAAAGTGTGGCAAGGAGTCCAGCATCTTACGAACTAAAAGACAAACAACGGAGTTGTAGCAGGAGATGCAGCATTGGCAGAAGAGTTAAACATCTTTTTGGCCATTTTGAGGTGGAAGCACCAAAGAAAGCTGCACTACAGTTCCCACTCCACAGCAGCTTTATCCTTAAAGTAGAGGAGTATGAGGTGAGGCGTATGCTGTGGGCTGTCAACCCGAAGAAGCCTGCTGGTCCCGATGGAATTCCTGGATGTGTGTTGAAAGAATGTGCAGATCAACTAGCTGGAGTCTTTACCAAGATCTTTAATCAGTCTCTGGCTCAATCTAGGGTTCCATCTTGTTTGAAGTCCTCCACCATAGTTCCTGTACCTAAAAAAATCTCATATCTCCAGTCTTAATGATTATCGATCAGTTGCACTTACTCCAGTTGTGATGAAATGTTTTGAAAAACTGGTCCAGAATTACATCACATCACTTCTCCCCCAGAGTTTTGATCCCCACCAGTTTGCATATTGAGCAAATAAATCTGTGGAGGATGCTGTAGCTACAGTCCTTCATGCTGCATTGTCACATCTGGAACAGTGGGGAAGCTATGCAAGACTGCTTTTCGTGGACTTTAGCTCAGCATTTAATACCATCTTCCCTCACAGACTGGTGGTTAAATTAGGGGATTTGGGATTTCCACATTCTATATGTATGTGGATAAATAGTTTTTTGTCCGGACATAGTCAGAGGGTTAGAGTCAATATACATCTACGGATCTGAGTCTTAGTACTGGCTTTCCACAGGGCTGTGTGCCGAGTCCGCTGCTTTTTACTCTTTATACTTATATTTGTATTCCCGCCTATCATAATAACATTACAGTTAAGTTTGCGGATGTCACCACGGTAGTGGGCCTTATCTCAGAAGGAGATGAGTCTGCTTTTAGGGATGAGGTGGAGCGGTTGATTGAGTGGTGCAGAGAGAATAACTTGCTTCTGAACACATTAAAAACTAAGGAGCTCATAATAGATTACAGGAAGAAGAAAACAGATCTTCAACCACTGTTCATCAGTGGGGACTGTGTAGAGATGGTGACAGACTTCCGTTTGTTGGGAGTCCATATTGAGAATTTAACCTGGAGCGTAAACACCTCTGAGCTGCTGAAAAAGGCCCAACAGAGACTGTACTTTCTGAGAGTGCTCAGAAAGAATAACATCACTCAGAGACTATTGGTGTCTTTTTATCGTTGTGTAGTAGAAAGTGTACTGATGTACTGCATATGTGTGTGGTATGCCAGCTGCACAGTGGCTCAGAGGAAATCGCTCCAGAGGGTTATCAATATGGCACAGAAGATCATCGGATGCCCACTCCTCACATTGGAGGAATTACACAGCTCCCGCTGTCTTAAGAAAGCTCAGAATATTGTAGGAGATATTTCTCATCCTGGACACTCTCTGTTTGTACCATTACCATCAGGCAGAAGGTATAGATCTATTAGAACAAGGACAGAAAGATTCAGGAATAGTTTTTACCCAATAGCAGTAACCATGCTAAATTCTGTTAAAAATTAAGTTGACGGGTGATATTATTGTTGAATGTGTTACATATATATTGTATGGGGGATTGTGTATGGCTGTTGTTTTTTAAATTGTAGTTTTTATGGATCGGGTATGAATGCTGTCAGGTGAAAGGGTATACGTCTGTGTGTGTGCATTTGGTTTTTATGTCAGGTTTAAATGAGTGTAAGTGATGTTCAGCGTGTGAATGTTGGAGTATGTGTATGGATGGTTTGTTCTTAAACGGTAGATTTTACGTCTTGGATTTTTATGCTGGGGTGTGTGAATGACTGACTGGATGGCACATTTAATCTCATTGTATTTATACAATGACAATAAATTCCATTCCAATTCCAATTCCAGTTCAATTCCAATTCCAAGTTTGTCCATCATTTCTAATAGTAAAATTTAGCTTAGCCATCCGATTGACCAACATAAATAAGTTCACCACAAGGAGTCCCATGGTGCAGTAGTTAAATGCCTGTACTGCAGATAAAACTGTGCTGACGACCTGGGGTTCAATCCCAGGTAGCAGGCTCATGGTTGACTCAGCCTTCCATCTGTCCGAGGTCAGTAAAATGAGTACCCAGCTTGCTTGGGGGTGGGCGGAATGTGTAGCCTGCATACTGTAATTAAACTGTAAACTGTCCAGAGACTACTTGAAGTGGTATGGGGTGGTATATAAGCAGAATACTTTTACCAGTCAATAGTAACAATTTGCCAAAGTTATTTTTCTGTTCTTTAACTCAGAAAAATCTACTCCTGTGGGAGCTATGGTCCAAAAAGTAACCTTTTGAGATAATAATTTATCTTAAATAAATTAATAAATGTGGTTATCATTGACATGGGGATTATTGAGATGTTAAACAGCAGTGGTGACAAAGAATGGAAAAATGGAATACAGTACTCTTAATAGCCTATACTTGGCATCAGAAGAGGAGTATTTCAAGGGGATTCTTTGTTGCTATTGCTATTTAACATCTAATCCCCATGTAAATAATTGTAAATAAAACTGCATTAGGCTACTGCAGGGCTATCCAACTTTGAACAGGCCGAGGACGAAACTGCTTGAGAGCTACTACACTAGAACCTCTACTTATGAATTTTATCTGTTCTAAGCATATGCTCATAAGTAAAAAAAAAATGTAAGTAGAGCAGCGGTTTCCCATAGGAATACATTGAAAATCAATTAATGCTTTCTGGAGGGAACATATTTCAATGCATTCCTATGGTAAGGCTGACCATGCACACGCTTCCCTTACACCCGCTCAAGCCGGTGTGGATGGGTGCAAGGGAGGCGCATGCATGCTTGCGCAGATCACCCCTTCCCCTTGCCCAGGCTGCTGGAAGACTTTTTTTGAAAGGTGTACTTCCCCTCCCAATCCACCCGAAGCCTGACTTGACTCTACTTCTCCTCCTGTTTTCCCCCTTCTCCCTTCCAGCTCCCTTGCTGACACTGCTGCTGACACTCATAGCTCTTGCTCACTTCTGCCATTTTCTCTGTGCAGCTGGGATGGGCCAAACCAGCAGCAGGGGCAATCACATCGCCAGGGAAGCGCAAGGAGGAGGGAATGGCTCAGAAGGGGAGCAGGAGGAGCGGCAGGTTGCAATCTCTGTGAGGCAGATGTGGGGGTGGGAGGAGGAGAAGCAGGATGGAAGGGTGGGAGGAAGGAATTCTCTGGGGGGAGAGGGATGTCACCACACAAAGGAGGTGGACATGCCCATGACCCCGCCCCTCACTCTCTCCTCCACTCCCCTTCCTCTGCTCTGCACCAACAACTCAATTGATCATGGGACAGTGGCACGCCGATCATCTGGCCAGTAGGGGACCGTGCCATGGCCCTTGAACTGCTCTGCTCGGCTAAGACAGTGGGCTGGCAGATCCAGAGCTTTGCTGGGGTAGTGGTGGTCCTTGGGTTGGGGGAGGTAGAGGTGGAGAACTTCTCCCCTCACATTTTTTATTGATGACTGGCGGGCTACTTTTGAACCCTTCGCGGGCTACTGGTAGCCCCCGGTCTACCTGTTGGACAGGCCTGGGCTACTGCATTTCATAAGAAGCAGAAAAAAACAACAAACATATGTTTGTTGACCTAAAACTAGATGCAGAAAATTCCATGGAGGTAGAATTGCTAATCGCAGTGCACATATTTAGAGATGATCTTCAAATGAAGTTTGGAATTGTCAAATGTGGAGCTCTGTCTATACAGTGTTCCAAGATCCAAAACTTAGATGGAATAGAGTTTAAAATAGTCATATTATAAAAGCACTATCATGATAAAAATTATAAACCCTGCACACAAAAGTTAAAGAATTGACAGAGGATACATCAAAAGACTTTGGAAAATCTTAAAATCAAAATTAATTGGTGGAAATAAAATCAAAGCCATAGGCACATGGGCAGTTCCAGTAAATATCCACCTGGAATAATAGATTGGATCCAAAATGAATTAGAAGAACTGGATTAAAAAAATGGACACTAATTAATAAAGATTGTGTACTACATCAAAAAAGTGATGTGGATAGATTATATTTATCATAAAAGGTAGAGGAGGAAAAAAGAACCCCCAAATGATTATATTAGTATAAGTAGAGGAAAAATTCCTAAAGCAGTAACTATAGAGAGTATTTTGAAAACAGTATAAACAAAGGCTCAATACAAGAAACAACCATTTGAAAAACAATTAAACTATATTATTATTATTATTATTATTATTATTATTATTATTATTATTATTATTATTATTATTATTATTATTATTATTATTATTAAAGTGTTGTCTCAAGATACTAAATTGATCCGTTCTGTATGAATTTTCTTATCTCGAAACCTGTTTTCTCATAGGAATGCACTGAAAACCAATTAATCTGCTCCAGAGGTCAGAAAACTAAAAAAAAAAAAAAAAAAAAAAGAGAATGGATTACATTAGTTTTCAATGCATTCATATGGGAAGCCTGTCCCAATGCCTATTCCCCTCTTTGGTGGCATTGGATTTTTGATATCACTAATTGCAAGGAGCAATGAGGGGGTGTCAAAAACCCTCTGCCTCCAAAGGGAATGGGCTTTTGCTGTCAATGGGGGAGGTGGATTTTTGAAAGTCTCCCCCAACCCAGCAAAGCAGGGAAAAAGCTTCCCCCCCTTCATTGGGTTGGAGGACAAAACCCTCAAGGCAGCAGAAGGCTCCTTCTCCCAGCCTGACACCCAGCTGATTTTGACAGCTTGGAAAATCACGTGACTGTTGATTGAAGAGGTTTTCCTCCAACACAGCCAAGGGGGAAAGCTTTTCCCCTGCTTTGCTTGGTTGGGACAGGGGCCCTGCTCAGCTTTTTTTCCCTTCTCCTTCTTCCCTCCTTTTTCTCTCTTCCTCTTTTTGCCTTCCCTGTCTTTCTCTTCCAAACTTTCCCAGCTTCCCTGCCTCCTTGCATCCCTGGAAGCTTCTCTCTCTTTCTCTCTCCCCACCCCCTCTCACACACGCTGCAGAGTCAGCAGGAGGAGGAGAGAGCGGGTGTGTGTGTGTGTGTGTGTGTGTGTGTAGGCTGCAGCTCAGGACTGAAGCAATTCCTCCCCCCCATCTGTCCCATCCCTCCTGAGGCAGAGGAAGGGTTAAAACAAGCAAGAAGCCTCACTCAGGAGGGATGGGAGGGATGTGGGGGGGAGGAATTGCTTCAGTCCTGAGTGAGGATTTTGCTTGTTTTAACTCTTGCTGGCGGAGGAAAACTTAAAACAAACAAGAAGCCTCACTCAGAGGGATTGGATGGATGAGGGAGGAATTGATTGTTCTGAGCCGCAGCATGCATGCACACGTGCGCACGCGCACACACACGCACACACACACACACGTGTGTGCGCACACACACACACACACACACACACACACACACACACACACACACACACACACTCCTCCTCCTCCTCCTCCCTCCTCCTGGCTCTGCAGTGTGTGTGAGAGAGAAAGAGAGAGAGAGAGAGAAAGAGAGAGGGGCTTCTTGGGTGAAAGACAGCGAGGGCCAAAAGAGGAAGAGGGGGAAAGCTGAGCAGGGCGCCTGCTCCAACCCAGCAAAGCAGTTGGGTGGGGGACCCCCTCAATCAACTGGCAGCTCCAAAGGCTGCTCCTCAACAGCTGTCAAAAACCGGTCTTGGGTTGCTGGTTGATTGAGGAGTTTCCCCTGAACCCAGCAATATGGGGAAGCTTTCCCCCTGCTTTGCTGGCTTCGGCATTTTGACAGTTACATTGGGGTGGCCTTGCAATACAAAGCGCCGCCCCGTGCATGCTGTGTGTAGTAGCATTTCTGGAACTGGGGCATTGGTTTCCATTTTGAAATGAAATAATTAGATACTGATGCCCTGGTTCCAGAAATGCTACACACAGCATGCACGGGACAGCGCTTCATACTGAAAGATAATCATTGGAATTGGATGCCCCGGCGGCACTTCCTATTGTGGAAAAAAAAATCCTAACGGGACATCCCCATTTGCAATTATTTCCTTTTGTAACTCAAGTTGTTCACAGCTCAAGGCACCACTGTAATAATAATACCTTAGACTTGTCATCTAGGATTTAATTCTGGTTGAAGATGCAGATCTGGCCTGTATAACTGAGACCTGAGTGGGTGCAGAGGGTGAAGCGGCACTCTCTCTGGAGGGAGGAGGAGGGGGAGTCCCCATTGTTTATAAAAGCACTCCACCCTTCAGTAGAGACAACAGAGGGATTTGGGATCATGCTGATGGTGAGCCAATATGGTCCTTTCCAGAGCTGGCTGCCTTTTTCTCTGTGGCCCTTCTTGTAATGGGGGACTTCAACAGCCATGTCGAGGCAGAGGTCACTGGGCCAGCTCTAGAGGTCTTGGAAACCATGGATTCCTTGGATAGGTCCCAATATGTCAACAGTCCTACCCATGTGGCCAGCCACACACTAGACCTGGTGTTTTCTACAGGGCAGGGAGAAGGTGAGCAGAAGGTGACTGTCCTCGTGTTGGTTCCCCTGCCATCATTGGACTACCAGCTGATAATATTCAGCCTATCAGTGGCACTCCCCTTCCTCTATGAGAGCAAGGGCCCATTAAGATGGTCTGGGTCCACAAGCTACGGGATGTTTCCAAGATGCCACACGCAGAATACTGGCTGATCTGATTGGCACTCCTGTCAGTGCTCTGGTTGAAAGTTGGTATTCTGCTGCCATCAGGGTGGTTAACACAATCACACACAAGCGTCCCCTCCGCTTCTGAGAATGCCCAGCCTTATGGTATACTCAACAACTGTGGGCCATGAAGCAGAACAGGATGAGGCTAGAGAGCGTTTGGAAGTGGGCTCTCATGGAAAATTTAATAGTCACTAAAATCATATTGAATATCTATCTTGAAAAGTGGAGGCCGCTAGAAGATCCTACTTCACTGCCTGGGTAAGCAAAGCACAAAACCAACAGGACGAGCTATTTCACATAGTACACAACTTATCCAGGACTGGTAACAGTGATAGGCCTCCCAGTAGCATTTCCTTTGACCAATTTGCAGCCTTTTAAAGAAACATAGTGGAATCAATCTGCTGGGACCTTGACCATGAATTTGGGACAGACGATTCAGCCTAGATCTCAATGGCACTGCCTTGCTGGTGAACATAATTCAGTTTCAGCCTGTGAATTCAACTGAGGAGGACAGAGTACTTGACCACTGTCAGGATACCACACCCTCCTTAGATCCTTGCCTGGCCCAGCTTATAAAAGCTGCTCGTAAAAACTAAATGGGCCACAGCAGTAGTTTCTGCAAGAGAGTAGGGGGCAGTATTTAAGCAGAACACTTTGCTTTGCTTTCAACCCTTCACTCAAGGAGATATTCATTAGACCAATTCAAAAGATATCAAGTGGATGACATCAGTAATTATAAGCCTGTCGCTAATATTCCTATTCTGAACAAGAATCTGCTTCAAGTGCTTCTGGACAAAACTGATCCCCTCAATCCATTCCAGTCCAGGTTCAGGCCATGTCATGGCACAGAGACAGAATTGCTTATCTACAAGATGACCTTCTGAGGGAGGCTGACTTGAGCACTGCCTGGGAGCCATGCTGCGGTGGATGGCTCCCAGGCAATCTGTTTGCAGATTGTGAACCTCCCTCTCTTTTGGGGAAGCAACCCGGCCAGAGATGAGATTCACAGCATGGGTGTTGTTTTGAACCCTGTGCGCTCCTGCTATGGAATCTCAGGTAGGGCCTGTGGTCCTTTCCTCTTATTTCCACCTTAAGTGGATCACACAGCTCCATACTTTTTTCTCAACACCAAGGCCTTCACTGCCTTCTCGAGATTAGACTACTGCAATGGTCTCTATGTGGGGCTGCCTATGAGGCTGATGCAGAAGAGATGAGGAAACATCAACATACGTATATCCCCCACCTTGGTCACCCTACACTGGTTACCTGTCTGCCTCTGCACTGACTTCAAGGTAATGACGCTAATATACAAAACAGTTTGGGACCTCATTACCTGGCAGAATGCCTTCTTCCAACAAAAAACAACCAGTTTTACCTGCTCTTCCCAGACAGGGCAGTTGAGGATTCCAACCCCGAGAGACCCAGAAAGAAAAAACAAAAACAAAAACAGATCTAATCAATCAGGCAGGCAGGCAGGCAGTAAATCAGAGGATAACCGTTTGAACAAGGCAGAATTTTAAGTGGCTGATACAGGATACCAGTGAATGAGAAAAAGATCAAATATTTTGAATATCCGTAGGCCAAACACACTAACAAGTTTGTGTTTGTTTTGCAGATAGTGGACTGCAGTACTTCTGCCTATTGGAGAACAGTGGGAAATTTAGACAGTTTTCATACAATATGAAGCCTACGACAACCGCCAAAACAAGATCAAAGAACCAAAGCAAGGCTGCGCTATAGAAGAGGTCACCCTATTACTTATGTGTTGGAGAACTCACCACCCTGTCGTACTGCTCTAACAATTAGGAAGTTGTTCCTGTTCTTCAACTGAGACCAGGTTACGGCTGTGGCCAGGAGCACATTGCACAATTAAGGCTAGTACGCCTTTTATACCTATTTCTCGAGAAACCTGCTGTGGCCACTGTCTCACATGCCCTAGTGATGTCTCAGCTGGACTACTGTAATGCCCTCTATGTGGGGCTACCGATAGAAAGTCTCAAGAAACTTCAACAGGTCCAAAATGCAGCAGCAAGATTACTGACTGGGGCAGGTTACAGAAATCACATTACACCCCTATTAAAGCAGTTCCACTGTCTGCCAATCATCTATTGGGCACAATTCAAAGTGTTGACCTTTACCTACAAAGCACAAAATGGCCTGGGTACAAGCTACTTTAAAGATTGAATCTCACAGTATGAACCAGCTTGGGTGCTAAGGTCACCAGGAGAGGCCTTTCTCTCCATCCCACCACCTTCACAGATGCACCTCAGAAGAACACATGAAAGGGCCTTCTCTGTTGCTGCTCCGAGATTTTGGAACTCCCTCCTGCTGGAGGCCAGGACTGCCTCATCTGCACTGTCTTTCCAGAAGCAGGCAAAGACCTTCCTTTTCAGACAAGTTTTCCCTGAGTGATGGACTATTATGTAACTTTTTGATGGATTACCATGCATTGATTGATTTCATAAGAACACCAGTGTTTTTCATGTTAACTTCCATAGCTCATAATGGATTTTTTCTTCTTATTGCGTGCTCTTTGTAGCTGTAATGCTATCTTTTAATTTTCTAAGATCCCTCTTCTAAATCCCTGTTCTTAAATTATTTCTTAAATATTCTGGGCTGTATATTGTCCCTCATTATTGTAAGCCACCTTGAGTCCTTTTCCAAGACGAAAGATGAGGTAAAAATATTCTAAATAAAATAAAATAAAATAAAATAAAGATACCTGTCATAGGGTTTTTATCCTTGAATTCACATAAGTGCTCTTAAAGCATTCTGGGATAGAAAAGCTTATTTATATAATTGAAAATGTAATGAAAATGTATTAAATTTTCAAATATTGGAGATTTCATTTACTGGATTGCTGCTTTGCTTTGCTCTGCTTCCTGGCAAAGTCAGAAACAATAGTACTTAGTGGTAGACGTGCTTCTGGATTACTTGTGCTGTTGCCTTATGTTGTTATCTTAGTGTTGAACTACTCTTCGTAGCCCAGCACCAATCAGATTGCCAAAATATTGATCATGTTGGCTAGTACTGCTGTTTGAGAACTTTGAAACTGAGGGATTCCATTGGTATGCTTCTATCTAAAGATTAGATCTACATTTTAAAAAAGATAAAAACAACTCTCCAATTCAAATGCTTCTTTCCTTCTGGTTTACAGCAATACCTCAGTTTACGAGTACCTTGGTTTATGAGTTTGCAAGACAAGAGGCAATTTTTGATGAATTTTGATTCAATTAACAAGCAATATCTTGCAAAATAAGCACCTCCCATGAGGGGGTAATGGTGGCAAGGGGGTGATGATGGTGTGTGGCAAAGGCATGGCACCGGGGGGGGGGTTGTACCCTCTCCTTCTACCTCCTTCCTTCCTCCCTCCCAGCCCAATTTGCGTCTTCTTCCTCCTCCACATTGTCATTGCCACCACCACCATATTGGCATGACACCCAAATGTTGCCTGGCAGACTCCCACGATGGTGGCAACACTGAATTTTAGCATTTAATCTGGCTGCAGAGGAGCAATGTTTTGCTTTTGCTGCTCTACTGCAAACGAAGCATGGCTCATAAAGCAGGTGTTCATTTGGAGGCTGCTGCAATCCTGCATGCACATTTTTGTGTAGGAACCATGGCTATTCACCCCTGAAAGGGCATAAGCGGTTCTGCATGTGGAGAGATTGCCAATGCAAAAAATGCAGCAGCATCGCTGAGAGGCAGCAGATGACGATCACCCAGGTGAGCCACAAAAGTGAAAGTAAACAGGGTGTATGGAAATAAGTATGATGGGACATGGTGTGAGTTGTTAAGCTGAATATTAAGTGCACATTTCAGCCTTATATTCGACCTTATCTAAGGTCTGTAGATACAGCTGCCTAGATGCCCTAAGCACATCCAATCTCGCCTGATTTCAGAAGCTAAGCAGGGTTGGCCCTGGTTAGTACTTGGATGAGAGACCACCAGGGAATACCAGGTGCTGTAGGCGCCTGGAGTAGGAACTGGCAAGCCACTCCAATATTCCTGCCAAGAAAACTCCATGGACAGGGGGTCACGAAGAGTCGGTCACAACTGTAACGACGCAACACACACACAAGGTATGTAGAGAAATAGTCCCGAATCAGATTCAAGGTCTTGGTTTTAATTTATAAAACCCTCCATGTCCTGGGACCTGACTACCTGGCAGAGCGGATCAACCAGCGGTCAACATCGGCCCGACTGACCAGGTTGTCAAGGGCACACATGCTGCGGGTGGCCATGCCCGGGGAGGCTTGGAGAACATCCAGCCATATCCGAGCCTTCTGTGTGGCTGGCCCTACTTTGTGGAACCATCTCCCCAGTGAAGTGCACCTAGCAGAGTCCCTGCCAGCCTTTCGGAATGCATTAAAAACTCCTTTTCCGAGAGGCGTTTGGTGACTAAAAAAACACAATTTTTTTCTTTTTCCCACCATCTGCTATTTCTCAGTTGTTTTGTTTTGTTACCTGTTTTAAATTGTTTTATTTGTCTGCTGTTATATTGTCTTGTTGTAAACTGCCCGGAGTTCCTTCGGGAAGACGGGCGGTATATAAGCCTAATAAATAAATAAATAAATAAATAATAAATAATCTAGCAGTGCGGGACAGGGTTAGCTACCATTGGTCAGTTATGCCATGTGATATCTGGAAGCTTCGAGCAAGAAGATGAGAGGACAGAGAGAAGCCATGATTATGCTTAAGATCGCTTTGAGCAATGGAGCTCACCTCGATTAGGTACAGTAGGAAAAGTTAGTTTAGGATAAACCTTGAATGTAATCAGTTAGTCAGGATGACTTAGATTTATTATTTTAAGAGAAATAAAACTATGATTGAGATCTGTTAAGGTTTTGATACTTTTTGATACTTTTTTGAATTCTTACTTTTGCATCTTAAACCTAACCCTAACCCTAACCCTAAACTACAACTTTTGAAAAGTTAACGTGGCCTCTTGTTTTGAAAAGAACCCAAGAGTAAAATCAGAAGGAGAAGATGTTTTGGAGCATTTTGTCTCAGAGAAAGGGAATTCTCTTTACTTTTGAACTTGGCCAGTGATAATCCTTTTTGATTTACCGTGCATGATTGGTAGTGTCGGGATCAACTCGTGAGTAAGGCTAATTGCTTCAAGGGAAATGAAGCTATTATCTACCCGAGAAGTGCCTTGTGGTATTCCCAAGCTTAATGCTGGGACTCCGAGGCTTTCTGTTTTGTGCTTTCCAAGTGAAAGGAGAGACAGGCTGTACATTTTTCCTTATTATTATTATTTTGGCACCCGGCAGCTGTAAGTTTGTGAAGCGTTTTTTTTTCCCCCAGATGTGGACAGTGGCCAAATGAGCTCTGCATTCCAAGGCTTGTCTCACTGAGGGCAGGTGAGGGAAACTCAAGCGGCTTGATTTTAAAGTGATACCTTTTTTGTGTGTGTGTTTTGGCAAGAAGCTTACGAAAAAAGCTTTGCTACATTGAGGCCTTGATTGATTGATTTTAAACGATCTCTAAATCATAGATTTATTTGCTGTTTATTATTTTGTCTAGCCATGGCAGGGTTAGATGTAGGCTCAGATCAGGATTATGATTCTGACCAGTGGTGCTGAGGAAGATGACCTCCCAACTGTTACACTGGCAGAGGGCACTGTAGGTTGCATTCTGCCGACTGACACAGCTGTTCAGTCAGGCAACTCCCCCTGCGAAGAAGGGATGTCTCTACTCAATCTGACGGTGACGGGGCATCTAATCGCTTCGGCTGTTGAGTCCTTTGTGATCCCCTCCCATCAGCAGACAGTCCTAAGTGAGCCAGGGGGTATTTATGCACCTACTGTGAGACGCCATCCTTCATCTGGCCAAATCGCCACACATCTGGATAGTGTTTATGGAGATGAGCTGCCCATACAGTTCAGAATAGCAACCTTTCACTCGTTAGGCCTCGCTTTTGTGGAGGAAGGGCAAGATCTTTCTGCTGATCGCCCTGGGCCCAGTTGTGAAATGACACGCCTACAGTGGTCCTTTGAAACAAGGATGACCACAAGACAGTTAGAAGAGTGGGCCTCCCTTTACCCAGTCAGGAACCCCAACCCAAGCAGTCACATAGGTTGCCTGAATTGGTTGAAGTTACTCATCACTCAGCATAGCTTATCCAGGGATACAGAACATTAGAGGAACTCTTAGAATGAAGAAGGGGGACCTTTCTAGAAGCCCCAGTGCAAGTGGGAGGGACTGAAAGGCTTGATATTGTGGGAGGCATTGGTCCAGTGGAAAGGAGAGCAGCTGCAAGCAGTAGGCAGAGCCAGAAAGCCAGATCTGCCACCTCCCGATTACACTCCTCGCCAAGCACCACCACCACCTCCTCCATGGCATATGCAGCCACCAGCCCTGCCTCCAAGACAAATCAGACAACAAGCACTGCCTTTCATGCCACTCAGGCAACAGGCATAACCCCCCCCCCAAGGCAGCCCAGACATCCAGCACCACCCCCAAGACAGACAAGACATCCAGCACTCCCACCTCAGCCTCAACCACCCTTTCAGCCTCAGCCCCCATCACCACCACAGCAGAATGAAGTGGCACAATGCCTGCAAGCCTTAACTGATTTGCAAAGGCTGACGCTAGACCAAGAGCAGCAAATCAGATTAGAAAAGATTTTTCAGACAGAGCAATAAGCAAATACCTTAGACTCAGAGAGACCAAATCAGAAAACTTGAGGAAGCTAGAGCAGATCCCAGATCTTATGATTGGAAGTCACTACCAATTTTTAGATACCCTAAGCACATCCGATCTCGTCCGATTTCGGAAGCTAAGCAGGGTCGGCCCTGGTTAGTACTTGGATGGGAGACCACCAGGGAATACCAGGTGCTGTAGGCGCCTGGAGTAGGAACTGGCAAACCACTCCAGTATTCCTGCCAAGAAAACTCCGTGGACATGGAGTCAGAAAGAGTCGGTCACGACTGTAACGACATAACACACCCACCCACTAATTTTTAGAAACAGTGATGACATCTTCATGTTCCAGGGGAATTTCCAGCAGGCTTGTGAGGATCTAGGAGCCCCACATGAACTTTGGAGCCATCGTTTACGCTCCACAATGGCAGAAGTAAAAGACAGTGAAAGAAGTGGAAAAAACAGGACCAGTTTTTGGATCTGGTTTGTCAGATTTGCTTACACACCAGAGGTCTAAGCCTTAGACTCAAGAGCCATGAGATGGAGTTCCCAGCGGCAAAGTGCATGCTCCCTGCAACCTGATATTCATAAGGGTATTTTGGAATGGTTCAAAGCTGCAGAAATAGCTACTATGAAACAGGCTGTAGAATTGCTCAAGATGGAACAATTGCAAAATGCTGCTTCAGATGATTTCAAACAACAGACTTTACAGAGGATTCCTGGGTCATCATGAACCTTGCCCTTGTTTTGAATGAATTAAGTGCATATAAAAAGAGCATGCCCAGATACAGCAAACCCACTCAGGCGAAACCTTCATCATCCAAAAAGACTTGAGTCAAAAGATGATAAGTATAGAGGACCTTCAGCTTCACAGCAAACAGTTACAGATCTGGTGCTCCTGTATAGAAAAAAACCATGAGATAGTATCCCAGTCACCCAAATTCACATGCATATTGATCTTTTAAAAGAATTATAAAGTCAGGCAAGATTTACCCTTACAGAAGCCATGCTGATTTTCCCCCAGCAAGGTTTGTTCTTCTATGTGTTTTAAGATTTTCTCTAGGATGAGGCTTTCCATCATGTTCCATGGGACAGATGTAAGGCTAACTGGCCTGCACTTTCCCGGGTCCCCCACTACTTCCTTTTAAAAAAATGGTATGACATCTGCTATCCTCCCATCCTCTGGCACTATGGCCGTTTTAAAAGTTGCATATTATCGTGAAGAGATCCACAATTCCATTTCTCAGTTCCTTAATAACCCTTGGGTGGATGCCATCCAGCCCGGTGACTTCTGGATCTTCAGTTTATCAATTAAACCTAAAATATCATCTTTTAAACCTGTATTAAATAGATTTAATTCTTTAGTTAAGAGGATCAAATGCAAAGAACTCATTTAATTTCTCTGCAATTTCCAAGTCCTCCTTTACCTCCCCTTTTCCTCCCTCACCATCCAGAGGGCCAAGTGGTTCTCTGGCAGGTTGTCTACTTCTAACATACTTAAATAAGCTTTTATTATTTCCCTTTATATTGTTAGCCAAGCCATACGTTCCTCAAGGTTTTCCTTTGCCCCTCTTATCATCTTCTTACATTTCTTTTGCCAGAGTTTCTTCCTTTTTATTTTCCTCATTTGGGGAGGATTTCCATTCAAAAAAAGACCTCTCCTTGTGCTTTAGAGCCTCTCTAACTTCACTCGCTAACCATGCCAACACCCTCCTGGACTTAGATGAGCTCTTCTTTTTTTGTTTCATACACTTGTGCTGGGCCTCTACTACAACTGTTTTAAACAGGCTCCATGCACTCTGGAGAGATTGGATTCTTTTTACCTTCCCTTTCAATTTCTTTCTAACTAGTTTCCTCATCTGAGGGAAGTCTTCCCTTTGAAAATCAAGGGTTTTTGTGTCTGATTTGCTTGACATTCTTCCCCTGACATGCATGGCAAAGGAGACTGCAGCATGGTCACGGTTCCCCAGAGGCTCAGTGACATTCACATCCCTGACCAGGTCCTGAGTATCACACAATATTAGATCCAGAGTTGCCTGTTCTTGGGTGGGCTCCATGACAAGATGCTCTAAGGCACAATCATTCAGCATGTCAAGAAACCTGGTTTCTCTTTCTTGTTCCGAGCTCGCATTGGCCCAGTCAATGTGGGGATAACTGAAGTCCCCCATGATTACTATCCTGTCCCTCTTAGACACCTCCATGATTTGTCTCATTTCAAGGTCCCCCTCAAGTTTTGATCTGATTGATGATAGCACACCCCCACTATTCCATCGCTCCTTGGACCAGGTAGTTTAACCCACAGTGATTGTATGGTGGAGTCAGACCCACCGTCTATCTCCATTTTACTGGAGCCTCCGACAGACCCACCATCAATCTCCACTGCTGGCACCTCCAACAGACTTCCTGGGCCTATCGAAGGCCCCAGAAGTGGTTTCCGGAGTACCAGAAGTGGTTTCCAAAATCTCAAAAATACATTCTGGATCACCTGAAACCACTTCTGGGGCCTCTGACAAGCTTCCCAGGCCTGTCAGAGGCCCCAGAAGTGGTTTTCAGCAAATCAGAAGTTGCTTTCGAAAACCGCAAGTGCCTTCAGGATCTCTCAAAACTACTTCTGGGGCCTCCAACAGGGTCGGGAAGCCCATTGCAGGCCACTTCAGGGCAGCACCAAGCCTAAGGTAAGTGTAGGAGGCGTCAGACTGGCTCCCCAGTCCCAATCCGACCCAGCATCCACATTGCGGGTCCGGTTGGGTCCCTAACGGCAATAGGTGGGGGATTACTATAAGAGGTCAAGAAGCAAGTCAGTGCTTGATGTCCAAGAATGAATCAAAACAAGATTTAATGAAACTTATTGCTTAATTTTACATTTCGTCCTTTGTTTAAAGATCTTTTGTTTTATATGCCAACTGCATGTTTCATACAACAGGAAATACACGTTTCTTATCATTGTAAGCTGTTTTCCAAGAGCAGTGAATGCGCCTTTTGTTCAAGTGCTGATTTACTGAGCGCAATGTTGTCCAATAAAAATATACCAGTTTTGAATTCCTGACATCCAGACATATTTTAGACTCTTATTCAAAATTTTGTTTAAAAAGAATAACCATCTAAATGACACACATGCCCTACTGACACCTGCCTTCCTCTGATCAGGTGTTGAGACCATGAAGGACAACAGGTTGTTTACCTGTAAATCTGCCTGCTGGTGTTCTTCTCCAAATATCTGTTTTAGCACCGCAGTTAAGTTTAGAAATGAGCCACAGTGGACAAAACGGTGTCCTTCAGAAATGCAGTTCCACTGCAGCATAAAAGTTTAAAAGTTCCACAGCAGCATAAATGCTGATATTTGCCCTTTCTCATCCCACTACAATCATTTTCAATGACCATATGAAACTATGTGTGGCATCAGCTTCTTTCCAATTTGTTCCAGTATGAGAACTGGGTTCTTAAAACAAAACACATGTTTTATGAAATGTATTTAATTTCCACAAAAAATTGCACTTTTGTATTCAGACCAAAATGGGCACAAAGCATTTTCAACTAACTGGAACTGTCTTCTTTAATATAATGTGTTTGGTACCCCAGATCCAGAGGGATGTGTGGCTACATAGACATTGAAGGAATAATGGAGGTCCGTCAGCCACTGCTCTTGAGCTTCACCACTCTTCAAAACCTAAGGAAAAGAAAACATTACTGTTTGTGCTTTGAATGTTTAGACAACTGATTTTGATTGGAGTATTACTAAAAAAGGAAATGAGCCAATCCATATCTACTTTCAAATTAACTGAAAAATTACAGAAACCTGGTTTGATGAGGTGGAAGTGCTTGGTCTCTCCCAGCTCTGTCTTCCAGGGTTCTGGGTTTTGCAACAGCCTCAATCACAGCGGCGGGGAAGGGGAGTCGCAGTGGCTTTACGGGAGTCCATCTCCCTTTCCAGGAGCCCAGTCCAGCAGTTCACCAAGTTTGAGTGTCTGCATCTGGTGTTGAGTGGACCAGACAGGATAGGGATTTTGTTGGTGTACCGCTCACCCTGCAACCCAACAGTCTCCCTACCTGAGCTGACCTCAGTGATCTCGCTGGTAGCACTGGAGTCATCCCCCTGCCTCCTAGTATTGGGGGACTTTAATGTTCATACCGAGGCCCCTGAGACTGGTTCGGCTCAGGATTTCATGGCTGCCAAGACAACTATGAGCCTGTCCCAGAAGATCTTGGCCCAACACACACACAGGACATGTATTGGACCTGGTGTTTACAACTGAACAAGAGGGCAGTGATCTGGATGTGGTGGGGATTAATACTACCCCATTGTCATGGACAGATCACTTCCTGGTAGGGTTTAGGCTGGTTGCAGAGGCAGGGGACCATATTCTATGATCTGCCCCTGGAAACTAATGGATCCGGATGGTCTCCTGAGGGCTCTGGGGGATTTTCCAGCTGCCAAGATAGCCATCTCATCCATGGCCCTGGTCGATCTCTAGAATGGAGAAATAGCTAGGGCAGTGGATGAGATTGTGCTGAGCTACCCTGCCTACTCCATGGCAGTGGTAACAGCAAAGAGTTCTTTTTTCTCTGCTGCCATTACATCTACCAGTGAATCAAGTAGCACGCATAGTCTCCCGCTGTGGTGAGTTCACCAAATACTTTACAGATAAAATCAATCGGATTCATCATGACTTCGATGCCACATTGGCATTATGTCTGTTGATGTCCCCCTGGTAACTGTCTGTCCATTTTTGTGGGATTCTTTTCAGCTTGTACAGCCTGAGGATGTGGACAGGCTTCTTTGGAGCGTGAGGCCATCCACCTACCAGCTCAACCCTTGCCCAGCCTGGCTTAGTAGAGCTTCCCGGGAGGGACTGGCTGAGTGGACAGGAAGGGTGGTGAATTCTTCCTTGATGGAGTGGGTGGTGAAGCAGGTGGTGATTTGACCCCTCCTGAAAAAGCCCTCCCTGGATCCCACTGTATTAAGATAATTACTGGCCAGTCTCTAATAACCCGTTTTTGGGCAAGGTGATTGAGCGGGTGGTGGTGTCTCAATTCCAGAGGGTTTTGGATGAAGCGGATTATCAACTCCTTTTCAATCAGGATTCAGACCAGGCTATGGGACAGAACCACCCTTGATGGATGATCTATGCTGGGGACTTGATCCTGCTGGACCTTTCAGCGGCTTTCAACACCATTGACCATGGTGTCCTCCTGGGCCGATTGGCCAAGTTGAGAGTTGGAGGCACTGTTTTACAGTTGTCCCTCTCCTACTTGGATGATCAGTCCCAGATGGTCATGTTGGGGGAATGCCTGTTCGGCACCCTGGCCCTTGAAGTGTGGGGCGCCACAGGGTTCTATTCTGTCCCCCAGGCTTTTCTGCATTTACATGAAACCTCTGGGAGAGGTCATCCAGGGATTTGGAGTGGGGTGCCATCAATATGCTGATGATGCCCAGTTATATCAATCCTTTCCTCCAGATTCCAGGGGACGGATGAAGTCCTGGAGCACTGTCTGGAGTCAGTAAGGATCTGGATGAGGGCTAGCAAGCTGAAATTAAATCTGGACAAGACATATGTCCTCTTGGTCCAGAAAGCTTTGATGCAGGCACTGGTACATTGTCCTGCTCTGAATGGGGTTGCACTCCCTCTGAAGGAGCAGGTATGCAGCTAAGGGGTTCACCTGGATTCAGAACTGCTCCTGGACTCCCAGGTAGTGGCTGTGGCCAAGGAGGGGCTTTGCCCAGGTTTGGCTGGTGCGCCAGCTGCGGCCATACCTGGATCATGCAGACCTGGCCAGGGTGATTGATGCTACAGTGACATCAAGGTTAGACTATTGCAACACGCTCTATGTGGGGATGCCCTTGAAGACAGTTCAGAAACTATTTTTATTTATTTATTTATTTTTGTATTTATATACAGCCAAATTTTCCCATATGGGAACTCAGGGCGGTTAACTAGAAAAGACATACAGTAATAAACAAGCAATAAAACAAAAAGAAAAATAATGATAATCAATACTACAATATAAAATAAAACAAACCCAATGGACAATCGGCAGTACCAGAATTTAAAAAGAGGCAAGATAGCGGGGGAGAGCGGGCGGAAAAACTCATATTACCTACTGTAAAATAAATAAACCTCCTTGATCGCTGAACGTGGCTGTATAGAGCCAACGTTTTTAAAAGCTTCTTAAATGTCGAGAGGGACCCCGCAGTCCTGATTTTACTCGGGAGGTGGTTCCACAGAGTTGGATCCACCACAGAGAAAGCGCGATTTGGATGGAGGTTTTACGGGCCTCCCGGGGAGTGGCAACTCAAAGCACTAGGGACTGTGATGTTCTGGTGGGCTGGGCCTCTGGATGATACGCTCTGTCAGATATTCTGGTCCCAAGCCATGGAGGGTTTTGTAAATCAAAACCAGTACCTTGAACTTAATTTGGGAGGCAATGGGTAACCCATGCAAGAGAGCCAGAATGGGGGTGATGTGGTCAAATTGGCCAGCACCAACTGGCCGCAGCATTCTGCACCTGCTGCAATCACCGAACAAGGGTCAAGGGAAGCCCCATGTAGAGGGTGTTACAATAGTCTATCCTCAAGATGACCAGCACTTGCACAACTGTCCTCAGGGAGTCCCCATCCAGGTAAGGGTGGATCTGGGCAATTAGCCTGAGTTGGTGAAAAGCTGCCCTGGATATGGCAACCACCTGGGACTCCAGGGACAATGCCGGGTCCAGGACAACACCCAGATTCCTCTCTCCGCCAGCTGGAGCAGAATCCCACCCCAGCTGGGGAGGGGGCCAATATACCTATCTGGGGAACCCCCCAAAAACAGAACCTCTGTCTTCTCGGGGTTGAGTTTGAGCCTGTTGGTCCTGGTCCATTCCAATACTGCATCCAGGCAGCAGTCACAGCCTCTGTTGTGAAAGTGGAAAAGGAGAGACAGAGCTGCACATCATTAGCATACTGATGACAGCAGACTCCAAATCTCCAAATGACCTCAGACAACAGCCTCATATGGATGTTGAAAAGCATGGGAGACAGCGCCGACCCCTGTGGCACCCCACAAGTGAGGGACCAAGGAGCAGGCAACTCTCCACCCAGGCTTACTCGCTGGGCACAGCCCCGAACGAAGGAACGCAGCCAGCACAAATTTGAAACACTAATGCCCACTTCCGAAAGCCTCCCCAGGAGGATACTGTGGTAACAGTATCGAAGGCCGCAAACACATCCAGGAGGACCGGCAGAGTAGAGCAACCCGTCAGCCGCCCTCAACAGGTCATCTTGCTGCCCACTCTGGCATACTTCCCCCAGGTCTTAATCAACCAGGAAGGGCAGGGGTCAAACAGAGAAGCTGCTGGGCAGCAATGAGCCAGTGCCCTGGAGGCCTCTACTGGAGACACAACTACAACTGGTACAGAAGGCAGCAGCCCATGCAGCTACTGTTGGGCTGCTTCTCTGGCAACTGCATTGGCTGCACATTCCTATTCCAGGCTCAATTCAAGGTGCAGGTTATGACCTTTAAAGCCCTATAGAGCTCGAGACCAGGATGAGAAACCACCTACTTCCATAAAATCTGGTCCACTGCCTTAGATGACTGGAGAAGGCCCTTCTAAGAGTGCCACTGCCCAGGGAGGTACATGGGGTGTTGGCAAGAAATAGGGCCTTCTCAGTAGTGACACCGATAGTATGGTACTACCCTTTGAGCTAAGAACTGCCCCCTCCCTGGAAACATTTAAGCGAGGCCTCAAGAGTTTTTTATTTTTTTTTTAGGCATATTAATATTCAGTTTTATCAGCAGCCCTTTTCAGCTGTTTTACATTGTTTTATAATGTTTTTTTAAATCTGTAACATATTAATATTCAGTTTTATCAGCTGGCAGCCCTTTAAATTCTGCTGTGGCTGTTTTAGTATTGTTTTATAATGTTTTTTTAAATGTTGTTTTTACTGTTTCATATTGTATTATTGGGAAGAAAAATAAAACTGGCCTTGCTCTTCAGAGGGTGCATATTGGTCACCATCAAGCTTCAACATTCAGTGACTGAGAAGGACCTCCTACCAGGATATCTTTGACAATCTGTTTCACCAGAAACTCATTGGTCCCCATATGATTCCGAAGCTGTCCATGTTGCATTAGCAAACGAAGGAGTTGTGCAAGGACAGGCAGCTCTTCACGACAAACGCTGTTCACTTGAACACTCTGCAACATCAGCCTCAATATGCGTGGCACTGTGGTTAGCACTGAAATACAGGAACCCCACAGTAAGTCCCTGTGAATGAAAAAGGCACCGTGTAAGAAATGATGTGTGTTCTGAACAATGTGCCTTCATAGGTTTTGACCCAACTGCTGGCACATTACTCACAACAAAAACAGTCACTGTAAATGCAGGGCAGCAAGAAAACACCCTGAACAGATAGAGGCCAAGGTGTGTATGCATGTGTGCGCACCTTAGACAAAAATTGGATCCTGGAGTAATTTTACTTTCTCAGTCAACTTTTCTATAGCACAAGAATGAACAACAAAGGCTAAGATTTCTACTAGGAAATCCACAGGCACTCGGCATGGGCTCCTCATATTTCCTATTATGGGATAACGAAATATGAACCGCAGCACCACAAGCGAGGAGGTGGGATGGAGAGTCTCCCTGTTCAGCTGATGAGTGGTTGGCTATGACAGGGGTGGGGGTAGGGAATGGCCTGCTGGACTCCTTCCTGGACTGGAGCACTACTGGCCTTGAAGGACCCCTAAAAAGGATATAGTACAGTAGACTGGACGGCTCTGGGAGTGGGAAAGGCCCCTCAAAACCTTTATTAGAGGGTTTGTATTTCACACCCCATAATACAAAATGCAAAGAGCCCATGTCTAGAAGGAACATACAAGACAAATTTTAATAAATGGGTGCAGAGGAATCATTTGAAGACTCATTTGGAGACTAGCACTGAATACCAATTAGTTTATTGGGTTTTTAAAATCCCAGCTATTCTCAATCTTGAACTACTTTTAAAAGGAGGAAGATGGAATTTTTGCTAGACAGCCATTCATAACTGAACTGTTTATTAAGTGAGGATCAAACTGATTGATGAATCCACATATAAAACTCAAATTCAAGCTTTCAGTACAGAAAATGCCTGAAAAATCAATTCAGTTTTCCATTATGGTGGCAGGAAACCCCTAAAAGAATTTTTAAGCACAAAAATAAAGAAATATTTTCCTAGTTTATCTTCAGCCTACTTGAGGGTAGAATCAATTTTAAAAATACCCCATTGTTGTTTTTAGAGGAATATTCCAATGAGCTAATCCTAATTAGAAGCACTAAGGTCTCAGAATAGTCATGTTCAAAAATATAGTATTTGAAGTTCCAGAACAGGAAAGATTAAAGAAGCCATATTATAAACCCAAAGATTAAGGTGACCGTTGGACACTGGTCTATTCCTCAAGTCTAAATTTACAACCCCCTCACCTCAGGGTTTAGCAGATTCAGGTACTTTAAGAGCCAAAGTTTACCTCTTCTGTAAGTGTTCTGTATCTTCTCTCTCTATTGTTAAGAGCAGGTAAAGAAGACTGTAACACAAAGAAGCTAGGAACTTGTAGAGATTTTCATTAAGGAAGCTCCCTTGATCCATGAGCTTACTAATGGCACACAAAACAGATCCAGCAGTGCTATCAGGTATTACGGTCAGTCCTACCTAGGAGACAAAATAAATTCATTTCATTTCACACAGCTTCTCATTTCTGACATCGGTCTGTGTTTGTGTCTGTGTTTCTAAGGGGGCAATTCTAGTAATAACTTCAGGTGCCTTTCAAGATACTAATTTTATGATTTTCCCTTGGAGGTTGAGATGCACTACACTATGCGTGAATTTGCCATTATAATTCAATTAATTTTATGTTAATTTTGAAATATTTGGTATCAGATACAGTAATTCAATTTTTCAAGGAAAATCAAGAAATAAAAATCATGGAATGGATTTAAAATTATCACCTACCAGGAATTTGCAAATGCCAGTTTGCATAATATCTATGCACTGACTCCGTGAAGGTATAGTAGACAGGAACTGGCTCACCACCTGTTAAAATAACACAAAAATATCAAGAAAAATATTGTCATTTATTTTACCTATTGTATTGCATAGTTTTAGAAGTGTATCCAGTGTGGATCAAGTAATGAACTAGGACCCCCTCAGTTTCTAATCTCTGCCATGGAAATTCACTGGGGTGCAAATCTGGTAAATTTAATCCTTAAACACTTCACTTACCCTACCTCTATTAGGATTGCTATGAGTCAGTTCTGACTTGTTGACACTAAACAACAATAGTGTTAGAAAGATAGCAAATGAACTGGGTGTGTGCATGTGTGAAAAGGATGCTGCAACATACTGTTCGGTGCAAAGCCTCATGCATTCATTTGTCTAAGCTTCCCTGGTTTCTAAATTTTAAATTATATTTTATTAGGATTTTAATCATTTTTTCTAATTTAAGAAGTAGCATAGTCAATCTAAAACAAAAGCATTAATAAAAACCAAAATTAAGAAGCGGCAGCCTTTATACAAAATTGATCTTCAAAACAGAGAAAACTCATTACCACATTGTCTCATTCCAAAGCAGTAACAGCGATTAATGCCTAAGGAAGGATAGCATAATTTTTAATATTAATTAGGATGATGTGTACTGGAATAATTCTTGGTCCCAGCCAGATTCTGTGTGGCTCCCAGTTCCATTGCTATCACTTAACACCAGATTTTGTCTACTGCAGTGCCCCTTCAGTTTCTGCAGTCATTCTCAAAAATGACTTCTGCTCACACAACGCAACTTCTCCTCCACACCATAACTCTTGATCTCAACTCTCTTCATTCACCCTTAGTTGGGTGTAAGGGAGGCCCCCACTTTATTCAATGGAGGCTCTTTAGTCAGTAGGAGGTGTCAACTGGAGGCAACCCGCTCATCTTTATGAGTTTACAGCTGTATTGTAGTCTAGGTAAAGCACTCTGTTCTGACTATCTGGATCATGAGTGAAACATCTGAAGAACAATCTCTATCCATCATTCAGTGGCCATGGAGCCTTACCGTTTTACCTAGATACAAACTTGCATCAAGAGATGCAGGGGTTTTTTTGGGGGGGGGAGGGGGAGGAGACAGATGATCATCTTAAATCAATGAAGTTGCCTGACTGTAATTTAAGATTACTTTTTAAAAATAATTTGCTCCTATGATAGTGTTTAACAAGTAACTCTCATTGCTTCTTACAATGCAAAGAAAATTAACTTGATTTTTTAAAGTGCTTTAAAATGGCCTAAAACTTATCTTTTGGAAATTACTAGAAAACTAATATTGCCTTCCCAACAGAAATGCTGAAAGAGATCCTTCACTGTTGGGCAGCAGAGATTCACTCCATCCAGCTGGTGGCTACAGGGAATAATGTGGGTGACCACAACTTTTGTCTTGGCCAGCAATGTACAGTTCTAATCACTCACATACATCTACACTTCTCTGAATATTTAACAAGGACAATGTTAGGAACTAAACAGTTAATAGAGGGACCCCCACCTATTGTGGGGGTTAGGGACCTGACCCAACCCATGATAACTGAAAACCCGCAATATGCAAATGCAGGTCAGGTTGGGCCTGGGTGGCCAAGCTGGAGGCTCTTGTACCTACCCCCAGCCTGGCACTGCCCCAAACGGGCCTGTGAGGGCCTTCCTGGGCAACCTGCGAACCGAAAGATATTTCTGGTAACCCGGAAGTGACTTCCAGATTGCCCAAAATCATTTCTGAGGCCTCCGACAGGCCTAGAACTCTCTGAATCTCCAAATTCATACAAAAGCAAGGGCAGGTTTATTATTTATTATTATTATTAAGGGTTAGCTTTTGACCTAAATTAGACCATCCGACTGTGCACCCATATGCTGTCCACAACAGCACAGGCCAGTTCTGTTTCTTAATAGCAAATTGCAAAATGTGGGTTTCAAATACCCTAGTGACCATTGGTTGGATTCCCTCTCCCAACTCATCAGACAAAAGAGCTGCCAGGTATTCAGCAATCTCTTCTCCGTCATCACCTTATTTTTGACACTCAAGGTCCCTATATGGGGGAAAGAGTTTGCAAAGAAACATGACAAAGCCCCATCGGAGAATTGAGAATAAACTTTGGCTAAAAGCTATATGAGAGTACAGAGGGGGTGAGGTGTGCAGATTGTTAGTTTTAGGTAAGATGTGTAAGCAATTATCTTAGAAGTGCCCAGATTTCTATATGATGTACAAGAGACTATCTTGAAATTAGGGTACCTTGTTATGTCACCTGAACCCAGTACTGTCATCCTATTGTTTCAATCAGCATCTTATCAATGGGAAAACATACAACATTTTATAGGGGAATGATTACCTTTGTCACAGCCCAATGATGTGAAAACTGATCCAGATCAGTCAAGTAGAGTTGGACAGGAGACAGCTGTGTTTGGCTAATGTGTGGTCTTCCTCTAATACTCTGAAGGTTTGACAACTCTTCTTTGGAAAATCCTGGAAAAGGATAAAATAGAAGCAGTTAGTAGCAAATCTCTGAGTGAATGTTCTATTATTTTTCACCACATTTGTTATTGCTGCATTAAATTTTTTTATCTATAGGCTAACATTCATGAAACAATGTGAAAAGTACACAAGACCATCAGTCAAAATTGGAATGTTCTACAACGTAGATCAGTGGTGGCCAAACTTTGGCCCTCCAAAAGATTTGGACCACAACTCCCACAGCCCTTTGTCATTGGGAATACAAGCTTGGAATTCTGGGAGTTGTGGTCCAAAACATCTAGAGGGCCGAAGTTTGGCCACTACTGATGTAGATGAACCAAATATTCAAACAGAAGGAGAAACATATGTTAGCACTGCCATTCTGTTTAAGATTCAGCTTAAAATGGCAACCACCACCACCACCACAACAACAACAATAACCGTGTGTCATCAAGTCAATTCCAACTTATGGTTACCCTTTTCATGATTTTCCAAACAGAGAATGCTTAGAAGAGATTTTTTACCCGTCCCTTCTTCTGAGGGTACAGCTTGCCCAAGGCAACACCGGCTGGCTCTTTGCTCAAGAGGCACAGCGAGGGAACTGAATCACCAAACGTCTGGCCACACAGTCAGCTACTTAACTCAGTGAACTATCTAGACATAAAAAACACTCATAAACCCTCCTAATTTCAATGGGAATTAGAATTAAGTATAAACTTAACAAGCACCATTTAGTTCAGTGTTTTTCAACCACTGTTCCGCGGCACAGTAGTGTGCCGCGAGATGTTGCCTGGTGTGCCGTGGGAAAAAAATCTCCTTACACCAGCAACCCCCCCCCCGCATCCCGCTCGCGACCAAGGCAGCGGTGCGGCGCCAGCGAGCCAGAGGAAGGCGGGGTGTACAGAAAGAAGCCGGCTGCCGCAAGGCTTCCTTGGGAGATGTAGTTCCTCCCGCAGGTCTGAGACGCGGTCCTGGGGAGGAGAGCGGACTACCTTTCCCGGAGTGCTTTGCGCACCGGCGAGGAATGGCTGGCCGTGGGCGGAGAAGGAGAAAAAATAAGGGAGGAGGAGGAGGAGGAGGAGGAGGAGGAGACTGGAGAGCGAGAGAGTGAGAGAGAGCCGGGAGACCCGCGCAGGCGCATTGCGGCGAAGGGCGCTGCAGAAGCCGCTCTTAAAGGTTCTTGGGGTTGGTTCCCCCTCCTCGCTCAAACCCCCTCCCCTCCCGCGCCTCGCACACTCGCTGTTTGCCTCCCCTAATTATCTTTTAAGGGTGGGGAGCGGCCGGCCGTTGACAATGGTCATTTTTGTGGGGGTAAATAAAGGGGAGGACGTGGGAGGCTGAGGAAGGACCTAGGGAGGAGACGGGGATGGGGGTCCCTTCCGGGCCCTGTGGCTGCCTGGCTGGAAGGAGGCAGGGGCGGGGGAGAGAAGGGAGGCTTATACTGGAAGGGGTAAAAGATGGGGGTTAATATGAAGAGCCTCCCCCAGCCCCACCTTCCTGGGTTTGCAAGTTCCTCTGAAAAAAAGTGCCAGGAGGAGGGAGGGGGAAGGTGAGGGCAGGCGGACATTTTGATAGGGATGCCTTGGGAGGGCCTGGGCTGGAGGATGGATTTGTTGTTTTTTTGGGGGGGGGGTGAGAAGTGTGTTTGTGTGTGTCTGATAGGCACAGAGTTAAATTTTTTAACATTATCTAATGGTGGTGTTCCTCATGATTTTTTTCATGAAACAAGTGTGCCTTTGCCCAAAAAAGGTTGAAAAACACTGATTTAGTTCAATAGGAGACTTTTGTGCATAATGTAGGCGAAGTTCAGCACTGCTTTTGAAAAGATTCTTCCGTTTCAAAAGCATTTTCCTGTCTGATGCAAACAAATCTAAAGCCCCCTAATCCATCTTCATTTTCAATCCTGACTGAAGTTTTAAGGTGTGCTTGATATTTAAAATGGCTCTAAGGTATGCCATACCTATTACATGTTCATTATTAATTATTGGATAAAACATTTTACTCCTAATTTTAAGTTCTGTTATGATCTCTCATGTTCCTATGTTTAAAAGTTGATCCCCCTGTTACTGTGCATCTTTAAATTATCCACAAATAGCAATCAGATCATAATGGCCAGTTGGCCAGTTAGAGGTCACACACACAATGCCTACAACACATTTAGAATTAACAATCCTAATAGTCATTTGGAAGTTGCACTTTTATCCACCTCCAATATGAACCCACCTCCCCAAGAATTGTATATAATTCTAAATCAAGTCTTAAGGACAACTTTTCACATTGTGGAAGTTTCTCATTCTGTAATGGCAGAGACAACATATTTACAATTACAGTACTTTAAAAACTTGCCAATATTTATAAATCAGACCAAGAGAAAACACTATAAATAAGAAGGTATGATACACTGGAAGAAACTAAGAATCAACAGAGCGGTAGATAATACTGACAAGCAGTAACTAGAGAAAGTTACAGGAAGAGCATGGGATTCTAGGCATACAAGAAACAACAAAAGTTTGGAAGAATAATCTTAAGAATGAAGTGGATCCAAGAACCAAAATCAATACATGTGGATTAGCAGGAATAATTTACCAAGACACTTAATAAATATCTACATTGTACGGGAGTACTAGAATTATTTCAATTGTATTCCATTTGTAAGTCTAAGGACTGACAACCATGCCTATTTCAGTACTTCAGGAAGTTCCAGAATACTGATGAGTTTTTATATTCCACTGCTATAAATTCTCAGACACAAAAGCAATTTGGAGGGAGATGCAGAAATTTTAAAACAGTATATAGTTATTGTTTTGCACAGAATAAAGGGACAACAATACAGTTGCAGCTGTAGTTTTAAGCCACATAGAAATAAAACATCTCAAAAGACCTTAAACCAGAACACTCAGACCAGAAGGTTCAAAGGTGGCCACTGGCAATTTTCAAAATGAAATAATCATTTTCATGAATGTAACTAAAATCTAATGACATGTGGGTAAATGCAAATGGCATTATGGCCACTGCTTCTTAACCTCTGACTTTTATGTAACTGTCTAGTCATTCTTTCTGGAAATAGTACAGAATAGTCATGTTTAATCTAATTTCTATGGTATTTCTCCCCAAGGAATGGAATACATTAAAGTGAAAGAAAATTTACTGCATTTACACAGATTACCTGTAAGCGTTGAAAACAAGAAGCTGAAATAATCCACGTCAGTCACTGAACTGCCTTGCACAGGAAATTTCCATCCCACGAAAGCAGACCTGTTTAACAAAAAGTGGATACAAGGTTATTATGTCATGTCATAATTATGGCTAAATCAGCCATCATGGCAGCAAGTTAGATGACGAAGATGCACTATTCTCCTACACAGCAGAATTTAACTCCTATCTTAAGGAGTGCTCTATTAGCGGAGCTAATATTTTAAAAGGAGTGAGCAATAAAATGATCAGCTCTAAAATACCAATTTCTAAATTAATGCTAGGGATTATATTAATGATCGTAAGTGATCTGTTAGCAGATGTAAACTAAAATCTACTACGTTTTGTGTAAATGTATGCGCTATGCAGGGTGTGCTCAGTGGACCTGCTGTGGAGGTTGAGAATTTAATGTCTACTTGTGTCTCTCAGGAGAACAGCCATGCTGTGTTGTAGCCTTGGGAGAGCAGCACAATTCCAGAAAGCCCCAGGAGAAGAAGGGAACGGCAAAAACCATGCCTGAGCATTTTTTTTTAAGAATGGGATACCTAGATAACCCTGGAAAGGTTAGTTGGGACTGACTAGAAAGCATGCAGTTATTATTATGGATATGTGAAATGTTGATGTTCATTGGAATAAAAGAACAAAGCTGGCCTTCAGCATTAAAGCTCTAGATCACTTATCATATTTTCACTAAACTTAATTTCTTACATTTACATTTACAATGTGAACACTTCAATCTTCTGAACACTATGTACATATGAGAGAGATAAGAAGTCCTTTTCAGAAACAATAGCTATACACCAGGAGAACCAATTATGCTATTACATAGAACCTCATTCTCAATTGTATAAAAAGGCAAAAACATATTTGAAGGATGATGCTTGGATGCAAGCAAAATACCTAAATATGTATCCCCATCCCCATTCAAAGCAAATCTCTCTTTTCAGAAGAAAAAGAGTGCCATCTATTGACAAAGTTAATCACTGGCTAAAAACATTGTCAGACATCTGAAAATTATAAAGGAGATACTCTTTCCCAGTGATAATGTCTCATTCTTCCAGTCCAAGACTGATAACTATTCATACAGTCTGAAATATTAGAAACTATCATTTTTGACACAAACATTTCACTAAAAATGGCACACACGCCGCTTTACAAAAAGCAAGTGATCCCTATTTCTTCTGATCCTCAGTTTTTTGAAGAACCACTTTGATATTTTTCTTTGTTTGAAACAAATTCCTGTTAATTACATTTAATGAGTGGTCAATATATTCTGACGTTTCCACTAGAAACAATACCAGAGGCTCCAGAGAAAGGGACAAAATGTTAAGACGATGGCTTAGGCACACAAGCAATTATCTATCACGGCAGAAGCTCAGTTCCACAGACAGAAGAATCAATCTGCAGGTACAAGGGTGGGCAAGACGAGCCAGCTTGGAGCTCCACCATTTTATAAAATTTTGACATTTAATTCAAAGATCTTGGCTTGGGGTTCTATCTTTACACAGATATGGTGAAACAAGAAATGAGAAATCAGTCATAACGATCTGCTATGGCCACTCAGTGTGATATGTTTTTGTATAGTACCTGCACCACTGGCAGTACTGACACATATAACTGTACAATTTATACCAAAGAAACCACTCAAAGGAACTGTCACCCTGCAAAAGCTCCATAAAATGCATGATTAGGCCTGTATTTAAGATTAAAAAGAGAAAGCTTCTAATGATGATCATGATGAATATGTAGTCCAATTCTGACTTATGACCCTTGCCAAGGTTTCTGAATACATTATTCAGAAGTGCTGCCTCAAGGTACTTTAGCCAAAACTCTCATGACCCAGTTTCAATCCCAAGTAGCCGGCTCAAGGCTCACTCAGCCTTCTATTCTTCTGCGGTTGGTAAATTGAGTACCCAGGTGGTCCTGGGGGTTTGAGGGGGAGAGAGAGAGAATGTGTAGACTCCACAATTAAATTGCCTACTGCCCAGAAAGCGACTTAAGTGCTATGCAGTGGTCTATAAACAACAGGCTTTGCTTTGCATTTCTACCCACCCCACTTATTTATTTATTTATTTATTTATTTATTTATTTATTTTATTTGTTGAATTTATACCCCGCTTATCTACTATGTACTCTAAGTGGCTTACACGAGGCTGCAGTAGCCAACAGAGATTACAATGACTGATAAAACAAAACAAATAAATCACCCTATACAAAGTTAAAACCAGATGGCACCTCAAACTAAGCATGGAAGATAAAAACAGGTTACGATGGCGGGAAAAAGGGAGCAGAAAAGCCAGATTAAGCAGCGCCAAAGGCCTCCCGAAAAAGATGGTTTTTTAGCGCCTTTCGGAAGGCCAGCAGGGACTCTGCAGAGCGCACTTCACTGGGGATGGAATTCCAGAGGCTGGGGGCCGCCACAGAGAAAGCCCGGGTCCGAGTACTCGTCCTGCGGGCTTCCCGAGGAGTGGCGACCCGGAGCAAGTGCGCTCGCGCCTGCCGAACGGGACGGGCCGAGGTTGACCGCTGAGCAATACGCTCTGCCAGGTAGCCCGGTCCCAAACCATGGAGGGTTTTATAGACTAAAACCAGGACCTTGAATCTAATCCGGGCCGCAACGGGCAACCAGTGCAGACGGACCAGGACTGGGGTGATGTGGTCATAGCGACGCACACCAGCCACCAGCCTGGCCGCTGCATTCTGTACCCACTGCAGGCGCTGGAGAAGATTCAAGGGCAACCCCATGTAGAGGGCGTTACAGTAGTCCAGCCTCAAGATCACCAGAGCTTGGACCACTGTTCTCAAGGAGTTCGCGTCGAGGTACGGGCGGATCTGGGCGATCCGACGGAGATGGTAATAGGCGGACCTGGTCACCGACGCCACCTGAGACTCCATGGCAAGCGCCGGGTCCAGGAGCACACCCAGATTCCGCACCCTCTCCGCGAGCTGGAGGGAAACTCCCCCCAGACAGGGGAGGGGGCCACCGTACCCCGACGGCGAGCTCCCGAAGAACATAACCTCCGTCTTCTCGGGGTTGAGCTTAAGCCCGTTTGCCCCGGTCCAAGCCAGTACGGCCTCCAGGCACCCGTCAAGGATCCTCACAGCTTCCACAGCAGAGGTGGTAAAGAAGAGATAGAGCTGCGTGTCATCAGCGTACTGATGACAGCAGACTCCAAAACTCCTGATGACCCCCGCCAGCAGCCTTACGTAGATGTTAAACAGCATGGGGGACAGAGATGACCCCTGTGGAACCCCACAAGGGAGGATCCAAGGGGCCGATAACTCCCCCATGCTGTACGTACTGTGGCCGGCCCTCCAGGAAGGAACGGAGCCAACTGCGAGCAGTGCCTCCGATTCCGACCTCAGAGAGCCGGTCCAACAGGATACCGTGGTCGACGGTATCAAAGGCCGCTGACAGATCCAGGAGGACCAACAGGGTAGAGCAACCCCTGTCGGCCGCCCGGAGAAGGTCATCTTGCAGGGCGACCAAAGCTGTTTCGGTACCCCGACGGGGCCTGAGTCCGGACTGGCAAGGATCGAGGCACTGCCGATCCTCCAGGTATGACTGCAGTCGGACCGCCGCCACCCTCTCAATCACCTTGCCCATGAACGGGACATTGGCGATTGGGCGATAGTTTGATAAATCGTCCACCGCGAGGCCAGGTTTTTTCAGAATGGGCTTTACCACCGTCTCCTTCAGACGAGAGGGAAAAACCCCCTCGCTGAAGGAGGCGGTGGCGATGGCAGAAGCCCATTCGGCCATGGTCCCTCTGGCAGCTCTAATTAGCCAGGCAGGGCAAGGGTCGAAAGGGGTGGAGGCAGGCCGGCAATGCGCCATAGCTCCGGAGGCCTCGACAGCAGAAACAGGCCCAAGCGCATCCAACCGAGGTGACGAAGGCGGACCAGCAACTGGGGATGAAGGGGCGGGACCACTGCAACCGGAGTCAAAACCAGCACGGATGGCCTCAATTTTAGTTCGAAAAAAGGCTGCAAATTGCTCACTACTGAACTCAGTAGGAGGAGGCCTAGCCAGACTAGGATTGCTGAGGTCCCGAACCACCCGGAAGAGCTCCGCCTGGCGGTTCGAGGCCTCAGCAATTCTCAGGGAGGTGAAAGATGTTCTGGCCTCCCTTATCGCGGTGATATAGCGACTAGACTGGGCATCAACAGCAGCCTTACTCAACGCCATGCGGGATTTCCTCCAGCTGCGCTCTAACCTCCTCCTAACCTGCTTCATTGCCCTAAGCTCCCCCGTGAACCATGGGGAGGGCCGGGCTCGGCAACGGAGGAGGCGCTTGGGGGCGATCCGGTCTATGGTGTGGACAGCTGTTTCATGCCAAAGGTTAGCCACACCTTAGCCACACCCTCGGCCGGACCGTGGGGGTCCATGAGCCTCCGGGAGCGGGCCAAGACAGAGGGCCGATGGTCCCCGCGGGGAGGGGCCGGGATCGCCAGGGAAAACGAAAGCAGGTGATGGTGTGTCCATGACACAGGGAGGGAGACACTTCTAAAGGAACAGATTTTTTTTCTAACATACTATCTTTCACTGAAGAAATGCAGCTCTAACACCACCACAACAAAGCCTTCTATTTTTGCTGGAGAAGAGGGTAGTAAAGCAAACAAGACACACACACACCCCAAATCTTCTACCTTTTCATTCCTTCCTTTCAATTTCAATAACACAGAAGTCAACCAGTTCCCACTCTTCTTCTACCAGGTCTTTTCTCCCTACACATTCTTGACCTCTGCCTTTTAGTGACCTTCCACCATTAGTGATTCTCCCATTTCCCAACACTGTTTTATTTCCTTTACACTGAGAGTACACTCAAATGCCCATTGTGTTTCTCAAGCTTTGTGGCCCAGTGATCCTTCCAAAAAATGCAACACAGTAAATTTGCCTCCTTAAGCATACTACCCAATCCATGATCATTATTTTTAGTCAAATTTGTTTAAAGAAAACAGAAGTGGAATAGTTGCTTACTTCACATGGAGAACTCCAATAAGAGCGGTAGATAACTTTACAGACAGTTTTCCCATAATGCAGCAGCGACTAAGTGAGGAAAGCAGACCGCCTGACAACTGAGGCAAGAAGTAGAGGAGCTGGACTAAACGTTGCTGGGATTCTGCTGGCAGAAGAACCACAGTGCCATCTAGTGGGTCTAGAAAAGTTCAAGAAACTGAAGTCATCTGGAGACATAATACACCACAAAGGGCATTTCAGATTTTTTATTCATTCCTATATACAGGACTAAAAAAGCAAAAAACAAGCTTAGCCTAAAGCATAGTGCTTTAAGTGATCACATCTCTAGACACATATCCGTTAAGGGTATAATTCAGAATTTTCTAATGCTGGGCAAAATGTATTTATTTATTTTTTTTATTTCCCGCCTTTCTTCTTAAAAAAGAGCACAAAGCAGTTTACAAAAATTAAAAGACAGTATTTCAGTTAGTAACAGTGAGTATAGTAACAGTGAGTATAAGCTGACCAATATATACAATACCAAAAAACATAAGGAACACCAAAATATATCCAATGCAGTAAGATACAACAGGCAACAGTAAGATACTGTAGGAGGGAGGTCCCGAGTCTGGGAACAGCAACAGAGAAAGCTACCAAACACACCGGTGAATTTGGCGGGCCCAAAGGGAAGGTTACTGCCGATTCTGGTGGAACGGCCACCACCACCACCAACCCTCAGTACATATGGGTAACTAGACCTGACTTCCTGTTCAGTTTCTAGCAGACTGCCACAACATTTATAGAACAAAAATGAGACTGGGACATAAGGATGGGGTGCAAAAGAAAAGAAAAGAAAAACTACAAAGGACTTGTCAACAGCCTAAACCAGGCATGACCAAACTTCGGCCCTCCTGATGTTTTGGACCACAGCTCCCAGAATTCCAAGCCTGTATTCCCAATGGCAAAGGACTGTGAGTTGTGGTCCCAAACATCTGGAGGGCCAAAGTTTGGACATGCCTGGCCTAAACCCTCTGGTTGCATAGCTACTCCTTCACAATTTGAAGTTGCACAGGGTACTTGTTGTAAGAGCTGTGCCAAGGCAAAAGTTGTATCCAGAAAGCAATTCCACTGGTGCAGTAGTCTAGCTAGTTGCACATCCAGCTGCCTAGCTAGTAATGTAATCTGGCACACAGACTGCCTGCGCAGTCTGGAACCTCCATAGGCGTGAATGTAACCTAGGCCAAGTGAAATGGAAGTTCATCCATTGAGAAGCAAGTACAGTATAGTTACTATAAGAAAAAGAAATCGGTTTCTTTTGATCTAAGCAATCATAGGCACAGATTTAACTATTAGACAGGTTATACATAAGAACATAAGAAGAGCCATGCTGGATCAGGCCAAAGGCCCATCTAGTCCAGCTTCCTGTATCTCACAGCGGCTCCACCAGATGCGTTTGGGAGCGCATGAGACTAGATATCTGTCTCCTGATACCACTCCCCTGCATCTGGCCCTTGAAGTACCCCGGTTTAAAGCCTGGAGATTACACATCTCCATCATGGTTTGTAACCTGTGATGGACTTTTCCTCCAGGAATCTGTCCAATCCCCTTTTGAAGGCATCCAGGCCAGATGCCATCACCACATCCTGTGGCAGGGAGTTCCATAGACTTACAACGCGCTGGGTGAAAAAATATTTTCTTTTGTCAGTTCTTACTCTCCCAGCCCTCAATTTGAGTGTATGTCCCCTAGTTCTGGCATTTTGGGAGAGAGAGAAGAGCTTCCCTCTATCCACTTTACTCATACCCTGCATTATTTTGTATGTCTCAATCATATCCCCCCTCAAGCGCCTTTTTTCCAGACTAAAGAGGCCCAAATGTTTTAGCCTTTCTTCATAAGGGAGGTGCCCCAGGCCAGTAATCATTTTAGCCGCTCTCTTCTGCACCTTTTCCAGTTCCACTATGTCTTTCTTGAGATGCGGTGACCAGAATTGTACACAATACTCCAGGTGGGGCCTTACTACTGTTTTGTATAAAGGCATTATAATGTTCGCTGTTTTATTTTCAATCCACTTTTTGATTATCCCTAGCATGGAATTGGCCTTCTTCACCGCTGCCACACATTGGGGAGACACCTTCATGGAGCTGTCCACCAACACACCAAGATGTCTTTCCTGATCCGTCAGGATAACTCAGAGCCCATGAGTTGATAGATGAAGTTTGGATTTTTTGCCCCAATATGCATTACTTTACATTTAGTTACATTAAAACGCATTTGCCATTTCTCAGCCCATTCCCCCAGTTTGGAGAGATCCTTCTGGAGCTCTTCACAATCTTCTCTGGTTTTTACCACACGGAAAAGTTTTGTGTCATCGGCAAACTTGGCCACCTCACTGTTTATCCCTGTCTCCAGGTCATTTATGAACAGATTGAAAAGCACTGGTCCCAGGACAGAGCCCTGGGGCACACCGCTTTTCACCTGTCTCCATTGTGAAAATTTCCCATTGACACCAACTCTTTGTTTCCGGGATCTCAACCAGTTCTCAATCCATAAGAGGACCTGCCCTCTTATCCCCTGACTGTGCAATTTTCTCAGCAGCCTTTGGTGAGGGACTGTGTCAAAAGCCTTCTGAAAATCCAGATAGACTATATCCACCGGTTCACCCAAATCCATGTGCCTGTTGACCTTTTCAAAAAATTCTAAAAGGTTTGTCAGACAAGATTTACCCTTACAGAAGCCATGCTGATTTTCTCTCAGCAAGGTTTGTTCTTTTATGTGTTTTAAGATTTTCTCTTGGATGAGGCTTTCTACCATCTTCCCTGGGACAGATGTAAGGCTAACTGGCCTGTAGTTTCCCGGGTCCCCCCTCCTTCCTTTTTTAAAAATTGGTGTGACATCTGCTATCCTCCAGTCCTCCGGCACTGTGGCCGTTTTAAGAGACAAGTTGCATATAACCGTTAAGAGATCTGCAATTTCGTTTCTCAGTTCCTTAATAACCCGTGGGTGGATGCCATCTGGGCCCGGTGACTTGTTAATCCTCAATTTATCAATTAGTCCTAAAACCTCCTCTCTTTTAACCTGTATTTGATTTAATTCTTTAGTCAAGAGGGGCGGCTCAGGCAGCGGAATCCGCTCAAGGTCCTCTGTCGTGAAGACAGACGCAAAGAACTCATTCAATTTCTCTGCAATGTCCAAGTCCTCCTTAACCTCCCCTTTTCCTCCCTCACCATCCAGAGGCCCAATTGGTTCTCTGGCAGGTTTTCTACTTCTAACATATTTAAAGAAGCTTTTATTATTACCCTTTATATTGCTAGCCATGCGTTCCTCAAAATCTTTCTTTGCCTCCCTTATCATCTTCTTACATTTTTTTTTGCCAGAGTTTGTGTTCCTTTTTATTTTCCTCATTTGGGGAGGATTTCCATTTACAGAAGGACCTCTCCTTGTGCTTTAGAGGTTAGGTTAACTCCACTCGTTAACCATGCCGGTGTCTATAAGATTAATACTCTGGTCTGCAAAATGGGTTCAGGCCATATCAGCCATGTCATGCAGTAGACACTATGGATGTTGACTCTGCTGTGTGACAAACCTCCCTGGGTTGTTCTGAAGGGTAAAATGCCTACCAGTGATATTTCCTAACTGTGAATTAAGAATAATGCTAATAGTCAGAGGGGACTCTCATGAGAGCAACGCAAGTGTAGGTAAAATGGTTTGGTAACTCATATAAGTCATCTAAAACACCTTTTTCACAAAAAGCATTAAACCATAATGCTGGTGTATATGCGAGAATTCTGACTTCATAAAGAGGATGGTGAATCAGTGGATACGGGGGTCCTACTGTAGTTGTAGAAGGGGTAGCCATGTTAGTCTGCACAAGCATTTTGTTTTCACCTTTAAAATTAATACTGAAGCGTATCAAAAACAGAAACAATGTGGAGGAAAGTTGCAAGGATTCTGTGCATCTGGATACCTTGGTCTGAACATCCACTGACAAGAGAGCTTTCTCTGAAAGCATCTCTTGTAGCCACAGTAGGTGTCTTTGATACATCAGTTTGGCAAAATTATAGCAATGTTGACAAAGGTCAACTGTTGCAGTGGAGCACCTGCTGCGGTGAAGTCAGAATAGCCGTAAGAATATTCACCTGCTGTAGTAGGAGGAGGAGAGGGCCGTGATTCCTTGAGGTACAAAAACGTCAAACGAAGCACAAGGAAACAAATCTACCGGTGAGAACACAGTAAAAAATAAGGAGAAAAAACCCAGCTTCTCCAAAAACAAAAACAAAAAAACCAACTATATGTAACACTACTTTGTGTAATTAGAATGTTTTAGCTATGGCAGTCTAGAAGCAACTGAACAGGAAGGTAGAAGGCACACCTCTCTGAGGGTGGACGTGGACAGCAACCTCACTCCTGCACTTCTCACTAGAACATTCAAGCTCTTACTCTACTACACAAGTGCAGAACCAACAGGAACAACTTACAGAATACTAGCTTGGCAAGTTAAAGCAGAAGAGGCAGAGGACTGGTGCACATGCCGTGGTCTTCCCCCCTTCATTCCGTTTATTATGATACCTAAAACAGCAGTTTAGCTGGCCTCTGTTCTGAAAAGGTTGTATTAATTTGGCTTGCTGGGGGAGAGGACAAAGCAATACGTGAGGTTCACTTTCTCAAAGCTGAAAGGGAACCTGAAGCTGTCTCAAAAATAAGTATCATCTAGGTCCAGTTGGAAAAGAAAGAAGCCTATGATCCCTGATTTTATTGTGTCGCAGTGGTTATACTGCAGCAGTAACTGTGCTCATGGCCTGGGGTTTAATCCCAGGTAGCAGACTAATTTTGATTTGGCCTTCAATCCTTCCAAGGTCAGTAAAATGAGTACCCAGCTCAGGGTGCATGGGGGATGTGTAGTTTGCATAAATAAATTATAAACTGCTCAGAGAGAGCTTTAAGCACTATGGGACGGTATATAAGCAGAACACTTTGCTTTTGCCATGCTTTAGCAAATACTTCCAGGGAAAAAGTTACCATAAATCCGAGGAGCGGCAGCCTGTAAACTCTGCAGAATTTCTCTGTTTGACCGAGATGCTGCGGAATAAATAGTATTTATCAACTGATCTGAAAGCTCAGGATTTCTCAAGCCAAGTAGAACAAGTTGTTGAGGTAGACCAGCCAGCCAACGAGTTAATACTTTACTTCTGCTTCTGGAGCACACAGGAGAGAGAAAAGGAGAAAAGTAATCTCACATTCAGAAAGACACATTTTATTTGAAAAAATGGGAACCATTGCTTAAAGATGGAAAAAATATCCCGTCCTTAATTCAGCCTTGAATTACAAAATTAATCACATCCAATGGATCTTTCATAATCCAAAATTTTCATAGTTCAAAACGCAGTTTCCCAGAGGAATGCATTGAAAATAAATTACTGTAATCCATTCTGGAAGTTGGAAAAAAGGCAAAGAAAGGAAACGGATTAATTGGTTTGCAATGCGTTCCAATGGGAAGCCTGTCCAGACCAGCAAAGCAGTGGAAGAGCTTCCCCCCTTTACTGGCTTTGGGTAAAAACCGGCAGCAGAGCAGTCAAAATCACCTGGAGGGAGGGGGGAGAGCGGGTAAGGAGTGACTCCCATTGCTCGCGTGCTCCCCAACCCCGGGTTGGAGCAGCAAAGACCCAGGCATCGTGCAAAGAGCAGGCAGGTGTGCGCAGGTGAGCAAAAACACCCTCGTGCACAGCCTGCTCTTTGCATGACATGTGCTGATGTTTTAAAATCAGATTCTTGCCGCTCCAACCTCAGGGTGGGGGAAGCAGTGGGGGAATCTGATTTTAAAACACTGGCGCGTGCCATGCAAAGAGCAGGCTGTGTGTGAGTGTGGGGTGTGTGTGTGTGTGTTTTCAATCACCCACATGCAGATCTTGCTCTTTGCATGGTGCATGTCGGTGTTTGGGGGCTGAACGGTTGAGGGGTACCCATCGCCTGCACAGTCCCCTGCTGGGTCGGAGTAGCCACTCCCCCCATTGCCACAGCTGGGTGGCGGGGGCAGGGGGGCAGGGGCTGCCCCCACCCAGCTCGGGGCTCAGCAGGCCATGGGTCACCCCTCGCCCACTCAGCCCCCTGCTTGGTCGGGGCATCTGGGAGCCAGCAGGCTCAAAACAGCAAGGGTTTTCTTTTTTCTATTTTGAAAGACCCATGCCCCCAGTGTGGCAAAAAGGGTAAAACAAGGATAAATATTCATGAGTGTGTTTTGAATATCCAATAACCAAGCTGGTGGGAGTGGTTAAGAATGTTATATATCAGAACCAAATGGGTGATGGGGAGTTCAGTTTGTGTTAGAGCTGAGAGGAGGTCAGCTCAGCTCAGTTCAGAGAGCTGTGAGCCAGCAGCCTCAAAACAGCAAGGGGTTTTGGTTTTTTTAAAGACCCGCCTCCACAGCACCCTCCTTGCATGGCAGGAAACTTTGCTGGGCTGAGGCTGCTGCCTCCCGGATGCCCTTACCCAGCAGGGGAGTTAGCAGGCAACTAGTGACTCCAATGCACACCTGCTACCCCCCACCCCCCACCCCGGCTGGGTCAGGGCAGCCAGAAAAAGCTCTTTCCCACAAAGACGGGAAAGGGATTTTGCTGTCTATGAGAACAGTAGGAGAAGCAGTGCTTTTTCCTTCAGGGTGCCTCCAAAAGCAGGTGAGGACAGGGGTCAATGCCTTCAGATCCCCGCCCCCCGCCAGAAGGGAAAAGTACCATGAATTACAGAAAACTTAAATTACAAAGGAAAAAAACACCATGGCTGCGGAGCTGTCAAAATCACAGCCAGGTGATTTTGACAGCTCGGGATTTCCCTTTATAATTCAAGTTTTTGTAATGCAAGGCATCACTGTATTTTCATGTGGAGATTGCTAAAGTGAGTTATTTGATTTAAGGAACTGGGTAAGCTGGAAAGGCTCCCAGGTGCAGCATTTAATTCCCTGCCTTTAATGTCAATTTTTTGTTGCAGCAGCAATCCTCTCAGTGGCTGCTGCTCCACATTTGTGACAATATTGTTGTGAGACAGCATTAATCGACAGATACAGATACGGAGAGGGGGGATATGATGGTTGCCACGAGGAATGCTGTCCTCTATGAGAAAAGAAATGAAACTTGAAGGGAACCAGGAGAAACAATCATTAAACCATTGCTGCTCATCAGCAACAGTGACCATCCCCAGAAGAGTTGTAACCCCCCCCCCAACTGAAGCATTTTTTTTACCTGCACAGAATTTCTTGCAGCTGCATACAGGTTACATAAATATTTAATGGCTAATGATTTTAAGCTATAATTTTCCTTTAACTTTTTTCTTTTCTTTTTTATAACCTATATTATCTTTAATGGACTGTATTAATAAAAAACTCAACTAAGCTAAACTAAAGATCTAACACCTTTAGACCTAATTACATTTATATGCAGCATAACTTTTTCTAATGATAAGTTTTTAATAATTTTAATAACAATCTTTTTGTAATATATAAAATAGTAATTGTATATGAAAAAAGCCAAACACCAGCAAAAGTGAAAAGTAGGATTAATATAAAACCTGGAGTAGTTTGCTTCTCATAATAAGAAAAAATAAAATAAAATAATGGTTCAGAAAAGAACCGCAAAATGTCTAAATCTCCTTCTATATCTTAATCTCTCATTAGTTCCCTTATTTCAGTCCAGTATCAGTACAATTTGTCTCGTTTTTTCTTCCCAGGCAAGAAATATCCTGCCTTTGAGAATGCAGCTATTTTTGGCCATTTAAAAAGGCAGGTACATATAACATCTTTTTCACCAAATCCAAATAGGCATATAAATATTGTACTAGATACAAAATGTAGGGCAGGCATCTAAAATTGCATTACTAGGTGCAAATAGGAATTTTCTTAAAAGCTGTATGCAGATCTGAAGAAAGTCCTTAAGTTTGCTTTGCAAAGTAGCTTCAGTACATTGAAGAACTAGTTACCTGTTTGCATGAGGATTCAACTCTTCCTTTTGATACACTCTGCTAAAAAATTGTAAAAGCAATGTGCGAACAGGGAAAGGAAGATTTCTTTGCTGGTACAATGAATATACTGCTTTCATGAGAGTCTCTGTCGCCCCTAAAGGGAGAAATAAAAAATTATATATAATTCCATATAGTCTACTACGCTCTGCGAAGCATTATAGAGCCACCTCATGGCAGCAAACCACACCATGTCTAGAAGAGATCACAGTTGAACCATACAGTAACGTGATGCACGTAGGAGGGTGTGTAGGGGAGGGCTATTAGATCTTCACTTTAGCAAGTCTTCATATCTCAAGGTGTGCTTAAATGGAAAACACACACACCATTTTTGAAGATACGGAAAAAAGTTCTACGGAGAAAAATACAGTTACCACCTATTTACTTACGAAAATCCATTTAAAATACAGCACATAGTTCTGTTTGGAAAAGTTATTTTCTTATCCAAATCTCTTAGGGTATGTTTGGAATGATGTGTGTGAAAGTTAATTCACTAGTATGCCTAAATGAAAGATTCCTCTTCCAACAGATGCTAGGCTCTGCGTTGTATGAACTGATGTCATAGGTATTTCAGTCAACCCATCCTAGGTGTGACAAGACCTGGAGCCAATGTGTCTTTTTTGCTTCTGATAGGGTATGTTAAGGCTTTTTCAAACACAGTTGCTCAAATCCTGTTGCATATCTTATACCTGTGAAAGGTTGGTGACATCACCAGTGTGGAGCACTTTTTGGTAAATGAAATGTTCCTACCTCTGTTCCACAGCTTTTAATCTCATGAAAGCTTCCAAATAAAACAAACCAACATTCTCTCTAAACTGCATGGGTGTGCAGCTGTGCAGCACAATATTGGCGCCCACAGTTACTGTTGCCACTCATTTGGTTCTAGTCATGGCTTGAACTTTGAATTTGGTTCTGGTCATAACTGGAACTTTGCATACATGGGAGGTGGGGGCATTTCACTTGATGCTGGTTGAAAATTAGAGGGAACATTGGAAAGAACAAATCTTTTAATTAGCAAAAATTGTCCCCTTGCTCATAACATCACTTGGTGGTAGTGGTTTCCAGTAATTAAAGAATTCCTTCTGTCCTGTGGGTCCCATACGTGTTCCATGCATTCGAACAAGATTACAGAGGAGCTGAAAACCCACAGGACAGAAATAAGTTTTTAATTTAAAAAAATGGATCCCTGATATGAAGTTATCACCATTCCATGGATGTAAGCTATGTAACGGGATTTCAACCACTGTCCATTTTCAAAAACTCCTCTTGCATGCTAAAAAAAACCCATTCTAGTCAAAACATCCTTGTTATCCAATTTCCATGGGCTTCCAGCACCGATTCTGTGTTCTCCTCTTCTTGGCTGCAAATTTTACAAAATCATCATTCAATCTAGCTACCTTGAAATATGTGTAGAGCAAATTATAGTGTTTTATGCACTTCATTTGAAGCAATTGGAAACATTTATTTGAAACAATAAACCTCCCTAAAACATTATCCAGAAGTTGAGTCATGGCATCTGGACTTCTTGTTATATCAGAATGTTTTGCTACTCATCCAAATAGATTCGACAGTCTGAGGAAGGTTGGTAAGAGACCTTCAATTTATCCTACAGATTGGTTTCACTTTACCCTGGTCTGAACAGGCTCATGAGATGGACAAAAGCCAAAAAGTCACACCTCTGCAGCCCTTCCCAAACCCATTAAACATGGGTCATTAGCACTGATTTTCCTGGTTGAGGTATAAAGTGATCCCGATTCTTCTGGGGTTTGGTTAAAGGGCAGCATGATAAATAGAGAGATTGTGCCTATGTCTCCACCCCTGCTTAGAGACAGATTTTCGGTGCACACAATAATGGCTTCCCTGACCCCTCCCTTGAACCACCTATCTTCTCTAAGATGTGTACGTCTTTGTCACTGAATAAGTGCCCTTTGTCCTTTAAATGAAGGTACACTGCTGATTCTGGTCTTGAGATGATGTTGCCACTCCTGTGCTGGGGCATCCTCCTGTTTAATGGCTGTTTAGTTTCTCTAATGTAGCGCTCTGAATTCTCTTTGCTGCATTCGATCGCATATACTATATTGGTCCAAAACGGTGATAAGTGGTTCAAGAGATGGCCTTTCATCTGTCCCCAGAAAAATCAGGATCACTTCACACCTCCATCAGGAAGGTCACTGCTAATAACCCATGGTCTGAAGAGGAGTAAATTTCACACACCTTTGGCCACTGTCCATCCAACAAGCATATTCAGACCAGGGTGAAGTGAAATAACATAGAAGATAAAATGGAGGTTTCCGACAAATCTTCCCCAAACTGAAAAAGGTACTTGGATGAATAGCAAAATGTTTCAATCCTGTTACCTTGACTTAGCTTCCGAATAACGTCCCTAGATGACTGAGAATTTTCACATATTCCTAAAACGTTCTTATTGTAATATATCAATATACTTTTTTAAAAAACTGTATTCATTCACACCAAGTTAATAACTACAAAGTCTTGAGAACAGAAGGATCTTATCCACTCCTCTTCAGCATTCAATTTTAGAGCTTGCCTTAGTTAGCTTCACATATGCATTAGTTTCTTTCAATGCCATCTCTAACTATGGCTACAGTACTGTATTTATAAATTAAAAGTAGAAGAGGGAGGTTCTGATAGAACAGTAGGACCCCCATATCCACGGGGGATTGGTTCTGGGCTGCCTGCAGATAAGAGTAAATGCTCTTGTCAGAGGGTAACAGTGGCAACAGTGGTGGAGGGGTGCTGGGGGCAAAAGCTTTAACCCCAGACAACCCACCACCCCATGCCACTGGGCAGCATGACAAACTGGGTGGCATGATGGTGCACTCCTGCACCGCGCAGTCTGCCACCCAGTCCACTTGAACGGTGGGCCTAGGCCCTAGGGTAAGTTGGGGTGGTCGTGATGGTGGTGACTCACCAGCAGCAGTTCTCCAGGCTGGCTAAAAGGCCTTGAGGGGGAGTCCACGGGCGTGCCCCATATGGAGAAAGAGCTGGAGCTGCTGGGATCTTGCTGAGGTGCTAGCCTATCCTGGCAGTGGGGCTTGCTAATGGGGGCCGAGGGATGACTTCTGTCAGCCCTCTGCCGTGGCAAGGCAAGCTGGGGCGCTCTGGCACCAGCCTCCCCTCCTTCCCTAGCTAGCAAGGAAGGGAAGGGAAGAGAAGCACTCATTCGCTCCCTCCCTCCAACCCCTTTTGCAATTGCCAAAGAGAAGGGAAGGGAAGGGAAGGGAAGAGCAGCAGCTCTCTACTGTGGCAAGGCAAGCTGGAGTGCTCTGGCGCCGCTCCTTCCCTCTTGCCTCCCTCAGCGAGAGCACTATGCAACCACCACATGGCTACATCTGCCGCTGCTGCACTTTCCTTCCGTTCCCTTTTGCAACTGCAAAAGGAGTAGCAGGGAGAGGACAAGTGAGGACGGGAAGGGAATAGCAGCAGCGGCAGATGTATCCATATGGCAGTTTGCGCCCTGGAGCACTCTCTCGCCCACAATCAGCGTTCTCGCTGAGGCGGCAAAAGGGAAGGAGCCAAGCCTGGTGCCAGAGCATCCCTCAGCCCCCCATTAGCAAGCCCCACTGCCAGAATGAAATAGCACCTCAGCAGGATCTCAGCGGCCTCCGCTCTTTCCCCACGCAGGGCGCACCCGTGGACCCCCCCCTCAAGGCCTTTTAGCCAGCCTGCAGAACTGCTGCTGGTGAGCCACCACCATGACTAAGACCCCAATGTGCCCTAGGGCAGTGATGACGAACCTTTTGGAGACCGAGTGCCTAAACTGCGATTCAAAACCCACTAATTTTTCACAAAGTGCCAATACAGAAATTTAACCTGAATACAGGTGGCTGTGAAGAGGGTCATGTCAGGAAAGGGCTCCGAGGGCCACCTGTGTCACCCGTAACATAAGTTCACCAACACTGCCCTAGGGCCACCGTTCGAGTTGACAGGGTGGCAGACCAGGCAGTGCAGGAGTCCACCTTCGCGACACACAGTCTGCCATCCTGCCCAGCGGCAGGAGGGGTGGCTTTCTGGGGGGCAAAAGGGCTTTTACCCCTTGCAGCCCCTCCCCCCAGTGACTGCCAACTATGGATGACTGAATCCACAGATGGTGAACCAGGGGATTTGGGGGATCCTACTGTACCTCATAATCATTAGGAGAAGAGGTAATGGTCACATCTGTACTAAACCAAGATAAATAAACTATACTATTTTAGACCACATCTAGATTTCTTTTACCCTCAGGATTAAAGCAATCCAGCAAACTGCAATACAATGGGAACTTTTAAGACGAATTTAATTCATTCTACCAGTCATTTTGTAGTGCAAAAAAAAAGGTCTTACAAAACATGGTTTCCCATAGGAATGAATGGGAAACCAATTAATCTGGTCTGGAGGTCAGAAAAAATGCCAAAAAAGCAATCCCCCCCCAAAAAAAACTTTATAAAAAGTTCATTTTAAAGGCATGCAGAGCTGGACCCAGCCACCCCCCCCCCCAGTGCAAAAGCAAGCGCCAAGACAAAGGGGCAACTGCAAATTGTGCAATGCATCCTGGGTAACCTGTTTCAAAATCTGGAATGGATCTTCTTCTTGTGAAGCATCCCATGGGGAATTTTCATCTTGTGAAACAACCCTATTCCCAGAAATTTTATCTGTCTTGCGAGTTTTTCATCTTACGGGACATTCGTCTTAAGAGGTACCACAGTATGTAAAATCCACTCACAACATTCAAATTCATTCAACAGATCTTACCTTTGTTGACCTGTATTTGCACAAGTCTCCAAGCCACTCTGAGCAATTTGTTCAACTGCTTACTGTTCAAATTGCAACTTTCCTGAAGGGTCTCTGTCACAAATGTTCTAATCATATCTAGCCAATGAGAATCCATCTGCAGTGTTGCAGCACTTGCCAATGAGACCATTATTTCACATAAGGTTAAATTCAATACAAGAGGGTCAATACTGTTTGAAGATGGCATATAGCACTTGTTGCTAAAAGAAAGACACATCGAATAGAAACTTTTTAAAAACTTCAAATCACAGTAACATCAGCATTACTTAACACTTAAAACTCTTCCACAATTGTAAGAAAGGATTCCCATGAGGCTTGTAACATTGTTTTTCAAGATTTCAAGGGCTGTGCTTGAAAGTATTAAAGACTCAATATACTTCAAATAAAATCAAAATGTGTTCCTGGCATGAATCTGCAAAACTGGAGCCACAGTCTTTAAATAAGCTATGGAAGTGAAGCTATGGATTAGTGAAGGCTAATCCTTGCAAAGGGAAGCACCGGTTCCAGAGGAGCAGAGCAGGGTAGAGCAGAGACAAGCCTTGGACAAGCACTGACAAAAGAAACTGTGGGCAAAAAGCCTCCAGAGTGCAGTACACCCACCCTGCTGTAGAATCCTTGGCTCTGATTTGACAGACCAGAGAAGCCATCTGGCTACTAAGGGTTAAATACATAGACTTGCAATTCCTAGAAGGGAAGAGGAAAAAACGCTTTGCAAGCAGGAAGCGTGTTTTGTCAAAAGAAAAAAAAATCCCTTCCTGTCCATTTTTCTTCCTCGAGGGCCTGGTGGAAAGGTTACCTGGAATCAGCTTTTCTCTTCTTGGGATCTGAGGAGTCTGCCCCAACAGGGCTACTTGATCTTTGGGGGGAAGAACTGGGGGAGGCTGGAGGGAGGAGAGGAAGAGACCTCCAATCTCCAAATCCTAGGCAAAGAATGGGGCCCCCCAAAGACCAGGCAGGAGAGGTCGCTGGAGGAGAGCCCAGAGGTTGTTTGGGGTCTAGAAATGCAAATTCTGCAACTTCCAATCCATTTGCAGATGGGAAGGGATTCCCTTTCGTCTCTCCTGCAGAACCCTTTCACTTGCAACAATTCACTTTTGTGCACGAAGCACTGCCCCCATTTTGGAGCCATTCCGGATTTTTTTTGCAGCTGTTTTGGGATTTTTTTGGGGTGTATTCTGAAGCGGTGGAAAGGTAAGGAGACGAGCTTTGTCGTTTCCATGGCTTTTATTGTGCTTTTTGCTTGTGTGTTATGGGGGGTTGATTTCCCACTATTTTTACTTTTTCCAGACCTCTGGTACAGATTAATTGATTTCCTATGCGTTTCTATGGGAAACCACATTTTGAGATACAAAATTTTTGTTATGAAAATTCCCTTGGAACTGATTAATTTCACACCTCAAGGCACCACTGTACAATGGTACTCCAGTTTACAAATGCTTCAGTTAACATAATTTTTGTTAACATAATTTTGTGAAAGGAAATCATGGGAAAGGGATGACCCAGTTTAGGAATTTTTTTCACATGCCCCCGTGCATGCTGTGTGTAGCGTTTCCAGAAATTCCCAAGGGGCATCAATTGCCAATGATTTCTCTTCCTGTGTAGTGTTTCCGGGTTGGGGACACCACTTGCAGCATATGGGGAGGGTACCCTGTCTGTGGTGCTGCCGCCGCCGCCCCTTGTATCAGGGGAAAGCTGTCACGTCCGTGCGTGTGGCCATGCAACCCTCCCCATTGCTGCATTCAAACACGTGGATGGAAGTGGCAGCGGGGAGCCGGCTGGGTGGGCAGGAGCCACCGCATGCCACCTTGCCAGGCTGGGGCCGCCACTCGTGGGCTTGGGCTGCTGCCTTCCTTAAGTGAGGCATCCATTTCCAATGGATTTCCTTTCAAAGCAAACCGCCACCCCATGCTACGCACGAAAGGAAATAATTGGAAATAATGCCCGGGTTCTATTTCTAAAAACAGAAATAAAAACACTATGCTAAAATAGACTGATTGGCACTATAGTGATATGAACGATGTCACATGCTTCTTATCCAGAAATTCAACAATTGCTTTACTTGTTAAATAGCAAGAATGTACCTTGATATGATGGGGAGAGCAAAACATGTCTTCTTAAGAGCCAGTTGCTGGGCTCTATTTGCTAAGATTGCTGAATCCACATACCTAGACTTTCTTACATAAGGACTGCTATGAACGTATAAACTTACATCCATGAATCACAATGTAGCTTAAGTTTTCAACACTTCTTTTCAAACAAATTTAGTCATACCTTTTCAGGGAACCTTTCTTTCTATGCTTGATTGTTTCTTGGAAATTGTAAGGAAAGTGACACATGAAATGGCGCCTGAAATCAGTCAGGTAATTTTCTCGAAGCCATGCTTCCTATTGAGGAAATACACATTAAGAGTCACATCATAAACCAACATAGTAATTATCTAATCAATAGCTTTATGAAAGGACAAAGTTCCAAATGGGAGCTTCCCCATGAACTGTTCCAGCTATTTGACCAGCTATAGTACAAATTCCTATTGTCTTCTGGAAGAAAATGGTACCTTTTAGCATTACCTGTTTGTAATTTTGTATGTAGAGTTCAAGCCTGAAAATATAGTGCTTAAGGAAATGAGGTTGTAGCTGTGTCAAAAAGTCACTACAAAACAAGCTGCTAACACTCCAAGCCATGGCAGGAAGAACAAGGTCAATGTAACATAACTTTGACTCATGAAGTATCTGTTTCCTAGCAAGCTAACACTCGAGCATGGACATGTAAAAAAAAAAAAAGCATTAGCAATGGGGATTAAATTCTTAAGCCTATGAAATTCTATGGTGTTAAACTGAAGCATAGCAAATTGGCACCTGACCAAATTCCTTCACCAGCAACTTGGTTTCCTGGCAGTCAGCTCCTAAAGCAGTCCATGCTCCCAGCAGTTTGCTGGGTTAGCAAAGGCAATACAAATTCCCACAGACATTTCAAAAGGCGTAAGAACATCAGAACAGCCTTGTTGAACAGGCAACGGCCTAGCCCAGGGGTCTGCAACCTTTAAGACATAAAGAGCCACTTGGACCCGTTTCCGACGGGGGGAAAAAACTGGGAGCCACAAAACCATTGCGACATTTAAAACAAATATAACACTGCAAATATATTTTCCCCTCCCCTCGTTCCTGGCTTTTTGGGCGCTCGCAAGCAACACACTCCCTTGCGCGCTCCTCAGACACGCTGCGCCCGTCGGGTGGGGTAGGAAGGAGCGCCGGCGGCTGCGGCTCCTCCAGGCACCCCGAAGGGCTTCTGAGAAGGAAGCCAATGAAAGTTGCTTCTTTGGCAGTTCGGGGAGAGCGAGCAAATAGCCCAGCCGCCGCCGCCTCCCCCACCCCGCCACCCTGTTCCCGAGGGTTTCCATCGAGGCGCACACCTGCCTCAAGTTCTCCGCGCGCGCAAGTCCGCCAGCCTCGGGAGGGCCGGGCTGGGGGTGGGCGCAGGAGGCACATTCTGTGTGTTGGAATGGAGCGGAAGGCAGCTGCTGGCGGGCTTTCGGAGAGAGCGAGAGCGAGCGAGACAAGCAGGCAGGCGCACAGGCGCTCCGCTCCGCTCGGCTCAGCTTCTCGAGCCAGGTGGTGCGCCGTTGGCCTCCCCTGGCAGCCAGGGGCCCCTGAACAACTTGAGCCCGGCACCCCCACCCCGCCGCCGAAACCGGCTGACTCCAGGAGGGAGCTGCTGGAAATCTAATAAGAGAGACCCCTCCTCGGGCCGGGGGGGGGCGGGCTCGAACTAGCTGTCACGCCACGTCCCTTGACTGCCAAGTTGATCTCACGCAGGAAAAAGAAAAGCCAACTTCCTCCGTTGCTTCTCGCCGCCGCCGCCACTCCCCGCTTCCTGGTCCCGCCGCCACCAACCCCTTGCTTGTTGGGCCAGAACTGACAGCACCGGGCAAGGAAGCAGGGCAGCGGCGGCGGCGGGGGTGGGGTGGGGAGAGAGAAGACTAGCCCTGGCCCCCTCCCCACGCCGCCTTTCTTGAGGTTCCCATTCCGCCCTCGCTGCCTTCTGCCCGGATCCTGCAGCCATGGTCTGAATCTCCCCACACACACACACACACTCTATCTCTCCCTCCTCCTCCTCCTCCTCTCGCCCCCACCCTCCATGGAGGAGGGAAGCGCAGCCCGAGTGCGTCGTGCCCACACCGCTTCCACTTTTTTGGGGGGGCAGTTTTTAAAAATCTTCCAAAAAATAGTACAGGAGGGAGAGGAGGGGAATTTCTAATCTCTCTCTCTCTCTCTCTCTCTCTCTCTCTCTGTCGCGGAGACATGCCGCGTGCGCGCCTGCTCCCCCGCGTTTTTGGAGCTTCATCCCGGCAAGTTAGTGCAAAGCCGTAAGTTTTTTTGGGGGGGCTGTAGTGAAGCAAAAGGAGAGAGAGAGAGAGAGAGAGAGAGAGAGAGAGAGATGCCAACTGCACATGTGCAATGCTTGGAAGGGGAAGGGGGGAAGGAAGGAGGGTTTTCTCTTCCTCCACGTTGAACCGTCCCGTCTAAACGCTGCCCCCACCACACACAACACACACACACACACACACGTCGCTTCTTCCCCCTCCCACCAAACACCCAAGCAAGAAAGGAAGGGGAAGGGGGGAAGGAAGGAAGGAGGGTTTTCTCCTGTCTTTTTTTCTCGGGGGGGGGGAGGCAACAATCCAGATCTGGGAGGTTTTCTTGAAGTTAAAAAAAAGAAAAAAGGCTGCCATTCGGCGGGCACTTTCCACCACGCCTCCCTCTCTCTCTCTCTTGCTCTGAAGAAGAGGGAGCACACTGAGAGTGTGGCCGCGCTTGGCTTCGCACTGCTTTGTGGGACGGGCTGTCCTCGCGAGATTCGGCGCCTTTGTATTGAAATTTCTGAACCCTCCCGGAGCCGCGGCAAATGTTCCAAAGAGCCGCATGCGGCTCCGGAGCCGCGGGTTGCAGACCCCCGGCCTAGCCAGTCCAGCCTTCTGTCTCACATATTTCACAGTGCAGTGGTCGGCTCTACCAGCACACCTCAACAGTTGACAGTTCAAGAAAAATATCAACACACTTGAGAAATATGAGTACAGTATAGGGAAGATTCAGATACACACACAGCACACAACAGATATCGACAATACAGGTACTAGGCACCAAGCATGAGATGCCAAGAAGCAGGCAGACACATGAAAGCAAAGAGGCAACAGACAAACATCATGGATTTCTCTTTAGGTTCAAGCTACCTTGGCCAGATGAGAACAGGTACAGAATGTCTGAATATGCCAAATGGCTAAGAAATGTTTTTCAACTACTGTATAGAGATTTATACTTTTTAAAGAGATGCACCTTTTATGACTATCAGCTCCTATATTTTTGGACTGAAATACAGTATGATCAGTACACTGATGACACACTTCTCTATCTCTCCTTTTCCACCTCTGCAGTGGAAGCTGTTCAGACCCTCGACCGGTGCCTGGATACGGTATTGACATGGACCAGGGCCAACAGGCTCAGGCTCAACCCCGAGAAGACGGAGGTTATGTTCTTTGGGAGCTCGCCATCTGGGTATGGAGGCCCTCTCCCCTGTCCGGAGGGAGTTTCTCTCCAACTTGCGGAGAGGGTTCGGAATCTGGGCGTGGTTCTGGATCCAGCGCTCACCTTGGAAACCCAGGTGGCGGCCGTGACCAGATCCGCATTTTACCATCTTCGCCAAATTGCCCAGATCCACCCAGATCTGGATGGCAACTCTCTGAGAACTGTGGTTCAAGTGCTGGTGATCTTGAGGCTGGACTACTGCAACGGTCTGTACATGGGGTTGCTCTTGACTCTCCTCCGGCATTTGCAGCGGGTACAAAATGCGGCAGCCAGGCTGGTGGCGGGTATGCGCCAGTACAACCACATCACCCCAGTCCTGGCTCGCCTGCATTGGTTGCCCGTTGCATCCCGGATCAGATTCAAGGTCTTGGTTTTAGTTTATAAAACCCTCCATGGCTTGGGCCTGGACTACCTGTCAGAGCGGATCGTCCAGCGATCAACCTCAGCCCGTCCAGTCCAGCAGTCGCGAGCGCACTCGCTTCGGGTTGCCACCCCTCAAGAAGCCCGGAAGACGTCTACACGCAACCGGGCTTTCTCGGTGGCAGCCCCCTCACTTTGGAACAGCCTCCCAAGCGAAGTGCGCTCTGCAGAGTCCCTGCTGGCCTTCCGTAAAGCCTTAAAAACGCAACTTTTCCATGAGGCCTTTGGCGAGCCTTAGTAGTTTTTTTTCCCCGCCATCCACATTTTGCCCCCTCAAGTAGTCTCGCTGTTAGGCTAGAATGCGATGCTAGGGCACTAAGCTGTTTTGAATTAGTCTATATTGTTGTGCTATTGTCGTATTATGTTGTTCCTATTTTACTGTGTCGTAGTTGTTTGCTACCCATTGTAAGCCGCCCAGAGTTCCTACGGGAAAATGGGCGGGGTATAAATAAATAAATAAATAAATAAATAAATAAATAAATTTTCATTTTTGTTGGTAACTTTTACAGCTAAAGGCTTTCAACTGAAACATAACATTTTTACCTGAGCATCTTCAGTTCAACTTCCATATGTGGCTCAAATAGTTCTAAGTATTTGTAACTACATTTTTTTCTCATTGTTATTTTAAAGAAACATGCCTGTGATTTCTCAAAGGTTACATATTCACATTTCTGGATTTCTTTTTGTGTGTAGGCAAGCTGATTTTTAGAGATCTGAAGGCCTGGGAAAAAACCAAGAAAATTCCACTCCCTTCTATACATTTTCCCCATCTTCAATTTTTTTATGAGAATGAGGTTTTTATTTTATTTTATTTTATACTGTGGAGAGGAACTGTGAATAATTGTTAATTATGGATTTTTTAAACATTGTTTTGTAGAGTTTTTTTTTCTTTCACATAAACTAAATCATTTTTTTCTTTCACATAAACTAAATAAGAATTTAATAAATTCTTATCATAAACTAAATAAAAATTTAATAAAATACAAATAAATAATATTTATTTGTAATTTTAAGTAACAAATGGAGATTGTGACTCCATTTGTTACTTAAAATTACAAATAAATATTATTTAAAAAGTAAATTCTGATTGTAATAATTGTTTGGATACACTACATTTTAATATGCTAGGTGTGATAATTTTATGCCAAGTCAAATTGTCCATAGTCATATTTCATGTTCCTAAAGTAACAGAATGACTTTCAAGTTGTAAAAGAGAGGGGAAAGTGCTAATGTAGCATTTTTTCAATTTTTCTGAAAATTTTGTTTTTTCTGGGGGGAAAAGAAGAAAAAATTTTTTTTTTCTGAGCTTCATGATTTTCAGAAATTTTACATCTCTAATGATGTTGCTTGGAATCAGTCTGACAAGGAATTCATTAGTACCTTGATACCCAACTGAAGTTTGATAGGATTGATATAATTATCTGGTTTCACAGTGTCATTAAAATTTTTAGGGGTAAATATCAACTGCAAGTAGAGTTATAAAGTTTTATAGGTCGGAGGTCATGTATAGGGATGGCCATGAAACAGGAAAATGGTGTTTCATTTTGTTTCATTGGCAGAAAGGTTTGAGTGGCCATGATGTCGGCGGAAAGTTATGTCGTCTTGCCAACACTCCCGATAGCTTCAAACAGAGTCCCAGGCTTCAGGCAGCCCTCTGAAACATCGTGAGAGTGGAACCCCCCCAGGTTCCACTCTCATGGAACCAAGGAAGGCTAAAGAGCAAATGGGACATTTAAGTCCCTAGAACACTGCAAGAGTGAGTGGAACCCCCAAGGACGGCCTGGGAAGGCCTTACAGCAAATGATGCGACATTTGATGTTGGCAGAAAGGTTTGGGTGGCCATGATGTCAGCGGAAAGCGTTGGGGAGCCATGACGTCAGCGGAGGAAAGGTTTGGGGAGCCATGATGTTGGCGGAAAGGTTTGGGTGGCCATGATATTGTCAGAAAGGTTTGGGGAGCCATGATGTTGGCGGAAAGTTCTCTCGTCTTGCCAACATTCCTGAGTCCCAGGCTTCAGGCAGCCCTCTGAAACACTGTGAGAGTGGAACCCCCAGGTAGAGCCAGGGAAGGCCAAAGAGCAAATGGGACTTTTAAGCCCCTGAAACACTGCAAGACTGAGTGGAACCCCCAGGTATTGCGGAGGCAACACTGCGAGCGTGGCACCCCCAGGTATTTGGCCAGCGAAGGCCTTAGAAAAACTGGGCCATGATAAACCCGGAACAAACGTGATGCAGGCAGGCAGGAACGCAGGCAGGAACGCAGGCAGGCAGGAGGACTATGGCTTGGAGGAAGGGAACCCCAACGTAGTCAGGTTAAACCTCATGAAGGATAACCTTTCTATGTTGGCCGGGTCCAGGTACGAGCGGTGACGTCTCAAAATGTCCCCAAGTAATGAGAACATTTGCTCACTCTGTATGCTGGTGGGAGGGACAGAGAGCAGGTCCATGGCCACCTGAGACAACTGGGCCAGACCTCCGACTTACTGGCCCATTAACTGAGGGGGGTCTGCCGTGGGGGGCTGGAGGGGCTCAGCCATGTGTTCCCTTACCATAGAGGCTGCAGAGTCCTGCTCCACTGCCGGCATGTCCACCCAAGACTGAGACACTACCATGGCACTGACAGAGGTGAAGTATGATGGCTTACATGTCTTCTGGCTGGCAAACCCTGATAGAAGGACTCCTGGGATGAGCCCTCCCCTGCCTCAAGCCGGAGTCCTTGCATCTCTGGCTGCGCATGCCCACCTTGCATACCTCGAGGGACAGCTGGGTCTTGTACTCCTCAAGGTCTTCAAGGTTGAGAGCCAGAGTGCCCTTGATGCAAGGATCACACAGGCTTTCCAGTGGGTAGACCCTTTGACTGCACAGTGGCATCAGTCAAGTCTGCACGCTGCCCTGCAACCTCCTGACCAAGGCCCTGTTCCTCGGGAGCAGCGAGGAACCCTCCTGCATCTGGATACTCAGGCCTTGGTCAAGGGCATGGATGAGGGGGATGACATGGCCCAGGCTGGCCTCAAGAACACAGAAGACCTTGGTGGTCTCCTCAAAGAGCCTGAGGATGTCCACCATTTGGCCGAGGGCAAGCCAACTGGTGGCACTGATGTCCAGCTCTACTCCAAAATGGGAGTACTGGACATCATGACCTCAAGCACATCCTTCTGCTCCACCAAGCGGGCAATCATGTCCAGGGTGGAGTCCCAGCGGGTGGGCATGTCTTGCACAAGGATGTGCTCTGCCATCCCCATCTCCTCCTGCTTCTCATAGTTGACAGACAGCCTTCATGCTGCGTGAGAAGTGGCCTACCAGCTGCCTGCACTTCTCCAGAAGTGCCCAGCTCTCCTTTGACCCCTCACACCAGGCCTCCCTCACTTGGCTCCCCAGCCCCAGGGCATCACGCACACAATGCCCTTCAAGCCTGCCTCATTCAGGGCGGACCTGTTGCAGCCTGTGTCCGTAACCATGTAGCCATGGCTCTCGTTCCTCTCCGGTGCCAAGTCCCACCCCCTCAAGCCAGACAGGAGCTCCTCCACAATGTTCCTGATTGTGGTGGAGTCCTCCATGCTCTGTGCCTGCAGCAGAACCACCCTGCGGCCCCAGCCGTGATGTCACACCACTGTCACGCACGTCCTCCAGGTGCCACCAGTGAGCCATGAGGGACAAGTAACCATGGTGGCCGCCACTCCAGAGGTCGGAGGTGAAGTGGATCGACCGACCTCTGGTCTGCACGAGCTGGCCACAGTCCATCTCCCTGACATACTCGTACAAGGATGGCACCACCCTGTGGCTAAGGGTTCTCCTGGACGGAGGCTCATACCAGGGGGCCAGGTGTTTGAGCAGGTGCCAGAACCCTGGGGATCCACAAACACCAGAGGCAACCCGTTGCCCACCACACAACTGATTGCCTCCTGTGCCCTGCTCCTGTACCGCTGGCTCAGGCTTGGGGCACCACTGAGGGGCAGCACGTCCTGCAATGTGGCCTGCCTTCCCTAGTGGTGTTGCCAGCAGCGGCTCTTTTGCCTGCTGGAGACTCCACCTGCCTGCCCTGTGCTCCCCTCTTCCTGCCAGCTTGGGGGCACTGCAGCATCCTGGGGTGGTGCCTCTCCAGGTGAGCCCTCAGGGCCGTTGAGGGCAGATTTATTTATTTATTTATTTATTTATTTTAGTACTTATATACCGCACCGTCTTCCAGAGAATCTCCGGGCGGTTTACAACATAACAATATAACAATCAACAACAGTAATGATAAAACCAAACAACATAACAACAAAACTATTAAACTACTTTAAAAAATCATAGGCGTGATGGCGGAGCAGATTAGGAAAAAAAATAGAATTTAAAAGAAATTAAAATTAACTGTCGCCAAAAGCCCGACGGAAAAGCCATTTCTTTAAGGCTTTCTTAAAGGCTGGCAGATGCTTGGGGTCGCTGCCTCTGCGCACCACCGCCTTGCAGGCATTGCAGGTGTCTTCCTCATTGCAGGAGAAGTGATCCCACAAGAAGCCCCGAGGCTTGCTCCTGACTGCAGCTGTTTGGGACTGGCTCCCATCCCACAGGCACTCCCAGATGAGTGGGGGGGTGCTGCTCACACTGGAGGAATGAGCAGAGAGAGGGAGGGGATACTGTCCTTTTCCTCCTCCTAAAGCTGCTGCTGATCTCTCGTGTCCAATTCTGAGACCAACTCCTGGGACTCCCCAAGAAACAGGAGTGGTTCTTCAGAACTTGGACCACAGGGAGAATCCTGCTGCCTGACCCCTCCCCGGCCTCAGGCTCCGTGGCACCCCCTGGTGGCCCCTCACCTGCTTCACGGTCACGGTCACGGCCTGTGGTGGCCCTTCTGCGGCTGCTTCCAGCAGATAATAAATTTCTCCTAATTTTGATAGGAGAGCCCCTCATTTTAATATTACATAATATCTATATTATATTATATTTGAATAAAGTTTCACTGCAGGGCAGAAAAAAACACATACAGGGTGTTATCAGAAGTCAGAACAGAATGGAGGAACTGGTCGGGTATACTGCAGGTAGTGGGTGGACTGTGGAAATAATGTGGACAGAATTGTAAAAAACAAACTCAAAGATACATATTATATAATAGTATATATACAGTATTGAAATAAAGCCTGCCCAATAATCGGAGGGTGGGGGAAGGGGTGGCTATTGTTTACAGGGAGTCTTTTTATGTCTGCAAAGCCGAGACATTGGTGTTTCCAGGGTTTGAATGCCTGCACCTGTTGGTGGGACAGCGGGAGAGGTTTGGACTTGTGCTGGTGTACCATGCTCCCCGTAACCCACCATTGTCCCTTCCAGAGCTCTCCGAGTTCGTCTCAGCAGCACTGTTGAGGTCCCCCGCCTTTTGGTGGTGGGTGACTTCAATGTGCATCCTGGGGCTGAACTGTCTGGAGTGGCTCTGGACGTCATGGACTCCAGGAACCTCTCCCAACATACCCTGGGGATCTGGTGTTTTCCTCCACGTCAGCGGATTATGATCTGAAGGTTGGGAACATTTGCTTCCACCCTGTGTCATGTTCAGATCACAACGTGCTGACCTCCTCCCTGGCAGTGGCTGCCCCTCCTCACGGGGAGTCTGGCCCTTCTGTTTAGGCCCGCCCCCAAAGGCTTCTGGAGCCGGGTCAGTTCTCGCAGGCCCTTCGGGGCTTTCCAGACAGTCTGGTCGGTGATTTGGATGAAGCCTTGGTGGACAGATGGTAGCAGGATGCCACCAAGACGGTTGACCAAATTGCCCCCAAGCGTCTCATCCGATGCTGAGCCCGCCTTTCACTGTGGTTTAACAGTGATGGAGCTGAGGGTGATGAAGCAAGAAAGAAGGAGGTTGGAGAGCAGATGGAGGAAGGATCGGACGGAAAGTAACAGGGCTGCAGTTATATCGCTGACCAGGCGCTACGTCAGGGTGATCAGGGAGGCTAAAATATCTCATTCCTCCCTGAGAATTGGTGAGGCCTTGAACTGTCAGGCTGAATTGTTTAGAGTGGTTCGGGACCAATCCTGGTCAGCAGAGGCCTCCTCCTGGTGAGTTTACTAGTGTGTCTTTCACAGCCCATTTTAAATCTAAAATTGAGGCCATCCGGGCCGATCTGGACTCTGGTTCCACTAGTCTGTCACCGAGAATCACCTGCGGCGCAACCCCTTGGTCTCCCCATTTGGTTGAGTTTGGGCCTGTTTCTCCAGCTGAGGCCTCCAGGGTGCTGGCTCACAGCTGACCAGCGGCTTCTCCATTCGACCCTTGCCCATCCTGGCTGATCAAAACCTCTGGGGGGACCATGCCAGAATGGGCAGCTAAGATTACGTCAGCTTCCTTCAGGGACAGGCTTTTTCCTGCTCTCCTGAAGGACACCATGATCTGGCCCATCTTCAAAAGACCCAGCTTGGCCCCCGACGATTTGTCAACCTATCGTCCAGTGGCTAATATTCTCTTTTTGGTCAAGGTGATTGAACGGGTTACTGTGGTTAGGCTCCAGTCATTCCTGGAGGAAGATTATGTCCTGGTTCCATTCCAGTCCGAGTTCAGGTCATGGCATGGGACTCAAACAGCCCTGGTCGCATTGCAAGATGACCTATTGAGGGGGGTCAACAGGCGTTGCTCTACCCTGTTGGTCCTCCTCGATCTGTCAACGGCCTTTGATACCGTCGGCCACGGTATCCTCCTGGGCAGGGTGTCTGAGGCGGGGATTGGGGGCCATGTTTTGTGCTGGCTCCGGTCCTTCCTCAACAGCTGAGCCCAGAGAGAATAGAGCTGGGGGGTGTTTTGTCAGCCCCATGGACACTCTCTTGTGGGGTGCCCCAGAGACCGGTTATATCCGGTTATATCTATATGAGGCTGCTGGCTCAGATCATTTGATGTTATGGAGTCTGCTGTCACCACTATGCTGATGACACGCAGCTCTCTCTCTCCTTTTCCACTTCTGCAACGGAGGCTGTGCGGACCCTAGACCTGTTGCCTGTCTGCGGTTGTGGAATGGACCAGGTCTAACAGGCTCAAACATAACCCTGGGAAGACCAAGGTTTTGTTTCTTGGGGGGTCCCCGGGTGGATACAGTAGCCCTTTCCACAGTTGGGGGGGACTGACCCTCCAGCTGGCGGAGAGTGTGAGGAGTCTGGGCATTGTGCTGAATCCAGCTTTGTCCCTGAAGGCCCAGGTGGCAGCTGTCTCCAGGGCAGCCTTTTACTAACTTAGTCTTATTACCCAGATTCGCCCGTACTTGGACGTGGATTACCTTAGGACTGTGGTGCAGGCGCTGGTGATCTCGAGGATAGACTACTGTAACGCTCTCTACCTGGAGCTTCCTTTGACCCTTGTTCGGCAACTGCAGCGGGTGCAGAATGTGGCGGCCAGGTTGGTGGTTGGTGTGGGCAGGTTCGACCGCATCACCCCCATCCTGGCTCGCCTGCACTGGTTACCCGTTGCGTCCTGAATAAGGTTCAAGGTACTGGTTGTGGTTTACAAAACCCTCCATGACTTGGGACCTGTCTATCTGGTGGAGTGGATTTCCCAGAGGTCAACTTTATCTCAACTGACCAGAGTCTCACTCAACCAGACTCTCCGGGTGGCCACTCCGAGGGAGGCCTGAAAGGTTTCTACCCAGAAACGGGCCTTTTCGGTGGCTGCCCCAGCACTTTGGAACTCTCTGCCCACGGAGATTAGGCTGGCGGAGTCTGTCCCGGCCTTCAGGCAAGCACTAAAGACCTGGCACATTAGGGAAAGCTTCGGCTCCTGATGACACCATGGTTTGCTGTTACTTTGTTTGTATTGTTTTCCCAGCCTTTTCTTGACTGAGTTTGTCTTTGTGTTTGTGATCTGGATACAGCTATCTGTTTTATTGTTATCTTTGTTGTTGCCTTATTGGCTTTTAGTGTTGTCTAGTTTTCTTTTTGGATAGCTTGTTTTGTTCTAGTTTGTTGTAAGCCACTCAGAGTTCCTGTGGGAAAGTTGGGCGGTCAATAAGCGCAAATACAAATAAATATAATAAATATAAAGACTGCTTGCTGCTTTGCACTCAGATTTGTTGTACTTTTTCAAGGGGGTTGGAGGGCTGCAACAATAATTGTAAAATAAAGCAAAGCCTGCCCAAATTAAAGCCTGCCTGATAAAACCCTGTTAAAAGAAAAATACTGTTCAGCAGCAGCAGCACAGAAAAATGGGGGGGGGGGAGAGGAGGCAGGATGGAGGAACCGATAATAATATTATTATTTATTTATATTATATTGGAAATAAAGACTGCCCAAGAAAGTCGGCTTGTTTGCACTTTGCAGTTGAACTAGCAGCACAGAAAAACAACAACACAGGGCATTATCAGAAGTCAGAACAGAATGGAGAAACTGGTCTGATATACTGTAGGTAGTGGGTGGACTGTGGAAATAACATGGGTAGAATTGCAAAAAAACAAACTCAAAAGATATATGTTATATAATATATATATATATATTGAAAATATAGCCTGCCCAATAAAGACTGCTTGCTGTTTTGTACTCTGATTTGTTGTAGTTTTTCAAGGGGGTTGGAGGGGTACAACAATAATTGTAAAATTGCAAAGCCTGCCCAAATTAAAGCCTGCCTGATAAAAACCCTGTTAAAAGAGAAATACTGTCTGTTTTTCAGCAGCAGCACTGCAGCAGAGAAAAATGGGGGGGGGGAGGCAGGATGGGGAAACTGAAAGAGGTGGGGGTGGACTGGTCTGGTCTGGGACTGATGGGGGTGAGGTGGGTAAAAGAAAATACCCTGCCCCAACCCCAAATTCTCAACTTATAATATTATAAAATTCAATAAATTAAATGAAGGGGTGGGTGGCCCTGGCTGCCAGCCACTCAAGACAGTCCAGAAGTGACCTGAACCAGAGAGAGAAAGTCTCTCTTCCCCAAACTAACTCCGCAGCCCTCCCAGCTCCTTCAGCGTGGGCTCTGAGGTTCTGGCCAGGGGATTGTGCTTTGGACGGCTGGCCAGCTACTTTTCAACCCTTCGCAGGCTACCCGCCGCCCATGGTCGACATGTTGTGCAGGCTTGTTCTATTACGAGACAGTATTTATTTATTAACACCTTCTTTCTGATGATTCATACCAAAGAAGCCTATCTCCCAAATATACAATGCTACTACCTGAAACAAATTTGCCACAAAAGTTACAGTAGAAGAATTTTAAAGATCTACTGAAGTTGTTAACAGGAATGTCACTTGTGCATTCTTTCCCATCCTACTGAAGTAAGCATAACTTGCTCCATGTTCATACTTATTTAGAAACCACAGCTTACCATTTCATGTGGCTCTTCTGTTTGCTTTGCAAGCTTCCACAACAGGTGTATGATACTAAGTACCTGCTCCATAACTTGCTGAGATCCAGGTTCCAGTAGATTTCCAAGAATAGGAGCTGAAAGTTGTGCAGGAGACGCTTCAATCCAACAATCAAGCAACAACGGAATTATTACTTGAATAAACCTTTTTAAATTGACAGTAGATGACAGACCTTGTTCAACATTGTCTGACATACTCATCAGAGACCTGAAAACAGAAATAATAGAGTGTTTTTTTTAAAGTACAATTCAGAGATCAATATCAAATATAAGGATACAACCCTATGCACCATACCCTGGGACTAAAGCCCAATGACCACTGTGGGATTTATTTCTAAATAAATATGTATAATAAGTGACATATTCAAAATGGTCAGTGACGAGTACAAAAACTTACCCTATAGTAAGTACAACAGTACCATAAGCAGCACATACTCAGTTGCCCAGTTAGAACAGAAGTGATAAATGTTAGTAGCTGCAGAAAGCAGAGCCATTCTATCAATATACTGGTCAATGTGGTAGGAAAGGATTATAAAAACATAAAATTCATTTTCCTCAAATCTTTTAAAGACCAGGTATAGTAAAACAAGGTGAATGCCACAATAAAATTAGCGGTATAATGTCTTCAAAAGTTCATGCTTCTTTTTCACAAGGGCACACACATTCCTGATCAACATACAGCAATACCTCGGATAAAGAATGCCTCAGACAACAATTTTTTCAGATAACAAATGGAAACTTCCAGGTATAGGGCTGCCTCAGATAGCGAATGTTCCCTACGGGCTGCCTTGGATAACAAATGTTTCATAATGCCTTGCAAAAAATGTGTACCCTGCATGCATTGCAGGACGCATACTTTATGCAGGGGTGGGAGGAGTTAGAGCATTTTAATGGTGCTTTGGAGCCATTCTGGACATGTTTTGCTGAGGGATTTGAACCTTTTGAACTTGGTAAGATAGGGAGCGAGCTTTTATTAATCTTTGCACTGCTTTTCTTTGCATTTTTGGCTTGAAGAGGCTGGGATAGTCTTGCTGGTTTCATTTCTCCGTGTTTGCATGATCACATCCCCCAGTCCTGGCACGCCTGCATTGGCTGCCTGTGGCGCTCCAGATAAGGTTCAAGATCCTGGTTTTGATTTTCAAAACCCTCCACAGCCTGGGCCCTGAATACCTGTCAGAGCGTATCTCCCAGGGGTCACCTGAGGCCAGGCCCACTCGAATGTCGCAGGCACGCTCACTGCGGGTGCCCACTCCTACGGAGGAGCGGAGGTCGACTACGCACAACTGCGCCTTCTCTGTGGTGGGCCCCTCGCTATGGAACCACCTCCCGAGTGAGCTGCGTGCACAGTCTCTGTCCGCCTTCAGAAAGGCTCTGAAAACCTTGCTTTTCAGGGAGGCATATGGCGGCCTTTAATTTATTTAATTTTTTTCTTTCTTTTTTCTTTTCTCCCACCCCCTGATCCATCTTGCTAGGGTTTACCCTTTATTCTGTATTGTAATGCTTTTTAACTGTAAACCGCCCAGAGTTCCATATTGGAAGATGGGCGGTATAAAAATAAACAAAACAAATAAATAAATAATTTTTTTCATTGCTCTGCAGGCAAAAATGAGCTGGATATTTCTTCCTGCTTATGTTTGTTTGTTTGCATTTTCCCCATTCCACTTTGTGTGGGAACAGGCTGGAGAAGTCTTGCTGGTTTCTCTTGTCCATGTTTGCATTGCACTGCAGGGGGGTGTTCTGGGGTGTGTGTGTTCAAGCACTGCAAGCCTTTATAGAGCATTTTATTAAGAGGTCTGGAAACCCCTCCCCTCCCCAGCTTTTTTTGCCTTTTTTGAACGTCTGGAACAGATTAATTGGTTTCCCATTCATTTCAATGGGAAACCACGTTTCAGATAACAAATTGCCTCTCAGAATGAATTAAATTCGTTATCAGAGGCATCACTGTACTCTCTAATTTTTGTCCACACTGAACACATGAGCAACAACCCCTTCCCAGATTCTGTTGCAACCGGAGGATAAATGGTCACGGGGCGTGCACGTGGGTGGAAAATTATTACGTGGAAGGTGCCAGCAGCATGCACGGCTGCAGAGTTTAGAGGGAACCTTGCTTCTGATTTTACAGTAACTCCCCGCCCTTTTGTACTCCACATACTGTGGTCCTGCTATATCACGGGACCGCAGTATATGGGGGGGAGCCCCATGGGGTAAGGGGGAAAGGCCTGTTTCAGGCCTCCTGTACTTACCCCAGGACTGCCGCTGCCCTGAATGGGCCTGCAAGGGCCTTACCGGGCCTGTCGGAGGCCCCAAAAGGGCTTCCGCACAAACCGGAAGTGACCTCTGGATTGCTGAAAAGCATTTCTGAGGCCTCCGAAGGCATTTCTAGGCTTGTGCGGAAGCTCTTGTCGGGTTATTTTAACTCAATTTGATCTTCTGAGGGAGGCTAACAGGGATATATGCCCAGCGCTGCCCACCCTGCACTGGCTTCCAGTTCGGTTTTGCATCGACTTCAAGGTCTTAAATAAGACACACAAAGCCCTAAACGGTTTAGGACCTCGCTACTTGTCAGAGCGCCTTCTCCCTTTGAAAACCACCCATAATACCCGATCCTCCCAGGCTGGGCGTTTGAGGCAACTAACACCACGAGAGGCCAGAAAGGAAAAAACAAGAAAAAGGGCCTTCTCTGCCGTTGCCCCTCGCCTGTGGAATAACCTTCTACCAGACATCTGCCTGGCCCCCTCTTTGGCTGCCTTTAAAAAACTATTAAAAACCTGGTTATTTAAGCAGGCATTCCCCCAAACATAATTGCAATTCAGTGTTCATCCATTAAATTTTGGTTTGACTGATTAGCCTGCCAATAATAATATATTGTTTTATGTCACTTTAATATTATTTTTATTTTTATTTTATTGTGTTACTGTTTTATGGTTTTATTGTATAAATTGTTTTAATCTGTTAATTGTTGTAAACCACCCAGTGACCTCGCTGCCAGATGGGTGGTATAGAAATCCAATAAATAAAATAAATAAATAAAGGTATCTGTGACAGTTCTCAATGTCTCAGATGCCTTTGATAAAGTCAACCATTGTCTCCTCCTTGGGAGGCTCTCAGGGCTAGAGATTGGTGCCATGGCTCTATCCTACAGAGCTGCACTCACTATCTCCAGTGAGTGCAACTCAGAGATATGGTTTCCACCCTTAGATTCTCTTTTGAGGAGTCCCTGAAGGATCAATCACCTTCCCAATATTATGTAATGAGGCTGCTGAGGTGGTCTTCCAGATATCTGGAGTTTATGTCACCAATATATGGATGACACCCAGCTCTTCTCTCTCCTTCCATGGCTCTACAATTGATGCTGGTCCTGTCCCTTGAGTGCTGCCTGGCTGCCATACTTGGTTGGATGGGGAATAACAAATTGAGGCTTAACCCAGAAAAGATTGTGGTCCTTCTGGTAGGTGTTCCTGCTACTCTCTGGATTGGGTGCCTCCCTTTGTCTTGGATAGGCTAGTCTTTCTGCAAAGGATGGTGTGCCGTTTAGATGTCTTACTGAATCAAGGGGCTGTCAATCAACATCCAGATAAGAGTCTGTGGACCATGACACCACGTGTATAGGAGCTCCCTCATGGCTCAGCAATTGATGGGGGTAAGACAACAAGGGAGGGCAAACATCAAATAATATAAAGCTACACAATGAAAACAAATCCAACCCCAATAAAATTCCACTAAGCCCACTCCCCAAGAAAGAAAGAAAGAAAGAAAGAAAGAAAGAAAGAAAGAAAGAAAGAAAGAAAGAAAGAAAGAAAGAAAGAAAAAGAAAGAAAGAAAGAAAGAAAGAAAGAAAGAAAGAAAGAAAGAAAGAAAGAAAGAAAGATTTATACAATATGTCAGTGCAGTTCCAAAAACCAATATAATACACTACAATTACAATATCCCAGGCAGGATGGCTGACAATGCTGACCCCAAGAGAGAAAACAAGAAACTGGGCCTTCTTGTCTGACATTTGGAGATTGAGACACCCAATAGAGAAACAGTTTACCTTTTTCTCTGAACCAAATCGGAGTTGGGGAAGAATCGATTACATATTTGTTCCTAACGATATTTCACATAGAGTGACGAAAGTGGAAATTTCACCTAAAACGATCTCAGATCATAATGCAATTGTGATGGAAGTTAAAACAAAATTGCAAGGACTATACCGCTGGAGATTGAATGAAAGCTTACTGGATGAGACAGAGACTTTGCAAATAGCGAAAGAAACTTTTAGAGATTATTTGGAAAATAACTGGAGAAGAGAAACACCAACAAATTTTGTATGGGATGCGAGCAAAGCTGTTATTCGAGGTCTCTTTATTCAGAGAAATTCATATCAGAAGAAACAGAAAGAAAAAAAGAAATATGAGATCTTAAAAGAAATGGTGGAGATAGAGAAGAAATTGGTGGAAAAGCCAAAGGAACAGAAATGGATTCAAAAATTAAAGATGCTCCAAACCCAGTTGTCAATGGTCATCAATCAAGAAATTGAGTGGAAGGTAAAGATGATGAGACAAAGAAACTTTGAATCGGCAAACAAAGTAGGGAAACTGTTGGCTTGGCAGCTTAAATGGAAGCAAAAACAAAAGGTTGTGAACAAATTAGTGGTAGATAAGAAATTAGTGGAAGACCCAAGGGAAATTGTAAAGGTGTTTCGGAATTTTTACAGAGACTTATATATGAAGAAAAAAGAGGATCCGGAGCAGATTGATAGATATTTAAGAGAGAATGGATTGAAAAAAATTTCAACAAGCCAATTGTCGACATTAAGTGAGAAAATTACCCCACATGAAGTACAAAGTGCAATAGAGAGGGCGAAATCTGGAAAATCACCGGGCCCAGATGGCTTGACTGCAAAATATTATAAAAGTCAGAAGAAATGTTACCAATAATGGTGGAGGTGATGAACGAAGTTTTAGAAAAAGGAGTTATACCTAACACCTGGAAGGAGGCATATATAACACTGATCCCAAAGGAGAATTCGGATGTGACAGATGTCAAAAATTATAGGCCCATTTCCCTTTTGAATGGAGATTATAAATTATTTGCCGATGTTTTGGCCAATAGATTAAAAAGGGTTTTAAATGAATTGCTACATAAAGACCAAGCGGGGTTTCTTCCTGGCAGACAGATGAAAGACAACATGAGAAATATAATTGATATAATAGAATATCTAGAAGTCAGGAAGGAGAAACAAGCTGCTTTGATATTTATTGATGCTGAAAAAGCCTTTGATAATGTTTCTTGGCAATTCATGAAGAAGAATTTGGAACATATGGGAGTGGGAACAAAGTTTTGGAATGGTGTTAATGCAATATATAAGGAACAGAAAGCAAGTTTATTGGTTAATAATGTGATAACAGAAAGTTTCCCGATTGGGAAAGGTACAAGACAAGGGTGTCCATTGTCTCCATTGTTATTTATTACTGTACTGGAAGTATTATTAGTTAAATTGAGAGACATGGTGATAATTAAAGGTATAAGTGTGGGGGATAAGGAATATAAACTAAAAGCGTTTGCTGATGATTTGGTTTTGACATTAGAGAATCCCAAAGAGAGTATTATTGAGGTGATGAAGGTAATTGAAGAATTTGGTAATTTAGCCGGCTTTAAATTGAATAAGAATAAGATGAAGGTCTTATTGAAAAATGCAACAAAGAAAGATTGTGAAGAATTTGAAAAACTGTCCGTTCTCTCAGTTGTGAAAAAAGTTAAATATTTGGGAATTAATTTATCTCATACGAATTTGAACCTCTTTGAGGATAACTATACTATGGTTTGGAATTCGATTAAGAGAGATTTGGAAACATGGAATAGATTGAATTTGTCATTGATGGGAAGAATTTCGGTGATAAAGATGAACGTGTTACCAAGGTTGTTATTCTTATTTCAAATGATCCCAATAATCAAAGGGACAGGCCATTTTAAGGAATGGCAGAAGACATTGTCTAAATTTGTCTGGCAAGGTAAAAGACCGAGAATAAGGTTTAAATTACTAACAGATGCTAAGGAAAGGGGAGGATTTGCCATGCCAGACCTGAGATTGTATTATGAAGTGGCCTGTCTCAGTTGGATAAAAGAATGGATTACTTTAGTTGATGGGGATCTTTTGGATTTAGAAGGTCATGATAAGAGATTTGGTTGGCACGCTTATCTTTGGTATGATAAAGTGAAAGTACATAAAAGTTTTATGAATCATGTAATTAGAAAGTCACTACTTCAGGTCTGGGAACGGTTGAAACCCTTATTAGAGAGACACACCCCGAGGTGGTTATCCCCAATTGAAGCATCGGCGATCAAGAGGAAAGATACAGAAGGAGTGGGGATCACATATGGGGATGTGTTATTCTTCTCAGAAAAAGGTCCCAGACTGAAGTCTTATGAACTGTTAAAAGAGAAGTTAACAGGTTGGTTTCAGTACCATCAGTTACATGACATTTTTCAGAAAGACAGAAGGATGTCTGGGTTTGGAGAGAAGGAATCTAAGTTTCAAACCATAATCATGGGCCCAAAAAAGAAATTGTTGACTAGATTATATAATTTCTTGTTGGAGCTGAATTTAAAAGATGAACAAGTCAAAGAATGCATGATAAAATGGGCTATGGATTTGGGTCATAATATTGAGTTAGATGTGTGGGAAAGACTGGAAAAAGAACATGAAGTTCACCGCATGTACTTTGATAAAAGAAAATTTGTTGAAAATGATGTATAGATGGTATATTACTCCAACGAAATTAGCAAAGATGTATAGGATGAAAGATGATTATTGTTGGAAATGTAAAGAGAAACAAGGTGATTTTTATCATATGTGGTGGACCTGTGAGAAAGTGAAAGAATATTGGGCACTGATATATGATGAACTCAAAAAGATGTTAAAGTGTACATTCCCAAAACGATCTGAACTTTTTCTGTTAGGGTTGGTGGATAGTGAAATTAAAGGAGCAGACAGGACTTTATTTTTATATGCAACAGCAGCGGCACGAATGCTCCTGGCACAGAACTGGAAGACAACGTATATACCGTCTTTGGATGAATGGAGGGCGAAATTACTGGACTTTGCAGAGATGGCCAGACTGACATGCAGACTGAGGGATCAAAACAACCAGAGGTTCCAAAAAGTCTGGCAAAAATTTAAGAACTACATGGAGACTAATTGTAAGGATTTAAAGACTCTTACCGGATTAGGGTAGAACGCGAGGGACTACTATTTACTTTTAGAACCTTTTTATAAGTATATAAAAAGGGTTCGTTTGAAAGGAAGGCTGGGAGATGAATAAGGCGAAGAACAGAGGGAAGCCGAACCTTAGTGAGAGATTGATTCTGTATGGTTAATGTTTTGAATTTGTTTTTCTTTTGTATATTAAAATTTTCTAATAAAAATGCTTTGAAAAAAATACCTAAATTATATTTATTGTCAATGTACAACATGTGCACAATGAAATTAGCTGAGTCTCCCATGCCCACCCCCACCACCATCCCGCCCCATCTCATTGGCAATCAGTCTTATTGCACCCTGTGTACTTGACACAGAATGCGCCAGCCCACAGGTCAGTTCTTCTATACTTGTCCTGGGATTATTTCCCATTCAGCAGTCTGACAGCCCATGAATAAAGGGACGGCAGGCTATACTACGATATCTTCTGCCTGATGGTAACAAGGTAAAAAAGTGCTGACCGGGGTTTGAGTCATCCTTAAGAATTTTTCCGACCCTCCTGAGGCAACGATCCCTAGCGATGTCGTCCAGTGCACTCAGGGACATTTGTGATATACTGAGCTGTGCTTACCACCCTCTGTAGTGTCTTCCTGTCAGCAGCTGTCAATCCAGCATACCAAACGGTAATGCAATATGTGAGGATGCTTTCAACTGTGGACCAGTAGAAGGAGATAATCAGTTGTTGCTTCACTTTGTTCTTACGCAAGACCCTAAGGAAATGCAGTCTTGCTGGGCCTTCCTGACTACTTTGGTTGTATTAATTCCCAGGATAGATCCTCACTGAGGTAAACTCCCAGAAATTTAAAGGAAGAAACTCTCCACACAGCCCCCTGGATGTACAAAAAGTCCAGCACCATCTCCTTTGTCTTGTAATATTTAGAAAGTTGTTTTCTAGGCACCATGTGGATAATTTTTGGACCTAAATTAATAAGACATTATGGTTAGCTGGAACTTAAAAACCTGGCTACTATCATGCAGGGGTGAAATACCTTTGGCCCTCCAGATGTTTTGGGCTGCAAATCCCAGAATTTCAAGCCTAAATTGCCATAAGCCCTGTGGGAGTTGTGGTCCAAAAATACAGTGGACCCTTGTATAACAAACAGCTTGTATAACATAAAATTTGTACAACATAAAAAATTCTGGAGATAGGGGAAATTTGCTTAACATAATCACCTATGGGGAGAATCCGTACAACATAAAAATGGGATCACTCCATTTTTAATGCATTCCTACGGGAATTTGTATAAAGGAAAATTGCTTAACATAATTTCATTTGGAACAAATTAATTCCTTTATACAAGGTACCACTGTATCTCAAAGGCCAAATGTTCCCCACCCCTGGTTTAAAGATTCTATAACTTACCACTGCAAGTTACGAGAAACTATCCAAGTGCTGGGGTGCCTCTCAGTTGTGTTAAGCAAGTGTAACACCCAGGCTCATGCCTATGACACGTGCAGGCATCTTATCAATTAGCTATGACAATTTACACAAACTTTATTCATCTAACTAATAATAGGACTCTGAATAATGAAATATAAGTCTTACAATACTACATGCCATTTTGGCTTCTGCCTTCATCAGCAGCTCTGAATCAAAGCCTTTATGGAACAGAGAATAGATTAATAAAAATGGATCAAAATTTTCTGTTATCTTCTTGTAGGATATAATGTGGTATTCTGCCTAAAAAATCCAGTTCTCATTTTTTTTTCTAATGAGATTTCTATTCCAACCTCAAATTAGCTAAACCATGATGTATAAGCAGCACACTTTATGTCCTGAATACGTAAAATCTTCCACAAGAGTAATCCCGCTATTAACTGCTAAGACACAATGCCCAAAATCCTATTCAACAAGTTACACTACATGAGGCTAATGTCATCAGCCTTGTGTAGCACAACTGTGAGAACAATATTTTAATCAGTGAGCCTAAAACTAATTTTAAAATAAATGTAGTGAACTACCACAATTAACTTCAATAATTACTCTGTTGAGCCACAAATAACTCTTCTGTTTAACATGAAGAGTTAAAATTGAACCTTGAGATTGTAAGCAGTTCCTTACCTCAGTTTGAATGATGAATTAGTTCTCATCTGCACACCACCATTTTCATACATCTGGATGGGTTGTTGACCATTTGCATGTTCCTGCCAGATAACATGCAATGAGCTCCTCTGAACGTCGGCACTGTCCTTTTGCGCATGCAGCCCTTCACTGTCAGTTTCTAATTCATTAGTTCCTTCCACCAACACCTGGAGGACCTTTCGGAGCCTAACCAGTACATTCAGTCTCCACTGTTGGGAAGTTACTCTACGATTAGGATTGACAGACAACATCCAGCACATTTTCTCTTTGTTTTTCAATTGTTTTGATAGTTGTTGATGCGAAATAAGCTCCACAAAGTTATTCAGCAGTACACTACTGCGATCCATCAGCAGAGCAGGGTATTCTGCCAACAAAATATCAAGTACTTTTAATGAATCTTCCTGAATTCCTTCATTGATGTGAGTCATGGCACTGGAAAGATGGGCACTCATTAATGGAAAAAATGGAGAAATATGCTCTGCTCTTATTTTTGGAGCTAAAAACTGGAGGAGGCAGATTGCTGCTGAGCGTACATTAGAATCCTTGTCTGTAAATACAGCTGCCAATTCACTCAGTATATTTGAAAGGTGGGCATCAATTATATATGGATATTGGGACAGCAGATCCTTGAGGCCAAAAAGTGCACTCTGTTTAACTCCCGCATTATAGTGGTTCATTTGTGAAAGCAAATCCTAGAAGAAGAAACTATGTTATTGTTTTGATCTTCCTTTGCATCATAACTTTCTAAAACCAGTGTGTTTATAGACATTTCACAAAATGTTTTGCATTTTTTCTTTCAGTTAAACATTTATAGAGTTCTATTAAAATAATTTTTCTGCTCAATCTTTAATGCTTATATATAATCAATACAGAAAAATAAGGAAAAACCCTCACTAAGAGTGTAGCAAAAATAAAGCCACAGAACATCAGGAACTTCATAAGCAGAACATAATAAGGTCAAGTAAAAACTAGCAGTTACGAAATGTATGGCCCTAAGCGTATGAAATGAAATAACAAAAGTATCTTAATAAAACAAAAACTGGAGGTAGACGAGGCCAAACAGGAGAAAAACAGCAACAGTGGACAGACAAAGGCTGAAAAAATGGTTAAAGCCACCAGACTTGGAAAGATAAATAAATGAAACATTCTTTGCAAGGGTTGGCAAGATAATAGGGAGAATACCTTTATTGATAAGAGGAACTGGGGAGGGCCTAGGTCAGAATTTCACCAGACTGTAAGTTATTGTAACAACAGAAATTAATACACCAATGATGAACTTCTGGAAAGTTCATGCAAGTCAGATGGCAGCATCAAGTAAAATATGGGTTTAAGAAACCATGAAAGTACAGTGGTACCTTGTATAAAGGAATTAATTCATTCCAAATGAAATTATGTAAAGCAAATTTTCCTTTATACAAATTCCCATAGGAATGCATTGAAAACTGAGTGATCCGATTTTTATGTTGTACGGATTCTCCCCAGAGGCGATTATGTTAAGCAAATTTCCCCTATCTCTGGAATTTTTTATGTTGTACACATTTTATGTTATACAAGCTGTTTGTTATACAAGGGTCCACTGTACTTCACACAGCAATTTTCAACAAACAATGAAGAATATTAAACCAAAATAACAGTTTTCAAGTTTGCAATTCTCTGTACCTTTATGTTAAGTTTTCTGTTATTTGTTGGAAGCATTCCATCCTGTCTAAGTTGCTCAGGAAGATGTATGGATCTTGTTTTAAAATTCGTATCAGTTGCATTTTCTAGTTTGGGCTTCTTTTTCCCAACTTTTAGCTTCACTTTATGAAAATCTTCCTGTTTTCTTTTCTTTGTCATTTTGAATCCCTGTTTTAAAATAGTATGTATGTGAATAACAAAAAGTTAATTTCATGCAACCAGAATGTGCAAAAAAAGAGACTCTCTCAGGCAGCCACCAGAATCCTACTGATGTTCATGTAAGATCTGTGTCACTTGTCGCAGCTATTTGACAAAGTGCCATGACGTCTCAGTCCTCTGTTTGGCAACATCCCCAACTGCAGAACAAAGACAGGTCTGGCACTTTGTCAATTAGCCGCAATATGGTGTGCAAACTTTACAAAAACACCAATATAATTCCAGCCAATATGTTGAAAATTAAAGAACTGCATCCTCGCTTTTCAGAAATTTCAAGCTGAAATCACTCCTTTCCTACTTCTAATGGAGATATGAGAACATATATTGTAATTGTTTTTCTGTCCATCTTGTGGCATGCCACTACTCCAGTTGGCTTACATTGATAAAGACGATTGTTTTAATGGTCATAGCTCCGTAAATTTAGGGTGTAGGGTACTGTAATGAATAGTAGAAGACATATTGTACACTCCAAATAGCAACTTTGAAGAGGATTCAGTTGAGCAATGACAAGAAAACCTATTATTTCTTCAGCTTTATGAAAAAAGAGCATGCTAACCACTTCTGCAGGAGAGGCCATCATTCATTAAAAAAAAAATCAAGGCCACACTTGAATTTTAATTCAAAACAAATGCAAAAAAAAAAAGGAAAATACATTTTATTGTTTAAAAATGGGAGTCTGTAAAATCTGTGGTTCTTGTCTTCAGCTTCCACAGTAAAACTCTCACTGAAATTATGATCTGCTACGTTGTTGCCAAAATGCAACAGGGCCACAATACTGCATGCTTAAATTTAAATACAGGTATAATCAAATGGCAAGCTACAGCTGAGGTTAGGCCTAACCACACATGGCTATTTTTAAAAGATAATGGGGAAATATGAGGAAATAAGATGTCCAATGTTTTACTCAGAAAAGAGCTCGATGCAATGCTTATAAGGCCTACAACTGCACCGTCTGTAAACTTTGTAAGGTCAATTGCTCTAGCCTTAAATGTAATATAAAAATCAGAGCAAAAAAAAAACACATTATGAAACCCCCATACACTAATACAGCATAAGCGAGTATATGAGAAAACCAAACCACTATCAGATGTATGCATTCATTTGCGCGAAGGCCGAATAAGGTAAAACACCCCGAGAGATCCGGAAAGACCTTAAGGGCTGAAGCCGACAAAGGGGCCCCCGCGGAGGACGAAAGGGAGGACGGCCCGGGCAGCCCCTCCCTCGCCCAAGACGGAGACGCCCCTCCCTTTGGGAACCCTGCCCCTCCCCCCCGTCCGCCCTGAAAGAGAGGAAGGCGCCCTCCCCCCCCCCGCCCGCCCTTCCAGCGGGAGAGGAAGGCGAAACCCCCCCGCCTTCCAGCGAGGGAAGCCCCGAGGGGTCCCGGTGGGGAAACCACCCCCGCCCTCCAGCGAGGGAAGCCGCCCGCCCGGGCCCCAAGGAGACCCGGTGGGGCCCCTCCCGCCTCGCCTTCTCTGCTGGACGTGGGGGAGGGGGTTGCCGCCCAGCCCAGCCCAGCCCCCCCCCGCCTCGCCTCGGTCGGAGGACTCACGGGGCGCAGGCGGGCGGGTCTCCACGGGCGCCCTCCTCCCTCCGACAGAAAGCCACCCACGAGGCAGGAACTTCTTCCGGGTCTTGCCTTTCGACTTCCGGAAAGCACGTGACCTCAGTTGCTGCGGGAACCACGGCGCCGCCGGCCCTTCCCTTCCCGCCGCTTTCCTTGAACCTTCCGGGCGGCGACCCCCCCTCGGCCCCCCCCGCCCTCCTCGGAGCAAACCAAAAGGGGGGGGGGCTGAGCCGCGTGGCCATCGCTCAACACAACGGGAGGGGGGGGGAGGGGAGAGAAATAGGTGACGGGCGACGAATAAAAACCGAAACCGGAGGGGACATGGCAAGCTCCCGGAGGGAAGCCTCCCCCCCCCCGGGGCGGGGGGGTTGGTTGATGGAGGGGCTTCCGGGGGGGAGGAGTGCCCTGGCGCCGCAAGGCATTCCGGATGCATTTTGGAAAAGCCTGAACTGCCTGCACCGGGAAAGAGTGTCGGCGACCAACGATAACGGACAGGGCGGCGGTAACTCTAAAAGGACCTGGCCCTCATGAGGCCGCCGTGCTAACTTATGAACGCACACATCGACCCCCACCACCCCCCCACCCCACCCCACCTAATCTGTATTTGGTCTCACATTCTGCCAATAGCCAGTTGCAGCTTCTTGACTTCTGTACAAATCACTATAACTTTTGTTTTTGGAGCCTTCCACACGATTTCAATATTTTATAAATTAAATAAATATATAATAGAATTAAGTACAAAATAAAATATAAAATATACATAATGTAAGCCCATGAGCCAGGTACCTCAGGTGGAAAAGGGCGGCGGGGGGGGGGGCAAGATCTGCTCAGGGGCAGGGACAGGTGGGGGCGGGAGCAGCTGCCTCTAGGGGTGGACCATGGGGAGGGGCAAAAGTCGTCCATGAGGATGTTCTGTCAGGTCCAAGCTGCCAGCGCCCACACACATAGCAAGTGGTCAGCCACCACCTCCTGGCTGGATGGAACCAACAGTAGTAGGGGGGGGGGAGCAGCCAAGGCCTCTACGGAGGAGCAGAGAGGCCGGCCTCAGGTCCAGAAGTCCAAGTGGGAAGCCACCACCGTCGCTGCCTCTGGACATGGAGGCCAGCTCTGAGGGCCAAAGGTTTCCAGGCTGGCACCATCTGCCAGGTCGCCAGGGCGGCTGCCTCCAGTCATAAGTTTTTATATACAGTATATATTGTGTGTATACAACAATATTCAGCAAAAAAGAAAAGCTGTATTTTTAAATACATTAACAATACTCTCAGGTTTGTTTAAAAGTTGGCAAATGAAAATGTTAAAGTACAATCAATCAAATCTTTATTACGGTCATTGACCAGCAGAATAAAGTACAATTTTGTACAGGCAATTTTATTTGCAAATACAGCCTTTTCTTTTTGCTGAATATAGTTTGTTATATCTACATGTGTTTATTTATTAATAGATTGTTGGGACCAACGATTTCAACACTTTTTAATAGTTGCAGCCATATCATGGAGAAATATTTTCAACCAGTCAAAGCAACAACTACTTTATATACACCCTAAAAGCTAGCTGCCTAGATGCCCTAAGCACATCTGATCTTGCTTGATTTCAGAAACTAAGCACTGTCAGCCTTGGTTAGTACTTGGATGGGAGACCACCAGGGAATACCAGGTGCTGTAGGCACCTGGAGTAGGAACTGGCAAGCCACTCCAGGATTCCTGCCAAGAAAACTCCATGGACATGGAGTCATGAAGAGTCGGTAACAAATGTAACAACACAACACACACACACACTCTAAAAATGTGTGTATGCTAATCAATATATGAATAACAAACAGATAGGTCGAGTAGTGAATAAATAAATGGCACAAATTTGGTGGAAACAAATTTATACATTAGAGAATCACAGTGAACATATTATTTTAAAAGGTGAACAAATATTCAGAGGAGAAAAGAGACAAGCAGTATTTGGAATTAGAAGCTTCTACATTGTATTTCTAATAGATAGTATAAAATAATAACAGTATTGCTATAAATTGCTTTTCTTCAACTTGTGCTGTTCTTTGATTTCAGATGCCCACTCTCTGTTAGGATCTTGAGCACTTTTTCAACATTCATCCCTTGATTAAAGAGAAAAATAGAGAGCCATGTTACTATCCATCCAAGCAAAATTTTCAAGTTTCAAACAATTTATAGGTTATTTCAATGCTATAATGAATATTAGCAGTTAATGGAAGTCAGAAGAAAGGAATGTGGAAAAGCATGAGAGGAGTGACCTGAATATTGCACCCCATAGCTAAGTCACGTCATCTGTTACAAAAACCAAAATCTCATGAAAATGACTATGTCTCCTTTTTAAAGTACAAGAAAACCACACACTCCTGCTTATAAATTACATACAAGCTTGATAAAGTATACATTTATAGTGCTGTAGGCTGGACATACACCACTAATACCTGCTTTTTAAAAGGCAATTGGACATTTTAGAACGTCAAGCAGATCACAGTGTGGTCTGTTCCCCTCACACCTCCTTTCCATTAAACCTGCATCAGTACTATTAGTTATGCCAACCAGGCTAGAAACAATTCCAAAGCTTAGCTAACAAAAACTATCACTTATCTTATGTATGCTGGAAGGGTAACATTAATATAATCCTTGATCAAGGTTCAAGGAACTGGGGACAGTTGAGAGGACAAGCTTGAAAAGGTAGAGAATTCTATAAGCAAACTCTGATCCTCTGATTTTGATTAAAGAATGGGCTGATTTATGGCTGCAACATTTCTTTAGTGGGGGACTTCAATCCAGACTCGGCAGAATCAATTTTAGTGACTGGCCTTCTATTACAACTCCAGGCTGTTTCTAATAAAGTAGGAGGTGGGGGCAGGAGGGTGTACACAGATATATATAGACAACCAGATTACCACTAAATGAAGGATTTAAAGCAGCTATTTGGTGTAAGGTGGCAGCAACTTCATCAAATTCCATATTTCTTATACTGTTGAAAAATTCTTCCATGATATCATTCTCAGATGTTGATGGTCCAGAAGAAGTTGCCATGGATTCATCTGACTGATATTGAAAAGAAGAGCTTTTGCCCGGTATTGGATTCAATATATGTTCCTCAGAAGAGGGAGGATCTTGAGTTCGAACATCAGAAAAGAGTTGTTCACTAGGCACATATGTGGACTCAAAGGTCCCATGTTTACGATTTTTTGCACTGCCATCTGCATTGAACGACGATGCTTTCCGCTTTTTTGATGAATGCACATCAAGAGGCTGCCTATCAGAAAAACCTGTAAGAGATAGGAAACTTGGTGATTTCATCCTTCAAGGAGAGAAGAAAGATACATGAAAAGCTTAGAGTCTGTCCAATTCTTTTTTCCTATTCACTTCAATTTAATGAACAGTGCTTTGTTCCCATGTAAGAAAAGAAAAAAACAAATTGCTTCCCGAGGCCCTACCTTAAACTGACAAAAACCATGAAAATATTCCTTTTACTGCAGGCTAATGAACCCCTTGCCTCCAACTTCTTTTCACCAAACATTTGCATCTACTACTTGACAAATGCCTCTTGTTTGAATGATAGCACTCTTCTCTGGGATCACAACCCTTGCCCATGGTAGGTAGCCTTTAAGTGCTATCAGCCAGACGTCCCCTCTGGTCTGCTTTATTTTGCTATGGAAGACCTACATGGGAGCACGTGAGTGAAATAAACAAAGCCCATATGCCATATCTTTAGATGTTTACACTCACTGTACTCATCAAAGAATTTATCTGCCACTAAAAAAAATCATGCCCTAACTTTGATTATTTTTTAGGAAGTCCTCAAAATAGAATGACACAGTATCCACAAATGCTAACCGTGCCTAAATACAGAAGGGCTTATTCATGTCCGCAACCTGATGTCATGACGTCAGCAGTACTTCAGAAGAATTTCACTACAAACTTGTATATGCCCCTGTGGTGACAGTACAGAAATGCATGCCCATATAAAACTGTTTTTGCTCTTTTTACAAAGATGTACACAAACAGTTCATCTGTCCTTTGTTAGATAACAAGGTGGCCTGCTCAATTGTTATACATCTGTTCTTCTTGCCAACTGAGATAAGTACTGTGCAAGAAATTTAGCAGCAATTAAAGTTAAATATGGTTTCAAAACTAATTCTTTGCAGACTAATGTTTAATTTTTCTGTTGTATGTCTATTTCATGCTTTTGTATAGAGACGGGCACAGACTGTAGTTTGGTGCTTCAGTGCAGTTCAGCAGATGTTCCAAGAGCCTTGCCTTCTGCTCTGAGTGAGCACCTGCAGGAAGAGTTGGGGCAGAGAATCTGGGATGCCCATGCAACACCTGTGTACCCAATGTGCTTAACCATGCTGAAGCATCAAACCTCAGTTCATGCCCATCTCTACTTATGTATTTTCTTGATTTTAGTACACAGTATTGATTACACTTTTATGTACTACCTGCAAATGCATGTTAAGAATATCCAACTCTGTTCATTCTTAGCCCATCTCTCTCTCTCTCTCTCTCTCTCTCTCTCTCTCTCTCTCTCTCTCTCTCTCTCTCTCTCTCTCTCTCTCTCTCTCCCCTCTCTCTCTCCCTCTCTCCATTTCCCACCTGTTATCTCCACTTCAGTAAAACTCTTCTTACCACTTTTAGGTTTGCCAGCATTCAAGGAAGTTCCCTCTGTTTGCTCTAAGCGATCACATCTTTCTTCAAGATTCAACTCAGAAGTGTTCTAAAGGCAATTGTTCAATATAACATGCAAGTTAAGTAAATACATGAAAAAGTAAATAATTCAAACTACATATACAATAAGCAGAAATTCTTAACTTTTGTACAAGTAACTAACTCACATTTGCAGGTAAAATAAACATCTTCTTAACCTATCCATGAAAACCTACTTCCATTCACTACAAAATGGTTGCTTCACCCTGCACTTCACAAATATAAGAAGCTGTACTTCAGTGCTAAAGAGGAAGCCAGTGTGTTGCCTAGCCTCAAATTCATTTCATCATAAAACACAATGGGTGACCATAAGTCAAGCAATAGTCCTTCAGATTAATCTCTATGTTAAGGCAATTGTAACAAGAAAAAGAAAATTCGGTCCTACAATAAGGTAAGCAGCTAGTCTGAGAGTAACTGATTTATTGCATTTTGAAGTTACTATTCCCAGTTTTAAAAATTAATTTAATTCTTTCACATTACTATGCTTCTCAGTGGTTCCAGAAATTATAAACAGAGATGGGGTTTTAGAAAAAAAGTTTTGTAAGTTGACAGGGACTTCCCAGGCCAAATTATTGGATGGGGAACCATCAAACAGTAGTAAGTACAATACAGGTAGTTATTTTATTTCCATTACTATTCCCATTCTGCTTCTTTGTGCCCTCTGCCAAGGGCCCTGTGGCACTTCCGTGACTCTCAGAGGTGCACAAAGATGCTTTGCAGAGATTGTAAAGAAGCATTTCAGGAACAGAATGGGCATCAGAGGGCTGCTCTACCTCCAACAGTCTGATGGCTTCCCATCCCATTTGAGACCCACCTGGCACTGACGCTGATGACATTTCAGCGCCAGGTAAAAACCTTCCAGTTCCAGAAGTTCTTTAACTGGCCCTGGTGGCAATTTCAGTGTATTGCATTTTAACCTATTTTTATTGTATTGTATTTTAATGTTTTAATTGCTTTTAATTGTTCATTTTAATTTTGAACTGTAAGCCGCCAAGAGACCTTCAGGTAGTGGGCAGCATATAAGCTATATAAATGAATGAATGAATGAATGAATACAAAAAGGCAAATGCTATTTTATGGTGCATTAAGTACAGTCTCCAAATCCTGTGAGGTACTAACCCCCATCTCTATATGGCACTGGTTAGGCTGCATTTAGATTACTGTGTCCAGTTCTGGATACTGTACTTTATGAAGGATGTCAACAAACTTGGGCAAATTCAGAGGAGAACAACAAGGATGATCGGGGGACTGGAAAACAAGACCTATGAGGAAAGACTGAAATAACTGGGCATGTTTAGTCTTGAGAAAAGAAGACGGAGGGAGGGGAGATGATGTAGCACTTTTCAAATCCCTGAAAGGCTGTCATACAAAGGAGGGGCAGGATCTGTTCTCAATCATCCCCGAGTGCAGGACACACAACCATGAGCTCAAATTACAGGAAGCCAGATTTTGGTTGAACATCAGGAAATGTGTCCTAATTATTAGAGCAGTACAGCAATGGAACCAGTTACCTCAAGAGATAGTGAGTGTTCCAGCACTGGAATCATAGAATCATAGAATCAGAGTTGGAAGAGACCTCAAGGACCATATTCAGACAACCACCGGGCTGATTTCCTTTGATTTGTATTCCTGCGTGGAGCAGGAGGCTGGACCCGATGGCTTCTAGGCCCTTCAGAGACCCCTTCAAACTTTGTTATTCTGTGCTTCTAAGGAACCTGTCCCTCCCACCATCTAAAACAGAAGATTTCACTTCTTACCACATATACACTCTCTGCTGCTGCTGCTGCTGCAGTTGTTACACAGAAATACCAAGCTTTCTCTGACACAATACCTACCTCCTCACATTTCAGCACCATATTAGCATTTTGTCCGTTTCCTGCATTTAATAAGATCTCAAATTGCAGTCCAATTTCAAGGCCATTTCCTAGGCATCCACACAACTCACAGGGAGGTATTATTTGCCTTACTCTGAATTTCATTTGTATGCCAATTTCATTCAAAGAAACTTATGTGGAGTGTACGAGTTCTTGTCTAAGTGCCTCTCCCTTAAAATGTCTACCCCTCCCACCTGCACCTTTTTGACTTGTTTTCATGGTGAATGCATTTTCCCGGTGCTTCCACAAAGACATCCAGTTCTGATTATCCCAAACACCCTTCATCTTAGCAGTGAGATGGCAAGCAGAGGGAGTCATTTGTTGCTATTAACAGGAACTCAGACCCTCTCTAGTGCCTATCTTACAAGTATATTCAGATTTGCCTTCCACCCACTAGTACTTCAAGCATTAATGTTTCAATAATGTTTTGCTAATAGGTAATATTGGATTTGGCCATGTTTAAAACATTACTATCATATCAAATTAGGGATTCTGCACTGCATTTTCTCCCAGCTTGCCTATAAAATACAGCCCTTGCCCCTTGAACTGGCAATAGTCAGCAATTCCTTAACACTATAAAAGCAGAAGAAATATTAAGATAAAGTTACTTTTCTTTCTGAAACCTTCTGACGATATGCCACCAAGGAACTTGTAAATTTCTGGGTAACTTTCAGTATGAATGTAGCATCCTCTTCAGTCATAATTTCAAAGTTTTTCTGGAAGATATGCAATATAGGCAAAATGTTTTAACAGGACAAAACAAAACCAACTGATAAGCATATATTTTTTCAAAGGTACACTAACATGTTTGGTGTTGTCAGTCATATGGTGAAAATTTTTAAAGTATGAAACACAAACATTCAAGTAAGCAACCACACGAAAATCCAGTTTAATTGTATTAAATTCATTGAGACCAGATGGACATAAATCTACCTGCAACAATTACAGCCTTGTTCTTCTCACACTGACACTCAGGTTTCTGTTAACAATTAAAACTTGTCGCCTTGACTTTCAGAACTGTACTACCACCACACTATTATTTCTGCATCATACAGACTGATAAAGATGCTGCTAGATAACTGCATTTGCTTATCTTCTTTCCTTTTAAATCTTTTTTCTCTAATCTTTACGATGCTGCTGAAATTTCTATTCAAAATTCCCTAGAGTGCAACCTACATCCAGTGTTCTGTATTTCTGTAACTACTGTATAAATCACTATTATTATTTATTATTATTAACTTGCTATTAATCTTCCAGCTCTCTGGATGGCTCAGGTGAATCAGGTATTTAACTGTGCCGCCAGAGGTAGAGGGTTCAGTCCCTGTGTGTCCCAGAAGAGACAGTTTGGGTGGCCTTGGGCAAGTTATACAGTCCCTGGATGCCCGCAGGAGAAGGGAATGGTAAAGCACATCAGAGTACTCCCTACCTAGTAAACTCTGAAAAGGGGTGCCATAACTCAAGTGGACTTGATGACACGGGATATCATTGGTAAGAAAAGCCTGTCATTGTTTGGCAGAATGTTTAAATATTTGAAAGGATGTCATATTGAAGAGGGAACATGTGTGTTTTCCATGGCTTCAGAGACTAGGACTCGGGGCAATGGTTTCAAACTACAGGAAAAGAGATTCCATTTGAACATCAGGAAGAACTTCATGACAGTTAGAGCTGTTCGGCAGTGGAATATGCTGCCACAAAGGGTGGTGGACTCTCCTCCTTTGGAGGTCTTTAAGCAAAGGCTGGATGGCCATCTGTCGGGGGTACTTGGATGGGGGTTCCTGCATGGCAGGGGGTCAGACTAGATGGCCCTTGAGGTCCCTTCCCACTCTCTGATTCTATGTTTAGCAGCTTTCCAGGTCAGGCCTTTCCTGGCTTTGTGAGTATGGATGCTTTAAAGCAGGCTGAACCACTGTATGTCCACAGAATATAAAGGTAGTCTCCTCTTAATTTTTTTATAGAGACTCGTCCCTTTTAATTTAAAACATTTTCTATCCTTCAATGCAAACCATTCCTAGAGCATATAGAAATATGTGAGATTCATTTTCAAGTTATATATAAAATTAGAATGAAAGCTTTCCCTGATAAATCAGTTATTTAAATTAAAGGACCTATGCCCTACTCTTCAGCAAAAAGACCTTTCAGTTCTATAGAAATTCCTATCCTCCAACTAACAATATAAAATGACACACCACCACCCCAAAAATGGAAGGAAGAAAACATAGGCACTAATTAATCTCATTCCCTGATTGTTACACTGACCAATTTTGACGTGGTCAGATGTTGTTGACATTTTCTTCATGACCAACTAAATCAGTAATCCCGTAGTTGGATTCCCAGATCTTGCTAGACGACAAATCCTACCACTGGCGATGCTGCTTGGGGTTTCTAGGAAACCAACAATAACTCAGGACCCTGGGTTGGGAAATCACTTATTTTGAAACAGGTCCAAGAAAGCATGAGCATAATTGATATTTTGGTGAAGGATGGACCATGAAAAAAGCTGACCCATTTTTCATATTGACAGATTTGTCCACTGTGGACAAAATTGTTTGGGAACTATAACGATACTAGTGGGGTCGAGTGACACAGTACAGTGGTACCTTGTATAAAGGAATTAATTCGTTCCAAATGAAATTATGTTAAGCAAATTTTCCTTTATACAAATTCCCATGGGAATGCATTGAAAATGGGACTAATCCCATTTTTATGTTGTACAGATTTTCCCCATAGGTGATTATGTTAAGGAAATTTCCCCTATCTCCGGAATATTTTATGTTGTACAGATGTTATGTTATACAAGCTGTTTGTTATACAAGGGTCCACTGTAATATGTAAACCAGTAAAGTTTCTTTAAATGTATTTTCTTCATCAAGTTCACTTTTGCAGCATAAGCAAACCCCATTTTGCAGGCAATTTTTTTTCATTTTACTTTTAGACTTCAAGGAGATACAGACCTATAAGGCATACTAAACATCAAGTCTGACTTAAACACAGAGAAATATTTAATACCTACCAAGTAGGTTAGTAGATCTTCATTATCAAATTCATCTGGATCTGAATCACTGAACTCTGGAAGTGCCAGTTGTTCTGAGTTCTATAAAACATGCATAACATCTATCTCTTGAAATCTGTAGTGTATGCAGTAAAATAATATTGTTATCTCCTTTACAAAGAATCACTAAAATGAGAAGAAGTCACTTATTGCCAGATCATGGCATTTTATTTTTAGAGCACATACAAATACAAATCCATTTTAAATAATGAGATATGTATTACTGAAGAACGCTGCTGTGAAATACTCCAGTAAATCAAGTCAAGTTACCTGATCCTTGGTTGCTTCATTGTCCGATTTGCTGCCATCAATACATCATAAAAAATAAAACAAAAAACAAAAAAATCTATGAGCAAATCTCCAGCTGACCTATGAGAAACAACGACGAGGCTGTAGAAGTTATGGAAGTTTCCCCTTAAATCTACAATGTCAGTGTCAATGCTGCTGGGTCACATGAATTATTACGCCAGTTCCCCCTGGTTTTTCTTACATCTAGAACCTTTTCTCAGTATTATTATTATTATTATTATTATTATTATTATTTATTATTATTATTATTATTATTATTATTATTAATTATATGCATTTTTGCATATTTATCTATGTGTACAAAAAGGCCAGAATTGAAGAAATAAAGCAACCTTGGTGTACAGGGCAATTGAATAAATGGTGGATATTATCTATTGTATGTGGACCACTGACATAAGGTTTCACATGGCATGGAATAATTTATGTAATAACCATCAAAGGCAACAAACCTCCAACAGAGAAAGTTTACAATAATAAATTTTAGATAATTAGAATGCTTTGAAAAATTTGGAGTTGCATGAAGCGCTTCAGGCACTTGAAAGATTTAGATCCATGCAGAAGCAAAAGTTAGTAAACTGGTTTCAAATGCTTTTAAAGAAATATGAGAAAGTATGTTAAATGTGTCTTTATCACCTTCAAGCATTATAGGTGAAATTGCAGAAACTTTAACCATGGCGGGGAAGTATGGCTATGTCTGCCGTTGGAAAGCTGCACAGATCTTCATGATGTTCCACTTCAGGACTGTCCCACTTTGAACAGCCCATGGCCTACCTGGCCCTCCCAAATGTCCCCCGTGATCGACTCTTGGAGCATGCACGCCCAAGCGTGTGCACACAAATTGCAGTGGCAGCGGCAGCTCAAGGATCCCAGGAGGGCCACTTGGGGGTTGCTGCTGCCACCGCCGCCTTGGTGTCGGGCACTGCCGGGCTTGGGGGCAACAAGCAGGAGGAACCAGCAAACTGGGCTTGGGGGTAAGCAAACACTTCATATGTTTATTAGCAAGCACCTATGTGTTGTTTAAACAATGGCACATGCTTTGAAAGCCTTCCATCCTTCAGAGGTCAGTAAAATGAGAACCCAGCTTGCTGGGGGAAGGGGAGTAATGTGTCCGCTGCATAATTAAACTATAAACCACCCAGAGAGTACTTGAAGTGCTATGGGATGGTATATAAGTAGGACACTTTGCTTTTTTACTTTGCTATGGGCCAAAGATACCCCCTGTCCACACACAGAGCAACTTAATTCTTGTGTTTTCAGCCTTCCATAGAGTCATTAAATCACAAAAAGAAATCCATATCATTTAGACCACCCCAGTAGTTTCCTGAAGATATTTTCCAACATCTGAAAACATACGAAGGTTCGTTGGTTTTAGTGTCAGCCTTCTTGTCACTATCTTCAGACTTTGCCTTCTCCTCTTCCTTTTTTTCCACACCAATATCATCTAAAAACACAAATTAAGCTTTTTTTAAAAAAAAAACAGCTCTTCAAAAAAACTGGAATTCTGTTGCCATTACTTTACATTAAAACACCAATTTGTCAACAGAAAGAAATGGGTGTGAAGCAAAGTGGCCGAAACAGAGATCTCTGGTCATGCTATCAGCAGTGTGTGTGTGTGTGTGTGTGTGTGTGTGTGTGTGTGTGTGTGTGTGTGTGTGTGTGTGTGTGTGTGTGTGTGTGTGTGTGTGTGTGTGGTATCATTACAGTCGTGACAGACTCTTCATGACTCCATGTCCATGGAGTTTTCGTACACTATGACAAATTTGTGCAAGATTTTGGAAATGAAATCATCACACTCTTCATAACTGACACACAATGCAGTTTTACAAATTAAGATGCCCACAATACTATTCAACCTCATTCGTTCATGTTTCAGCCACTGAGGCCTGAGGACGCGGGAAAACCAATCAATCGGGAGATAAGCCTTAACCCCTTCCTATCACAATCTATTATCTCAAATAGGGAGTCAAGGTCTTGCTGGGTCCAGTTTGTTGTAAATTCTTCCGAGACACAGAGAGTGGTATGAATTTAGGACAAGTGCTGCGTGCTTGAACAAATGTTATTAACCAACTCCAGACATTCCCTGAGGAAACTGATTTTCTTTAACCATTGCAATCTAATATAAGTATTTTGGATTTGGAGTAGAAACTGCCTTGGTTGCCCTGTAGGATGACTGGTGGCAGTTGCAAGATATAGCACATTGTGACCCTGTGTGAGATCGACAAGAGGATGGATTCTCAGAATGTTGGTTCGTCCGCTAAGGAGATGGAGATGGATAGAAGACCAGGGGGCGAGAGAAAAGAGGGTCAAGAGTCAGAAGAACAACCTGGGAAAATATTCTGGGAAGAGAGAAAACCCAAGGGGGATGAGGAAATAAAGAAGGAACAGAATGTTACTGTTATGGAAGGATATGGGGCTGTAGTGAAACAGTTAGAAATTTGGGACATGTTTAAACAAGAATGGGAGGAAGCAGCGAGAGATATAAGGAATGTAGGAGTACAGACTACAGAAGAAATAAGGGAGAAACAAGGAGATAAGGAAGTGAGTTGTCAATCGGAAAAGAAACAGTATGTTGAGAGGTCTATAGGTATTCAGGTGGGAGGAGCGATGATGAAAGAGATAAAGGATCAAGAGGTTCAAACTGAGGAGAGTAGAATTGGAGAAGGGCAATATGAGAAAGGATGGCAGGGAGGAGATGATAGACAGGGAGTCAGGAGAACATGAGCGCTTGGAAGAGAGACGGTTGGGGGTTTAACGATCGGGAGGGGTGAGAGAGGACAGTGGGATACCGATCCTTGGAGGAAACGGATGACCGGATTGCCTCTCCCTTACCCTAAGTTAATCCCAGATGAACAAAGAAGCAGCTGTAATTGGGTACCAGGGATAAAAAGTGGATCCTCACAAACAAACCCCCCAGGATGGATTCCTGGATGGGGGTGGGATCATCCCTTACGAGCCCGTCCTCCCACATTTCAGAAGCCACATGGTGGTTTGGGGAGGAGTCGGCATCCCAGAGTTTAAGGAAAAGAAATAATCCTTTTGTTGAAGAAAAGTTTGGTGAAAGTTATGATATTTTCAATTCTAAAAACCCATCTTTGTCAAAGTCTAATGTTGTAACTCAAGAAAGAAGAAAAGAGAACAATCCAGTTAGTGAATTATTTAATAAAAGTTTGTTGAATTTCAGTATAAACGAGCCTCTGAATCTTCCTATACCCAATGTTCCGTTAGTCGACTTCAACGAACCTGTACACCCTGTTGTTTCTGTTGGGCATTCATCTGCTTTCAGTACCATCAGTCATTATATTATTTCCGTTACGCGACCTGAGTTGGGAGACGAGGGCCCTTACATTGCAATGGTCCTGTTCCTACTAGGATGGCTGATTCTCAGAAGTGGTGTTGTAGGATTGCTGCCTATCCTACCTGAAAGAAGATTTCCTCTCATATCTTCCCAGCATGACCTGGACGTCATCCTCCGAAGCTGTCCTCTTGAGTCTTCCTGCCAAGTAAGTTTTATTTTGCTACTGGCACTACAGTAGTATTTTAGTTTACAAGGTACCAATTCATTCTGGGGGCCGTTTCCATTATTTCCTGTGGGGAAATTTGGTTTAATATATGGGAGCCAGCTGCCGCAATGGCCAGGACCCACGGCTAGGGCCAGCAATGAGGCCTGAAGGATCAGCATGGGGCCACCGTGCGATCTAGATGCCACGTCCAGTCAGTGCTGGGCCCACGATGTGTCCTGGAAGTCCAGCGCAGGCCCACTGCACAACGTGGAGGCCCATTTCATACTGTGCTTGGGCCGCAACGAAGAAGGGCTGCCAGCTGCAGGGGCCAGCGGTACCTGCCCAGGGCCTCGGCCGTGGAAGCAGGGTGCCAGGTACCCCTCTCCTTCTTCCTGCATCCCGGCTCACCCCTTCCGCCACCTCTGCTGCTGCCATCTTGGGAGCCTGCCAGGCAACATCCGGGATGCCATCCCAAGATGGTGGCAGTGAGAGTGAGGAGGAAGAGGAGGAGAAAGAGGTGAGCTGCATCCGGTGCTCATTTTGCAAGACATTGCTTGCAAACCTAAGCAGAATGTTATAAAATTTTTTTGCTCATTTTGCAAAATACTCATAAACCAAGGTACATGTAAACCGAAGTACCACTGTACTTTGGTTTCAAGTGCTATAATGATCTACTTCTTGCTGCTTGTTTGGTCTTGATTTTTATATTCTGCTTAAACCTTGCTTATTACTTTCAATTTTAATTCACCTGCACACAGGCCAGAAATCTCTGATTGCTAAATAAACAGCTAACGGTCTGCAAGCCACTCATGGCAATTCCAAAGAACTTCTAAGCTCTTTATCTTTGAAACTGAACATTAAAAGAAACGTTCTTAAAAAGTCTTCAGAATTGGAGATACCAAAATCTGAAGCTTTCCTTTAATGAAACAGAACATGCTGAGTCAAGAATCTGGACTGGATTGTATCTAAATTTGGATCAAAGGGGGTTTCAGTACTTCAGATCAGTCAGAAATTAGGGCTAATGGTTTATTTCCATGAGCCTTCTTGAGACAACATGGGGTGCTTCCTTTAGACTAATGATCCCAGGAACCTCAGGGAAATTTCAATGACTGTCAAGAGACAAATAGCTAAGACCAGAGAAGCGTAGGAAAATAAAAGAAGTATGTTTATATGGAAATTTTCAACTTCCAATTTGTAAGCAGAACTAAAAATTATGTCAAATGGCTGAAAGATTTAGGCCTTAGACTGAAATCCAGAAGATACTAGAGGGCAGACCTACCACTGTGGGTGATCCTATTTCACTTGGGACTGAGATGCAGTGACAAACTACTTCTTGCAACCTCAGCAAAATCTAAGCCTACTGAAAGTATCCAGCATAAAAAGTATGAAATATCATGTTTGTTTTCTAAGTGAGTGTGTAATAATACCTGGGGCCACAAATTTGGGAATCAGTGATATAGATTTTAAGGATTATGTAAGATTGAAAATGTAAAGACTGGCAAATCATCCCACAAATCAAGTGAGCAATCAAAGGTGGCAGCAAATGCAGAATGTGAAGCTTGATCCCCTTTGCTCTCTGTCTGATGTAAACGTAAACATTGTTTATCACAACAATGTGTAATGTCAAATGAGTACCCATGTGCACTGGTGAAAGAGTATAGAGAGAGAACTGCGCTGACCAGAAGAGATTTTCTAAATGCTTCCATCATCAGGCTTTTGTTCATATAGAGGATCAAATGAAATTTTACAATTTAGCATATATAGATCAAATCAAATGAATCTAATCGCCAAAGGCATAGGATCTTTCTTTACTCAGCCTAAAGGCTTACCTTCAGAAAACCAAGTTACAAGAGAATCTGAATCTTCAACTGAGTAGCTCTCATCTACAAAATTAAAGAGGGAAAAATTAAACAAATAATCTGGAATAATTCCTGCTTATGTATAAAGACAATTTCCTATGAAACATTACGAGTACTCGGACCCGGGCTTTCTCAGTGGCGGCCCCTAGCCTCTGGAATTCCATCCCCAGTGAAGTGCGCTCTGCAGAGTCCCTGCCGGCCTTCCGGAAGGCGTTAAAGACCTACCTTTTCCGGGAGGCCTTTGGCGATCTTTAACTGTTTTTTTTTCTTTTTTTTTCCCCTCCGCCATCGTAAACTATTTTATCTATCATTGTCAGTCACTGAGGTGCCATTAGGTTTTAACTTTGCTTAGTGTTATTTTTATTGGTTTTATTATTGGTTTTTGTTTTATGGCTTTGAGGTAGATTATAAACAATAAATAAATAAAATAAATAAATACCATGTGGAGTACTCCAGTTGTACAGTATTTCTCCACTGGTTAATTTTTATTTGTTTAAACTATAAAAATACCTAGTAAGAACTATACTACTATGTCACATGAACAATACAGTTTTGCATTCCATATGAAGATGATTCAGTTAAAGCCTTTGATTTCAGTACCTAACCAGAGGTTACTTGGTGGAGATTTACTGTAAGAAAATTGAACGAAATGAATAACAGTAAATGTTAACTCACTGAATTCTATCCTGTTTATGATCCTCTAGCAAAATGTCCATTTTTCTCCATGATCATGAGGACATGAGAATTCATGTCATTATTTGTAGTTAAAATGTGATCATAAACAAGTACATGTACAGTATTAGGAGCTGTTGTTGATTCCAATCACCTTGTTTGTCAAGCAGGTGTGTTCCAGACGTGTGTGTGTGGTGTTATAAATAAATTTATCTTAAGGTACGCTGTATTAACTCAATGCACAATTATGATATCCAAGCAAACTATGGCATTGCATCAATTGCTGACAAAATGCGTGAAGCCCGACTGCATTGGTTTGGGCATGTCCTGCATGCCGATGAGGAAACGCCGGCCAAAAAGGGTTTCACCCTGAAGGTCAGCAGATCCTAACCGAGGGGACAACCAAAGCAGTGCTGGATGAACACCCCTGAGAATGTCATGAAGTTATCTCAGGTTCAGCCGGACCTAGCCCATGACCGTGCCAAGAGGAAGGCCAAAACAAAAATAGAGGACCCCACCACCAAGTGCTAAGAAAAAGAACAAGCACAGTATATTAACTCACATTTTAGAGTAGGAATATCCATTGAAACCTGTAAGGGGAAAAAAAAGAACTTTCAATTCCTTTTTATAATACAAGCTGTCTTGGGTATCTAAGGCCTAAAGGTGGAACAGACATCTCTTTGATCTGTATTGCTAATACCAATAATCTGACCTATATTATAGTCTGTAAAAGTCAGAGATGAGTAATGTGTTTATCCCTTGAACTTCTTCCTGCAGCACACTCATCACCAGGAAATTAGCCTCTGCCACCATGTGTTCTACTGAAATAATCAGTAACACTGTGGTAGTTTTTCTTGTCTGCTGACTATCTCTTAGTTTTCTGTGCTGAACAAGGAAAAGGCATAGCCCTCTGCTCCATACTCAGCATAAAAACCAAACTCTCCTGTTGGACTAGACCACAGGCCTCTCTAGTTCAGCATTCTGTTCCCAAAGTGGTCAACTAGGTACCCACAGGAAGCCTAATAACCTATATGAGTGCAATTATGCCCTCCTGATCATGTTTCCAAGAGGTGTAATGCAGAGGCATGCTACCTCTGATGTAATTTGGAGAGATGATGACTAACTGCCACTTATCCTCCATGAATTTACTTTTAAAATCTTAGAAGTTGTTAGCCTGCACCATATCAACTGATAATTCCACAGTTTATGATGAATTGTGAAAAAAATGCATCCCTTTATCTGGCTAGGGAAGCTCACTCGTGACTTTGTTTCTTTGGATGATGCCATTTCAAGTACTCCGAGAGAAAGATAAGCTCCCTTTGTGCGCTTATAGCATAAACACAAATGGGGCTAAAAGGGAAAACAGACAGTACTCACTTAAATACTCTGCATTCCTAAGGACCCAACTACACTGCAAAATATACATTCAGGTTGTTTGTACGTCTTTTTATCCCTGGAAGTTTCCACAGCTGTAGCTGTTTTAATCATTCATACAGAAATGTTTTAACAGTCTCATTGTAAACTTATATATTATACATTTTAATTGCTAATATTTTCACCTGGACAGACTCCTACCCCATTAACATCACCCTTGTCCCACTACTCCCCTAATTGTGTCTTACTGCATGTAGGGAGTTTTGGAGGAGGTAGCTGTGTTAGTCTGTGCAAGAATTCCAGGAGAAAACCAAAAAGCAAAACAAAACAAAAGACAAAAACATGTGGCACCTTAAAGACTATTATATATTAATGTAAGCTTTCGTGGACACATTCACTTCTTAGGAAATATAGGAGCAGAATTAGGTGTTAAATATACTGTCTAGTGGGATCTAAGTTTCAGTTGGCTTTTGGATGCACGGTACATTTGCATGTAGTGATTTGGTTTGTGTTGTTTTAGACCTGGCAGTGATGAAACAAGAGGGAGGTAGCTTTACAACAGTGGAAAACTCAGAGTGAATACAATCAAACACCTGATAGAGCTCAATTGAAGGCCTATTCTGTGGCAGTGGCTGTGGCAAACGAAGGGTTAGCTGCTGACTTTTGGTTCTGGTTATGCCATGGCAAGACAGCTCGATAAGCCCTGTGTCTTATCAGGCTGAATGTCTCCAGACTGGGATTCTTAGAAAAAGGGTAAGTCTCCTTGGAGGCGGGGAGGAAGAGAGGCAGCACCTGTTCTAAGGAGAAAGCGGTGGCGCCCTCCAATGGTCCAGGAATTGCTTTATCTCCTGCTGGATTAAAACCAGACACCATTAAGTTGATGGTGATGGCTGAGCTGTTGGCACTGGACAAATATAACAGTTTGCTGTCATGGGTAAGAATGCTTCCTCCCCCCCAAAAAAAAAAATATCTACGTGGGTGGACATAAAAGACAGAGTTTAAGAGCAGTGGCTGGCAAGGAGCCTAGAAAAGCTGTTTTTCAAAGAATTTTTTATCTGACCTTGGAATGGACCCTCACTCTGCTGGAGAGAGTTGAATACTTCCCCTCCCCCCTTTGTCTTTTTTTTAACCATCTTTGTACTTCTACACTCCTCTCTCTTGGAAACTGAGTTGCAGAAACTACAGCCTGGTAATATTGACCCTTAGATGTGAGTTACAATTGAGTGCAATTGAGCTGGAAAAAGATGTCACAAGAACAATTTGCAAGATAATTTTCGTTGGATAACAGAAAATTTTAGATATTCTTACATCACAGATTGAACAATCTTCTAAATCACATCAGGATAGAGAATTACAGCAAACAGCTAAAGAATTGAAACTTGATCAAGATACAGAGCTAGAACAGAAAGCTGATCTTAATCTACAGACAACCACAATAAGAGCTGTGCAGGAACTTGAGGATACACCAAATACAGAGATGGGGAAGATAAACATATCTGTCCTATTGGATACTGAAACAGAGGAGGAAAAAGCCCAGGAACTTTCCAGCAGTAAAGCAATAAACAAGATAGAAAAACAACTCATGAAGGCAATGCATTTAGCAGAAAGAGAAAATTCAGAAAAAGAATTACTGACTTAATTAATCAATTACATAGAAAGTAGTTTGTTCCTTAGATTTAGATTTTGGATTGTCTACTGGCACCGGGCCGCCTGGGGAGGCCGGGAGGCTCCTCCCTTTTCCTCCTCCGCCCTCCTCCTCCTCCTAATCTCCCGCGGGCAGCCGGAAAGTCGCCGCCGCCGGGCACGGAAGGGTGGGGAGCCCGGGGCTCCTGGGCAGGCGGCCCCGCCTCCTCCTCCTGTCGGCGGAAGACCAGCCTGAAATGTTACGCCACCCCCACCGGCCTCCCTCCCTCCCCTCCCGCCGCCCGCCCGAAGGTTAGCCGGAGGCAAGCTTTGAAAAGAACTGCGGAGCCACAGCCGAACCCGGGCGGCTAGCCGTTTAGCCCGCCCCAGTTGGGATTTTTATGCCTCCGGCCGCTTAAGGAGGAGGAGGCGGGGGCCTGCCCGCCCAGGAGCCCCGGGCTCCCCTGCCCGTGCGACAAAGACGCCTGACGCCCCATAAGCGCGCTGCTTGCCTCCGGCCGCCGACAGGAGGAGGAGGCGGGGGCCCGCCCGCTCAGGAATAAACACGCCTAACGCCACCGCTCCCGTGCCCCCAAGGTACACATGCCAAGCCCCCGCACCTCCTCCTCCCCCTCCTCCCCCCCCCATCCCCCGCCCCCACACCCTCCCCTGCCCCCCACACACCCCATCTCCCCCTCCCCACCCCCACCCCGGGCCACGGGAAAATAATCAAACAAATACCGGTCCGTGGAGACAAAAAGGTTGGGGAGCACTGTCTACTCTACAGCTATTAATTGGAAAACGGAAATGTGAAGACCAGCCTGAAATGTTAATATATGCTAATATGTTAGATCTTTAAAAGAACTGCTGAAGTTAGGTTTAGATAGGATTTTTTATACTTAAAGGAAAATCTATAGACAAAGATATAACTCCTTTATAACTGCCAATAAACACTAACTCTAGTGAAAGAACGCTTTTGAAATTATGCAACTCTTAGAAGAATAGGTAAATATGCCCTGTTGATGTCACTTATATATGAAGTCAGATTAAATGTATTTTAAGCTGTTTAGCTAACTGAAGAATTACAATATTAGGTATGAATATATTGCTAAGCTCAGATAGGCTATTTCAATATTTTATTTTATTATTAAATTAATTAAAAAGTATCTTAAGCTGTTTAGCCAACTGAAGAATTATAATATTAGGATTAAATATACTGGTAAGATCAGATAGGCCATTTCAATACTGTATTTTGATATTTCTATATTTTGTCTTAGATGATAATTAATATAAGTAAAGATATTCAGGATGCCCGCTGCAGCCTGAATAAGATTCAAGGTACTTGTTTTAACTTACAAAACCCTCCACAGCTTGGGACCTGAATACCTGGCGGAGCAGATCTTCCAAAGACCAGCTGGGGCCTGACCCACCAGAACATTGCAGTCCTTCTCACTTCGGGTGGCCAAATCGATTACTCGAAACCGAGCCTTCTCTGTGGCTGGCCCCTCACTTTGGAACCATCTGCCAAGTGAGATGCACCTAGCACAGTCCCTGCCTGCCTGCCTTTTAAAAAGTGCTTAAAACCTTGCTTTTTAGAGAGGCATTTGGCGACCTTTAGCTTTAGGGGTTTTTGGGGGGGAGGTTGCCATCTTGCCAAGAATTTATTACTATATTTGTTATGTGGTTTTATCCATTTGATTTTGTTTTCTTTATTCCTTATGTTGTTAACCACCTGGAGTTCCTTTGGAAAGACGAGCGGTATAGAAATAAATAAACAAACAAATAAACAAATAAATAGAATAGAATAGTGATAGGATAAAAAGGAAATTAAGTATGAAAGTATGAAAACATGTTCTAAGATGGGAAAGGAAATATTGGACTGAAAGGTTCAGAAAATAATTGTAATTGACTTATGTAGCATGACAGGTGATAAGCAATATATGTATTTTATTTGTCTGGTGTAGAAAATAAATACATTTATTTTTTTAAAAGAAAGAAAGGGTTAGTTTCTGCTGCCATTGCATCCGCACAGCTCACCAGAAGAACAAAATGTTGACCACTCAGCAACCTGCTGTGCATAATTTGCACAACATTTTGCATGCAAATTCACTCAGATCTGCTCTGACCTGAATGCTGTAATTGATGCAGGTCTTGTGGATGCAACTCTGAGCCCTGCTTGTCCCGTTTTAGTGCAGACATTTGAGTTGGTGCAGTCTGATGATGTGGACAGGATTCTTGGAGAGATGAATTCCACCACATGTGTGCTGGACCCTTTCCTTTCTTATAAAGGCAGCCAGATGGGGAATGGCCAAGTGGGTACACCGAGTGGTAAATGTCTCCTTGCAACAGGGTAGGATCTCAGCATACATAAAAGAGGCAGCAATAAAACCATGGCTGAAGAAGCCTCCCTGGATCCCCATTTACTGGACAACGATCAGCCAGTGAGAAATATTTCATTTCTGGGCAAGGTACTGGGGCATGTGGTACTTTCGCAGCGCCAAGGATTCCTGGAGGAAACAGGTTTTAATCTGGATTTATGCCACCTGAGTGACTATGGCACAGTGGCAGCTTTGGTTGCCTTGGTGGGTGGCCTATACTGGGAACCAGGTGTGTGTGTGGGGGGCTGTGTCCCTCTTGATTCTGCTGGTCCTCATAGTGGCTTTTGATACCATCAGCCTTGGTATCCTTCTGGGCTGTCTCTCTGGGGTGGGTCTCAGAGGCACTGTTTTACAGTTTCTCTGGTCCTTCCTGGAAAGGAAAGCTCAGGTGATAGTGCTAGGGGACTCCCACTCAGTGCCCTGGCCACTGGCCTATCTGGTGTCCCACAGGTTTCAGCTTACCTCTCCCATGCTTTTTAACATCTACGTGAAACATGAGACACTGTTCGAAGTTTGGGGGTTCAATGTCACCAGTATCTAGATGACAACCCATTCTACCTCTTCTTTCCATCTAATTAAAAAAAGCTGTCTTGGTTCTAAACCAGTGTCTGGTACCATATAAGTAATGTGCTGGATGAGGGCAAAAAAACTGAAATTTAATCCAGTCAAGACAAAACTGCTACCAGTCAATTGGAACACAGGGGTTACACTCCCCCTGAAAAATCAGTTCACAGATTAGGTGTACTCCTGGATTCATCCTTGAGTCTTGCCCAGATTTCAGCAGTGGTTAGGAGTGCTTTTGCACAGTTAAACCTGGAACAGCAGCTGCATCCATTCCTTGCAACATCTGATTTAACTACAGTGACACATGCCTTAGATGCATCCAACTTGGATTAGTGAAACATACTCTATGCTGGGCTGCCTTTGAAGATGGTTTAGAAACTTTAGCTGATTTAAAATGCAGCTGTCAGATGAAGGACTGGGGCCACATAAAGGAAGACTTAACACTCCTGTTACAAAAACTGCACAGGATACAAATCTTTATGGTTTTTTGTTTTTGTTTTTTGTCATTGCCTATAAATTCAAAATTCGGATCTTTACCTATCAAGTCCTATGTAGCGTGGGTCAAGGCTTACTAGATGGACTGTGTCTCCCTCTATGAGTTTTCTTAGTACTTTATCAGGAGAGGCTCTCTTCTCGGTCTCATTGCCAGCACAGGCATGGTTGATGGGAACAGGAGGGCCTCCTCTCTTAGAGCTCCCAGATGATGCCATGTTCTTCCCTGGGAGAGCAGGCTGCCCCCCCTTCCTTCCTTCCTTCCACTGACAACTTTTCAAGAATTTTAGCAATCACGATTGAGTTCCTTGAATGCCTTTTGCAAGTTAGGATAGGTTTTAATGTTTAAAAGGTAAAGGTTCCCCCCACACATGTGTGTAAGTCGTGTCCAACTCTAGGGGCAGGGTTCATCTCCGTTTTCAAGCCCAAGAGCTTGTGTTGTGCAAGTCCGTGGCCATGTGGCCAGCGTGGCTGAATGTATTAATGGACATGGAACACTGTTTACCTTCCCGCTTTTTACGGCATTACCTATTTATCTACTTGCATTTACATGCTTTCAAACTGCTAGGTTAGCAGGAGCTGGAGTTATCTGCACTAGACTGTGTGGCACCTGGGATTCGAACTGCCGAGCTGCCAGCTTTGCAGCCGACAGTTTCAGCGCTCTAGCCCACTGAGCCACCATGCTTTTAACTATTCAACTGTGTGTTAATTAGGATACATTTTATTTTTAATGTTTCTTATTAAGCTTTCTTCTCTTCTCTTTTTTTAATATTGTGAACCATCTTGGGTCCCCCAAGCCTAGCCAAATGGTGCTACATTAGAAAAAAGAATGGTAGTGGCTTCTCCCTCATTACCCAGGCTACAGTATGATTGCCAAGTGGGACAACCCTACTTGCTCTAAAAACCACTCTTACACAAAAATGCACAAGCCAATAAATAAAGCCCAAACAACAGCCCACAATAAGAACTACTGAATATCCCCACCACTACCACAATGCTCATTCCAGAGCAGCCCCCTCTTGCCTTCTTAGAGGGACCTGGAGTAAGGAAGGTCCCTTTAATGTACAGGCCAGCCAACTTCACCCCCTAAAGCAGTGTTGGCGAACCTATGGCACAGGTGCCAAAGGTGGCCCTCAGAGCCCTCTCTGTGGGCACCTGACATCGCCCCTTCACAGCCACCTGTATTCAGGTTAAATTGTTGTATTGGCACTTTGCAAAAAATTAGCGGGTTTTGAATCACATTTTGGGCACTCGGTCTCTAAAAGGTTCACCATCACTGCCCTAAAGTATGCACAAACACACACACACATGGACGGAAAGTCTCCTCCCTCAGCTGTAACTTCCCAGCCTATCTGCCCCCTCCTCCTTCTGGACTTCTTCCCTGTTAGAATTTTTTTATAAGTTATACAGCACTATATTGACAGGACAACTAGAAAAGCCTGAGACCAAAATCTCCCTCCCTCTCTCTTTCACTTTCTTTTTTGGATATGATTTGTTTTGATCCTTCTATTGTCTCTCTCTCTCCCCTTTAACCCCCTTTTGTCTCATTGACCTGATGTTGTAGACTGATTGCAGAACCATTTTTTAAAAAACAATATCACCTGTCATACATGGCTGAAACCCAAACAGTGTGAAAAGAATTGTGAGAAAATAGCAGAAGCCCATCCATTAATAAAAATTCACTGAATTATCACATAAAAACTGTTTGCATAGAACCAGAAAACATGTTGATTTTAACCTTGGTATTAAGCACAGTATTTCTGCAGTGCAGTCAACTCCTAAATCTGTCTTTACTCATGCATAAGCCTCACAAAGAAAATACCACATATTCTGCCTATGTTCCACCAACCATTCTAATGAATAAAACAAGATTAGTAATTTTCAGAGAAATTTGACATGGGTGTAGTATCTATTTAAAAGATATTTTATTTTCATTGAACAAATACATGCACAATTGTAGCCCTTAATTCCCTTCGCTACAAGACAGAAGTAGACAACCTCTGGCCTCCCAAAATTTCACCTGCCCCTCCCATCAACCCCAAGCAGCCTAGTCAACCATGAGGGTTGACAGAAGTAGCCATTCAACAGTATCAAAAGACTCGCATCTTACACACCCCATTATAAGGAGGAAAATGACCCAAAACACTTTTCATTTATTTGAACATGAGTATGCTTGCCTCCCAGGGTCAGGAAAATAGGATACGGAAATAAAAGCATGCCCTCTGAATACCTGTAAACCCCAGGGCCACTTCAAATTTCTCCCCAGAAAACAGGTCCACATTAACTCCAAGATAACAATCCAATATGATCCCACAATAATTATTTTTGACAAACACATTTCATAAAAATTTTTTAAAACGAGGGGGGAAACCTGTGTGGTATCATACCATTATTTTCTTCCTTCCTTCCTTCTGCTCAATTTCTTCAGCAATCTTCTTAAGCTTTTCTTTGAAAGCGCTACCTCGACCTGTAATCTCTCCCATTTCAGGATAGTGTCTTGTCTAAAAACAAAAATACCACTAAGCTAATATTTCTACAAACGTCAGCAGTACAAATACGTATCAGCCAGGAAGCAGCAAAATAAAATTAACGATTGTCCCTCCCTCCCTCCCTGCCACCAAGCTTGAAAGCATCCTTTTAGCCAGTCTCAGGTTCCATTTCCTATTAAAAATATGTTGGATACCGTCACTAGGAAAAGTGTTAGCAATATATCTTTGGTCTCTGAGAAAGGCTTCAGGGAGCATGGACCCAGGCCATATAGAGCTTTATAGAGCTTTATAATAATGACAATTCTCATCAATGTTAGCAATGCTAATAATCACACTTCAGCTCACATTTATTTTACAGTATCTTAAGATAAGTAATTAGAGGTCATGGAAACAGATTTATAGAAATACAAAACAAAACAAATTACAATGTGGTCCTGAAGTAAATACAAAACAAATTACAATGTGGTCCTGAAATGTGTATTAATTACCTCTGTTGTAAGACAACAGCATACCACATGAAATTTACATATTATAGTAAATATCAGCAGGATACTAACATAAACAAAAGGGGGGGAAGAGCACCCAAATAATTACTGCCCAGTCAGCTTGACATCTATTCCTGAAAAGAGTCTGGAACAGATTATTAAGCAGACAGCCTGTAATTATTTAACAAGCAATGCTGTTATTACTGGAAGTCAACACAGATTTCTCAAAAACAAGTCATACCAGGCTAATTTGATCTCTTTCTTTGCTAAAGTTACAGGCCTGCTGGGTGAGGGAAATGCTGTGGATGTTGTTTACCTTGATTTCAGTAAGGCCTTTGATAAAGTTCCCCATGACATACTTGCAAATAAGTTAGTAGAATGTAGGATAGATAATGCTACTGTTAGGTGGATTTGAAATTGGTTGACTTTGTAATGGCTTCTCCTCAGCATGGAGAGGAGTGACCAGCGGGGTGCCCCAGGATTCTGTTCTGGGTCTGATGCTATTCAACATCTTTATTAACAACTTGGATGAAGCAACAGAGAGTAGACTGATTAAATTTGCAGATGATACAGTAACCCCCCGCCATTTCACAATTCATGTATTGAGGTCCCGCAATATCGCGGACTGCAGTACATGCTGGGGCTCCAGCTGGTTAGCGCTGGGGTGGGGGAGAAAAAACTTTATTTCCCCAACCCAGCCCCAATGAGCTCGAGCCCAGGCCCCTTTTAAAATCCCTTCCAGCCTGGATTTTTTAAACCTTTTTTTCCCTTCCCCAAGACGGACCCGATCCCTCTCCATCACTCGTCGGGGCTGCTCCAAGAAGCATGGGCGCCGCCGTGGCGAGTGGCAGCGCCGAACAGGTTCCCCCTCCATTGCTCACCAGGGCTGCTCCAAGAAGCCTTGGTGCAGCCCCTGAGAGCGTTGGCAGCAGACCCGATCCCCCTTCTTCGCTCACCGGGGCTGCTCCAAGAAGCCTTGGCGCAGCCCAGCGAGAGGAGGCCGTGGACCCGATCCCCCTCCGTCGCTCGCCCGGGTTGCTCCAAGAAGTCAGAAGCAAGTCTGCCTCCGTGACTGGAAGGAATTTTAAAAGGGGCGCACCGCTTCCCCCTCCCCCCACGGGGGCTCCGGAGAAGCGGCAGGCCCCTTTTAAAATCCCTCCCAGTCCCAGGCCATCTCCATTGAAATGCATTGAGCCAATGCATTACAATGGAGATTGCGGGAAGTGCTGGCCCCAAGCCAGCATCAAGCAGCTGATTGGCGCTGGCTGGGGGAGCAATGGCCATGCAGCAAGCGCGGTGGATCAGATCATCCACCGGCCTTGCACAGGCTGCTGGAAGGCTTTTTTAAAAGTCTTCCAGCATCCCGGGAAGCAGCGGTGGCCCCCAAGGCCCCACCCGTCCTGCATCCGCATATCGCAGATTTTCAGTCATCGCGGGTTGGATGGGTCCCTAACCCCCACGATAGGTGGAGGGTTACTGTACCAAATTTGGATGGGTGGCTAATTCCCTAGAGGATAGGATGAAAAGCCAAAAGGACCTTGACAGATAACAGTGCTGGGCCAAAACAAATGAAATAAGTTTCAACAGAGAGAAATGCAGGGTCCTGCATCTAGACAGAAAAAATGAATTGCATAGATACAGGATGGGAGATGCCTGGCTGGAGAATAGTACCCGTGAAAGGGATCTGGGAGTTTGGGTGGACCACAAATTGAACATGAGTCACTAGTGTGACGTAGCGGCCAAGAAAGCCAATGTGATTCATAGAATCATAGAGTTGGAAGAGACCTCAAGGGCCATCTAGTCCAACCCCCTGCCATGCAGGAACCCCCATCACAATATTTCCGACAGATGGCCATCCAGCCTTTGCTTAAAAACCTCCAAAGAAGGAGACTCAACCACCCTCCGCGGCAGCATATTCCACTGCCGAATAGCTCTAACTGTCATGAAGTTCTTCCTAATGTTCAAATGGAATCTCTTTTCCTGTAGTTTGAAACCATTGCCCTGAGTCCTAGTCTCTGAAGCCATGGAAAACAAACCTATTCTCTCTTCAATATGACATCCTTTCAAATATTTAAACATAGCTATCATATCCCCTCTCAGTCTTCTTTTTGAAAGGCTAAACATTCCCAGTTCCCTAAGCCGTTCCTCATAAGACATTTCCTCCAGACCCTCAACCATCCTGGTAGCCCTCCTCTGCACCCGCTCGAGGTTGTCAACATCCTTTTTAAATTGAGGCGCACATAACTGGACACTGTACTCCAGGTGGGGTCTGACAAGAGCAGAATAGAGTGTTACTATCACTTCCCTTGATTCTTGGTTGCATCAACAGAAGCATAGTTTCTAGAGCAAGGGAAGTGATAGTACCACTCTACTTTGCTCTGGTCAGATCCTACCTGGAGTACTGTGTCCAGTTCTGTGCTCCTCAATATTAAAAGGATGTTGACAACCTCAAGTGCGTCCAGAGGAGAGCGACCAGGATGGTTGAGGGTCTGGAGGAAATGTCTTATGAGGAAAGGCTTAGGGAACTGGGAATGTTTAGTCTTACAAAAAGGTTGAGAAGGGATATGATAGCTGTGTTTAAATATTTGAAAGGATGTCATATCGAAGAGGGGGCTGGCTTGTTTTCCATGGCTTCAGAGACTAGGACTCAGAGCAATGGTTTCAAAGTACAGGAAAAGAGATTCCATTTGAAAATTTGGAAGACTTTCCTGATGGTTAGAACTCTCCGGCAGTGGAATATGCTGCCAGGGAGGGTGGTGAAGTCTCCTTCTTTGGAGGTTTTTAAGCAGAGGATGGATGGCCATCTGTTGAGGGTACTTTGATGGAGGTTCCTGCATGGACTGGATGGCCCTTGAGGTCGCTTCCAACTCTATGATTCAATGATCCTATTATATTAAAAGTAACATTTCACATATTGCTGCTTTAAAAATTCATGTTACTTACCAAGTACGCCTGTTTATGTCTTACACCCAAAACATGCATGAACATGTTTGTTAATCCTGCCTGACATCCACACAGATTGCACTCATATATTAAATCTTGTGCCTGGTATTCAGTTATGTACTGAAGACCTATATTTTAAAGCAGAGATATGATTGAAAGAACATCATATACTAAGGTGAGATACAGTAATGCATTGTCTAATTTCAATTGATACTATTTATTTTTAATAAATGTTTCTATCAAAACTAGTCAGCTAACAAAAGCAAATGCTCCCTGACCTACCATTACTCACTAGTACCTTGCAGCGTCTTCTCTACTGTATTAGTCTTGCAAGGCCACCTTACGTCTTTACCCTAATCAGACTGGTTCTAGAAAATAGGAAACAGATTGTGATAATATACAGTGGTACCTCATATAATTTAGGGTCTGTATAATATAAAATCCGTACAACATAAAAAAAAATCCATCCTGGAAACTTCGTCGCCTCCCCCCTTCACTGTTCATTAGCAAGGGAGTGCAGGCAGGCTGAGAGCGCGGGCGAAGAGGGAGGGGAGGGAGGGAGGGAGGGAGGGAAGAGTGCATGGAGCCTGTTTAAAACAACGGTAATAGAGGCCCAGCACAAGTGCATACCACAAAGAAAGAAGAGCTCCTCTAAGTCCAAGAAGAGGGCGTCAGCATGGTTAACAAGTGGAGTTAGAGAGGCTCTAAAGTGCAAGGAGAGGTCTTTCTGTAAATAGAAATCCTCCCCAAATGAGGAAAATAAAAAGGAACACAAACTCTGGCAAAAGAAATGTAAGAAGATGATAAGAGAGGCAAAGAAAGACTTTGAGGAACGCATGGCTAGTAATATAAAGGGTAATAATAAAAGCTTCTTTAAATATGTTAGAAGTAGAAAACCTGCCAGAGAACCAGTTGGCCCTCTGGATGGTGAGGGAGGAAAAGGGGAGATTAAGGAGGACTTGGAAATTGCAGAGAAATTAAATGAGTTCTTTGCATCTGTCTTCACGACAGAAGACCTTGAACAGATTCCACTGCCTGAATGGCCCCTCTTGACTAAAGAATTAAATCAAATAAAGGTTAAAAGAGAGGATGTTTTAGGACTAATTGATAAATTGAAGATTAACAAGTCACCAGGCCCAGATGGCATCCACCCAAGGGTTATGAGGGAACTGAAAAATGAAACTGCAGATCTCTTAACGGGAATATGCAACTTGTCTCTTAAAACGGCCAGTGCTGGAGCACTGGAAGATAGCAGATGTCACACCAATTTTTAAAAAAGGAAGGAGGGGGCACCCGGGAAACTACAGGTCGGTTAGCCTTACATCTGTCCCAGGGAAGATGGTGGAAAGCCTCATCCAAGAGAAAATCTTAAAACACATAGAACAAACCTTGCTGAGAGAAAATCAGCATGGCTTCTGTAAGGGTAAATCTTGTCTGACAAATCTTTTAGAATTTTTTGAAAAGGTCAACAGGCATGCATATTTGGGGGAACCGGTGGATATAGTCTATCTGGATTTTCAGAAGGCTTTTGACACAGTCCCTCACCAAAGGCTGCTGAGAAAATTGCACAGTCAGGGGGTAAGAGGGCAGGTCCTCTTATGGACTGAGAACTGGTTGAGATCCAGGAAACAAAGAGTAGGTGTCAATGGGAATTTTTTACAATGGAGAGAGGTGAAAAGTGGTGTGCCCCAGGGCTCTGTCCTGGGACCGGTGCTTTTCAATCTGTTCATAAATGACCTGGAGACAGGGAGAAACAGTGAGGTGGCCAAGTTTGCAGATGACACAAAACTTTTCTGTGTGGTAAAAACCAGAGAAGATTGTGAAGAGCTCCAGAAGGATCTCTCCAAACTGGGGGAATGGGCTGCAAAATGGCAAATGCGTTTTAATGTAGCCAAATGTAAAGTAATGCATATTGGGGCAAAAAAATCCAAACTTTATCTATCAACTCATGGGCTCCGAGCTATCCGTGACGGATCAGGAAAGAGATCTTGGTATGTTGGTGGACAGATCCATGAAGGTGTCTACCCAATGTGTGGCAGCGGTGAAGAAGGCCAATTCCATGCGAGGGATTATCAAAAAGGGGATTGAAAATAAAACAGCCAACATTATAATGTCATTATACAAAACAATAGTAAGGCCCCACCTGGAGTATTGTGTACAATTCTGGTCACCGCATCTCAAGAAAGACATAGGACTGGAAAAGGTGCAGAAGAGAGCGACTAAAATGATTACTGGGCTGGGGCAACTCCCTTATGAGGAAAGGCTAAAACATTTGGGGCTGTTTAGTCTGGAAAAAAGGCGCCTGAGGGGGGATATGATTGAGACGTACAAAATAATGCAGGGCATGAGTCAAGTGGATAGAGGGAAGCTCTTCTCCCTCTCACAAAATGCCAGAACCAGGGGACATCCACTCAAATTGAGCGCTCGGAGAGTAAGAACAGACAAAAGAAAATATTTTTTCATCCAGCACATTGTTAGTCTGTGGAACTCCCTGCCACAGGATGTGGTGATGGCATCTGGCCTGGATGCCTTCAAAGGGGGATTGGATAGATTCCTGGAGCTAAAGTCCATCACAGGTTACAAACCATGAGGGAGATGTGTGATCTCCAGGCTTAAAACCGGGGTACTTCAAGGCCAGATGCAGGGGAGTGCTATCAGGAGACAGATATCTAGTCTCATGCACTCCCAAATGCATCTGGTGGGGTCACTGCGAGATACAGGAAGCTGGACTAGATGGGACGTTGGCCTGATCTGGTGGGGTCACTGTGAGATACAGGAAGCTGGACTAGATGGGACGTTGGCCTGATCCAGCATGGCTCTTCTTATGTTCTTATGAAGGGGAGGAGGATGCCTCCTTGGTAGCTGCCGATGACGCCGTCGCTGCAGTAGTGCCCGCGGAAGGCACGTGTGCCAAGCCGGGTGAGGAAGCGAGCCAGTGGCCAGGCGGTTGCCGTCCAGGAACCCCCCACCCTCCCCCGGGGCTGGCTGCGGTTCTTGCTGCTGGAGCATGCCGCTGTGTCCCTGCCGAGCCGGCTGTCATCTGGGCCACCAGCAGCGGCTCCAAAGAACTGGATGCCTTGGTGGTCAAGCTGAGTGAGGTGCTGTAGTTGAACGCCCAGCACTGGCCGCTGTCTCCACCTCCTGCTGTTGCGGCTGCCATGACTCCTTGCCTCCTCCTCCCTCCGAAGCATTACAGCCGGGACCAGGTGCCTCCCTATGTGTCGCCGAGGGGCTCAGCTTCTTTGCCTCCCTTCCTCGATGCCCACCGCACTAGTCTCCCCATCCGTCGCTGGTGCTGCTGCCACCACCCACGATGGACGCTCCCAGAGGCAGCCTGCGGGTGGCCAAGCAGCTGTGCGGCCGGGGCTGGTTGCGGAGCGCCGCCTGGGTGGGGCAAAAGAAGCGGCAACACTACAGCCACCGCCACCATCCTCACCCCTTGCTGTCTGCAGCAGCCCATCCTCTCCGGCAACCTCATTAGCCTTGGCTATGCATTGGAACGGATTAAATCCGTTTTCAATGCATTCCTATGGGAAATCGCAATTTGTACAAAGGAAAATTTGTATAGCATAATTTCATTTGGAATGAATTAATTACGTTATACAAGGTACCACTGTAGTGCCAAAGTTTCATTCACCCTGCTGTGTAACCAGAAAACTTTGCTGGAGTCCAGAGCCACCTAAAAAGTGACCTTGTAGAATGCTCTGTTTGGCATCATACATTTTCATAAAGAGAATGTTCATTGCATAGTGATACTATGTCATATGCAGAGATTTAATCTCTCTCTCTTTTTTTTAAGCTCCAGGTACTGTATGTAAATGTCATGCTTTTAACAGTAGATGCAATATATTTCTGCTAGACTTTAATTCTCCTAATTAGAGGCAGATCTTCATTTAAATGAATTTCACACAGAGGCAAAAAATGAGTGAACATTCAGGACATTGATCAGTGCCTGTTCACTCAAAACATGAGCAAACGGACACATCTTCCTTTTACTGTAACAGTGACACTGTGTAAACACAGCATTCCACCAGTCACCCCTCTCATAAGAAGAATACAACAAATCACTAGTCCAATGGGCGAGTTGAAACAAGACACGTGTCTTTGTTCCAAAAGTGGAACTCATTTTCTGTGTTTAACTGAGGTGGTAGTAAGTCCCAAGAAGCAAGTCACATTAATGTGCCTAAAGATTGAATGGAGGAGTGGGGCTGACGTGTGGCCTCGATTTCTTTGGTTTGGGCATGGAGGTCAGGATCAAGGGACCTTGTGGCCTCCACATTCTTTTCTCTCCCCCAACTGTCATCCCCCCCCTTTTTTTTTTTTTTTACAAAAAATGCTTATATAGATATATATGAGATGAGTGCTTGATCACCCTATCACCTCATTACTGGGTCTTCACTGCAATAAGGCTGTGAATCAAACCAAGCGTAGCCACACTGTTAGAAGAACTTACCAATAGCAGGTTCAGTATCTTTACATGAATTAAGTTGTTCTTCCAATGTTTTCCCAGAACCTTTCTCAGATTTGAAAATCGCTACAAAAGAGGATGAAAACCATTATGAAACATAAGGTTTTGTTTCATGTATCATAGAATGACATTTCCTTTTACATACTGCTTATGTAGAGAGCTTCCTATGCTATTGTTTCTACTAGAACTATATTAAATGTCCATGTTTTTAGGTTCAATTCAGAATGTGGACATTCCAGTAAACCCTGTTAGTCCCAACTACAGCTGGAGGACCATGAGTTCTGAACCTGACCATTATGCTGATGCTAACAACCTCTGAGTCAAGATTAGCTAGCTGGACTACTTGGTTTTTAAGAACTGATACATGAGATACAAGGGAAACCTAGTAAACTAGCAAGAACCAGCATGATAAAACAATATTTGGCTGAAAGAAATAGTTATTCCATGTCAGTCAGAGCATAATTCCTGCTGACCCAAGAGTCCAGTGCCACCTGCCGCTCCCTCCACCCCTGGGTGAGAGACAGGGGACCTTTCTGTGGCTTTCTCTGGGGGAGTTTGGCCTCTTGGACACTTGAAGCAAGTCAGGACTGGGCCCCTTGCTCTGCTGCTCAAGCTGCCCCACCTTCCACCTCAACACTCACCACCTGGCCAAGGGAAGGAAGGCTTTGGGTTGTGGCTTAGGGGAGGGGCATTGTTTTTATTTTGTTTATTGTTGTTGTTGTTGTTGTTGTTGTTGTTGTTGTCTTTGTTCTGTAGGTAGGACCCACAATAAGGCTGAGGGGACAGGAAGGTGTGAGGGCAATGGAGGAGGCAACTATTGAGCTCATGCTGGGTAGGGGAAGGTATTTGGGTGGGAGTAGAACATGCCTGCGTAGGAGGAGGTTAGATATCTTACATTTATCCCCTCTTCTGGTTCTACTCCCAACCAGAAGGTATCAGGTGACCATATCAGTGAGCCCATGAGCCACACGGTGCTGTTGTGGAATGCCAGGTCGGTACAAAGTAAGACTGTCCTCATCCATGATGTCATTCTGGATGAGGGTGCCGACCTGGCATGTAATACTGAGACCTGGGTGGGAGAGGAAGGTGGGGTTCCTCTCTCCCAACTATGCCCACCTGGGTACTCAGTCCAACACCAGTGTCGTCCGGTGGGCCGGGGAGGGGGAGTTGCTATAGTCTGTCGGAGTTCTATCTCCTTGACCAGGCTTCCTGTCTCTATGGGAGGAGGTCTGGAGAGCCTGTATTGTGTTTTGGGCTCACGAGACAGACTGGGGATTCTGTTGGTGTACCCCCCACCCTGCTGCATTCCAACAATCTCCCTGCCTGAGCTGCCAGAGGTGGTCTCGGACCTGATGTTGAGGACCCCCAGACTGTTGGTACTGGGGGATCTCAACATCCATGCCGAGGCTACCTTAACTGGAGCAGCACAGGACTTCATGGCCGCCAAGACAACCATGGGGCTGTCTCAACATGTCATCGGCCCAACACACAAGAAGGGCCATACTCTGGACCTAGTCTTCTCAACGGGACAGGAGGATGGTGGTCTGGATGTGGAAGGGATAGTTTTGACCCCATTGTCATGATCAGACCACTTCTTGGTCAAGTTTAGGCTATTAGCTATTCCAAACCTCTGCAAGAGTGGGGCATCCATTAAGATGATCCGCCCTCAGAGACTAATGCATCCGGATGGTTTCCTGAAAGCTCTGGGGGATTATCCAGCTGATATGGTCGGCGCTCCTGTCGAAGCTCAGGTCACCCTATGGAATAGAGAGATGACCCGGGCAGTTGACATGATCGCACCTAAGCGCCTTCTCCCCATATGCAGAGCCCGGGCGGCTCCTTGGTATACACCTGAGTTGCGGGCAATGAAGCGGGAGGGGAGATGGCTTGAGCGCAAGTGGAGAAAATATCGCTGTGAGTCAGATCAAACACAGCTTAGAGCCCACTATCGAGCCTATTCTGTGGCAATACGATTGGCGAAAAGGCAACATTTCGCCAACCACATTGCTTCCTCAGAGTGCCGTCCAGCGGAACTCTTCCATGTGGTCCAAGAATTTCTTCAGCCGGGAGACACGGTAGAGGCCCTGGACCATTTGGCAGCATGCTGTGATGAGTTTGCTGTCCACTTTGAGGGAAAAATTGCTCAGATTCGCAGTGAATTGGACTCCATCATTGTTACAGAATCAAAGGATGTGTCCAGTGCACCGTGCTTAGGTCCAGTGTTATCGGATGAGTTTCAATTGTTGAGACCCGAGGATGTGGACACGGTGCTTGGATCTGTCCGTTCCACCACCACGCTGCTCGACCCTTGCCCTTCCTGGCTAATTAAAAGACCAGCCAAGGGGGTTCGTACCTGGGTCCAGGAAGATGTAAATGCCTCGTTAAGAGAGGGAGTGGTCCCCGCTGCCTTGAAAGAGGCAGTAATTAGACCACTCCTTAAAAAACCCAACCTGGACCCAGGGCGGGTGGGTAACTACCGACCAGTAGCGAACCTCCCTTATTTGGGCAAGGTGTTGGAGCGGGTGGCGGCCGGGCAGCTCCAGGCGCTGCTGGATGAAACGGATTTTCTGGATCCACTTCAATCTGGTTACAGGCCTGGTTTTGGAACAGAGACTGCCTTGGTCGCCCTGTACGATGACCTTTGCCGGCAGAGAGACAGGGGGAGTGCGACCCTGTTGATACTCCTGGACCTCTAGGCGGCTTTCAACACCATTGACCATGGTGTCCTTCTGGATAGGCTGGCCAGGTTGGGGGTTGGAGGCACTGCCTTGCGGTGGTTCCAATCCTTCCTGGCTGACCGTGTCCAGAAGGTGGTGCTGGGGGACAGATGCTCTGCCCCGTGGCATATATGTCATGGGGTTCCTCAGGGCTCTATACTGTCTCCCATGCTGTTCAACATCTACATGGAACCACTGGGAGAGGTCATCAGGAGGTTTGGGCTGAGGAGTCAGCAATATGCTGATGATACTGAGCTCTAACCTCTCATTTTCCACCAATCCAGGTGAGGCAGTTTCTGTTCTGAACTCGTGTCTGGACCAGATAATGGACTGGATGAGGGTTAATAAATTGAAACTCAATCCAGACAAGACGGAAGTGCTGTTAGTCGGTGCTTTGCCGGACAGGTGAGAGGGCCATTTCCCTGTCCTGGACGGGGTTGCACTCCCCCTCAGGGACAGGGTCCATAGCTTGGGGTTGCTCCTGGATCCTGGTCTAACTCTGGAAGCCCAGGTGGACTCGGTGGCCAGGGATGCGTTTCTCCAGCTGCAGAAATTATATCAACTGCGCCCCTACCTAGATGAACGGAGCCTCATGACAGTTACACATGCACTGGTAACATTCCGTATTGATTACTGCAATGCACTTTACATGGGGCTGCCTTTGAAGACGGTCTGGCGATTACAACTGGTGCAGAATCGTGCTGCGCGGCTGGTGAGTGGCACGGCTGCCAAGGAACACATTACGCCGATTCTGCATAACCTTCATTGTTACCAGTTGCTGCCCGAGCCCAATTCAAAGTGCTTGTTTTGACATATAAAGCCCTAAACGGCTTAGGACCTAGATACCTGAAGGACCGCCTCCTTCCATATGAACCTACCCGGCAATTAAGATCTAGCCAGAGGGCCCTCCTGAAAGAGCCATCCCTCAAGGAGGTGAAAGGGATGGCTTGTAGGAACAGGGCCTTTTCGGCAGCTGCCCCCAGATTGTGGAATGCCTCCCAAGCAAGACCCGCCTGGTGCCAACATTGATGACACTCTGGCGCCAGGAAAAACAATGCTGTTCCAGAAGTTTTTAACTGATTATTGTGGGTCCTGATGGTGATTTTAGTATGGTATTTTAATACATTGTATTTATTGTATTTAAATGTTTTATTGTTGTATTTTTATTGCAATTTAATGTTTTAATTATTTGAATTGTTTACTTTGATTCTGAGCCGCCCAGAGACCTTTGGGTAGTGGGCGGCATACAAGCTATATAAATAAATAAATAAATAAATAAATAAATAAATAAATAAATAAATAATATCAAGCTAGTGTCAAAAGAATATGACTACTGCACAGAGTCATTGCAGATGTGTATCAGTCCCCAAAAGGCTTGATAGACCAGAGACGAGCCAGCATTCTAGACCAAATTCACTAGGTTTGCTTCTAAACCAATTTAAGCTTGCAAACGTTTGGATACTGCAGTGCTTTGTGTTCTGTTTCTGTTCATTCTCCAGTGAGCCATTCCACTCCATGTCACTGTACTATTTCACACTGAGTTACTTTTTTGCTTTAAAAAAGGCACTCTATAGATACTCTTTTAAAAGTTAACTTACCTTTACCTGGAATCCTTTTTTCTGGTTTGATTGGATCTGCCGATTCAGGACCTTGGGGGCCGCCCTGGGGCCTTATTGGGGCCTTAGGTTGAGGACCCCTGCTATAGATACTCTTTTAAAAGTTAACTTACCTTTACCTGGTCTAACTAGTACTTCCGGGTCTAACTAAAAAATAAAATAAAAGAGGCAAAATGGGCAAATCACACAATTGCAGAACTGAAAGGAACCCCAAGGATCATCATTCAATAACAGCAACAAGGTAGGAAATTAAAGCCAGATGGGCCTTTGGCCTGATCCAGCATGGCTTATGAAATCCATTTCCAATTATTTCCTTTCAGTACGAAGCTCCGCCCCTGGGAGGTGGGTGGCATATACAGTACTGTATATATCAATGGCAGCCAAAAGCGGCTGTCCGCAGCCCCGTCAGACAGCCTTCGGCTGCCGTTGATTGAGGGAGATCACTCTTGGGTGCTTCAATCTGCAAAAGAGATTGAACAGGCAGGAGAAAAGGGGGAGGTGATGGAGGCAGAGGTGCCCTTGATTTAGGCGGTCTGGGACAGCCTTCCCATAAGAATGTATTGAAAACCTATTAATCCATTCCCTCTGGAACAGATTAATTGAATTTCAGTGTATTCCTATGGGAAGCCACTATTTGACTTATGACTTGATCGACTTTCCGAAGATGCCTTCGGAACGGATTAATGTGGTAATGTCGAGATACCACTGTCATTTGCTTTTGCAGGTGTCATGCGTCCTTAAGTCATATCCTGATCTGGCTTTAGTGCTAAGTAGGCACACATACTTGGTAGGACAATTTCATTTAAATCAAACATTTTTTATTTCTTTATAAATGTGCTCAAATGCAGTATGTTAGATTTCTTGTGGAATTGACAAGTTGGAACATGTTCAGAGAAGGGTGCCCAGGACAGCAGAAAGTCCAGAAAGTTCTGTCAGGAACAGCTAATGGAACTGGATATGTTTAGCCTGGAGAAGAAAAGACTGAGAAGCAGTTTCAGATTTTCCTCAGAAATCTGAAGAGCTGTTCCAGAGGGCAGAGGCACTCTTGGTTTCTGTAGCTCCACAGGTAGGACTGAACGTGATGGATTCAAATTGTAAGGCAGACTTTACCTAAATGTTGAGAAGAAGTAATTGATAATAGAAGCCGTTTGACAGAAGAATGGACTGCCTCAAAGAGTGGTGAAGTCCCCTTTTTCCCCTTTTTCAGGAAGATGCAGTAAATCCATGGCATGCTGCCAATGGAATCTGAAGCAATTTGGAGATTCATGGTAAGGTAAAGTTCCTGAGGAATTTTGAGGGTTTAAAAAATAATAATGGTAGGCTAAGGTATGCAAAGATCCAATTTTTTCTGGGATTAAATGCCAACTTTAAAAAGTTATATTATTTACCTTGGCCTTTCGCTAAGCTCAAGAAGCATACTTGGCTCTGCTACTCTGACCCATTTTATCCTCCCCATGTTGCTTTGAGGTACATAACCCAAGTGAGAGAATTTGAGTGAGGGTTCAAATTCCTCTAGAGGAAGAACTCAAACTTGGATCTCTTAAGTTTGAGTCAGATAGCCTCTCAACTTCGCTAGCTCATTACACATTTTAAATTGCTGAAATCCTTAAACTACTGGACCTCAACATAAGCCACCATTTCAATGGTGCATTTCATAACGGATTCACAGAATTTTATGTTGACACTTCACCTAAGGAAGAATAAATAGTCACTATAATTTAGCAAGTTTAATTTATTTAACTTCATTTGCATATCAAGAAAATTATTCCCATATTAAGGAAAGGCAATATACACAATTTTAATTAACTTTGTGACAAGAAAAACTATTTGCCTGTATTATTATTTGACAGTTTACTTACGGTCTTCTGTCTATTTTTAATTTTAAAATTCAGAGCACTGAAATGTATGGTAAAAGAGAAATGAGGTATGAAAGTTTCTCAAAAATTGAGGGAGTCATGATGCCAAAACATTTGGGAATCATGCAACAGAAGAAAAACTAGTTTTTGGATGCATGGGATAATTTCAACAGGGGAATAGCAAGTAATGGAAAGAACTAAGCCCTCCTTTCTGATACAAAATCATCGGCTAGCATGGCTTTGTAGTGAAGATACGATGCTCAACCAAAGATACAATTCAAAACCTCCTCTAGTATTAGATTGGAATGAATCGTTCAATTCCACACAGATGGCTCACAAATCCTGGGGGGAAAGTATTAAGTTTTCAGGCTGATTTTGCTCTCCACCCACTCATGCCAAGCTGCTACAGGTTAATTAAGTAGTAGGTTAATACAGCCAGATATATAATTCTTGGCTTGATGAATGAATACATATTTCAACTTACCAAGACAATGTGATTTTAGGACTTTTTCAACCTTTATTTGTTTTAACAAAGGGGAGGAAGAAACAGAGAGAAATGAGTTTTCAAAGTACTTAACAAACAGGTTCAATCAGCATTTAGAACAGGCTTGCCATATTACATATGACTCTTTAAATCACATGCAGGCCCAGGCAGACAAACTAATTGGATTTTAACTGAGCCCTTGTTGCATTAGAAGCAGACAGACTATTGAACCATCTAACTCAATGTTATCAGAGAGAAGTACCTGTAGATGACAAGGGCTGAAATTAAAGCCTTCTGAATGCAAAACATGTGCTCTACTATGGAGCAAGAGAACTTTCCTCAAATGTCTGCTGAGTCCTTCTGTCACTATTCGACCAGAGCTTTAAAAATGAGACATTACACATACTTCTCCCAAAAAGCGCAACAAGATGTATGTAAGTTTACCTCTTCCAATCCGTTGAATTGTTAAATTAAAAAGGCAATAGACACATAGATTTCAATCTGTTACACAATTTACTGCCTGCATTTATAAAGAGGTGTATATCTGGAGAAAATATACCTTAATGCTCTACCAGTTTTCTTCAGAATGGCAAGAAAAATTAAAGGACTTATATAGGCACCTGCTCTGGAGTAGCTATGTATCAACCTTATTTCAGGTGATATTTGGGGATTCACAACTGTCTCAGTTATTCTTTAACAGAAGTAGAAGTGACCTAATATAAACGATTGTTGGGATGATCAATGCTGCAATGACATTTAATTGTATCCCTGGTTATGAGTATCCCAGAGATCACTAATGCTTCCATTATACCACAATTAAACACCTGAAAGGAAGTTTATAAATAACTATTTTTAGGGGACAATCTTTGTGAATCTGATGGGCACCGTTTCACCACAGACCACAAACAACCAGATGTACACTAACAACTGACAAATATAATAAACTAATCATTACTTTTACATGCAAATTATAATTATTAAACTGTTTTTCTGGTTCATATAATCTTATTGCCGTGTTTGTGCTGTTGTGACTAATATAAACAATATAATTAATGGAATTAATTCATTAAACATTCTCTGCTCCTCTTAAACAGGGAGTGACACAGTGAAAATTCAAGACCTGTTTTCAAACTCACCTTGCATCCAAGGCATAATAAAATTATAACCTTAAGAAGTACTTCTAGAAACCAGAAATTTTTGATCCATACTGATTTTTTTAAATTTAATCTACAAGAATCCCTGTATTTGTAAGTAAACGTAGCTTACATAAAGAGCAAATAGAAAAATGATCTTACCAGCTTATGCTTGTTTCCAAGGAAATGCGTTTGCAGGTTTACATAAGATGCACAGTAGATATTGCAAGTCTGCATCAAGAAGATATTTACCATATAAAAAGTGAATAGGTAATAGGCTAGGAATGACAATGGCTTTAAGAACCACTACAGAGAAATAACGAGTCAACTGAAACCCCTTTAGTTAGTAAAACTACAAACACTTTTGTGGAATTCTACCATTCCAAATCCTGTGTATAGTCAGTTCAGAAAACTGCCACCCTTCTCCTTCCTCAGCAAGTTAAACGTCCACCTTGGCCCATCAACATAATCTGTTCTATAGAACACAAACAAGAGAAGACTGATCTCAACAATGGGATTTGGGACAATGAAAGAAAGGGAGCTGCTGTTATGCATTAAAGAAGAAATATAAATAATATAACAAGTGACAGTATCATATTCCAATATTAAATCAATGTCTGTACATGATTAACACACCGGGAGCACAGCTGACACTCCCTCTCTCAAAACACTTAGGAGAGCTCTGGAAGAGGAAAGGAAACAAGAATGCCCAAGGACAGGATGCTAGGATGGCCTTCCACAAGGAAACGCTAAGCGAGTGGGGCTTTTGAGCTGAGGAGAAAAAGAGGGCCGGGGCCTTAAACATACAGAGCTAGGACTAGTGTAATGTCACAGGTGGCTTTCTCACACCACATTGCCAATAGATCTGTTGCAGGTTCAAAGCAGACCAAACAAAGATTTATTTTCTTGAACACATGACTAACCTATGCAATTTAAATTGTATGGTGACAATTAGCTTACATAGCTTTGAAAGAGCTTATAGAAAGTTGGAAAAGAAATGCATCTATTCCCATTAGCAACATCCGAGATGGTACCCTCATATTGACAGAAATGATGCTTTTGGTTATCAAGTGTTGATGCCAAAAAGGGGAGGCAGTTGCTTTCCCAAGCCAGTTATTTGCTTATCAGAAGCATCTGGCTGGCTGCTGTTGGAAACCAGCATGCTAAGCTCTAGAGACCCTCAATTACATTTAGCAAAACTGTTGATAACAAGTTTTAAGTAAAATGTTACCTGTGGCACACTACTTCCTGGTAATAAAAGCATACTTTTTTCATTGTAGCTGCCAAAACCACCAATGGTGTTTTCAAAATATAAATCCTAAAATGTTGGAATCTAATCTTGATGAAAAAATTAATGTTTAAAATATAATCTATGGGGCTTTCTTCAGCATCTTAGTGCCAAGCCTCCATGGAAGGCCAGCTTCAATGAAACCGTTTGAGATCTGGCAATAATCCACTAAAGACCCTCCAAGTAGATTTCCTTACAAAGAAGGGAGAGGTAGTCACAGACAGTATTTCTGCTACTTAAAAACGTAATAGGCTAGGACCAACAAAAACAGATACTACATGTGGACATTGAGATTTCTATAGCCATCTGTGGTGCACCTACTCCTATCAAGATATGAGATTGTTTTTCTATGAAAATATAAAAGTCTGTCATCTCTCCATTCAATCACCAAATTATTCTGTCTATAAAATGCTATTTTTTTCTAAAATTATTAAGCTAAAAATTGAGGGTCATCTTATAGATGGTGTGTGGGAGGGAGGGCAGCAGAGTGGGCTTCTTTTTCTTAGCTTCAGTGTGGAGGAAGTTGAGAAAGAAATGCCAGTCATAGCTCTCAATTTCATGCTGAGCCAATTCAATTCTTCTAACAACTGTTACCCATAGAATTCTATACAGAATCCCAGTAGCAAGCCTCTCTCTGTCTCTTCCTGCCCCCACTCTCTCCATTTCTAACTGGCATCTAACATAACCTCTCCTTTTCTCTTGAAAAGGCTGTTCACTGCTTTCTTTTATTAATTCAATGTTCACTTTGCAGGTGGCAGCAGTAGCTCCTCTTTCTCAGCACTGCTACCTTGATGAATTCTCCCCATCATCTTGCACTGGACATGGCAGGCAGCTGAGAAAGAGGAACCAGAGCAAAACATAACAAAAATAAAATGGACACCACCACCATTTGGGGAGGGGATAGGGTGGTTGCTTTTGGGGACTGGAGAGCTGATCACCAGCAAAGGCTGGATCGAGGCAACAGAGAAGTTAAGCACAGGGCTCAAGTCGTGCATGTATGTGTGTTGGGGGGGGAGGATGGAGAGACAGTGTGTGTTTGTGTTTTTGAATGCATGCGTACACATGCGAGGAGCAGTTGCCAGAGAAACGTACTCCTTGTCCCTGCCAGTGACAGTGCTGAGAAAGAGGTAAAGAAATGAAAGAAAGGAATAGACACCTTTTTCGAGAGAAAAGGAAAGATTGTGTTAGCTGCCAGTAAGTGCTAGAAATGGAGAATGGTGGCAGGAAGAGACAGAGAGAGATTTGCTACCCAAATTCTGTGTTGAATTCTATGGACAAGAAGATGGGGAGGATCTGTCCCGGATGGTTCCTTTTTCTCTTTTTTTGTATAATTTGGGATTGGAAACATGGGGGTCATTTTACGCTTCATAGTGTTTTATAGACAGAATATGGTATATGATTACATTGTTTTATAATACAGAATCAAAATGAAGCAACTAATAAAGCTTATCCCACAGAATTATAAAAAAAAATTAACAATAAAGTTTAAAAATCCCATTTCAAAAATTATCTCCAAAATCAATGATTTTTATGTACTTGGCTGTCCTTCTTTCCCACTAAAGCCAACATTGTTATTTCTAACAATAACTGCTGAGAATTTAAAGACAAGGATAGTACACAAAGGAAATATACCCTAAAAACAATAATGTGTAAAACAATTCTCACATGGCAATGGTAAGGGGTTACTTTCTTTGGTTTCTCTTTCTGGCTCTCTTCAGCTTCCATGATGGACAAGTCAACTGAAATTTGCAGAGAATACCTGTAAAGACATAAAAGGAAGATTTTAATTTGACATCATACATTCAAGTTCAGAATATATTTGCCTACGGGGAAAAGAAGTACTCATGTTTCAAGAGGTATGCACATATCAATATAGGACTAGAACAAGACATATATCAGTATGTGATGAATGCAAATAGGCAGAATGCAAAAAAAGGATTTTTCCCTACCTTTTCAAGGTTTTATAGCACGATTATAACATAAGCCTCTCTTATAAGATAGTACAGAGAAAGCTGAGCACAGAGAAAGTTGATTTTCAACTTTATCATGCAAATGTCTGTCCTTTTCCCGCAGGATCCTGCCATCAAGTAAATGGCAGCTGCTTCAGACAGTAGACTCCAGGCATCATATTTTGATTTAAATCAATTTGAGTTTTTAAAAAACCATTGATTTTTATGTACCCTGGTCATGCTACCCCCAAATATTGCTGCTGCTAAGGAAATGTAGCTTATTACTGAATTTTTACTACCAAAAGAAAAGTCGTTTGAAGGAATTTCCGCCTAAGTTTCCAAAATAACTGCAACCAAGATGGCTCAGGTCAATCAAATACAGAGATCCTGCACTGCAGACCACAAAATGTCCTTCCATTGCTGGTAGGCACTTCCCATTCATGACTGGTGAGCCACCAAGAATTAGGGTGGGAGACATCTGTCCTTATGACTAACCAAGTGGAGACCTTTGTTTTCTCTCATAGGGCTCAATGAAAGTCATTCAGTTAAAAAGCAAGAGATTTCGGGAAGACTTCAAAATCCTTAGGCTGGGGTTTTTTTTCTTTTTGAAGCAAAATCTTCCCTTTATCGTGCCTTTGGCCATTCAGTGGCATGCCAAAGGACTCAAGAGTATTCCGTTTCTTCCTAAAGTTCAACAAAAAGTGGTGATTATTGAGGGCTCCTGCGTTGCAATCCGCCTTCCAGGCATTTCATTAGTTGGCTTTTAAGCTGTATATATATATATGCACGCGTGAATTCCCCACAAATAGCCGTACCTGTAGTGTGTGTGTGTGTGTGTGTGTGTGTGTGTGTGTGTGTGTGTGTGTGTGTGTGTGTGTGTGTGTGTGTGTGTGTGTGTGTGTGTGTGTGTGTGTGTGTGTGTGTGTGTGTGTGTGTGTGTCTTCCTCTCTCTCTCTCTCTCTTCCCCACAAACTGGACGGGCGAGCGAGGTCTCCCAAGACACGGCCTGACGCTCCGCCTCGGGGGGTCCCCAAAGAGCCCCACCCCACCCCACCCCGACCTCCCAGGCAGGCGGGGGGGCCAGGGCGCTTCCCTCCCTCCCTCCCTCCTCCGGCGGGGCCCCTCCCTCAAGCGCCTCAGGGGGAGCGGGCGGGGGGCGCGCGCGGGGGAAGAGAAGCACCCCGTTCTTTTGGAAGCCGCCCGCCCGTCCGCCCGCCCCCCGCGCGCAAGCCGTCCTGTCGGGAAGGGGCGCCTCTCTTGGGGGCGGGGCGGGGGGGCGGGGGGGGGATTCGCGCGGGCCCAGCCCTGCTTCAGGGGCAACTAGCGCTCCCGCAAAACAGATCGCCCTGGCGAGAGAAGCAGCCACCGCCCCCCCCCCCACCGCGGCCTTCACGGAAGATGAAAACAGGAGCCCCGCCGCCGCCGCCGCCGCCGCCGCCCCTCCCCCCCTCCTCCTCCTCCTCCTCCCTCCTCTTCCTCCTCGGCCCCGAAGGACCCACCGCTCCGGGACTCCCTGCCCGGAAAGGGTCCCCCGAAAGGGCCAACGCGCCTGCGCAGGATTGGTTTCTCTGTCCGGGTCGGACCCGCGACCCTTCCCGAGCGGCCGAAAACCCGGCATGGAGACCGGGAGAGACAGGAACGGACTCGCTAAGGTCCGCTTCCATCCCTCCAATCCAAGAGGCGCGCCTCTTAAGGGAAATAAGGCAACGAGACCACACTCTCCCCCCCCCCGCTCCCCCGGTCCATTGATCGGTTGGGGCGGGGAGGCCGAGCTTCCGCCGGGCGTTTTGCCCTCGCGCCAGACCCGAAATGCCATGCCGGAGTTTGGCGGGAGCAGGGGGGGCGTGGCCAATGGGTGGGGGGGGGCAAAGGGGGCGGGGACAGACCAGATCCCGCCTTCCAACCAGGTCGCGAAGAGGGAAGAGCGGGGGGGGGAGAGCAAAGAGAGAGAGAGAGAGCGAGCGAGCGCGGCTGGCCCAGGGTGGCGCTTTGTTCCTCCTCCTCCTCCTCCTCCTTCTCGGGGGCGGCTCAGTCCTTCGTGGGTCGCCCTTCGCCCAGGAACCGGCCTCCCTCCCGCCCCCCCCGCCCGCCCCCACCGGCTGGGTTTTTGCAGCCCTAAAAATAACAATATACCATGAACGCCTCTCCTTTTTCTTTGGGCCAGGACTTGCCCGCCCGCCTTGGTGGATCTGCAGCCGCTCCTGCGCGTCCACTGGCGGGAGGTGGGCCCTCCTTCGTCAGGCTGGAGGCGGTGTTCATTTAAATCGGAAGAAGGCGAAGAAAATCGGCAAACAAGGAAAAGAAAGAAAGTCTGGGAAGGCCCTGATGCACGAAAGCCTGGTAAAAAAAAAGGGGGGGAAAAAGATGCAAAATTGTTTGTATTTATTTATTTTTAGGGAAGATTTCGGACAAGCACGAATATTTATTTATTTATTTATTTGTTTATTAAATATATATACCGCTCCATCTAGCTCCATGGCTACTTTATCTATCTATCTATCTATCTATCTATCTATCTATCTATCTATAATCTCTCTTCTTGCTTGCCTTAAAAACACTTACAATGTCTTCCGGATATGTAAGAGGCTGGATATTTGTAATTATTCGCTCAGAGGATATATAAAAAGATACAGTGCATCATAGATGATCGCCTTCTGCTCTCCACCCCCCCCCAGTTCACGTTTTAAAAGCTAGTCCTGTGTACGCTCAACTGAGAGCAAGTCCTACTGAATGAACTCTGGGTTTTGCTTCTGAACAAGCATGCATAGGAGGGCAAAATAAGTGACACTGCATGTAGTGGGGCCACTTCCAAGTGAGTGGGCCTAAGACTGTGGTCTTTCGGATACTTATTAAAGATTACAGTTTTTGGTCATTGACCATAAATAAAATTTCATTCATTCATTCATTCAAGATTACAGGGGCTGGATGTGGCATGCACACACAAAATGTAAAATTATCATTGATAATATTCATGAAATCTGTAATAGCGTGTGGTTCTTAAATGTCAAGGTACATAATGTTAATACTGGGTTAACCCTCCAGTGGGAGCCTTGACCCTTGTGGAGATGGCGCATTGATTGCTGATAATACCCTATTTAGAACAAAAGGAATTGAACTGCACCTTCATTCTCCTTCTAGGAGGTATATTGTCACCTGCGCAGCAGTTTCTTTAAGATTGAAGCTGAAATATTTGATCATTTGCTTGATAAGGTTTAAAGCCATTTAATAATCCATATTTAGACACACAGTATTTTCTCCTTTAAAGTTTTGGGGTTCTTTGAATTTTTGTACGATATGTAGTTGGTTCCCCCCCCCCAAACTCAATAAACTTTTTAGTGTATTTAGAACTAGTGTTCATGACCAAGGACATGATTTATAGACTTATCCATACATTTTTACTCAGAGATTGCATTCTTCCAGGTAAGCATGCCAAAAATCAGAGAAGTCACAGTAAACTGAGATTTATCAGGACTTGTCATCCTTCACGCAGGGAATTTCATTTGGAAAGCAAAAGCTGTGGTTTATGAGCATTACAGCAAGAGTTAATATAAGTAGGAGTTTAGATGAGGAGATTGCACGAGTTACTGTATTTGGTAAGGAATGTTCCTGTTTTGATTCCCAAAAGTCAGATCACTCCAAAATCATCATAGTTTATTGGGAGGGGTAGGTGGGATGCAAGGTAGAAACTATTTGAAGTCCAGTCATTCTTATAGGTAATTAATTCCTGTGTTGCAGAGGTAGATGCCTTGGCTGTTTTCCATTCCTTGATCTTCTTTAGCAGTTTAGGACAAGCTGGACAACATTTTTAGCTATCAATGCTGAGGCCATTAATCAAGATACTGAGCACTGCAGTGGGTTTGAAGCCAACATACCTAGAAAATATTACTTTGAGGAAGTCTTGTGTAGGAGCTAGAGGTTTGTGTATTAGATAGATGTAAACATACAGGTACTGTTAAGTAGGTATAGGAAAACATGTGCCCTGAAGATATGATGCTTCACCATCAGCTGTGCTGACCAGAGTTATTGGGAGTTGCAGCCTAACCCCATCTGGCAGCACATGGGATGCTAATACTATCTGGTATGAGCAGTGCACTATGCGTTTGTGTTGAAGAAAATACGAAACTTCAAAACATGCTTATAAGTTTTACTAATGAATTCTGGCACTAGTATTGCATGTGTTAAACCTTTTTGTTTAATATTTCAACAGTTGCATGCTTGTCCAAAGACCTCTTCAGACATGCCTGGAGCATTTAATGCATTGTCTCCATCCTTAAAGCTCTTAGTTCAGGGGTGCCCAAACTTTTTGTAAGGAGGGCCAGATTTGGTGGCTGAGAATGTGTCAGGGGCCGGTTGCTCCCTGACCCTGCCACCCCACTGCAAGCCCCACCCACTGACCCATAAGCCCCACCCACTGACCCCTTGCAACCCCACCCACAGGAAGGAAGGCGGGGGCCTAGCTTCACAAGGTTCCCGGTGATGCCGGTGGCGGTGGCCCGCCCCCGTGCGTGCACCCAGCTCCACAAGCTTCCCGGCGGTGCTGGTGGTGGTGGCCCACCCCCTTGACTGCCCACCCAGCCCCACAAGTTTCTGCTCACTGACCGGCCGACCCGCCCAGCCCCTCATGCTTCCCGGTGGTGTCAGTGTTGGCGGAAGATTTGAAAAAAAAACATGGGGCGAATGAGGGGGAGGGAGGGGCGGGCCAGCTAGCTGCGGGCCACTCAGAATGGCCTGAAGGGCCGGATTTGGCCCCCGGGCTGGACTTTGGGCAGGCCTGTCTTAGTTGATTGAGAGCCTAATCTTGTGCAGAATGCCTAATTTACTGAGGTCAGTTCCCTCAGATTTGCCTCTCTGTTGGATCTCACCACTATGATCTTGCTAAGGCTTGTCAGAGGCCTGTATAACTTGTGGCTCATGAAATGGAGCCACTGTTTTAAAATGCTAACCTTAGTTTTTTAAAAAAATGACAGATAAAATCTTAACCTTTTGAAACTTTATTTAAAATAAATAAAATATCACCTTCAGAAAACAGTAAAAAGGGGGGGCATACAGTATTTGCATATGTGGTGGTTGTGTGAGATAAGAAAAATCAAGAAATACTAGGGGAAAGTATCCAAATGTCCCCACAAATGGGGTGACCATTGTGTACAGGGAATCCCTTCACGTCAGCAGATCCGCGATGTTGTTGAGTCCGGGGTTAGAATGCCTTCACCTTGTGGTGGGCCAGAGGGACAGGTTTGGGATTGTACTCGTGTATCGTGATCCCCGCGACCCAGCACTCTCCCTTCCAGAGCTCTCCGAGTTCATCTCGGCGGCACTTTTGAGGTCCCCCCGCCTCCTGGTGGTCGGGGACTTCAATGTGGATGCCGAGTCTGGGCTGTCGGGAGTAGCTCTGGAGTTCATGGAGTCCATGGCCTCCATGAACCTGTCTCAGTTTGTCATCGGTCCCACTCACAAGGGGGGACACACCTTGGACCTGGTTTTTGCCTCCACATCTGCTGGCTTTGATCTGAGGGTCAGGAGGCTGTGCACCCGACCTGTGTCATGGTCAGATCATTATCTGCTGATATTTTCCCTGTCAATCGCTACCCCGCCCCGCAGGGAGCTGGGCCCTTCCATCTGGGCCCACCCCCGGAGGCTCCTGGACCCAGCGCGGTTCTCGGAAGCCCTCGGGGGTTTACCAGACAGTCTGGCTAATGATCCGGTTGACTCCCTGGTCGAGAAGTGGTATGAGGATGTGGCCAGGGTGGTTCACCGGATCGCCCCCAAGTGCCTTATCCGATGCCGAGCCCGCTCTTCCCCGTGGTTTACCAATGAGTTGCGGGTGATGAAGCAAGAGTGAAGGAGGCTAGAGAGCAGATGGCGAAAGGCTCAGACGGCTTTGAATTGGGCTGCGGTTAAGGCGTTGACTGGTCGCTATTCTCGAGCTATCAGGGACACTAGGAGATCTTTTGCCTACCTGAGAATTGGTGAGACCTCGAACCGTCAGGCAGAATTGTTCCGGGTGGTTCGAGACCTCACCAATCCCGGTCCTCCAGGGCCTCCTCCTTGTGATTTCACTAGTGAGTCATTTTCAGCCTTTTTTAAATCTAAGATAGAGGCCATCCGTTCCGAGCTGGACGCTGGTTGCATGGATCCACCCTCTGATGTGGCTGGTGCCTTTCTGCCTGGGTCGCCCCGGTTCATTGAGTTTGAGCCTGTTTCATCAGTGGATGCCTCCAGGGCTCTGGGACATTGCAGGCCTGCGGCTTCTCCATTTGACCCTTGCCCTTACTGGCTGATTAAGACCGCCGGAGGGAGCATGCCGGAATGGGCTTCACTAATTGCCTCTGCATCCTTCAGAGACAGGATCTTTCCCGATCGTCTGAAGGAGACGGTGGTGAAGCCCATTATCAAAAGATCTGGCCTGGGTGTAGAACGATATGTCTAACTACCGTCCTATAGCCAATGTTCCTTTTATGGGCAAGGTGATCGAGCGGGTTGCCGCCCTGCATCTCCAGACGTTCCTGGAGGAGAACCATATCCTGGATCCTTTCCAATCTGGGTTCAGGCCGCGTCATGGGACGGAGACAGCACTGGTCGCTGTGCATGATGATCTGTTGAGGAGGGTTGACAGGGGTTGCTCTGCCCTGCTGGTCCTTCTCGACCTCTCAGCGGCTTTTGATACCGTCGACCACGGTATCCTGCTGGGGCGGTTCTCGGGGGTGGGGATAGGGGGTCTGGCCTTCGCCTGGCTCCGCTCCTTCCTTGAGGGCCGCACCCAGTGAGTGAGCTTGGGGGGTGAGTTGTCGGCTCCCTGGACACTCTCTTGTGGGGTGCCTCAGGTGTCGTCCCTCTCCCCAATGCTCTTTAACATCTATATGAAGCCGCTGGCTGAGATCATCCGGAGTTTTGGAGCTTGCTGTCATCAGTACGCTGACACGCAGCTCTATCTCTCCTTTTCCACCTGTGCAGTGGAGGCCATCCAGACCCTCAATCGCTGCCTGGCCACAGTTTTGGACTGGACCAGGACTCACAGACTCAGGCTGAACCCTGGAAAGACCGAGGTCCTGTTCTCCGGGGGTGGCCTGGATGGGTACTGTGGCCCTCTTCCCAGTCTGGGTGGGTGCGCCCTCCAGCTGGCGCAAAGAGTGAGGAGTCTGGGCGTCGTCCTGGATCCAGACCTGTCCCTGGAGTCCCAGGTGGCAGCCGTGACCAGGTTGGCCTTTTATCATCTTAGGCTTATCGCCCAGATTCGCCCGTACCTTGATGGGGTCTCCCTGAGGACAGTGGTACAGGTGCTGGTCATATCGAGGTTGGATTACTGTAACACTCTCTGCATGGGGCTCCCCTTGAATGTTGTTCGGCGACTGCAGCAGGTCCAGAATGCGGCGGCCAGGTTGGCGGTTGGTGCGCGCCGGTACAACCTCATCACCCCCATTCTGGCTCGCCTACTCTGGTTGCCCGTTGCCTTTGGCCCCTGTTTATCTGGCAGAGCGTATTTCCCAACAGTTAGATCTGGCCCGACCCACCCAATCCTCTCTGGCCCTCTCGCTCCGGACCGTTACTCCGAAGGAGGCCCGTAAAGCGAGTACTCGCAAACGGGCCTTTTCGGTGGCTGGTCCTACCATCTGGAATTCTTTGCCGAGCAAGCTAAGGCAGGCTCCGTCGTTGGCGTCGTTCAAGAAAACCCTAAAGACCTTGCTTTTTAGGGACACCTTCGACAATGACTAGGGATGCGGGCTTCTTTCTCTCTCTCTTTCTTAATTTTTCTTTCCTTCCTTCTTTCTTTCTTTCTTTCCTTCTTTCTTTCTTTCTTTCTTTCTTTCTTTCTTTCTTTCTTTCTTGCCCCTGCTAAGTCTGTTTGCCTGCTCAGATGCCATTGTTATTGTGATTGTTTTTAGCCTTTTAACATTTTTGTGTAAATCGCCCTGGGTTCTCGCTCGGGAAATAGGAGTGGTATATAAATCTGAAAATAAATAAATAAATAAATAAACACTCAATTGAAGAAAGAGGAGGTGGAGTTGGTAGCTATGATGATAATGACGGCAAGGTTGATTTACATTTTCAACCAAATACTGTAACATTGGAGGAATGGTATAGGGACTTATGGAATAGGGCCATTAAATTAACTTGTGAAATTAAAATTAGGAAGGGATTGAGAAAGTGTAATAATTTTAATGGAATATGGAATAAACTGTTGGTATATATATTGCAAAAAGGTAAAGGGCATACACCTGGAGAAGATTCATTGTATTTTTGAAGGGAAATGGGTTGGTCAAGATCTTAAGTTTTGCAAGTTTGGTTAAGTCCCCAGTGGGAGGTGGGTTGCATGGAGCTGGTTCTGTTCTGTTTGGTAGAGTTTTGATTAATGGTTTTTTCTCTCTTTTTGTATAAATGTTTATGTTTTGTATTGTAGTTTTATTAAACATTAATTTAAAAAAACAAAAACAGTAATATAAAGTTACACTTCTTATTATAGTTGGGGTGTTTTCCAACTCTAAAAGTTATTTGTCTCTGTCTCCATGTTTGATTCAGCCCCCAGTGTCAAATGCACAGGCTGCTTTCCTAGAAACTACTAGTATAAGGATCTAATTTCTGAAGTTGTGGGTTTTATCCCATGACCTTAGGAACCATGGGTTTGGCAGGTTCGTGCAATTATTTGGAACTAGTTTCTCTTAACAGCAGATGCTATTTTGTGTGCCCTGAACTTGGTTAGCTTGCTTTGTATTCCTCTTTTATGTTCTGTAAATGTTGAGGTTTGCTTAAGTCTTCATACATTAATACAGTATTTACAACTGCTGTGACAAGAATGTTTATTAATCATCTCATGGATGTTATTTTATTTATTTATTTGTTTGTTTGTTTACAAGATTTTTTAGCCACCCCACTACCAAGAGGTAGTGTAATCACCACCTCCTTTTTACAAAGAGGGGCATTAAGGCCGCAGCTATGCATTTATTTATTGGATAATGAATCATGGGTATTTGCCTCTGAGTAGACACACTCAGGGTTATTATATATTCTGGAAAATTATCTCGCCCAGTATCTAGGTGTGTGTTCAGAGAAACAGAGATAAAAATCCGTAGCTTGAAGCCAAAAAGTAGTGGGTGTATCTAATGTCTGCCTTTTTTGTTAACATACTAATAGAATTTGGTATAAATAAGCAACATAGATGTGTTAAATAAGCAATGCAGCATGCTTCCATTTCTGAAAATATTGTTTAATTGTTTAAATGCAGAGACGACAATAATATTAGCCTACCTGACAAGGTTGTTGAAAGGATTGCCTGAGATAGTTATACGTGATAACATGCTGTATTTGTATTGAGGGGTACCATTGTTATTGGAGCAGAATAACATGACATAAGAAGAGCCATGTCTTTGAGCCACCGAAGAAGTGCTTCCTTGGTGGCTCTAATACATTCTAAACGACCTGCCACTTCTCCCCCAATGTGCCCAATTTCGAGGGGGAAGCAATGAGTCCTTTAACATGTCTTTGTGCCGCCGAGGAAGCACTTTCTTGGTGGCTCAAAGACATTTTAAATGGCCCACTGCTTCCTTCCCTCAATCGGGCACATTGAGGGGGAAAGTGTGGGTTGTTTAAAATGTCTTCAAGGCAAGCAGTGGTCGTGGAATGGCTCCGCCACCACCACTTGCCTCAAAGACATTTTTAAAAACCCACTCCCCCAATTGGGCGGGTTGCAGGGAAAGACATTAAGATAGGGTTCCTTTGTAAGTTTGTAACGCACAAGGGAAAAACCACCAGTGGATTTCTGCTCGTAAGTCGGTTTTCTCGTACGTTGGGCACATTGTAAGTCAGGATACCACTGTATCTCACTTATTACCTCAGAAGCCCTGTTATGGTCACTATAAGTTTGCTCCAATTTAAAGGCATGGAACAACAAATTTGTAACCTGAAGAATTACCGTAATTTTTCATTCTATAAGATGCACTCCACCCCCTAAAAGTAAGGGGAAATGTCTGTGCATCTTATAGAGCAAATACAGTAGTCTCTGCTACATATATATCACAGATTTTCATTTAGAGAGAAATTACCTGCACGGAGCCTCTCCTGTTCCCTGCTGCAGCATAGATTCCCCAGTCCCAACCACCTCGTTTGCAAAGAGGCTTTGTCTGGTGAACCTCTCCCCACCCCTTCCCTTCTGCAGCAAGTATTCCAAAGTCAAAAATCACCTTGTTTGCAAGGAGGTCTCCTCCACGGAGCCTTTGCCCTCCCCTTTTGCAGCCAGGTTTCCCCTGCCATGAAACCTTAGGCTAAACATTTTTCTTGTTTTCCTCCTCTAAAAACTAGGTGCATATTATGGTTAGGTGCATCTTATAAAGCAAAAAATGTGGTAAACATAACCCCGCCACCATCACCACCACACGCTCTGTGTTACAGCTTGCTAGATGCTTCACAGATTCTGTTTTTTACAGTCTCAGACAATTAGAAAAACAAGAGTCAAATAAAGATTCTGATGAATGGCTGTAGTATATTGTAACCATGTGCAGAACTGTAATACTGCATTTGAAGGCAATGCATCCTGTACACATGGTTTGGAGAAATGCAGGGAAAGAGTCAAGGCAACTGCTTTTCAAATACATGGGTTAGGACAAAGCTTTGTTAATGCAAATTTGGACCAAAACATTCTCTATAATTGCAAGCTATATTCAAATAGTTCATATGACTGTATGCATATAATCAAGGTTTGTGCAAATCAGTGCTTAATTTATGGGAAAAGAGTGCCAAGGATTCCAGTCTGTCTGGAAGCACTGTTCTGTGATCTGGAAGTATGCCTTCCCATCAAGTCCCTGGTATGTGGAGATTTTTAATAATCACTCAGTAATGAAATAAATAGCCACTATGCTTGTTTTCAGTGCCAATTAAAAAAGTTAAAGAATAACCCCCTGTTTTTGGAATCAAAGATTTATACTAATACAGTACTTGATCTCATAATAGTCCAGATTTGAAACATCTCTCCCTGAAGTCGGAAACTGTCTTTTAAGGATGAATCAGTTAGTGATGTAGATATTTTCTGAAATTTAGACCAGCCATTTTCAAGTTTTTACTGGCCACAGCTATAAACACAATAGGAAAGAAACATGGTCTGAATCAGGATTGTTTAAGTTGTCTAATGCAGTGCTCCCCAACCTTTTTGTTTCCAGGGACCGGTATTTATTTTATTATTTTCCCGTGGCCCGGGGTGGGGGTGGGGAGGGGGAGATGGGGTGTGGGGGGCAGGGGGAGGGTGGGGGAGGGGGGGGGAGGGGAACCTTGGGGGCCAAAGAGGCGGCGGCGGAGGCGGAGCAGCGGCGGCGGTGGCGGCAGCGGCGCTTGCCGGCTGGGGGCGTCGGGCGTGCGCTCCCCCGCGCACAGGCGGGGGAAGCCCGGGCTCCTGGGCGGGCGGGCCCCGCCTCCTCCTCCAGTCGGCGGCCGGAGGCAAGCGGCGGCGCAGAGGTGCCCCAAACGAGGCGGGCGGTGGCGGCCGTGGCCGCGGCAGCCGCCCGGGTTCGGCTGTGGCTCGCGGCCGGCGGCGGGGCGCCCGCGGCCGGCGGGCGGGGCGCCCGCCCCGGTGGGGCACCTCTGCGTGCCTCCGGCTGCGGCCCTCGGGCGGGCGAGCGGGAGGGGGAGGGGAGGGAGGCCGGTGGGGGTGGCGTCTCCGGCCCGAGGGTGCCACGGGACCGCCGAGCCGGCCACGGCGGCAGCGGGCGCCCCGCCACCGGCCGCGGAAACGGCCGAACCCGGGCGGCTGCCGTGGCCGCCGCGGCCGCCGACAGGAGGAGGAGGCGGGACCCACCCACCCAGGAGCCCTGGGCTCCCCCCACCCGCCCGTGCGCCGTGCCCGGCGGGCGGCGACTCCTCCTCCGGCTGCCCGCGGGACAGAAGAGGAGGAGGAGGAGGGCGGCGGAGGAAAAGGGGAGGAGCCTCCCCGGCCTCCCCAGGCGGCCCGGTGCCAACCGGTCCACGGACCGGCACCGGTCCGCGGCCCGGGGGTTGGGGACCACTGGTCTAATGAACCTTAAAAGGTAGTGTGTGGAGAAATGTCCCCCCTCCGTGGGCCCCCTTCATATGTGCCCCACACATATACCCAGGGGCCAAGAATGGTTGATTTAGATCAATTTCCATTTCATTCAGCTCTTCTTTGAGGCAAACTGTTCCATGATAAAATTCTTACTATTGTTATGGACACAAGGGTTCTTAAGTGGCCACAAAAGAATTCCTGGGGGTAAGAAATGCCTTTTGATTTATCGGCAGCAAGGAAAAAAGGCTTCTAAATAGGATATAAAATCATTTGAATTTGTCAACATTTCTTATGCACTTTCCCTTGCTGTTCAAACATGGTTTGAGGATTTAATCGCTCATTTAATTTCACTTATGGGAATGATCGAGATGCTAAAAGGGTTGCAGAATTCTGTGACTGCCTTTTCATAGGATTGGAAGCTGCCTGAAAAAGCACCAGGATTTGGCTAGATTGGGTGGAAACAAATATTTAATGATATGAAACAAATTCCATCAACATGATTTTTCAGGAAGAGAGCATAGCTAACATTCACTGTGTACTAACTGATTGTATCTGATAATATTCAAATGTTGTAGTAGCATTTGGCATTGAGGTATACTGCCTCTAAACATGAATGTTCCAATTAGATCCAATTGTAGCTAACAGGAACAGACATATGTGAAGGCCTAGAAACAAACCAGAAAAAATCATAAAAAAACTGTTTGGGGTTTTTTTCCCCTGAAGCCTTTTTGAGTTTTCCCCCCAAAAATGGAAAAATTGAAAAAAGAAAAAAAATGATTATGGAATGTTTTATTTTAACATGATGAATAAAATATTTTATTCTAATTTCTGTGCACTGAGGACAAGCAAGTCCTAGGTTACAAACTGAACTCTCCAATGCAAGAACCAGATGCATTCCTTCCAGCTGCTATTGTCCCAATCCCGGCTAACCTTCAGTTTTTAGAAGTCCATAATAACTGTGTTAGTGACAGAAACAAGAGAGTAGCTGCAGAAGCAGAGGCTGAAACTGATGCTGATAATTACGCTCAGAAAATAATTCTGATTAAATTTCTTGCCCATTCATTGAGACTTAGTCCCACTTCCTTCTATACATTTCGCCCCCTCTTCAATTCTTTTTATGACAATAAGGTTTTTATTTCATTTTTATTTAATAATGTGGGGAGGAGATATGAATAATTGTTAATTCTTGATTTTTAAACATTGTTTTTTAGAGGTATTTTTGTTCGACATAAGCTAGTAAAAAGTTCAGGAGATTGCAATTTGTTACTCCATTTGTTTCAAATAAATATAAATATTATTTTAAAAGTTAATTCTGTTTGTAATAATTGTATGTGTAAACTATATTTTATATATCGTGTACACTATGCTAGTTGTGATAATTTTATGCCAAGTCAAATTGTCCATATTCATATTTTAGTTTCGTAAAGTACAAGCATGACTTTTCAAGTTGTAAAAGGGGGAAGTGCTAATGTAGCATTTTTTTTCAATTTTCCAAAAATTTCCGTTGTTGTTTTTTTTTCTGCGGGGGGGGGGGTCCCAAGCTTTAAAATTTCTGGAAATTTTAGCTCTCTAGGAACAGATATATCTTTGTCTTCATTCACTGCTTTTCAAAATAGTGTTCTGACCTTGTGATGGGTTGCTGGGCAGTATTTGAAATTGCACTTCTTTTAATATGACCTATATTGACAGTGATTATTTAATCTGTGATAGAAAAGTATACCATGGAATTATAGAATAACAGAGATGGAAGGGGCCTATAAGGCTATTGAGGCCAAGCCCCTGCTAAATGCAGGAATCCGAATCCAAGCAGAACTTAGAGAGGGTGGTTTAGTATTCTCTTGAATCCCTGCAGCACTGGAGTGATCACCACCTCCTGAGGTAACTGGTTCTGTTGCCGTACTGCTCTGTTTCATTTTTCCTGATATTCAGCATAAATCTGGGTTCCTGCAACATGAGCTCATGATACATGTCCTGTGCTCTGGGATGATCGAGAGCAGATACTGTATGACTAACCTTTCAAGTACAGTGGTACCTTGGTTTATGAGTATAATTCATTCTGAAAGCATGCTCAAAAACCAAAACACTCCTATATAAAAGCAAATTTCCTTATAGGCAATAAGGGAAACTTACCTGATTCGTTCTGGGGTCCCAGTTGCCATTATTTCCTATGAGGAAATTTGCTTTGACCAGGAGTTGCAGCAGACTCCAGAGCTCGCCCTGGACTTAGTGCTGCCTAGAGCACACTGCAGAGGCCACAGAGAGGCAGCGCCAGACTTGGGGCAAGCCCCGGAAGGCACTTCTGGTTTCCTGGAAGTCACTTCTGGTCCATGCAAAGGCCTGGGAAGCCTGCCGCTCAGCCCGGAGCTCCAGAGTTCCCCCACGTGGCCTGGAACAAGTTCCAGAGGCCCATTCCAGGCAGCACAGGGGCCGTGCTCAGGTGAGCCTTGCTCACAAACAGTAGCAAAGCTCACAAACAGGCAAATTTTTACTAAAAGTTTTGCTAGGTTTGCAACCTGCTCAGCATCCAAGGTACTCGTAAACTGAGGCACCACTGTATTTGAAAAGTGCTATCATATCTCCCTTGGGTTGTCTTTTCTCAAGGCTAGTGTTTCCTCATAGGGTTTCCCCCCACCACCCCCAATCCCCAGATCATCCTTACAGCCCTCCTCTGAATTTCCTCCAGATTGTTGGCATCCTTTATAAAGTGCAGTGTCCGGAATTGGACACAGAAGTCTAAATCAGGCATGGCCAGTGCTGAATAGATGGAGATTAGTACCTCACACAATGTGGAGACTAAAGATCTGTTAATGCTGCCTAAAATGGCATTTGCCTTTTTTGCAGTCACATTGCACAATTGGCTTGTACTCAGCTTTTTATTTGCAACAACCCCAAGATCTTTCTTACTTGTGGTATTGCTGAACCAAGTATCCCTCATCTTGTAGCTGTGCATTTGGGGTTTTTTTTCCCCTTTAGATCTTGAACAGGCATGCCCAACGTGTTGACTGTGTGCGACTGGTAGCCTGCGGGGCACTCAGAAGTCGCCCGCCAGGTCTCCGACTCCCTCCCATCCGCCACCATATGGGGTAAGGGAAATAATTTCTTTTTCACTGGGTTACCTTGGGGTGTGGGAGGCGGGGTCAGATGAGCAGTGAGGAGCGTGTGTGCCACCGTCAGCGCTGGGGACCTTGGCGAGTGGGGGTTGGGGGCAGAGGAGAAGCGTAGAGCACGCGCCAGCGCCAGCACTGCGAAACCATGTGGGGTGGGTGACAGGGGCAGAGGAGTGCACGCGCCACTGCCACCAACGCTGGGGACCTTGGGGGCCTAGCGGGGTGGAGGAGTGGTTAGGAGTGTGTGCGTGGCATGTGCCTGCACACTCTTTGGAAAGGAGCCCGCGGGGACCTGCGGGGGACAAAAGGAGCCTGTGGGCACTTCAAAGTTGGACAGCCCTGATCTAGAACTTTCCTTATCCCTGTTAAATTTCATTATATTGTTTTTAACCCAGTGCTCAAACCTATCAAGATATTTTTGAATTTTGTTCCTGTCTTCCAAGGCTTTAGCTTTTCCACCCAGATTTAATAAGTATTCCCTGCACTCCCTTGTCCTGGTAATTAATAGAAATGTTGAAGAGCACCAGACCCAGGACTGAGCCTTGTGGTATCCCACTTGTTGCCTCTTCCCAGTTTAAGGAGCCATTCAGAAGCACCCTGAGTACAATTCTGTAACTAGTTGTATATCCACCTGACGCTTGTTCTATTCAGCCCACAGCTAATTAGCTATCAAAATATCATGGAACAATTTGTCAAAGTCTTTGCTGAAGTCAAGGTATATTATGTCTATGGAATTCCCACCATCTACCAGAGAGATTACCTAATCAAAAATGAGTTAGGATTAGTCTGGCAGGATTTGTTCTTAACAAACTAATGTTTGTAATGTTTTCAATGTGCTGGTAGAGTGACTGCTTTATAATAGGATGCAGAATTTCCCTTGGAATTGATGTAAGATGTTATGATGTAAATAGTAACCTCTTAAGTTAAATGCTATACAACCATTCATACTTTAACAGTAAACCATTTCTATTGTTTTCTTAGGTCACTTTAGTGCCCTGGAGAATAACAAAAAATGCAAAACAGTGAAGTAATAAAACCTGCCAAATACTTTTCAGAAGTGGAGAAGAGTGTACTGCTTGCACTAGTTGAGAAATACAAATATGTACTAGAGTGCAAAAAGAGCGATGCAAGAACTATTGCACTAAAACAACGGACCTGGCAGGCACTTGCTCATGAATATAATTCTCAACCAAGTGTATCACTCCGAGACTTTAAGCAGCTGAAAAAATGCTGGGAGAACATCAAGGCGCGGACAAAGAAAATAATGGCTCATGAAAGACGAGACAAGGTAAAAAGGTGTCTTAGCCCACTTATAAGTAATCACATCCTAGGAAAAGAGAAGATTACAAGCATGGTACCTGAGCAAGTGTACTTTTTGCAGAGTCCACCAGAAGAAGATTCTGAATATCAGCCTGAAGCTTCTAGCCAAGGTACAGTTGGACTTTAGGGGCCTATGCTAAACTATTCTTGTAACTTGCTGTTCCAGAAACAGAGAGAAAAATGGTAATTCATTCATTTAGTAGTGTCACAATCCTGACACTGTTCTTTAGATGCTAAATGATAAAGTGATTTCCTAGTACAGTCATAAGACAAGCCCTATACTTTATCTTGAAAGGGTTTTTTTTTAAAGAAGGAAAAGGCTTAAGTGTGGGAAATATTTTAGAAGTTTTTTTGTAACTTATGTTTTGACATTAAATATGTATAATCATTTATACAGCTCATAATTATTTTGTTTCTGAGCCAATGTAAGAACTATAGCCATATTTTTTTAAAAATATATGTATACTATATGTCAACTTACATGGAAGTTATACAAAATGGCATAAATGAGCACTGAGTAGCAATCTGAGTAGTAATCTGGAAGATATTTCTGATGGATAAAGTTGACAATTAAAAGTAAACCGTTTCCCTTAAGTGAGGACTGAAGTGGGATGCTTGGAGGATCTCCAGAGGTCAGTCCACAATTGAGATATGCTGTTTGTACCAGAATTCTCGAAGAAATTACCAGGCAGAATTCTAGGAATTCCAGCCCATACACCCACACCTATACAATGGTACCTTTACTTATGAGTTTAATGCGTTCCGGATGCATGCTCGTAAGTAAAACAATTTGTAAGTAGAGCAGCAGTTTCCCATAAGAATGTATTGAAAACCAATTAATCCATTCCAGAGGAATAGGTTTTCAATGCATTCCTATGGAAAGGCTGTCCCAACCCCCTTCAATCAAGGGGGGGGGTGCGGAGGTTACCAGAGCTGCTCTTCGATCCGCACTACAGTTGATTTTGACAGGTCAGACCTGTCAAAGTCAGCTGTCAGTACAGAGCGGAGAGCAGTGTTCACTGTCGATCGCCACCCCGAAAAGAGATCAAAGCAACCAAGAAGGACAAGGAGGTGGGCATCACGCCTCCCCCCCAACCCAGCCGAGCCGTGTGAACATGCACCCATCCCAGGGATCCAGCCTTCCTCCTCCTCCTCTTCACCCGGATGGGGGCGGGGAGGGGGAGGAAATTAAGTATGAAAGTATGGATATATGTTCTTCTAAGGCTGGAAAGGAAATATGAGTTATATTGGGCTGAAATGTTAGAAAAATAATTGTGACTGACCCATACAACATGACAGATGATAGGTTTTATAGATATACTTTTGCTTTGGTAGAAAATAAATAAAATCTATACAAAAATAAAAAATAAATGTAAGAGTTATAATTCAAGAATAAAAATACATATCATTATATAAAATCACATAAGATCAGGTAATGCCATATGACAGTTAACAAGACATACAGCTATGACATAGCCTGCATCGAGTGAGGGGGTGGCCTTTTAGGTCCTTTCCAACTTCCCTATTCTCTGATCACTGAGCCATCTGGCTCTTCTAAGCCACAGAGACTGAAACAGAAGTTCCAAGTTAACCAGTGGTATTAAAAATGTGCAAGCTTTTAAAACGTCACGCCTCAGTATTATCAGGCAGCAAACTCTTTTGCCAGCAGTTCTGGAAGGGGGGGGGGGACTGGTCTCCCTTAATAGAGCTTGCAGGTTCCTGCTGTCACAGTGTGTACAATTGTGCCCTCTTGTGGCATCTTTAATCTGTTTCAATGGTACATGGCATAAGCTTTGTTGCAGTATTTCTCAATCAAGTTGACATCTCACCTCTGCCTGATCATCACGGAACTGCCAGTCGGGCTATCCTAATTTATCTTCAAAATAAAAAAAATACTCTACAATGGTTAAGACTTAATTAGTTGCTTTAAATTAATTTCACAAGTTCTTTAAGTTCTTCATAAGTTCTATATAAGTTCTTTAAGTTACCTTCACAAGCGACAGTAAATGGGAATCCAGAGACGGTGTGCATATCAACAGTAACATACTTGAACTAGAATGTTTTTTAAAAAGTCACACTGTGTAATTGTTGATTATATTCTTTTATTCCCCCCCCCAGAACCTTTTACTGTTATAAACAGAGAACTCTGTGATGAAGAGAAAGAACTAGTACATTTCCAAGTAGGTGAAGGCACATCACAATCTGAGCCCTCCTGTTCAGCAGTCAGAATAACTGGCAGTAAAAACTTCCGGAATAAGGCTGCTCAAGAAAGTGATCTAAAAAAGATGCATGAAGAAGAACATCATCAGCAAATGTCTATCTTGCAACTACAGCTGATCCAGATGAATGAAGTCCACGTGGCCAAAATCCAGCAGATAGAGAGGGAGTGTGAGATGGCTGAGGAGGAGCACCGGATCAAGATGGAGGTGCTCAACAAAAAGAAAATGTACTGGGAGAGGAAACTTCAGACGGTGACAAAAGAGTGGCCTGTTGCCTCTTTTAACAGACCCTTTCCTAATTCACCCTAGGGAATGCTCTACCCGCCAGCTCTTCCAAGTTGAAGTAATTGGTTTACTGTAAGGCAGTCAGGGCAAGGATTTGGGCTCAGTTCATGTGAGTGACTGGTGGGCCAACCTTAAAGAAGACCTAAGAAAACAAAGGGATGGCCACTTTCTTTAAAAACACACACACACACCCCAAGATCTGCATTCCTTTGGGAGGTAAATACGGTTGCAGCTCCTCATAGGATAATCACATCCACATAGCAATCCTGTGTTAAAACCTTTGTGCTTTTTCCTGGTGGCACTTTTGTTCTTGAAAGCTTTTTCAGTAGACAGGTAGTTGGACACATCCCACATATCGATTTCATGGCTGAAACCTCGGTATGCTTCCCCACACAGGAGGAAGTCTCACGTTCAAAGAAGAGGGCTGGATTTCTCTTCATAGTTTTACATTAAGATGGGCTGTTAACATTTGTGTAGTGACATGGCCTAAAGCAAGAGGACGGGTATCTTGATCCCACTTGCCCTTCAGGGTAATAAGGAGATGTGAAGAATGGGGCAGGTGTCTCCATTTGGAGATGAAGTTCAGAGTTCATTTGGTCCATGAGCTGTTTGTTTGAGCAAAGTTGTTTGGTACTTTTTGCATTAAGAGTTGAGTTCATCTGAAGGCATAAGAAGGGAAAGCTGGCATTCCTTTCCATTGTTCTCCGCAAGTGGGGAAATGACAGTCTGTAACTGAGAAAGTGGAGAACATGTGGGAGTTCTCCACAGACATGGAAGCCCGTAGAATCAGACTGGCGCTTTCCGTAGGGGGATAATGGGCTAGGGATGAGCAAGCCACCTCCCCTAGACCATAAGAGGAGCCATGCCGGATCAAGTCAAAGGCCCATCTCGTCCAGCTTCCTGTATCTCACAGTGGCCCCACCAGGTGCCTCCGGGAGCGCACGAGACTAGATCTCTGTCTCCTGATAGTCCACTCCCCTGCATCTGGCCTTTGAAGCATGCCCTTTTCAAGCATTCAGATTAATCCTTCTTCTGACTATCTGAATCGGGCTCATAAGTGTCTCATCTGCACAATGCACAAGCCCTAGGAGGAAAGACTGGAAAAAATGGGCATGTTTAGCCTTGAGAAAAGAAGACTCTGAGGGGAGATAGGATAGCACTTTTCAAATGTCTGAAAGGCTGCCATACAGAGGAGGGGCAGGATTTGTTATCAGTCAACCCAGAGTGCAGGACACACAACTGGCTCAAGGTACAGGAAGCCAGATGTCGGTTGAATATCAGGAAAAATTTCCTAACTGTTAGAGCAGTGTGGCAGTGGAAGCAAGAGGTGGTGAGTGCTCCAATGAGGGAGGCCTTCAAGAGAAATTTGATCAACAACCTGGCAGATTACCTTTGACTTACATTCCTTCATTGAGCAGAGTGTTGGACTCGGTGGCCTTATAAGCCCCTTCCAACTTCATGATTCTGTGATTTTCTCCTACCTAACCTTTTAGGCCTAAACCATCAATTCACAAATAAGGTGAAATTAAGTCTTTCTGGCATCTTTGTAGCAAAGATATCAAAATGCTGCTGTTGTGACTGTCTTACAGCCTGATTTTATGCACGTTTAAAGTATGTGCACATAACATTGCAGGGGTGGTAACTGGCACAAGACAGCTATTAGTCTGGTTTTGTTCAGTTTGCTCTGCTTCATTTTGTGCCAATGTAGAGTCCCCACACCATCTGGTGCAAGTGAAACCCTATTTTGTTTTGGTTTTTTCTCTTACCGTATTGCCCTCTTTATGCTGCACATATGCAATGATAGAATAAAGGAAAAAGCACAAGCCAAAATAAAGGTACACTACAGTTTTAAAACATAATGCATTAAATAAGTTATATTTTAAAACCATCATGAGTGCACATGACAATTGAAAACAAATGTTCTAGGAGAAGAGGGATTAGTTGTATCTGCATATTTACAAACACTAGAAGACCAATATTTATAGCCACACATAAGAAACAGTCCTTGTTTTTGCCCTTGTTTTTTGTACTGATGGATGGCTAAAAGAAGGCAAATCCCTCCCCATTCCAAATTAGAGCAAGAGAAAAGCAGAAAAATCCTATTTGTGATGATGCAGTAACTCAGAATGCTTGTAATGCTATGGTATATCACAGTAATGAGTACACCACCTCACATTTCGTAAATATTTTCATGTGACAACACTGAAGAAATGACACTTGACTACAATGTAAAGCAGTGAGTATGCAGCTTGAATAACAGTGTAAGTGTGCTGCCCCCTCAAAATAACACAACACACAACCATTAATGTCTAAACCGCTGGCAACAAAAGTGAGTACACCCCTAAGTGGCAATGTCCAAATTGGGCACAAAGTGTCAATATTTTGTGTGGCCACCATTATTTTCCAGCACTGCTTTAATCCTCTTGGGCTCACCAAGAGCTTCACAGATTGCCGCTGGAGTCCTCTTCTACTCCTCCATGACAACATCACAGAGCTGGTGGATGTTGGAGGCCTTGCGCACCTCCACCTTCCATTTCAGGAGGCCCCACAAATGCTCAATAGAGTTTAGGTCTGGAGTCATGCTTGGTCAGTTCATCACCTTCACCCTCAGCTTCTTTAGCAAGGCAGGGGTCATTTTGGAGGTGTGTTTGGGGTTGTTATCATGTTGGAATACTGCCCTGTAGCCCAGTCTCTGAAGGAAGGGGATCATGCTGTGCTTCAGCATGTCACAGTACATGTTGCCATTCATGGTTCCCTCAAGGAACTGTAGCTCCCAGGGCCGGCAGCACTCATGCACCGCCAGACTATGACACTCCCACCACCATGCTTCACTGTAGATACTACACACTTGTCTTTGAACTCCTCACCTGTTTGCCACTACACACCATCTGGACCAAATAAGTTTATCTTGGTCTCATTGGACCACAAGACAGAGTTCCAGAAATCCATGTCCTTAGTCTGTTTGTCTGAAGCAAACCAAATGCAGACTTTCAGCAGCCCTGTGGCACAGTGGTTAAATGCCTGTAAAGCTGCCCACGACCTGGGGCTCAGTCCCAGGTAGCAGGCTCATGGTTGACTCAGCCTTCCATCCTTTCAAGGTCGGTAAAATGAGTACCTGGCCTGCTTTTTGGGGGGGGGCAATGTGTAGCCTGCATAATTAAACTAAACCGCTCAGAGACTACTTGAAGTGGTATGGGGCAGCATATAAGCAGAACACTTTGCTTTTCTTGTGCATCATCTTTAGAAGAGACTTCGTTCTGGGACCATAGCCTTGCAGACCAATTTGATGCAGTTTGTGTTGGATGGTCTGAGCACTGACCAGCAGCCCCCCGACCCCACCCCATCCTTTCAACCTGTGCAGCAATGCTGGAAGCACTTATACGTCTATTTCCCAAAGCCAACCTCTGGATATGACAATGAACACGGGCACTCAGCATCTTTGGTTGACCATGGTGAGGCCTGTTCTGAGTGCAACCTCTCCTGTTAAACGACTGTCTTGGTCACCATGCTGCAGCTCAGTTTCAGGCTCTTGGCAATCTGCATATAGCCCAGGCCACTGTTATGGAGAGCAACAATTCAATTTTTTTAAGATCCTCAGTTCATAACCATGAGGTGCCATGTGGAACTTCAAGTGACTAGTATGAGAGAGTGAGAATGATAACACCTGCTCCTCCTTCACACCTGAAACTTTGTGACACTAACAGGTCTCGTGACACCAGGTGAGTGAATATGGCTACTTGGACCCAATTTGGATATTGTCACTTAAGGGTGTACTCACTTTTGTTGCCAGCAGTTTTGACATTAATGGCTGTGTGTTGCATTATTTTGAGGGGACAGCACGTTTACACTTATACAAGCTGTATACACACTGCTTTACCTTGAAGCCAAGAGTCATTTCTTCAGTGTTGTCACATGATGCAAAAATATATTGTACTAAAATATTTACAAAATGTGAGGGGGTATGCTCACTTCTGTGATATACTGTGTACAGTATACTGCTTCATCAGTTAATATAAATAAATGAACACAGTGAAGATTAGCAATACCTTTCCACAGAATAAGGTCAATCTATGTTATTAGACTGCAAGATAGATCCAGATTGTTTTTCTGCTCTTGATGTTCAGGTAGATTTTTTTTGTCCCATATGCTGTTGCTAACAGAGAAGCTTCTACCCAAGTAAGGGTACTGTTGAATTTATTGCAAATGTACCCTTGTGTGCATTGGAGGTGCCTGTGCTGCATCTTATATCCATGCAGCAGAAGATTACCAAGGAACAAGGAAGGAGTGGAGCACAGTCCATTTCTAAAGACACAATCTAGTCATTTATATTTGACTTTCTTCAGTTTCTGCCTTTTACTAGATCCTACCTGGGTAGTTCAAGAATACCAGTGAGATAAGGCTTTTGTCAACTCTTCTTCAGTGCATGAGTGGGAGATTTTAAAAGAGTATCTGTGACTGTGAATACGGAGGCAATTTACCATAATCTCATTGAGCCAGCTGGATGTAATTAATATTAATACTTGCTTGGTCACATATTTGCTTGCTTGTTGGAGAGCCACCATTTATCCCCTCCATGTCGATATACAAAACGTGCTGCATCATTCTCACCAGCCATATTATTCCACAAGAAAATGGTGTTCAGGCAATAGAAGGTGTTTTCCACATACCATGTACTATGAAATAAATGTTTCAAGCAAAATGGCCACTATAATGCTCCTTCTTGAGAAGGGCCGAAATATTTGTTTTTATAAATCAAACATATTGCAGGATTTGTTACACTGGCACTATTCTTTTCATTTTTATTTTATTTTTTGAAATTTTGTCTTCTAACTTTGTGATGGTTTGGAATGCTATACAGTATTTATCATGGCAGCAGGAGAGAGAGATTAGTCCTTGCTTTTCCCACTGCTTCACTGGCCCTCTTGTCCACTACTGTAACAGGTAACATGCTGTGAAACAGCCAGTTTGACATATGAAAAAATACCTCATTTCCCACTACGTTGCAATTTTAAAAATATAGCATGTATCTGTGTTGCCACTCTTTTCATGTCTCCATACAAATATCTTGGTATTAGCTGTTGCTGCTGTAGCATTAAATGCTTTATATACTTGAAATTTATTGTAACGGTAGAGAGGTAGTTGATAGCTTGAAAATAACTGGAGAGTTTCAAATTGCAAGAGGTGAATTTAGCTTTATCTCCAAGGGGGGGGGGAATCACATGTAGAAAATGCTGTCCCTCAAGCTCTCATTTCTTGAACCTTACCAGTAAAAGGAAAGATTTTGCTTCTCAAATTAATTTTTTTTTTCAAGCCTAAATTCTGTACTACTCATGCTTTTGAAATGATCCCTTCTGAAAAACTTTCAAGCATAACCAGGCTAATACAAAACTGTAAAATGAACATAAGCCATTCAGTCATTAAGAGTTTATTTTCAATGAATAATGTGAACTTGGTTTATGAATTCAATCAGATTTTGGATTTAGTGTTTATGCATATGTCCACCAATTTTTACCTGAGGTTTATCAGTACTTTTTTTCTTTCATTGAGCCTTAGTTTATCAGTAATTCAAAGGAAAGTTTCAAGTGTGTGCCCTGCCCTGCACTCCCATCTGATTTTTTGTGGCTGAAAGAAATAAAGAGTATCAATCAATACACCGTCAATATAACATGCTATCATGTTTTCTACATGCTGAAATCTAAAAATCTAGCTACCATTTCTTTCATTTCTTTAAGACCCTTATGTCATTGTTTTCCTAAAATTGCATGTTCCCTCTACAATGAATTCTTTCTTGGTCATTTAAGTATTAAAATTTACTTTGCACTTCATCTTTTCTGTTTTTGTCCAGATTAGAGGAGTAAATTGCTGGTTTGCTGGAGTGAAGACATGCTTTAATTTATAATCCTTACCAAAATTTTAAATATGTTTTAAAAGTAACTCAAATTTGTTAGGAAAAAAGTCCGATTTCTGTTGTTGATATACTGTAAGTTGTGTCATGTTTGTAACATGCACAGTTTGTTTTGGTTCTGCTTATTAGAGTGATATACCATGAGTTCTTCAGGGTGAAAAAGTTCAACTACTTAACAGCTGATTTTCTATAGTACTGCCCTACTGTTGTAAAAACATTAAACACATATTTTAAGCCTTAGAAATCTTCCCAGAGTAAGCTGAATTTTCAGGATTCTCTGGTGAGAGTCCAGTACCAAAATTTGTTGCTTCCTTGCATATATGCTTAAATACAGGATATACACAATCCTGGCTAATCATTTTGGTCTTAAGAAGGGGAAACTGACTTGCGCAAAACAAGTCCATGTTTACCTAGAGCAGTGATGGTGAACCTTTTAGAGACCAAGTGCCCAAACTGCAATTCAAAACCCACTATTTTTTTTTTTTTGGAAAGTGCCAATACAGTAATTTAACCTGTATACAGGTGGCTATGAAGGGGCGATGTCGGGTGCCCACAGAAAGGGCTCCGAGTGCCACCTTTGGCACCCGTGCCATAGGTTCACCATCATTGACCTAGAGATAAGGAGAATGCTCATTTAAAATGCAGTGAAGTTCAAGTTATGTTTAATAACTTAGTGTCTCTTAAAAATGAATGGTTTTAGTATTACTGTACTCCCTTTCAAAGGGTTATGTAATGTATCCATCAATTCAGCCGTACATTTTGTGTGGTTCTGGTAGCTAATGTAATCGGAAGGTGAGTTTTGTCTTTGAATGTTTTTCAGTTGTGAAGCTGGATCTACTGTATTTTCCATGTATAAGACTATATTTTTTAACTAAAACAATTAGACTAAAAATTTAGGATGGTCTTATACGCAGACGTAAGCCAATGAGAGGACTACACAATAAAGAAACTGTTATTTCAGGCTGAAAAATTGGGGGTCATCTTATATATGGGGGTGTCTTATAGATGGAAAAATACGGTACTTATTCCTTCTTAATGTTTAATCTTTGTGAAACAACTTTCTACAAGACTGTACATTGTTTGTAAAAGAGGTGACTGCAGTCAGCTGATATTTTTTTCTTGTTTATTTTTTCATTTACAAAGCTTAAAAATGTTGAGGGATAATGAAAGTACCAGTATATCAGATAGTTACTACAAGTGCTTTTTCTGTGTATAAAAATGCACTAAAATAAATATTAGAAAATGTAACAAATATTGAAGAGAACGAGAAAGTTGAATAAATCTAACTCATTCACGCCTCACACTAATTAGATCCTGTTAGGAACTGGGTGTGCTGTGTGAGATGTATCTTAAAGAACAGGCTCCTGTATAAGCTGCTTTTGAAAGTATTCAATTTTAGATGTGGTTTGTGATTAAGTAGAAAGAGATTCTGTTTGAGAAGCACATGCAAAAACTTTTCTTATGCACACAATATTATTTTGGATGGCTTTTAACATCCTGGTTAGAGTACGGTAAGTTTCAACAACTTGTGACTATGTCATGTTTTTAATTTAGCCGATATTTCATTTAGCCAGTATTGTAATATGTGACATATTGCAGAAAACATTTTAAAATTAGTTCTTACTTATATTTGATTGAACTCTTTTTAAACTATTCTTAAGCAATGGCAGTTAGATTGGACTGACGAGTCATCATTTTTTCAAGTCTATATTAATGTGAGATAATTTTCCTATTTTCATTTATATGTCACATTTTGGATTCTAATTTTGGTCAAACATCATCTTTTGATAAGGACAGAGAACTTTGAGCAAACAGTTGAGGAACATGATCCAAGTACCAATAAATGCCCTCCCCCTTTTGTTATTTGATATTTATTGAGCAATTTCCAAAGGAGTAGTTGTGTGTGTTTGTTGCAACAAAAACCACAGCCATGGGCACTTTGAAGACTGACAAATTGCCCAACCTTTTGGGAACATGCAATGTCACCTAAAATTACAAGTATACGTGCACTAGACATAGTTCAGGGTGGGATCAAATGCTACATATATTAATTGCCTCAACCAGAGTAAGCAATTAACTGCAGAAAGTACTGACAGTGACATGTTACATTATTAACAAGGGACATTCACAAAACTACTTAATAAAGCAGAGGATCCTGACACGGATATGTTTTGTCTGATAAGAAAATAATTCCAAGTTCCAGTATGAAACAAACTTCCTAATAAATCCATTCCTCACTTTGCAAGGAATTGGTTTTGTCAGCCAAAACTAATAAACTCGGGGCATAAGTTGTACACCATAACATTCTCCTATACTGCATGGTCCAGGATTTGCTATTGTAATTGTACTATCTAGTGGGAAGAGGAAGTCTTTGATTACTGAAAATCTGCTGCCAGTCATGTCCAAGTGGCAGGATCCCAGATAGTTTCATGGTAATAGAAATTGCAAGAATCTTGGGGAAATGATGGGATTAGGAACATGGATAGTTTGCATAAAGTCAAGTCCGTCTAGCCTAACATTGTCAACTGGGATTAAGAGCAACATTTTAGGATTTGAAGCAGGATGCTTTGTTAGCCTTGCTTGGAGTTCCCTGTTATACCCTGGTGGTATCCCATACAAACACCAGCCATGCCTAATCTTGCTTGTAAACTAAGATCAGGCACGATCAGGTATGTATAGAGGTATAAAAGATATCTTCATTTAAGATCAGGCTGTCTGCACTGCATATAGTCTAGTTGCAAGGGGTGTATGGTAGGTTCATTGTTTATATTCAAAGAACTATTGGTTTCTTTTGTGCCATGAGATAAATGAAATTTACCACAGAATTGTTCTCTACATCAGTGCTCCCCAACCTTTTTGTCCCCACGGACCGGTAAATGTTCGATGATTTTCCGTGGCCCGGGGCTGGGGGGTGGGGAGGGGGAGATGGGGGCGCGGGGGGTCGGGTGGGGGGAAGGGGAGGGTGTGTGGGGGTCGGGGGATGGGGGGGAGGGAGGAGGGGAGGGGGGGTGCGGGTGCGGGGGGCTTGGAGCGGGTGCCTTGCGGGGGGCCACGGGAGTGGCGGCGGCGGCAGCGCTCCCGGCTGGGGGCATCGGGCGTGCTGCTCGCCCCGCGGGCACGGGCGGGGTGGGGGAGCCTGGGGCTCCTGGGCGGGCGGGCCCCGCCTCCTCCTCCTGTCGGTGGCCGCGGCGGCCACGGCAGCCGCCTGGGTTCGGCCGCCGCCCGCCCGCCTCCGGCTGCTGGCCTTCGGGCGGTCGAGCGGGAGGGGGGAGGGGAGAGAGGCCGGTGGGGGGGTGGCGTCCCCCCACGCCCCCCCAGAGAGGCCAGTGTCCTTTCCTCAGCCCTCCCCCGACACACACACACACACACACACACACACACACACACACACCTGGCCACCTCTCAGGGAGGCGGGCAAAGCTCAGCCGCGCGCGCGCTCCTCCCCGCCACCAAGACTTGCCCCCTCCCGCCGGGTCTCCGGGCCGAGAAGGGGGAGCCCGAGCGCCTCCCGCCGCCGCCGCCTCTCTCACCTGCTGCTGGGCAGGGAGCCCGAGCTCCGGCCAGGCGCGAAACGTAGAACTTGTCCGCTCTCCCAGGGAGGCGGCGAGGTGGCCGCTGGGGACTGGCGGAACCCACCCCGCCCCGAAGGGGCTGCAACAAGGGCGGTAGCGCCTCCTCCTCCTCCCTCCCGCTGCCGCCGCCGGAGGAGCAGCAGCAGCAGCTGGGGCGGTGCGGTGGGGGTCGCAGGGGCGGCGGCAACGCGGGGTTGCGGTGGCGGCGAAACACACCGGGCCGGCCGCGACGCCCCCGCCCCCAACACAGGCGCGGTCCAACGGCGGCAGCAGCGGGGGGACTCCACCCTGGACCGCGGCCGCAGGGAGGGGCCAAAGGGCGCGCACCCCGGGGGAGGAGGAGGAGGAGGGGCACCCACCTCCTCTTCCGACCGAGGGGGCCCCCACGCTGCGGCGGTGGTGCGCGCACGTGGGGGGGCTCGCCAGCGCCTCCCGCGCACGCCCCCTCCTCCTCGCCGGCCCCCGCGCACCCGGCCCCCAGCTTCCTGTTGCTGCTGCTGCTGCTGCTAGTGGAGGGTGAGGAGGAGGAGGGCGGCGGAGGAGGAGGAGGATGCGCCGCCGCCGCCACCCGTGGCGGGCAGAGGAGGAAGGCAAAGGCAAAGGCGGCAGCGGCGGCTCCTCCTGCGCTCCTCCAGCCTTCCTCCTCCACCGGCCGCCCGCGGGAGAGAAGAGGAGGAGGAGGAGGGCGGCGGAGGAAAAGGGGAGGAGCCTCCCCGGCCTCCCCAGGCGGCCCGGTGCCGACCGGTCCACGGACCGGCACCGGTCCGCGGCCCGGGGGTTGGGGACCACTGATGTAGAGGACCCAAGTGCTTCATTCTTCGATTGGGGTAAAATTTAGCAAGTCCACTAAGTTTGCCAATTGGAACCAGATAGAATTAAAGTGATATTACCTAGTGGCTGCAGTCTTGTACTTTGTTGTTGAGAGACCATGTGCCTCATTCCAGGTCCATGGGGAATGCTGACTGTTTCTTGGTATCTTCACAATTCCATCAAAAATAAAAAGGATTTGTGGCCCTCTTGTGAGTTGTTCTGTAGCCTCTGTATAAGATGGTTTGGTTTAAATACTAGATCTGCATATGTACTTGAATGTACTAGTCTAGATTAGCACAGAAAGCATTGGGAATTTCACAATGATAATGCTAGTCAGTATTCCAAAACTGAATTATTAGTTCTTTATAGCAGAAATAAAGAAGGTACTGGGGGGAACAAGATGGCCGCGATCAGCAGAGACGCTAGCTGAAGCAGTCCCAGCTAACGTCAATGTACCCCAGGTCCCAAGAGGGTTATATTCCATTCAAGACGACCCGCTGGGAGCAGAATCCATCCCAGAACCGATCCGGGGCACCCAGGCGTGGTTCCTTCTCCATCGGGAGAGGTTTGAAACCCCTGGTGCAATTCCTGTGCGGCTGAGACCTTGGGAGGTCCCGACGGAAGTCCGAGCTGCCTCTATTCCTCCAGAAATCGTGAGTGGCTTTTTCCCATCCGAAAGCCCCTTCAAATATATTAATCAAGCAACTTACCTAAAGAATTTGCCTCTATTCAATCATCTTTCCTGTTTTATCTGTTACCATCTGCCTCTCGGAGGACTGCAAATATTGGTTTCACTTTCATATTCATCTAACGGCAGATTTAACCCTAAAGCTCCCGATTTCACCATCCACTATATTCCTCGGACTCTGTTGGCAAAAGTGGGTATAGCACGCCATCTACTGGATTTTTCCATGTTTGCGACTCCACATATATTTCTTGAAAGCAGCAAACCAACTAGATTAGATTAACCCCTTCAACATGAGTAAAACCCCAATTATACAAAAGAAATCTGTTTTTGTTCCTTTGGCCCACCCAGCAGCTATGACCCAGCAATCAAGTCAATTAAGCCAATCTAATCAGATCCTAGATGCGCTTAATCAATTGAATCTCACTCAAGTTAAAATGATTTCAGACCAAAGCACTGGGTTTTCCAACTTAAGAGCAGAAATGAAAGAGGGTTTCTCAAATGTGGACGCCAAACTAGAAACCTTTGGTGGTCGTTTACAAGCGTTGGAAGAGAACATGAATGTCACTGACTTTCGTCTTGGAGAAATTGAAGCCACAATGGAATCAACAAGTAGACTGGTACTTACACAGGAAATCGAAGCCTCTTCCAAAATTCTAAGAATTCAAAACCTTACTGTGGACAAAGATGAAAACCTCTACACCACAGTTGGAAACAGCTTGGCCACCCTACTAGAGGCAACTGTTGAAGATTTTCTTCGTGAGGTAGACTTGATCTACCGTCAACCAACGGCTTATACCAGAAGAAACAAACTTCCCCCTGAGGTAATAGTCAAATTGGTTAGAAGATACACTCGTGATTGCATCCTTAAGGCTACTCAGGATAAGGAGGTGGAAATCAATAAATCCAAAGTGACAATACTAAAAGATGTCCCTTGGGAGGTTCGTCAACTGCGGAAAGAATATACATTTCTTACCAAACTTCTGCTCAAGCACGACATAAGATATAAGTGGCTCTACCCCCAAGGTTTGTCCTTCCAATGGGAAGGTAAACTGCAGAAAATTGAATCCCATCAGAAAGCTAGAGCCTTCGTTGAAAAAAATGCAAGGAAGTTGGGTTACTTCCCCTCTTCTTCCTCATCATCCTCCACTGAAGGTGAGGACATGACCGGAACTCAAACCACTACCAAAGAAGACAACCGTGACAATCAGACTTCGAAACAAGAGACTTCAAAACATGACCAAGATTCTTGTGGCACAGTGGGAGGCGCCAGGCCGAAGCACTATCTCAGGCCAAAATCAGGGAAGAAGAAATATCGCTGGAAGTAGTAAGATGGCTCAAAAAATTCTAACATGGAATATCAATGGTTTGAACACTCCGAGAAACGTCGGAAAACTTTCAATTTCCTCCAAAAACAACAATGTTCAATCATCTGCCTACAGGAAACCCACATATTGAGAAAACATGAACATTATTTAATACAAAATAAATTGGGAAAGCTATTTTCCACATCAAACAAAGAAAAGAAGCAAAATGGGGTGGCACTGTATATTAAACCAGAGCTTTCTCCAACCCTTCTGGAAAAGGATGAATCAGGCAGATGGATTCTTGTCCAAGTTAAAATTCAATCTAAAGAAACAACTATCGCTGGTATATACGCCCCCAACGATAAACACGGAAGACAAACCCTTTTTGAACAACTGACTCAGAAACTGTTGCAATATGGGAATCATCAGCTTATAATATTGGGAGATTTTAATGCTGTACATATTCCCTCAGTAGACAGGAAAACACCAAAAGGGAAAAAAATTCAAGACTTCATCTTCCACACTGCCCAAATCGTTCTTGGACATGTCCGATATTTTAGAACTTCATGATATCTGGAGAAGGAAAAATCCACTAAAAGATGGTTACACCTTTTACTCAAGACAACATGCTTCCTTCTCCCGTATAGATATGTGTTGGGCCACATCTGATCTTTTACTAAATACAAGGGATATAGAAACCTTACCTCGAATGCTATCTGACCACAATGCTATTTTATGGACATTGAAATCTTCAGGTATGCCCAGGCACTGGAAAATTAACTCAACACTTTGGACCGATAAAGAATTCATTTCAGAGGCTGCTAGAGATCTGAACTTGTATTTTGAAACTAATCTAAATAAGGGTACACCACTCAAAACGGTATGGGATGCCTTTAAACCATATTTCAGAGGATTTGTTATCCAATATATGGCAAAACGGAATAAAGAGAGGAAAAAGAAATATGAATCAATTCTTAATATGATGAAAAAGCTTGAAATGGACTTAACACAAGACCCCGTAATGACAAGCTGAACAAAGACCTGGCCTCTTGTAGGCATGAACTCAACCTGATCCTGACTGCAGATATAGCTCACAAAATTAAGCTGGCCAAACTGAATTTTGTGGAAAATGCAAACAAACCAGGTAGATGGTTAGCGTATAGGTTAAAAAAGGTACAATCACAAAAATTCATATTTTCACTCAAAGACAAAACTGGGGAAAATCAGACAGAGCAACTATTAATCCAAAAATCATAGAGGAATATTACCAAAGATTATTCAAGCCGGAGATGATTGACAAAGATGCTATCTTCCAATATCTTGAACAAGCCAACTTTCCAAAACTTACTGAAGAACAGAGAGCCCAGACGAATGCTCCTATCACAATGATGGAAATAACAGAGGCTATTAATCATCAAAAATTGAATAAAGCGCCGGGACCTGACCAAATACCAGCCATATTTTACAAAAAAAATTTCGGAGACAATCTCTGGAAATATGAAAAATCTCTTTACATCTATATTTGAAGGCGAAGATATACCAGATTCCTGGAAATCATCACATACGACACTGATTCCCAAAGAAGGGAAATCCAAAGATTTGATACAGAATTACAGGCCAATTGCCCTCCTAAATGTGGATTACAAAATTTTTGCAACCATTCTGGCTAATAGATGGCGGATGATTTTACCTTCTCTGATATCACGCGACCAGACTGGCTTCCTTCCGAAAAGGAATCTCCAATCCAATATTAGAACTTTTCTTAATGTGTTGGAATATTACGAATCTCACCCCGAGAAGCAAGTAGCTTTTGCATTCATCGATGCTGAGAAAGCCTTCGATAATGTATCCTGGTCTTTACTCAAAACTCAATTAGATTACCTCCAGTGTGGCCATAGAATGTTGCGAGCTATTGAACAAATCTATTCTACTCAAAATACCAGGATTGTAGTCAATGGTCACCTTACAGACAAAGTTAATATACACAAAGGTACTAGGCAAGGATGTCCCCTTTCCCCTCTTTTTGTTTATAACTACCCTGGAAGTTCTTCTTCACGTTATAAGGGGAAACCCTGACATTCAAGGCCTACAAAACAAGGGAGAAGTTTACAAGGTACAAGCCTTTGCAGATGACATGATGGTTATCATGGAGAACCCTCAGACATCCTCCGTAGAACTTCTAAAGACCCTGGAGGCATATTCTAAAATCTCTGGATTAAAGGTGAATAGAGAAAAAACACTGATTTTAACCAAAAATATGACTCCATCCATGATTCAAAAATTGGTAAATCAATCTGGTTTTCAACATTCAAATAGGGTAAAATACTTGGGTATTACTATATCTAACCGATGTAACTCTTTACTCAAAGACAATTATGTCAATGTTATAAAAACAATCAAAGCTGACCTCGAAACTTGGTCAAGACTTCAGCTATCCCTAATGGGCAGAATCGCTGCAGTTAAAATGAATGTCTTACCTAAACTGCTTTTTTGTTTCAATCTCTGCCTATATTGCCAAACTTTAAGATCATTTCAGATCTGGAAAAAAAGTATACGTATATTTATATGGCAAAAGAAAAAAGCAAGGATTAAAAATATTTATTTGCAGGATAGAACCAAATTTGGTGGTTTTGCCCTTCCTAATTTGGTACTAAACTATAAGGCTGCTGCCTTGACTTGGATTAAGGATTGGATCTTGATGACAAATAAAAGAATATTGCAGCTTGAGAGTTATGGTCTTGATAAGGGCTGGCATCACTATTTGTGGCATAGGGAAATTTACCTACCCTCTTTAAAAGCACTGGATAAGGAATGCCTTACTTAAAATATGGCTAATGATTAAAAAACAATTTTACCTCAAAGCACCTATGTGGTTATCCCCACTGGGAGCAATTTACAGCTCCCAGGCAAGTGAAATCTCAAATGTTATAACCTACAGACACCTTCTGAATGATGACTTCTCATTGAAACCACTAGGGAAATTAGTATCAGAAGGCTATAATCTGGATTGGTGGAAATATCAACAAATACATTCACACTTCAAAGAGCTTTCCAAAGAGGGTGGTTTTATGACTACTGATACCTCATTTGATAAAATACTTTCCTCTGGTGACTCCAAGCTTCTTAGTAAATTCTATAGCATGTTGATAAATGAAAAAATGATTGATACACTGGTTAAAGACTGTATGATAAGATGGGCAGAAAACTTAGGCTATACTATTCTTTTAAATAAATGGGACTCTCTGTGGAACACAGTTAAAATCTTTAAATCTATTTCGTTCAAGGAAAATTGTTATAAGATGTTTTATAGATGGCATTTCGCGCCTCATCGTTTATCCAAGATGTATAACTGTTCACCTAAATGTTGGAAATGTAATTATGACTGTGGAACCTTTTATCATATGTGGTGGACTTGTAAAGAAGCTAAGGCGTATTGGAACATGGTAAAATTTTTCTTAGAAAGATCTTTGAAAATTAAAATAGAGTCTAGACCAGAACTATTTCTGTTAAATATAGTAGATATGAATATTTCTTATGATCAGAGATATGTACTTCATCATGTAATTGTTGCTGCAAGAATACTGTACGCGAAATTTTGGAAACAACCAATCACGCCAACAGAGAAGGATCTTCATGGAAAGATAAGAGAATGCATCGAAATTGATAAACTCTCTGGTTATTTAAAGGGGGACTACGACGAGATCTTTCGGGAAAGATGGCAAGAAGTAACAAATCTATTAGTATTGTGACAACATTTGGCAATTTTAGCAATATGTTTAATTACTATTTCTATTTTGCTTGATACACTCAATGTAAATCTTAAAAACTGTATCCCCCCCCTTTTTTCCTTCTTTTCTTTTTCCTCTTACCCATACTCCTTCCCTTTGTTCTCCTCTTAAAAATCCAATAAAAATTTATTAATTTAAAAAAAAAAAAGAAATAAAGAAGGTACTGTACTGAGGGAGGATCGCTAGCAGGCAGCATGACTCCTAGGGAGGCAGTGTGAGTTTTGGGTGTTTCTAAATTCTAAAAGTTTCTGAGGATTATTGTGCAAATGTGAGGAGAACCCAGTACAGTATGTCATTTATAGAGATTACAAAAAGAAGTTTGAACTTAATATCTCATAAATATAATGACGCAAATGGGGATTGTTCAGGTAACACGAAGTACTGTATGGAAATAACTTTTTTCCCTCAGGTAACATTTTAAACTCATGAACTAACATAAACCAATCACGAACAAATATGAACAGTGTTGTTTGCACAGATGAAACCACTTGATAGTAAAATTAATAGTTACATTATGAAACAGGTCTGAACTCTGCAAATGCAGTAAGGCAGTATCTTCATTATTAATGCACACTTTAAAGTCTTTTCTGCAAGCTCTGTCCATCTCCTGCATATGCAAAGCATACTTTTGACAGCAAAGCCTTTTTTCCCTGGATCATGTGGAAAAACAGACTTACTGGATATGAAGGCTGCAACCCTATAATCAGGGCCAGCGCGTCCATTAAGGTGAACTAGGCAGTTGCCTAGGGCGCCAAAATGGAGAGAGGGCGCTGGCCAGCCTGCTGCCCCCATGCCGGCCGCCCCCCACGCCCATTGCTGCCCCCCTTGCCCGTCACCATTCCCCACCATCCACCACCCCCCTGCTGCCCACCGCCACCGCCCCGCCCGCCCCTCGCCTAGGGCGCAACAAAACCTAGCGCCGTCCCTGCCTATAACCCAGGAGTCCTCAAACTTTTTAAACGGGGGTGGGGGTGGTTCACTATCCCTCAGACACTGTTGGGGGCCAGACTATAGTTTGGGGGGAAAAGAACAAATTCATCTGGCAGTAACCGCCGCAACCCCCCCGCGGTTGCCGCCGCCCCCGCTACGCCCCCCGCCCGCCCCCAACACAGGCGCGGTCCGACGGCAGCAGCAGCGGGGGGACTCCGCCCTGGACCGCGGCCGCAGGGAGGGGCCAAAGGGCGCGCACCCCGGGGGAGGAGGAGGAGGAGGGGCACCCACCTCCTCTTCCGACCAAGGGGGCCCCCACGCTGCGGCGGTGGTGCGCGCACATGGGGGGGGCTCGCCAGCGCCTCCCGCGCACGCCCCCTCCTCCTCGCCGGCCCCCGCGCACCCGGCCCCCAGCTTCCTGTTGCTGCTGCTGCTGCTGCTAGTGGAGGGTGAGGAGGAGGAGGGCGGCGGAGGAGGAGGAGGATGCGCCGCCGCCGCCACCGGTGGCGGGCAGAGGAGGAAGGCAAAGGCAAAGGCGGCGGCGGCGGCTCCTCCTGCACTCCTCCAGCCTTCCTCCTCCACCGGCCGCCCGCGGGAGAGAAGAGGAGGAGGAGGAGAGCGGCGGAGGAAAAGGGGAGGAGCCTCCCCGGCCTCCCCAGGCGGCCCGGTGCCGACCGGTCCACGGACCGGCACCGGTCCGCGGCCCGGGGGTTGGGGACCACTGCTCTACATTGTTCCAAATAATTGGTTTGATCTGACAGCTAAATTTTGTGCCTTTTTTCAACACTTTATGCTCATATTTGAATTTTCAAATTGATAAAGTAATGGACATCTATTTCTATTTTCTCTTACTGATGTCCAAGAAATGCAACTCAAATGAAGAAACACAGAGTATGTGGCCTTCAAAATATTGTTGTCACACACAAAAAAGAAAGAAACTTTTGTGTCCTCAATGATTAAATTTACCAGATCACTTCAGTGCTCCTAAAACATGAATAGATGTACTCTGCATTAGGTAATACATGGAATTTGCTTAGTTTAGATATGCTGAGTTTATTATTTATTTATTTATTGCACTTTTACCCCACCCATCATCCGAAACGGAACTCTGGGCGTCTTACAAAAATGAACAAGTCAGCAACCAATACAATAGAGCAACAAACAGGTTAAAACAACAACAATATAAGAACAACGTAATAAAATAGCTTGGGCATCATCACATCTTGACATAATAGTCACAAGCTCAGCAGCAACACTAGTCGGCAAGCATAAGATGGCGGGGCAGGGGGGAAACACTAAACAGAACCGCCAAAGGCCTCAGTGAAGAGGAGAGTTTTTAGTGCTCGGCGGAAGGCCAACAGGGACTCTGCAGAGCGCACTTCGACTGGTAAGCTGTTCCAAAGAGAGGGGCCAGCCACTGAGAAGGCCTGGTTATGGGTGATGGATTTTCGGGCCTCTCTAGGCCCGCAGCAAGTGCACTCGCGACTGCTGAACTGGACGGGCCGAGGTTGATCGCTGGACGATACGCTCTGACAGGTAGTCTGGGCCCAGGCCATGGAGGGTTTTATAAACTAAAACCAGGACCTTGAATCTGATCCGGGATGCAACGGGCAACCAGTACAGGCGAGCCAGGACCGGGGTGATATGGTCATGGCGACGCACACCTGCCACCAGCCTGACTGCCACATTTTGTACCCGCTGCAAACGCCGGAGGAGAGTCAAGGGCAACCCCATGTAGAGAGCATTACAGTAGTCCAACCTCGAGATCACCAGCGCTTGCACCACTTCTCAGGGAGTCACCATCTAGGTATGGGCGGATCTGGGCAATTTGGCGGAGATGGTAAAAAGTAGATCTGACCACAGCGGCCACCTGGGCTTCCAAGGTGAGCGCCGGGTCCAGAACCACACCCAGATTCCGAGCCCTGTCCGCCAGCTGGAGGGAAACCCCATCCAGACTGGGGAGAGGGCCTCCGTATCCAGATGGGGAACTCCTGAAAAATATCACCTCAGTCTTCTCGGGGTTGAGCCTGAGCCTGTTGGCCCTGGTCCATGTCAGGACCGCATCCAGGCACTGGTCGAGAGTCCGGACAGCTTCCACTGCAGAGGTGGAAAAGGAGAGATAGAGCTGTGTGTCATCAGCGTACTGATGACAGCAGACTCCAAATCCCCTAATGGCCCCAGCCAGCGGCCTCACATAGATGTTGAACAACATGGGGGAGAGAGACGAGCCCTGCGGAACCCCACAAGGGAGTATCCACGGGGCCGACAACTCTCCACCATGTTGCACATACTGGGGACGGCCCTCCAGGAAGGACCGGAGCCAACTGCGAGCAGTGCCTCCGATTCCCACCTCAGAGAGCCAGTCCAGCAGGATACCGTGGTCGACGGTATCGAAGGCCGCTGACAAATCCAGGAGAACCAACAGGGTAGAGGAACCCCTGTCGGCTGCCTGGATTAGGTCATCTTGCAGCGCGACCAGAGCTGTCTCGTTCTCCCAGCCAGGCCTGAACCCAGACTGGCATGGGTCAAGGCACTGATGTTCCTCCAGAATAGATTGAATCTGGACCGCGGCTACCCTCTCAATTACCTTGCCCATAAAAGGGACATTGGCAATCGGACAATAATTCGCCAATTGGTCCAATGCCATGCCAGGTTTTTTAAGAATGGGCTTAACCACCGTCTCCTTCAAGCGGGAGGGAAAGACCCCCTCGCTGAAGGAGGCGGTGGCAATGGCAGACGCCCATTCCGGCATAGTCCCTCCGGCTGCTTTTACTGGCCAAGAGGGGCAAGGATCGAAGGGGGTGGACACAGGCCGGCAGTGGGCGATCGCCCTGCAGGCCTCCAAAGAGGAAACAGGCCCAAGCTCATCCAAACGAGGAGAACGAGGGGCAACAGAGGATGGCGGGGAGGGCCACTGCAACCGGAGTCAAAGCCGGCACGGATGGCCTCTATTTTAGATCGAAAGAAGACTGCGAAGTTCTCACTACTGAACTCAGTAGGAGGAGGCCTGACCAGACTAGGATTGGTGAGGTTCCAAACCACCCGGAGGAGCTCTGCCTGGTGGTTCAAGGCCTCACCAATTCTCAGGGAGTAATAGGATGTTTTGGCCTCCCTGATCACTCGCGAGTAGTGCCTAGTCTGGATAACTACTGCAGCCTTGTCAAGTGCCATCCGGCTCTGCCTCCAGATGCTCTCCAGCCTTCTCCGTTCCTGCTTCATCGCTCTCAACTCCGCCGTAAACCACGGCAAAGATCGAGCTCTGCTACGGAGAAGGCGCCTGGGAGCGAACCGGTCGACCGCGCGGGCAGCTGTTTCAAACCATAGGTCAGCCGCGGCATCGACCGGAGCGTCAGCCAGGCCACCAGGAAGCTCCCCAAAGGCGTCACGGAACCGTACTGGGTCCAGAAGCCTCTGGGGGCGGGCCAACACAGAAGGCCCGAGGTCCCCGCGGGGAGGGGCCGCAACCAACAGGGGAAAAGGCAGCAGGTGATGGTCTGACCATGACACAGGTAGAGAGACAATGTCCCCTACCTCCAGAGAAAAATTCCCCGACATGGAGGAAAAGTCCAGGTCAAGGGTATGCCCTGATCTGTGGGTGGGGCATAAAACATGCTGGGATAGACCCATGGAGGTCATGGACTCCGTGAATTCCAGAGCTGCACCAGAAAATCCACTGCCAGCATGCACATTGAAGTCCCCAACCACCAGAAGGCGTGGGGACTTCAAAAGAGCCACCGCGATGAACTCCGAGAGCTCTGGCAGGGATTGTGCTGGGTTGCGGGGAGCACAGTAACCCAGCACAATGCCAAATCTATCCCACTGTCCCACCAACAGGTGAAGGCATTCTAACCCTTGACTTACCAATGCCGAGGCCCTGCTGACATGAAAAGTATCCCTGTACACGATGGCAACCCCTTCCCCCTTCTGATCCTCCAACCTGCCCACTCCCTGAACCAGAAACCCAGGTGGGCACAGCTGGGCGAGCGAAGCTCCCGCCTCTGCACCCACCCAGGTCTCAGTAATGTAAGCCAGGTCGGCCTTCCCGTCAATGATGGAGTCATAAATAACGGGAATCTTATTTTGGACTGACCTGGCGTTCATGAGGAGATAGGACAGGTTGGGGCCGCTGGTGGGGTGGCTCCGGGACACATGGCAGTGACCCGAGGGGTCAGAACATGGGACAGGCACAAGATGCCTGACCCGAGTTCTTCTTGTCTGACCAACCCCCCGGCTCCAAGCGTAGCGTCCACGGTCCGACACAGTTGGTATGTGAGTCCCTGTAAACATGGCGTGAAAACAACAACCACCAAAAAAAGTTATGTTGTTGAGGGTACCAGTTGCTCCCGGAGTTTTGCTATCTGTGCAATTCATCATTATCCTCACAATCAATTTTTTTGTGTCTCTTGCTTTGTATTAATTCACACAGCATTGCTTCAATTTGCATTTAGAAGTGTTTTGCAACTTGAGGGTACAGTATTTCTTCCAAATAAGCAAACGCTGTAGCCTATGTAGATTTCAGTTTATGCTATGGTACAGTATTTAAGAGGAATGCAGGCAGCAACATGGATTGTCTTGTCAAGTGGTAAGACAGGTCTAAAAGGCAGTGTTCCACAATCAGAATAACATGAGAAAGGAAGGGTTGAATCAGCAATACTGAAGTTTATGAAGGTAAGGCCTGGAGGCGAATCTGAACTGAGAATTTCTTCTCTTGTCTACCAGTTGGGATTATACTAGTGTCTTTGGTAGGCACTTCTTTAACATGTGCGAAGTTATGTAATAGGGGGATAGCATTAGGGCATGATCCCCCTAAAATTCGTGCTTCTTAATGTGATGTGGCACATGTTGAGGATTATCAATGTGATATGTGAAGGTGTATCATTCTAGCCTGATTGTAAAACTGACTGTCATGTTGTGTCTAGATTCACAGACATCTGTATACCAGAGGGAAGCTTGGCATGGGAAGGAAGTGTTTTTATAACATCGGGGTAGGGAATGAGAAAACTAAAATGGGAAAAATAAGGCTTGTGCTGCCCTTTTTCTGCCATGGAACTTTTCAGAAGGATCCAGAGTCCTTAGAAATCTTACCACACCCTAGCTGACAGAGTTACAATGAGGTATGTAGATTTGGGTAGATATGCAAAGTTTGGACAAATTCCATTCGAAGCTATAACCCAGTATCCCACAGCTAACAGTCCTACTAACCATGTTGGCTGAAGGATTTTGAGGGATGAATTTCAAAATTCCTAATCTCTGTGGTGGAGCGTGCCTGATGACAACATGTTTGGATGCAAAAGCCATTTTAAATTTTGGCACTATGTTTATTGTGCTATTAAAGTAGTTTTTGGTGTTTGTATTCTGCAATGTAGGTTGCAGCTATACTGTCTAGTTCTTCTCAGTATTTCTGTGCATTTCAGGGATGCTCACACATATGAATCTACAAAACAGATCACCCAATTATATATCAAACTGCTTAGAAACTTTTAACTGCTATACCCCAATTCGAGCAGAGGTCAGTTAACCATTTTATCACATATCTACTGTATTCCTGAAATGTGGTAAAATTGCCCTTACCATATAATTGGATGCAGCAGTTTGTCTCTGTTGGCTCCTATCTAAGCAAATACAGCACACACACCCTCATTTACTTGTTCAGTAAGCTTTCAAGAATATACCTAAAGCACATTTTGATACTGCTGTGATCACACCCTTTAAAACTTAATCTTCCTGTTCCGGATTTCAGAAAAAGAGGAAGCTTTACCAATCAAGCTATCTTAATGTATTTTGGGGCATCTATGTGATTTTAGCACATCTATATGGTAGAGTCCTTCTGGGATTTTACCATTTCAGGGGTCCATGTGAGGATTACTGTTTCAGATTCTCCCTCATAGAAATCTAAGACCCCTTCTGATTTAGTACCAAAGCTATTTCTGCTGCTTGCAGAATTTCTAACTTGCATCACAGAAAACAATGAAAACTCCACGTACAAATACAGATTTGTATCTTGTTTCACCCAGAGAAAAAAGACACTGTACTTTAAGGAATAGAGTACTTTATGGAATTTGATTTTTGATACACGATATGTTCAGTAATATGTTTCATCAAGAAAGGAGACAAAGTTAAGCAAAGAGTTTGTAACAAGGATGACTACTAGGTGTACATTTTAGTGCCTTGTATGTTATACATTGTGTAATCAAAATAAAGAACGTCTTATAAAATGTATCAAAATATTGCTAGTAGAACATTTGTATATGCTGTTGGTCGCTCCCAATAAATCATGAATTGTCAATATACTTTATCTTGTTTTTCTCCCTCGCTGAAAAATATTTCTTGGCTTCTTCTGCACCTGCATAGATATCCTCCGAACATTCCGAAGCCTAAAAGTGCTTGAAGCCACACCCCTCCACCACACACACACACACACACACACACACACACACACACACACACACACACACACACACACACACACACACACACACACACACACACACACACACACACACACACACACACACACACACACACACACACACACACACACACATTCCAGCTAGTACTCCATTCCCTTTCAGCCACCGCTGAGGAAACACCTTCAGAGCTTCTCTATAATCTTTTGCAACCTCTGTTTGTAAACAGTTCTTATCTGTCCACTAGTCTTCTATCTTACCTTTGAATAAAACTAAAGTTCAGTATTCTTCATGTTTGTGGCCTTCCCACCTTTTAGACCTCTGTTTAGATCGGAGGTTCCCAAAGTTCTTCACCCCCCTGCCTGCCTAGTACTGAATTTTCCTAAACTTATTAACTGCTGACACAGTGCTGCTCACTTTGAAGTGGGTTTTTGTAGCGTGCAAATACTTTTTAAAAAACTCGCTAAAAATGGTGCCAAAACAATCTGTTAGATGTAATAAGACATTTACTGAACACCTAAATGTTGATGATGACCTGCCTAAATAGGGTCCGCTCGTGTGGACCTCCCTTTACATTTTTTCCTTTCACTGACATGGACCCCCTGCAAGTCAAAACTGATCACTGGGGGTCCATATAGACCACTTTTGAAACCTCTGATTTAGATGTTTAATACCAACAGTGTGGTTGTGAAAATTAATAGAACAGTAGAGTTCGGAGAACATCATACAACAGCAGTCACATATGGTTCCAGAGCCTCGTGGTACAGTGGTTAAACTGCTATACTGCAGCTATAACTACTCATGATGGCGGGATTCAATTTCAGGTAGCAGGCTCAAGGTTCACTCATCCTTCCAAGTTTGGTAAAATGAATACTCGGCTTGCTGGGGGTGGGGTGGGGAGAGACCATGTGTAGCCTGCAAAATTACTTGTCAACTGCCCAGAGAGTGCTTGAAGAACTATGGGGCAGTATAAGTAAGCAACAGGTGTTGCTTTGCTTCCTGCACCAAACTTGTTACTACCAAATATTCATTATATCACCTACAAAGAATTCATGGTATGGCAAGGAACTGAGGGGCAATATATTATTAAAGCTGCTTGCTCTGTCCAAATACCTGGCTGGATAGCTCAGTAACTTAAGTACAGTATCTGGCTATGTAGCCAGAGGCTGGGAGTTCAATGCCCCACTGCGCCTCCTGTGATGTGCAGCCAGCCTATTGGCCTCTGACAAGCTGCACAGTTCCAAAACTGTCCCCAGAAGAAAGGAATGGTAAACCACTTCTGAATATCATCTACCTAGAAAACTAAAAAGGGCTGAAAAGGATGTACTTGATGGACATTATTATTTTTAGTCCTATTATCTGTTAGAAATGTCCCATATAATTCGTCTAACAGTTTGGTGACTTGTGTAATACAAGTGTTTCCTGGATCTCTGCCTTGCTCACATTCTTCTTTACCACTATAAGTATCTGGTTGGACAATGCCTTTACTTTTTGGATATATCTTTGTGGCATCTTCTAAATCTATTCTGTCTCTTGGACTATTCCAAATAACTTGCTAGATTTCACGCCTCTAGAAAAGAATTAGTTTCATTAATTGTTGTCTGGTTAAAGTCTTTGTGAATAGAGATGGGCCGTACATATTTGTTTCCTGGAGGAAACATTGCTATCTAGAATTTTGTAAAAGACACCTTATAAAATAACTTAAGATTAAGAAACTTTTAAAAAGCTTTGTAATGTTTCACACATAATACATCCAGTCCTGATGTTTTCCTTACTTTTATTCATTACCTCTTCTGTCTCCTCTCAGTAATATATTATTCCATCCTTTCCCTATGCATATTTTGTAACTTTCCTCCAAGGTTTTAAAAACACATAATTCAATAAATATGCCTTCCTGTAGCATGTAATCCTGCCATGATTGTTTTCTTTCAAGTTGCAGGAATTGCACATAAGGTACATTTCTCTGTAGCTTTAGGGATATAAATATATAAGAGAAAATTACGATCTCAGTATAAAATTTTACATTATATTTGTTGGTGTCTGTGCACTTCCCTGTCCACAAATGAAACACACTAGGTCAGTGATGGTGAACCTTTTATAGACTGAGTGCCCAAACTGCAATTCAAAACCCACTAATTTTTTGCAAAGTGCCAATACAGTAATTTAACCTGTATACAGGTGGTTATGAAGGGGCAATGTCAGGTGCCCACAGAAAGGGCTGTGAGTGTCACCTTTGGCACCCGTGCCATAGGTTTGCCATCACTGCACTAGGTGTCTTAAGGCAGAGTAAACAACATGGTGGGATTTGTATCACTACTCCAAGTATCATGGTACTTCAATTTACTGCCATTAGAAAATAGGAAGAAGATATCAACATAACATTTATTCAACAAATATTTTTGAGAAAACTGTAAAAAGGATTACATACAATACCCAAGGTATTTTTGACTACAGCTCCCAGAAACCCTGGCCAGCACAGCTAGAGGTAAAGGCTTTTGGGAGTTTAAGTCCAAGAACATCTGGGGATTCATAGTTGGGAATCATTGTTCTAGGCAGGGACGCTATTCACTGAAAGGTGGGGGGAGGTCTCCCCACAACCACTCCCCAATATTGAGGAAAAAAATCAAGAACATCTGAATTAATTGTATTCCCTCACTATGTCAAAGAGTTCCAGAAGAAAATTTGTAGGAGGAGGAAAAACACATCTAATAGGCCAAGGGGTTCAGTGCTGATATTGGCCTCCTCATGAGAGGATGCTGGTAGACATACAGCCATGGTTATTAAGACCTCATCTGATTATGGTGGTATAAAAGTCAGATCTTCCATTATGTCAAGAAAATGGGATGAAGGAGAGGAATCATAGAATCATAGAGTTGGAAGAGACCTCAAGGGCCATCTAGTCCAACCCTCTACCATGCAGGAACCCCCATCACAGTATTTCCGACAGATGGCCATCCAGCCTCTGCTTAAAAACCTCCAAAGAAGGAGACTCAGCCACCCTCCGCGGCAGCATATTCCACTGCCGAATAGCTCTAATTGTCATGAAGTTCTTCCTAATGTTCAAATAGAATCTCTTTTCCTGTAGTTTGAAATCATTGCCCAGAGTCCTAGTCTCTGAAGCCATGGAAAACAAACCTGTTCCCTCTTCAATATGACATACTTTCAGATATTTAAACATAGCTATCATATCCCCTCTCAGTCTTCTTTTAGAGAGGCTAAACATTCCCAGTTCCTTAAGCCGTTCCTCATAAGACATTTCCTCCAGACCCTCAACCATCCTGGTAGCCCTCCTCTGCACTCGCTCAAGGTTGTCAACATCCTTTTTAAATTGAGGCACACAGAACTGGACACAGTACTCCAGGTGGGGTCTGACAAGAGCAGAATAGAGTGGTACTATCACTTCCCTTGATCTAGACACTATGGTTCTGTTGATGCAACCAAGAATCGAATTGGCTTTCCTGGCCGCCGCATCACACTGCTGACTCATGTTCAATTTGTGGTCCACCAAGACTCCCAGATCCCTTTCACAGGTACTATCCTCCGGCCAAGTATCCCCCATCTTATATTTGTGCAATTCATTTTTTTTACCTAAATGTAGTACCCTAAATTTCCCTCTGTTGAAATCCATTTCGTTAGCTTTGGCCCAGCACTCTAGTCTGTCAAGGTCTTTTTGGATTTTCATCCTATCCTCTAGGGAATTTACAGCCCCTCCCAATTTGGTATCATCTGCAAATTTAATTAGCATACTCTCTATTCCTTCCTCCAAGTCATTAATAAAGATATTGAACAGCACTGGACCCAGAACAGAACCCTGGGGCACCCCACTGGTCACGTCTCTCCAAGCTGAAGAGAGGCCATTTATGGTCACCCTTTGGGTGCAATTAGTCAACCAATTACAAATCCACCTAACAGTAGCACTATCTATCCCACTTTCTACTAACTTCTTAGCAAGAATATCATGGGGAACCTTATCAAAGGCCTTACTAAAGTCCGGATAAACAATATCCACAGCATTCCCCTCATCCACTAGGCCTGTAATTCTATCAAAGAAAGACATCATATTAGTCTGGCATGACTTGTTTTTAAGAAACCCATGTTGACTTGTTGTAATGACAGCATTGTTTGTTAAATATTTGCAGACTGCCTGTTTAATAATTTTCTCTAGGATCTTTCCAGGAATTGAAGTCAAGCTGACTGGGCGGTAATTATTTAGGTCCTCTTTTTTCCCTTTTTGAAGATGGGGACAACATTAGCCCTCCTCCAGTCGATGGGGACTTCCCCTGTTCTCCAGGACTTCTCAAATATTATTGCCAAAGGTTCTGAAATTACTTCCGCTAGTTCTTTTAATATCCTTGGGTGTAATTCATCTGGCCCCAGAGACTTAAATTCATTTAATGTTTCCAGGTGTTCCTGTACTAGCTCTCTACCTATTCTATGTTGTAATTCCCATCCTACCTCATCTAGTCTTTGTCCCAGTGGATCTCTTTCTTCCTTTTTGGAGAAAACAGAGGCAAAGAAGGTGTTGAATAGTTCTGCCTTTTCCTTGTCTCCTGTTAGTAACTGGTTATTATCGCCATACGAGAGCCTATCATTTCCTTATTTTTCCTTTTGCTGCGGACATAACTAAAGAAACCCTTTTTATTATCTTTAATGTCTCTGGCCAGTCTAAGTTTTTTTGCGCTTTAGCTTTTTTTTACCTTCCCCCTGCATATATTAACTGTTTGCTTATATTCCTCTTTGGTGCATTTCCCATTTTTCCATTCCTTGTACTTGTTTTTCTTTATAGTTAGCTGAGTTGAAAGTTCTTTAGTAAACCATTGCAGTTTCTTTAGACCTCTTCTATATTTTCTTCTTGTTGGAACAGTTTTAAATTGTGCCTTTAATATCTCGCTTTTAAGGAACTCCCATCCATCTTGGACTCCCTTCTCTTTCAGTGTGTCGGTCCATGGAATCACAGCCAATAATTCCCTAGGTTTACAAAAATTGGCTTTCTTAAAGTCTAGGAGTCTTGTCTGACTATGCTTAACTTCACCTTCCAACTGTATATCAAATTCCAAGAGGGCATGGTCACTTTTACCTAATTATCCCACCACTTCGACCCCATTTACGAGGTCCTCCTTATTGGTTATGACCAGATCTCAAATGGTTTTGCCTCTTGTTGCCTCCTCTACCTTCTGGACCATGAAATTGTCTGCAAGGGCAGTAAGGAATTTGTTAGACCTTGCATTCTTAGCTGAGTTGGATTGCCAGCATATATCAGGATAGTTAAAATCTCCCATTAGTACTACATCTCTCCCTTTTGACTGTGTGGCCATCTGCTCAAAGAAGGCATCATCCCACTCCTCCGACTAGCTTGGGGGTCTATAATATACCCCCACAGTGACATCCCTCCTGGTTTTTTTCACCCCTGATTTTCACCCAAATACTCTCAACATGGTTCCTCTGCTGTTTATCTTGTATTTCTTCAGCAGTATAAATGTCCTTGATATATAAAGCTACACCTCCTCCTTTCTTACTTGTCCTATTCCTTTGAAACAGGTTATACCCTCCAATGACTACATTCCAATCATATATCTCATCCCACCATGTTTCAGTGATGCCAATTATGTCATATTTATTTTGCTGTATTAGGAGTTCCAGCTCCTCTTGTTTGTTCCCCATGCTCTGTGCATTGGTGTAGAGACATTTGAGGCTGTGTGTGCTTCTTACATGTCCTTTGCTGAACCTGTTTTTCCTCGCACTGATGGTCTGCACTACTTCTTGTCCTGCTCCTATTGCAACATTTGGGCTAGTCTCCACAACCCCTTCTGGATCTCTACCGTTAAGAGAATCTTCTCCCTCCCCCTGCAAACTCAGTTTAAAGCTCTCCTTATTAAATCTGCAATCCTCTTGGCAAAGAGATTCCTACCAGCATTGGTGAGGTGCACCCCATCCTGGCCCAATATCCCATCTGAATAAAAAAGCAAACCATGGTCCAAGAATCTGAATCGTTCCTGCCGGCACCATCTCCGAAGCCAATTGTTAACTTCCACTATTGTTCTTTGCCTTTGTGGTCCACGTCTTTCTACAGGAAGGAGAGATGAGATTACCACCTGCCCACCCAGGTCCTTCAGCTTCCTACCCATTTCTTTGTATGCTTCTGTGATATCCTGAAAGCTGCGTTTGGAAGTATCATTAGTTCCTACATGGATCAAGAGAAAGGGGTTAGACTCAGAGGGCTTGATGAGTCTCGTCAGTCTCTCAGTTACATCCTGAATCTTGGCTCCAGGGAGACAGCAGACCTCCCTGTTCATTTTGTCTGGCCTGCAGATGACCGCTTCTGTTCCTCTAAGCAAGGAATCCCCAACCACCACCACCCGCCTCCTCTGAGGCTTGGTAGATGCCTCCTGGTGTGCTGTAGGGTTCGGATTCCTTTGTGCAAGGTCTTGAGTCTGCTCTTGGTGCAGTTCCTTCTCCTGGTCGATAAGGAAGAGAGGTTGGAATCTATTTTGCAACTGCAAACTTTCTGTCTGTTTCCTAGTTCTTCCCTTTCTGACTGTAACATTCTTCCAAGTGTCTGTCTCCTGTATTTGTGAAATGCCCTCATCCTGATTGAGATTACCCCTGTCCCCTGTGTTGGCAAAGTTTTTATCTGCTTCCTGCAAAAAACCCTCCTGTTCCCTAACCTTGCGAAGATTAGAAACACAGGCCTCCTGCTGCCTGACCTTGTCCTCTAAGAGGGCTACTAGCTTGCACTTTGAGCATGTGTAAGCTGGCAGTTGTTTTGGCAAAAAAAAAAACTACCGCAGATGATACAAGTAACTACATCAGCCCTGTGACCCTCCATCTTGACAAATAAGGTGAGTTACTTATAAATATTGTTAATTTATTAAGGTATATGCCTTTCTCCTCTTCTCTTTTTATAAAAATTAGAGATGGGCACAACTTGAAAAAAATTTTTCGAGTTGTCGTTAGTCGGGCCGGTTCCGTTTCGGGTCGTTTCCGTTTTTCGCAAAAATTCGCAAAAATTAGTCGGTTCGTTTTTTCGTTTTCGTTAGTACTGGTTTTTTTGGGGGGGTAGCGGGCTCCTGGAGGAACCTCTGTGGGGTGGGTGCCTCCTCTGGCCCGCTATAAAGGGAAAGTGGGCTCCTGGAGGCACCCGTGGGTGCCTCCTATCCTCACCCACTAGGAAGGGGAAGCAGGCTCCAAGAGACCCCTCAACATGGGGGTGTCCCCTCCTCACCTGCTGCTGCAAAATGGCATGCAATAGCCATATGGATAGGCATACCAGTTGCAGACAGTGAGACCAGTGAACCCGCCAGAGGCATAGGGTGATGCCTAAGGCTCTCGCACCACCATGTCTCACAAAGAAGGGAATCGTACTTGCGTGTAGTGCAATGCAAGTAGATCTGGCTTAGGGTTAAGGTGGGTTAGTGCAAGGGCTAGGGTTAGGCTAGTGAAGGGTAAGGTTACGGTGGGCTAGTGGGTTGCACCTCTGGGTGCCTCTCTGACCTACTAAGAAGACAGTCTGTGACGTATGGGTAAGGAGTCAAGGATTAGGGTTAGGGTTAGGGGGCTAGGGCAGGTTTTAGGGGGCTTTTTGGCACATCCCAGAAGTCTCCATGGCCAAGTGGCCATGCGATTGGTGGGATGGCTCCAAAAATTTGCATGGTCGTCCACTCCCACATGGCTGGCCACTTGGCCAGCCCATCATTGCGCAGGTGTAAAAAAATAAAAATAAAATAAAATCAATGGAGGACAGAGGAGGAGAGGACATTTTGTTGCAAGAAAAAACCCACTGCTACTGTGAAAAATCTGGCAGTTTATAAATTTTCGCGTGTTTCTGTTGTGCTTGTGTGTTTTTGGACCACGATTTCAAAAACAATATTGCATTCGCCACCCCATTTTGGATCCCCCGCCCGCACCGCATGGCATGGCGAGTCCGGCTGCCCAGGATGGGGGGGAGGTGGGACCCCCCCTCCAGAAACCACCCCTCCGGTAGGTGCCCTGCGCCCTTAGTCAAGCAGGCATTTTTCTGCCTGCTTTTTTGGCCCGGGAATGGGTGGGGGGAGAGTTTAAAAGTTTTTTCCTGTGCCGTCCGTGCCGCTTGCTTGCGCTTTAATTGCGGCGGCCGGCGGCGAGACTGGGCTTTTTGCTGGCTGCGAGCCTGCGGCGAGTCCCACCAGAGCAGCCCAGGACGGGGGGTGGGGGGGAGGCCGGGGACCTCCAGAAACAACCCCTCTGGTAGGTGCCCTGAGGCACGGCAGGCATTTTTCCACCTGCTTTTTGGCCAGGAACCGGGTTTTTTTAACTTTTAAAAACTTTATTCTGTGCCGCGTGGCATCGCGCAATCGCGCAATGCAAGGAACGAGCACGACAAATCAGACCAAAATTGTTCGTTCGTCGGTTCGAGCTCAAAGTTTGGCGGAGTAATTCCCGTTACCGTTTCCGTAGAGTAACGGAACCAAGTAACAGAAACGGAAACGGGAATACCGCTAAGTTGTGCCCATCTCTAATATAAATATTTTTTAAAAAAATTCTGTTTCCTTTTTTTAATTATTAATTTTTTTTTAGTTGCACGCACCGTCAGGCAAGCGCTGCTCACGTGTTCCCAGAAATTTGTAAAGGGCCCTGAAACCCCTCCTCCTAGCTCCTCCTTGCTTCTGAAAGGAAAAGATTTAAAGAGCACACAACTCTAGGCTTTAAAATGGAAGCAATAGCAAAAGCCTCTGCTCACATGGTCCCAGAAATTTGTAAAGGGCTCTGAAACCCCTCCTCCTAGCTCTTCCTTGAGAGGTTCTAATCTGATTATTTTAAGGACTAAGTCTTATGTGGAGAGATATGGCCCTTCAGACATCCTGAACCCAAATCAGATAGCATTATATAAGTAATAAGCATGACTTTGAATTAGACCCAGAAACAGACAGTCAGCCAGTGCAGTTGTCGTAATATGGGTGTTATATACCTAGATGCCCTAAGCACATCCGATCTCACCCGATTTCGGAAGCTAAGCAGGGTCAGTCTGGTTAGTACTTGGATGGGAAACCTCCAAGGAATACCAGGTGCTGTAGGCGCCTGGAGTAGGAACTGACAAACCACTCCAGTATTCTTGCCAAGAAAACTCCATGGATATGGAGTCACGAAGAGTCAGTAACGACTGTAACGACACAACACAAACATACGTGATTGGAGGTAGTAGTTTTCAGGTGTACCAGCTGAATGTGTTATCTTGGACAATGGGAACTTTCATCCCCACAATCTTTTTATCTAGTCAGCACAAAATATTGTTAAATAGGCCACAATGTGCCCACAGCCTTTAGACTCTTGGGGAAGAACTCGGTTCCATCACCATTACAGAAGTATTTGACAGGAAACCAAGAGTGGGCCTTCTCAGTGGTCGTTCCGCAGCTTATGAGATGCCCTCCCCTGTGAGGCTAAATAGGCCTACCTCTTCTCTTTTCAGGAACAACTAAAACATGTTTATTCCAATAGCTCTTTAGTGTTTAATGCTTAGTTTTAGCTTAGCTAACTGCCCTTATGTCACAGTTAATGTACCCTCTTAAAGTGGTTTTAAAAATTTTACTATTTTTAGTTTCCTTTATATGAGAATTTTAATAATTCCTTGTTTAATAAAATTTTAATTGCTGTTTATATGTCATTTCTAATTCTTTTCTTCTTTTAATGGTTTATGAACCATCTTGAGCCCTACTGCCAGAAGAAAGGTAGCATAGAAATGCAATCAATCAATCAACCATTCACTGAATAATAGACACTAAAGATCTTCTACACAGAAAACATGTGATCATTGTGGTAGGCCTGAGAGACCTGGTCACAGAACTAGCTTCCGAGTATGTATTATATATCACTATTTTAAAATTTTATTTTATTTTATTTAGAGGCTCCAAAGCATTCAGGCTCCAAAGCAGCGACTGACAACATGCAAGCTGGTTGCACTATTAGAAGAGAAGGTCCAGGAGCTAGAGGCCCGCATATCGAACCAGCAACATATTAAGGAGCTTGAGCAGTTCTTGGACAGAGCGGAACAGACTATCCAGGTCCAAGAAGAGACAGGGCACACTGCTGAGGATGAAATCACTTCCCCAACCCAGGAGGTAGATGTGTGGAGGAATGTGACTCAAAGGAGTAGAACGCCAAGGGATCGCTCTGAGAGTCTCCTATTGCACAATCATTTTGAGGCTCTGTCCCTCATCACACCTCATGAGGCATGCACAGAGGAACAACTGGTTCCACCTGAGGATCTCTCCCTCATCACAACTGATGAGATACAGGATCAGGTACATGTAGATGAACAGGCTGCAGCAGAGAAGCTCCTTAGGCTAGGGGATTCTATAATTAGAAATACGGAGGGATGGATTTGTGATGAGCATGATAACCGTATGGTCACTTGCCTGCCAGGTGCAAAGGTTGCAGACATCACGAGAAATCTAGATAGCTTGTTAGAGAGAACCGGGAAGGAGCCAGTGGTCATGGTACACGTTGGTACCAATGATGTCGGGAAGGCCAAGTGGTCAGTCTTGGAAGCCAAGTTCAGGTTGTTAGGAAGAAGATTGAAGTCCAGGACTTCCAAGGTAGCATTTTCAGAAGTGCTACCTGTTCCTCGTGCAGGACCCGCCAGGCAGGCAGAGCTCAGAAGCCTCAATGCGTGGATGAGGTGATGGTGTCGAGAAGAGGGCTTTAAATTTGTCAGGAACTGGAGAACATTTTGGGACAAGCAAACCTGTTCAGGAGGGACGGGTTGCACTTGAATCATGATGGGACCAGATTGTTGGCACTCAACCTCAAAAAAGCTGCAGAACAGCTTTTAAACTGATAACTGGGGGAAACCCAACAGGAGCTGAGTGGCATCCGGTTTGGAACACCTCATCCACAGGAAATGAGGTTGGAAAGGGTAGAGAATCACATAGAGATGACATAGCAGGCATTAGTACTGGGAGAATAATGGAATGTGATAGTTTGTCTACTGAAAATAATAGCTGTTGGGGGAAAAGAACAAGGCAGCCGCTGTTGTTGCAGAACCCACTGTACAGGTGCTTCTACGCCAATGCTCGAAGCCTCCGACCAAAAATGGGAGAACTTGAACATTTGGCAGCTACGGATAACATAGATATAATAGCCATAACAGAAACCTGGTGGAATGTAGAGAACCAGTGGAATACAACAATCACAGGCTATAAACTCTATAGAAGGGATAGAGAGGGGCGGGTTGGAGGAGGAGTGGCCATCTATGTCAAAGAAGGGGTAAAATCCAGCAGAATGGAGATTGACAGAGGGTCTGACTCCACCATAGAATCACTGTGGGTTAAACTTCCAGGTCCAAGGAGTGATGTGATAATTGGGGTATTCTATCGTCCACCAGATCAAAAACTTGAGGGGGACCTTGAAATGAGGAGAGAAATCATGGAGGTGGCTAAGCGGGATAGGATAGTAATCATGGGGGGCTTCAATTATCCCCACATTAACTGGGCCAATGCGAGCTCCGGGCAAGAAAGAGAAACTGGGTTTCTCGACTTGCTGAATGACTGTGCCTTAGAGCAACTTGTCATGGAGCCCACCCGAGAACAGGCAACTCTGGATCTAATACTGTGTGATACTCAGGGCCAGGTCAGGGATGTGAATGTCACTGCACCTCTCGGGAACAGTGACCATGCTACAATCTCCTTTGCCATGCATGTTGGAGGAAGAGTGTCAAGCAAATCAGACATAAAAACCCTTGATTTTCGAAGGGCAAACTTCCCTCAGATGAGGAAACTAGTGTCAAGCCCCGCACACAGAGCACACACACAAACAGGGTTCAGTTCTTTGCCAAGATCTTTAGTGGAAAGCCAGGCAAGTTCAAGTCCTTTGCAACAATCAAGTGCCAGATAAATAACAGAATCCAACTTCCAGGAATTAACAGTCCAAGTCAAAACCAGAATGTCTCACGGAAACCAGATGCCAAACCCAAGGGAACAGATCAAGCCGTTGTCCAGGAAGCCAGTCCGAAATCAGGAAACAGAGCCAAGGTCACAGACAGGAACGTGGTTGCAAGTTCAAATGACAAGTTGCTCCCACAGAGAGCTCAAGGTGAGCTTACCAGCTTTATCTCAAAACAGGGAACATACCCTTACTTCTGGAAAGGCTCCTGCTAGTACTCAGGGCTTCCCGACCTGATTCTCCATCTAGCATCCAAGACCCTTTCCCTAGCTCTCCTGGTAGCACGTCTTTGCAGAATCCTACTCATAGCCCTTCTAGGGGGAGAATATATGTTTTCAGCTGAGTCATCAGACCCAGCTGCCTGCTGACTTGAGCTGCAAGGCTCCTCCAGCAGCTCTTCACCATTTAACCCCCCAGAGTCAGGTTCTGTGACAGGAAGGGTCTTGGCAACTAGTTAGAAAGAAATTGAAGGGGAAGGTTGGAAGAATCCAGTCTCTCATGGAACCTGTTTAAAACAACCGTAACAGAGGCCCAGCACAAGTGCATACCACAAAGAAAGAAGAGCTCATTTAAGTCAAAGAGGGCACCAGCATGCTTAACGAGTGGAGTTAGAGAGACTCTAAAGCACAAGGAGAGGTCTTTCTGTAAATGGAAATCTTCCCCAAATGAGGAAAATAAAAAGGAACACAAACTCTGGCAAAAGAAATGTAAGAAGATGATAAGAGAGGCAAAGAAAGACTTTGAGGAACGCATGGCTAGCAATATAAAGAGTAATAATAAAAGCTTCTTTAAATAAGTTAGAAGTAGAAAACCTGCCAGAGAACCAGTTGGCCCTCTGGATGGTGAGGGATGAAAGGGGAGATTAAGGAGGACTTGGACAATGTAGAGAAATTAAATGAGTTCTTTGCATCTGTCTTCATGACAGAAGACCTTGAGCAGATTCCGCTGCTCGAACAGCCCCTCTTGACTAAATAATTAAATCAAATACAGGTTAAAAGAGAGGATGTAATTGATAAATTGAAGATTAACAAGTCACCAGGCCCAGATGGCATCCACCCAAGGGTTATTAGGGAACTGAGAAATGAAATTGCAGATTTCTTAACGGTAAGATGCAACTTGTTTCTTAAAACAGCCACAGTGCCGGGGTACTGGAGGATAGCAGATGTCACACCAATTTTTGAAAAAGGAAGGAGGGATGACCTGGGAAACTACAGACCAGTTAGCCTTCCATCTGTCCCAGGGAAGAGGGTGGAAAGCCTCATCCAAGAGAAAATCTTAAAACACATAGAAGAACAAACATTGCTGAAAGAAAATCAGCATGGCTTCTGCAAGGGTAAGTCTTGTCTGACAAATCTTTTAGAATTTTTTGAAAAGGTCCACAGGCATGTAGATTTGGGTGAACCGGTGGATATAGTCTATCTGGATTTTCAGAAGGCTTTTGACACAGTCCCTCACCAAAGGCTGCTGAGAAAATTGCACAGTCAGGGGATAAGAGGGCAGGTCCTCTTATGGATTGAGAACTAGTTGAAATCCAGGAAACAAAGAGTAGGTGTCAATGGGAAACTTTCACAATGGAGAGAGGTGAATAGCAGTGTGCCTCGGGGATCTGTCCTGGGACCGGTGCTTTTCAATCTGTTCATAAATGACCTGGAGACAGGGATAAGCAGTGAGGTGGCCAAGTTTGCAGATGACACAAAACTTTTCTGTGTGGTAAAAACCAGAGAAGATTGTGAAGAGCTCCAGAAGGATATCTCCAAACTGGGGGAATGGGCTACAAAATGGCAAATGCGTTTTAATGTAGCCAAATGTAAAGTAATGCATATTGGGGCAAAAAATCAAAACTTTATCTATCAACTCATGGGCTCTGAGTTATCCATGACGGATCAGGAAAGAGATCTTGGTGTGCTGGTGGACAGCTCCATGAAGGTGTCTCCCAATGTGTGGCAGCGGTGAAGAAGGCCAATTCCATTCTAGGGATGATCAAAAAGGGGACTGAAAATATAACAGCCAACATTATAATGCCATTATACAAAACAATAGTAAGGCTGCACCTGGAGTATTGTGTACAATTCTGGTCACCGCATCTCAAGAAAGACATAGTGGAACTGGAAAAGGTGCAGAAGAGCGCGACTAAAATGATTACTGGGCTGGGGCACCTCCCTTACGAGGAAAGGCTAAAACATTTGGGGCTCTTTTGTCTGGAAAAAAGGCGCCTGAGGGGGGATATGATTGAGACGTACAAAATAATGCACGGCATGAGTAAAGTGGATAGAGGGAAGCTCTTCTCCCTCTCACAAAATACCAGAACTAGGGGACATCCACTCAAATTGAGGGCTGGGGGAGTAAGAACAGACAAAAGAAAATATTTTTCCACCCAGCGTGTTGTTAGTCTATGGAACTCCCTGCCACAGGATGTGGTGATGGCATCTGGCCTGGATGCCTTCAAAAGGGGATTGGACAGATTCCTGGAGGAAAAGTCCATCACAGGTTACAAACCATGATAGAGATGTGTAATCTCCAGGCTTAAAACCAGGGTACTTCAAGGGCCAGGTGCAGGGGAGGGGTATCAGGAGACAGATATCTAGTCTCATGCGCTCCCAAACACATCTGGTGGAGCCACTGTGAGATACAGGAAGCTGGACTAGATGGGCCTTTTGGCCTGATCCAGCATGACTCTTCTCATGTTCTTATGTTCTTATGCAACAACCCAGGGTGTTATTTCTGGTCCCTACCTCCTCTTTTCCTGTGGAAAAAAAAGGCATTAGAAAAGCATAATTCACTTTTCAAATAGTCTCTGGGTCCCTTGCACCATTCAATACCCTGACATACTTTTTTATCTTAACATTTCTTGACCTCATTTTTGCTAGTACAGCAGCCCCTGGAAAGTTGCTGGGGAGAGGAAATTTGGACCCTAGACCTGCCAGCCCCACATCACAATGAAAGCTGTCACTCTACCAATTTGTACATCTGACACTGCATACAATCTGCTGCTGAATTATGGCCCTTGCTCTTGATATATGTCCTTGGTCCTTTCACCTTGTTTGCTGCTCTGAACACAACTAGTTTCCACCACTTTTTGTGCTTGTGCTTGTGCTTTCCTGCTTTCCTTTTTCTATTTTACCTGATCCCTTCCCTACAACCCTGCACAACATGACTTAAATTGACTTTTGAGTATGGCTTTTACTTTAGATATGTTTGACTCACAATTTAGTTCAGTTTGTCCATAATTCTAGCTCTCCTTCCTACCTTGGTCTGATTCAGACTTGAAAATAGATTACATAAACTGAAGAACTGGATAGTAAAATAGTCTGAACTACAGCACTCACAGATTTTTTAAATACCCATCTTACCATTATCATATCATCATTAAGAGCTAAAAACTCTAAATGAAGAGGCTTTTTTAGACCATTTTGCCTCACTCTAAGAGAGCTTTTTCCTCTACGTTAACTGTGAAACCTGCAGTGGTGCAGTTAATTCTGCTATCCTGTTTTTCTGCAGAAACAGTATTGCAGTGAAAGTATGTAGGAGGAAAAAGGGGCAACCAACTTAATTAAAAGATGTAAATAATAGACTATCTAAAATGTGGGATCTGTACTGAACTATTAAAGTGTATCACCTATGTGCATTTTTAGTTGAAATATGGCTACATATTTTAAAGCATGAGGGAAGATGGACAGGCCTTCTCATCCTCAGAGACTGAAGCAACTTGGCTCTGTGATATTTTATTTATTAAACTAGATAATGTACTATAGGTTTGCAGTTTGGTGCTTTTGGGAAATTTGAAAAAAAATGCTACTAGCTACTTGTTTGGAAGTTGAGTCATGGCTACTGGACTTCTTTTTTGAGAAAGTCATTCTGCTACTTTAGGAACATAAAATATGACTGGATGGATGGATGGATGAATGAATGAATCTTTATTTACGGTTGTTAACCAAATCAAGAAATACCAAAATATCAATTTGCCAGAATAAAATGATTTGCCAAAATAAAACAATTTGCCAGAATAAAACATTATAAAAACATTGTAAAATACAAGATACAAACAGGACTGTTATATAAATAGTCAATTTCAGAAGGATAGATAAAATAATATATCAAGGGTCAAGTCAATATGACTATGGACTATTTGACTTGGCAAAATTACCACAACTAGTATATTAAAAGATAGTGTATCCAAACAATTATTACAAACAGATTTTACTTTTAAAATAATATTTACAGTATTTGTAATTGTAAGAAATGGAGTAACAATCTCCCGTTTACTAGTTTATGTGGAACAAAAAATCATTTACAAAACAATGTTTAAAAATGCAGGATTAACAATCATTCATATATTATCTCCCAGTATTAAATAAAAATAGAATAAAAACCTCAGTCTCATAAAAGGAATTGGAGAGGGGGGCAATGTATGTAAGACTAAGTTTCAATGAAAGGGCATGAAATTTAATCAGAATCATTTTTGCTGCTCTGTATTTTCTTCCAGTGCTTTGAGGCATACCCAAAAGCAAAAAGAAGCAAAAACAAAAGTGAAACCTTTTTCTTGTGACACCTCCTAAAGGAAGAAATGCATCTTGATTTTGCATCGGAAAGTTCAGTTTGTAACCTAGGACTTGCTTGTCCTCAGTGCCCAGAAATTAGAATAATCTGATACTATGCATATTTTTAAAAATGAAACACTCTGTCTTAAAATATTTTATCTATCATGTAAAATTAAAACATTCCATAATCATTTTTTTCTTTTTTTAATTTTTCCAATTTTTCAGAAAAAAAAAACCAAAAAGACTTCAGGAAAAAATGGGAAAACCCAGTTTTTTTCCAATTTTTTCTGGATTATCTCCGAGCCTTCACATCTCTACTAGTGAGTCTTTTGCAGCCCATTTTAGATCTAAAATTGAGGCCATCTGATCAGACCCAGACTGCGGTTGTGGTAGCTCTGGCCTGGCTATCCCCAGGCGGCACCCCCTTGATCTCCTCGGCTGATTCAATTTGGGCCTGAAATACCAGGAGAGGCCTCCAGGGCAAACCAGCGCTTCTCCGTTTGACACTTGCCTTTCCTGGTTAATCAAGATCTCGGGGGAGGGGCATGCTGGAATGGGCTTTGTCGATTATTAATGCCTCCTTCAGGGAGTGGATACTCCTTGCCCGCTTGAAGGAGATGGTTGTGAAGCCCATTCTTAAAAGACTCAGCTTGGTTTCAGACAATTAGGACAACTATTGTCCAATTCCCATTGTTCCTTTCCTGGGCAGGGTCATTGAATGGGTCGCTGCCAAACAGCTCCAGGTGTTTCTGGAGAATTATAATGTTTTGGACCCATTCCAGTCTGGGCTTAGGCTGCATTTCAGAACTGAAACAGCCTTGGCCGCACTGCAAGATGACCTTTTGAGGGAGTCTGATAGGGAATGCTCTTCCTTGTTGGTCCTCCTTGATCTCTCAGTGGCTTTTAATACAGTCAACCACAGTACCCTCCTGAACAGGCTCTTGGGGGTTGGGATTGGTGGCTCAGCCTTGCACTGGCTCCCCGTTTTGGATGGGTCTTCCCTCCGGCTGGCTGAGAGAGTGAAATGTCTGGGCGTTGTACTGGATCCGGCCTTCTTCTTGGAGTCACAGGTGACAGCCATTTCCAAGTTCGCCTTTTACCAGCTTCGGATGATTGCCCAGATTGGTCCGTTTCTGGACAAGGACTCCCTAAGGTCAGGAGAGATTAAGAAGTTTCACTGCAATCCAGCTGTGAAAGCCTTTGACAATGTATTAGTTTTGGTTTTAAAAAACCCTCCTCTGCTTGGGTCCTGATTATCTGGCAGAGCTTACCTTCCTCAGGAGATCACAAGGGCTTCCCAGGAGCTCATGCTTTGGGTGGCTACTCCCAGAGAGGCCCGCAGAATTGGGGTTTTCTCTGTGGCCACCCCATCGCTTTGGAATTCCATCAATCTCTGCCTGCTTTTTAAAAAGCCTTGAAGACCTGGCTTTTTTCAGCATTCTTTTGGGGGAATTGCTGTTGCTTTGTTACTTGTATGGCTTGCTCGGATGCCGGTATCTTTGGTTACTCACTTTTGCTTATTCCCTTGTTTATTGTACTTGTTCTTTGCTAACTGCCATGAGTTGTTTTTACACAATATAAGTCTCAGATCAAGTAAAGTAAATAATTGATTTATTAGCAACAAATCTGATTTTTAATTTAGATTTGATTTAAATTTAACCCGCCCTGGTTATGATCATGGCTCCCCCCTGGTGTCCTTTTAGGCTCTTCCTCCTGCTGGAACCCAACTCCTTTTGCTTCCTGGGCCGAAGAGTGCCTGGAGCCAGGAGGAGCCCAAGCCACGCGTCCACCTGCTGCCTGGGCCCCCTCCAGCCCTCCTCTGAGGGGACGAAGAAGACCTCGGCGGCGGCGGCGGCGGGGGGGGGGCGCCCGCCCCTCCTCGTGAATGGTAGGCATCGGGGCAAGGACTGGTGGTCTTGACGGAGGAGGCTCGTTCCTTTTTGCGCGCCTTCTCTTTTGATCACTTTTTAAGCTGCCATTTCCTATAGCCAGTTGTAAATCGCCTTCAAATATTTAACAGAAAGGCCGGATAAAGGTATTTAAGAAATGATACTAAATTAATTGGACCGACTCCTTGGTGCTTGGAGGAAGACCTCTTCATACCAAGAGTGCATTTACTCGAGAGAAAAGGCGTTCCTTTGGGGACACAATCCTCGCACGTCGGTTCCTGGCATTCTTCTCTCGGAAGCCCTTTTGGAGCAGGGGGGCCGCAGAAAAGAGGAAGCCCACCCCCTCCTCCTCCTCCTCCTCCTCCTCTCGGCGGCCGCCGCCAAACCAGCCGCCGGGCGCTTGCCCGGGTGGCCCGGCGGGCGGGTTCCGCGAGCGCGGCTGCGGCCGGCGCCCTCCCTCGAGCGCCCCCTGGTGCCTGCGGGGCGCCGAGCCAGGCAGCGGGACGGCATCGCGTGCGAAGAAGAGGCGGGCGGGGAGGGAGGCTCCGCGGGTCACTCCCGCCATCCCGCCGTCCCGCCGTCCCGCCGCCCCACCCGGGGGAGAGAGAGAAGCGGCCCCAGCGCTCCAGCCCCGGTCGCTTTCCCGGCGGGGCGCGCGCGCGAAGGACGGAGAGGGCTCGGCGACCCCCGACCGACACACAGCCACCCACCGTCCCTCCCTCCTCCCCGCGGTGAGCCTTAAAGCTTCCTGAAGGTCTCGAGCGGGAGGGTCCTTGGGGCGGCAATGAAAGGATTGGGGGGGGGGCGGGTGTGTGTGTGTGTGGGGGGGGAGACTCGGAAGGAGGAGAGGGCGGTGGGCGCAGGAGGAGGAGGAGGAGGAGGAGGAGGGTTCAGGGGCGATGGCTTGGAGGGGACTCCCCAAGACGGAGCGCGCAAGGAGGCGCCCCGCTCTCAGGGGGGGTGACCCAACACGCTCTTCCCGAAGGCCCCCAGATCCCGTATTTGCCGCCCCCCCCACTAGTGACAGGCTTCGTCGGCGGGGGGCGTCGGGCGCGCTCTCGGCGGGCCACCTCCAGAGGCAGCAGAGGAAGAAGGCGGCGGCGGGGGGGGGTCCTCAGCCTCGAGGCGCGCGCGCTTGCCCCCCCACCGCCCCCCCCACCGCCCCCCGGGCACAGGTTTCCCCCAGCCAGGGCTCGGCCTCGGATGGGACCCACGGGCGTCGGGGGCGGTGTGTGTGTGTGTGTGGGTCCGCGCGGGCACTTCTTCCTCCAGCCCTTCCTCCTCCTCCTCCTCCTGCCAGCGCCAGCGGAGCCCCGCTTAGGATGGATGGATGGGACGGCGTTGCGCGGGGACGAGGGCCATCGGTTTCACTGTAGGGGGACGGGGGGGTCCCGGCTGCTGAAGTGCCCCTGGGATCGGCGGGGGGCAGGCGGGCAGGTGTTTCCCGGGAGAAGCTGCCGAGAGCGGAGAATTAATGCCCTGTCCCGGCGGGAGATCTTACCTTGAAACCTACTTAGTTGTTCGCGTTTCATTTGAACTCGGGGGTTCATCCGTGGAAAACGTCTAGCTCCCTCTGGAACTGAAGAAGAGTTTTCGAAGGGGACTTCCTTCCAAATTCCGTTTCACACCACGGACACTTGCTTCTGCATCCGACTGTAAGAATATTTATTTTAAAGGATTCTGCAGGGTATAAAGTTGTTCGGCTACTGGCTCCAAAATTCCTTATAATAAAGAGCGTTTCCTTGGAATGCTTTGAATTTGAGTATTTAGGCTGCAAGAGAGCTTCTAAGGACCGTGTTTGAAAACGATTTTCCTTCTCCCCCGCATCGCGGCTGTTAGCCCTACAGATCTGTGCTTAGGATTACATTTTCTTATACAGTATTTAACATTGCTATATTTAAGAGGAAGTATTTTACTTTCCTTATCGCATTCTGTCTCTCCTTCTCTATAGACAGTACTTAACAGTCTGTGCTGCTTCTTTCTAGATTTCATTGTTCTGGGAAACAGAAAGATAAAGCATGGATGTTCTGCCTCTTGCAATTTGTTTAAAAAATTTAATGGTTGCAGCAGAGGATAGGTACATGCCAAGAAAAAAAAGGGACATTATCCTGATAAAGGACATTGTGGCAGCAATAAGCATAGTAATAAATATAGTTGCATCCTAATTCTGGATTTCCCCTTTTGAAAATGAGACAAAACTTTTTATGTGCAACCTGTATCTTTAGTGAAGGTGCTGGGCTTAGTCAGAAATAAATTGGCTTGGAATGTTGGGTATAGTTGCAGTCTTAGATCTCAAATCACCAATGAGAACAACAAAAATTAATTGAGCAGAAGCACAAGCTGAACGTCAATTGGTTTCTCTGCTTGCTCTGGAACTTGTTGGTCTTACATTGCTTAGGTTTATGTTTGATGTAAATGTTTCTGTTTCCAAATGCATTGTGCTTCCAAACAAGGCTTTTATTATGAAGATACCGTGCCTCGAACATGGTATGTAACTGGTGGAGGAGAGAGATCAGATCAAGATGTCTCCCATTTCTAACTGTCCTGTATTCTGCCATTTCATTTGTCTTTTTCATTTCTTGACACAGAAAAATCCCCTTGAGGGAAAAATTGAGTCGTTGAACTCTTGGTTGATGGGGATTGATTGTGCTATGAAGTGTCTAGAAGCACCCATAATCGAGTTAAGTGGCAGGTCTCCTGGGCCAGGCTGTTAGACATGTGACTTTCTTGCTTGCAAGTTATCATCAGAGTGAAAAGTCGCCTAATTCTACAGCTACAGTGGTACCTCTACTTACGAGCAGCTCTACTTACAAACAATTCAACTTAAGAGCAGAAACCCGTTGTCATTTTAACTGCTGCCTTACACATTTTAGATGTGGTCTGCTCTACTTACAATGTTTTTATTTATTTTATTTTTTTAGATATGGCTGCTCTACTTACGAGGTGTCCGATTTATGAGCATGCATTCGAAGCAGATGAAACTCAGAAGTAGAGGTACCGCTGTATTTGAGATTTATCTCAAGTGGATATTTTAATGTAGGGAAATGGTTTGTCATTTAGAAAATTGCCTTAATCTTTACCAGAACTGCCTGCATCCAAGGTGGACAAAACAACTCCAGCTGAAATGTGATTAAAAGGCATTCAGCTAGTTAGAAGTAGTTCTTCTTCTACTGTGATTTTCAAAGCTGCTATCATCTGAGAAGCCCACTCACATCAAATTGCCTGGCAAGAAATCTCTCCATGGGACTTGACTGCTTTATATATATATATATATAAAAGTCTGAGATGGGATAAATAGCTGGCCATTCTTGGTTCATGTGAGATGGAAATCAAATATTCCTGAAGGGCTGCAGTTGGCTAAGGCAGTGTTTTTCAACCTTTTTTGGGCAAAGGCACACTTGTTTCATGAAAAAAATGGGCAAACCATTAGAGTCCTGGTCTCCGTCCATCTCCTCCTGCATCGGTTTTTAAATTCTAGAATGCTACGCAACTGTGCTCGGGCGGGAAGGAAGTCGGAAGATGATGTCCTCTGTGATAGGTCCAGGCTGGGGTCTTGACCAATCACAGCCCAGAGATCCATCAGCCAATTGGCGCCCCCTGGCTGAGGGTTTCCTTCATACTCAGGACACAGTCCAGCGCCCGCCTATCTGACAATTCGACATTTTTTAAAAAAATCTTTCGAATTTTTCAATTTTTCCAACGGCACACTAGGCAACATCTCGCGGCACACTAGTGTGCCGCGGAACAGTGGTTGAAAAACACTGGGCTAAGGGATCTCATGGTCAAATAGCTGAACTTTTTTTAAATTTAGAATGTACAAGGGCATTGTTTGCCACTGCTCCATCAGCCTTCCCTGTTTCCCTGATCTTATCTGTTGTCTTTCCAGGGATTTTCACAGCAACAAAGTATTCACTTTTGATTTATAGTTTAATCCCTTAATGAGCTCTGTGTGTGTGTGCGTGCGTGCGCGCGTGCGCATGTCTCTCTCTCTCTGTGTGTATACAATACATGCATATGATTAAACAATATTTATATTTATATGATCAAGCTGCTGTATCATCAAATAAATCATAAAGGGGACACTTTGGTGCTGTGAATACACACACACACACACACAGAGAGAATATGTCTTTTCTGGATATGACAACTTCTTGCCTGTTCTCTGTTGTTTGTTTTTAATTGTAAACCACCCAGAGTTCCGCTTCGGAAGATGGGGGGTATATAAATGTAATAAATACATAAATAAATAAATATAATTGATTAAAATTTTCTTTGTTGTACTTGGAAAAGATACCGTACTTGGAAAATCTTGAACTGATGGTACTTCACTTCTGGGGGGCAAGTTGCCTCTCACTCTTTCCGCTTATCACAAAATCTCTTTTGCCAACAAGCCCAACAAACTAGCACTGCATTGCCCTTTACCAGGATATGACTGTTGGTTGATCCCAGTAAATAGGCTGTTATGCCATGGCCTGCTGCTCTTTTTCTATATGCAAGTGTAGGTGCAGTTAGGGTCTTATTAACTCTTTATACATAGATATGGATCAACATAATTGTTAGTGTGGTTTTGAAATCTCCCCTGGGCTTGTTTGCAGCGATTGGCATAAGTAGCTGTACTTCAAAATGTGCTATTCCTGCAGGGTATAGCATGCTCTGTGTGGAGCTGAACATTGAAGTGATCATGTGCTAGCTGCCTTCATGAAAGTTACTATTGTGGCAGAAACAGCAATTCTCTAGTACGTATAGATGTTACGCATGTTGTCTTTACTAGAAGTTCCAGGTCATTGAAGTAAAAGAATACTTTGCTGGTGGTTTCATAGAAGAAATCAAAGGCTAGATTAGACTGATACATTTGTTTGCTGCAAATAGCTTTTTTAGAACAAAGCTGAAGCATCCATAAGAGGAAACTGACATTGCTTGATTAATTTTTTTCTGGACAAGAAACTTTTTCCATTTTTTCATCCTGTTCTTAGAATTGATGGAATTGTGCGTGCTATGTTTACCTCTCTTCTTTTAAGCATGTGAAGATTATCATTACATGTAGCTTCCGAACGAAAGAGGAAATATTTATTTGCACTTGGAAATGAAAATAAACATTAATTTCCACATTGTAGTTTAGCTCCTCCTGTTCTATATTTTTGTGTTACCTATTTTGTAATGTGAATATTTATGTGCTGTTATTTTATTTTATTCTATATATTTAAAGTATTTTTACTCCACCTTTCTCCTTAAAAAGGACTCAAGGTGATTACATCCTTTTGACTACACAAATACAAAAGGGTGAAATGAACACCATATGGAAAAGACATTAACAGCAAAACACATTCAAAGCAGTATTAATCTGCCTTCTATTGTGTGTTTCTAAATAGTACAAAACAGATCCAACAAAACATAATATGGGAACTAGTGCTGCATTGTCTGCTTGAAAACCTGTACAGGGTAGCTGCATGTATCAAATTTAAAAATAATGGTGTTTCTGTTGATATCCAAGAGCAGTGCCTGCCGGTCCACTTGTATTTTCTGAATTTATTGGAATTTGCTTTTTATTAAATGGCTTTTCCATTTTTCAATCTAGTAATAATAATTACAAATAGAATGTTTTATTCACCCAAGCCTTTTACTTTTATGTTGTTCGCCCTGTCTTAATATGGCTTTTGAATTATATTTGTATTATTTTATTGCAATATATACAAGCTTATATACAGGATACAGTACCTTTAGCTGAAGTGTATGCATTTCATTTTAAAAACCAGCAACTCCAGAATTAAGGCATTGCTAATGCCATGTAGTATGCTCTATTTTTATTGCTATTCCCTTACCATGTTGAATTGTCCGCAAGTAATATAGTTTGAAATAATTTAGAGGTACTGGAATTCTAAAGAAATTACCAGAAAGAAGAATGATCTGATCTCTGTATAGCCAGCCCAAGGAACATATTCAATATCTAATGGGTTGTGGTTTTTTGAGGGCACCATAAAGACTGCTTTCTTTAGGCAGGTGACAAACGGTTAACATACAAGATTTATTTTTCTTGAGGAAAAGTTTTAATGTAGGATTTTTAATCAGAATAATACATTGATGTCAACAACATTTTACTCTTTCTAGGGGTTTCTAGGTATAAGGTACTAAAAAGTGGCATACCATTCCCCCCCCTTTTTTGATTGGGGGTTACTCTGGGACTGTATAGCTTCACCAGGACTATTCTCCTACAAGGTCCAGTAGGGAATCAAACTCCCAGTAATCAGACTCACAACTAAGCTATCCAGCTATGCTATGCTTTGACATTATTTCCACTACTTGCAGGCTAAAATGTGTAATTTACTTATCCAGAGGAGTGATCTGAAAATCAGTGAAATATTAATTTTAAGAAACTAATTTGAAAGTCGACCAAGTTCTATATCACTTAGTATTCTGAACCTTTAAAATTCTCCACTGAAATTTCCAGTTTATTCAGGACTAGTTAAAACTAGCTACAATGTGAGAAAAATCACATAAGCAATCAAATCATTTGTACCAACCATGGGGCAAGCTGAATAATACAGCCCAAACTTGTAATACTTTCAATCAATAATTTTTCTTTTAATTCTTTTTGTTAAAACACAAGTTTGAAAATAAATTCATTAAAAAGTCTCATGAACATTGTTTTCACATCACACCTCGAACAGAAAGAGAAAACTAATGTTGTAACAGAAATCTCCAGCCATGAAGATAATTCTTACCTTCCAGATAACCAAGCAATTGCTGTACATTATGTTACATATGCCTGTAGAGCAAATCACATTATATAGGACATGGATTGACATAGTGTATATTTGAAAAGGAACATGAGTTTCACAGGGTCTTCAGATGTATTCAACATGATTAGTAACCGCTACCATATATTTGTTTAAAAATAGTCTACCCCCTCAATCTGAAGAAAGTATAGTTTCAACGGTGTGTAAACTAATTGGAACAGTTAGGGGATATTGTGCCAGCTGAACGTGCCAGTGGCTTAGGGATCTTCTGACTGCAGAGCCAGAGGCTGGGAATTCAGTTCCCCACCATGCCTCCAGGAAGAAGGGCCAGGCGGTGTGGCCTTGGGCAAGCTGCGCAGTCCCTTCCTGGCATCCCCAGGGGAAGGGCATGGTCAATCACGCCTGGCTCTTCTTTACCTGGAAAACCCTAAAAGGGGGTCACCCTAAATCAGGATGAAGTTGACGGCACATAAAAAAGGGGGGATACTGAAAATAAAGAATCCTTACTCTTTGCTGTGATGCATTCACACAGACCATCAAAGGCCACAGAACTTTATTGTCTGTGTTCAAGTTTTATTTGCAGCCTCACATTCTGTCTGTGATTTGTGTTGAACAGACAATCATTCCTTACAGCCGTTGATTCTAAGAGAGCCCACCTCTCTGCCAAGTGCTTTCCCCGCAGGTTTTCCCTATCCTGTGTTGGTGGCCGCTGGGTAGGTTGTGTTATGTTTTGCTGTTGATCTTTTGAGTTGGTAGTGTGCAGCAAAAAAAAAAAAGCAACCTATGCAAGTCTGTAACTTCAAGCAACTGTAAATAAACAAATGTCTGATATGAGCTATCGAGGCTTTAAGTGCTATTTAATAAGAAAAGGGTGAAACTCTACGAAACAAAGACTCCTCTGTGAGTCTTTGTATTTCTACAGTGTAGCGAAAATAATTTTACCATTAATTCAAAACTCAGTAACAATCCAAAGGCAGTATCTATGATTTTCAAGTAGTCTCCTTATTTTTAGGAATATTTTTAGCCAAAATACTTTAAGAAAAGTTTGTGTCTGAAATTTCTAGGTATTAAAACAGTGCTGAATTCTGAACCAATTTGTTCTGCTTTTTCTTTAAGAAATATGGAAAATGTTCAATTTATTAAATTGTTTTCTTACATTATACTACTTTTATTCAGTAAAAATCAATCACCATCAAGCATAGCACTACCATAAGTGATCAGTTCTTTTAGGTTGAAGTTGGATGCCATCAAACAAAACCATTTTTGCATTTATCTATTATTACACTTTTAATTTGTGTTAGTTTGATTTTGAGTTTTGCTTCAGAAATCATTTTACTGGTTTTACATAATATTCATAAATAGAGTATTTTTCCATGTATAATACTATATTTTTGTCTAAAATTGTTAGACTAGAAGTTGAGGGTCATTTTATACACGGAAGTAAGCCAAGGAGAGAAACATACAGTTGCAAAATTGTAATTTTGGGTTGGAAAAGTGGGGGTCATCTTATACATGGGGCGTATATGATATACAGTATGTTGTCTTTAGTGAAGTTTTCTCTCCACATCTTTTAGAAATACACTGATAGGCACATTTTCACAGTAGAAGATCAAAGTCAAATTTAATGAAACAAAGCTTATACATCCTGTTATTTGCAAACATCCTGGGAGACCTACCAACTACTACGCTAAGCTACTCCTCTCAGATAGGTCCCCTCAGATCACAGATTGTGTTGCCAGGTTTTGCTACACTGCTATGATCAAATGTAGATGTATAACTGATAGAGGTTTGAGCTCTCCTAATTATATATAGTGTTTTACTCATAAATTGTCATTTTATAAGCTCTGTATTTTCCAGTAATATATTTTATACTGTTTTATCATATTATTTTATACTGTTTTATCATGTTATATTTTTATTATATTACAATTTTTGTATTTGGTTAATAACCGTAAATAATCAATCAATCAATCAATCAACATATTGGAGTGCTATGCTAAAATATATGAACTTGATTCAAGGCTTTTACAATTTGTTTTAAGAATCTTTTGTGCATGAATACCTAATAAAGCACCAACATACATGGTTTTCTGATGTAATAATCAGCAGAAAAATAGTGTTTTAAATATTTATTTATTTTTATTTATTTATTTGACTTTTATACCGCCCATCTAGACCTACAACATGTGGGCGGTTTACAACATCTGATAACATAACAAGTAAACAAATGAATACATTTAAAAAGCAAAATACAAGTTATATAATAAAATAAAGTATACATAAATCGACAACAAAAACTAAAATGAAGCAAAAAGAAGATAAAAATGGAAGAGATTGATAAAATGGGGGGGGGAGAGAAGAGAAGAAAAGTGGTTTAAAAATAGTGCTTTACTAAATGTTTGAAGAATCAGCGAAGGCCATTCTATACAACCAGGTCTTCAATAGTTTTTTAAAAGTTTATTTACTGTATTTTTAGACCTCACCATCTAGTGGTCTAGCCAGAATTAGGTGGTCTCCAGAAGTAAAATAAACATAAAAGATAGGAGCTAAATCCCTCCCAATCCAGAAATATAAAATAAAGAAATATAAAAGGGCAACAGATCTAAATACCAGGAAAGCAGCAACTGAAAATATAAAGTTTACAGAATATAATTGACAAACTAAGACTAAGTGACCAACAATTATGAGAGGAGGATTATCTTTAAATATCTGAGTGCAGTAACATATACTTGTACATAAACACATATTCAAGACTAGTTAATTTTTATATCAACGGAATTGTAGATAGTTCATCCAAGCCCAGTTCTCATCCGGCTAAGTTAGCTTCCCATTCTATCTCAATTATCTTATATGTGGATGATGCAGTTTTGTTCTTATACAGTGTTGGTCTATGAAGCCTATTGAGAACCCTCTCCTCCTTTTGCACCAGAGAACAATTAATTGTTAATTATTCCAAATCCAAGGTGATGGTTTTCACCAGAAGGAGAATTAAGCACAATTGGCATATCAGTGGAAACCCTATAGAGCAGGTGACTAGCTTTAAATATCTCAGCATTATTTTCCATTCTACCGGATCTTGGCTCCCCCATATCAGACATGTAGTGACAAATACCAGGAAAACTGCTACTGCTTTACTTAGATTTTTTATACCAAAGGTGGGCAACATATACCTTCTGCATTTAAGGCCAAAGTCATCGCTCAAGTGACATATGGTTCCCAATTATTTGTGCACTGCAATCTGAGTCTCCTTGATAGAGTACAAACTAAATTGTTGAGAGCCTTATTTGTGGTCCCGCCATGCGTTTCTAGGCTAGCCATTTGAATGGAGGCTGGCTTAATTTCTATAAGAGCCCATGTGTGTGTTGTGTTGTTACAGTCGTGACCGACTCTTCGTGACCCCATTACCATGGAGTTTTCTTGGCAGGAATACTGGAGTGGTTTGCCAGTTCCTACTCCACGCACCTACAGCCCCTGGTATTCCCTGGTGGTCTCCCATCCAAGTACTAACCAGGGCCGACCCTGCTTAGCTTCCGAAATCGGGCAAGATCAGATGTGCTTAGGGCATCTAGGCATAAGAGCCCATACCAAAACCCAATTGTTTAATACTGTATCTGGTTAACATTTATTTTTCTGCCTGAGAGCTTGGCTCCATTAATTCTTTTAGATTCATTCCAATCAAAATGGAAGCGGTTCTTAGAGAATGAGTGCCTGCTTTTGGGTTTCTCATTAAACCATGTTACCTCTCTGGGTTATAATAGTGCCAGCGCAGCTATTCAACAAAGGATAAGGGACATTGAACTTCAAGAGAACCGGGGCTCATTAATGCATTTAAGTATTGTCAGAAACAACATTTTTTTGCTCCTTTCTTACTTTAACATTGTTTTCCCTCTGAAATTTAGAAAAGCATTTACCTTGGCAGGATTAAACATGCTACCTTCTAAATTGCTAGATGGTAGATTCCAAGGGGTACCTTATTGCCATCGTCTATGCCCCTGCAGTAGTGGTGACGTGGAAACCGTGGAACATGTGCTTCTCTATTGTGGATTTTATAGGGACCTACGTAAATATATTTTGTATCCAATTATCCAAAGGTTCCCCAGGGAGATCTACGGAAATTTATATTCACTATTTACTTGTAGACAGGGTTATGTATATTACAATGGCTGTGGCCAAATTTTGTGCAGCAGCTATGGCTTGCCGTAAGATGCTGTCCATATCTGAACCCTAGATTCTCAGAGCCTTTGTAGCTCATGGTTTAATATTTGTTATATTAATTGTTATATATATTTAATATTTTAATATTTTAATTGATATATATACAAATATTATTCTTTTACTCCTGTTTTTATCTGTAATTTTAAATATTTAGCATATCTAGTTTATTAGTATATCTATAAATTTTATTCTTGTGTGGTTTACATGATTACTAATTTTTGATTGGACCTTGCTGTTCATATGTATTACCCCTGATTTTTGATTGCATATGTAATACTTTGGTCTAAGACCGTAAATGATGATGATGATGATGATGATGATGATGATGATGATGATGATGATGATGATGATGATGATGTAATTCAATACTAGTTGAGTTCTGCAAGACTAGGAATAGATGTTGTACAAAGACTGGTATGGTTTGGGCACAGTAAACCAAGTTTGGGGGAAATTCTGGCTTAGTGTGAATAAACTGTGTGCTGACTCTATAAACACCCTCTTGGATTTCATTGTGTGTTGTCAAGTCAGAACTGAATGAAATTTGTGCCTATCCATAATCTGGACTTAATAGGTTATCTTCAGTGCAATCTGTTTTATGATTCTATCTTCTGTTACTTTATCAAGACACTAGTAGGGTTTTCAAGGTAAGTGAGATATTTCAGAAGTGGTTTTACCAGTGCCATCCGCCCCCATGAAGTTCATGGCTCAATGGGGATTTGAACTCAATTTCCCTGAGTTCTAGTCCATCACTCTATCCACTATATGACTCTGGTAAGGAGGTAGCAAATCAGCCTCCAGCTGATCCAGAACCACCCTAGGCTTTGTGTCCTTGCTGCCCAGCAGAAGCCACAACACCTATACCAACTCTGCTTTGATGTATATTGCAATGTATATTGCAAGACAAAGCAAAGGAGTCTCTGCAAAGAGATTAGTGATTACTATGTAAATGATTTCAGGCTAAATATAGTAATGTAGAAAATAATGTAACAATTAATATGTTTATTTACATATGATGATGAATCTGTATTGAGGAAATTAAGCCCCAGAATGGGCAATCAACTTCCTAGGGGGATGCAGTTGTTCATTTTGTTACATTCCACCTGACGTGCTGGGGTACCTTTCCCCCCAAAACAGATGGTAAATGCCTAGTCACTTCCAGTTTTGTAAAAAGAGGCTTGAGTATTTGAATCCAAAGAGGGTGAACAGGCAATAGGGTGAAATTAGTAGTCAATTGTGGTATCAGAGCATGTTGTGGGAGACTGCAGCCATCTGAGCTCCTGGGGTGCATACAGCCGCCAGACCTTGGAAAGTTGGCCATCCTATTTGGGAACATGACTGTGTTAGTGAAACAAACTCCTGATTTCACAATTGTTTTATTTCTAACATATTCCTTAAAAAGTCAAAGTTAACTTGAAAACAAAACAAAACAGTGAGCAATTATTTATATGCTGTCAGGTCATTTCTGGCTTATAACTATTGTATCAATTAATGGTCTCCAAAAGGTCATATCATTAAGACCCCACTATGGCATTACTGTTTTTATGGAGTCAATCCATGCTTTGTTACATCTTCCTCTTTTCCTACAGTCCTCTACTTTTCCTGGCATTATTCTCATTTCTTTTGAGTCATGTCTTCTTATGGATTGACTTTAAGTGGGGATCTTAATGATAGGACCTTTTGGAGGTAATTAATTAATAGAGCTGATATTATATCAGAAATGACCTGGCAACATATAATAACAATAACTTTTTTTTAAAAAAAGGTAATTTTGACTTTTAAAGAACATATCCAAAGGATGATAGCCTCACATATTGGTGCCTCTTGTCAACCTCACAGCAAATGGTATAATAGGTCAGTGTGGATAAGACATTGCAGAAAAGGAGGAATCCTGTGACATGTTTAGTCAAGTTTATTGTAAAATAGTCAATCAGGCTTTCTGCGTAACTATTAAAACCACAGTAAAATGAAAAATGAAACAAAAATACAGTAATTAAAAATGAATAATGTAAAATCAAATATGCAAGACATACTAAAATGCTGCAGTAAATAATTATTTGATTAAACAGTTGTTAAGTAGAACTAAAGTGGAACTTTGTATTATCAGCAATGAATACCAATATGATTCTACCAATATGATTTTTCTACTGAGCTATATTAGTTCGATCCGGGTGCACACATTTTAATTCACTGTTGTTTATGTCTTGAATCCATGTTTGTGATATTTGAAGATTTGATCAGCTTTGTAAGCTGCCCAGAGTTCCTTAGGGAAGATGGACGGGGTATAAATCCAATAATAAATAAATAAATAAATAAATCAGTTCAGTTAAAGGTTAATTGTCTTTCTATGCATGCAGATTTCATTGTAATCTGCCATACAGGAAAGAACATTTATGGTATTTGGTTGATTTTTCAGTGATATATGATAATGAGTACAGAAATTTAGATTTCCGAATTGAGATTTGGGTTGTGAATCCCAGTGTTCAAATTGTCTTGAGCCAAACTGCTCTGTTTTCTGAACTGCTTAAATTGGTGTCCCAATTGATTTTTGCGATTGATACGCATTTCTCTAGCATAGCTTTGGGAGTCTTTTCTTGAAATGATAGTATGAAAAAATTACTTGATATCACATTGCTTTAAAGGAGGTGTATCAAAGGTACCTGGATCCTGATTTGATGCAACAGTTTATCAGTTCTTGATTCTTATATGAATATAGTCATGTTTCTGTTTTTGTTTCTGTCTTATTGTCTTTATTATTATTTTATTATTATTATTATTTGGTTTTCATCTTATGTTGTTTTATGTAAACCATCCAGAGTTCCCTTCTGGGAAAATTGGTTGAGGTATATAAAAATATAAAAATAAATAAATAAAAATAAATACTTTTAGTTTCAGGAAGAGTTCAGGCATATGATACAGAAGCTACTTTTTTGTTTTCCTTACGTTTCACAGCAAAGCTCCCCTCTAATACCACATTTAAAATGAATCAACATTCTTCCTGTCAGGTTTCTTCATTATCCAGTTTTCACATCAGAACTTTGTGACCAGGAATACAATAGTATGTATGATTTCACACTTTGGTTTCAATGACACACTTTTATACATATGGAACTTTTGTAGCTCCTTCGTAATGGCTCTTCAATTTTTAACTTTGTTCTTGTTTTTTGGCTGAAGTCTCCATTTTATTGATTATTAAACTGCCCTAGGGAACATTTTTTTAATACTTTTTTATTAAATTTTAAACTACATACAAACAACATAAGGAAATAAAAAAACTACATTAAACAATATAAGTGCACCCCCATCCCACGGGGCCATCCGTACATTCTTATTCGTTGCTCCATCTTCTATTCTTCTAGTAGTCTTCTTAAAGTTCTCTTCTCCAGAATTGTCGTGAGATATTCGTGGACTCTTTCCCTTTTCCTTCGACTAATACATAATCTATAAATTTACCCCAGATATCGTAGAAAATGTCTTTTTTCATTTCTCCTCGTTTGACCTTTAAACTGCAAGACAATTTATCATTTATAGCTATATCCCAAAGTTCATTATAACAGTCTTCCATCTTAAGTTCTAGTTTTGACTTCCAGTTTTTTGCTATGATTAATCTAGCAGCTGTCATAAGATTTGCTATTAGTTCCTTTGTTGTAACATCATAATCTTTGCTTGTTAACAATGATAATAATGCTATCTCTGGATTACAATCTATGTCTACTTGAATCATATTACTTAGCTCTAAAAACACTTTTTTCCAGAACTTTTGAACTATTTCGCATTCCCACCAAAGATGCAAATATGTGCCAAGCTTTTTTTCACATTTCCAGCATATCTTAGAGTAACCAGAATTCATTCTATTCAGTCTAATAGGGGTTAAATACCATCTAGAAACCAATTTAAAATAGTTTTTTTATCCTAACCGATAATGATCTCAAAATTCTCATATTCCAAATTTTCATCCAGTCTTCTTTCTTTATCTCTACATTGAGATCTTGGTTCCAGACTTCTCTCAAGGTATTTAACTCCTTCATTTCCAATGATTCCCCTAATTTTTTGTATATTTTACGTGTTGTTCCTTTCTCTGAATTTTCCTGTTCAGACTCAAGCGATAATAGGAAGTGTTCAAATTTTGTGCACTCTCTGGTTTGATTATTTCTTTTTTCCCAGTCCTTTGTCCATTTCCCTAATTGAATATAATTTAACCATGTTAAATCACTGGATTGCAAAATATTTTTATATCATGAATTGTTTTAATCTTGAGCATCCAGTCCTTTAGTCTGGCTATTTTCTTAATTTTAAATAACTCCAAATAACGCTTCAAGTTAACAGGGAAATTTTCCAAGTCAGTAACTAAAGCCAATGGGGATCCCTTTGGAGACAAGATTTTTCTATATATTCTCCATGTAGCAATTAGACTATTCAAAAGGGGGTTGTCAATCTTTACTTTGTTTTTTACTTCCGTAAATAAAAAAATATTTATTTCCCCCTTTATGTCCGAAGGGAACATTTTTAACAATTTTGATTTCTTCATCATGAACATTAAAATTATGCAATCCACTCATAGTGATTATTATTGCATTATTGGATATCTTCTTTTAATGGTGAGCAGTAATCATTTTTAATCATTGCTATTTTATGCAATGCCATCTGATATGTTACTGATGTTTCTTCTCCTAATTTTCACTCCTTCACCTTTATCAAATCCAGATTTTAATACATATTCTGCATATAGCTGGGAAAACGTGGGAGGATAAAACACTCCATTGTCTGATGGTTTTGCTAATGGAAACCATAGCTCCTCCATATACAGTACTATCCTACCAGTAGCTTCCTGTCCACAATATAGGTTCCATTTCATAATATTCAACTGTTAAAGTTTTTATTCTTTTAGAAGAGTCCTTAGATTTTATGACCCACACAGTCAAGAACTATTCCGTAATGCAGTGGTTCCCAAAGCTGGATCTCCAAATATTATTTGACTAAATCTCCCAGAAGCCTTCACCTTCACAGAACATTGATAGTTGTAGTTCAAGAACATCTGGGGACCCAAGTCTAATATATAAAGCACAACATTGTTTTCTTATGAAATTAGGTCTGGGACATAGCTCCAGTGATGCATTTTTAGGTTGTGGTTTATACTGCCTCTGCCTTCTTAATTAATTATATTTTTGTTTATATTGCTTACTTTATTTTGTTGTTTAATTAATTATCCTATTATATAATTTAATTAATTATATAAAACAGTGGTGGATAAACATCCTTGACAATGACATGAAATCCAGGGTTCACCCAGACCTAGCCTATGACTATGCCAAGTGGAAGGCCAAAACAAGAATAGCAGACCCCACCACCAAGTGAGATAAATGCTTAGAAAAAGATTATATAATTTATATTGTCATAAACTGCCCAGAGTAGTCTTGTAACTAGAAGGGCAGTATAGAAACCTAATTAATACATAAATACATAAGTTCCAGTGGACAACATACATTTGCAATATAGTCTCTTTTGCTTGTTCCTTTTCTAAATTGAGCTTGAAGTTGCCATTTCCTGCTCCATAAATGGCAAATGTTTGAGGTTAATTAACACCCCCCAAATTAATCAAGTAAATTTAAAAAATTAGAAGTTTCTTTAACATTAGTTTTCTAATAATTATTTTGCAATTTTAATTTATTTAAAGTAACAATTAGACCTTTTCATGAGCTAGATAATTTCTGTGATCAGAGCTTAAACATAACAACTTAGTATTAAATCATTAGCTTTACATTTAATACTTCTGGGGCTAGTGTGAGAAAAAGGTAGTATAAAACAATAACCTTACCATAAAGAATTGTTATTAATTGTATTTATGGATAGAGGACTGTTTTACAATCAGTATGTCTATGGATATTTGCTTGGTTCAAGCATTAGTTAACTAGACTGCTCCATTTGTATTTATGTTTTTTATTCCTACTGATTTCAAACACTCCAAATTACATATATTACCTGTTGCCCCATCCTCCTCCAATTGAATTACTGTATATACTCGAATATAAGCCTAGTTTTCAGCCCTAATTTTGGGCTGAAAAAAGGGGCCCTAGGCTTATATTCGGGTCAATACTTTTAGCCACTGAGGCAAGTCATCTGTGGCTAAAAGTCATTTTAAACATTGCGTGCCACTTCTCATGACCCCCCTCTGCATCACAGGGGAGCGGCACACGATGTTTAAAATGACTTTTAGCCACTGACCCAAGCACTTGCATCGTGGCTAAAAGTTATTTTAAACATTACACACCACTCCCCCAGCTCACAAAGGAAGAGCTGCCAGGCCCTGCTGCATTTCCCACCCTAGACTTATACTCGAGTCAATATGTTTCCCCAGTTTTGGGGGGTTAAATTAGTGGTCTCGACTTATACTCGGGTCGACTTATACTTGAGTATATACGGTATACATTGACTGTTAGTTATACCGTTTGTTATTTACAAAAAAAAAAAAAGATGGGGTTTGGTAAGCATATAATTGTTGCTTTGTTTCTTATTATTATTTCATTTTCATTTTCATTATTTAGCTTTTCCTTTCTCTTGGTTGCTTTCAAGTGAGATCTCTCATTTCTATGCTTTTAATAGCTGAAGGTACAGCATATGGGCTAATAATTTTCTTGGCAATTATGGTTCTGCAAGAGAGTGGATGTAATTTATTTTAGTAATTTAGCAAGTTAGTTTTCAAGAATAATAAGAATAAACATTTAATAACATGCACATGTTGTTAAGAACATATTCCAATCTCCCTATCTATCAAAAGGAGTAGGAAAGAGGGACATATGTTTTTAAATAATTTATTTATTTTATTTTTAAATATATTTTATTAATTAAATATTTAAACAACACATAAATCCCCCACAACACATTGTGCTGAATTATCCTCCACCCTCAGAATTATATAAAATATACTTTATATATAACATTTCATTCTCTACAATTACATGTTTTTTCTTAAAGAACCTGTCTCCTTCCAAAACTGAATTGATTTTTCAGATGGAAAATAACCCTTATGTTTTAGAAATAATTTTAATTATTTATATTTCTGGTATAAATATCCAGAAATATATACCAAATTTGATTTAAAACATTCTCTTTTAACATCCCTTTTACAACTTTCAGTTCACAGGTCAGTTTATCATTAATGGCTAAACTCCACATTTCATCATACCATTCCTCTAGACTCAATTTCTTATTATCTTTCCATTTTTTTTGCCAATATTAATCTTGCAGATGTTACCATAATTATAATCAAATCCCTTACCTCTTTTTCTGTTTGACAATTTTTAACAATCTTTAGCAATGCTATCTTTGAATATCTTTCTGTATTAATCGCTATAATTTCTTTTATTTCATCAAAAACTATTATCCATTCCTTTTATTTTTCTAGATTATTTATTTTCTGAATACTGTTACAGTTATGTTATTATGCTTGTTTCTTCATGTTTTTGATTATATTAATATCTTTTTAAATTGATTTATAGTACAGAAAAAACATAAATAAAAATGAAATCTTATTGTCTTATTTTCTTTACGTTCCATTTCTGCACAACTTGTTTCATTGTTGCATTGTTTTATTTGGTAGCTGTGATTTGTTGCTCTTTATAATATCAACAAAATTTCATTATATTCAGACCACTGTTTTATAGACTTCTACATGGACGTTTAACTTTATTTTTCATCTCTACGTAGAAGAACTAATTTTTAATTGTAATTGTTATTTTTTCGCTGTTGCTATGCCAATAAAGGTCTGTTGAATTGAATTGAACTGTAAATGTATTAAAATTTGTCATTGAAGTTATATTAATAATGAAATGCTTGCAGTTATTGATACTTGAAATGCTGTATACTAGAAAAAAAATTAAAAAGTGATGTAACTTTTGCATGGCATCTTTGTTTCCTGTAACTTCACAATGTATTTATATGGGACTACATTTGATCATACCGTGATTGAAATTTGTTGCAATTGTAAAGAACCAATTAAAACTCTCCAACATGCAACTTCTCATAAGTTATCTTCAAAATGGAATCCTATAAAACTCTTTTAAACATACAATGGTACCTCAACTTCTAACATCAGTCCGTTCCAAAGACATATTTGGAAGTAGATCAAATCATAAATTGAACAGTGGTTTCCCATAGGAATGCACTGAAAATCAACTAATCCGTTCCGGAGAGAATGGATTAATAGGTTTTCACTGCATTCCTATGGGAAGACTGTCCCACCCCACCCCACCCCCCCAATCAAGGACAACTGAAGGCTGCTTTCCACTTTCCTGCCAGACAGCTGACATTGACAGGTTAGACCTGTCAAAATCACCTGGGGAGAGGGTTGTGGAAAGCAGCCTTTGGCTGCCCTTGATGGAGGGAGAAGCCTGGGCACCTTTGAAGGGTAGCACTTACCTCCAGGTTACCCGAAAGTAAGCTCTTCCCTTCCAAGGTGCCTGGGCTAGGCGAAGATGCATCCATCTCAGGGATCTCCTGGGGCGGATGCATGTTCGCCCAGCCTGGGCAGTTTGGAAAGGAGGCACACCTCCTTTCCAAACCGCCCCGGCTGCGGGAAGATGAATCCATTCCAGGGATCTCCTAAGGCAGATGCATGTTCACCCAGTCCGGGAAGTTTGGAAGACAAGTGGTAGCAGCGGATCACCACCGCCGCTTCCCATCCAAGCCTCCCGACCTGCACAAAGATCAGTGGGTCCATGCTCTGCTCACCAAATTGGTGGGCAGAGCACGAATCCATTGATTTTCAGCCAGCCCAGGAGGCTTGCAAGGGAAGTGGAGGTGGCAATCTGCTGCCTCTGCTTGCCTCGCGAGGAGCCCGGGCTGGCCGAAGACCCATCGGTCCCTGTGTTTTTTGCCCAGCTAGGGCACCTTGAAAGGGAAGCACTTACCTCTGGGTCCCGGAGGTAAGCACTTCCCTTACAAGGTGCCTGGGCTGCCCGAAGTTGCATCGTTCTCTGGGAATGATGCAACCTTGGCTAGCCTGAGTAGGTTGGAAGGGAGGCACGATGGCCACCTCCTCCTCCTTCTTGGTTACTTTGATCTCTTTTGCAGAGATGGAAGCAACCAAACTCCGCCCAGAGTTCCGTCTGGAAGATGGGCGGTATAAAAATATAACAAATAAATAAATAAAAAGGAGGAGAAGGAGGTGATGGGCAGCAAACACTGCACTCCGCTCTGCATGACAGGTGACTTTGACAGGTCGGACCACAGTCGAGGTATCACTGGATCACAGCTTTGGATAGAGAGGTCCTGTCTACTGTAATAAATTAGGCTGCTAGTCAAATAATGTACCAGTAAAATAATGAAGAAAATTTCTGTAAAATAGTTCTTTGACATGTCACAGCTTATGAAGAATGTTTAATTTATCTGACTGTAATGGGTATGCATTTTTTTAGGCTGTGTGTCTCCACAATGATTCCACCAGGAGAATGCCTATATGCTGGCAGGAAAAGACGGAAACCTATTCAGAAACAGTTAAGTATTTATTTATCAAAATTCTACTGTACTATGATTTAAGTTGAACTGTAATTCAGTTCACAGCAATGTAGAAGACTATGAATGGGAATGTCTCAACATCAGGTACTGAGAGAAAGAGAGGGTATGAATTAATCACTAAACAAAGTATTATGCTTAATAATTCTCACAAATTCACACATACCTTGTATATTTTACAGTTTACTAACCCTGAATGTATGTTAAAGTATTTTTGTTGTTCAAAAATATTAATCTGTAGAAAAAAAAATCACTGTCATTTCAAAGAACTATAATTTTGCCAATGCTATAATTCACAATTATTTAAATAAAAATAAGGTAACCCTTTGCTTGTCTAATCCTTCTTCCATTTCCTCGTTTAGTTTTCAGGCTGTGGGGAGGAGGAGAGGAGAGGGTTGATCCTCCATCAAGTCCTATTCTGGTATTTATGGGTAGGGCAGGGCTGGCTAGCTGGTGGCTGCTGCAGCTAGTGGCTGAATAATATGGCCGTAAAAGTCAGTGCTGATGGGGTCTCCCTATCTTCCTTCTGGATAGGAATGGCAATTCCATCCAATGGCCCAACGTGGCACTTTTATTGGTGGTCACTGCCACTAGTCAACCACTGCCAAGATGGTGCTGGTTGCATGCTCACCATGCCTTAGGTGGGTGAGAAACTGGGCCTGTCGCTAAGGAGCTGGGCTCCCAGGTGTCCCACTACGCTCTCTTCTATCTTCTCTCTTGAACGTTTTTGTAACTCCCAAAGTTTGAAACCGTGTGTGATTAATGGAATTAGAACAAATAAAGGAGGTGCAGAAAACTTCCCCTAAAAGGAAAGTACTTCTCAAGCTTGCAGTTTGAAAAGAAAAGGTTACACAAGCAATTGCAAATCAATTAGCCAGAGCAATGTCAATTAATTATAAACAATCTTGACAACTGAATGAATGATTTAATTATAAGTTGTAAACCCAAAGATGATATTACTGCAAATGAGAGGGGAATGATTGAAAAGGGATATTTTATAACCTCGGCCATCTATTGCAAAATGTAAACCCATGAGATACATGTTTTATGATTACCCCATTTGTGCTGAAGGAATGTGGTGGCTCAGTGGACTAGAGTACTGAAACGGTCAGCTGCAAAGTCACAGCTCAGCAGTTCGAATCCCAGGTACCATGCAGCAGAATGCTATTAACCCCAGCTCCTGCCAACCTAGCAGTTCGAAATAAAATGCAAGTAGATAAATAGATACTGCCATAAAAAGTGGGAAAGTAAACAGTGTTCCGTGCAGCCATGTCAGTCACATCGCCATGGACTTGCACAACACTGGCTCTTTGGCTTGAAAAAGGAGATGAATACTGCCCCTAAAGTCAGACACGATTAGCATGAATGTGGCGGTTGGGGGGGGCTTGGACTGAGCTAGCTAAGGGCGTTTATACACGACCCCTAAGCTCCGCCGCAAATGGCTGCAAGGTCCGGACCTTTAAAATGTTTACCCACCAGCTCCGGACTTTGCAGACAATTAAGTGCAACCCCGCCCACTTTAGTGGGACCCAGAGCAGTTTTCTTGTACCAGCTTTTTGGATGTGACAAATATTTGATCCGGTGTAAGGATAGTGAGTGCGGGGCTCTCCTCGCTTCTGTTTGTTCTTTTTTTGCGCCCCGCCCCTTTAAGAGATCTGAATGCTGCCGGGAACAAAACGGAGGTAAACCGGCATGCTTTTCTTTCTCTTTTTCTCCCTCCCTCAGGCAGCCAGCAACCAGGAAGTGCGGAGGGGGATGGAGACAGAGGAAGAGCGAGGAACCCCTAAGATCTCTGGTCCGAATTTAAGTGGCCAGCGGATCTTAGGGGTCATGTAAAAAGGCCCAAAATCTTCAGGAAGATACCTTCTAGGGTAGCAAGATGGAGTCAAAACATACTTGCTTATAAATATATTTATTTCTACCTCAATAATTTGAATAGATGCAAAGTATATGGGATTTTCTGTTATGTTAGAACATCAAGTAGTTTCCTACTACAGTACTGCAAAAACTATGTGGGTGGAAAGAAATTTTGTAGGGTTGGTGAAGGACAGGAAAAGGTATAATTGAGAACAGATAGCCAGCAGCAGCAATGGTGGCACCTGAGTGTTGCTTACACAAGAGTAAGGTTCCCTCAAAGGTACCTGGGTGCCATGCCACTTCCCTCCGCTCAGCAATCCTCCTCTGTTGTGCAATTGTTGTCAGCCCATTTGTTCCTTGTTATGAAGGAACCCTGTGCAACAGGGGGGAGGGGTGGGTGGGAGAAGTGAAGTTGCACACGAAAGGGATGGAAGCACAGGAGTTGGCAGGCTTCCGGTTTAATGGCCGACTGCTTAAGACGCTAGGAGAATCCCTCCGAGGAATCTCCAGAGCGCACAGGGGGTTTAAAGAGTCTCGCGAAGGCTCCGCGGACTCAATAAGTTATCATTTTAACATCTGTAGTATTTTTAATATGTTCTAAGTGGTGTTGAAGAGAACTTAATTTTTTTCCCTTTTATTTATTTATTTATTTATTTATTTATTTATTTATTTATTTATTTATTTTTACAACTTATTGATGTCCGAGAGATGCATTCTCTGCTTTTATAAGGCGTAAGCTCTTGCATTTTTAGAATGTAATAACTTAAAATATTTTATTATACCTTTGCTCGTGTATTTTGGATTTAATTCTCTCTCAAGTATTAGCCGAGAAATATTAGTTCCATTTTATAGATTTCCAAAGTATTTGTACATCCAATTTTCTTCATAGCCATCAGATTTTTGGATTTTACAATTCTGAAATAGTTTTGTACATATTGAACATGGAAGCAATATAGGTAAATAAAGCTTGTAAAATTAGACATACTGTTGATGCAGGGAATTATTGCAACAATAAAAAAGAATGTTTGCTTTCATTCTGGTTAGTTCTTTATTGGGATAAACACCAGCTGTGACAAACATAGGATTCTGAATCTCACCCCCACCCCCAGAGGTCTATAAAATTTTGTAGGAAGGTTAGGGGAGGGTTCAGGTGTTAGCTGAGCTCTGAACAGATATACCACTGAACCTAGGGGAGGAAAGGGTTAAAAGATCTCCTATGGAGTCACCCCAGTTTTTCTCTCTCCCCATATTATTCTCACAAGAGGCTGGTCAATTTTATGTTATTGAGAAATAATGAATTGCCCGAGATCACTTAGCTTAATGGTTTTTAAATGAATTGCACAATCCACTGCTCTATACTAGCATAAGATGTATTTGATGATGAATATGCTTACTTTTGTTTCAGGGCCCATACAGCATGGAATTCTGCTCAGACTGAGTGAAAGCATACACATAAACCACAAAGAATCCTAAGTGTCTCCTTGAGATTAGATTTAATGGGGGAAATCTGCTGGCAGAATGCACGGCTTATGTTCCTCAACATGATGATTTGTTGAAAAACTACACGGGATGTTATTTTATTTGTTCCCAGATAGTAAACAATGTTAAACTACACCAATTCATGCAAATTTTGCAAGTGGTTTAAACAGAGCCCACTGTTTAACAGCATGTATGGGGTTGGCCAGAGACCACTTGGTGGTGGGGTAGCTAAAAAAAAATTGAAAATAAAATAAAATGTAAAATAAGTTGAGGCAGAAAATCTTTCCAAATGTTGACCTCAGTTGCATCAAATGAATTAGACTTAATTGTTATCTGGGAATAAGGCCATGTGCTCTAGAATGCTTAGCATAGAAAAGACTTTCACTTTGCTTGTGAGCAGGCAGGGGAAACCATCACTGGTCATAAGGGTTCAAGAATGCTGGGCCTTGGTAACACATTTTTTCTACAAACAGGAGGCCTGCACTTGGTAACGGAAAGTCTAATCCATCAAAGAGGCATAGAGACCGCTTGAATGCTGAACTTGACCACCTGGCCAGCCTCTTGCCTTTCCCACCAGATGTAATCTCTAAACTGGACAAACTCTCTGTTTTACGCCTCAGTGTCAGTTACTTTAGAGTCAAAAGTTTCTTTCAAGGTAAGCATTCAAGAAATACAAATATTTTTGAGGCCCAAGGCAGAGGAACGTGACTCTGGCAGTTCCAGGACTGTTGAGGTGTGGCCCTCCAGGTGAGGCTGGAGGGATGATGAAAGTTACAGTCTAAGAACATCTGTAGGGGCATAGTTATTTCACCCATCTCCCAGTATAAGTACTGTCATTAAGTTGAGAATGCTATTCAGCAGCAAGTCATTCTCACCCTGTTATAATCCATCAGCAGTATTCATTTATTATATGTTCTGTATGGAAACCTTAGGTTTGTTTTTTGTTTGTTTTTGTTTTGACTACAGGAATTATCATTTGTTATTCTTCCTTAATAATATCTCTTGTTTCTGTCCACAGTTCTTCAGGTTCTCAGACAGTTGACTTCAGTAATGCAAAAGTGGAAGTAAAAGATGCAGAGACAAACAAACAAAATGTGGACTCATTGCATGGTGATGAAGGACTGTCCCATGGTTCAGGGACTGGCTTGCACCATTGCCTCATTTTGCAGCTTCAACTCCTGACTTGTGGATGTTGAGCTGACAGATGAGGTGGATGGGAACAGAGTGTATTTTTGTATGTACTATAAGCCAGCAGTTTAATTAATAAATAAATAATCTAAAACAACTACTTTAATCACTTTTGAAAAACTGGAGACGAAAGATAACTTTCAAGAAATATAATTATAATGGCAATTAATTATCTCAGGCTTTCAAATAAATACAGTACATATATCTAATTACTTTTAAAGCAGATTTTCAAACTCTGCACTTCCTGTTGAATGTTTTTCCCAGAAAAATAAAGCGGAGTTGAAGGGACCTCAATTGAGACAAAGGCTTGTGATGCCAGACTGCAGGGGGATGGAGGACAGGAGAATTAAGGTGTCACATCTTTCCTACCACAATTGTTTTAAAAAAACATTGGTATTCTGAAAATGGGCTTGAAACTTTAAACCACAGGATGGGCACAATGGTTGTTGGATGCAAACGACATCAGCCCAAGTCAACATTACCAATGGTAGGCTTTATATTAACACCTAGAACAGTGAGGGCGAACCTTTTAGAGACTGAGTGCCCAAACTGCGATTCAAAACCCACTAATTTTTCACAAATGCCAATACAGCAATTTAACTTCAATACAGGTGGCTGTGAAGGGGCGATGTCGGGTGCCCACAGAAAGGGCTCCGAGTGCCACCTTTGGCATCTGTGCCATAGGTTCCCCAACACTGATCTAGAAGTTTGGCCTTGTTTCAAAGGCATCAGGCAGGGGGAACCTGGGAAAACTAATTCAGATTGCTGTTGTTAATTTAGTTTATAAGTTTATAAAATGAATCTTGTTGAAGAAATATGTCTATTTTATTCAGAAGTACATCCACTCAGAGAAAAATGCATGACATTTTTAGCCAAAGACTCATTTTTGACCATATGAAAAAAGAGCCCTAGAATAATTTTGGAAATGGAATAGCTAAGGGGGGGGTTCTAACAAATATTGTTGCCACTCTGCTTTTTACATAGAATCATGAAAGGTCAGGTCAGGAGTTGACATGGTGGAGTGCTGGACTGGGAGTTGGGAATCCACATTACAGCCCTCTGTGTGTCATGAAGTCTTTCTGGGTGACCTTGGGCCAGTCACTATTAGCCTGTCATACTTCACAGGACTGTTGTAGGGATAAAATTGATGGTGGGAGAGGTGGATGTATAGGAGGTTAAGCAGAATAAAAATATAGCTACATGACTGTTTTTCCACAACATGATTCACAAGGGTGGTTAATGACACTGCCATGTAAATAGCATGGACAGAAATTCCACAAAATATATGTTTGAGTACAGTATTTTGAGTTTTTTCACAGATGTGTTCTTCTCATTCGACCATGCTGGTTTTCTGGTAAACCTTTTCTACAGTTTAGTTTTGCAGCCAGTATGCAACAGTTGAATTTTGCTACCAAATGATGTACCGATAATGATGTTTTGCGTGTCTACAAGTGAGAACACCACTAGGTGTCCTCACTGTAATTGCTCTGTGAAACACTAACAGCTCTTTATACAATTGTGGTTCAAGCACTTTGTCTTCATTTCTAATAGTTCGCTTACATAGAAACCTCACTGTTATATTTGGTAATATGAAACTTGAAACTTTCTTTTCAACTCATTAATATCAGGTTGCAGCTGGACTTGCCTTTTGCAGAAACAGTAATACAATAATACAGGAGCATGTCAGACATTTTTGTCACTGTATACAAGGGGTGGTAAATACTGGTGAGCCCAGGAATTAGTTTTCTTCCCTCATGATTCTCCAGGGGCCATAGATGGCCAAAAATGGGAAACCAAACAAAACGAAAATAGAAGTGGTCTACACTAAATACTGTTACAGAGGCCTATAATCTGTTTAAAAGATTATCAGTGCTCCTAGAGTCTTTCAAAAGCAGAAATATGGCTTTTTGCAGATAAATCTGTGTGGAGGGTGAAAGATGGACCTGACTTATGTAATTCTTAAAGCTGCATAGCTACATGTGTTTCTTCGACATGCAATAATAATACTTTTAGTGGTTTAAGCATCAGGCTGCTGGGCCAGAAATTGGGAGTTCGGTTCCCCTCTGCGCCTCCTTGACAAGGGCTGGACCAGGTACTCTGCAGTTCTAAGATTATTGTTGTTATTACAATGTTGGGAAGTTGCTTGTTAGATAGATTCCTCTTTAAAACATTCTGATTTGTGTTTTAACTCTGCACTGAAGGGTGAAAAGATGATTAAAATTACAAGCAATCAACAGAGAATCATATATTCATGGAATCATAGTGTTGGAAAAGACCTCAAGTGCCATCCAGTCCAGCCCCCTGCCAGGCAGGAACCCCCATCAAAGTACTCCCGACAGACGACTATCCAGCCTCTGCTTAAAAAGGAGACTCCACCACCCTCTGTGGCAGCATATTCTACTGCTGGACAACTCTAACCATGAGGAAGTTCTTCCTGATGTTCAAATGAGACTGCTTGGTAATGGCACAGCTAACAATTTTTATAAATAAATTAATAAACAAAATGGAATCTCTTTTCCTTTCATTTGAAACCATTGCTCTGAGTCCTAGTCTCTGAAGCCATGGAAAACAAAACTGTCCCCTCTTCAATATGACACCCTTTCAAATATTTAAACATGGTTATCATATCCCCTTTCAACCTTGTTTTTGTAAGGATAAATATCCCAGCTCCCTAAGCATCCTTGTAAAACATGTGTTCCAGAGCTTTGACCATTCTGGTTCGCCCTCCTCTTGATCCATTCGAGATTGTCAACATCCTTCTTAAATTGAGGAGTGCGGAGCTGAACAGAGCACTCCAGGTGAGGTCTAACCACAGCAGAATAGAGTGAGTGGTACTATGACTTCCCTCGATCTAGGTTTCTGTTGATGCAACCAAGAATCGCTTTGGCTTTCTTGGCCATCATGTCACACTGCTGACTCATGTTCAATTTGTGGTCCAGCCAGATCCCTTTCACGTGTACTATTCTCCAGCTAGGTGTCACCCATCCTATAGCTAAGCAGTTCATTTTTTTCTGTCTAGATGCAGAACCCTACATTTCTCTCTGTTGAAACTCATTCCGTTAGCTTTGGCCAGCAATCTAATCTGTCAGGATCATTTTGGATTTTTATCCTATCCTCTAGGGAATTAGCCACCCCTCCCAATTTGGCATCATCTGCAAATGTAATTAGCCTACTCTCGATTCCTTTTTCCAAGTCATTAATAAAGATATTGAATAGCACTGGACCCAGAGCAGAACCCTGGGGGGCACCACTGGTCACATCTCTCCAAGCTGAAGAGAAGCTGTTAATTATCACCCTTTGGGTGCGATTAGTCAACCAATTACAAATCCACCGAACAGTAACGGTATCTATCCCAATTTCTACTAACTTATTTGCAAGTATACAATGAGGAACCTTATCGAAGGCCTTACTGAAAGCAATAAGCAATATCCACAACATTCCCCTCATTCAGCAGGCCTGTAACGATATCAAAGAAAGAATCAAATTAGTCTGGTATGACTTGTTTTTAAGAAACCTGTGTTGGCTTCTCGTAATGATAGCATTGCTTGTTAAATACTTACAAAATTGCCTGTTTAATAATCTGTTCTAGGATCTTTCTAGGAATTGAAGTCAAGCTGACAGGGCGGTAATTATTTGGATCCTCTTTTTTCCCCTTTTTGGAAGATGGGTACAACATTCACCATCCTCCAATCTATGGGGACTTCTGCTGTTTTCCAGGACTTCTCAAATATTATTGCCAATGGTTCTGAAATTACTTCCACCAGTTCTTTTAATATCCTTGGGTGTAATTCATCTGGCCAGGAGACTTAAATTCATTTAGGGTTTCCAGGTATTACTGTACTTCTTTCCTACCTATTCTGCATTGCAATTTCCACTCTACCTCATCTTCTCTTTGTCCTGACTGAACTCTTTTTTTTCTTTTTGCAGAAAACTGAGGCAAAGAAAGTGTTGAGTAGTTTTGCCTTATCCTGCCGCACAGAGACCCTATCATTTCCTTATTTTTGCTTTTGCTGCAGACATAACTAAAAAAAACTATTTACTATTTTTAATCTCTCTGGCAAGCCTAAATTCATTCTGTGCTTTAGCTTTTTATACCACCCCCTGCATATACTGGCTCTTTGCTTATACAGTATTCCTCTTTGGTGCATTTCCCATTTTTCCATTTCCTGTACTTGTTTTTTTTTATGCATAGCTGAGTTGAAAGTTCTTTTGTCAACCATTGCAGTTTCCTTAGACATCTCCATTTTTTTCTTCTTATTGGAACAGTTTTAGATTGTGGCTATAATATTTCACTTTTGAGGAATTCCCGTCCATCTTGTACTCCCTTCACTTTCAGTGTCTTGATCCATGGAATTATAGCCAATAATTCCCTACGTTTTCAAAAAGTGGCAAAGCTGGTGAAATCTAACAGAATATTTTCTAGTGTAGTGGTTCCCAATCCTGGGTTCTCACGTGTTCTTAGACTAAAACTCAGATGTCTTTACCACTAGCTGTATAGGCAATGATTTGTGGGAGATGTTGTCCAAGAACATTTGGGGGCCTAAAGTTTGGAACCACTGTCCTAGCACCTTGTAGACAACAATGCATGGTACTTGTGGCACAGTGGTTAAATGGCTGTACGGCAGCCTAAACAGTGCTCAGAGCCTGGAGTTCAATACCAGGTAGCCAGCTCATGGTTGAATCAGCTGTCTGTCCTTTCCAGGTCAGTAAAATGAGTAACCAGCTTGTGGTGGAGGGGTCAATGTGTAGTTTGCATAATTGACTTGTAAACCATTGAAAGAGTAGAGGAGGAGGTATCTTTATAGCATCAGGGAAGACCTAATGTACTTTGTTGGCTGAGGCAGAGGTGAAAATCCCTTCCGAATTTTTGTCATACCTGTAATCAGCCTTGCCCCAGCACTCTTTCTCATGGATACACTTTTCTCACACACTTCTTCCAAAAATTAAAACTTAGTTGGATATAGTGTTTAAGATTATTTTCACTTTTCATTTTAAACACACCTACGTTTTTAAAAAAGAAGTCTGAGTGGGGTATGATAGCTATGTTTAAATAATTTAAAGGATGTTACATTGAAGAGGGGACAGGATTGTTTTCCATGGACTCAGGGCAATGGTTTCAAACTACAGGAAAAGAGATTCCATTTGAACATTAGGAAGAACTTCATGATGGTTAGAGCTGTTCGGGAGTGGAATATGCTGCCATGGAGGGTGGGGGAGTCTCCTTCTTTGGAGGTTTTTATACAGAGGCTGGATGGCCATATGTTGGAAATACCGTGATGGGGGTTCCGCCATGTCAGGGGTTTGGACTGGATGGCCCTTGAGGTCTCTTTCAACTCTATGATTCTATGAAAACCTGTATTACAATTGCCATTTAAAGCACAGCCTTTATTTGAAAGGAGTGAGCTTTTTGCATTTTAAGTAGTAGGATAGGAATTCTTAGATTCATAGACTGAAATGAAGTTTCAAGTGTATTTCAGTGGCACTTTTAAAGATGCCCATAATCTGTTTAGCAAAATCTGAAATGAAAATATTATATTTGTTTATCAAGAATTTAATGTAAGCTTATCAGAACAGACCACAATATTGTATTAGTTAAGTGGAGAGGACGTATGCTGAAGCAGATGACACCTCCCAGAAGCAGGTAAACCACTACTCTGTACTGTACCTAGAAAACCCTAGAAAGGGTTGCCATAAGTACGGATTGGCCCTCTGTCTTGGCCCGCCCCCGGAGGCTCATGGACCCCCAGCGGTTCGGTGAGCTCTTCGGGGGACTACCTGGTGGAATGACTGATGGTCCGGCCAAGGGTGTGGCTAACCTTTGGCATGAAACAGCTGTCCACACCATAGACCGGATCGCCCCCAAGCGCCTCCTCTGTTGCCGAGCCCGGCCCTCCCCATGGTTCACGGGGGAGCTTAGGGCAATGAAGCAGGTTAGGAGGAGGTTAGAGCGCAGCTGGAGGAAAACCCGCACGGCGTTGAGTAAGGCTGCTGTTGATGCCCAGTCTAGTCGCTATATCACTGCGATAAGGGAGGCCAGAACATCTTTCACCTCCCTGAGAATTGCTGAGGCCTCGAACCGCCAGGCGGAGCTCTTCCGGGTGGTTCGGGACCTCAGCAATCCTAGTCTGGCTAGGCCTCCTCCTACTGAGTTCAGTAGTGAGCAATTCGCAGCCTTTTTTCGAACTAAAATTGAGGCCATCCGTGCTGGTTTTGACTCCGGTTGCAGTGGTCCCGGCCCTTCATCCCCAGTTGCTGGTCCGCCTTCGTTGCCTTGGTTGGATGCGCTTGGGCCTGTTTCTGCTGTCGAGGCCTCCGGACCTATGGCACATTGCCGGCCTGCCTCCACCCCTTTTGACCCTTGCCCTGCCTGGCTAATTAGAGCTGCCAGAGGGACCATGGCCGAATGGGCTTCTGCCATCGCCACCGCCTCCTTCAGCGAGGGGGTTTTCCCCTCTCGTCTGAAGGAGACGGTGGTAAAGCCCATTCTGAAAAAACCTGGCCTCGCGGTGGACGATTTATCAAACTATCGCCCAATCGCCAATGTCCCGTTCATGGGCAAGGTGATTGAGAGGGTGGCGGCGGTCCGACTGCAGTCATACCTGGAGGATCGGCAGTGCCTCGATCCTTGCCAGTCCAGATTCAGGCCCCGTCGGGGTACCGAAACAGCTTTGGTCGCCCTGCAAGATGACCTTCTCCGGGCGGCCGACAGGGGGTGCTCTACCCTGTTGGTCCTCCTGGATCTGTCAGCGGCCTTTGATACCGTCGACCACGGTATCCTGTTGGACCGGCTCTCTGAGGTCGGAATCGGAGGCACTGCTCGCAGTTGGCTCCGTTCCTTCCTGGAGGGCCGGCCACAGTACGTACAGCATGGGAGGGGAGTTATCGGCCCCTTGGATCCTCCCTGGTGGGGTTCCACAGGGGTCATCTCTGTCCCCCATGCTGTTTAACATCTACGTAAGGCCGCTGGCGGGGGTCATCAGGAGTTTTGGAGTCTGCTGTCATCAGTACGCTGATGACACGCAGCTCTATCTCTCCTTTACCACCTGTGCTGTGGAAGCTGTGAGGATCCTTGACGGGTGCCTGGAGGCCGTACTGGCTTGGACCGGGGCAAACGGGCTTAAGGTCAACCCCGAGAAGACGGAGGTTATGTTCTTCGGGAGCTCGCCGTCAGGGTACGGTGGCCCCCTCCCCTGTCTGGGGGGAGTTTCCCTCCAGCTCACGGAGAGGGTGCGGAATCTGGGTGTGCTCCTGGACCCGGCGCTTGCCATGGAGTCTCAGGTGGCGTCGGTGACCAGGTCCGCCTATTACCATCTCCGTCGGATCGCCCAGATCCGCTCGTACCTCGACGCGAACTCCTTGAGAACAGTGGTCCAAGCTCTGGTGATCTCGAGGCTGGACTACTGTAACGCCCTCTACATGGGGTTGCCCTTGAATCTTCTCCGGCGCCTGCAGCGGGTACAGAACGCAGCGGCCAGGCTGGTGGCTGGTGTGTGTCGCTATGACCACATCACCCCAGTCCTGGTCCGTCAGCACTGGTTGCCCATTGCGGCCCGGATTAGATTCAAGGTCCTGGTTTTAGTCTATAAAACCCTCCATGGTTTGGGACCGGGCTACCTGGCAGAGCGTATCGCTCAGCGGTCAACCTCGGCCCGTCCCGTTCGGCAGGCGCGAGCGCACTTGCTCCGGGTCGCCACTCCTCGGACCCGGGCTTTCTCTGTGGCGGCCCCCAACCTCTGGAATTCCATCCCCAGTGAAGTGCGCTCTGCAGAGTCCCTGCTGGCCTTCCGAAAGGCGCTAAAAACCCATCTTTTTCGGGAGGCCTTTGGTGATGCTTAATCTGGCTTTTCTGCTCCCTTTTTCCCGCCATCGTAACCTGTTTTTATCTTCCATGCTTAGTTTGAGGTGCCATCTGGTTTTAACTTTGTATAGGGTGATTTATTTGTTTTGTTTTATCAGTCATTGTAATTTCTGTTGGCTACTGCAGCCTCGTGTAAGCCGCTTAGAGTACATAGTAGATAAGCGGGGTATAAATTCAACAAATAAATAAATAAATAAATAATTGATTTAACAGCCCATAATTATTTAAACTGTATTTATGTGAATGGTGGTGGTGAATTCTGCTACTTAATTTCTGCTTGGATTCCTGCTTATGCACCAAGTCATGGAACTGGTATGCAACCAGAAATGCTAGTGGAAACTCATTATTTGTATTTGTTGATTGGCATGAAATGGAAAAAGAGTGTTTTGTTTCATTTATTAAATGGTTTAGTTTAGTTTTGCTTCTTTACTAACAACGTTTAAAAGTAGTTTCATGATGAAATGAAATGAATTTAAACACTATGCTGCCCAGGGTCCTAGAGGCACCAAAATCGCTGGTGGGGAGCTGCTTAGGACTCTTTCCTCTAAGCCCTCAAAATTTGGAGATGTTTGGGGTCAGGGACTGAGTTATTAAGCTCCAAAGGGGGTGGCCCTAGGAACACACTTTTCTATTTGAATCTGGGAACTGCAATAGCCCCCACTGCAGACGAGCGATTAGCACTGCTGCAGCTTGGCTTCCAAATCCCGATTTAATTCAGTTAGAAAGATTTTTTCCTAGTGGCGCTCCCTTTGGAGCTTAACAACTCAACCCCTGACCCCTCCCAAACCTTTCCAATTTTGGGGGGCTACAAAGAAATAGCCCAAAGCAACTAGCCTGTGATTTCCATGCTAATACATGGCTGTGATTTCGAGTACATAAACATAACAAAACATTATGTACTCTAAAATAGGGATCACAGCCATCTATCGACACCAAAATTGCAGGCTAGCTGCTTTGGACTCTTTCCTGTAAGCCCCCCAAATTTTGAAAATTTGGGTTGGGGGTCAGAAGGCTGGGTTATTAAGCTCCAAAGGTGGTGCCCCTAGGAACAAATCTTTCTAATTGATTGAATTGGGATTTGAAAGCCAAGCTGCAGCAGCACTAATTGCTTACCTGCAGGGGGGGCTATTGCAGTTTCTGTATCCAATTATTTTTTTCCTCGGGGCACCCCCTTTGGAGCTTAATAACTCAGCCCCCTGACCCCAAAACCTTTCCAAATTTCAGGGGATTACAGGGAAGAGCTTGAGCTCCCCTGCCATTGACTCCTCTAGGACAAATCATTTCATTTTGTGGCAAAATGCATCCTGCCATTTTGTTATGTAATGAAATGATGAAACAGCATTTTGTTTTTCATTTTGTGCCATCTCTATTTAATAGTCATTTACCCTTGGAATTTATACAAATAAGATTATACCAGCATGAATCCCCAGTAGGATTTTGGTCACTGTAGGTATCTAGGTATAGATTCTTAAAGATAAGCTTGGAACTACAGTATTTGTAGAAATACTATTGATTTGTATTTGATAGTTGTGAGCCTGTGAATATTTAACCTTCTCCTATCCCAGATACTTTGAGAAAAGCATGTCTGGGCACTGTGGTCAGCATCCAAAATGCATGTCTTCAAGCAAAATGTGTGGCTGTTGGAAACCTCCATTGTACAACAACGAGTTGTACAATGAGAGCTGTATAACAATGCAGTTCTGGCTTTGTTGGCCAGAACTTTATAATACAGCAGTGTTGGTGGCACTCAGAGCCCTTTCTGTGGGCACTCAGCATTGCCCCTTCACAGCCACCTGGATTCAGACTTAATTGCTGTATTGGCACTTTGCAAAAAATTAGTGAGTTTTGAATCGCAGTTTGGGCACTCAGTCTCTAAAAGGTTTCCCATTGCTGTAATACAGTATTTCAATAATGTTTGAGGGAGAGCAATCAGCACAAGAAGGGAGTGTGTGCATTTGTAATTACATTTGGAAAATGAATGAAATGGAAGAGGGAAAGAAGACTGATAATGGAAGCAACAGGCCAGAAAGTGCAGTCTTATGATCGATTTCAAGGTGTTTGTTTGTTTGTTTGTTTGTTTCATTTTTATGTGTGTGTGGGGGGAGTACCTCTATGGTAGTATGAAATACTGAGCACGCTCCCCCCTGGACAGATGATAGCACAGATTGTATGCTAAGTGATAGGCATTAATTTATACAGTACATATGAAAATAGAGAATATACGAAAATAAAAATTCCTCAGCTGATTTCTACAAGGCTACGGCCTCCATTTCACTTTAAACTCCATTCGTGGACCCTGCAATGCAGGAAAATGCTAGGAAGAAGAAGGAGAAGACTGAATTTAATGTCTGGCCAAGATGCTTTTGGGACTTGTTTTAATTCCCCATTCCCACAAAACTCTGCAGTGCCCATCCTATTGAAAAATCCTGCAGGATCAGAAAAATATTTTGACATAGTAATAATCTAATAAATGTATCATCCACTTTTCTTTTCCAATGTATTTAGTTTCTGCCAAAAAGAACTCAATACAAGGGCTGGTTATTCAAAACTATTCATTTTCAACCTCTAGGCTAACATGCCAGTATGTAGATCTCCCTTAACTTAGTGAACACAGGAATCTTCCTTTCAGCAGAATAGTTATTCTTTCCAATAGGTTGTAATCCTATATAAATTAACCTAGAAAGAAGTCAAACTGAACTCAATAGGATGTACATCTGAGTAGATACTGATTAGAAACTTGAATTACTGCAAGGAGTGCAGAGAAAAGAGTGCTCATATAATTATTTTTATGTTGCATACGGTCATCTAAACAAACTCCTGGTTTGTGCGTGTGTGGGGGGGTTAATTACAGTTTTTAAAGAGTTTAATAGAATCAGCATACAGGACGTTCTAGCAAATATAAGTAATCTACCTACTTTGGTTTTCTGTGTTTGCTGAGTTTTCATGCAAGAAAGAAGTTTAGTTGGCCAAAATGCTTTTTCACGTGACATTTCTTCTCCTTCCTCTAGTAATTTATTTTTGTTTGTAAAGACATTGCTTGGAAACTGAAGAAAAATCCAGATATCAGATAAACATACAGCATTAGGTTCCATTACATGAAGAAGGATTAACCTTCATGAAGAACATCCAGAGCAAGCCAGGCGTCATCAATATTTAACAGCTGTTGTTATGAAGAATTTCATAAGGGAATATGGGTTGCCTGTTCGCACGCAAGGGCTTAAACAAGAGCCAGGCCACTGTCAGTTGCATGGAAAGATTGACAGTTGGTTCTCATTGCGTGACAGTGAAGTCCTGGTTAGTCAGCACTATTCTTTCATTCTAAAGGCGTGTTCTCCCTCTGGTGTTTCTCTCTGGGAAAAAAATACTAATTCCTCAGTTGGGAAGGAGGGGAAGGAAGCAAAGGGTGGAGCTTTCAAGTGAGTCAGTGGCTCTCTGCCCAGCTCTTGCTCAGTTACAGATACAGCAGTCACACAATCTCTAATCACGCAAGCTATTTAAAACACACACTCTCTCTCTCACACACACAAAATAAACCAAAACAGAGCAGCCTCCAGAATGCTCTTAATTGCTTATAAGGAGCTGGCACTTTGTCATGGGAAATGGGCGAGCAGAAGTAATTTTTCAAAATAAAAAACAAAATTAGGGCTGGAGGGAAGGATTTAAAAGGGATGATCATAGTTGGTTGCGTACCTTAAATAAATGTCATGCTGTGCCTCTGCAAGTTCAAAGAGTCTGGATTTTTAAAAGGATTCTCTTTGAAGGGATACTCAGACTGAGAGTAGGAGATATTTTAGGGCTGGTATTGTTCCAGTTCTTACTGATAATCCTTTATGTACTGGGAATAGATGGAATTGGTTGGGCATGTTTTATAGTTTACTGTACTTAGTGCCAGATTAAATACTAATTTCCAAGCCACATCAAGATACAGCTGCAATGATACTCACGATGCAGGTTGCCAATATAAAGAGTTACTCCCATTTATCTCAAATTCTCTCATAAATTAACAGGTTCAGCCTAGGGACAGGACTGTTACAGTACTGATCCGCTCCTGGACTTTTCCTGTTCAATATTGCAAGAATGACAATTTCTTAATAACTGAATTCTGGAAGTAGTACTGGGGTAGTTCACTTTTTTATTTAAATTAAAAAGGCAAATCTAGATGCTGAAGTTTGCAGAATACTAATGATTTATAAATATATATTTAAATGTAGAGACAGAATTTTTCTTTATCCTTTACATGGACAAATATAAATATATTTATAGCAGTACAGCACTGGAACCAATTAGCTCAAGAGGTGGTGAGTGCTCCAACACTGCAGGCATTCAAGAGAAATTTTGACAGTCACCTGGCAGATATCCTTTGATTTGTGTTCCTGCATGGAGCCCCTTCCAACTTTACTTTTCTATGATTCTATGATATGCATTGGATAGACTGTTAATAAGTATATATTTGGTCTTATCATGTTCTCCAGTGGAGGCTGATGTGATTTTCAAATTATAATAGTTTGCATTTTTTAAAAGCCTTTGAAGTAATCCCAAAGATAACAGAATTAATATGCTAAAAGAATGCCAATTGTTTCATATTGCTACTAATATTAAATGGATATTAATATTTTATTTGTAACAGCTGTTCAAGAGAAACACCAGAGAAAGCAAGCAAATGATGGGATTAAAAAAGTTGAACCTGCCATCCCTGAAGGTGGATTCCTACTAGAGGTGGGTGACAAATAGCATTTCTATAATTTAACATTGCAAACAAGCTTGCATCATCTGCAACTCCATAACTGTATTTTACGCCCCTGTTTACTAGCAACTTTCTGTGTTGAATTTCCAAAGCAGTAGGTCTCGATCTCGGCTCCCCAAATGTTCTTGGAGTAAAGTTCCCAGAAGCCTTTGCCACTGGCTGTGCTAGTCAAGGTTTTTGGAAGCAATAGTCCAAGAACCCTTGGAGATCAGAGGTTGAAAACCACTGTTCTAAAAAGGGAGTCACTTCATACTTACTATAGGCAAAGAGTAAGAATCTACAGTATTTTCTAAACCTGCTATTACTTACATAAATCACAATTCTGTGTTTTTTATTTAAATGTAAATGAGAGTTACCCTGGAGTAACAGTTGCCTTTTGTTATTTTCAGTTAAATACCAGAGTACATAGTGCAATTCAGCTTGAGTGGCTAATGATATCATTTGGAACTTGATTATTCAGGAAACTTATCTTACTTCAATTATACAGTAGGACTCCTCTATCCATAGAGGATTGGTTCCATTTAATGAATAGTAAATAAGTACTTAAATGTAGGTGAAGAATTTTGCTCTACATTCAACATGAACAAATGTGAATAACATTCACAGTGGATACATTGCATACATGCTGAAAAATGCCAACTACAGTACAGTAAATGTACATAGCATGGTCTATGGCTCCCTCTATTGGCCAGTTCTGGTAATGGCATTGTAGAAATGTATTTCGCTGGCTAATTCTATACATAACATGGTCTCTGATTCCCTCTCTAGGGGTTTCAGACAAAATTCAAATAAAAACCAAAACATAAGAAAATTATTTAATTATTTATTTTATTGTATTTTTAATCTGACTTTCTCCTTGGAAAAGGACTCATGTGGCACCTTAAAGACTAAATTTCATATTTTAATGTAACGTTTCATGGATATGCCCACTTCTTCAGACCTATTGCAGCAGAATGACTTGTGTAATATAATATGTGATGGGATATACATTTCATACCAAATATTCATTGGCTGTAGTATTTGCATGTAAGCCCGGTTTGCAGGTACCCACATACACAGTTGGTGAGGCTGGACAGGGGAGGGGAGGGGGAGGGAGGAGGAGGGGGATGGCCAGGTGTAAAAATGATGGGAAGGAGGCCAAGGTCTTCTGGTGTTTGTTGATGTAGCTTTATGGCTCTGTGGGGAATGCCTTGAGGAAAATCAGATAAGGTCAGAGCAGGATGAGGGGGGATTGGAAGAAAAAAGGGGGGAAAGGGTGGGAAAGTTTTTTACCTTAAGAGTCCTGGTGGGAGATAACTTCCATGAAAAAGGTGGAAATATGGTATATTACATTTCATAATGACTCAAGGAACCCTGACTCATGTTTAGTCCATTCTTGTGTGTGTACATCGAGCATATGAATTTTATCTCAGCTGTTTCCCTTTGTATTCTGGATCTGCAATGATTCTGTTCCAAAACTGTGACCTTCAAGTCCTTCAAGGAGTGTCCAGGTAAACTGAAATGGTTTGAGGTATTTGTGTATCGTGGTTTCTTATGTCAAGTTTCTGTCCATTGCGTTTTCTTAGAGATTGTCCTGTTTGTCCAATGTAGAGTGCAATGTGGGCATTGTTGGCAAAAGGTGACATAGATCGCATTGGATGAGGAGCAGGTTAAGTTGCCCTTGATAGTATGTGACATTGTCCTCTGTTTGTGTTGCCAGAGTAGATATGTGGGCAGAGTTGGCATCGTGGTTTGTGGCAAGGTTTAGTTCCATTGTCCATGTTGCTGTTATCTAATCTTGTGTGCATTTGTATTTGTTTGAGGTTGGGAAGTGTGGGTCTGCCACCAATAGCTTTGGAGATTGATGTATTCTTGTCAAGGATGGGCTGGAGATCATTTAAGGTGTGTGTCAGTGGTCTCACTTGTGGACTGCAAGTGACAACCAGTGGTATTCTGTCATTTGGTCCTTTGGATCTGTCTTGTAGCAGGTTATTTCTGGGTATGCTTTGTTGATTTGTTCCTTAATCTTATTAGGTGGGTACTGTAGTCTGAGGAAAGCATTTTGTAGATCCCTGAGTTTGGAATCTCTATCTTGTGGGTCAGAGCAGATGCGGTTGTTTCTAAGGGCTTCGCTATATATGATGAATTTTGTTGTATGTTCAGGATGCAAGATTGAAGAATGCAGATAGGTATACTGTTGTTTTTTTTTTTTTTTTTTTTTGTACAGTGTGGTACTAAGATTCCCATGTTGTAGTTTCACGGTGGTGTCCAGAAAGTTAACTTGTTGTATGGATTGTTCCAGGGTGAGGTTGATGCTTGGGTGAAAACTATTGAAGTCCTGGTGGAATATTTTTAGGGATTCCTCTCCATGGGTCTAGATCAGAATAATGTCATTGATGTATCTCAAATAAAGAAGTGGTTTCTGGGTGCAGTGGTTAAGAAAGTGTTGTTCCGGGTCAGACATGAATATGTTAGCGTATTGTGGGGCCATGCGAGTGCCCATTGCAGTTCCATTGATCTGGAGGTAGTTTTTATTGTCAAAAGAGAAATAGTTGTGTGTGGATACAAAGTCACAAAGGGTGGTGATTATGTTGGAGTCTTCCTTGTTTTGGATGGTGTTTGTGATAGCTTGTAGTCCATCTTTGTGTGGCATGTTGGTATAGAGAGCCTCTACATCCATTGTAGCTAGGATGGCGTTATCAGGAAGGTTCTGTATGGATTGAAGTTTCCTTAGGAAGTCTGTGGTGTCCCTTACATAACTGGGTACACTGGTAGCATAGGGTTTGAGAACGTTGTCCAAGTATCCAGATACTCCAACTGTGATAGTGCTGATGCTTGATACAATTGGTTGACCGGGTTACCTTCTTTATGTGTTCCTATGAAAGTTTTACTTATATGAGCAGGAAAATTGACATTCTCAATGCCTTAGTGTGCCTGCTTTTCTTTTAAAATATTACAGGTAAATTTAACTTTCAATTTTTTTTCATTGTGCAAGGGCTGTGTCAGTTCATTTATATGTTGTGTTTATCCTAAAGAATCTGTGGTGACTTCTGATATTAAAAGTAACCAAATTAAAAAGCAGTTAGTACAATATTTAATTAGTACAATATTTAAAAAGCATTAAACATTAAAATTTATAAGAGCAAGATTCAAAATACAGAATAAAATTAACCCTTTCCATTGGTCAGCCTGTCATTTAAAGGAAAGCCTATGACAGGAGATGTTGCAGACTTCCTATGGATACTTCAGTTGCACATTCAACCATCCCAACAACACTATCGTAGCTACGATGGATGTAGAGGCTCTCTATACTGACATCCCTCACAAAGACAGACTACAAACTATCATAAACACTATTCAAAGCAAGAAAAAACCCACATAATCCCCATCCTCTGTGACTTTGTAGTTACACACAACTTCTTCACCGTCAACAACAAAATACAAAATTTACCTCCAGATCAATGGAACTGCAATGAGCACTCACATGACCTGACAATATGCAAACATAGACACGGATGACCTGGAACAATGCTTTCTTAACTGCTGCACCCAAAAGCCACTCCTCTATTTGAGGTGCATTAGTGATGCCAGGATTTCAGTAACTTTCATCAAAATATCAACCTCACACTGGAATAATCTATGCAACAGATACATCTTAGCACCACACTGTACTGGAAACCCAGTGATTGATAAACCTAATTTTGCTCTTCTAGCTTCCATCCTGAACACACAGCATTGTGTACAGCCAAGCCCTAAGATACAGTTACATCTGCTCTGACCCACAAGATAGAGACTCCAAACTCAAGGATCTATAAAATGCATTCCTCAGACAATGATACCCACCCCATGTGATTAATAAACAAATAAACAAAGAAAAACATTTTGTTGTTTTCATTATGGATGCCTAAGGGCAACCTCCGGGTTAGAGAGAGATAGGCAGGATATCTCTCAATGCCATTTGCAGGGAATCATAAGCGGCTGAAAACATCAGCTTGGGAATACTTGCCTACAGACTACTCCATAACCTCAAACAAATACTAAGACAATGGAGCACAAAACCACAACACAGACAGGGAGATTAAACCCTGCCACAGACTCAGATGCCAGCTCTGATCATACATTTAACCCAATTACAGGATCTAATCATGCTGCATACAACATTGAGAGTACTTGCACAGACTAACATGGAGACCTCCTCCAACACATGTTTTGTGGAGTGTCATTTCATTCTATGAGTACTCATGCTTTTTTCGCTGTAGCCAAAGAAGACTAGTTGTATTGGATTTTGGTTTTGCATAGCAAAGCAATCTGAAGGAATTCTCTCAAGATTCTTCCTCCCCTCCCACGTGCCGTTTCTCAATGTTCCTTTTCATTAAAAAGAAAAAAGATAAGTGAGCAAATTTCAACATCTAGACAGGTATCTTTAAGAAATAGGACATGTGATTTTATGATTAGGTCTCGAGAAGAATTTCTGTTCCATGATGGAAAGCAAGAATTTGGGAAATACTCTTTTCAAAGATCTGTTTATTGTCCACTGTAAAGAAAAAGAAAGATGAAGGTGCTTTAAAAGCTGGGGTTTGATTCATGTTAAGGCTTCCTCCCAAGGTGGAGGCAGTTGTAGAACTGGCAGCATCGCTTGTAAGAATAGAACACAAGGGTTGATTCCTTCCTCTCTGTTTCCCAAACAGCTGCTTCCCTGGAAGGAATCAGTCCGCCCAGATCCAAATGTTGCAGCACAAATGAAGGAGTCCCTTCTAAACAAGTTTGTTGTTCCCATCCTAGTGTTTATAAGCATACATCCTTATGGAACAAATATAGAGATGTCTGTCCCATTTCCAAAAGCTGAAAACAGCCAATTATTTGGAAAACAGACCCACCCTCATGCAGAAAAAGGGCAATGTACTCATAAACGAAACGGTTCAAATAAACTGAAAGTTCAGTTTCTAAAAATGTAATGCTGTCTTGCGTGACTTGAAGAAGTAAGGGATGTCTGAAGGCCTTGGTTGTTGTGCTCTTGGATCCATAGCAATCTCCTCTCTGGAGATTGTGATAAAGGCATCCAGATTGTTTTAATCTGGAGAATAAAGGAAAGAAATGTGACTAGGAAGCTTAAAAAGCAACACAGTTTTTACTAACTGTGATCTTGACCTTGACCCTATATATGTATATATACAGTGGTACCTCGGATAACGACTTTAATTCGTTCTCCGAGGTTAGTCGTTATCCGAAACATGTTGTTATCCGAAACACGGTTTCCCATAGGAATGAATGGGAAACCAATTAATCCATTCCGGAGCCTAGGAAAAAGGCACAGACACCTGGTTTTTTGCTCAAAACTCTTTATAAAGTGCACTTTAAAGGTATAGCTGCAATGTCACCTGGGATAACTCTTTTTTTACTGATGCATGCTGGAAATTCGTTATCCAAGGCAGTCCATAGGGAAAATACGTTATCCGAGGCAGCCTATACCGAGAAATTACGATTCATTATCCGAGGCAGTCCATAGGGAAAATTCATTATCCTATACCCAGAAATTTGCAGTCGTTATCTGAAAAATTTGTTATCCGGGGCAGTCGTTATCCGAGGTACCACTGCATGTGTGTGTGTGTGTGTGTGTGTGTGTGTGTGTGTGTGTGTGTGTGTGTGTGTGTGTGTGTGTGTGTGTGTGTATGTATGTATGTATGTATGTATGTATGTATATATATATATAAGACATGGGCACGAACAGAAAAAATGACGTTTTGAGTTTTCGTTTGTTGGAACGGGTCCGTTTCGGGTCGTTTCCGTTTGTCGTGAAATTTTTCAAAAATCTGTCATTTTGTTTGTCATTTGTCGTTTGTCGTTTCCACCGTGATTTAGCATGATTTGACTTCCCCCAGAGCATAGGGGTGTCCCACAATCAGGGCCTGCGCTAGGTGTTTTTGCGCCCTAGGTGGTGGGCGGGGCGGGGGGGAGGTGCAGGCGGGCAGCGGTGGCAGAGGGCCATGGGCGGGCAGTGACAGCGGCAGGGGGGAGGCGTGGGCGGGTGAGCAGGCGGCCGGTGGCCGGTGGCGGGCCAGTGGGTGGGCAGCGGCGCGGGCGGACGGGCGAGTGTGCAGTTTAGGATATCACTTAGGATAGAGGTTCTGTTCTTGGCTTGCACCCCAAATGTGTGTGTGTGCAAGCAAATTGAAGTTGGGAAAATAGAAAATAAATGGTAGTATATAATATATATTTAAAATAAATCCACACCTCCCATTCCCAGTCGAACCTCCCCCTTTATCCAATATCAGAAAAAAATCCTCACAAACTGCCAGAGAAGAAATAAAGAATAAACTGCTATTCCCTTCAGCAGACAAAGCTGCAGGGAATCAAAGAAATTATTTTCTAAATTCAATTCCCTCCCTGCCTGCCTAACGTAAATCCTAAAGCCTCCAGCCTCCCTCCTCAATCTCGATCGGATCAAACCAGCACCAGCAGCCAGCCCTCCCACATCCATACACCCAACTGCGATTTCTGGAAGGTGCCTCGGCTTTTTATGTCCTCCGAGACAGCCAGAAGTGTCAGTCAAAAACCTGGCGATGCCATTGGTGGAATGGTTCAAAAAAAATGCATGGTCCCATCCCATGCCCAGCCCAAATGGGCAGGTCTAAAAAAATAAAAAATAAAAAAAAATCAATACAACATTTTATTGCTGTAAAAAAAAACCCCACTGCTGCTACTATTAAAAGCCAGGCATTTAAAATAAATAATTTCCACATGTTTCTGTGGTGATTTGGCGTGTTTTTGACCACGATTTCAAAAGAAAAATTGCGGTTGCCATTTTGGATCCCCCCCCCACCGCATGGCATGGCGAGACAACAAGGATGACCCCCCCCAGCCTGGTGCAAGCAGCCCAGGACAGGAGAAGAGGGGGGGAAAGGCCGGGGACCCCCCAGAAACCACCCCTCTGGTAGGTGGCAAAGCCTCAGGCAGGCATATTTTCGCCTGCTTTTTTGGCCGGGAGTCGGTTTTATTTTTTTTTTACTTTTTAAAACTTTTTTTCTGTGCTGCTTGGCATCGCGTGATCGCCGTGGGCGCGATGCCATTAATGACAACGAAAAACCCGACCCAAATTTTCTTTTTTCGGGTCGGGTTCGAGCTGGAGCGGCATAATTATCGTTACCGTTTCCGTTACGTAAACGGAAACGACAATTTCGCCGCTCCGTGCCCATGTCTAAGCAGATAACTTGAATAATAGAAGCAAGTTGAACAGTACCCCTCCAGTTGCATAGTGAAGGATGATGGGCTGATTTGTTTGTGGACTAACAGGTGCAGCATTTCGTGACTACATAATTGGATCTACATGTTTAACTAATAACACAAAGCATCTTTTCCAGCCACTTTTTTTCCCCTGCGGAAGGGAGGAAAATGGTTTCATTCCTCATGTACCATGTAACCATTTTTAAAAGCTCAATTGTCTGCTGCAAACAAATGTTTATGGTACATATCTGTTTCATATACTTCAAGCGCATTCTAGAGTAGAGGTTTTGTTGCTTATTAAATCCATATGGATGTACCAAATGCTGTCATTTACATTCATAGATTAAAGAGTAGTTTTGTTTATTTGTACAGTGAAGCATTTAAAATATATTTCAAGATTCTAAACACATTTAAAAAGCCAGCTGGATGTTCATTAATAAGACAAATCATAACACATTCTTGAAGTTAGGATCATGGGATTCTTGTGTCTTCTTTAGAAAGTAATCACCAGATTGTCAGGTGACAGATTGTGCATTTGGAAGGAAGAGCACCTGAAGCACCGTCTATAGCCAGCCTCTATTATGAGCCACCCTGATTTGTAAAATGATCAGGACAACTAGTTTCTTCACACAATGTCACATGTGTGTATGTGCATAAACACACGTGGATGGGTATCTAGTACCCCACTTTGAGATTGGGACCAACACCAGCAAGCTGGCAGTCATTATTAACGATCAAAGCCTTCTCTCCAGTCCTGAGGCTCCCCTGAGCTTTCCCAGGGCAAAAATGAGCCCCATGGAGCTTTGGAACCAAAAGCAAGGCCAATTGGTTGGTTTAGAAAGCTTTCTGGTTCACTTAAATTAAGTATTACTGGCACAACATGATTTTGTCCTCCGGCTCCATGGCATGATTTGATTCCAACATGATTTGGGGGATTGTGATACCCTATTCTTTGGCTAGTGTCATCCAAAGTCTTGAGAATCTAATTAAATCTATAGACATATACAAAGTGTAAAGAACTGGTAACTAGCCCATTTAATGCACTGTTGGTCATATAACTTCTTGTACCATAACATAATGGTATCGGTCATCTGTGAAATCCAATGATTTGCCATTTTATAACTATTAAGTTCTTTTTTCAAAAAAAAAAATCCAGTTTATGAATGTGGGGTATTGTACTTCTGTACCCATGATTCCAAAAGCCAGGAAATATCATGGCTTTTTTGCAGCAAGAAGTGCAGCCTGAATATTGACAACACCAATGAAAGTGTAGTCAAATGGTCTCTACAAGATATCCTTTTGTGCTTACTCGCATTCACAAAGTGACACCAAAATCCCAGAAGCTAATTCATTGTTTTCATAGGTTAACCATTCCTCGTCTAAACACAAAGCAATTATGATGGTTATTTTCAACAAGTATGAATGGCTAACAGGAATATCAGTGTATCAATAAATAATCCTTTATTTGGCATACAACACAGGAATACAATATTTCACCCCCTGCAGCCTGGATTCCTTCCAAATTTTAAAAAAGAAAGCATCAGAGACCAACCATTCTCTTTAAAGATTATCGAAACTGATCTTTTCAATTTATCTGGTATGTTTTGAATCTATGGACAAAAAAGACTGATAGTATCTGCATGGAATGGTATCTCACGCATCGACTTCAAAATAATAACTTCATTTGACTATACATAACAAGAGAGCAACATCATACTCTTACCGCACAACTTTGATGCTGATCTGAAGCTTGAGTTAAAAGTTACAATGCTTTGTTTGGGCTCCCCCATTTTTAGAATTGCCTATCGGATGTTAATTTTCTTTGCCAGCACAATGTACCATCACCACACCTTCATGCAGTGATAAGACACTTGTGTTTTATAGATACTGCACTATAATTCTGTTGAACTCACTTGAACTTGCAGATATACATCCCCACAGGAATACAATACATCCAAGTCTGCTTCCTTCTTGCATCATATACAAATGTTAGTGTAGTGTATATGTGTTACATTTTCAATCATTTTTTCAAAAAATTAAATTCATTTATTGTGTAAAATACAAAAGTCTCACAAATGGCAATCATTACATGAAATAGTAAGCATCTAAAAGTACAATCGAAGGAAAAGCAAAACATCTCATTTTCTAACTGATTATCTGATAATATTAATCAGTGGCTTTGAAATGGTCCAATCAACTTATTCAATAAAGATTGATTGATTGATTGATAACAGCAATCAAAAATGAAGGAGCCTCATGGCGCAGTGGTTAAATGTCTGTACTGCAGGTAAAACTGTGCTCACGACCTGGGGTTCGATCCCGGGTAGCTTCCGTCCTTCCGAGATTGGTAAAATGAGTACCCAGCTTGCTGGGGGGGGAGGCAATGTGTAGCCTGCATACTGTTATTATAAACTGTAAACCGCCCACAGACTACTTGAAGTGGTATGGAGTGATATATAAGCAGAACACTTTATTTTCTAAGTTCTTAGTTTGAAATTATTAAGTAAACGTTTTTGTTATACAACAGCAAAAATATATATACTGTGAGTTTGTAGGAGTTTGTGTGTGTGTGTGTGTGTGTGTGTGTGTGTGTGTGTGTGTGTGAGAGAGAGAGAGAGAGAGAGAGAGAGAGAGAGAGAGAGAGAAACATGTCCTAGATTTTACATAACGGATCTGTGGACCATCAGCATATTATTCCAAATATTCTTATATGAATGTATATAAACAGTACATGTCATTTTAAGTGATTAACTGCACCCTTCACTGGTCCAGACCTATCTTGACTGAGGTGCCATTTATAAAAATGATTTATGACAGCCTCTACAGTGACCACCTCTGAAGTGAATGAGCAAAATATATTTTGACCTTTTTGTCTCATCATTTTTACTGCTTCTTTCTTTTCCAGTCATTGAGTGGTTTTGCTCTGGTTGTAAGCAGTGATGGGATGATTTTCTATGCATCGCCAACAATTGTGGACTACCTAGGATTTCACCAGGTAAATAACTAAAAAGGATAAATTCCATTGCCATTCATAGAATGCCTCTGTTGAACACAGCCCATTCTGTTCAGAAGACCTCCTAAACCTCTGAAAAGACTTCTTGTGGGCTGCAGTGAGAAAGGAGGGGAAAGGATAATCAGACTGCAAGTGAGGTAATATTTATTTCTAACATAGAATAACATGCTGTAACAACTATGTGGTGAGAGGATTTCAACCATCACTATCAATGTTCCTGAATAATTTACAGTAACATAGTTTTGACCTGCTTTGTTGTGATTTTTCTGCATGGAGGGGAAAAATCCTTTCATTTATTTTTTCATGTCATGAGATATCAGATGGTCCTGAAGCACAACAAATGCCATAGTTTGACTCTGAGGGAATGTTTTGAGAATCTATCCCCCCAAATCTTTCCTGATTTCTCTTGTCCCATACAATAGCAATAATACCACTTATTGGGCATTTTCAGGCTGATCATAAAGAGGTACATTTTAAAAAATGTAAAGTCTCGGATACCAAATAAATAATACTTTAATTAATTATTATTATCATTGCAGACTGATGTAATGCATCAAAATATATATGATTATATTCATGTGGATGATCGGCAAGATTTCTGCCGGCAACTACACTGGGCCATGAATCCACCTCAGCTAATGCCTGGGGGACATGAACCTGCAGCAACAGGTATGCTTGATTAGTTCTGTTGAGTAGGGAGGGATGATCTGCTGGAAGTAGAATGAGTGCATGTGTCCTGAAATGGAATTGGACAGAGGTGGAGGATTATTTCTTTATTCCATCACACAACCCCATGTCTACTGCTGTTTACCTTTGCCATCTTTTGCTACTATTTTACTTTCTTCTCTCACTGTGTCAGGACTTGGTACTGCCTGCTTCCCCTGTGATTTGGCTGTCTTTACCACTACTTCCAATTTCTGTTCTCTGTCATCAAGCATACTTCTACTCCACACACCTTTTCTTTCTTTTTTGTTTATACTGCCATTTCCTTGCTATTAAAAATGACAACAAAATATTTTTTGCTCTCATAATCTGAAATGTATGTTTTCATTATTGTTTTCAGGAGAAGAATTCATTCTTAGTAAAATGTGTACAGCACAAGAACGTGACAACATGACAACAGACTTTTCACCATTTTTAACTCGTTGTTTTACCTGTCGAATCCGTTGCCTTTTAGACAGTACCTCCGGCTTCCTTGTAAGTAACCATTGTTCTCTCTCACAGCTCTGGTGGGGATTCTTTACCCTCTTTTCCTGGTGGGAGACAGGCAAGTGGGTGTGCCAATAAGCACTACCCATAAGGCTGGCTGGGGGCTGGACCAGAGGTCCTGTCAGAACCCCGCACACTGAACTTGCACATACAAACAGAGTTCGGTTCTTTGCCAAAGGTTGTTAGTCGGAGACTCAAGCAGGGTGCAGTCCTTTGCCAAAAGTCAGGTGCCAGGGAGATAACAGAGTTCACAACATGATAACTACCAGTTCGAGGTCAGCACAGGAATGTACACAGCAACCAGATGTCAAGCCAGGAAAAAGAGACCATACCATCATCAAGGAAACCAGTCCGAAGTCAGGCAGGCAGAGTTCAATGTCAGGAACAAGAGTAGGCAGAAGCGTGATCACAGGCCCAATAACTTGTTGCTTCCACAAAGATCTCAAACTGAGTTTTTCAGCTTTATTCCCAAACAGGGAACACACCCTTTCTCCTGGGAAAGCACTCTGCTAAAACTCAGGACTGGTCAACCTGATGTTTCTTCGAATGGAAATGGAATGGAATGGGAATTTATTGTCATTGTATAAATACAACGAGATTAAAAGTGCCATCCAGTCAGTCATTCACACACCCCAGCATAAAAATCCAAGACGTAAAATCTACAATTTAAGAACAAACTATCCATACACATACTCCAACATTCACACGCCAAACATCACTTACACTCATTTAAAACTGACATAAAAACCAAACACACACACAGCCCTACACTCTTTCACCTGACAACATTCATACCCAATCCATAAAAACTACAATTTAAAAAAAAACAGCAACCATCCATAATCCCCCATACAATATATATGTAACACATTCAACACTAATATTACCCGTCAACTTAATTTTTAACAGAATTTAGCATGGTTACTGCTATAGTTTACAAACTATTTCTGAATCTTTCTGTCCTTGTTCTAATAGATCTATACCTTCTGCCTGATGGTAATGGTACAAACAGAGAGTGTCCAGGATGAGAAATATCTCCTACAATATTCTGAGTTTTCTTAAGACAGCGGGAGCTGTGTAATTCCTCCAATGATCTTCTGTGCCATATTGATAACTCTCTGGGTCCCATAGGCTTGATCCTGGCTCTCCTGGCAGCATGTTGCTGCAGAATCCTACTCATGGCCCTTCTGGGAGGCAGGGATGTGTCTGAAGCAGAGTTATCAGACACAGCTGCCGGCTGACAGGCTGAGCTAGAAGGCTCTGCTAACTGGTCTTCATCAGTTAACTCCTTACGGCCAGGTTCTGCAGCAGGCAGGGTCCTGACAGGTCCTTTGTAAAGACAGACCTCACCCATCCAAACGCAATAACCTGCTTGCCAGCTGCTGGGTACAGTAGTAGCTACAGGCCAGATAAGAATGTTTGGCTTGAAAAGTTGATGGGTATATTTTTTGCCTATCCCACACTGCTTTACCCATGGGACACGGCAGGTCAGGTTGGAAGTGGTGCCATATTTAAATAAGTCCCCAGGTGAGTAGCACAGAATGAGAAGGGAGTATGTTTGTGCTCCTAAGTGGCATAAGGGTGCTATTGCACCCAAGGGTGCAGCAATCAGGATCCAGAGATCTGCTTGCCAGGATGAGTGTGCACTGGGGACCAGCCCTGGATGATGTCCACCTAAGTTCAAGAGGACTGGATGGTGGGATGATGGGAACATCCCCTCCCCTGAGTTTTAGCCCTCTGACTGTTGTGAAGTATAAATTGAACTATAGGCCGTGGTTCTACCAGTGTTTTCTGCGTAGTTTCCTGGCAGCGAACTGCGTAGTAAAAGATTGCGTGCTAACCGGAAAGAGAAGTAAATTCTGGTCCCGGCCAACCACACCCCTGGAACAGCAGTTTTAGCAAAGTTTCCTAAACCACCACCAGGGGCTGGATTTAGAAACTTTGCTCAAAAATGCTTACTTATTTGCTTCTTTAACCATGACAGGACCCTGAAAATACGCAGTAAAATCAGTTGTTCCCCTTTAACAACATGGAGGCTTGGAAACTAGAGGCAGAAAGAAGGACAAAATGTGAAATAGACAGGTAGAGACCGAACCAGAATCTGAAAATATGATGCAGAAGAGAGGAACCATGTGACCGGAAAAAATATGCAGGAAATTTATATACGCAGAAAATTCTGGTAAGACTGTGGCCATAGTTGAACTATAAATTGGAGGCCTCATTCCACGTTTCCTTAGACTGATGAAGCTACTTGGATGAGTAGTAAAACATCTTGATCTCACAAGAAAAGAAGTCCAGTTTCTCACAAGAAAAGAAGTCCAGTTTCCGCTGTGTGAGACAGAATGCTGGGCTGGATGGGCTGTGACCTGTTCCAGCAAGGCTGTTCTTATGTTCTTATATGTCAGTCTTCTTGATATATGTTTCCAGCATGACATGGGATTTAGCTGTGCTACAGCAATGTGTGAATCAACAAACCAATACTATGAGAATGTGCTTGTATATCAGAGAATAATTTTACAATCTGTTGATGTTATACATTATTTTTATATAACTCCAAATATTTACAGAGTTCCTTCTGTGTTTTTGCTATTTTCAGACCATGCATTTCCAGGGCAAACTGAAATTTCTCTTCGGGCAGAGAAAGAAATCCTCTTCAGGAGCGATTTTACCCCCTCAGCTCTCCTTATTCTGCATGGTGGTACCACTTCTGCTTCCTTCTGTGACTGATGTGAAGCTAAAAAGCCTTTTTGTGAAAACAAGATGCAAAACTGATCACACAGCCTCAACAAATATAAAGCAAGTCCAAATTCAATTTTTAACACTTATTCTTTATGCAGCTCTCCTTTGGGTGATTCTGTTAATTACATAGATCTAAACATTTTAAATACAAATCAATTTAACTTTTCTTTTCATTATATCAAGTAACCAATATTTTTCCTTTTACTTTCAGTTGACCTAGGATTTCCTCCTTTATTTGGAAATAATGTATACCCCAACATTATTAATTTTCCATTAGTAGGGATTTCAAGTATATTCAAGTTCCTCATTGTCAGTATTAGACACTGTTGTAAGATCAAAAATGATCTGAATAATCAAACATTGTAAGGTGCAAGCACCCCATCCAGAAATATAAACAGGTTAAAGATTTAAATTTGAGCAACACAAATTTAATGCAGCCATTATCAACATATTTGAAGGTGCCACAGACTGGAAACCATTTTTCACACCCCACCTTATAAGGTTTGCCATGCAGCTTATACGAGAATCCTGATTTGGCTCCTACTGTATATATTTCATATTATGGCCAAAAAAAGGTTGAAAATGCCATTTCCAAACATGACACAATCACACTGAAAAATGGGAGACCTATTGCATGATGTATTTAATTAATCCAGTCCTGTAAAAAGTAAGGGTGAGATTTTGAACATACAAAATACAAAGGCAGCCTCAGTCAGATCTGTCTCCCTAAGTGCCTTTGGATATTGCAGAGAATCTTCATAACACCCATGATGCAGCGGGACACATTTCTAGTGGTTCTTAGGAGATTTGTGGAAATATAATGGAGTTGAGGATGCTATTCTACCTCCTGCTGGTTTGAGGGCTTGTGGTCCCATAACTTGCCCTGGGGGTTGTGTGTCCTGCAGAATTATAGGATGAGGAGTATTTCCTTTCTGAAAATTTCATCCCTCGTAAATAGTACTCTTGGAGAGAATAGAAATCTATTTTGTACATAAAAAAATATTTCAAAGTGATTTTTCAAGGACCATTATGTTATTTAACTGTACTGTAATTTATTAAGCTGTTTTCTTATCATTTGACCTTCACAGCTCAAAATCTATTTCTGCACAGTATTCGGCTGACTTTCATAGAAGAAATACTTTTCAAGAAGGTATTATTCCTGTTTTTATTTATTTTCTTCCACAGGGATCATTTAACATCATGTGGAATAAAGTTCAAAAACACTTTTTCCTCTTTGAGCGTAACATTTATAAGGGACCATTTCCTTGCCTCATTCTAAAGAGGGACAGGCTATTCAAGCATAGTAGCAGCTGCCATCTTTTGAGAAATATTTGCCACTCTCCAGCTCTCTCTAGCTGAGTGGTCAGATTTGCAAATGAAACCTATGTTTATGTCCCCATGACAAATTACAAAACAAAGCAAACACAATTGCAAAAGGTGGCAATGCAAAGGACATCGGTTAGGACAAATGAAGTATTTTAGCATTTAAGGAGTGTCCATTTTTAGTACTTATACTGTATCATTAGATTTGATCTGGCCTTTTCTTTCTGTACAGATAAAATACTGTTCTGGAATAAATGAACTGCAAAGATGTTTGTTTAAAGCAAAGTAGCATTGCTTTCGTTCCTTTGGTTTGTTGTTAATGCTAGATTATAGGCTCATATTTTTATCTGTACTGAACACACTGGGATGCTCAGTCATCATTATGTAAATAGATACTCAACATTATTATTCCTGTAGTAACATACTTAAGATGCTTGCCACCAAAACGTTTGTGTTCAAATCCTATAGGAGACAGTAATAGGGAAAATGGCATTTCTCTAGTGAAGCTGCAAGCGAACAAAGACCACTGGGTTTGGATACAGGCAAATACTCAAGTTCAGTATAGAGATGGTTCTTCAGAATATGCCATTGCTCTTCAGCAAACTCCCAGGTAAGTTTGTATAAACCAGGGATGTTCAACTTTGAACAGGCCAAGGTCTACTTTTTCCGGCCCAAAGTGCCTGAGGGCTACTACACTAAAACCTCTACTTACGAATTTTATCTTTTCCAAGCACATGCTCATAAGTAAAAACTTTTGTAAGTACAGCAGCGGTTTCCCATAGAAATGCATTGAAATCCGGTCCCTCTGGAACGGATTGATTTTCAATGCATTCCTATGGGAAGGCTGACCATGCACACGCTTCCCTTGCACCCGCTCAATCATCTGGCCAGTGGGGGAAACAGGGGACCACGCCATGGCCCTTGAACTGCCCCGCTCAGCTGAGACAGTGGGCGGGCAGACCCAGAACTTTGCTGGGGCAGTGGTGGTCCTTGGGATGGGGGAGGGAGGGGTGGAGAACCTATCTCCTCCCTTTTTTTATTGATGGCCGGCGGGCTACTTTTGAACCCTTCGCGGGCTACTGGTTCTTTTATCTCATCACTGATTGGTGATATTCCAGGGCAGGGCAGAACTTGAAACAAACGGAAGGGACTGTTTGGAATCCACCATCCCTAAGTTTAGATAATACATTATATAAACCAATGGAGAGGAACCTTTGGTTCTCCAGGTGTTGTTGGCTTCCAACTCCTGTCACACCCACCTTATTCCACATGTCAAAAATCAAACATAATGCCCTTTCATATCTTCATATTTAAATATGTAATAGCCCAAATCCTTCTGCTTAGCATAGTAAAATGCATTTCTGTAGGTCCAATGAATCAAGAGGGATTTGGTGAATCACGTTCTCCATATGTTTCATTGATTCAAATGAAATACTGTTTGCTACAGTAGATTGCAGTTAGAGTAGGGCCATTTGAAACAATTTAATCTCTGGAAGTGCGGACTCACCAAATCCCTTTTGATTCAGTTGTCCTACTATAGTGCAATTTATTACAATCAGCAAAAGGATTTTGACCAATTTATAGAGATTCATAATACAATACAAGGTTAAAAATGTGTTAAGCCAACTCATTCCAGTAATGTGGCATATCAATATTAGTATTTCAATGTAACAAATTACTGAGAAACCATTCTTCAGTTGGCATATCACTGCCAGTCATCATGGCCATTGTTGTTAGTTTTAGTATCATACTTGCTGATTGTTTTTCTTTTTTCTGTTGAAAGGGAAGACAAAACTTCGAAGATACCAAACAGCATTGCAACCATGAAAGGGAATAGGGAAACAATGGGACAGAAGAAGCATAGTAAGTGGATTTCAAGGAAGAAAGATCAGGATAATATAAAAGTGAAATTTGAACGCAATTCAAATAATGAGGAATTTTTCATTCCACAAGAATTTGTTAATCCTGCTGTCTCACTGCTTGGTGTTCAGCACAATAACAATGGGCGTGGCATGTGGACTTCAAGGAATCCTCCAAGTTCTTGTTCTAGAAGTCAGCACAATGAGAGCATCTGCTCAAGCAAAACGTTAAGATCTTGCTACAATAGAGATCAGCAATTCTTTGGTTTATCATCAACTTGTTCTTCCCCCTGGGGTGGCATAGAAAACTGCCATACTTATCCAAGCTTGCAGCAACTCACACTAGACAGTTACTCAGGAGAATATATGAAGTTACAGTGCCCACCATTAACCCCAGAAACTCTGTACAACACTCACTGCATGCCGATCAAAACAGAATATGATTCAGATTCTGAAAACCCAGCTAGCAGTTACACCATTTCACCAAGTCAGGTTTGGATGGATGAAAACTGCACAATGAAAAAGCAGTCAATTGACTTTCCTTCTAGGGTCCACCTTAAAACAGAATTGGACCTCACTGAGCCATTCTTCCCTTGCCAAACCCCAAAGCATTGTGTCTACTCACCACACAACTGGCAACACGTAGTAATGCATCATGCCAATAACATCAATAGAAACGGAGTTGCCAGAGTTGTGCATAATAAGGAAACAACAGCACTGAGCCCTCAAAAATCAGTCTGTATAGAAGCAACAGAGAGAGCGCCAGCCTCATATTACTGCAATCAGTTTTATAATGGAAGTTTGAGAGATGACAGGGGGTTTAATGGCCATATTCTGAAAGCACATTCTGAATTTAAAAATCCCAGGATTATTCAGTCAGTTAAACATGAACCTTTGGATCCTCCTTTTGTATCTGACAATGGTCAGAATGGAGTACAGAGTTCTCTCCAGGAGACTGCATTATTGAATTTTCATCCTCCTAAGATAATGCGGCAGCAAACTGTATAACGTGTTAGGAAGCTTCCAAATGGAATTCTTCCAAACATCAGCATTGGTAATTTAGAGATGGAACTCAAACCATATATCTCATCAATGAGAGATTTCCCATTATATGTATTCACAGGTCTGCTAATTTTTAATGCAACTTTGGCCTAGCCCCATTTGACTCATGGGCTGTGAGAGATGGGATACTACTAATTAAGAACACCAACTGCTCGCATAACATGATTTGTGAAAGTGTCCTTAATAGTTAAGTATAAGTATGGTCTAATACTTTGCAGATAATTGCTTTTGAAATAAAAGAACATTTAAAATGTTTATTTAATAGGAAAATAGTTGAATAAAACTAAAAGCAGTTGATTACTGATGGCTAATGGTAGCTATCCCAAAAAGGTTAGGACTAGCTCCTGGGCTATTTATGCAATTAAATACAGAGGACTTAAAATGAAACAAAAGGGTAAAAACGAATTCCCTACCAGGAAAACGGCGAGGAAGAAGGTGATATCAGACATAGTCTTTCAGTCCAAGTGGAGTTGGGTCTTTGTAAGGGACAGGAGAAACTGAAGGAACTGCAGTCTGTGTGGAGCAAGAAATACATAAAGGGCAGTCAGGGAAAGACAATTAGAATTATAACTGCAAAGTTCTTAAAGACAACTGGCAACAGCTCATTTCTCTATATACAAAGATGCCAACACACAGTTTCAAGTAAAATGTTTTAGCTATGTTGAAATGTATCAAAAGGTATACAAGGTTCAATTGGTTAACTGCAAGATATTCATGCATACTTCATGAAATAAGGTTGGCCTAGAATCCAGACGTTATGAACTGCTCCAGTGACATCTTCAGATTCCTCAATATTTGCCTATTATCCTTTGTTTTCAAGCTTTTAATTGTTGTGGCCAACTGGTTCTGCTTGTATTGATCAGGAAAGCCCTATTTGGTTGTTGACCATTGAAAATGGCTAGTGCTCTCCTGCTGTTATGACCCAGGAGAGCAGATGTTCATGATGATTCAACTGTTGTGCTATATTCATAATGAAGAGTTGTGAGGCCAGATTGTGTGCAATCTGTGCAAGGAGCATGATTCCTAGCACTGAAATACAAATAACAAAACATGATTATTTTTAATTTCTGTTGTATTTTATACTGGAATATTTTGACTTCTAGTCACGTTACAGGAGAATAATAATACAACTTTGTAATTCAAATTAGCTAAACACCCTGTAACAACCAATGCACATTTAATTAAGTCAACATGAATCTTGCAGAATCAAATACTGTATTGACATTGGGTATTTCATTTATCCATAAATAATGATTGTTGCCTCACTGAATAAAGTAGTAGGTGAGGAATACCTGATAAAAATAAATTACATATTAAAGAGTGTTAATGGGAAATATATAAGCAGTTTAACAGCATAAGAACAGTTCTACTACCAAGTCAAGCATAAGTAATAATATTATTCTAAGTAGTATAATCACAATAATATACTGTATACAAAACATAAGCAGATCAACTAATATTTTACCTTGGTAATTTTTACAGTTAAAACATACCATTGGGCTAACTGCTCCAGAGTCTATAGTGTAATGATCTAGCAGTATTAACATAAATATAACAATTCTATGGGGGAAAAACAATTTTGTATGCAAGTCAAACATACTTGTTTTTCAGTCTTACAGTTAATTGGTTTGTACTTGCAGAACAATTGATGTGATCTATATGCCCTCAAATGTCAATTTTCTTGTGTTTAAACAGGAGAGAACTATAGAAATATATTTGGAGAATATGCATATTACAATGCATAATATAGTGTGTAACATTTATAATAGCATCTATTATATATGAAAATACTATATATCAAGATGAGTTGAAGCAGAATAAACTGTTAAAAAAAGGCTTATCGTATTGCTTACTGTGGTATTCTTTTCTGGAAAACAAAAAAGTCCTCAAATTAGAAGTTGCTGCATTGTTGTCTAGCTGCTGAAACAATTGCACTATTGGGTGAGTTTCTATAAAAGTTTCTCACTCTTAAATTCAACTTTAAAATAATATTTCCTAATTTTATACTCTGCTGCTGTCTGAAAATGTAAAATTTAGTATTTGTAAATAAAATGCTCTATGTAAATTGAACTGTGGATTTTGTAATCTTGTTTTTCCCCACCCATTGTTGATTAATTAATTAGAAATAAGATAAAGGCATCCACATGACATATGAGGTATTTTGTACATTTTGTGCAAATATATAAAGGAGTTTTGCTTACCCTATCATGACGTTCGGGCAGCTCTACATTAGCTTGACTCCCTCCTTCCCTGTCTTCCTTTTTTGTGGTTAGTCTTCATCATGATGTAAACACACCATCTCATTTATAAATGTGAATGTGCTGCCATCATGTTTCTGAAAGGATTTGCCTCTGAAGAGACAACATTTTATCATATTGTACATGCCCTAAGCATATCCGATCTCGCCTGATTTCAGAAGCTAAGCAGGGTCGGCCTTAGTTAGTATTTATTTATTTATTTATTTATTTATTATTGAATTTATATCCCGCCCATCTTCCCAACGGGAACTCTGGGCGGCGAACACAACAAACAAATCAGGGAATACAAACAATTGGGTACAGTAAATCTCAAAAGGGACATAATCAGAAGAATCAACATGGATTAATAAAAACATAATAAGAAAACTGCAGCAGGGGCGCACCCTTTAGTTCGAACCTCACCGCTGCTATAATTATCAATTATCGATGGCGGATGGGGGGGAAAAAGAAAAAAGGAGGAATAAAGGTAAGCTAAGCTAGGTCACCAAAGGCCTCGCGGAACAGGATGGTCTTCACCGCTTTACGAAAGGCCAGCAGGGACTCTGCAGAGCGCACTTCGCTAGGGAGGCTGTTCCATATAGATGGAGCAGCCACCGAGAAAGCCCGGTTCCGGGTACGGGACCGCCTGGCTTCTCGGAGAGATGGAACCTGAAGCGAGTGCGCCCGCGACTGCCGAACCGGTCGGGCCGATGTTGACCGCTGGGCGATCCGCTCTGCCAGGTACTCTGGGCCCAGAGAAAACCAAGACCTTGAATCTGATCCGGGAGGCAACGGGTAGCCAATGCAGCTGGGCCAGAACCGGGGTGATGCGGTCATAGCGACGCGCACCCACCACCAGTCTGGCCGCTGCATTTTGCACCCACTGCAATCGCCGGAGGAGAGTCAAGGGCAACCCCATGTAGAGAGCATTACAGTAGTCCAGCCTCGAGATCACCAGCGCCTGGACCACTGTCCTCAGGGAGTCCCCGTCTAGGTAGGGGCGAATCTGGGCGATCTGGCGAAGATGAAAAAATGTGGTCCTGGCCACGGCCGCCACCTGGGCATCCAGGGACAAGGCCGGGTCCAGGATCACGCCCAGATTCCGAACCCTCTCCGCCAGCTGGAGGGAAACACCCTCCAAACTGGGGAGGGGGCCCCCATACCCAGACGGGGAACTCCCGAAGAACATCACCTCAGTCTTCTCAGGGTTGAGTTTGAGCCTGTTGGCCCTGGTCCAAGCCATAACCGCCTCCAGGCACTGGTCAAGGGACCGGACAGCTTCCACTGCAGAGGTGGAAAAACAGAGATAGAGCTGCGTGTCATCAGCGTACTGATGACAACGCCAAATCTCCTGATGACCCCAGCCAGCGGCCTTACATAGATGTTAAACAGCATGGGGGAGAGAGACGGCCCTGCGGAACCCCACAAGGGAGTGTCCACGGGCCGACAACTCTCCTCCATGCTGCACATACTGAGCCGACCCTGAAGGAAGGACCGGAGCCAACTGAGAACAGTGCCCCGATCCCTACCTCCAGGAGCCGGTCCAGTAGGATACCGTGGTCGACGGTATCGAACGCCGCTGACAGATCCAGGAGAACCAACAGGGTAGAGCAACCCCTGTCGGCCGCCCGGATGAGGTCATCTTGCAGCGACCAGAAGTACCCGGCCAGGCCTGAAGCCAGACTGGCAAGGATCAAGGCACCGCTGTTCCTCCAAGAATGATTGATCCGCACCGCGCCACCCTCTCGATGACCTTGCCCATGAAGGGAACATTGGCAATCGGTAGTTGGACAATTGATCCGACGCCAATCCGTTTTTTTCAAGATGGGCTTAATCACCGTCTCCTTCAGACGAGAGGGAAAAACCCCCTCGCTGAAGGAGGCGGTGGCGATGGCAGCGGCCCACTCGGGCATGCTCCCTCCGGCGGATTTGATGAGCCAGGATGGGCAAGGGTCGAAGGGGGTGGTCGCGGGACGGCAATGGGCAATGGCCCTGGAGGCGTCCAAAGGAGAGACAGGCCCAAACTCAACCAGTTGAGAAGAGCGGGGGGGTGAAGGAGCTGGGGATGGCGAGGGAGGGCTAGTGTTACTGGAATCAAAGTCGGCACAGATGGCCTCTATTTTGGATCTAAAAAAGACTGCGAAATTCTCACTACTGAAATCAGTAGGAGGAGGCCTAGCCAGACTAGGATTGGTGAGGTCCCGAACCACCCGGAAGAGTTCTGCCTGACGGTTCGAGGCCTCACCAATTCTCAGGGAGTAAAAAGATCTTCTGGCCTCCCTGATCGCTCGCGAGTAGCGCCTAGTCTGGATCACAACGGCAGTCTTGTTATTTACCGTCCGGCTCTGTCTCCAGATGCTCTCCAGTCTCCTCCGTTCCTGCTTCATCACTCTTAGCTCCGCCGTGAACCACGGCGAAGTACGAGCTCTGCCACGGAGGAGACGCTTGGGGGCGATTCGGTCAACGGCGTCGGCAGCTGACTCAAACCATTGGTTGGCCAAGGCCTCGGCCGAATCGTCAGCCAGACCACCAGAAGGCTCACTGAAGGCTTCCCGGAACCGGGCCGGATCAAGGAGCCTTCGGGGGCGGGCCCAAACAAGGGGCCGTTGGTCCCCGCGAGGAGGGGCCGCCATTGCTAGGGAAAAGGACAACAGGTAGTGATCTGACCATGACACGGGTGTGGGAACAATGTCCCGCACCTCCAGATTGGAATCCCCCGACATGGAGGTAAATACCAGATCCAGGGTATGCCCACTCCTGTGGGTAGGGCAAGAAACATGCTGGGATAGGCTCATGGACGTCATGGTTTCCATGAATTCCAGAGCTGCGCCGACGAGCTCACCGCCAGTATGCACGTTGAAGTCCCCGACGACCAAAAGCCGGGGGGACTTCAACAGAGCAGCGGCGATGAACTCCGCGAGCTCTGGCAGGGATTGTGCTGGGTTGCGGGGAGCACGGTAGCCCAGCACAATGCCAAATCTATCCCACTGACCTACCAACAGGTGGAGGCATTCAAGCCCCGGAATCACCAATGTCGAGGCCCTGGTCACTTGAAGCGATTCCCTATATACAATGGCGACTCCTCCCCCCTTCTGGCCCTCCAACCTGCCCACTCCATGGACCAGGAACCCAGGGGGGCACAGCTGGGTGAGGGAAGCCCCCCCCCTCTGAGCCCACCCAGGTCTCCGTTATGCAGGCCAGGTCGGCCCTGCTGTCTGTGATGGTATCAAAGATGACAGCGGTACTTGGATGGGAGACCACCAGGTAATACCAGGTCCTGTAGGTTCCCCCGAGTAGGAACTGGCAAAAACCACTCCAGTATTCCTGCCGAGAAAACTCCATGGACATGGAATCACGAAGAATCATTCATGACTGTAACGACACAACATACACACACACAAGGAAGGAACTGGGCCCTGAGACAGCAAGCATGTATTTTGAAGGAGGCTTCAACAGATATGAAGCCTCTGAATGAAGGGCCGGAAACTATGGTTAAAGATTAAGGGAACCACAGGAGACTCATGTCCATGGTGCCTGAAGCATAAGCGGAGTTGGGGAGTATGAGGGAAAAGAGATAGATCAATGCTTTGCACCCAGCGATGGACACAGCCAGGACTGACAGACAGAGGTATGGGCAAACATGGTTACTGTTACCCACAAACAATTCTAGATTGCAATGAGTGAAAGCCTTCACAGGCTTTAGAAACAGATTGACAGGTAGGCTGAAACCAGAGTCCTTCAAGAATTTATTTAAATTAATTGAATCAATGCATTGAGGTACTTCTCTCTGAGGGCGTTTATACACGACCCCTAAGCTGCGCTGCAAATGGCTCCCAGCTCCGGAGCTTAGAAATGCTTCCCCACCAGCTCCAGAGTTTAGAGAAAATTAAGTGCGACCCCGCCCCCATAAGCGCGACCCAGCGCACCTTTCATGTACTTGCTCTCAGCAGATGAAAATTCCTTGATGCAGATAAGAGTGCCGGGCTCTCCTCGCTTGTCTGTTTTGTTTTGTTTTGCCTCCCGCCCCTTGAAGAGCCCCTTGAGAAGGAACCAGGAAGTAACGGGGCTCGTGGCAACTTCGACCGGCACCGGCAGGTTAGTAAAGGCTTCTTTTGTCCATTTTCCCCCTCCCTCCCCTCACGCCGACAAGAGCAGGAAGTGCTGAGGGGTGGGGACGCAGGAACAGAAACGAACCCCCGAGATCTCTGGTCCGAATTTAAGGGACCAGAGGATCTTAGGGGTCGTGTGAAAAGGCCCTGAGAAGAGAGAAGGATGCTTTCTGGAGATCAGAAAGCTATACTTATACTCTTGACTTCAATAGAGACGTGTCACATATTTCAAAACAAGCATGCACATATGTACACGTATCCTCTCTAAAATTAGAAAACAGTTACTCTGTTACACAAGTTACATATTCAAGCCTTCTGTAGGACTGGTGATTTTCCAGTTGGACAGACTATGTCAAAAGAGATTCCACAATATCCTTGCTGCTGTGAAAGATCTTGCGTAGAGTTCCTCTTTCTTAGCAAACTTACGGGAAGAGAGGATGTTTGTGGTTAGCTAAATAAATTACAAGAGATATTTGTAATTTACAAGAAAGGCTCTCTCTTGACACACATGCCCCAGCACAGAGACACATCTTAAAAAGCCTTAATAAGATGATTATATGATTAATTATAAATTTCTTATTGCCACTGTCACATTACAGTATAGCCAGATTTGTGCATGTGTGCACTCTCTCCCTCCTTCTCCCTCTCATTTTTAGACACTTAGACACTTAGCTCATTCATTTTTAGACACTTAGCCCAGCTCCATTCACTCCACAGCTCAGGCAAGTAGCAAAAAAGGACATTTTACCATTTTGAAACAGTTATCTGGTGAACCTGCATTGCAGCAGAGATCCCTGTCAGAGGCCCTGGAAGGGGAGATCTGAACCCAAAGCCTGGGCAGGGAGGAGAGAGCTTGGAACCTGGGAAATATAAGGGAGGAACTGGGGGGGAAAGGACCCAAACTCCATCGAGGGGAGAGAGAGAGAGAGAGAGAGAGAGAGAGAGAGAGAGAGAGAGAGAGAGAGAAAGTAGAGCAGGAGATACAGACTGACATCCAGATGGAGGAGGTGGAACAAGGATCTTGGAGGAACCTAGTGAAGGCTTCCGGTGGAGGAAGATCCCTCTGCAAAATGCAAGCCATCCAGGGACTGGGAATACATTTATAAAGATCCCTGGACTGGGATATTTGTGGAGTACAACAGTGTCTTCAGAGTTACTACCTGCTGTCTTCTGCTGAGGTAACCGTTATTCCTGAACGTAAGGGATGCCTCTTAGGCTGGTGTTTCAACTGTGACTGAGACATTTTGGGATGACAGTAGAAATGTAAAACTTCTGGAAATTTTGAAGCTTGGAAAAAACCCATTTTTTAAAAGACAAACCCATTCTAAAAATGATTATTTTTGAAAAATTGAAAAAATGCTACATTAGCACTCCCCCCTTTTACAGCTTGAAAGTAGTTCTGCTACTTTAGGAACATAAAATATGACTATGGACAATTTGACTTGGCATAAAATTACCACAACTAGCATATTAAAATATAGTGTATCCAACAATTATTACAAACAGAACTTACTTTTATTTATTTGTGATTGTAAGTAAGAAATGGAGTAACAATCTCGTGAACTGTTTGCTAGTTTGTGGAACAAAAAAACCTCCACAAAAATGTTTAAAAGTCCAGAAATAACATTTTTTCCTTTTTCTTTTTTCAATTTTTCCAGTTTTTTTGAAACCCCCCCAAAAAGGCTTAAGGAAATTTTTTCCCCTGAATTTTCCTTCCCCCGCCTCCAGGCCTTTACATCTCTAGATGACAGAAGTGTTACTGTTATTGTATAGTAATATTTGCGTATGGCTGTAGTCCTCCCTACTCACACGAGATCGGCTGTAAATCTATTGAAATGTAAATCTATTCATTTGCACGTTTGCACCTGTACAGAAAAATTGGTTTACACCTTTTTTGGGGCCAAGTCACTGCCCTCTTTTGACTTCCTTTCTGGTTAGGGGAAAACAGCCACCCTGGGTTTTTCGGCTTATTTCTGAATAACAACGTATAAAGAGGCGAGAGAGATACGGGAGCGGGTGGGCGCCTGTCGACACCGAGAGGGCTGGACTTCATGGTGTTCTTAGGCAGGGAGAGACCCAAGGAAGGGGACAAAAACGCCGCCTCGGTCTGGACAGAAGGCCCCGCAGGGAGGGCTCCGAAGGACACGGGCGTCGGTCGGTCGGTCGGTCGGTCCCCATCCATCCCATCCCATCCCATGCCATCCATCTCCTTGGTCCTTTCCCTCCCTCCAGCCCGCCCCTTCCCTTCGCTGCCCTTGGCGGAAAAGCTCTTCTTTCCCCCCCCCACCCCCCCCCCCCTCTCTCTCATTGGCACGCGAGCTGCCTGCCTCCCTCTCCCTGATTGGCGGATTCATTCCGGCTCGCGGAGCGCCCTGGGAAGCTGCGTGAGGGCCCCGGATGTTCTTGCTCCTGGGCGGCGGCGGCGGCGGCGGGGGCGCGTCTCCTTCGGGGCTGGGGGGCCGGCTGGGGCGGGCGGTGGGGGCCGGTGTCTCGGGCGGGCGAGCGAGCCCCCCGGTGTGTCCGTGGATCGGGAGGAAGACCTGGAGGCGTTCGCTCGCGGCTCTTCCTTAAAAAGGAAATTGAAGCCCAAGGAGGTCAGTCATCCCAAACGCGTCCAAGGATGTTTGCGGGCCGTGCTTTGTTTTGCTACCTTATATAATTCTGGGGGAATGGCAACTAAAATAAAATAAATTCTATATTAAAAAGTCGCAAGCGTTGTGACACAAAGGCCAATTGTTATATTTTAATGTGAGCTTTCGGGGGTAAGTACGTTTTTGCCTGTCTTTTGTTTTTAGCCTGTTACCTGGGAGGAAACGTTAATTCCTCATGTTTACATTATGAGATGCTCTGCAGATACTCAGCTTCTTGTGTTTGGCTCATTATTTCTAGGGATTAAATCTTGGCATTAAAAGTGTAATGGCGAGCATGATTTAAATTATGGCCTTTCATTATTAGAGGTAAAATGGGATCCTGCTTTAACTGTTTTATAATCATTAAAAACTATTATTAACAGGTATAAACACAAGAACAGCTCTCCAGACATCCTATTGAAGTGTGGTGTACACCTGATTTTAAAAAAATGAGTAGTCAAAGTAAAGGAGAACCCAATCCAGAATCTAAAGGAGATTCTAAGCCAGCAGCTGATGGATCAGCAACAAATATGTATTATGATGTGAGTCTCTTCCTATGAATCTTTTCAATGTCATTATAGCAGTCATTTTTGTAGGTAATTTCTTGTATATTTGCTTAGCAATAAGGCTTAAGTACAATTGTAAATATATAAATAAATTCTGAATAACAAAATCTTATACATACACACACACACACACACACACACACAAATGTAGAATTCATACAGCTAATCACAAACTAAGGTGTCAAAAATATTTATGTAGGTAGTTTCAGCTATAAGAGAAATTCATCAAGTCATATAGACATCACCAAAAATGCCTGTTAGTTCATTAGAATTGGTTGTGGTAGTTCATTAGAAACATGGGTATAAACAACTACGTAAATCTCTGTCAGCAGGCTCACTGCTGTGTCATAACTGGCTACCTGAATCTTCCAGTTTGTTGTCATTTTAGTATTTCAGGTGAGAGGTTTATACTTAATAGGGTGACAGGAGCACAGTGATGATTAATCAGCCCCTCAATTCTGAATTGCATTGACAGACTTAATTAAGGTTATTGAACAGTAGACGGAAAGTTGATAATACAGTGGACCCTTGTATAACAAACAGCTTGTATAACATAAAATTTGTACAACATAAAAAATTCTGGAGATAGGGGAAATTTGCGTAACATAATTGCCTATGGGGAGAATCCGTACAACATAAAAATGGGATTACTCCATTTTCAATGCATTCCTATGCAAATTTGTATAAAGGAAATTTTGCTTAACATAATTTCATTTGGAACGAATTAATTCCTTTATACAAGGTACCACTGTAGAATGTTGGATTTAAATGGAAGGATGGATAAGATATAGACTTAATAGAAGTTTGAGACGAATTGGGTAGTAGAAATTTATTTATTAAGAGTATTTTTACCCCACCTTTCTTCTTGGAAAAGAATGCAAGGTTGCTTACAGTAATGAGGGACAATATACAGTCCAGTACAATTAAGACATATTTAAATTTGAGAACAGGGAACTGAGGGACATCTTACAGTATTACAAGACAACATTAAAGCTACAAGAGAACCAAAGCAGTTAAAGAGAGAGTAAAGACAGCAGAGATCCCTGTCAGTACATACATTCAATACCAGGGAATTGGGGAATGTGGCATCTACTAAGAGGGATGGAGTTGTGGTAGACTATTGCCACTCTGCTACCCTGTCCCCCTGGTCCTGCCTGTTCCACAGAAAACCCTGTAGGACAGAGCTGAGTGAGGTTGACACACCCTGGCTCGTCCAGCCAAGTCTTTGTTAAGCAAGTGAGATAAGCATGTTCTTGCAGAATCAGGTCCTGGATGAGTGTCGCTTTCCAATACACTGATCTTGCATTTGCCAGTAAAGTTTTTAGTCCAGGGATTCTGTCAATATGTTTTTCAGAGTAATTCAAATTTGCATATACCTTGGGAGTTAACAATACTCTGTGATCCTTCCTTCTTATGTAGTGTTGAGGAACATTATGATGGCCATGTCTTCCATAACCCAAAAGAGTAACAATAGGTTTTCCCTTACTGCCTTGCATATTCTCTGAGCAATCTCTGTGGTATAAGTGTGGCACAAAGTTGGCCCCAGAACTTTTATGGCCACAGTACCTGTGAAAAGAGAGGTGTGGGATGAGAAGCCTGTCCTCTCTCTGATAAAGCTTGTGGTTCCAGCTGCTAGAGATGTACGTTTTCTTCCTAGTTTTTCAGTATTCTTGTCCTTCTCCCATCTTTCTGCTGCCTCTGGCTGGCACCAGTACTTTTATGGCCACAGTACTTGTGAAAAGTACCTGTGAAAATGGGAAAAGCTGGAGATGAGTGGACCCAACAACTGACACAAATTGGGCCTCCATGGTAAGTGCTGGGTCCAGTAGGACACCGAAACGGCGCACCTCCACCTTGGTGGAGAGTTATCCCTCCAAAACTGAGGGAGTTTCCCAATCCCCCGACAGCAGGGGCTCCCAGGCAAAGGACTTCATAATTGTCAGGGTTCAACATGCATCCCAGAAAAACATCTAGACAGTGCTCAAGGGACGCAAAGGCATCTACTGTAGATGGACAAAAAGATACAGAACTGGGTATCATCAGCGTACTGATGGCACGAAACTCCATACTTCCTGACAATCTCTCCCAGAGGCCTCATAGATATAAATGCATATCGTGGCTGAAGAATGGACATGGAAGAGAACACATAGGAAAATTGAGGGACCAAGGGGTGGAACTGGACTCTGGAGTCGGTCCTCCAAGAAGGAGCGGAACCACTGCAAAACAGTGCCTCTGATCCCCAACGCAGAGAGCCTCTCCAGGAGGATACCGTGGTCAACAGTATCAAGTGGCTGAGAGATTGAAGAAAAACCAACAAAAGGTCGTAAGGCAGGGCGACCAAAGCCGATTCTGTACCATGGCACAGCCTGAACCCTAACAGAAATGGATCAAGAGCATCAGTCTCATCCAAAAGCCTGTGGAGCTGATTGGCCACCACCCTCTCCACTATCTTGCACGTTAATGGAATATTAGTGACGGGCCTATAGTTGTCTATTTGGTATGCCACACCATTTATTTTCTTCTGAATGGGCCTAATGAGTGTCTCCTTGAGAGCAGGGTGTACCCTATGCTCCTGGATAGACCCACTGATTATTAAAAATGTGAGTTGTGGAGTTACAAGTGTTGATCAACTGCATACCACTGCATCATACCACCAGCAAGGTTTGCAGAAGGTAAAGGGTTTCAGCAAAAGACTGATTAAATATCTGTGTTCCATATCACATTTCAGACCATTGAAAGTTGTTAAGTCATACAAAATAAGCTTTTAAAGAAGAAGCTGCTTAATGGGTGCAGTTATGGAACTGAAAGGAGAGCTCTTCGCACCTGCGCCAGCCAAGTTTTTTGAACAGTCTTCCCTGTCATAATTTAGACAAGTATTCTGAAGTACCATGAGTATCTTCATTGTGGTGTTTTTAATGTTGCCTTAATTGAGGCATTTTTGTGTATTAATGCAGAGTTTTTTCTCAGTGCTGTCGTAGTCAATAGAAAAACGTGATTATATTAGAAAGTTTTAGATGAATAAAAACAGAGTAAAGTATCCAGCAATATTCATTCATAGAGAGTTCCATTAGGCGTTTAGCATGTTCATAAAATTCTTCATGGGAAGAGAGAAGTAAATAATTTAATTTGAATAAATTGTAGCAAAGAATGTCTCTAGAGATGGACATGAACCAAAAACCGAATGAGGATTTTTTGTGTGTGGAAAATCACTGTTTCGGTTGGTTCACTTTTGTCCAAACTGGAGAGTGTAGAGTGACTCGGACCATGAACTTTTAAAAAGCATCTTCCATAATGATCTGGTTCATTCTCCCCCGGGCCCACAGCCTGTCCCCTGCCCATCCCACTGCCACAATTACCTCGCTTTTACTGCCACCTTGGCCATTTTGAGAGGAAGCCTGGTTGGCTCCCAAGGCTGGTTGCCTCTTAAGAAAAACCCACCAAAGGCTGGCTGGCTTTTTTCTTTTTGTTTTATAGAGGAAGCCTGGCAGGTTTGTAGGGTTTGTCCCATGGCTTTCTCATCCTTTTTACAATGGAATGGAAATCTTCCATTACCAAAGGTCTCCCACACTGGTAATGTAATTCAACTTCAGTGATTTCCACAATCCAACAGTAGTTGCTTGAGAGCAAATGTGTAGGTGTGTATTGCATTTTGAATCTTTTAATCCTAATAATCATTTCAGAATTTGTCAAAAGCTTCATTTGAAGCCAGTTTTCGGTTGCATATCAGGAAAAATGTCCTATATGTTTTAGCGGTACTACAATGAAACCAGTTACTTGAGTAGTGGTGAGCACTCCAACATGGGAAGCATTCAGAAGGAAGTTTGATGACCATCAGTCAGATCCACTTTGGTATTGAGGAGGAAGTTGGACTTGGTATCCTTATAGGCACTTCCAATCTTATGATTCTATATAATCTACTGAAATCAATAAAGGGGGAGCTATGTGGCCATAACAAAATACATATGCAGGAATAAGCTCTAAGTGATATCTTTATGGGCCACTGATAAATGATAAAAATATTTTGTGCTTTTGTGGATAAATTCCACTTCAAGGCAAGTCTAAACATGGCAAGATTTCATTAGATGTCAAGTTTGCCATGCATGTTGGAGGAAGAGTGTCAAGCAAATCAGACATAAAAATCCTTGATTTTCAAAGGGCAAACTTCCCTCAGATGAGGAAACTACTTAGAAAGAAATTGAAGGGGAAGGTTGGAAGAATCCAATCTCTTCAGAGTGCATGGAACCTGTTTAAAACAACGGTAACAGAGGCCCAGCACAAGTGCATACCACAAAGAAAGAAGAGCTCATTTAAGTCCAAGAGGGCACCAGCATGGTTAACGAGTGAAGTTAGAGAGGCTCTAAAGCGCAAGGAGAGGTCTTTCTGTAAATGGAAATCCTTCCCAAATGAGGAAAATAAAAAGGAACACAAACTCTGGCAAAATAAATGTAAGAAGATGATAAGAGAGGCAAAGAAAGATTTTGAGGAACGCATGGCTAGCAATATAAAGGGTAATAATAAAAGCTTCTTTAAATATGTTAGAAGTAGAAAACATGCCAGAGAACCAGTTGGCCCTCTGGATGGTGAGGGAGGAAAAGGGGAGATTAAGGAGGACTTGGAAATTGCAGAGAAATTAAATGAGTTCTTTGCATCTGTCTTCACGACAGAAGACCTTGAGCAGATTCTGCTGCCTGAACGTCCCCTCTTGACTAAAGAATTAAATCAAATACAGGTTAAAAGAGAAGATGTTTTAGGACTATTTGATAAATTGAAGATTAACAAGTCCCGGGCCCAGATGGCATCTACCCAAGGGTTATGAGGGAACTGAGAAATGAAATTGCAGATCTCTTAACGGTAATATGCAACTTGTCTCTTAAAACGGCCACAGTGCCGGGGGACTGGAGGATAGCAGATGTCACACCAGTTTTTAAAAAAGGAAGGAGGGGGACCCGGGAAACTACAGGCCAGTTAGCCTTCCATCTGTCCCAGGGAAGATGGTGGAAAGCCTCATCCAAGAGAAAATCTTAAAACACATAGAAGAACAAACTTTGCTGAGAGAAAATCAGCATGGCTTCTGCAAGGGTAAGTCTTGTCTGACAAATCATGTAGAATTTTTTGAAAAGGTGAGCAGGCATGTAGATTTGGGTGAACCGGTGGATATAGTCTATCTGGATTTTCAAAAGGCCTTTGACACAGTCCCTCACCAGAGGCTGCTGAGAAAATTGCACAGTCAGGGGATAAGAGGGCAGGTCCTCTTATGGATTGAGAACTGGTTGAGATCCAGGAAACAAAGAGTAGGTGTCAATGGGAAATTTTCACAATGGAGAGAGGTGAAAAGCGGTGTGCCCCAGGGCTCTGTCCGGGGACCGGTGCTTTTCCATCTGTTCATAAATGACCTGGAGACAGGGATAAGCAGTGAGGTGGCCAAGTTTGCAGATGACACAAAACTTTTCCGTGTGGTAAAAACCAGAGAAGATTGTGAAGAGCTCCAGAAGGATCTCTCCAAACTGGGGAAATGGGCTACGAAATGGCAAATGCGTTTTAATGTAGCCAAATGTAAAGTAATGCATATTGGGGCGAAAAATCAAAACTTTATCAACTCATGGGCTCTGAGTTATCCGTGACAGATCAGGAAAGAGATCTTGGTGTGTTGGTGGACAGCTCCATGAAGGTGTCTACCCAATGTGTGGCAGCGGTGAAGAAGGCCAATTCCATGCTAGGGATTTTCAAAAAGGGGATTGAAAATAAAACAGCCAACATTATAATGCCATTATACAAAGTAATAGTAAGGCCGCATCTGGAGTATTGTGTACAATTCTGGTCACCGCATCTCAAGAAAGACATAGTGGAACTGGAAAAGGTGCAGAAGAGCGCGACCAAAATGATTACTGGGCTGGGGCACCTCCCTTATGAGGAAAGGCTAAAACATTTGGGGCTCTTTAGTCTGGAAAAAAGGTGCCTGAGGGGGGGATATGATTGAGACGTACAAAATAATGCAGGGCATGAGTAAAGTGGATAGAGGGAAGCTCTTTTCCCTCTCACAAAATACCAGAACTAGGGGACATGCACTCAAATTGAGGGCTGGGAGAGTAAGAACAGACAAAAGAAAATATATTTCACCCAGCGTGTTGTTAGTCTATGGAACTCCCTGCCACAGGATGTGGTGATGGCATCTGGCTTGGATGCCTTCAAAAGGGGATTGGACAGATTCCTGGAGGAAAAGTCCATCACAGGTTACAAACCATGATGGAGATGTGTAATCTCCAGGCTTAAAACCAGGGTACTTCCAGGGCCAGATGCAGGGGAGTGGTATCAGGAGACAGATATCTAGTCTCATGCGCTCCCAAACGCATCTGGTGGGGCCGCTGTGAGATACAGGAAGCTGGACTAGATGGGCCTTTGGCCTAATCCAGCATGGCTCTTCTTATGTTCTTATGTTCTTAAGTTAAGTTCTTCACAAGATTAATTTCACCAGGCACGTCTGTCTTTTAGTCTGTTCTTGCATTTGAACTCAATAATGATCAAAACTCTAGTAGGTGATGCCTATGGGATAGTAGTATACATATGTATCTCATGGTGAATTGTAACAAATTAAGTTAATGTAATCATTTGATGTTGCCTACCTAGTTGTGACAGCATTTAACAGCAAATGCTTATACTGATTTTAATTTGTGGCAACTTTCTGCCAAGACTGATGCCATTTGTAGGACCATAGGATTTTGCCTAATATTTCTCTGTGTGAATTTCTGTTGAAGTTGAGCTAATAAACATAGATAGCACGATATTAAAATGAATCAGGAAAACATCTTCCCTTTTCACTTTTTGAGCCACTCACTGATGGCACTCCATAGTGTCAGAAATTGGCATACTACATAGTAAATAGTAAGTGTGACTTGATGTATTGGGTATGTAGAGTCAGTATCCTGCATTCTTACGTTCCCTTTCTGGATAGACAGGCAACTTCCATTCTCACTGTTCCTGTTTGTTGTCAGTTGGTTGTTTCTTACAAACATCCAGAATCATCCTAAACAGTTCAAAAAGTGTCATTAAGTCTTTCATAACTAGGATCTTTCCCATAGTCTGAAGATTTCACTATTACTGCTTCTGCTTCACTTTCTCTAAATCTGTGTTGTTGATTAAATTTCATCAACTGATGTCATGTTTCCTATAGAAATGTCAACTAAGTTGATTGCGAAGGACATTTCAACAAGTGGCCCAAAATCTTGCTTTTTGGGGATGTTCTAGCTTTTAGGACTGTAGAAGCTGGAACTGGACAAAAATCAAGACTTTGTGTAACCCTATCTATTTACCCATGTCACTTACAAGAATCAGTTTCCACAAACATTTGGGTTAGGATTGAAGTTTCTCCTAGGGTATTTTTTGAAATCTGAATCCTTTCCCCATTACTCTGTAGCTGTTGCAGAAAACAATGAAGGTGATACTTTTTTCTTTTCAAGTAAAAGTTGACCTTCATTTTCATTTATCTGCAGAAGCTATAGTCAAGGTAATGCTTTTCTTTTTAAAGAGAAAAGGTTAATTCACTAATGATTCTCTTTTTATTTTGTTTTGGGAACATGTGTATGCCTTTATTTAGAAAGAGAGAAGTCTGAAGGAAAAACGTAAGTGCACAACATTTTCATTTTTCATATCTTGTGCTTTGGATATACTGTATATTTGAACTATTAAATTGAAATTTGCTATTTTTGCTAACCCTTCTATGTTCAGATTCAGCATCTCAACATCAAAAATATTTTTGGCCCTTGAATTGTGATAGCTTTATACAGTGGGCAGATTAGAGAGCTTCTGGCATTAGTAGATGGCTAAAATATTTTGGAAGAAGTCATCAGAGTAGTGGGACTTGGGATACTTTTCTCTCCTTTGTGACACATTTCCTTGGTTCCTGTATTTTAGCTGCTTTTGCACTGGCCACAGTAGACATTCTGAGTGTGACATTGGAGTGCATAGAACCAATAAGGGTTGCTGGAAAGTTAAATATTGCTTCTTTCTTCCAAAATGGATTTTAGAAATCAGGCAACAGTACAGTGGCTGAAAGATGTCTTGTTTGAGCTTTAAAACATAAGCAAATGCAGTGGGTTTAAGGTATCCTTGTATATTTGCACAGTTCTAGAATTAACTAATAACTGTGGGAGGAACAGGAAGTATTACTGCATGACAGCAGCTCTGAATGAGCATCAGTGCAAAAGATCTGTTAATTTTCCTCATGGATTAAAAGAATTTTGATGGGCATATATCTTCTCATGCTATTATTTTGTCTTAAAATGAAGGTTCAACAGAATACATCCATCTGTATTTTGGTGAATTGAGAGTGGTAAGGAGATAATATATCTAGCTCCCATTCTAAGAGCCACCTTGGTAGAGCTTTACCATGAGATCAAACTCAGCTTCATTTTTTGATTATAAAATATATTGAAATATAAAACTAGACTCACAACATTAGAAAGCAGAGGGGCAGATATAGTATAAGAACATATGTAGTGCCAGGCATTCAAACAGGCTTTCCATGTTAGAATGCCTGTCTAGAGCTTTGTGTGTGTGTTTTCTTTCTCCATAGTGCAGAAGCAACTTCCTGTAAGCAACTCTATATTTGGTGTCATTCTGCTTTTAACATTCCGTTAAATTATTAATTTTACAAATGACTAGTGCCATATTTTGTGCTATGGACACCAATGTTATATATTTATATTGCAGATATTTCTTTGAACTTCAGGTATTAGTCCTGTTGCTACCTGCCACCCATTTATTGGCATGTGCTTGATTGTTTAGCATCCTTTGCAATTTGGCTCATATTGACCCAAAGCCTGTTAAGTTTATTCAAGAAAATAAGTATATGGCGGAGGGTAGGTTACAGCATTAAATTCTGAACTACATAGCTACTCCTACTGAACACTGCAGCACATTTTCTACATAAAAGCTAAATTGATTAATAAACACTCTTACCTATCTCCACAGAGGCAAGGCACATACTAGCTTTAAAAAAAAACCTACCAAAATGCTCCCTGATATCTCTTTCTGGTCCCTTTAAAGACAGGTTTTGTTGGCTGGCACTGCTTAATTAAAAGCAAATGGCGAGCTTCCAGTTACCTAATCTTCTGTTTCTTTCCTTGAAAGGCTTCTAGGCCTGAGAGTCCAATGAAAGTTGAAAAATTACTCCTTGTCCATTAATTTATTTTTTAGCTATGATTAACAATGTGCTAATGAAGATATTCTACCTATATAGTATATATGTCGTGAGGGTATAAGCATCATACTGACATAGTTTAGGCAATTTGTTCTGCCAGCAGAAGCTAAGACTTAGGGTGACAAAATCCACATTAAACAGGCAAACAGGGCAGGGTTTCTTAAAAGCAGCTCTATTACATATGTACAAATATAACGGGGTTTCAGCAACATTTCACCTCACAGAGACAGCATAGCAACATAACATATTGCAGACACAGAGCATGCCATTATGGTTACCTTCTTGCCAAAGGTTCAAAGGCTACTGGTATTTGGAGCCCTTTTGTACTTATGATAACCAATCAGGAAATTTGTAAAAATATCATGCTATTGCATCTATCTTGCATCAGCTTCACTTATTATATCTATTCTGTACACCTGGGTTTACAATGACTCAGTATTATGTACTGGACTCAAATTTGTTGTTGTTGTTCAGTCATTCAGTCATGTCCGACTCTTTGTGACCCCATGGACCAGAGCTCGCCAGGCCTTCCTATCTTCCACTGCCTCCCAGAGTTTGGTCAAATCCATATTGGTTGCATCGATGACATTGTCCAACCATCTCATTCTCTGCCGTCCTCTTTTCCTTTTGCCTTCAATCTTTCCCAACATCAGGGACTTTTCCAAGGAGTCCTCTCTCCTCATGAGGTGGCCAAAGTACTGGAGCCTCAGCTTCAAAATCTGTCCTTCCAGTGAACATTCGGGGTTGATTTCTTTCAGGATGGATAGGTTTGATCTCCTTGCAGTCCAGGGGACTCTCAAGACTCTCCTCCAGCACCACAGCTCAAAAGCATCGATTCTGAGGCAATCAGCCTTCTTTATAGTCCAGCTTTCACTTCCATACATCACTACTGGAAAAACCATAGCTTTGACTATCCTGACCTTAGTTGGCAAAGTGATGTCTCTGCTCTTTAGGATGCTACCTAGGTTTGCCATTGCTTTCCTCCCAAGAAGCAGGCATCTTTTTATTTTGTTGCTGCAGTCGCCATCTGCAGTGATCAAGGAGCCCAAGAAAATAAACTCTGTCCTTGCCTTCATTTCTTCCCCTTCTATTTGCCAGGAGGTGATGGGGCCAGTGGCCATGATCTTAGTTTTTTTGATGTTGAGCTTCAGCCCATTTTTTCATTCTCCTCTTTCCTCGATTTTACAAATTAATTAAATATACATGCAAAACACCTGTAGACAAACCTAACCTGTCTAATACAACATGTTTTTCCTCTCTAATATCTGACACATGCTACCATGGAAATTTGAACTTGAAAGGTTTGGGCTATGTGTCTAGCAAGGTGAAACACTGAGAAGAATACAGAAAACAAAGCCAGTTTAAGAGCTTTATTGTTGAGTGTTTTCAGATACTCTGTTGGGTATAAATGTGCAAAAATATAATATTTATTGTTGTGTTTTCTAGATGCTCCAGTGGTACATGAAGATCCAAGATCAGGTAAAAATAGCAATGAGAAGTGCTAAATCAAAGACAGTATTTCTCAAATTTGCAGGGACTGCTGTATGTTTGATGTTTTTTTGTTGGGAACAGATGGAAAGTCAGCATCTGCATCACTAACTGCACTTACACTTTCCTGTTATCACCTGGTTATCTTTTGTTGGAGAGACTGCTTGGCCAAGTGCACCTTGAAAGGGATTGTAGCTGTATTAGTTCTCTAGTAGATGAAACAGTTACCTTTAATCTTTTGCAGGGTTAGCCAATTTGACCAGGTCAGTTGCGAACCTTTCAGTTTTAACAAAAGTTCTAAAAATAACATTTAATATAAAATGGGGTATTAAGTAGGAAGGAAGACGTTCTTAATGTTGAACTAAAGGTAGACATATGAATTTATTCTTATTTTATTTTAGTTCCATAAAGAGGTATCCAGGTTTCCAATATGTTTTAACAGTTCACTGGTCCAGCAAAGTATATTGTTTTATGTATTCTTCTGTACATTTTAGTGGGTAGTGGAGATGTGACAAATAATATTTGTTAAGCATTTATCACTTATAATGCAAACTTGTTTTTTCTTAGTTAAGAGACCATTTTCCAAACATATAAGATCACTGAAAGATCTCATGAAGGATCCAAAGAGAGAGGAACCTCTCGTAGGTATGCTTTTTCAGTTTAATCAAAGTCTCTCTCTCTCCCCCACCCCTTTTTCGTGATCATTCCTATTCTCAAAAACCATTTAAAACTGGGGTGGGCATCACATGGCTCATGGGAGGCTCTATATTTGCAACAAATAAACTGTTTCTGCTCCTTAAAACTTTTGCTTTCTCAAAGCTTCTTCGTCCCTTAAAGGGTTGGGGCAGGGGAATGACCAAAACCCACCCAGCAATATCTTGTTAAATGATTAAAAATAATGTGTTGTTAATTTGATTTTTAATGTAATGGTGTTCTATATGTAAAATACTGTTTCTCCCTTCTGGGAACATTCTGATGCTCTTGCTCAAGGCTACACAGGCTAGCATTTCTCTCAGGAGGCACAGTGGGGAATTGAGTTTCCAACCTCTGGCTCCAGAGCCAAGTACCTACCTGTCTGAATTTCTTTTAAGAAGCTGAAAACAGCTTTTCCAGGCCCAGTGTAATCAGGGAGAGGAGACCCAAAAATGTAACATGAAATTCCTTAAGATTTTCCATGTATGCTTTCAGTTAATCACCTGCTCATTGTGACTGGTTGCACTGAAGCTCTGTATTAGTGATGGAATTTCCTCTGTGATCATCTCAGTGAGGCTTGGTCCTTTATTATCAGATTGGGAATAGGAATATGTTTGTTTGTTTGTTTATTTATTTATTAACAAGATTTTTTAGCCGCTCCACTACCAAGAGGTCTCTGGGTGGCATACAAGTATTAAAAACTATAAAACAATAAAATTATTAAAACTATAAAATAAAATACAATTAAAAACAACATACAGTACCAATTATAGATTATACAACTCTGCTGCTATGTGTCCAACATTTTTGCCTCTTTCCATTTTTTCCAGTTACCTACAGTATGCTTTCTTCTCTAGACCTTCATTAGTATGAAGTTAGTTGTGACTTGTCTATAGTGTCAGCTTATTGCATTCAGAAGAATGTCTTACTTAGTGAATAACAAGTCACATTCATTTCAGTATATCTCGTTTAGTTGGGACTAATGTTGAATTTCCCCATGTCTGCTATAAAATCCAGTATTCCTTCACATTAAAGATAGGTGCACATATAAATGAGTGTGCCTAGGAGAAGGAATGGCTTAGGGAGTTGGGAATGTTTAGCCTTACAAAAAGAAGGCTGACAGGGGATATGATAGCTATGCTTAAATATTTGAAAGGATGTCATATTGAAGAGGGAACAGGTTTGTTTTCCATGGCTTCAGAGACCAGGACTTGGGGCAATGGTTTCAAACTAGAGGAAAAGGTATTCCATTTGAACATTAGGAAGAAGGTTCATGACAATTAGAGCTGTTCAGCAGTGGAATATGCTGCCACAAAGGGTGGTGGAGTCTCCTTCTTTGGATGTTTTTAAGCAGAGGCTGGATGGCCATCTGTCGGAGATACTGTGATGGGGGTTCCTGCATGGTATAGATGGCCCTTGAGGTCTCCTCCAACTCTAGGGTTCTAAGATGGGGGTTCATGCATGGCAGGGGGTTGGACTGGATGACCTTTGAGGTCTCTTCCAACTCTGTGATTCTAAGACAAAGTTGTGGTGAGAAATGTTCATGCAGTGTGAATCCTGAACTGCTATTTTGTGTTTGGGCCTCTCAACCCCTATTGTTTGTTTGTTTGTTTGTTTAAATAAATAAATAAATAAATTTGGGGCAGCATCATAATCCATGCAGTTTTGAACAGATATCTATGCCATATTACTCTTTCTATCAAGTAAGATGAAAGAATAAAATTCAAGACAGACACTAGTGCAATTATATCTCCTAACATTGATTGGCATCTTTAAGTATGCAGATAAATCACTCTGTTACCTAAATAAAGAAACATCTGTCTTCATTACTGTTTCTCACTTTATTATTGTGCTTACAGGTTTGGAATATATACTTGAAATCCGGTTTCAAGGAAGAAAAATGCCTTTCTATGAATGCCAGCTATGCCACTTTAATATGGAGTTGTTGCCAATGATAGAACATGTCACTGGCCAAAAGCACAGAAAAAGATATCTTGTAAGTTGGGTTTTTTAGTGATTTTTTTCTAAGTGGTGCCCCAGAAAGAACAACATTGAGGTTTTGCTCCCTGGGCAAAGTTTTGTCTCTCTGTGTGTGTGTTCTTGCAACAGAAGCCTGGGAGATTCTCCCCACCCCCTGGTTGATAACCCTATTCCTACTGGTAAAACCTCAGGTGAAATTCACGCAGCGTGAGCAGGGTCACTCATGTTCTTATTCAGACAGTTTCCCTCAGCCACGGTCAAGGGCATTCACACCCCGCCCTCTCACTGTTTGGGTCAGTGAAGGAAAGGGGAATAGTTGAACCCCCATAGGAATGTGGTGGCCGTGGTCTTTCACATGTCCTTGTTTAGTCTCCGGGCAATAAGTGTGAGAATCAGAACCTATGCATTGATCAGCCATCTTCACGGTGTGTTAAGTAAGATTGCTTAAACATCCTTGTTGAGTGTATCACCATGAGTATAAAGATCAGAGGAGAGGTGTGCTGTCCCCGAATTGGGGAGCCCTGTGGCCCACATTAACCTAGAATTTCTCTATCCATATTGTAACTAGAGATACGAAATGTTACTTTTTGTCCTGTGTGCTGAGGGATTCTTGTAGTTACAGCCCCAAAGTGAACCAGTGAGCATGCTGTGGGGTCCATGTAGATATAATCCCAAAGTAATACGAGTATTTCCTGTGTCTGGTTGTAACAGTTGAGAGGTTTCAGCTACCTTGATTCAGAGATTGCATACTTCTTTTGCTTTGCATGGGTCTAAGAACAAAAAATGATAATACTGACCGGTATACCACATGACTGATATCCTTCTTAGAATGTGAGTCCTGCCACTGAAAAGCTAAATTGGTCTTTTGTCTGCTGATGTGAAGTCTTGCTTCTCTTTTTTTTTTTTAAATACGTTTTTATTAGAAAATTTTAGTATACAAAAAAAAAAGTCAAGTTCAAAACATTAGCAATACAAAATCGTTCTACCACTAAAATTTGGCTTCCCTCTGTTCTTCCCGTGGTTTTAGCGTTATTCATCTCCTAGCCTTCCTTTCAGACAAACCCCTTTATATACTTATATAAAAGATTTGAAAAATAAGTAGTAATCCTTCGAGCTCTATCCTAATCCGGTAAGAGTCTTTAATTCCTTGCAATGAATCTCCATATAGTTCTTAAATTTTTGCCAATCTTTTTGGAACTTCTGGTTGTCTTGATCCCTCAGTCTGCACGTCAGTCTGGCCATCTCTGCAAAGTCCAATATTTTCACCCTCCATTCATCCAAAGATGGTATATACGTTGTCTTCCAATTCTGTGCCAGGAGCATTCGTGCCGCTGCTGTTGCATATAGGAATAGAGTCCTATCTGCTCCTTTAATTTCATTATCCACCAACCCTAACAGAAAAAATTCAGGTCGTTTTGGGAATGTACACTTTAACATCTTTTTGAGTTCATCATATATCAATGCCCAGTACTCTTTCACTTTCTCACAAGTCCACCACATATGATAAAAATCACCTTGTTTCTCTTTACATTTCCAGCAGTGGTCATCTTTCATCCTATACATCTTTGCTAACTTCGTTGGGGTAATATACCACCTATACATCATTTTCAACATATTTTCTTTTATCAAAGTACATGCGGTAAACTTCATATTCTTTTTCCACAGTCTTTCCCACACATCTAACTCAATATTATGACCCAGATCCATAGCCCATTTTACCATACATTCTTTAACTTGTTCATCTTTTAGATTCAACTCCAACAAAAAATTATATAATCTAGTCAACAATTTCTTTTTTGGGCCCGTGATTATGGTTTGGAACTTAGATTCCTTCTCTCCAAACCCAGACACCTTTCTATCTTTCTGAAAAATATCATTTAGTTGATGGTACTGAAACCAGCCTGTTAACTTCTCTTTCAACATATCATAAGACTTCAGTCTAGGACCTTTTTCTGAAAAAAATAACACATCACCATAGGTGATCCCCACTCCTTCTTTATCTTTCCTCTTGATCACCAATGCCTCAATCGGGGATAACCATCTCGGTGTATGTCTCTCTAAAAGGGGTTTCAACCGTTCCCAGACCTGAAGTAGTGACTTTCTAATTACATGATTCATAAAGCTTTTATGTACTTTCACTTTGTCATACCAAAGATAAGCGTGCCAACCAAATCTGTTATCATGACCTTCTAAATCCAATAGATCCTCATCAACTAAAGTAATCCAACCTTTTATCCAACCGAGGCAGGCCACTTCGTAGTACAGTCTCAGGTCTGGCATGGCAAATCCTCCCCTTTCCTTGGCATCTGTTAATAATTTAAATCTTATTCTGGGTCTTTTACCTTGCCAGACAAATTTAGACAATGTCTTCTGCCATTCCTTAAAGTGGCCTGTTCCTCTAAGTATTGGGATCATTTGAAATAGGAATAACAACCTTGGTAGCACGTTCATCTTTATCACCGAAATTCTTCCCATCAACGACAAGTTCAATCTATTCCATGTTTCCAGATCTCTCTTAATCAAGTTCCATACCATATTATAATTATCCTCAAAGAGATTTAAGTTCGTAAGAGATAGGTTGATTGCCAAATATTTAACTTTTTTCACCACTGAGAGGGCGGACAATTTTTCAAATTCTTCACAATCTTTCTTTGTTACATTTTTCAATAAGACCTTCGTCTTATTCTTATTTAATTTGAAACCGGCTAGATTACCAAATTCCTCAATTATTTTCATCACCTCAGTAATACTTTCTTTTGGATTCTCTAACGTCAGAACTAAATCATCAGCAAACGCTTTTAATTTATATTCCTTATCCCCCACACATATACCTTTAATTGTCCCCATGTCCCTCAGTTTGACTAACAATACTTCCAATACAGTAATAAATAACAATGGGGACAATGGGCACCCTTGTCTCGTACCCTTCCCAATCGGGAAACTTTCTGTTATCACATTATTAATCAATAAACTTGCTTTCTGTTCCTTATATATTGCATTAACACTGTTCCAAAACTTTGTTCCCACTCCCATGTTTTCCAAATTCTTCTTCATAAATTGCCAAGAAACATTATCAAAGGCTTTTTCAGCATCAATAAATATCAAAGAAGCTTGTTTCTCTTTCCTGACTTCTAGATACTCTATTATATCAATTATATTTCTCATGTTATCTTTCATCTGTCTGCCAGGAAGAAACCCCGCGATGATCTTTGTGTAATAACTCATTTAAAACCCTTTTTAATATATTAGCCAAAACATCGGCAAATAATTTGTAGTCTCCATTCAAAAGGGAAATGGGCCTATAATTTTTAACATCTGTTGTGTCTGAGTTCTCCTTTGGAATCAGTGTTATATACGCCTCCTTCCAGGTGTTAGGTATGACTCCTTTTTCTAGAACTTCATTCATAACCTCCACCATTATTGGTAACATTTCTTCTGACAATTTTTTATAATATTTTGCAGTCAGACCGTCTGGGCCCGGTGATTTTCCAATTTTCGCCCTCTCTATTGCACTTTGTACTTCATGTGGGGTAATTTTCTCACTCAATATCGACACTTGATTTGTTGAGATTTTTTTCAATCCGTTCTTTTTTAAATATCTGTCAATCTGTTCCGGATTCTCTTTTTTCTTCGTATATAAATTTCTGTAGAAATTCCGAAACACCTTTACAATTTCTCTTGGATCTTCCACTAATTTTTGGTCTACTACTAATTTATTCACAACCTTTTGTTTTTGCTTCCATTTCAGCTGCCAAGCCAGCAATTTCCCTACTTTATTTGCCGATTCAAAATTTCTTTGTCTCATCATCTTTACCTTCCACTCAATTTCTTGATTGATAATCATCGACAACTGAGTTTGAAGCATCTTTAATTTTTGAATCCATTTCTGTTCCTTTGGCTTCTCTACCAATTTCTTCTCTGTCTCTACCAGTTCTTTTAAAATCTCATTTTGCTTCTTTTCTTTCTGTTTCTTCTGATACGCATTTCTTTGAATAAAGAGGCCTCGCATAACAGCCTTACTAGCATCCCATACCACATTTGTTGGTGTTTCTCTTCTCCAGTTATTTTTCAAATAGTCTCTGAAGGTTTTTTTCGCTATCTGCAAAGTCTCAGTCTCATCCAGGAAACTTTCATTCAACCTCCAACGGTATAATCCTTGCATTTTTGTTTTAATTTCCATCGCCATTGCATTATGATCTGAGATCGTTTTAGGTAAAATTTCCACTTTTGTCACTCTATGTGAGATATCATTAGGGACAAATATATAATCAATTCTCCCCCAACTCTGGTTCGGTTCAGAAAAAAAAGTAAACTGTCTTGCTTCTCATTTTTCTTCTGAAGGTCTATAAAGGGGTCTGTGTACCTTGCCCAGAATAACAGACAGACTTTTAAGAGATTCAAGGCACCCTTTGTCTGCAGAAAGAGCAGAGACTATACATAGAGAACATTTGACACCCTCTGTATCATGTGCAGTCTTCACACTCCTTGTCTGCAGCCTGATTTCAGGAACTGGGGGCATCACTTGGGGCCCAATTTTGGGACTGTCTCAATCTCGGATTTATATATTATCTTTGCCCAGTAAAGAGTTCTGGAGAAATGGAAATCTCTCCTTGTTGGTAATTTCTTTTAGTGGTTCTGTAAAGATGTTTCCCACACCAGAACGTCGTTTCTGTGGATAGATCACATGACTTTTATCCCTACAAAAGTCAAATGATAAACTCTGTTAATTACATTGTACAATACATTAACTTTTAAAAGAAAGGGTTGTATCCATTACGTATTATAAATTGGAGGTAATGAATGGTCCTAAATTATACTTCCTATGGCAAAAGGACTGAGTGTGGAAATATCTTACTTAAAATAATGCATATCTTTCTAAAGTTTCCAGAAAGCACAATGCCTGGGTGGCCTGACTTGGCATGGGAGGAGCTAAAGTCATAGCATTATTAAAAAGGCATTCAGAAATGGCAAAAGAAAAAAAAATCTGGTGTGATGGTTTGATGACCTTTTCAGTCTAACGGCTGCATACATTGTTGATATGACAGCTGCAAGTTACCCCCCCACACACACACACCTTTACATGTGTTACATGGAGATGTAAAAATTGCTGTATGTGCCTTGGCAATCTCACTATTCTGCATAAATAAAAGTTCAGATTTCTTATTTTTTGACATCTAGGCATTCAAATTCTGAGGTGGAAGTGAAAGTTTTTCCCACTGATTCCACTTTTAGCATAGCTGTTTCGCCATTTTTCCTTGTTGGGAAGTATGAGAAGTGAAAGCCTTTTTGGTTCTCTGCCAATCCCCCCTGAAAATCTTCATATTTTTTCTCCATGGTTATTAGTGTTGGGAAATCCAGAAAGTGAGTTTTCTATGAGTTAGGTTTCTTCATCGCTCCATTCCAGAGAGCATAAAGCAGAAATGTTGTGTTTTTTGTGCTATTTGGCAGATTGAAGAGGTGTGACAGCATCTAGATTGATTCTTTCTTTGGTTTTTCTTCTTTCAACTCCTTGAATTAGACTGTTTTTCAAAACTACATACATTTCTTCACTCATCTGTCTTTTCTGTTTCCAGACAAAACATTATCCAGAGAAGGTAAAGAGGAACCCAAATGATTGCAAAGAAGACAAAAATAGTTTTTTTAAACGGATAAGCAGAGAGGTAGAGAAGACTGAAGGTTTAAAGATGTATAAGGTGAATTTGGTGTTTCAGCAGATAATACTAATTGTATATGAAATGACAGATAGTATATTGCTTGCCATAAAAATGAAAAAAATTATTCAGACTAAAGTGAAGCCTGTTAAAATGCACTTTTAAAAGTTTGAACCATCTAGCCATATTTGTGTATATTAAGGAAAAGTTCAAAATATTTATTTATTTATTTATTTATTTATTTATTTATTTATTTATTTTAGAGTATTTTTACCCCGCCTTTCTCCTTCAAAAAGGACCCAAGGCGGCTTACAGTAATGAGGGACAATACACAGTCCAGTACAATTAAGACATGTTCAAGTATTTGAGAACAAGGAATTGAAGGACATCTTACATCATTATTAGACAACATTACATTAAAGCAACACGGTTATAAGTAGTTATAAACACAAAGTCTATATGAACCCATAGATTCATATAAAATACACATGGTAGACCATCATTCAGGGAAAGCTTGCTGGAAGAGAAAGGTCTTTGCCTGTTTCCGGAAGGATAAGAGATGAGGCAGTCCTGGCCTCTAGTGGGAGGGAGTTCCAAAGTCTGGGCACAGCAGCTGAGAAGGCCCTTTCATGGGTTCCCACAAGACGTACCTGTGAGGGTTGCAGGATGGAGAGAAGGGCCTCTCCTGAAGATCTTAACACCCAAGTCGGTTCATATTGTGGGATTCAACCTTTGAGGTAGCTAGGACCCAGGTCATATAATGCTTTGTAGGTCAAGGTCAGCACCTTGAATTGTGCTCGATAGCACCTTAAACAAATTTATGGTACAAGCTTTTGTGAGGTACAATGCATTTCATCAGATGATATTTCTGTTTATGTGGTCTGATGCTACATACCTATTTAGGGTATTAAGAATGACATTTTATATACAGTCACTGATAGTTTCATTTCATTGTGCCAAATTATTTATTTACAATAAAGTTAACCAGTAGAGTCTCATGAAAATTAATTGCAGGTGGGTATGAGCATTAAGAAATGAATCTTCTTGCTTGGAGCTGTTGTGATAATAAAAGAGAGGGAGGGACTTGTGGGAACCTTCCCCTACATCCCACCCTTCTACTGTCATCTTGTGCTCTACTCTCTGGGAATTATGCTTCCTTCAGTTTGGGTTTATACGTTGGTCCTAATCTGAAGCTCTCCTTTTTGAAGATAGGGGTTCTATTATTTCTGTGAAAGGTTAAGTAGTTTTGTTTGAAATGACAATATCTGTACCTTAATGTTTATTTATAGTGCTTTTGAGATAAAATTATATATTTATTCCCAGCTAAGATTTTAAGGGTATCTGCGGGATAACAGTTTTATATCAAGTGGTTATCAGGCTAAAGTAATCTGTTTATTTCTAGGTAAAAGCAGTTTTTTTTTGCTTGCGACTCGTTCTTTTCTAAGTGAAAGCCATATTGAAAGGAAGTCTCAGATATAGAAAGTGGGTGTTTCCTGCTTGGGTGCATATATTCTTAACAGATTATACTTGGCTTACAGATAACAAGTTCCACATAACTGAAATGAATTGGATTTTCTTCTTCTTTTCTAGCGTGAAACTCATGAGAGACCCAGCGTAGCAAGTAAGTGATAGCTTTGTTTTTAATTAGAGATGGGTGTTTCGTTTTGGAAAGGGTTCCGTTCCAAAATGAAACACAGCAACACAGCTGCTATTCAGAACCGGGACTCACCCTTCAGAACGAAATCAACTACTGACTTACCTTCCTTTGGGTCGCACAGGGCAAAATTCCAACAAGGAAGCAGCCTCCGACACATCATCTTTCCTTCTCCGTGGCGCTGGCCAATTAGGAGCTGTGCAAGGGTGTGGTGGCTCGGCAGACTAAGGCTCTCAAAACTGTCAGCTTCAAAGTCAGCAGCTCAGCAATTCGAAACCCGGGTGCCACACAGTGGAGTGAGCTCCCGCTGATAACCCCAGCTCCTGCCAACCTAGCAGTTTGAAAGCATGTAAATGCAAGTAGATAAATAGGTACCGCCGTAAAAAGCGGGAAGGTCAAAACAGTGTTTTCTTGCAGCCATGCCAGCCACGTGGCCATGGACTTGCACAACACTGGCTCTTCGGCTTGAAAATGGAGATGAGCACTGCCCCTAGAGTGGGACATGACTAGCATGCATGTGGGGGGGGGGCTTTACCTTTTAAGGGCATGCATCATCCTGCCTCCCTGTCTGAAATGTGAAAATGCTCTTGAAATCCTTTATTGCAGGGATGAGCATATTTTAGGATCTACTTTGATCTTTTTTGGAATTCTGTGATCCATCAGATTAGAGTCAAGTGTCCAGGAATTCATCATGAATAGTAGAAACTGAAAATAGCTGGCAGTCCTTACACATAAATCAATTATGTTCATTCTAAACTCCTTTCAGTTTTGGAGTACAGTTTAGCAGAAGTAGAGATTGACTAAATTTGTTCTTATTTTGTTGGAAGTTGGCAGTCCTTGCAGTTCATCTAAAGACCAGTCAATAGATTCGGATCTTGCTTCTGCTCAACCTTACTTTCATGTGTATTAATTGGAAATACCATAACAGGATGCTGACATGTTTACTGGACATTAGGTTTTGCTTGCAGCAGCTTTATGTTGAAATACTAAATATGCTTAAAGAAACCGGCGCAACTATGTTAACAGCATTATGTAAGTCCTCAGACTGACAAAAAGATCTCAGTATGATACAAGACATTATACCCCCGACTTCTGTGTCATGTGCATTGCTGGAATATGTGGTGTGCATTTTGTTTGAAATGAGTAAGCAAATGTCTTACTGCTTCATGTGATATGATGTCAAGTACATACAGTATATTATCTGAATTCTTAATGTGTGGAGTTGACTTGAGAGGTTCCATAATGAGTTATGATAGCTGGAAATATTCTAAGAGAAAATGGAGGTTTTAAGTATTGGAATTTGCTTAAGAACAAAATAGATGGGAATAGAGATGTAAGGTCCAGAAAAAAAAGTTTCTGCCCTGTTTTTTTTTCCGAAGGCTTTTTGGGTTTTTTTTCTGAAAATAGGAAAAATTGTAAAAATAAAGGGAAAATTTTATTATGGAATGTTTTATTTTAACATGATGAATAAAATATTTTAAGACAGGTTTCAAATATTTTCCAAACTATTTCTATAAAAATATGCATAGTATCATATTCTAGTTTCTGTGCATTGAGGACAAACAAGTTCTAGGTTACAAACTGAACTCTCCAATGCAAGAACAAGATGCATTTCTTCCTTTAGGAGCTGCTGCGATTGTCACAAGAAAAAGAAAAGGGTTTCACTTTTATTTTGGCATGTGGATGGGTATGTTTGGTTCTGTTCTGTCCTCTTCACTAGGCCTCAGAGCCATGGAAGAAAATACAGAGCAACAAAAATGCTTCTGATTAAATTTCATGCCCATTCATTAAAACTTCGTCCTACTCCCTTCAATTCATTTACCCCTCTTCAGTTCTTTTTATAAGAATGAGGTTTTTATTTTATTTTTAGTTAATACTGTGGAGAGGAAATATGAATAATTGTTAATTTGGATTTTTAAACATTGTTTTGTAGAGTTTTTTTCTTCCACGTAAACTAGTAAAAGGTTCAGCAGATTATTACTTACAATTACACATAAATACTATTTAAAAAGTAAATTCTGTTTGTAATAATTGTTTGGATACCCTATATTTTAATATGCTAGTTGTGATAATTTTATGGCAAGTCAAATTGTCCCTAGTCATATTTTATGTTCCAAAAGTAACAGAATGACTTTCAATCTGTAAAAGGGGGGGGAGTGCTAATGTAGCATTTTTTCAATTTTTCCAAAAAATTCCACCAGCACCCTGACCCCCCCCCCCCGAAAATACTCAGGGTTTTTTTTTCCGAGCTTCAAAATTTCTGGAAATTTTACATCTCTAGATGGGAACCTGTGTAGAAGTCTAGGAAATGATCATGAGATTGGTGCCAAAGAGAGGGTCTCCAGAGGTTGTCTGTTAGTGTGTGAACATGCTATGCTCATATACAGAAACCAAGGCTGACCATGACTGGCAATAATGGACAAGGTATGAAGTGGCTGCATACCTGCCCGTGCAGCAGAACATTTTTCCTTTTCTTTGAGCTAAACCTGCATTACCACCAGAGCTAAGCAGAAATGGGTCCGTTTTGTTCCCTCTCCCTTAAAGACTTCTTGGGAACTGGTAGCATGCTTAATGGTGGTAGGTGAAGATAGGCAGTTTCCAGCTTCTCTGATGCCAGCAACACGTACAGGATGCGTTGGAGCTTCTCAGTGTTTTTTTTAGGTTTGAGGATCTTAACCTGGTCTCCAGTGTTTCTGTGGAAGCTGCTGTGGCTAGCTGGATTACTCCTTACTAATACATTGTAATGTAAATAACTTAGATATATAGTTTGGATGGATCCATACAAGTGGGATTATCAACAAAATGGTAAGCATATTCCTGCCACCCCAAGAGCTGATCTTTTTCAGCAAGTAAATGTTAAAGGGACTCACACAGTTTGTTTTGGTTTTCTAATTGAAGCACAAAATATTCCATTTCTTTTGGTAACTAACCACATTCAGTTTTCATTTAGCTTTCCTTTTTGATTGACAAATTTATGAATTTCTAAATTCCTAGAAGGTGTCTGAGCACATAGAAAATTGCCACTTTATTTTCTTGGTGCTCCCATTTAACTTCTAAACCTAACCCTTTTTTCAGTATATACAAGTGACACTTGTCAAGGCATGTATGAGGAGCTAACCTCAGTTAGCAGAGTTGCAGCCATGTCAAGGATTAGAAGCAAAAATATGACAGACTCCGTTGCTGGTTTTCTATTGCAGTCTATTTACAAAATATATACAGGTTCCATTGGTTTCCAGACTTGCATCCAGTAGCATACATAATCCTGCTACTCTTCCTTATCACAGCCAACGCATCAGGCTTACTGGCAAGCAAGAACATATTGCAATACATAAGGTATATATAGCATATCTTTCCAATCATTTCTTTACCTTTACATCACATGTCCTAGTGCTTCTCTCATCCACGCTTCTGAGCTACGCTATGCTAGCCTTGTTGAGGCCACTTTACCGAGCTTGCTTTAGTCCACAGCTGGACTCCATATCTCTAATTGCAAGTTGAAAAACTCACTCACAAAAATATTCTTGACAACACTGGCAGCTGAATGTTTCAGCCTGAATGAGTCTTGTTCAATGGACTCATTCAATGCTGTGTTCATGAATACTAGAAACTGCAAGGAGCTCAAATATGCCAATTAACTTCTTCCTCAAAGACTCCCATTTTGCTTTTTCAACAGATCTTTCATGGCAGAAAATACACTTTTGGGGTTCCCCACATTTGGGGGAGGATCACGGCCTTCCTAGTACAGATGTTTATTTTCAGATGTATTGAACTGGGGTCATCAAAATAGTCTTGCTTTTCATTTGGCCAATTTTGGCTCCATAGAGGGACATTTGATTTTTCTGTTACAAGGAGTGGTAATGATGAATGGAGGTTTTGGACTCTGATGTTACCATGTCCAGACGTTGTGAATCCTGTGGAGGAAAGGAAATGAAGTAGGCTGGCCCTGATTGCAATTGGACCCAGAGAACGCTGGGAGAAAGGTTCCATAGCAATTGCTGGAACAGAAAATTGTGCAAAAGACTCTTTCCTTAGCACTTGGCCCTCTGAACATGCCAGGAGAGGGTGCTGTGCTTACTCTGTTGAAGGAGCACAGGGCTTGTGAAGGGAATTGCCTGGCTTCATTCCTCTGATGCACCAATTCTTAAATGGCTGAAGAGGCAGGCATTGACTGTGAGACATAGGGGCACCACAAGGGGAACCATCCATGCCTGAAGTGTCCCAAGTGGAATGTGTGCAGCTCTAACTAACTGGGTCTCACACAAGTTTCAGTGACGTTCCATGGCATTTTTTTTTTGTTAGTTAGTGTCTTTTTTCTAATATTCCCTTTTTAATCTTGTGCTTCTAGCTACACCTGCAGAGAAGAAAGCAAGGTGAGTAAAATGAAAGTAGCTTATAGTAGGGTTATTCAACATTTTTAATTCCACCATGTTGTTTTCAATACTTTTTAGCATGTTTCTGTTTGTAAACTGTATCTAGACTATCGACTGTCAAAAGTAACTTAGAAGTTAAAATACTTCATTTTTCTGTCTATAAGACCCCACTGTGTACAAGACCAAGAACCCCCCCCCCACTTGTTTTTTCCCAGCCTGGCAGGAGGTGAAGTCACATCTGCAGAGCGGCCTATAGTGATACTAGTAGTATTATTGATTTCGGGCCACAGAGACCAGTTACAGCTCTTGGCCTCTGCTATTGTTTATCTCTCATCTTGACCACTAATTGAACTTGAATCAACTATGAATTTTTCTCTTCCTAACAGCAAGATTCTATTTATCAGCAAACCAGTGTATTTCTTTATTATTTATTTAAAATCTTTTAACTGTTTTTTCTCCTTACAGATAGGAACTAGGACAGCTTACATCATTATTAGACAATATTTAAAAGCTAAAACAGAAAATATGCAAATATTCTAGTAAACGCCCCCCCCCATATCTGCAGGAGATTAGTTCTGCACCCCCTGTGGATACTGTACATTGCAAATAAGAGTGCATGCCTTGTCAGCACCCCAAAAACCAATAGTGGCTTTTGTGACAATAACTTTTTACGGCCCCCTTTTGTGACAGCAATTTATTTAGTAATTATTTATTTTTCTTTGTGGCCTTCTTGAAGCCACACAGATGGGTTTCTCAACGCACACACATGAGGTTCTGGATTTTCCTAGCAACAGAATACTGCCACACTAAGCGGTTCTCTTCTCATCAGTCTCCTCCTAAGCCTTTCCCTTCTAAATCATATACCTCTTTTCTGGCTGTTTATGGCATTTTTGCCACACTTCAAAAAGTGCATGGATTGCGCAGGGAAGATTCCCCTTTCTGACGGGCACACAAAGTGCCTTTACTACCTGGGTGAGTACCACTGCACTGAGTCCTGCAATTTTTGTAAGAAATTTAGTGCCCAGGCAGTGAATAACCGCAGGCACCACCTTAATACCTATTTACTGGAGAAGTCCTTGAGCCCTCAGCCCATGGAGAAGGAAAAACTTCACTTTTTTCCTCTCCGGCCTCTCAACTTTCTAGGAAGGACATCAAACCAAAGTTGGTTTCGAAAAAGGAGCCTCCAAAGATGCTACCTTTGCTTGAGAAAAAAATCGAAACTGATCCCTTTGGCTTCGGCTTCAAAACTGTCAGCTCTTCTTCTGCTCAATACCGAGTGACCAAGGTTGACCCCCTCCCGGGTTGACTGTCCATCCTACGATCCTTTACTGCCATCAGGATTGTCATCTCCATCATCCATTGCCAGTTACTTGGATTTGGATTCTCCACCAGAGCTGTCGATGTCAAAGAGCCTCTTTGCCCAGGCTCTGAGGGTACACATCTCACCTCACCGAGAGATGCTTCGATCCCGGCTTCATCTTCCTCCATTGATTTGCCGATTCCGGCTGTAGTTATGGAGACACCGATGCAGCCACTTCACTCGCTGCAATCTCCTACGCCCAATCTGGAGCCATTTGCCCGGAAGGCTAAGATGCTAAGATACACAGTGGAGAAAAGAAGCATCATGCGTAGAGTGATATACTCTGAATCCTCCAAATCCCCACTTACCTCCTCGGTACCGAGAACCGTTCCAACTTCGGTACTGACAGAAACAACTCTTTCTCCTTTGGATTCGTCCATACCGAAGAAAAAAACGTCGATTGTTGAGTTTGAGAAGCATTCCGTTCGGACTGCTGTTCATCCCATAACACCTTCCAGATCAGATCCACCCTCAGTATCATTTTTGATGCCTCCAGTACCTACCTTTTCCCTCCAATTCGATGGTTCTTAGTGGGTCCTCCAGACGGGCTCAGAATCAACTCCTCTGCAACACCAACAGCATCCGTCCACCTCATCACCGCTGTCGGATTCGTAACACTCTTCGACACCATGTGACGAGGCAGACGAAGACACTACCCACCTTGTCACTACTACAGATTATGACATAGAAGAGCGTCCTCTTCATCTTCGTCAGAGGCTATGCATAATTTCCTCTCTATCGCTAAATCAGTTGAGATACCGGTTCACCATCCCAAGCTAAGACACACTGATCAAATTTGTGGGAAAATATATTTGGACAATTCAGCTCCTGTGTGTTTCTATCTATGGCAGAAGAATCTTTCAAGAAAATATCTCCCCAATCTGTATCAAGGAGAATTAAGGCACTCTACAATTTTTTGATGTTAAGTCTCCATTTCTATCAAAACATCCTCACCGTACCTTTGTTGTTGTAGCTGCCTCATTTGTCCAGTCTTGCACTAAACCAATGCCTATTCCTCCTCCTAAGGAAGGCAGAAAGTTGTACTTAGTCAGCAGGAACATCTACTCCAGTGGTTCTCAACCTGTGGGTCCCCAGATGTTCCTGCACTGCAACTCCCAGAAATCCCTTCCAGCACAGTGAGTGGTAGAGACCCCTTCCAGCATAGCAAGTGGTGGAGGCTTCTGGGAGTTGCAGTCCAGGAACATTGGGGGACCCACAGGTTGAGAACCACTGATCTACTCCTTCTCATCTTTATTATTCAAAATTGCGAATTACCAAGGAGCTATGGGTGCTTATCAAAGAGAGTGGTTCTCACATTTGCAGCCCTTTCTCGACCTCATCCCAGAGGACAAGAAGCCCAATGCCTCTGTGATCTTTGAAGAGGCTGTGACTCTTGCAGCCCAACAGATGTGCTCAGCTGGACATTCCTCTGACTGTATTTCCAAGGTCCTGGGTTCAGCTACAGCTCTACAATGGCTTGCGTGGCTCCATTCAACTGGCCTATCTGAAGAGCATAAGGCCCAAATTGAGCAGCTGCCTTTCGAAGGAGAGGGTCTTTTCCATCCTACTACTGATGACCTCATGGGTCATCAAAAGAAACAGAAAACTGCCAAATGCCCTTAACCTAATTTCTCAACGTCAACAGCGGCCATTCCGTTTTCAGTACAAAAGAACCACCTTTCAGCCAATGTACCAGTCCTCTTACCAACATCAGCAAATCAGAGGACAGTCTTCCTGGTCTACCTCTTTCCCCTCTTACTCTACCTCTAGGGGAAAGAAATCTAAGTCAACTCCACCTCACTCATCAAAACACAGAGACAGACATCAGAGAGACGAATTCTGATGCCCTGCCATCCATTCGTCTAGCACCTTATCTGAACATCCGGCGCTCCATCACCACTGACCAATGGGTCCTGTTTATTCTATCCAGAGGCTATCTCCTGGAATTAAGATCCCTGCCCCCAGTAGACAATTTCATATCCACAGACTCGTCCCCTTCCCTTCTTCAGGAAGTCTTATCCCTTCTTCAGAAACCAGCCATTCAACCAGTCCTGCCTGTGTGAATACTTCAGGACCATTTCTACAGGTATTTTACTATGGCAAAAAAGGATGGAGGCCTCTGTCCTATCTTCAGTCTTCAAGTACTAAACAAGTACATCATCACTACAAAATTCAGGATGGTCACTCTGGAAAAAAGTAATTCCTCTTTTGCATAAGGGAGACTAGTTTGGAGTAATAGATCTGAAGGACTTATATTTCCACATATCTATCCATCCTTCACACTTGTGGTTACTAAGGTTTACAATGGTGTGAGATAGATCTGCATTAATTAACACTGGCCGAAGTTGAACAAGCAGAGAGCTTGTTCTGTCTCAGGCATAACGTTTCAATAGCAACCAAAAACAGATTCACCTTGGTTCTTATCTCTTAAAGAACACAGGATCTCATCATTTAAAAATAAAATGGAGCTTTATTTCTAAACTAAAATGCAAACTGAAATACTGAGAAAGGATTCAAAAATAATCAAAATCATAATAGACTCAAGGCATGGACTTATTTGCCTAGCAGAATAACAAAAGCTATGTTATTCTCTCTATTTCTTTATGCTAAATAATCCTGATTCTCACTAACTAACTAGGAAGCATTGCTAAAAGTAGTTTCAAGTGTATAATAATGGTGATTGCTTCTCTCTTCTTCCTCAGAAGTTTCGCGGTGATGGATCACATGTGATATGGATTGTCCAATGGTAGCTCTCTTGCTCACCTCTGGAAGCTTTATTGTGTCTAATTTCTGCATATCTTAGATAACATTTCTACTGCAAGGGGAAAAGTGCTTTTAGTATCACAGCTTGAGAAATGACTCTATGGCCTATCATCCCTAATTTTCTTACAAACGGGCAGCGATGTATTCGAATATTCTGCTCTGCCATTTGTTTAGTGACAGTGTCCCGAGTCTTTACAAAATGCATGGCTCCCATCACCGCTCACCTCAGGACTCGAGGTATCATTGCCTTCCCCTACTTAGACGACTGGTTAGTGGTTTCTGAATTGAGACAACAAGCAGAAAAGGACATACAACATGTCCTTCATACCCTGAGCAGCCGCAGCCTGCAAGTCAACGCTGAGAAATCGCTCTTGATTCCGGCACAATTGGTGTCTTCCATAGGGGCAGTTCTTGACTCTACCACTGCCAGAGCCTTTCCTCCTCTCGATTGCCTCAAAGACATTGCCTCTCTCATATGTCTGTTCGCTCTGGAAGCACGGATCTCTGCGTTATCCATTCAGTGGCTTCTCGGTCTGATGGCTCCAAACTTCTCACAGTTACAGCTGAGATTGCCAAACATCTCCACTGGTGGGAAAACAGAGACAACTTATTAATTGTCCGTCCCCTTCATTCCCCCTTACCTTCCATCCAAGTCACAATGGATGCCAGCCAGAATGGCTGGGGAGCCTTTTGCCTTGATATGATGATCCACGACACGTGGATGCCACAGGAAAGATCCTTCCATATAAACAAATTGGAGCTTCTCACAGTCCTCAAAGCTCTCAGGGCATTCCTCCGGCATCTCTCTGGTGATGTAGTACAGGTAGCCACCAACAACACGATCACCATGTACTACATCAACAAACAGGGCGGCACTCACTCTTAACATCTGCTGTTAACTGTGGGAATGATGCATGGCACATCACATATTCCCCATTGCTGTGCATCTTTCCAGGTCCGAAAATGACACCGCCAATTGCCTCAGCAGGATGAATGAATCATCTCATGAGTGGGAACTCCACCAACCCACTTTTTGATCCCTAGCTGGCCATTGGGGAGCCCCCCCCCCGATCGACCACTTTGCCACACCAGAGAATTCCAAATGTCACAAGTTCTGCTCGGCAGGGAGAGGTAAATATACCTGGGGGATGCTTTCATGTTCTGCTGGGGTCATCGCCTACTCTACGCTTCCCCCTGGTCCCTCTCCTCCACAAAGTTGTGACAAAGATCTGCCAAGAGAAAGCCAATATCATTCTGATAGCTCCATGGTGGCCCAAGCAACTCTGGTTTGCTCTGAAAACGTCCTTAGACCACTTCAGACTACACTCTGCTCCCAACCTTCTATCTTGGGACAAGGGACAGATTTTATATCCTGATCTGGCTCATCTCCAACTAACTGCGAGATACTTCGGGATATCATTTCTGCTGCTCGCAAACCCTCTACAAAGTGTCTTGATCACCATAAGTGGAAAAGATAGTTTGCTCCAATTTCTTCTCTACCTTAAGAAATCTGGACTCAATATTTCTTCTCTCAAAGTCTACCTTTCAGCAGTTGTTGCTCATCAACCTGAAAAATCTCCAGCCTCTTTTTTTCCGCCACCCTGACTGAAACTTTCTTAAGCGCCTGAAGAATACCTTCCCAGACCAGAAGCCAGTCCCACCTCAGTGGTCTCTCTCTCTCTAATACTTCAGTTGATGCGTACACCATTTGAACCCATGGCTTCCTGTGACTTGTGTTTGCTTTTATTTAAGACAGCCTTCTTACTAGCAGTCACCTCTGCGAGGTGCTCCAGTGAACTCTGCACCCTTCGTTGTGATCCTCTGTACCTGCAATTTTGCAAGACAAGGTTGTAGCATACCCAGACATTTCTTTCTTACCCAAGGAAGGTCTTCCTTCCACCTCTCCCAACCCATCTCCATACCTACCTTCTTTCCTTCGATTCCTCTTGAGAGAGATCTCCACACTCTGGACATCCATCAAGCTCTGTTATCTTACATGTCCAGGACTGCTTCTCTTCATTCCACAAGGAAGTTGTTTATCTGTTACGACCCGAGTTCTAAAGGGTCATCTGTTTCATCCTAGAATCTGTCGTGCTGTGTGGTTTCTGCTATTCAACTTGCTGATCAGTTGGTCAAATGACCATGGCCTTGCCCAGTCAGAGCCCATTCCACTAGAGCTGTTTCTTCCTCAGCTGCGTTCCTGAAAGTTGTCCCTCGGGAGGACATTTGTAACTCTGCTACGTGGGCCAGACCCTTGACCTTCATGAAGCACTACAGGATGGATGCCCGTTTGAGGTCCTCTACGGCTTTCGGTAGAGCTGTCCTTTCCTTTGGGATTGTGTGACTTCCCACCATCCTGTGATTATTGCTAGTAATCATCCATCTGTGTGGCAAAACGAAGACCACGAAGAAGAAACGGTTACTTACCTGTAAATGTGGACCTTCGTGAAGCCACACAGCATCCACCCACTTCCCCTTGAGTCGTCATGCCGTGATCCACTTCTGTTTTCATGCGAGCGACTACGAGGGAACTGAAGGTTTAGGCAGGAAGTCTCCTACACATGCACAGTGCAGAGGGGGAGAAGACTAACAAACTTTCTGTTGCTAGGAAGTCCGGCGTCTCGTGCGTGCGCACTGGGAAACCCATCTGTGTGGTTTTATGAAGGTCCACTCAAAAAACCACATTTACAGGTAAGTAACCGGTTCTTTTTTGGCAGAATCAGCAGCTACAGGAGTACTGCTGTATTTTAAAAGAAGCAAAGAAATGCCACACTTAAAAAAGTTCAAAGCAAGAAAGCGTAACACTCCATCTACTTGAATATCTGGAATCCTGATGATTCTGTTTCAAAAATATATATATTGCTGTGTGCTGTACTTGGATTTTTTTTTAAAACAAATTAAGAATGTTTTTTATATTTTTTGTATTTCTTTTCCACTTTAGGACTAGGTTGTATTCTCTAACTCCTGAGTAGATAGATATTTTATTTCAGATGCTTTTCTCCTTGTTCTTATATTATCACCATAGGCAGCTTCTATGTTTATTTATTCTGATATGTTTTTAAAAAACATTGAAGTTGTTTTAGTGTGCTGAAAGTTTGATTTGTACATTTTAGGTTTTCCAGGGGTTATAGACCTGAGGTGAGTAAAAAACATAGATCTATATACAGAACCAAAATTCTGGGTTCTATCAGTCACTAAAAATTGTAAACAAGGTGAGTTTTTAAGTTGTTCAGACAGAACACTTTGTCGATCGCTGATGGTATAAAATTAGGTTTGGTATGGAAGTAGGCCCCTCCCAAAATTTGGCCAAATGTGATGCCAATTGTTTTTGAAGACATACAGCTAATAAGGCAAGATGAAGTTTGGAGATGAAGGTATGAAGGGCAGTTATGGAGGAAATAGAAAAGACACTTGAGACCCAAGATCATTCATACTGTAGCAGTATTCCTCTTTCCATAGATGGAATCATCTCTAAAGTACATTGAGTAGTTCTTTTTTGATGATCGTTCAATCTGCATCTATCTTCTCATGATCCTTGCTGTATTCATCTGCAAAGCCTTCAGTGGAAATTGCTGCCTTGTATCGGCAGCTCATTCTATTGCTGACTTTCTCCATCTCTTGTGCTCCCCATGTAGGGTTGGACAAAGCTCAGTGGAGGCTTGGGAGGGATCAAAGTTGGTGCACTTGGTCTTTGCCAAAGATGATTTGGCATTACATGGGTATTTAATTGCTCACATGTTTGACATGCAGGGGTGCTGGTCTGGTACCCCAAAAAAGTGCACCGGAGCACTTTCATGGAGTATAGGATATGATCTCTACCATGACTCCAGGGAACCCCATGAGTAAAGTTCTTCTTATGGAAGGGGGGCCCTTTGAGCAGTTTCTCAGAGTCTGCTGCACGGCTTTCCTTTCAAGAGCAACCAAAGGAAGAGAAAATAATCTCCATGATTTTCATGACTTGCACATGGGCTGTTTTGCGCTTATGCAAAGCTAATAGGAAACAGCAATATCTGAGTGTTTTTTATTTTTTTTTTTGTTTGTTTGTTTGGCAGAACAGCTACCCATGCCCACCCTCTGTGCATGTACCTATAACCTTGTTCTGCTCTTTGTTTTCTTTCTTTTCATTTGCTAGCACAATAGCAGCATCTTGGGAACTTCTCTTCCTTTCTGGCACATCTTCTTAAAAGATTGGTGAGGTTTTCCCCCTCTTGACTTTATGCTCCCATTTTTGTTGCTTCTTCGTTTTGTCCCCCCCACACACACACATTTAAAAAGGCTTTGAGGGTCACATGATTTTTCTAGGAGTTAGCAAAATCACTCTGACAGTTTTGCCTGCATTAAAAACATATCAGTGAGAAGTGGCAACATATCTTAATATAATGTTAGTCTAAACATACCTGATCAGGTGGCTGCAAACCATCCTCTGCACACTTCTGGGTTCTGCAGACCACCAGTACTTACTGTGAAACCGACATCTGCTACCACTGCACTGCTTGCCTTTCAAGTATGGTACTTTCCAAAGTTCCTTGAATTTTGAGCAGGGTCGAGATCTTGGGTTGTAGCGCAAGTCTGAATATCCTATTAACAAGAAAAGGAGGGAGGACAAGGAAAAGGATTGTAAGTCCGTGTCATTCCCGTGACAAGATATTTGCGAGCAGGATCAGGTGTAGTGTTTCTGCTCCTCTTAGTGTTGCTGCCCCTCTGTCAACATCCCAATGGTGCCTGCCCCATCTGCTCAAGATGGTGTCCACTTTTCTCCTTCACCAAGTAGTAGTTTTGCGAGCCTTTTACATAACCACTGTGTCCTTTCATGGTAGCCCTCCACTCTACTGAGAGGTATAGTATTCTTAAATGGGTAGTACAAAATGAGTAGCACTAAACTCTTCTGTGCTTCAGTAAACTTTTTAATATGCTAATTGGTATTTATAAAGGGACGCACACATCTGTGTGAACCCAACGACTCTGCGTTGTACAACTTGGATGTACAACTTTGTCTAGCCATCAACTGGCACCTCACCTACTCCCATACACTATCTAGATTCATAGAATTGTACAGTTGGAAGAGACCTCAAGGGCCATCCAGTCCAACCCCTTGCCATGCAGGAACCTCAATCACAGTATTTCCAACAGATGGCCATCCAGCCTCTGCTTAAAAACCTCCAAAGAAGGAGACCACCACCCTTTGTGGCAGCATATTCCACTGCCGAACAGCTCTAACCCTCAGGAAGTTCGTCCTAATGTTCCAATGGAGTATGTTTTCCTGTAGTTTGAAACCATTGCTGAAGCCATGGAAAACAAACCTGTTCCCTCTTCAATATTACACCTTTCAAATATTTAAACATCTATCATATCCCCCCTCAGCCTTTTGAAAAAGCTAAACATTTCCACCTCCCTAAGCCATTCCTCATAAGACATTTTTTCCAGACCTTCAACCATCCTGATCACCCTCCTCTGTACCCGCTCAGGGTGGTCAACATCCTTTTTAAATTGAGGTGCACGGAACTGGACATAGTACTCCAAGTGGGGTCTGACCAGAGCAGAATAGAGTGGTACTACAGTATCACTTCCATTGATCTAGACACCATGCTTCTGTTCATTCAACCAAGAATCGCATTGGCTTTCCTGGCTGCCCGTCACACTTCTGACTGATGTTCAATTTGTGGTCTACCAGACTCCCAGATCCCTTTCACATGTACTATTTTTCAGCCAGGCATCTCCCATCCTATATATTGCAGTTCATTATTTTTACATAGATGCAGCACTCTATATTTCCCTCTGTAGATTGAGTCTACAAGAACTTTGGAAAGCACAGCTGTCTTCATAGAAGTGAAGTTGGAAGAGGCCTATAAGGCCATCTTATAAGTAGAAAACCTGCCAGAGAACCAGTTGGCCCTCTGGATCGTGTGGAAAGAAAAGGGGAGGTAAAGGAGGACTTGGAAATTCTAATACAATTTTAAAAAGGATGTTTTAGGACTAATTGATAAATTGAAGATCAGCAACTCACCGGACCCAGATGGCATCCACCCAAGGGTTATTAGGGAACTGAGAAATGAAATTGTGGCTCTCTTAACAGTAATATGCAACTTTTCTCTTAAAATGGCCACAGTGCCGGAGGACTAGAGGATAGCGGATGTCACACCAATTTTTTAATAAGGAAGGAGGGGGGACCCGGGAGTCTACAGACCAGTTAGCCTTACATCTGTCCCAGGGAAGATGGTGGAAAGCCTCATTCCAGAGGAAATCTTAAAACACATAGAAAAACCAACCTTGCTGAGAGAAACTCAGCATGGCTTCTGTAAGGGCAAGTCTTGTCTGACAAACCTTTTAGAATTCTTTGAAAAGTTCAACAGACATGCAGGCATGTGGATTTGGGTGAACCAGTGGATATTGTCTATCTGGATTTTCAGAAGGCTTTTGACACAGTCCCTCACCAAAGGCTGCTGAAAAAATTGCACAGTCAGGGGATAAGAGGGAAGGTCCTCTTATGGATTGAGAACTGGTTGAGATCAAGGAAACAAAGAGTAGGTGTCAATGGGAAATTTTTACAATGGAGAGAGGTGAATAGCGGTGTGCCCCAGGGATCTGTCCTGGGACCGGTGCTTTTCAATTTGTTCATAAATAACCTGGAGACGGGGATAAACAGTGAGGTGGCCAAGTTTGAGAATGACATGAAACTTTTCCGTGTGGTAAAAACCAGAGAATATTGTGAAGAGCTCCAGAAGGATCTCTCCAAACTGGGAGAATGGGCTGCGAAATGGCAAATGCATTTCAATGTAGCAAAATGTAAAGTAATGCATATTGGGGCAAAAAATCCAAACTTTATTTATCAACTCATGGGCTCTGAGCTATCCGTGATGGATCAGGAAAGAGATCTTGGTGTGTTCGTGGATAGCTCCATGAAGGTGTCTACCCATTGTTTGGCAGGGATTATCAAAAAGGGGATTGAAAATAAAACAGCCAACATTATACCGCTATTATACAAAGCAATAGTAAGGCCCCACCTGGAGTATTGTGTACAATTCTGGTCACCGCATCTCAAGAAAGACATAGTGGAACTGGAAAAGGTGCAGAAGAGAGCGACTAAAATGATTACTGGGCTGGGGCACCTCCCTTATGAAGAAAGGCTAAAACAATTTGCGGGCCTCTTTAGTCTGGAAAAAAGGCGCCTGAGGGGGGATATGATTGAGAAGTACAAAATAATGCAGGACATGAGTAAGTGGGTAGAGGGATGCTCTTCTCCCTCGCACAAAATACCAGAACTAGGGGACGTCCACTCATATTGAGGGCTGGGAGACTAAGAACGAACAAAAGAAAATATTTTTTCATCCAGCGCGTTGTTAGTCTGTGGGACTCCCTGCCACAGGATGAGGTGATGGCATCTGGCCTGGGTGCCTTCAAAAGGGGATTGGGCAGATTCCTGGGGGAAAAGTCCATCACAGGTTACAAACCATGATGGAGATGTGTAATCTCCAGGCTTAAAACTGGGGTACTTCAAGGGCCAGATGCAGGGGAGTGGTATCAGGAGACAGAGATCTAGTCTCATGCGCTCCGAGACGCATTTGGTGGGGCCACTGTGAGATTCAGGAAGTTGGGCTAGATGGGCCTTTGGCCTGATCCAGCATGGCTCTTGTTATGTTCTTATGTTAACCCCCTCATGCAGAAACACAGATATCTGCCAGGTGGTTGTCCAAATTTGTTTTGAATGCCTCCAATGTTGGAGCACTCACTACCTCTTGAGGTAATTGTTCCGTTCCATAATGAAAGTTTCCATCTGGGTGAATTTTGCTGAGCACCTGGTTGGTGCAATTCTCAGATTCTGTCAGATAATGTCTCTTGGAGTTATGAATATTATAATTTGGTGGGGTGGTGATTCTTAGTCCTACAGTGAAACCCACACAGTGGATAAAATTCAGCTGGAGGAGGTTCATTGAATCAGTAGGGATTTGATGAGCCTTGAGTAAGTACTGGATTCCAGTCACTTTCCTCTGGGACTACTATGCGACTAGCAAATCATCAATGTGTCTGGGTCAAAAGACCATGAAAAGAATATGTTGCTTTAGTTTTGCAGGTGTTCTTCTCCTTCTGAAGGTCTTACATGTTGAGGTGTTTTCACATGTCTTCTTGGGTGTTTTTTATTTTGTTTTGTTTTTGTTTGCAAATTGTAGTGGACTCAGGGCTGAGGAGAAAGTACCAGAACCCCATCTTAGCATGCGCACTAGCAGGGAGTTATAGAGTTCCTTCCAAAATCTGTTTGTCAGCTTCAGAAGGTGTCAGTTTATAGATGACCACTTTTACATATCCACTGTTTTTTCTCCTTCTGTGATTCATTTTGTTTTATGTCATTGAACAGTCCTCTGTACCCTTCCTAACATTTTACTTGTTGATTGTAAAAAAAAAAAATCATACTGATTTGGAACCTTATTTTCCTTACAGAACGATCCAGTTCGGAGACAGAAAGCTTTGGAGTATATGGTAAAGCATGAGACATCAGCTTTTTCTTGGAGGTGGGAGGGCAGTTGTGGGAATCAGGATACAGTGTATCACAGAAGTGAGTACACCCCCCCACACATTTTGTAAAAACTTTAGTATATCTTTTCATGTGACAACACTGAAGAAATGACATTTGGCTACAATGTAAAGCAATGAGTATTCAGCTGATCTAACAGTGTAAATGTGCCATCCCCTCAAAAATAACACAACACACAGCCATTGATTTCTAAACCACTGGCAACAAAAGTGAGTACACCTCTGTGACTATGTCCAAGTCAGGCCCAAGTAGGCATTTGCCGTCCCTGGCGTCATCTAGCCATTTGAAGTTCCACGTGGCACCTCGTGGTCATGAACGATCTTGAGGATCTGAAAAAGTGAATTGTTGCTATAAGCAGATTGCCACGACCCTGAAACTGAACTGCAGCACGGTGCCCATACAGTGGTTTAACAGGACAGGTTCCACTCAGAACAGGCCTCGACATGGTCAACCAAAGGCTTTCTTGGCACCTGTTCTAGGATCTAAAACTCCCTTCCAAAGAGGGCTAGACTGGCTCCCTCCTTGCTGTAATTTTTTAGTTCAGAAACCTTCCATTACTAATGGCTGTGTAAGACTGTTAATGAACCTGCACTGTGTTACTGTATTTTTACTCGACACATTTTATATTGTTTAATGCAGTAGTGTTTTAAAGCTGAGTTGCGTTATAGTATCACAGTCTGTGGTATATTTTTACCTGCATCTGTTACAGTCTTGCTGTGACTTGCCCAGGGTTGCAATGTGTGAGAAAAGTTGGGATTAACAACAACAACAATGATGTAATTCTTGAGAAACTCTGCACCTTGTCAAGTGCAAATGTCTTCTAGTAACCCTATATCTGCAAGTAGAAAGAGATGGGGAATGCACAAGGCATCTCTTTTCCTATTAATATAGGTTTATATTTGGTGTTCCCCAAAACAAATTGAAGTGAAAGCTTATCCTAGAAATTAATTTTAGATTTCCCCAAAAGGTTGGCAAAAACTTTTCAGCAAATAACTTGGCACAGAATATTCTCATGGCTTGATTGCCCCCACTATTACTGGTCAGGATGTTCTGGGTCACTTTCTCAGTGAAGAAGAAAAGAGACGAAGGTTTCAATACAAAGTTAATAACAGAGGGTGGTGGTTGAGGTTGTTATTTTCTTTCCTTCATGGTATTCCTTTCTAAAAACCAGTGCAAAATGAAACAACTTTTATTATGTCACTTCTTAATGTCTAACAATTTGTTAAAATTTTAACAGGAAAACTTTGAGATAAAGTCAGATCAAGAAGCAGCTCTGGTGATAAGCCTTGCACAGTCTTTGTCAAAAGATCTGAAAGCCTTTTGTGAAAGGATAGCCACTGTAAGTAATTAGTTCCAAATAAGTGTTCTGAACACTAGATGAACAGGCTGCAGGAGAGAGGCTCCTTGGTACTAGGGGATTCTATTATTAGAAATACAGAGGGATGGATTTGTGATGAGCATGATAACCGTATGGTCACTTGCCAGCCAGGTGCAAAGGTTGCAGACATCACAAGAAATCTAGAGAGCTTGTTAGAGAGAACCGGGAAGGAGCCAGTGGTCATGGTAGATGTTGGTACCAATGATGGCGGGAAGGCCAAGCGGTCAGTCCTGGAAGCCAAATTCAGGTTGTTAGGAAGAAGATTGAAGTCCCGGACTACGAAGGTAGCATTTTCAGAAGTGCTACCTGTTCCTCGTGCAGGACCCTCCAGGCAGGCAGAGCTCAGAAGCCTCAATGCGTGGATGAGGCAATGGGTGTCGAGAGGAGGGCTTCAGATTTGTCAGGAAATGGAGAACATTTGGGAACAAGTCAAACCTGTTCAGGAGAGACGGGTTGCACTTGAACCATGATGGGACCAGATTGCTGGCGCTCAACATCAGAAAGGATGCAGAGCAGCTTTGAAACTGATAACTGGGGGAAAGCCGACAGGAGCTGAGTGGCATACAGTTCGGAACACCTCGTCCCCATGGAACGAGGTTGGAGAGGGTAGAGAACCACCAAGGGATGACATAGTAGGTATTAGCACTGGGAGAATAATGGGATGTGGTAGTTTGTCTACTAGAATTAAAAGCTGCGGGGGGTGGGGGGAGAGAAGCCACCCTTCTACAGGTTCTTCTACGCCAGTGCTCGAAGCTTCCGAGCAGAGATGGGAGAACTTGAACATTTGCCAGCTAGGGATAACATTGATATAATAGCCATAACAGAAACCTGGTGGAATGTGGAGAACCAGTGGGATAGAGCTGTCCCAGGCTATAAACTCTATAGAAGCGATAGAGAGGAGCAGGTTGGAGGGGGAGTGGCCATCTATGTTAAAGAAGTGGTAAAATCCACCAGAATAGAGATTGACGGAGGGCCTGACTCCACTATAGAATCACTGTGGGTTAAACTACCAGGTCCAAGGAGCGATGTGATCGTTGGGGTATGCTATCTTAAGAGGGATAGGATAATAATCATGGGGGACTTCAATTAGCCCCACATTGACTGGGCCAATGCGAGCTCGGGGCAAGAAAGAGAAACCGGGTTCTCGACATGGTGAATGATTGTGCCTTAGAGCAACTTGTCATGGAGCCCACCCGAGAACAGGCAACTCTGGATCTAATACTGTGTGATACTCAGGGCCTGGACAGGGATGTGAATGTCACTGAGCCTCTGGGGTACAGTGACCATGCTGCAATCTCTTTTACCATGCATGTCGGGGGAAGAGTGTCAAGCAAATCAGACACAAAAACCCTTGATTTCCGAAGGGGAAACTTCCCTCAGATGAGGAAACTAGTTAGAAAGAAATTGAAAGGTAAGGTTGGAAGAATCCAATCTCTCCAGAGTGCATGGAGCCTGTTTAAAACAATAATAATAGAGGCCCAGCGCAAGTGCATACCACAAAGAAAGAAGAGCTCACCTAAGTCCAAGAGGGTGCCAGCATGGTTAACGAGTGGAGTTAGAGAGGCTCTAAAGTGCAAGGAGAGGTCTTTCTGTAAATGGAAATCCTCCCCAAATGAGGAAAATAAAAAGGAACACAAACTCTGGCAAAAGAAATGGAAGAAGATTATAAGAGAGGCAAAGAAAGACTTTGAGGAACGCATGGCTAGCAATATAAAGGGAAATAATAAAAGCATTAAATGTGTTAAAAGCAGAAATCCTGCCAGAGATCCAGTTAGCCCTCTGGATAGTGTTTGAGGAAAGGGGAAGGTAAAGGAGGATCGAAATGCAGCAACTTGAATAAACCAATAGGCCTGTTCCCTTTGGAACAGGAACAGAAACCAATAGGAATACAGATCAATACAGAACAAGCAATATAAAGGGTAATAATAAAACTTCTTTAAATATGTTAGAAGTAGAAAACCTGCCAGAGAACTAGTTGGCCCTCTGGATGTTGAGGGAGGAAAAGGGGAGATTAAGGAGGACTTGGAAATTGCAGGGAAATTAAATGAGTTCTTTGCATCTGTCTTCATGACAAAAGATCTTGAGCAGATTCTGCTGCCCGAACGGCCCTTCTTGACTAAAGAATTAAATCAAATACAGGCAAAAAGAGAGGATGTTTTAGGAGCAATTGATAAAGATCAACAACTCACCGGACCCAGATGGCATCCACCCAAGGGTTATTAGGGAACTGAGGAATGAAATTGCAGATCTCTTAACGGTAATATGCAACTTGTCTCTTAAAACGGCCACAGTGCTGGAGGAGTGGAGGATAGCAGATGTCACACCAATTTTTTTAAAAAAGGAAGGAGGGGGGACCCGGAAAATTACAGGCTGGTTAGCCTTATGTCTGTCCCAGGGAAAATGGTGGAAAGCCTCATCCAAGAGAAAATTTTAAAACACATAGAAGAACAAACCTTGTTGAGAGAAAATCAGCATAGTTTCTGTAAGGGTAAGTCTTGCCTGACAAACCTTTTAGAATTCTTTGAAAAGGTTTACATGCATGTGGATTTGGGTGAACCGGTGGATATCGTCTATCTGGCTTTTCAGAAGGCTTTTGACACATTCCCTCACCAAAGGCTGCTGAGAAAATTGCACAGTCAGGGGATAAGAGGGAAGGTCCTCTTATGGATTGAGAACTGTTTGAGATCCAGGAAACAAAGAGTAGGTGTCAATGGGAAATTTTCACAATGGAGAGAGGTGAATAGCGGTGTGCCCCAGCAATCTGTCCTGGGACCAGTGATTTTCAATCTGTTCATACATCACCTGGAGACGGGGATAAACAGGGAGGTGGCCAAGTTTGAGAATGACATGAAACTTTTCCGTGTGGTAAAAACCAGAGAATATTGTGAAGAGCTCCAGAAGGATCTCTTGGAAAGAAATGGCAAATGCATTTCAATGTAGCAAAATGTAAAGTAATGCATATTGGGGCAAAAAATCCAAAACTCATGGGCTCTGAGCTATCCATGATGGATCAGGAAAGAGATCTTGGTGTGTTCGTGGATAGCTCCATGAAGGTGTCTACCCATTGTTTGGCAGGGATTATCAAAAAGGGGATTGAAAATAAAACAGCCAACATTATACCGCTATTATACAAATCAATAGTAAGGCCACACCTGGAGTATTGTTTACAATTCTGGTCACCGCATCTCAAGAAAGACATAGTGGAACTGGAAAAGGTGCAGAAGAGAGCGACTAAAATGATTACTGGGCTGGGGCACCTCCCTTATGAAGAAAGGCTAAAACAATTGGGCCTCTTTAGTCTGGAAAAAAGGCGCTTGAGGGGGGATATGATTGAGACATACAAAATAATGCAGGGTATGAGTAAAGTGGATAGAGGGACGCTCTTCTCCCTCTACAGAATACCAGAACTAGGGGACGTCCACTCATATTGAGGGCTGGGAGACTAAGAACGAACAAAAGAAAATATTTTTTCATCCAGCGCGTTGTTAGTCTGTGGGACTCCCTGCCACAGGATGAGGTGATGGCATCTGGCCTGGGTGCCTTCAAAAGGGGATTGGGCAGATTCCTGGGGGAAAAGTCCATCACAGATTACAAACCATGATGGAGATGTGTAATCTCCAGGCTTAAAACTGGGGTACTTCAAGGGCCAGATGCAGGGGAGTGGTATCAGGAGACAGATATCTAGTCTCATGCGCTCCGAGACGCATTTGGTGGGGCCACTGTGAGATTCAGGAAGTTGGGCTAGATGGGCCTTTGGCCTGATCCAGCATGGCTCTTGTTATGTTCTTATGTTAACCCCCTCATGCAGAAACACAGATATCTGCCAGGTGGCTGTCCAAATTTGTTTTGAATGCCTCCAGTGTTGGAGCACTCACTACCTCTTGAGGTAATTGTTCCGTTCCATAATGAAAGTTTCCATCTGGGTGAATTTTGCTGAGCACCTGGTTGGTGCAATTCTCAGATTCTGTCAGATAATGTCTCTTGGAGTTATGAATATTATAATTTGGTGGGGTGGTGATTCTTAGTCCTACAGTGAAACCCACACAGTGGATAAAATTCAGCTGGAGGAGGTTCATTGAATCAGTAGGGATTTGATGAGCCTTGAGTAAGTACTGGATTCCAGTCACTTTCCTCTGGGACTACTATGCGACTAGCAAATCATCAATGTGTCTGGGTCAAAAGACCATGAAAAGAATATGTTGCTTTAGTTTTGCAGGTGTTCTTCTCCTTCTGAAGGTCTTACATGTTGAGGTGTTTTCACATGTCTTCTTGGGTGTTTTTTATTTTGTTTTGTTTTTGTTTGCAAATTCTAGTGGACTCAGGGCTGAGGAGAAAGTACCAGAACCCCATCTTAGCATGCGCACTAGCAGGGGAGTTATAGAGTTCCTTCCAAAATCTGTTTGTCAGCTTCAGAAGGTGTCAGTTTATAGATGACCACTTTTACATATCCACTGTTTTTTCTCCTTCTGTGATTCATTTTGTTTTATGTCATTGAACAGTCCTCTGTACCCTTCCTAACATTTTACTTGTTGATTGAAAAAAAAAAAAAAAAAATCATACTGATTTGGAACCTTATTTTCCTTACAGAACGATCCAGTTCGGAGACAGAAAGCTTTGGAGTATATGGTAAAGCATGAGACATCAGCTTTTTCTTGGAGGTGGGAGGGCAGTTGTGGGAATCAGGATACAGTGTATCACAGAAGTGAGTACACCCCCCCACACATTTTGTAAAAACTTTAGTATATCTTTTCATGTGACAACACTGAAGAAATGACATTTGGCTACAATGTAAAGCAATGAGTATTCAGCTGATCTAACAGTGTAAATGTGCCATCCCCTCAAAAATAACACAACACAGCCATTAATTTCTAAACCACTGGCAACAAAAGTGAGTACACCTCTGTGACTATGTCCAAGTCAGGCCCAAGTAGGCATTTGCCGTCCCTGGCGTCATCTAGCCATTTGAAGTTCCACGTGGCACCTCGTGGTCATGAACGATCTTGAGGATCTGAAAAAGTGAATTGTTGCTATAAGCAGATTGCCACGACCCTGAAACTGAACTGCAGCACGGTGCCCATACAGTGGTTTAACAGGACAGGTTCCACTCAGAACAGGCCTCGACATGGTCAACCAAAGGCTTTCTTGGCACCTGTTCTAGGATCTAAAACTCCCTTCCAAAGAGGGCTAGACTGGCTCCCTCCTTGCTGTAATTTTTTAGTTCAGAAACCTTCCATTACTAATGGCTGTGTAAGACTGTTAATGAACCTGCACTGTGTTACTGTATTTTTACTCGACACATTTTATATTGTTTAATGCAGTAGTGTTTTAAAGCTGAGTTGCGTTATAGTATCACAGTCTGTGGTATATTTTTACCTGCATCTGTTACAGTCTTACTGTGACTTGCCCAGGGTTGCAATGTGTGAGAAAAGTTGGGATTAACAACAACAACAATGATGTAATTCTTGAGAAACTCTGCACCTTGTCAAGTGCAAATGTCTTCTAGTAACCCTATATCTGCAAGTAGAAAGAGATGGGGAATGCACAAGGCATCTCTTTTCCTATTAATATAGGTTTATATTTGGTGTTCCCCAAAACAAATTGAAGTGAAAGCTTATCCTAGAAATTAATTTTAGATTTCCCCAAAAGGTTGGCAAAAACTTTTCAGCAAATAACTTGGCACAGAATATTCCCATGGCTTGATTGCCCCCACTATTACTGGTCAGGATGTTCTGGGGCACTTTCTCAGTGAAGAAGAAAAGAGATGAAGGTTTCAATACAAAGTTAATAACAGAGGGTGGTGGTTGAGGTTGTTATTTTCTTTCCTTCATGGTATTCCTTTCTAAAAACCAGTGCAAAATGAAACAACTTTTATTATGTCACTTCTTAATGTCTAACAATTTGTTAAACTTTTAACAGGAAAACTTTGAGATAAAGTCAGATCAAGAAGCAGCTCTGGTGATAAGCCTTGCACAGTCTTTGTCAAAAGATCTGAAAGCCTTTTGTGAAAGGATAGCCACTGTAAGTAATTAGTTCCAAATAAGTGTTCTGAACACTAGATGAACAGGCTGCAGGAGAGATGCTCCTTGTACTAGGGGATTCTATTATTAGAAATACAGAGGGATGGATTTGTGATGAGCATGATAACCGTATGGTCACTTGCCAGCCAGGTGCAAAGGTTGCAGACATCACAAGAAATCTAGAGAGCTTGTTAGAGAGAACCGGGAAGGAGCCAGTGGCCATGGTAGATGTTGGTACCAATGATGGCGAGAAGGCCAAGCGGTCAGTCCTGGAAGCCAAATTCAGGTTGTTAGGAAGAAGATTTGAAGTCTCGGACTTCCACTGTAGCATTTTCAGAAGTGCTACCTGTTCCTCATTTGCAGGACCCGCCAGGCAGGCAGAGCTCAAGAAAGCCTCAATGCGTGGATGAGGCAATGGGTCCATTAGAGGAGGGCTTCAGATTTGTCAGGAAATGGAGAACATTTGGGAACAAGTCAAACCTGTTCAGGAGAGAAGGGTTGCACTTGAACCATGATGGGACCAGATTGCTGGCGCTCAACATCAGAAAGGATGCAGAGCAGCTTTGAAACTGATAACTGGGGAAAGCCGACAGGAGCTGTGGCATACAGTTGAACACCTCGTCCCCATGGAACGAGGTTGGAGAGGAGAGAACCACCAAGGGATGACATAGTAGGTATTAGCACTGGGAGAATAATGGGATGTGGTAGTTTGTCTACTAGAATTAAAAGCTGGGGGTGGGGGAGAGAAGCCACCCTTCTACAGGTTCTTCTACGCCAGTGCTGAAGCTTCCAGCAGAGATGGGAGAACTTGAACATTTGCCAGCTAGGGATAACATTGATATAATAGCCATAACAGAAACCTGGTGGAATGTGGAGAACCAGTGGGATAGAGCTGTCCCAGGCTATAAACTCTATAGAAGCGATAGAGAGGAGCAGGTTTTGGGGAGTGGCCATCTATGTTAAAGAAGTGGTAAAATCCACCAGAATAGAGATTGATCCTTGGGAGGGCCTGACTCCACTATAGAATCACTGTGGGTTAAACTACCAGGTCCAAGGAGCGATGTGATCGTTGGGGTATGCTATCTTAAGAGGGATAGGATAATAATCATGGGGACTTCAATTAGCCCGATATTGACTGGGCCAATGTGAGCTCGGGGCAAGAAAGAGAAACCGGGTTTCGACATGGTGAATGATTGTGCCTTAGAGCAACTTGTCATGGAGCCCACCTGAGAACAGGCAACTCTGGATCTAATACTTTGTGATACTCAGGGCCTGGACAGGGATGTGAATGTCACTGAGCCTCTGGGGCACAGTGACCATGCTGCAATCTCTTTTACCATGCATGTCGGGGGAAGAGTGTCAAGCAAATCAGACACAAAAACCCTTGATTTCCGAAGGGGAAACTTCCCTCAGATGAGGAAACTAGTTAGAAAGAAATTGAAAGGTAAGGTTGGAAGAATCCAATCTCTCCAGAGTGCATGGAGCCTGTTTAAAACAATAGTAATAGAGGCCCAGCGCAAGTGCATACCACAAAGAAAGAAGAGCTCACCTAAGTCCAAGAGGGTGCCAGCATGGTTAACGAGTGGAGTTAGAGAGGCTCTAAAGTGCAAGGAGAGGTCTTTCTGTAAATGGAAATCCTACCCAAATGAGGAAAATAAAAAGGAACACAAACTCTGGCAAAACAAATGGAAGAAGATTATAAGAGAGGCAAAGAAAGACTTTGAGGAACGCATGGCTAGCAATATAAAGGGAAATAATAAAAGCTTTAAATGTGTTAAAAGCAGAAATCCTGCCAGAGATCCAGTTAGCCCTCTGGATAGTGTTTGAGGAAAGGGGAAGGTAAAGGAGGATCGAAATGCAGCAACTTGAATAAACCAATAGGCCTGTTCCCTTTGGAACAGGAACAGAAACCAATAGGAATACAGATCAATACAGAACAAGCAATATAAAGGGTAATAATAAAAGCTTCTTTAAATATGTTAGAAGTAGAAAACCTGCCAGAGAACTAGTTGACCCTCTGGATGGTGAGGGAGGAAAAGGGGAGATTAAGGAGGACTTGGAAATTGCAGGGAAATTAAATGAGTTCTTTGCATCTGTCTTCATGACAAAAGATCTTGAGCAGATTCTGCTGCCCGAACGGCCCTTCTTGACTAAAGAATTAAATTAAATACAGGCAAAAAGAGAGCATGTTTTAGGAGCAATTGATAAAGATCAACAACTCACCGGACCCAGATGGCATCCACCCAAGGGTTATTAGGGAACTGAGGAATGAAATTGCAGATCTCTTAACGGTAATATGCAACTTGTCTCTTAATACGGCCACAGTGCTGGAGGAGTGGAGGATAGCAGATGTCACACCAATTTTTTTAAAAAAGGAAGGAGGGGGGACCCGGAAAATTACAGGCTGGTTAGCCTTATGTCTGTCCCAGGGAAAATGGTGGAAAGCCTCATCCAAGAGAAAATTTTAAAACACATGGACAACAAAGAAGAAGAAGAAGAAGAAGAAGACAACAAAGAAGAACAAACCTTGTTGAGAGAAAATCAGCATAGTTTCTGTAAGGGTAAGTCTTGCCTGACAAACCTTTTAGAATTCTTTGAAAAGGTTTACATGCATGTGGATTTGGGTGAACCGGTGGATATTGTCTATCTGGCTTTTCAGAAGGCTTTTGACACAGTCCCTCACCAAAGGCTGCTGAGAAAATTGCACAGTCAGGGGATAAGAGGGAAGGTCCTCTTATGGATTGAGAACTGTTTGAGATCCAGGAAACAAAGAGTAGGTGTCAATGGGAAATTTTCACAATGGAGAGAGGTGAATAGCGGTGTGCCCCAGCAATCTGTCCTGGGACCGGTGATTTTCAATCTGTTCATACATCACCTGGAGACGGGGATAAACAGGGAGGTGGCCAAGTTTGAGAATGACATGAAACTTTTCCGTGTGGTAAAAACCAGTGAAGATTATGAAGAGCTCCAGAAGGATCTCTCCAAACTGGGGGAATGGGCTGAGAAATGGCAAATGCGTTTTAATGTAACCAAATGTAAAGTAATGCATATTGGGACAAAAAAAATCCAAACTTTATCTATCAACTCATGGGCTCTGAGCTATCCGTGACGGATCAGGAAAGAGATCTTGGTATGTTGGTGGACAGATCCATGAAGGTGTCTACCCAATGTGTGGCAGCGGTGAAGAAGGCCAATTCCATGCGAGGGATTATCAAAAAGGGGATTGAAAATAAAACAGCCAACATTATAATGCCATTATACAAAACAATAGTAAGGCTGCACCTGTAGTATTGTGTACAATTCTGGTCACCGCATCTCAAGAAAGACATAGTGGAACTGGAAAAGGTGCAGAAGAGAGCGACTAAAATGATTACTGGGCTGGGGCACCTCCCTTATGAGGAAAGGCTAAAACATTTGGGGCTCTTTAGTCGGGAAAAAAGGCGCTTGAGGGGGGATATGATTGAGACGTACAAAATAATGCAGGGCATGAGTAAAGTGGATAGAGGGACGCTCTTCTCCCTCTCACAGAATACCAGAACTAGGGGACATCCACTCAAATTGAGGGCTAGGAGAGTAAGAACTGACAAAAGAAAATATTTTTTTCACTCAGTGTGTTGTTAGCCTCTGGAACCCCCTGCCACAGGATGTGGTGGTGGCATCTGGCCTGGATGCCTTCAAAAGGGGATTGGACAGATTCCTGGAGGAAAACTCCATCACAGGTTACAAACCATGATACAGATGTATCATCTCCAGGCTTAAAACCAGGGTACTTCAAGGGCCAGATGCAGGGGAGTGGTATCAGGAGACAGATATCTAGTCGCATGCGCTCCCAGAAGGATTTGGTGGGGCCACTGTGAGATATAGGAAGCTGGACTAGATGGGCCTTTGGCCTGATCCAGCATGGCTCTTCTTATGTTCTTATGACATGTTAAAGTGTGTCCGTTTATGAGAGTTGGTGTAATAGTTTGTGACTCTTGGTTGCTGAATGTGTAATAATAATTCTGGCCAAAATTGAGCATCCAGCACTAGCAGAACTGGAGGATCTGCTCTAGAAGGTTTTCCGTTGCCAAGGGCAGAGGGGCTGCAGGCGAAAATAGGTGGCTGATGCTGAAAGTGGCAGGGGCATCTAGTAGAAGGAGAGGTGGATCTTGGTCTTGTGATCACCAGCAACAATTCTAATAACAAACAGCCCTCTTGGAAAGCACATAAGCCATTTTAGCCATTGTCTTTTTCAGGTTTCTTTTGAAAAGTAATTAGGTTTGTTGGTTGATGTCTGCATGGTTTCTAGTAGATGAGAAAGGTTTCTAACACAGTTGTCAGAAGTTAGGGTTGAAAGTTTAATTCAGGAAAACTTGAAAAAGATTCAAACCCCTTTTACATATCCGTTATTGCTTAGTTTGGTTTATTTGTTGAAAAGACACAATCCAAAAGTACATGTAAATCTTACACATGTCAGTGGGCTCTCAGTGCTAGTACAATATTAAGAAATGAAAAATAATAAGCCAGATGATCTAAACCAGGTGCTAAAAACCACGTCGGGAAATAGAAAAATTGGAAATACTGTAAAGCGTAATCCAGAAGTGAAGATACTCTTCATATACCATTTATTTATTTATTTATTTATTTATTTATTATTGAATTTATATCCCGCCCATCTTCCCAACGGGAACTCTGGGCGGCGAACAATAGAGGCAAGTCACAATACACATAGTTAATACAACAAATACAAAGGCATAGTCAGCAAACAAACATGAAACAATAAAAGCAATAGAAAAACCGCAGCAGGGGCGCACCCTTTAAATCTAGCCTCACCGCTGCAATGGCAGAATGTCCAGATTATCGATGGCGGTTTAAAAAAAAAAAAAAGGTTAAGCTAGGTTACCAAAGGCCTCGCGGAATAAGATGGACTTCACCGCTTTACGAAAGGCCAGCAGGGACTCTGCAGAGCGCACTTCGCTAGGTAGGCTGTTCCATATAACTGGAGCAGCCACCGAGAAAGCACGGTTCCGGGTACGGGACCGCCTGGCTTCTCGGATAGATGGAACCTGAAGCGAGTGCGCCCGCGACTGCCGAACCGGTCGGGCCGATGTTGACCGCTGGGCGATCCGCTCCGCCAGGTAGTCCGGGCCCAAGCCATGGAGGGTTTTATAAACTAAAACCAGGACCTTGAATCTGATCCGGGAGGCAACGGGTAGCCAATGCAGCCGGGCCAGAACCGGGGTGATGCGGTCGTAACGACGCGCACCCGCCACCAGTCTGGCCGCTGCATTTTGCACCCGCTGCAATCGCCGGAGGAGAGTCAAGGGCAACCCCATGTAGAGAGCATTACAGTAGTCCAGCCTCGAGATCACCAGCGCCTGGACCACTGTCCTCAGGGAGTCCCCGTCTAGGTAGGGGCGAATCTGGGCGATCTGGCGAAGATGATAGAATGCGGACCTGGTCACAGCCGCCACCTGGGCATCCAGGGACAAGGCAGGATCCAGGATCACGCCAGATTCGGACCCTCTCCGCCAGCTGAAGGGAAACTCCCTCCAAGCTGGGGAGGGGGCCCTCATACCCAGACGGGGAGCTCCCGAAGAACATCACCTCGGTCTTCCCAGGGTTGAGTTTGAGCCTGTTGGCCTTGGTCCAAGCCATGACCGCCTCCAGACACTGGTCGAGGGACCAGACAGCTTCCACTGCAGAGGTGGGAAAACAGAGATAGAGCTGCGTGTCATCAGCGTACTGATGACAACGCAGCCCAAATCTCCTGATGACCCCGCCAGCGGCCTTACATAGATGTTAAACAGCATGGGGGGAGAGAGAGAGCCCTGCGGAACCCCACAAGGGAGTGTCCACGGGCCGACAACTCTCCTCCATGCTGTACATACTGGGGCCGACCCTGAAGGAAGGACCGGAGCCAACTGAGAACGTTGCCTCCGATCCCTACCTCCCGGAGCCGGTCCAGTAGGATACCGTGGTCGACGGTATCAAAGGCCGCTGACAGATCCAGGAGGACCAACAGGGTAGAGCAACCCCTGTCGGCCGCCCGGATTAGGTCATCTTGCAGCGCGACCAGAGCTGTCTCGGTACCCGGCCAGGCCTGAAGCCAGACTGGCAAGGATCAAGGCACCGCTGTTCCTCCAAGAATGATTGAATCCGCACCGGCCACCCTCTCGATGACCTTGCCCATGAAGGGAACGTTGGCGATCGGTCGGTAGTTGGACAATTGATCCGCACGCCAATCCCGGTTTTTTTCAAAATGGGCTTGATCACCGTCTCCTTCAGACGAGAGGGGAAGACCCCTCGCTGAAGGAGGCGGTGGCGATGGCAGCAGCCCACTTGGGCATGCTCCCTCCGGCAGATTTGATTAGCCAAGATGGGCAAGGATCGAAGGGGGTGGTCGCGGGACGGCAATGGGCAATAGCCCTGGAGGCATCCAAAGGAGAGACAGGCCCAGACTCAACCAGTTGAGAAGAGCGGGGGGGTAAGGGAGCTGGGGATGGCGAGGGGCTAGTGTTACTGGAGTCAAAGTCAGCACGGATGGCCTCTATTTTGGATCTAAAAAGACTGCGAAGTTCTCGCTACTGAAATCAGTAGGAGGAGGCCTAGCCAGACTAGGATTGGTGAGGTCCCGAACCACCCGGAAGAGTTCTGCCTGGCGGTTCGAGGCCTCACCAATTCTCAGGGAGTAATAAGATCTTCTAGCCTCCCTGATCGCTTGAGTAGCGCCTAGTCTGGATCACAACAGCAGTCTTATTATTCTCCGTCCGGCTCTGTCTCCAGATGCTCTCCAGTCTCCTCCGTTCCTGCTTCATCGCTCTAAGCTCCGCCGTGAACCACGGCGAGGTTCGAGCTCTGCCACGGAGGAGACGCTTGGGGGCGGTCGGTCGACGGCCCGGCAGCTGACACAAACCATTGCTTGGCCAAGGCCTCGGCCGAATCGTCCGCCAGACCACCAGGAGCTCACCGAAGGCTTCCCGGAACCGAACTGGATCAAGAAGCCTTGTCGGGGCGGGCCCATACAAGGGGCCGTTGGTCCCCGCGGGAGGGGCCGCCATTGACAGGGAAAAAGACAACAGGTAATGATCTGACCATGACACAGGTGTGGGAACAAGGTCCCGCACCTCCAGATGAGAATCCCCCGACATGGAGGTAAATACCAGATCCAGGGTATGCCCGCCCCTGTGGGTGGGACAAACAACATGCTGGGATAGGCTCATGGACGTCATGGATTCCATGAATTCCAGAGCTACGCCGACGAGCCCATCGCCAGCATGTACGTTGAAGTCCCCGACGACCAAAAGCCGGGGGGACCTCAACAGCGCAGCGGCGATGAACTCCGCGAGCTCTGGCAGGGATTGTGCTGGGTTGCGGGGAGCGCGGTAGCCCAGCACAATGCCAAATCTATCCCGCTGCCCTACCAACAAGTGGAGGCATTCTAACCCCGGAATCACCAATGTCGAGGCCCTGGTCACTTGAAGCGATTCCCTGTATACAACGGCGACTCCTCCCCCCTTCTGACCCTCCAAACTGCCCACTCCATGAACCAGGAACCCAGGAGGGCACAGCTGGGTAAGGGAAGCCCCCCCCTCTGAGCCCACCCAGGTCTCCGTGATACAGGCCAGGTCGGCCCTGCTGTCAGCGATGGTATCAAAAATGACAGCGGTCTTATTATGGACCGACCTGGCATTGAGGAGTAGGCAGGACAGGTTGGAGGCACTGGTGGATTGGCTCCCAGGCACGTGGCGGTGAGTCAGGGGGTCAGAACGCGAGACAGGCGCAAGATGCCTGACCCTAGTTCTTCTTAGCTGACTAACCCCCTGACTCCGAGCGTATCGTCCACGGCCCAACACGGTTGGTATATGAGCCCCTGCCAACATGGTGACCTAGCGGGGAGGGGAAAAAAAAAAGAAAAAAGAAAAAAAAAAGGGCTAACAAATAAAATACAACAACTCGGGCTAAACTCAGAATAAACCAAACTTCTTCCTGGATTTTGTGTTTTCTGCATCTGGGTTTTGTACCGGTGTGCAGCCACAGTCGTAGTATTTAAGACCAGGCTTGTCTTTTGTAGGCTCCCATGCCCTTCCCACTTTCAGCATTGCCCATCTGAATGGACCACCATGCTCCTTCCTCCGTTCTGTTTGGTCTGCTACAAGAACAACAGCATGAATAATAACTTTAGCTTCTTAGCTCTGTGGCAACCACTGTGCCCCAGAGCCTCGTGGCACAGTGGTTCAATGCCTGTACTTCAGGTAAAACTGTGCTCACGACCTGGGGTTCAATTCCAGGTAACAGGCTCAAGGTTCACTCAGCCTTCCATCCTTCCGAGGTCAGTAAAATGAGTACCCAGCTTGCTGGGGGGGGGGGGCAAGGTGTAGCCTGCACACTGTAATTAAAATTGTAAACTGCCCAGAGACTACTTAAAGTGGTTTGGGGCCGTATATAAGCAGAACACTTTGCTTTTGCTTTTATTGACTAAGCAGGTTTTTACATTTGCCCTTGTATTGTTTCACAAGCTGAGTCCCAGGATTAAAAACTAGCAGCCTCTTCTTAATGTGACTCAAATTGTCAGTTTCATAGGAACACATATGAATTTGAGAGTCCTTGTAGCCAGCCTTCATGTAGATCAGATAGATGGTCACACTTGGCAACACAATATTTTCTCCATGACATCTGTGCCAGCTTAGTAGTTGCAGGGACTTGTGGCATTATGATAGCAGTTCAGTGTCACGCTTAGCTTCTATGAAACAGGTTCAGCACTGGTTCATTTATTTATTCACAACATTGAAAGAGAATCAGAGTGCCTGAGGAGATATTCCGGCTCACATTTGGAGCCCACCTTAGACGCTGGACATGAACATGCACATTTTGTTCAGGAGTTCCATTTTGAACACAAAGGAAACATGTTTACTGCAGGTGCTTCACAGCTAGCATGGGAAAAATCATATGTTCATCAAATTTATGATCACTCCTGCAAGCAGGAGACATTCCACATAAAAGTCCAGGCATTTCTCATTCTTACACGGGTGCTCTTTGCTTCTGAGAGGCTGTCAAACTGCTCAAGTCACTGTGGATAACAGTGAATGGTTTATTTACCTCTTTGCCTTTTCTAATTTTTCAAAACATAGTATTTGAACATTTCCCCCATCAATTGTATTGCACAATTGTATATGGAAATGAGAGATGTCCTTTAAGTGAAGTAAATTGTATTATTGCTCCCAAATGATGGAGCTAGATTATCTGTAGAACACAGGACTTGACGAAAGAAACCAACAGTTTGGAAGAAGATTCAGTTAACAGATCTCTTAAGGAGTTTTCTTCAAACATTTAGTTACTACTTTTAAAGAGTCTTTTGTTGACTGTCGGCCTTGTGATTTGGACTGCGAGCAACACCATTGACTACGCTCTTCGTTGGGATGGGGTGGGGGTGGGGTTCCAAGTTCTTTCTAGATGGATTTGTCCATAAAATGATATAGAAAACAAATGTTTAAGGTGAGCTTTCCAAGGGGAATAATATGTACAGACAATACATCTTCTTTTTGTTCTTCCAGCTCAACTATATTAAAACCCTTCCATCATTGTTGTCGCCAGAAATAACTGAAAACCAGTATAATCCTATCAACTCAATTGAAAATTACCAAGACCAACCAGGTATTTCGAGATGAGATCATCAAATAATTTGACAAACTATTCAAAACATTTTCTCATTTGCTTGCATTTTAAAATTCCTCTTTTCTACTTGTAGCTAATCCAATAACATTTATGAGTTTCAGTGTTGATCACATGCATTTTATTAGTCTGTTAATTCATATATTTAACACTATCACTCTCAAAGTGGAAGCTATTAAGGGAGGGTTGAAATAGTCTCTCATATAATTTAGATTCTTTTTTAAAAGTTCAATACCTGTGGTTTTAGAGCTTTATTTATTTATTGTATTTTGAATATTTTTACCTTGGCTTTCTCCTTGGAAAAATACCCAAGGTGGCTTACAATAATGAGGGACAATATACAGCCCAGAACATTTAAGACATACTCAGGTTAGTTCAATACTGATTGGAATTAATTAGGAATTTTGGAGTACTGTCATGTGGAATTTATTGTAGCAACAGTACTTTGTCAAATATTTTTGTTTGGTATCTGTTTTTTCCAGGAGACACTTGCACTGTGTCAGATGGACTTGCAAAATTGTACTCCCTATTACAACAAGTGCCAAGTACTTCACACACCCATGCTGACTCATATGATTACCAACTGAGGAAACCCTCTTTACATGGCCTGTGTTCCAAAGATTTTGCAACAGTGTCTGCCCTCAGAAGTTCGTTTGACACCCAACCAGGAGGCTCTCATTCTGGAATGAATGAATGGATGAAACAATTCAGTCAGTCTGCTTCAGCTTTTTTCCAGTCAACCCCAGCTGAAGAAGAGTTTCCCCACTTTAGGTCAGGACAAAGGAGCTACACGATGCAATGTAATCAAGAAGATAACATAATGATAGACAATAGAATGAAAAAGTGGGATAATGTAAAGGTCTCACATGATTCAGAGACACTTCCTCTTGACCTCAACTCTTACCTTCCTCCAAAAGTTTATCAGGCAAGTTACCCCACACGAAGAAGACCCTCCAGGTTTCATGATGAGCCCGAAAATAGTGATCTGATGCATCCCCCTTCCAGTTCCTCTGAAAGCAGAGGGCCTAGTTGGCCACAACAGCCGGACTACCATCCATCAAGCCCTGAGAGCTATCTGGAATCTTACTCAACTTTTTCTGGTGGCAGTTCACACAGAGATTACCAGCAGCAGAATGCACAGCTAGATTATGTAATGGATGGTCACAGCAGTGATCTTACCAACCTTATGAATCAGCTTCGAGGACAGGATGCAGCTACATTGGGGAGCATGCTCGAGCAGCTGCTGCCGCATTACCCAGATCTTCAAAGTAAGTAACACTTTTATTTTCAAATCTTACTAATTTAATATAAAGGAAGCTAGATTGTGGGATTGGATATAGGCGGTCTCTCCTACAGAATCCTTCATGTTGTGAAGAGACAGTTGGATTAAGTACCGCAAAAAACAGGGGCAAGACAGCATCCTTTCCTGGATTCTGCAGGCTGTAGTTCTTCCTAGCAAGAGGAGAGCCAGTGAGGATTAAGGAAATTATGCAGTCGAATTGGTGGTTAAATCGTTGGCATTAAAATAGAGATTTACAAATGTTTATGCTGTGGATATGGAACCTCTTTCAGTCTCGTTCACTATTGGAAACAATAATATGGAGTGAGCCATGTTGCAGTTTTGAATGAAATTAAAGTAAAAGAGACAGGACTCCAATAGCATATTTTACCTTGAAAGGTTTTATTATAAGTTAAATAGAGGCATTTCTCCATTTAGAATAGGTCCTAATATATCATGGGGAATGTAATGCAGTCAGTTACATATGGGATACTAAGACCTGAACAACCAAAGAGCTCAATTTAATCCAAGCGCCTAGAGCAGTGATGGTGACCCTTTTAGAGTCTGAGTGCCCAAACTACGATTCAAAACCCACTAATTTTTCGCAAAGTGCCATCAGCAATTTAACCTGAATACAGGTGGCTTTGAAGGGGCAATGTCAGGTGCCTACAAAAAGGGTTCGAGTGTGTCACCTTCAGCACTCATGCCATAGGTTTGCCAACATTGGCCTAGAACAGGGATGGCAAACCTTTTTGCCACCAAGTGCCCAAACTCGGCGGCAGTGGTGGCAGTCGAGATCGGCGGCAGCGGGGAGGAGGGCGCGAAGGCAGCAAGGGTGACGGAGGGGGCGGGGTCAGGGTCATCGTCGGTGGTAGGAGGGGCAGGGATGGCGGTGGTAATGGTGGTGGAGGTGGGGTCAGGTCGGCGGCGGTGGGGGGGTTGGGATCGGCAGCAGCGGGGGGGTCAGGGGTGGGGCGAGGTCGAGGGCAGCAAGGGCGACGGGGTCAGGGTGAGCGGTGGTGGCAGGAGGGGCAGGGATGGGGTTGGACTTGGCGGAGGGGTCGGGGGTGACGGCAAGGGCGGCGATGGCAATGGGGATGGGGATGGGGACGGCAGGGTCGGCCTGGCAGGCAACATGCTCCCTGCCCCCCCCACTTCCCCCTCCACAAATTCCTCATGGCTGGTCCAGCAGAGGGGGAAGTGGGGGGGGGGCAAGGAGCATGTCGCCTGCCAGGTAAAAGCTCTTTCCGTACCACCTTTGGCACGTGTGCCGTAGGTTCGCCATCCCTGGCCTAGAATATTCCAAAGTCTTCCACTGCACTTTTCAGCATTTGATGTAGTTCAGGATTGAAAAGTCAGTTTGTAAAATGCACCGTTCTAAGAGTCAGCAGAGTATTCTACACTCAAACTGTTTTTCATATCTCTTTAAATGTTGGTTACTTTATTGTTTTACTAGTTGGAAAGGTTTGCAAGGTGGAATGAATTTGATCTCAAAGCTGCCATATGCAAGCACATGTGCACCTTAGAAGGAACTTTGGTCATAGTATAGTCAGATACAGTCAAACATGGATGGTGGGGGATTAGTGATCACCATTAAGCTCTAAAACATATGTGAGAATCTTTCAGAACTCCCACTCCTATATGTCTTAAGAATGATCTCCATTAACAACTTACTTAATACTGCATGTGGTCCTGTAGGTCAGAGGGGCTGTCTACCCCCCATTTTTACACAACTACATTTCCACTGCATTTTCTGATATCCTAGTAAAAGTTTATCATTATGTTCAACTTGATGCTAAACTGTTCTTTTTCTTTACTCCTAGAAATAAATATTCATGCATTAGCCCAAGCTCTGAGTGAAATGAATTAATCAACTGAAGCTACAAGAATTTTACCTTTTCAGGAGCTACTCTTCGTTCTGAAGAAAGAGGCCTCTAGAAGACTTGAGCAAAATCCAAATCTGTCCTACAATGCTTTTGTTACAAGTAGTTATTTTAGGGTTTCTGGTGTGTAATAGATGCAAAGTGAACCTGATTATTACAAAGAGAATGTTTTCTGAAATTTAACCCTTGTCTCATTTTTATTTTCAACCTACATTTTAAACTGCAGTAACCCCTTGCCCTTTCACAGTTCATATACTGCGGACCCGGTATCTTGCGGGGCCTCCGATGGGCCTGGGGAAGGCCGTCGGAGGACCGTTTGGGGCAGCGCCAGGCCTGGGGAAAGTACAAGAGGCCCTAGATACCCCCCTCCCCCCCCCAGTCCTGACCTGACCCTGAATCCACATATCGCAGGTCGGATCCCTAACCCCTGCAATAGGCGGCGGCGGGGGGTTACTGTACTAAGAATGCTTGACAGTACAGTGGTATCTCCAATTATGAAACTAATCAGTTCCAAATGCATTTTCTTAACTCAAAACAGGGTTTCCAATAGCAATGCATTGGGAATGGATTAATTCATTCCAAGTGGGAAATCACCCCCCCCCCAAAATCGAAAAAAACAAACAACAGAAGATGAGCAACCTACCTTATAACCATTTGACATCTACCCCAGACTCTCAAAGACTGTATTACAGCCAGCTCTATCTCAATGTAACCCAATTCAACTGGTGATCATACAGCATGCTCGGATGACCTCCCTTGCCACCTCTTCTAACAACAAGCTAACTGGCACACAGGAGCTTTCTCAATCTTCAATCCGTACAGATTGACACAAATCCTCAAATGGTACCATCTCTGTATTTTCATGGAACATTGCAAGATGGAATGCAAAGAGAAATGACCATTCCTTCACTGAATAGCTCTCATAAGTTTGACATTTTACTGCTGCAAGAGACTTGGGCAATAGGGGAAATCAAAGTAAGTGGCTATACTGCCCACCTAATGTGCCACTCCTAGTGAAAAGAGGGGCAGAGCCAAGGATGGCCTTCTTACTCTGGTATCTACCAGGCTTCTTATCACAATGACTAAAATTCCTTCCTTCACTCAATATGCTGCAGCAGTAAAGGTCAAGTTTAATCACAGTGCAATAATGCTTGTCAATGTATACTTAACCATCACAGAGACTAAATGCTGAGACGGATTGGATTCATCAAGACCTCAAATCATATATTCAAAACCTTTTATTAACTAGAGGTTAATGACATTTCTTCCAGACCTTCACCCATCCTGGTAGCCCTCAAGCGGATCCAGAGGAGGACGACCAGGATGGTTGAAGGTCTGGAAGAAATGTCATATGAAGAACAGCTTAGGGAACTGGGAATGCTTAGCCTTTCCAAAAAAAGGCTGAGGGGGGATATGATACCTATGTTTAAATATTTTAAAGGATGTCACATTGAAGAATCATAGAATCATAGAGTTGGAAGAGACCTCAAGGGCCATCTAGTCCAACCTGCCATGCAGGAACCCCCATCACAATATTTCCGACAGATGGCCATCCAGCCTCTGCTTAAAAACCACCAAAGAAGGAGACTCAACCACCCTCCGCTGCGGCATATTCCACTGCTGAATAGCTCTGACTGTCATGAAGTTCTTCCTAATGTTCAAATGGAATCTCTTCCTGTAGTTTGAAACCATTGCCCCGAGTCCTAGTCTCTGAAGCCATGGAAAACAAACCTGTTCCCTCTTCAATATGACATCCTTTCAAATATTTAAACATAGCTATCATATCCCCTCTCAGTCTTCTTTTAGAGATGCTAAACATTCCCAGTTCCCTAAGCCGTTCCTCATGAGACATTTCCTCCAGACCCTCAACCATCCTGGTCGCCCTCCTCTGCGCCCGCTCGAGGTTGTCAACATCCTTTTTAAATTGAGGTGCACAGAACTGGACACAGTACTCCAGGTGGGGTCTGACCAGAGCAGAATAGAGTGGCACTATCACTTCCCTTGATCTAGGCACCATGCTTCTGTTGATGCAACCAAGAATTGCATTGGCTTTCCTGGCTGCCGCATCACACTGCTGACTCATGTTCAATTTGTGGTCCACCAAGACTCCCAGATCCCTTTCACAGGTACTATCCTCCAGCCATGTATCCCCCATCTTATATTTGTGCAATTCATTTTTTTTTACCTAAATGTAGTACCCTACATGTCCCTCTGTTGAAATCCATTCTGTAAGCTTTGGCCCAGCACTCGAGTCTGTCAAGGTCTTTTTGGATTTTCATCCTATCCTCTAGGGAATTTGCAGCCCCTCCCAATTTGGTATCATTTGCAAATTTAATTAGCATACTCTCTATTCCTTCCTCCAAGTCATTAATAAAGATATTGAACAGCACTGGACCCAGAACAGAACCCTGGGGCACCCCACTGGGAACAGGTTTGTTTTCCATGGCTTCAGAGACTAGGACTCGGGGCAGTGGTTTCAAACTACAGGAAAAGAGATTCCATTTGAACATTAGGAAGAACTTCCTGATGGTTAGAGCTGTTCGGCAGTGGAATATGCTGCCACAAAGGGTGGTGGAGTCTCCTTCTTTGGAGGTTTTTAAGCAGAGGCTGGATGGCCATCTGTTGGAAATACTGTGATGGGGGTTCCTGCATGGCAGGTTGGACTGGATGGCCCTTGAGGTCTCTTCCAACTCTATGATTCTAGAGGTGACTCCCAAATGATAATTGGGGGTGACTTTAATGCCAGATTGGGTACAAATGATTTGGCACTTTATGCTGCCTATAATCGCTACCCCCCAGATGAGTCATCTACTAGGTGCCTCTTGAAAGATACCTTCAGTAATTATGCAGGCTTCAACCTGGCTCAGCTGGTTTACTAGCTTAACTTACAGATATTAAATGGAAGCACCACAGGAGACATCCCTGGGGAACTTATCTTCTGGTCAGGAACAAGGATGAGTACCATTGACTATATGATTGTTGGCAACAACCTATTGAAATCTGCCATTAAACTAGTGATTGACAGGATTGATAGTGATCATCTCCCACTAAAACTGCACTTGAAGCTTCATGATTGTTATATCCACATTGAGAAGGCTACAGCATTGAATTCTGAAACTATATTAACTAATGTCAGGATCAAATGGTCAGGGAAAGCCTCAATTTTCTTTACCAATCAGCTCAATAGCGATCAACTCTCTGAGTTTCATTCTGCCCTTCTTAATGGTGGTGGAAGTAGTAATATAATAGAGTGATATGAAATACGAATTAAAAATTAGTAGGCATAGCTGATACAATCAGTTATACTAAGACCCATATTCCTAAGCATAGGTCACAGAATTGGTTCGATAAGGAGTACATGGAGGCTAAAAAATTATTAATATCAAAATTTAAACAACTCAAAAATAAAAATCTTACACAATGAAGGTGGAAGATCTGATGCAACTTAAGAAAGACTACGAGAAACTAATTAAAGTTTAAAAAGCAGAGCCCAACAGGTAGAATAGGAAAAACTTATCAATGCAGTTAAGGGGAATTATATTATTTTGGAAATTTGTAACACCAGCTGACTCCACCATAGAATCACTGTGGGTTAAACTACCAGGTCCAAGTAGTGATGTAATAGTTGGGGTATTCTATCGTCCACCAGATCAAAAACTTGAGGGGGACCTTGAAATGAGGAGAGAAATCATGGAGGTGGCTAAGAGGGATAGGATAGTAATCATGGGGGACTTCAATTATCCCCACATTGACTGGGCCAATGCGAGCTCTGGACAAGAAAGAGAAACTGGGTGTCTCGACTTGCTGAATGATTGTGCCTTAGAGCAACTTATCATGGAGCCCACCCGAGAACAGGCAACTCTGGATCTAATACTGTGTGATACTCAGGACCTGGTCAGGGATGTGAATGCTACTGAGCCTCTGGGGCACAGTGACCATGCTGCAATTTCCTTTTCCATGCATGTTGGAGGAAGAGTGTCAAGCAAATCAGACATAAAAACCCTTGATTTCCGAAGGGCCTCTTTAGTCTGGAAAAAAGGCGCCTGAGGGGGGATATGATTGAGACGTACAAAATAATGCAGGGCATGAATAAAGTGGATAGAGGGAAGCTCTTCTCCCTCTCCCAAAATACCAGAACTAGGGGACATCCACTCAAATTGAGGGCTGGGAGAGTAAGAACTGACAAAAGAAAATATTTTTTTCACCCAGCGTGTTGTTAGTCTATGGAACTCCCTGCCACAGGATGTGGTGATGGCATCTGGCCTGGATGCCTTCAAAAGGGGATTGGACAGATTCCTGGTGGAAAACTCCATCACAGGGTACGAACCATGATGGAGATGTGTAATCTCCAGGCTTAAAACCAGGGTACTTCAAGGGCCAGATGCAGGGTAGTAGTATCAGGAGACAGATATCTAGTCTTATGCACTCCCAAACGCATCTGGTGGGGCCGCTGTGAGATACAGGAAGCTGGACTAGATGGGCCTTTGGCCTGATCCAGCAGGGCTCTTCTTATGTTCTTATCAACAATCATTTAACTCGGTCAGATTGTCATATCACTGCCCAAGTGTGGGAAGCCCACTTCCATGATCTTTATGCCAGAAGAGATAAGCCCATATTCCATGTGAAAGACATTTCCACAAACCTACTTGTATGGCATCCTGTATCAATTACTGAAATAACTAATCTTGTGACTCAACTAAAATCTGGCAAGGCTCCAGGCTGCGATGGTATTCCTCCTGAACTCATTCATTAAGAATTGCCAATGGTGGGCCCGATTTTGGGAAATCTTTTCACCTATATAGATGAAAATGCTCATATGCCATCTGAATGGGGTACAGCCATCATTATCCCCATTCATAAAAAGGGCATGTTCCTCTTTGCAATTTCTAACACTCATGTCCATAAGGCTTTCCATGCCTGCAAAACAGCACAGCACATTCCAATACCTTCCTAAGGTGGGCGATTGAGTTTGCATTGTACATGCACTTACTTTTCATCCACCAACCAACCAATTTTTAAAAGAACCTTCAGAATGACTATCTTTTCCAACTGTGTTTTGTCTGTAATTCTTATCTTAGGTAGAGTGGTGATGGACTAATACCTATAGCAAACTGTTTTTAGCAGCCTTATGATGCAGCAGTTAAACTGTTGTACTGCAGGCAAAACTGTGTTCATGACCTGGGGTTCAATCCCAGGTAGCTGGTTCAAAGTGTATTCAGCCTTCTATCCATCTGAGGTCAGTAAAAGGAGTACCCAGCTTGCTGCAGGGGAGGAGGGCAATGTGTAGCCTGAAAAATTGAATTGGAAACTGCCCAGGGAGTTCTTGAGTGCTATGGGGCGGTATAAAGACAGCACACTTTGCTTTATGTTTGCTTTTAATTAATTGTAGTCTTTTTGTGTATGTGTGCTCACTCTTCAGGCCTCCAACTGCCCTTTTTTGGCACCAAAACCTGTCTTCATAACGTGCTACTCCTGCAGCTCAAAATCCCCCTAGGCAATGGCCATTCCAAAGAATTCTAAAGAATGGCCATTGAGAATAACATAACACCATGTTTTGCTGTCATGCCACGAGGCCATAAAAATTGGGATTCACGCCTCAGAGTACTGCTGTAGGAATGGACAGTTTTCTCTTTTGAGTGTAGCCAAATACCAGCCACTAAGTGCAGTACTGTATCCTTACATTCACTGCCTTTGACGTAAAACACATTTCACATTTCACCTAGATGGTGTCACCATCCCCAGGAATAAAGCCTTTCAAAATTGGTTTCCCCTTATATCCATGATAATGCCAGCATAGACTTCATAAGGCACAGACTCTTCAGGCAGCCATGGACACCTCTTTGGTACCATCATCTATTAACATCTTAAACACAGTGCCAACTCCTTAGCAACACAAAATTGGTTGAAAGCTGGAGTTTTTCTCTTGAATGACACCCAGCCCAGACTCCAGGCACATTCCAGTCTCATCGCCCAATCAGCATCCAATTCCACAGTCAGCTTTCCATTGATCAGCTGCCAGTCATACTATTACTCTGCCTATTCAACATAAAAACTTAAAGCTATGCATTATATGCATAGAGGTTTAGAATAGATAGAATTGCCACAGATGCTTCTCCAGCTGGATTACTAGACCAACTAATAAACACCAAACAAGACTTGGGGGGGGCAATTAAACAGCATTTTCATTCACTTGCTATGAAGTTACATTGAGGATTTTGGATCTCATGGAAAGGTGAGAGGTTGTTTTGGCCCTAGATTGCAAATGCACTGCAGCAGTACAGGGCAGAATTGGCAATCCCCATAGCTGCAAACAGTAGTTCCACAACTCTAGCTAGGCTAGGCCAGGCCCCTCTCCTTCTACCAGAAGACAGTGGAACCTATTATATATTTGTTTGAATATACTTAACATGCACTTGCAGTATCCCCCAAATGAAGGATGAGTTAAATAATTTTGTTAGATATGCAAACCCCAACTTAACTGGCAATGATTTTATTCTTAACAGTATATAGCTAAAAACCGTTGCACCTTAAAGCTATAGCTGTTCCAATGACAGGACACAATTGGGCATGATTCTTTTAATATTCTCTGTATAAAAAGGCACATGCATAGTTTTCCAGTTGTAACAAGCACTACTTCTACTGTTTTTGGCATTTAAAATTCACATACTTCCAGCAATGCAAGGTACGTGTTGTACTGCTGAAATGTATGGCACCAACTGTTATGGCCACAATAATAAAATATTAAAGAAAGTAATATAGTGTTAAACTATCATATACAGTAGCTGGAAATGACAACTGAATCATTAAGTTGTGATATGTAAGTTGGCAACTCAAGTCCATATTGCAGTGAGTATATATATTGTCATACAACGCTGAACACCATGGAAAGGAACTGTTCATATGACACTTGTATCCAGCCATCCTGATCAGTATCATATCGTTTGAAGATATCCGTCCATTTCTGCAAATAAAGAAGTGATTAATGTGGATTTTTTTCTCATAAATAAAATCATTTAGCAGAACTTCTATATCATGAAATAATCAGTTCTGATGGTTATCACTGTACAGGAAACATCCCTAGAACTAGGGAACTGACATACAGGAAATCAACTAACAGCTACAGCAGACAAGTGTTTCAGTTGCTTTAAAGAGTTGCACCAAAATGACGTGAGACTAGATTGACAGGCTTCTCAGTTCTTACTTAGACATGACCTGTTGCATAACCACACACAACACAATATGGGCTAGAGAGAGACCAATTTGCAGGGTCTCGTTTGACAAAAACATTTCCAATTAGATTGAAATGTGTCTGATAGAACCACCCTTGGGATGGAAAAGAAGCTTTAGCCAAAGATTAAACATATAAACCTTGGCATGAGCTTTTATGGGTATTGGGCCAGCCTCAAGCCGTAAAGCTGCATTAGAGATACATGGTAAGAGGTAAAGGTTCCCCCCGCACATGTGTGCTAGTCATGTCCGACTCTAGGGGCAGCGCTCATCTCCGTAGTCAAGCCAAAAAAGCCAGTGTTGTGCAAGTCCATGGCCACATGCCCGGCATGGCTGCAAGGAAAGACCGCTTTACCTTCCCGCTTTTTATCGGGGTACCTATTTATCTACTTGCATTGACATGCTTTGGAACTGCTAGGTTGGCAGGAGCTGGGGTTATCAGCGGGAGCACCCGGGATTCGAACCACTAAGCTGCCAACTTTGCAGCCGACAGTTTTCGGGGCCTTAGTCCACTGAAACACCACGTTCATGGGGGCACTACAAATATGGCTTTTCAGAAACTTGGTTTGGGCAGTCCTAAAGGGCACAGGTTGAAATACACAAACAATTGGGAACCATACAGCATTTGCACAATAAGTTTAGCCTTAAATATTTGGATCACTGAAGGAACATGTTGCCCTCCTTTAGTATAAAAAAAACCTAATTAAAGCAGTACTATTTTTCCTGGCACTTATTGCTGCAGACTTAATAGGGAGCCAAGACCTGGAGAAGTGAAAAACAATGCCAAGATATTTATAGCTTGTCCCCTGCTCTATGTATGGGGTTCCAGTTGATGGACCATTTCTACTTGGCATCAGAGCCTTGCTTTTGGAATAGTTAATAATTAGCTGCTCACTGGTACAGTAGGAGGAGAGAGCCCTCAGAAGACGCCATAAGCTAACGCAAGATAAAGACAACAAAACTGCATCATCTGTGTATAAAAGTATTGAAAGGGGACAGGAGAACAGTTCAATTCCAGTTCAGTTTACATCCACACCTACGGTGGATTTTTCATCAGAATAAGCAATTCAAAATACCCTATAAATACAAAATGCTATTAGCTTGGGCTTAAGCGTTATGCCACCAATAATATCAATTGATGCTATTTACCATGCTAAAAACTGAGAGTTATGTTTTAATCACTCAAGTGTCACAACTAATTTTTTTCTTAGATTAGAATGTTGTTTTGGGTAATGGGGGTGGTCTTAAAATGTAACACTGGCCTTCAACTTCTGCTCATCCTTATTCTCTGCACTACTTCTGGATGAAAGAGAGATAGCAGGTAATTTACAGCCATTGGTGGAGTACATTTCACTGCCACTGAATGGTAAGGAAGGGTCTTGGCAGAAGGAAAGCAACCAGGTGAGAACAAAGGAAAGTGGACTAGGGAATTAGAAGTCAGGGGTTCAGTGGACCTGGATGTCAACCAGTGGGGGAAGTGTAGTTTCGAGGTGCCTGTACGGGCACGGGGTCTGCTTTTTTGATGAGGGTTATGCTTACAAAGAAAAATGACTAACTGGAGTTAGGTGACCTTTGTTTGCTGCCAGGATGGTTTGAAATAAACCCTCTTTCCGCATTAACTTTCGCTTGAACTGTTTTATCTAAGAGTGGAGAACTTTCACCAAAGCAAAGTAACGTTTAGTTTTGAAATAAATAAATAAATAGAACAGCTCAGAAGCAGCCAAAAACATGTTGGAATTGCCTCCTGCCACCACTAGAGGGCATGAAAGAAATTATCAATGACATTTAAATGACTAGTTTTAAATGACTAATTTTTTTATGCTGCCCAACCTTGAATCAGAACAAAAAAGTACACTCAAAATATTAGGATGTATACAGATTCTTGGGTAAGTTGTTTCTACTTTAATGTAACCAGTTTCCTTTTTAAAAAAGACGTTTTCCTCTGGATGTGCTCACCAGAAGATCCATATTGTCATCAGGCAGATCCTCATCGGTGCTGTTTTGTGACAGCATCCATAACACTCAGAATAATTCTCAGTGTGATCATTGGCCTAAAAATGCTGATGGCTTTTGCCTGAAACACTCTGTATCTCAGTTTGTTATTACCTGAAGGACAACACAGCACTGAATAAAGTCATCAAAAGCCACTTGTCCTCTTCTTTGCCTATCAAACTTCTGAATAAGAAGATTGTAGAACTGGTCTGACAATCGATAACCTTAAAAGAATGGCAAACATTCAGTAGTGAAGCAAGGAAATTATTGAAGTCTGAAAAAGCCATTTGTATTAGGATTACCTTAGTCAAGTGAGGTAACATTCCACATACAAACTTCCATGCACTGCAGTTCATGAAAGCTTATACAGTGGTCCCCCGCCCTTTCGCGGTTCATATATTGTGGTCCCACTATATCGCGGGACTGCAGTATATGAAAAAAGGCCCCCTAGGGTAAGGGGGGGGAAAGTCCTGTTTCAAGCCTCCCATACTTACCACAGGACTGGAGCTGCCCCACACAGGCCTGTGAGGGCCTACCTGGGCCTTCTGGAGGCCCCCAAAGGGCCTCCCTGCAAACTGGAAGTGACTTCTGAATTGCTAAAAATCATTTCTGAGGCCTCCGAGAGCCTTTCTAGGCCTTTCAGAGGCCTCAGAAATGATTTCTGGTTTACTGGAAAGTACAAGAGCCCCCAGCTAGGCCTGACTCGACCTGCATCCGCATATCGTGGATTTTCAATTATCGCGGGTCAGGTCAGGTCCCTAACCCCAGCGATAGGCCGGGGGATCACTGTATCATGAAACTCGCTGTTTTCTAAGGTGCCACAAGCCATGATAGGTTTTGCTGGATTAGAGAGTTAGCTAGGCATCATGGCAAATTATAGTGACAAAATGCACAAGAAATAAACATGCAACTGCATAATACAGGAGAAAACAATGGAACAAAATTTAGAATGATGATATATGCATGCTAACTTAAACATCCTAACTTTAGTGGCAGTTAAAATGTGTTGCAAATAATAAAAAAGAATGAATTGCTGTGCTTCATACAAAATGTGTTACTTCTTCTAAAGACCAAGGTCCACATCAGGGAAATTGAGAATGAACGCTCTCAGACTTGCTCTTTAAGGGGCCACATGTTTTGTGTCTTTTGTTTTTCTTTGATATTTCCTTTTCCTGAATTCAAACCATACTCTCTAGAATACAGTGCACTGACTGCCCCTTCAGAACAAGATAATTCTAACAGGTTTCCGATGATAAAAGATGAACAGCTTCCTCACAGCAGAGTGACAGTGTCATTCTCAGTAAGGCAAATCTGCAAGAGTTCGCAGGATTTGGTCCTGCTCATGGTTGCATCCTCTGAGCATCTTATGGACATTAGATGAGTATCAGGATTCCTCTGGGTCTGACAGAGCTGCTGCAGGGCTACATGGTGGAGGTCTTGAGGCATCGACCGCCTGTGGAAGCCGTGAGCCGAGTGGGGGCTGTAGCAGTGGCGGCAGCAGCAGCAGGTCCCTCACCATCACTCCACTCCCAACCACCCAGGCCTCGGCAAGAGAGGAGGAGGAGGGAACAAAGGCTGCCACCGCCGAGGGAAAGCTGGCTGGAGCTCTTCTTCTTTTTCTTCTTCTTCTTCTTCTTCTTCTCCTCCTCCTCCTCCTCCTCCTCCTCCTCCTCCTCCTCCTCCCGGCCTAGCCAGCCATGCCTCGCCATCGCCCCAGGAGGAGCCACTCAAGCTGGTGATGCTGCTGCTGCTGTTAAGGCCACCACTGGGCCTGCTGCTTCACCACCACCACCACCACCGCTGGGAGCCTCCGGAAGCCCCCGCCGCTGTGGCCCATGGCTCCCTTCAAGGGAGGAAAGGAGCCATGATTAGCATGACTATGAACGTAACCAACCAGGGTAGTCCCTTGACAATAATGGGACATTAACAGCTCAAATAAATAAAGGAATAAATGAATACAATGGCCAGAAACCTGCTGGCACAGCTTGCATGCTAATGCTGCTGCTAATGTCATCAGCAGCCTTTTACCTTTAATTAAAAGTTTCCTATTTACCACACTATTTAAATGGATTCTAAATGGCTTTCTAAAAGAAAATCTGAATCAAAAGTCAATTAGGGAGTTCAATATTAATTGGAATGGAACCCACATTCTCAATGGTTTAATTCTCCAGTTTTTAAATAATGTACTTGGCAACAAGGATGTTATTCTACACATTGGCCATGATCATCTATATACAACTGGTCATTCATAAACCTACCAATATTGATGGACTTGTGTGTCACACTGATTATTTAAAATTAGTGCATATTAGTTGAAAGGTGTTATCTCAGAAATGCTTGAAATTAGAAGCAATAAATACTTTCTTCAGCTGTCCTTGGAAATTAATGAAACATTGTTTGAACATATTTCTTAATATAAAAGCCTAAGAAGGATCTGAAACTATGTACAGTATATCACAGAAGTGAGTACACCCCCTCACATTTTTAAATATTTTAGTATTTTTCATGTGACAACAATGAAGAAATGTCACTTGGCTACAATGTGAAGTAGTGAGTATACAGCTTGTATAACAGTGTAAATGTGCTTCCCCCTCAAAATAATGCAACACACAGTCATTAATGTTTAAACCGCTGGACACAAAAGTGAGCATACCTCTAAATGACAATATCCAAATCAGGCCCAAGCAGCTGTTTGCCCTCCCTGGTGTCATGAGACCTGTTAGTGTTACAAGGTTTCAGGTGTGAAGGGGGAGCAGGGGTTATCAGCCTCACTCACTCACACTAGTGAAGTTCCTCATGGCACCTGATGATAATGAACTATCTGAGGATACGAAAAAACGACGGAGGACCAGACCATACAGTGGGTTTAACAGGACAGGTTCCACTCAGAACAGGCCTTGCCATGGTCAACCAAAGAAGTTGAGCACTGGTGCTCAGCGTCATATCCAGAGGGAGGCTTTGGGAAAGAGACGTATGAGTGCTACCAGAATACACTGCTTGTTGTTGTTGTTCAGTCGTTCAGTCGTGTCCGACTCTTCGTGACCCCATGGACCAGAGCTCGCCAGGCCTTCCTATCCTCCACTGCCTCCCGGAGTTTTGTCAAATTCATTTTGGTTGCATCGATGACACTGTCCAACCATCTCATTCTCTGTCGTCCTCTTTTCCTTTCGCCTTCGATTTTTCCCAGCATCAGGGACTTTTCCAGGGAGTCCTCTCTTCTCATGAGGTGGCCAAAGTACTGGAGCCTCAGCTTCAAAATCTGTCCTTCCAGTGAACATTCGGGGTTGATTTCTTTCAGAATGGATAGGTTTGATCTCTTTGCAGTCCAGGGGACTCTCAAGACTCTCCTCCAGCACCACAGCTCAAAAGCATCAATTCTGCGGCGATCAGCCTTCTTTATAGTCCAGCTCTCACTTCCATACATCACTACTGGAAAAACCATAGCTTTAACCATCCTGACCTTAGTTGGCAAACTGATGTCTCTGCTCTTTAGTATGCTATCTAGGTTTGCCATTGCTTTCCTCCCAAGAAGCAGGCGTCTTTTTATTTCATTGCTGCAGTCGCCATCTGAAGTGATCAAGGAGCCCAAGAAAATAAACTCTGTCATTGCCTCCATTTCTTCCCCTTCTATTTGCCAGGAGGTGATGGGACCAGTGGCCATGATCTTAGTTTTTTTGATGTTGAGCTTCAGCCCATTTTTTCCACTCTCCTCTTTCACCCTCATTAAGAGGTTCTTTAATTCTTCCTCACTCTCTGCTATTAGAGTAGTATCATCTGCGTATCTGAGGTTGTTGATATTTCGTCCGGCAATCTTAATTCCGGCTTGTGATTCATCCAGACCGGCCTTTCTCATGATGTACTCTGCATATAAGTTAAATAGGCAAGGTGACAATATACAGCCTTGTCGTACTCCTTTCCCAATTCTAAACCAGTCAGTTGTTCCATATCCAGTTCTGACGGTTGCTGCTTGTCCCACATATAGATTTCTTAGGAGACAGATAAGGTGGTCAGGCACTCCCATTCCTTTAAGGACTTGCCATAGTTTGTTGTGGTCTACACAGTCGAAGGCTTTGGCATAGTCAATGAAGCAGAAGTAGATGTTTTTCTGGAACTCTCTGGCTTTCTCCATAATCCAGCGCATGTTGGCGATTTGATCTCTAGTTCCTCTGCCCCTTCGAAATCCAGCTTGTAGTTCTGGAAGTTCTCTTTCCACATACTGCTGAAGCCTGCCTTGTAGAATTTTGAGCATAACCTTGCTAGCATGTGAAATGAGTGCAATTGTGCGATAGTTGGAGCATTCTTTGGCATTTCCTTTCTTTGGGATTGGGATGTAGACCGATCTTTTCCAGTCCTCTGGCCACTGCTGGGTTTTCCAAATTTGCTGGCATATCTTATGCAGCACCTTTACAGCATCCTCTTTTAAGATTTTAAAGAGTTCAATTGGAATGCCGTCACCTCCACTGGCCTTGTTGTTTGCAATGCTTTCTAAGGCCCACTTGACTTCACTTTCCAGGATGTCTGGCTCCAAGTCAGCAATTACGCTATCTTGGTTATCAGGGACATCCAGATCTTTCCGATATAATTCTTCTGTATATTCTTGCCATCTCTTCTTGATCTCTTCTGCTTCAGTTAGGTCCCTACCATTTTTGTCCTTTATCATATCCAGAAATACCCCTTTAATATCTCCAATTTTCTTGAACAGATCTCTGGTTTTTCCTTTTCTGTTGTTTTCCTCTATTTCTTTGCACTGTTCATTCAAGAAGGCCGCCCTGTCTCTCCTTGCTATTCTTTGGAAGTCTGCATTCAATTTTCTGTATCTTTCCCTTTCTCCCTTGCATTTTGCATCCCTTCTCTCCTCCGCTATTTGTAGGGCCTCGTTGGACAACCACTTTGCTTTCTTGCATTTTCTTTTCTTTGGAATATTTTTCATTGCAGCCTCCTGTACAATGTTACAAGCCTCCATCCATAATTCTTCAGGTGTTCTGTCCACCAAATCTAGTTCCTTGAATCTATTCTTCACTTCCACTGTGTATTCATATGGGATTTGACTTAGGTTATACCTAACTGGCCCAGTGATCTTCCCTACTTTCTTCAGTTTAAGTTTGAATTTTGAAATAAGAAGCTGATGATCTGAGCCACAGTCAGCACCAGGTCTTGTTTTTGCTGACTGTATAGAGCTCCTCCATCTTTGGCTGCAGAGAACATAGTCAATCTGATTCCGGTATTGTCCACTGCACACTGCATCAAATTGGTCAGCAGGGCTGTTATCCCAGAAGGAAGCCTCTTCTAAAGATGATGCACAAGAAAGCCCGCATTATGGTTTGCTGCAGATAAGTAGACTGAGGACATGGATTTCTGGAACTATGTCCTGTGGTCCGATGAGACCAAGATAAACTTATTTGGTTCAGAGGGTATCAAGCATGTGTGGTGGCAACCAGATGAAGAGTTCAAAGACAACTGTGTCGTGCCTACAGCCAAGCATGGTGGTGGGAGTGTCATGGTCTGGGGATGCATGAGTGCTGCCGGCACTGGGGAGCTACAGTTCCTTGAGAGAACCATGAAGGCCAACATGTACTGTAACATACTGAAGCAGGGCATGATCCCCTCCATTCAGAGGGCAGTATTCCAATATGATAACAACCCCAAACACACCTCCAAAATGACCACTGCCTTGCAAAAGAAGCTGAAGGTAAAGGTGATGGACTGGCCAAGCATGTCTCCAGACCTAAACCCTATTGAGCATCTGCAGGGCATCCTGAAACAGAAAGCAGGGGTGTGCAAGGTTTCTAACATCCACCAGCTCTGTAATGTCATCATGGAGTGGAAGAGGACTCCTGTGGCAACCTGTGAAGCTCTTTTGCCCTAGAGGGTTAAGGCAGTGCTGGAAAATAATGATGGCCACAAAATATTGACACTTTGGCCTGATTTGGACAGTGCGTACTCACTTTTGTTGCTAGCAGTTTAGACATTAATGGCTGTGTGTTGTGTTATTTTGAGGGGACAGCACATTTACACTGTTATACAAGCTGTATACTCACTGCTTTACCTTGCAGCCAAGTGACATTTCTTCAGTGTTGTCACATGAAAAGATATACTAAAATATTTATGAAATGGGAGGGGTTTACTCACGTCTGTGATATACTGTACACATACACACTAACGCATACACAGATAACATAATGTATATCTAGCATTCTTCAGTTAATTTTAGTAAATAGGTTATGAAAAAAAATGCATTCTATTTTGTCATGAAACACAGGACTATTCTGGTATGGGATGTTCTACAGCTTCCCAGATGATCTGGTGATACATGATCAATTATAATTGCAAATGAATTACCAAAACCTGTTAGTGCTTGCTTTAGTTCATGTTTGTCAATCATTCCAGAATTGTCTCTATCATACGTGCGAAAGACATTCTGCCAGTCAGAGATGTATTTCCACACTCCTGTGAATTCATTGAAGTTCACACCACCTTTATTTTCTCTGTCAAACATGGCTGAAACAAAAATTAGCCACATATTAATGCACTTAAATTAAAGAACCGAAAAATTAATGACTTTCCATTGATTTCTGGTCTAGGTTAAAAGGCAACTGTACTAAATACTTCATACACAGAAACGAACTGCATTGCTGTTATTGTTGCTTTCTTCAATTTGTGCCAAGAGAAAGAGGCAGAATAATTCCTCTCAAAAGAACAATATGGAAATCCTAGAAATTGATTTCAATGTTGTTGACACTTTCCCAAAAGGAAACCCTAGTGCTGTGCACTTTTTCTCAATCATACAATTTTTCTAGAAAGGCCTGCCATGATTACCTGTGGGACTTCCTGCTTCCACAAATAAGTGAAGTGCAAGGCACAAAGTTAACACATATGAAAAAATGTTTCATAGTACTTATTGATTATCTGTTGACCTGAGTACTCCCTCCCTGTTATTTAAGAATATAACACAAAACACAATCCATGTGTGTTCTTGTTTCTAAGAGCAACAAAGCAAAGAAATAAAACAGGGTAGAGAAAGATCCAAGTTAATTCTGAGCAAGAAGCAAAGCTTCCAGCATATACAGTAAATTCCCTGTTAACACTGAATCTGCCACATGCTTCTTTTCTTTCGTGCCCTTTAAGAGGTGTGGGAGACTAGCAAACAAACAAACAAAAAAGCTTCAAGAACAGCTTTATAAATGTACTATTAATAACTAGAGATGGGCACAAAACAAAAATATAGTGTTTAGTTTAGTTTCTTTAGTAGTTTTGTTTTATTACCAATGAAATTTTAAAAGAATATCAGAACTAAATCAAACGCTATATAATGGCTCCCCTGGGCCCTAGAGGAACCAAAATCACAGGTGAGCTGCTTCCGGAAAGTGAGGATCAAAGAGCAGGCTTTTGAATCTCTCAGGACCACATCACCCTCGTTGTGTCTGTGGGAAATTCAAAAACTTGCTCTTCTATCCTCGCTTTCCCCAAGAGTAGCACCCCATCCGCCTCTCTGTTCAGGGCAGAGAAGTGGGTGGCATGCTATACCATCAGGAAAGCTGGGGGAGTGGCAGCAGCTTGTGGGCTTGTTCATAGCCGCCATTTACTCTCCAGCCACGCTGCTCTGGGCGTCCCAAAAGCCCATCTGGGGCTACAAACAAGCCCACAAACCACTGCCTCCCCTTAGCCCGGGTCTCTGCATGGAGCCATTTTGGTGGTCTCAAACCGCTCTGTGCAGAGAGATCCTGGCAAGGGGGGGGGCAGCAGCCTGTGGGCTCGTTTGTAGCCCTAGTTTACTCTCCAGCCACGCCACTTTTGGGATGCCCAGAGCTGTGTCGCTGGGGAGTAAACTGGAGCTACAAATTAGCCCACAATCCACCGCCACTCCCCTGGCTTTCCCAATGGTGTGCCATGGGGGAGCAGCTTCCTGACTCAATTAGAATCATTTTCTCCTAGGGGGACCCCATTTGGAGTTTGATAACTCAGCCCCCTGAACACCAAACCTCTCCAAAAAAATGGGGGGGCTTACAAGGAAGAACTTGAGGAACCTCCCCTGAGATTTTGGTTCCTCTAGGACAAATCGTTTCATTCCTAGAGGGGAAAATGGTGTTTCATTTTGTTTCATTGTATAACAAAATGAAAGTATTTCGTTTTTCATTTCCTTCCCATCTCTATTAATAACCTTTGTATTTTATTTCAATGGGTGCTATATGCACACACAAAAAAAAACAGACCAGATGAGTATTTTTCCCAGGACAAAGAAATCCCAGCTATATTGATGATTCTGAGGTATCCCCATCAAACTTAAAACACTTCTTGGCAAACACTATTAAACCACAGCAGCTGCCATCGGAAACATGGCACAGACTGCTAAGCATCCACAGCAGCTTCATAAGAATAGGAAGTTTCAACATGGAGCTTATGAGATGTGCTCAAACACTCCCTAACCTGGCAGTTGTTGCAAATCCTTCTCCCTTCACATTTGCTGCAAGTAAAATGCCCAGTGCTTCAGCAACCACCACCGAAAGTATGCATACAACAATCCATTTGGGCAGATCGTCCCTGGGAGGTCCAGGAGTCACACAGGCCCATCTCTTGAAATCTCCTCCATCCTGCAATTTGTTTTCTTACAGCAATTAATTTTATCTTAACAAAACAGCCCCTTTATACCTTGTTGTTTTCATTTAGGAACCCCAGTGGTGCTGGAAAGCCCTCAAAATATGACACACCACTCCCAAGAGAATGAACTAATTTGATGCAGAGGCAGAGATGAAAGAAGATAGATCAGAACCACTGGCAGAATGGAAGTGTCACTTTCCCCACCCTGCCATTATCTTTGCACATAGGTCTACATAAAAACCAGAAATGCTCCAAACAGAACAACATTTCAAATATAACTTACATAAGATAGATCTAACTGTTGCTGGATTAAATGGTGTCCATGTTCCTAGAAGAAAACAGAACCGTGAATCCACTTATATATTTGAACAGCAGTGAATTGAACATGAAGTTGATACATTCAGAATAGTTTGATTAGAACCTATAATGCTCATGGACTAGTCATGTATTAGTCTTCCCACATCAATTGTCACTGAAAGAAAAAGGAAAGGCCAGTTTTCATCCCACGCTCTAATATATTATGTCACATATAGTTAAATATTTAATGGAACAGGAATGTGGAGAGAGGAAGCCGGCACAAGTTAATGACCAACAGAATTCAGTTCATTACTACTCAGGTTAAACTGGCACTAAATGGGTGTAAAGTAATGAATGGAGAATACTGGATTGGGATTTGACAGACATGTCCAAATGCTACTCAGCCATGACGTTTACCGGGTACCTTGAGATGACTATAAACTCACAATCTCCCACACTACACAGGGCCTTTGGGAAACTAAGTGGGGAAAAGGTATGAGGCCCTGGACCTCTTGAAGGAAAAGTGGGACATAAATGCACTGAAACATTTCTATCGTATTACTTACAAGTCCAGGTTTTTCTAAAGGTGCCTGCATATTACCAAAGGCATGAATTTATGAGTTCACAAATATCCACCGAAGAGACTTCCTATATGATTTCTAGTGAAATCAATCATTGTTCATGCATTCATTAAATTCATGTCTCACCATTCTCCCATAAATGGAACTCTAAGTCATTTATAATTCAAGAGAATAAAAACCATTAAAACATACACAGCCAAGTAAATTGAATTAAAACTTAACATACAATTTAAGATACAACAATAAAAGAAAAACCCGGGTATCTCCACAGTTAAAAACCCAAGCCTCCACCAATGAGACCTGCCTGAATAAAATGCTCTTTGCCTGCTAAGAGCAAAGCAGCAAGAAGGGAGTTTTCCTCACCAAGAGGGAATTCCAGAACTTGTACATGGCCAGCAAACAAAAAAAAAAAAACCCACCACCTTCCCTGGTGTGGTACAGTGATCTAGAATTCAGGAGATGTGACTTCAAATCCTTACTTTTAAAACTCGCCATCTGACATCCTGCTGAGCACAGTTTGTCATGTAAGGCTGATGTGATATCTGCCACAATGGTTTTTTTTTGAAATTACAGGTAAAATTTTCTGAACCTCCCCCCTGCCCACCCATTCCTTTCATAACTCGGAAATACTGGGAGCACTGTGTATATAGAAACTTTCCCCCAGATTTTTTCCAAAAACTGTTGCTGCTTGGATTACTTTACTGCTAGAGGAAAGTTTTAGAAATTAAATATTTATTTCCCATCTCACACACACACACCCTCCAGACTCCAGAAAAAAAGGGATTCCAGAGAAGCCCCAGGATCTTTTGGGGTGGGGTCAGAAAACTTTCTGAAAAATCACTACTGTTGATATTATCAGTCCTTAGTAGCACAGGCTAAAGCAGTGGGGTTTCAAATGCTGTGGTGTCGGCTACTCTCAGCCTGACCTATCTTACAAGAGGATTGCGAGGGCAAAGTAAAAAATAGGGGGAGGAACCCTTGTTCTCTGACGTGAACAGCAAATTGATGTTTACTCACTAAATTTTCATACCACCCGATACCTGAAGATCTCTGGACAGTTCACGAAATGTATGAAGCAGTAATATATAGCATTTACAATACAGAGGATAAAACTAATTAAAGCAACCTGAATGCAAAGGCAAGAGCAAGCCAAAAGCAACAGACAAAAGAATTTCAGAAATATGACATGCAGGAGGGAGTTTCAATAGGAGAGTGAAGCTAAAAGTGGAATTAGCTAGATTTTGATGGGTTCTCTCATGGTGTTTCACATTGCATTTACAAAATGTTAAGGAATAACTCAAAAAGGATCTTTCAAGTTTAATTCCACACAAAAGGGAAATCAGCACATTGTGCTGACAAGTTCATAATCCAGATTTCAATGTACTTCATTCACATTTAGAGATACAGTGGAACCTTGACTTACATGCTGCCTGACTTACAGCATATTTGACTTGCAGCAAGAAGGGGCCTGTTTGACTTGAGTCGCAGGCTTTGACTTACAGCGCGGAGCCCAGCCGCAAGGCACCGGAATCTGGCGGCAGCCACAACCCAGCATTGCGGCTGGGGCCTCCAAACTGCTCCTGCCTTCTTCCTCTCCTCCGGCAGCGGCAGCTTCAGTGAGGCCAGCTCCGAGCACCTGGAGCTGGTCCTTGGCCTCGCCGAAGCCGCCGCTGCTGCTGGAGAAGAAGAAGGGCCGGGAGCTCGGGGCTGGCCTCGCTGGTTAGACAGTCGGCTCAGTCTTGTAAAAATCTGGCTGCAGAAGTCTGGTCCACAATGGAAGCATTTTAGCTGGGGAGCTGTAAAGTTGTGGGACTCTAATGGTAAGCATAGAGTTGTTCAGAACTTGGAACGTCAGGTTAAATTCAGTAAAACTTAAATGTTAGACATTGTTGCTATGAACATTAAAAAGTGGAGGTGTATAACTTGTGGACTATAATTCCACTGCCTTCTCCTCTCTTTGAAGAGACATTTCATTTACATCCCTGGAAGGAATCTCCTATCCCAGTCAAATTTGTGTTAAATTGCTGTTTTCGGGGGTCTTTTTCATCATCTGGAACGGATTAATCCACTTTCCCATTACTTTCTATGGGAAAAGTTAATTTGACTTAAGTCATGTTTGACTTATGTCTAGACCTCCGGAATGGATTAATGATGTAAGTCAAGGTTCCACTGTACTGATATCAAAGATTATATTAATCTCAATATCCCATTAAGTTTTCAATAAGCAGAAAATCTAACTGGTGTAGCAACACTGGATCTGCTGGTTGTGTGCAAACATTACCACTGAACATATAGCAGCCTGAGAAAACCCATCTTCTGTTTGGGTCCATGCTGCAAAAATGTCAATTTGCCTACTACTGATCTGCCTACAAAATCAATAAACAGAATCTTGGCCATGGTTTTAAACTGGTCTACTCCAAATACAGTGGAACCCTGACATCTGAGATTAATCCGTTCAGAGCACATGCTCGTGAGTTAGTTAGCTTGTAAATCAGGGAGCAGTTAGGGTTCTCCAAAGCTTCTCGGAGGTGCGCGGGGGCGGCGCAGAGCGACCCGATTGCCCCCCATGGATCCAAGGCTTCTCGGAGGAGTGCAGGGCTGGCGCGGAGCGACCCAATCTCCCCCCGCTGCCCCGAGGCTTCTTGGAGGAGTGCGGGGGCGGCGCAGAGCGACCCAATTGCCCACTGCTGCCCGAGGCTTCTTGGAGGAGCGCGGGGGCGGCGCGGAACGACCCGATTGCCCCCCGCCACGGCTCCGAGGTGCAGGTACTGCAATCCCATGATGTAGTGGGATCACAGTACCTGAACCGCAAAATGGCCGGGGGTGACTGTAACTTGGTTGAAGAGTAACTTGGTTGAAGAGTGTTTTGCAAGACAAGCAAACATTTCTTCTAAATTTTGCCTTGATCAATAAGCAAAGTCTTGATATACAAGCACTGGAGCAAGTCACATGATCACAAGTGAGCCCATGGTGGCTCTCTCTGATTCCCTCCCCCTACTGGATTGCAGGTGATTGTCTGGAACATTCCATCCCAGACAGCCTCCAAAGCAGAGGGAGGAGAAAGGAATAGAGCTCTCCCTTGCACCAGCCAGGAACGATTTCAACAGGGAGTGCAGATTAGGGTTTTTTTCTTTATATTTCTGTTTAAGTTCTTTTCAACATTTTCATATTTTTTCAAACCCTTTCTAGCCATGAGGCTGCTGGTCAAGTGTGTATAGAGCTACAAATTGCACTTTATTATTGTCACATTAAAATACAGAGCAAGTTAGTCCCAAGCAGAGCAGATTCCTCAGCCTGGTACTTAAACAATGGTGTGGACATGGACCTGTTGCCAACTTCTTTTCCAAGTTTTGGCATTTTGTGTGTATAGTATATCGTCTATGGGGCCCCTGAATGAATCATTTGAGTTTCCATTATTTCTTATGGGGAAATTTGCTTTGATATAAGAGTGTTTTGGTTTACAAGCATGTTTCCAAAACAAATTATGCTCATAAACCAAGGTGTTACTGTACACGTCTTGCACCAACCTCTAAATTTCTCACAAGCACTCTGATACTCCTTTAATAACATAGAAAATCTTCATGCTTTAATCAACATATAAAACTGTACAATCCAGCAAATTTATGAAATCTTAAATATAGGATGTAGGTATAACAAAATTTGAATAGGCCCTATACTAAAACCTGAGCTACAAACGGCTGCATTCTATACGCTACACTGAAAATCCTCCTGTAGGTTACTCTCATGGAAACAGCAATGCTCATGAAGTATAGAAGAAATACATGTTGGCACTGAATTTTTGCTGGCCTTTTCTTTGGGTAGATGTAACACCATATGATATGGCAAATATAATAGTATTCCCTACTCTGAAAGGCACTGCCCATGAGGAAAAGGGATGCTGGATATCTTTGTTTCTGTGTTTCTGTACTACTCACTTCACTCCAAGGTTGATAGCCTTGACCTCATTAAGGTCGGAAAGGAGGTCTGATCTGGATAAAAGTTGTTACATTTTTGCAGCTAAGATGACTGATACAGTAAAACCCCACCTATCGCAGGGGTTAGGGACCTGACACGACCCACAATAATTGAAAATCTGCAATATGTGGATGCTGGGTCAGTTTGGGACTGGGTGGGCTCTCTGGGGGCTCTTGTACTTACCCCAGGCCTGGTGCTGCCCCAAAGGGGCCTGCGAGGGGCTTTCCAGTCCCCCAGAGGCCCCAAGAAATAGGCTGTGGGGAAATAGGCTGCTGTATATAAATAAATAAATAAATAAATAAATAAATAAATAAATAAATAAATAATGCTTTCTAGTGATCTGGAGGTCACTTCTACTTTACTGGAAGTCACTTCTGGTTTGCAGGCAAGCACTTTGGGGGCCTTTCCTCCTTACCCCAGGGAGCCTTTTTTTCATATACTGCGGACCCGCGATATACCGGGACTGCAGTATATGAACCGCAAAAGGGCGGGGGACAACTGTACAGCAGAAAGAGTCGCAGACTTCCTTGACTCTCTTGTCAGCAAATGATCTGCTGCCCCCAATAATGTGTATTACCCCCTTCACTCTCTTTGATTTCTGTAAACGTGGTCACCTAACAAACTTCCATGGTCATGCTTAACTTTTACTGATGCCAATAAAGGTTTTATCTATCTATCTACATCCTATCCTAGAAGGAGAATGGAAACTCTGGTGAACCCAGACTTTTTTAATTGGTCCCAGACCCTCTAAGTAGCAAAGGTGGCCAAAAAATGAAAACAGAGGTGGCTAGAAGTCAACTTTCAGTTAGGGAGACTATTTGGATTGAACAGCAGTCAAGCCTCTCAAAAATGAGTATGATCTTGACAGGTTCAGACAGCTGGCTCAAGGCTGACTCAGCCTTCCATATACCCAGCTCACTGGAAAGTAAAGTGTTCCTTGAATAATTACGCTATAAACTGCCCAGAGAGTGCTTCAGCACTATGGGGTAGTACAGTGGTACCTCGACTTACGAGGCTCTTAAGTCGAACTACTCTTAAGTCTGGATACCTATCTAATAAATTGAAAAAATAAGTTAAAAAGTAATAAAAAAATTAAGTCAAGCAGACCATAGTTTTCAGCTCTTAAGTCGAGCTGCTCTTAAGTAGGGGTAGCACTGTATATGTTAAATAATAATTCAATACGAGATGCCCTGCAATTTGGTTAAGAGGCAAACTGCTACTCTCTGAAGCCTCAAAAACAGTTCACCATTTCTTTTTCCCAGAAAACAAAGAGGCTGTAAAATATTGGTGAATGTGTGTCTCATGAACAGTCTATGCAGATGTGACTGATTCACGGATCTATAGAGACTATATAAACTACAGTTTGGAATATTAGAGAGTAAAGCTTCATCTTAAAGTACTTTACTCAGTCTAAAGGAGAATATCTTTTATTGCAGCCTTCTTCTGCATTATCCAAAGTTTCTAATTTCTACCCTGAAAAAAAATTATATTAAATAAGGTAATGGGAAAAAGAAAAAAAGCTCCTCCCTTCCCCACCCTAAACTTGACCCATTTCCCTAAGCATTCCCACCTCTAAATAGCTACTGTGATAATGAAACCTATATCTCATTCACTAAATTCCTATTTCTGTGGTGTTTTTTTTAAATAAATAAATAAATATTTCAATCAAAAAGAGCAAACTATTTTTGTGATAAGGCAGAGACTGGACCAAAACCAAAACAAACAAACAAAAACCCCACCAGCCAGGTTCTCCCACAAAGCAAATAGTGTACAATCTCAGAGAAAGTCTGCAACTGTATGTTTGCTGAGTTTAGTACACCAAAATACATTTTGGAAGCATTATTTTGATGACTTTATTAGAACAAGGGTTGCTCTGTGGAAAAGCTGCTGGAATGTGTTGTTGGTGAGCACAACTTTCCATGCTGCAGTTTGCACTACAAACAGCCCTGTTGTAAGCCAATGGAGTGCAACACCCAAGACATTGGGGCTACCATTTCCTGTTGCACTCCCCTGTTTTTTGAAGTAGCATCTAGAAATAGCCCAAAGTTCCAACAGCCATCTAAGAAATACCTCACAGTTCACTCTATGAATGGCTTCTCATGAAAACTCTCCTTGCTAAGCACGTCTTCCACATCTTCTTTTTGACCAGGCAGATTTTGTGCCTGGGCTGCAACAACCCCGCTATGGAGGAAGAACAGAAGCCATCAAGAAACTCTGTTATAGGTTGTAGAAAATGTATAAGAAACTGAAAGAAAACGTCCAACAATCAGAAAACAGGGCCTGGAATACACAAAAAGGGCAGAATCACACCTTATTTCCACACAAAACAAAAGGAAACCAAGTATTGTACTACACAGACACACAAGCTGTTGCACATTTCAGTGGAGTATGGTATACACAACACAATAGACACCTGTGTAACGAACAAACAAAGATCCAGGTACACATTCCTCTTTAACCTGCAGTGTTACATACGGGATAAAACATTACCAGGGAGTTGTTTGCAGTCCTTGTCCAACTCCAAGTCTGTAGACATACATGCAAAATGTCTACCCTTCAAATTCACATGCTAGTACAGGGATATGGGGAAGAGGAAAAGCACCCCTTTTTCAAAAATCACATGAGATCTTTTCACACATATAATCCATAAAACAAGCTATAATTTCTATAGGAAAATAAACGCATGTATTATGAGTAGAGATGTAAAATTTCAGGAAATTTTGAAGGTCAGAGAAAAATCTTTTTTTCCCCAGGGGAAAATGGAAATTTTCAGAAAAATTGAAAAATGAATTCTACATTAGCATCTCCCCCAATTTACAGCTTGAAAGTCATTCTGTTACTTTAGGAACAAAAAATATGACTATGGACAATTTGACTTGGCATAAAATTATCACAACTAGGATATTAAAATACAGTGTATCCAAATAATTATTACAAACAGATTTTACTTTTTAAATAATATTTGTTTCTAATTGTAGTAGTAATTAAATTACTATTTACACAAAGGTTAGAAACTAATGTATCTAAATGATTCAATTTTCTGGAATCAGATAAATGTAAACTCTTACCAAACATACCCACCCACATGCAAGAACAAATGTGAAACCTTTTTTCTTTTTCTTGTGACTATAGCAGCATCTCCTAAAGGAAGAAATTCCATCTTGTTCTTGCATTGGATAGTTCAGTTTGTAACTTAGGACTTGCTTGTCCTCAGTACATAGAAATTAGAATAATCTGATACTATGCATATTTTTAGAAATGATTTAGAAAATATTTGAACACCTATCTTAATTTATTTTATTCATTATGTTAAATAAAACATTCCATAATCATTTTTTTATTTTCTTTTTTCAATTTTTCAATTTTTCTGGCAAAAAAAACCCCAAAAGGCTTCAGAAAAAAAAAAAAAAAAGTTTTTTTGCTAATTTTTCCAGATTTTTTTCTGGGCCTTCATATCTCTAATTATGAGTCCATTTTAATAGGAGCACGTGAACTAAAAACCCGCCCTTGTTTGTACTATACAAAAGACTCAAGTGCAAAAATATTTCTCAAAGTAAGAGATTTAATGTCAGCTTCTTTCAACATTAACTGCACCAATATCTGTTTTGCAGTTCACCAAAAATTACACTAAGATATGAACTTCAATTCAAGCAAACTCTGAATGCTAACAAATGACATGAAATTTTGGATATTGTTTTAAAGGTACACTAACAAATAAATGTTTTAGCTCAATGGTTTCCCTGAAGCCACATTACAAAATTTAGTTTTGAAATTGCAGTAATAATCAAGTTAGAAATTATATATTTTAATCACAATTTCCCCGACTGATTTCAATTTCCCAGACTTTCTTTCCATAAAGGGGCAACCCTAAATGTTGAGATCAGCGAGACCCTCCCCTGTCTTAACCTCCACTTTCAACTACAGCTGAATCAGCACTTCCTGTTAAGTCAGCTGTGAGGAAGGCCACTGGCAGATCTTTCAAGAGAGTTGAAGGTTATCACTGATAAGGGAAATTTAATAAATCAAGCCACAACTTATTCTCTAATGTTTGGACAAGCAAACTGGCTAAAATTTTTGGAAGCTACAGCCCAAGACCAATTGGGAACCATAAGCTTATTCATCAAATTTATATGATTTATTCTGCTTTAGGGACTGCAGATATATCATTAAAAGTGGTGAGTTTACCACCCAATAACAGCTACCCCGGAATCATTTGGAACACGTGCCTGCCTTTCAGCGGTTCCTGATCTGCATTTCTAGGGTGTATTATTATTATTATTATTATTATTATTATTATTATTATTATTATTATTATTATTATTATTATTATTATTATTATCCCTACTCAATTCCTTTAAAAAAAAAAAAAGAAAGAAAGGCCGAAGGGCCAGAACCCGAATGGGAGAAGCTTCGCCTCCTGCGCTCCTTCCGAGGCGGCAGAAGGGAGGCGGAGGCGGAGGCGGAGCCCCGGCCAGGCAACCCCCCTCCCCTCCCACCCCCAGGACCCCCCCGGGGACCCAGCGCCGGATGGGGGGGGTGGATATGGGGGGCCGGGGTGGGGGTGGGGCCTCGTCCGGGGGAGGAGGCGGAGGAGGGCGCGGGGTCCCTTACCGTTGGAGAGCGCTTGCTGGAGCTCGCTGTCCGAGATGATCCCGCTGCGGTCCTTGTCCACCCTGCGAGCAAAGCACAGCCGGGAGGCATTTCCCAGTCAGGGGGAAAGGAAGGAAGGAAGGGAGGAGGGAGGGAGGAAAAAAGGAGGGGGACCATCCCCCCCAATCCCTCCCGGTCACCCCACTGCGCCCCCCACCCCCCCACAGACACCCACCCACCGCACCCCCCGCGGCTCCGGCCAGGCCTCTCACCTTTGGAAGACGCCCCACAAGAAGCTGGGGTCGGGCAGGCCCACCGCCATGGCCCTCCTCCAACACCAGAGCCAGCGCCAGCCAGCCACCGCCACCACACCGGCCGGGGCCCGGAAGAGGAGGAGGAGGAGGAGAGAGAGAGAGAGAGAGAGAGGCGCCCCCAGCCCCGCCCGGAAGGCCCTTCGCGCAGCCTCTCCCTGAGAGAGAGAGAGAGAGAGACAAGGAAGGAACGGCCTCCTGTCCGGGCGCCCCCCCACGCCCCCCCCCACGGCCTTCGCGCGCCCCCCCGCCCATCTGTCCTCCCTGGAAGGGGCGGGGCGGAACCCAGCAAGGGGGCCTCCTCCTCCTCCTCCTCCGAGGGGGCCCCGGCCTGCCTTCTCCGGGAGCGCCTTGCGGAGGCGGCAGAGAGAGACAGAGAGAGAGAAAATATGAGAGAGAGACACAGACGACGCGCAGGGACGCCACTTCCGGGCTAAGTTTTGCGCGCCATTTTCGTCGTCCTGGCCGGAGCGGAAGTGACCCGGGAGCACAGAAAGGGCCGGGCTGAATAGTCCGGCTCGGCAGTGACTTTAGGCAACCGTGTTTTAAAATACAGTACATGTATTACATATTGGGTTAGAGGACGATTATTGTTTCAACCTTTACGTTCCTAGCAAGCGAACCTACGAACGAGGAGGGGCCTCTAGCATCTCCCCAACGTGGAAGAAATTAAAAGCCGGGTCTGAACGGATCCTCTGGATTTCAAATGATTTTTTGCATGGGATCCTTCCCAGGTCACCATCAAATCATACGTCTCATTCATCTCCAAATACTACACAATAATAATGCCTTCTTCAGGCATGGCTCTGCAGTGGCGCAAAAACGGATCCGGGGACGGATCTGCCTGATTTGATATGATTTGTAAAAACCGGATCAGTTTTTAGAAGCTCAAAGCTGGGATTCCTTTACGGAGTCAGTGCGTCTCACATTGGGCCTTCCTCTTTTACTGTCTTTTATATTCTACCTTTCTGTGTTCTCTGCCCTCAAGTCAGAACCGATTTAGAGCGACTTTTGTAATGGGGCTTTCAAGTTAAGTAGGGTATTTAAGGAGTGCCTTTGCCAATTTGACATCACCTGTCAGTTTCCATGGCAGAATGGGATCTCCTGAGTCCTAACCTATCACTTTCCACTGGCAATGTAAACCTCTTGGTAGTTTGGGAATACAGTACTGTACTGTATATCACCTGGTAATGCCAACATTTCCAGAGCAGATATAAAACAATAAAATAATTGCAAGAGTATAGTCAGTTTCAAAAATCAGCATTTTAAACAGCACAAGCCAAAAGAACATTTTTTCCTGGTGCCTGAAAGACAGGATAAGTCAGTGTGCTAGGAGAGAAAATCCTGCATGTAGCACCCATGACTGAGGAGAACATTTTTCCTATGTTGCCCTTTTGATTGTTTCAGATGCAGGGTGAACAGCAGAGAACTAGGAGACAGATTTTATTGGGTTGCTTAGGTCCCAATCCACACAGGGGTTTAAAGCTCTGCTCAGAAGCAGGTTGGATGCTAATGGAGTTTTCAAAGCACTGGCAATATAGATGCTCAGTGTCCAGTCCTGTGAGGAGTCTAGCAGTTAGTAGTATTCTGCAAAGGCAGCCTCTCCTACATACTGTACTACTTTCAACCGGCCTGCCCAAAGTCCAGCCCGGGGGCCAAATCCGGCCCGTCAGGTCATTCTGAGTGGCCCGCGGCTGGCTGGCCTGTCCCTCCCTCCCTCTCCTTCGCCCCATTTTTTTTAACAAAATCTTCTGCCAACACTGACACCACCGGGAAGCTTGGGCGGCTGGGCTGGGCGGACGGGCGGTCTGCCCCCACAGGCACCGTAGGGGAATGTGTGGGGGTGGGCAGGCCAGCGGGCCTCTGCGACTGCCAAGGAGCTTTGGGGTGGGCTGGTGGGTGAGCCGTCACCACCGCTGGGGAGCTTGGGGGGGGGGTGCAAGGTCGCACAGATCGCCTCTTCCAAGGGGCGACCTGTGGCCACGGCTCCCTGTGCTTCCTTTGGTCCCCACCTCCCTCCCTCCCTCCCTCCCTTGGTCCCCACCTTTCTTCCTACGGGTGGGGTTGCAAGGGGTCAGTGGGTGGGGCTTGCAGTGGGGTGGCAGGGTCGGGGCGCAACCGGCGCCTGACACATTCTCAGCCACCAAATCTGGCCCTCCTTACAAAAAGTTTGGGCACCCCTGTACTACAATCTTACTTTGAGATATCCAGAACATTTAGAACTGTAGCCAGCTTCTATCCAGGATGTTACAGGTTGTTAATGTGATCAATGGTATTCCGCTTAGGTTTTGCAATGACAGAGAACCCTAAACAAGGAATCTACTCCTTTAATGGGAATCAGCTACACCTACACCATCAGATGGGTGTGCAAATGAACTATTCTGCCCCCCAACAGCACCTTGGTGAGATTGACTATTTTGAGTATATTGGTTTAATCTGCATGCCTCTTTCAGCACCTCTACAGTTCCTGTGAGTTCCGTTTTAAAAGAGAGATAAAGTCTACATGACACCCAGACCCACATTCCAAAATGTATTATTTATTTAAAACATTTTTAAACCCACTTATCTTGTATGGGCAATTTGGATCTTAAAAGCCAGGCCTTTATTAAATATTCAAATGAGTCTCCAGTTATTTTTAAAGATGAATCAATCAAAATTATTTTTTTCTGTGCAAAAATAGGACCTGAACTTTTACCTCAGCTACTGTATTATGTTTTGTTTCTGGGTAGACAAGCCTCTGCTTAATCAGCTGTGTTCAAATCAAGAGACTGTAGTTATATCCATTAATATCCATGTGCATTTAAAAGATTAAATAGAAGCCAGTCTTAGAACATTGTGTGTGTCTGTATGTAGTATACACGCATGCACGCATGCACACACGCATCATCATCATCATCATCATCATCATCATCATCATCATCATCATCATCATCATCATCATCATCATGTTAGAACTGGAAAGCTGGAAGGGACCCTATGAATCATTGAGCTGAACTCTTGTAAGGAAGCACTGTGGGAAATTGAACACCCACCTTCTGGCTTTGGAGCCAGAGACCTAACCCCACCCCACCCCATTTCAATCTATCTTTCCCTGCCTGCCTGCCTGCCAGTTTTCACTACAATATTGTGCATAACTGAAAAAATTAGTTTGGTAAAATGCTAACATCAAGGTAAATCTTTCCTTCAAAGCAAATGCCATTGTTCCAACACTTCAAAAGCAACAGGCTTATCAGCTGACATATATGTTAAGCACAATCAAGCTGCATCCAACTTACAATGACTGCAATAGGGTTTTTTAAATAGCTTGCTCTCACTTACAGCTTTGAATGTGTTTTTTTCTCTTGTTTTTGTTTACCATTACTTAGAATGGTATTTGTTGTTACTTTTTAATATTTGTATACTTATTGTTTTTAGCGTTAAGTGTTGTCCTTTAATAATATAAGCTACCTTGGTTTCTTTTTAGGGAGAAAGGTGGGGCAAAATATTTTAAATAAAATAAAGTATGAGAGAGTTTAAGGATTGGCTTCACCACTGCCACATACTGCTCCATTGAATCTCCATGGCCAAATAGGTCTCCCAAGTCCTGGTTTATAATTAGTATACTGTATTATGATTATCAGTAGTGTGGAACTTGCTTCACATTATCCACAATGCTGTTGTCACTCTCAGAGATCACTGTGCATTGGTTGTTTGTGCCTACAACTATGGTCGCTGTAGGCATAAATCTTTAAGTCGGTTTGAACTCCATGTGCAATAAGTGTTTTGTAATTCATGAATGTTTATATAGGGCCGTTTATCTTAAAGGTGCTACAGTACTTTGGTGGCGATTTTATTATACATGCTAAAAGCAAAACTTAAGAGGCTATCTATAAAACTGCTATCAACTGGATTTCATCGCTTTTGAGTGGTGGGGAAGACAGTATCAAAAGGAACCAGGAAGTTTCATCTCTGAGCATTTGGTTTATAGACGTTTCGTTAACTCTATGGTTCATTATCGGTGCTGGCTGGGAGATTCCCAGGGAGGGGATTCCTGCAGGGCAGAAGGAGGCGAGCGAGCGAGCGGCGACGACGGGGAGCCTGGAGGGAAACGCCCGAGGGAGCCTGGCCGGCACCGCGGCGGCAACGCGAGGAAGGGTTTCCTCCTGTCGCCACCCGGCCTCCTAACCCCCCCCACCTTGTCTTCCAGGCTTGTCTGTCGCTCGCAGCGAGTAGGCCCGGGCATTGTTCTTCACATAAACAAGAACGTGTACCTCACTGAGCTTCATTCGCGACCTTAATGGGTTTCTAGATGTAGGGCGCCGTGCTAGTCCATCTTTCCCTCTGGTAGTTCCAGGAGGCTTTCGTAGTTGCCATTGCCCTGCCTGTTTCACCGAACTTTGTGAGAATTCAGAATACACCCAGTTCCATTCCTTACGACCTGTTATTACTTTTCAATTGCTTGTCACAATTTCCATCTTCGTGTTGGAAAGTCCATTAGCCTGTGGTTTAGTGGAGTCAGTGTTCAATGGATTGAAGTCCAAGGGTTTTCTCATTAGCAGGGAATACCTTCTTTTTTGAAGGTAGTTTGGTTTTGAGTGGGAAATTAAGAGCTTTTAACTTTATTTAAAAACTGCTAATCTGTTGATATGGATCATTCACTTTCCTGCAGTTTTTGACTCCTGGTATGGTTGAGTTGGCTAGAGCATATTGGGAGGCTGACACAGTTCAGGGAGGTATCTATGTGTGTTGATCAACTGCTTGTGCTTTGTAGTTACATTTGGGGTGGGCATAAGAATTATATACAGTTTGAACTACATAGGTGACTGACACCCCTAACCCCGCATTGTTGAACGGAGAAGTGTACATCTTTGAATTTGTTATATCCTTTTGAAATCTATGACATGATGCTACTCTGAAGTCTTTTGTTTAGATAGTAATGCCCCTATTAGAATCATGGAACCATAGAGTTGAAAGTCTCTTCTTCCATTTGAAGACTGCCTTAACTCTCCAGGCTGAATACTTAATCAGGATCAGAATCCTTAAGGACACAAGTCTATACATAACCACATTTGTTAGTAGTTAGTTGGTTTTGGATTTTTTTGTTTGTTTTTTGGCTTCCCTGATCTTCACTGTAAACTTCAGTATGCCTTCCTGAGTTTCTAATGACATTGTGGTTCATCTTGGAAGAGCAAAGGACACTTTTAACTCATGATAGTTTTGAGGGACTATGGGAACCGCCTGTGCTTCCTAAAGCATCACTGGAATGCTTAAATTGCTGATCACTCTCTCTGTAAACTTGTTTTAAACACCATGGCATGGTGACTGTCCTTGCTATCCAGGCCTCATTTATTTTCTTAGTCTCCCTCCAGTTTCCTGCTTCTGGTTCCTTCTCTTGCCCATGTTTCCTCTTGCACAGCAATTTTCTTCTTCAAGGTCATTTGACACAGTCTGTGATGTTTTCCTTTCTAGAGGGGCTTCCAGAGATGGCTTTATTGCACACCTTCAGCCTTCAGCCTGCAGCCTCGTGGCGCAGTGGTTAAATGCCTGTACTGCAAGTAAAACTGTGCTCACGACCTGGGTTCAATCCCCGGTAGCAGGCTCAAGGTTCACTCAGCCTTCCATCCTTCCGAGGTCGGTAAAATGAGTACCCAGCTTGCTGGGGGGGGGCAATGTGTAGCCTGCACTCTGTAATTAAAAAATTGTAAACCGCCCAGAGACTACTTGTAGTAGTATGGGGCGGTATATAAGCAGAACACTTTGCTTTGCAATTTTATGAGGAAGTCATTCTTAGCATGACCATCCCATATTTTCTTACCATCACTCATACAGTATAACTACTGGAGGAAAACTGCATTTACATTCTGGTGTGTAAGAGTAGATGCCTGGATGCATCCTTCAAGCAATGTATGCTCATTCACACTTAATGTACATCACCATACTATACTGTATTATAACTAAGACAAAGAATATACAATTGAAAGAATCATAGACCAGAATCTGTTTGTTTGTATTACTAGGCTGACCTGGTTCAGCCCCTGTACACCGCCCAGAGTTCCATTAGGAAGATGGGCGGCATAGAAGCTCTCATAATAAATAAATAAATAAATATTGGTGTTTGAATAAGTTTTCCATAACCTGCCACAACAAAGCACAGCTAATTGACAAGCTCTCTCAGCACATCTCAGTCTTGTGCCTGCTCATGTCCCTCATTGTGCCTTGGAATCTCATCAGTTATCTACAGCAGGTTACATAGGATCCTATGCTATTACCAAGAAGATTCCAGCCATTATCTCTCTCAGCCTTCCAAAGAGCAGCAGTAGAAGCATTAGCCACAGCTATGACGTTTTGAAAAGTATGCACTCCAAGACTCAATGTCAATGTTACTGTTTATTTATTTAGCAATCTCTTATGTGTGTATCTTTTCAATTTTAATTATCATTTCTTACTTTTTAGCAAATCACTGATGTATCTCAAGCATGTCAATTGCTTTTCATTTGTTCACCTAGAAGCAAATTCATTATTGTATTTTTTAAAACATATGTGCATCAGAGTATACATACAAAATCCAAGATAAATAGTTGTAAGAAGTGAATTGCTGAGAATGCCAGTTCAAAGTACTTTGGCCATCAGAATACTGCATATTCTTCAAGTGACCAACCTGGCTATTTCTATACCTTCTTACAGTTCCTAACATTAGACATAAACATTAAAAGCCCAGCAAAAACCTCACACTTTTTCAAGTGCACAACCTAATTAGGCTACAGAGATGTCTAAGATATTAATGCCACAAAAATACATATTTAAATATGCTGCTATTACTTAAGAAGTTTTGGCACAGTTAGAGTTGAAACAGTTACATCTTTAAAAATTGGTACATAGTTTGGACTTGGTTGGCTTGAGCCTTTGTCCAATGTTTCAATGATGGTCTGCTTCATCTCTCTGCTGGCATCTCCTCGCATTGTCAGCAAAGCTGCAATATGGTCATCCCTGCCAACCAAAGTACAACATCAGTGCAAAGCTTCCAAATGGGAAAAGCAAGTGGCAACACAGTTCTAAACAGTATTAAGACTCAACTCACTGAAACTAACTTTACCTTTAATGTTAGTTAGATAATAATATGCAGTGGCAAATTTGTTTCTTGGCCTACGTGTCCCAGGAGGAAAGGCAATGCCATCGCTAATTGCCACTTCCCTATTGCCCATAGACAGGCGGGAGAAAGAAAAGGGAGCACAAAGAGAGGACAAGCCTCCTAATGGCAGTATTTCCATCAGCAATGACCCCTTTGCTCTGGGAAAGCTGGCACTGACTTAAGAAATAGTCAGCTCTTTGTATAGCTAGAATCTGGCAGGAGACACATGTTATGTAGCCAAATATCCTCTTCCAGGAATGAGAGCTGTTGTTCTTTCTGCATAACTGGTTAATTCAATTCTTTAAAAAAGCTCTGGTTTATGAATGTGGGATATTGTGTTTCTGTATTCCCAATTCAAAAAGCCAGGAAATGCCCAGATATTACTACACAATATTACCCCAACAGTAGTTTCCATAAAAGTATACAAAGGAAAGCAGTCCAAAGATCAATCAGTCTCCAATATCTACATATATACAAATGCTAGGACTATAGGGATCAAAGGAGGAGGAGATCTTTGTTAGATAAATATGACTTGAGAGAGATAATTGAAACTTGGTTGGATGACTCCTATACTGGAATACAGCATTTGAAGGCCATTAAATTGTTCGAAAAGAAAATAAATGATAGAATGGGAGGTAGAATCTCATTGTATGTCAAAAATACATATTCCTGCACAAAAGTACTGAAGGATGGATTTGGTTATCCCATCAAGAGCACCTGGAATAATATAACGGGTGAGAAATAAAAGTAGTGTGCCAACTGAAGTCTATTACTGGCATTTCTATAAAGGAAGGGATACAGATGAAACCTTTGAAAAACAAACTGTAAGAATCTTAAAAAGACTAATGAGAGATTTCTATTTAGGAAGCAAATTCTGCCAGAAAGGGCTCTTCCAAGAAATTCATGGCATGTGCTGCTGATAATTTTTTCCTTAAAAAGTAGAGAGAAAAACCCAGAGGTTTAGTTATCTCCCACTTGATTCTAACCAACAGAGATGCCTTGGTGGAAGAAGCGGTGATAAGGGGAACTCTGGTGAAAAGTTCTACTTGAGTTGATTTCAAAGAAATAAAAAGCTGAGTGTAGATGCATGCATACATTAGATTTTAGGAAAACCAGTTTTAATAAACTCCTACCAATAATAAGTCAAGTCCCAGATGCGAGATCCCCAAAAAAGGAACCTAAGATAGGTGGAAGTTTCTTAAAAATAAATTCTAAATGTACAACTACGTACTCTCCCCAAATAAAATTAAGGTAGAATATAAGGGGGGGAGAGACTAAAAGAACACATCACAAGTAGAAGAAAGGCCAGGTCACAAAGAAAGAGTACAGAAAAGTAGCAAAGAACTGCAGGGATAGGTTTAGAAAGACAAATGCTGAAAATGACCTAAGGTTAACAAGAGACACTAACAGCAACAAAATAGCATTCTTCAGGAATCTGTGTAGCAAAAGACAAAGAAAAGAAACAGTGGCTCAGCTAATGAGTGGAGATGGAAAAAATAATAACAGATGACAAAGTAAGAGCAGAAGTGCTCAAAAAAGCATCCTTTATTTCCTACTTCAGCTTGGTCTTTTCTTTCCCAAAAAATACAATTTATGATCCTCCAGTCAAATGTGAAGTACAAATTGAGGGGACAGGATTGCAGTTTAAGAATGAAATTTAACAGGGGCAAGTGCCGTGTTCTACACCTAAGGGGAGAAAACACAGTTTAACAATGGGAGATACTTGGGCCAGTAATAATATGACCGGGAAGGACCTGGAATTGTAGATCAGAAGTTGAATATTAGCCAACAGTGCAATGTGGCTGGGGGGGGGGAAAGGGCCAATGCTATTTTTGGCTGCATGAACAGAAGAATAGTATCTAAATTCCATGAGCTACTGGTACTCTTCTACTTGGCACTGGATAGGCCACATCTAGAGAACTATAATCATTTATGGACACTGTACTATTAGAAGGATGGTAACAAACTGGCACTAGTTCAGGGGAGCAATAAGAATGACTGGAGACCAAGCCCTAAAAAAAAGCCGAAATAACAGGGCATGTTTCACCATAAGAAAATAAGACTGAGGGGAGATATGAGAGCACTCTTGATATATTTAAAAGATTGCCATACAGAGCAGGGGACAGGATCTGTTCTCAACCATCCCAGAGTACAGGACACATGACAGTGGGCTGAATTTACAGGAAGCCAGATTTCAGTTGAATATCAGGAAAAATGTCAAACTGTCTCTTTAGCAGTATGACACCGAATCCAAATGTCAGGTGAGAATAAATGGCCATACAAGAGGTGAAGAACCAAGGGACACACAAAATGGCGGCAGATTGGTTCAAATCAATTTTATATCAAATGACTCCAGTTCTGGATAAACTGCAGTGTTTGCAGAAATGAGAAGTTGGAGCTGTGAGATAAGAGGAAGCTGGACTTGTTTGTGCAGAAATAAAAAAAGAAGTGTCTGGTGCAGGAATGAGATGTCAGGGCTAAAAAAGTGTTTCAGAGGAAACAGCCACTTGGGTGTGGGAGTCCACCCCAGAACCAACAGGGGTTCAGGAGTCTGTCCCTGTACCACCCTAGCATCAGGGTTGTCTATAAGAAGATGGAGATGGACACAGGGTGTGCCTGGATCCCGTCAGCTGCTCTCAGCAGATATCCATCCTTTGGCAAAGGACTGGCCATCCTTTGAGCAGTGTCCCCTGGTAAGTACGTATGTCTGGAGTGAATGGTGGAGTAAAATAACCCCTTTTCTTTGGTTCATTAGGATTATATTCAATAGGCAATAAAATGAAATGTTACTCCAGTACCGATCTCCTTGGCGTTCTTGTGTGCATAATGGCCTATCACTGTCTGGTATCCAAAGAATCCCCATGATTGGTAACAAATTACCTTGGAAAGTGGTAAGAGCACCAACACTGGAGACATTCAAAAGAATATTAGACGACTTTCTGTCCTATATACTTTGATTTGGATTCCTGCATTGAGCAGGACTCAATGACTTGGAAGGCAGCCTCCAACTCCATTTTCTATGATTATATAAGTTGTTCTGCTGCCACCACAAAGTCTCATTCAAGGAAACCCTACTCCTAGGATCACTAAAAATAAGTGAAGTCTTCCAGTTTAACAGACCATAATAATGTTTGGCACATTCATATTTACATTCAGCTTTGGTTAACCCATGTGTTCTTAAACTGCAACTCCCAGAAGCCTTCACTACACCTTGTGCTGAACATGGTTTCTGAGAGCTGTAGTCCAAGAACACCTGGGTGACCCAAAGTTAGGAATCACTGATCCACACAATACCATTCAGTTAAGCTGCGTATTCAAGATATTCAGATAACCGGGGAGTGTATTGTTCTTAAGATTTTTTGTTTGATCCTATATCTCTTTCACTAGAAAGCTTTAAAAATGAAAAAAGATTAATGGAAAATTTAATGGCAAAATTCCCATCAAGTGTTCCTATGGTGTTTAAAGAAATATTGTTAAAACTTGTAAATTTATGAATGAAGAGTATTACCTGATATCTGGGTGTTTGCTGACTAAGGTTGAGACCTCTAAATAAAGTAGTGAAGGATCCGTCAACTTGAATACTTCTGCTATAGCTTCAATGACACCACAAAGTCCTTCTGTGTCCTCCCCGGATCCCTGATAAATCATCATTAATATTGTTAAGCTTCTCAGACATCTTATTCAAAATTATAATTACTGAATAAATGTAGCATGAGAACAAAATTATAAAAATCTGTATGAATTGTTTCAAAATGTAACCAGAATTCTTTGTACCTAACCATTATAACTTTGGTGGCCACAATTATGTTTAAGTCTGTGCTTGACTGTGGCTATGGGATTTCTTCATCTTATAATATTTTTATCAAAACACATTCCAATCTTATATACTGTATTTTTCCATCTATAAGACACCACTATGTACAAGACCCCCACACTTTTTGAATCCCAAATTTAAAAAATGAACAAATCCTGGCAGAAAGGAATGGAAACAGTGGGGGGGGGACCCAAACTGATGCCAGTGAATGAGACCAACTGGTTTCCCTTCCAGTTGGGTTCTCCTACACGCACCCATACCGCAGTTTTCCTTCCTTTTTGGCAACTCTGTCCCATCAGTTTGGGTTCTCCTCAACACACACACACACACACTGCTGTTTCCCCTTTCCTTTTGCCCTCTGCCTTTCCAAAACACCTCTCCATTTTGTTTTTTTGTTTGGTTTTGCAGAAAATATAGCCATCATTGTCTTTTCTGTAGGAATGTGGGGGAAGCTTCGGGTGCTGAGCAGCCCATTCAGAAGTGCCTTTCCCTGCTCTGATTTCTGCAAAAGATGGCTTGGATTTCTGGAAAAAAATACACAAAACACACACAAACACAACACAACAAAGCAGACAAAGGTTTTGGAAAGGCAGAGGGCAAAAGGAAAGGGGAAACAGCGCTGTGTGTGTAGGAGAACCCAAACTGACAGGAAACAGCATGGCCAGTCTGGTTTCTCTCTTCCACTCCCCCTCAGGAAAGGCTTACTTCCATGTATACAACCACTCTTTAATGTTTAGTATCATGATTTTGGGGGGAAATAGCGTTGTATACATGGAAAATACAGTATACACAATTAGTAATACATTTTACTTGTACGAGAATAAGAGTTTCTAATGAAATATCATGTTTAAACTAGATTTCATACACCAGTTACTGCTTGTGTCTTCTCCATCCCAACACACCACACCTTTCAAAAGACCGTTGAGTTGCCTGTGATCTACTTGGATGCATAGGCACTTGGGTCGGTGGCACGGACACATTTTAAACGAACCACCGCTTCCCCCCAACGAGCCCGATTTTGGGGGAGAAGGCGCACGTTGTTTTAAAATCTCTTTGCCTCACCAACCTAAGCACTTAGGCTGGTGGCACAGACACATTTTAAATGAACCGCCACTCCCTCCCTCACGAGCCTGATTGGAGGGGGAAGGCACAACATTTTCAAAAGTGCTGTAGCAACCCTGTCAAGTGGATCTGCTGCCTCCGCTTGCCTGGGTTGCTACAGCACTTTTGAAAATGGTGCGCATTCCCCCCCTTCAATCAGGCTCGTTGGGGGGGAAAGCGCTCCCTTTTTCAAAAGTGCTGTAGTTTAAAAGCGAAGGGCCATGCTAATGCCAAACCGGCCCTCTCAAATTGCTTGTGCCCATGCGAAATGAACCAAGTAGAAAAAGTCACCCATGTCCTTCTTTATTGTTCCTTCTACCGTGACTTACGTAAGGAACTTATTCAACCTGTTATTGATAAATTTTCTGGGAGACCTGCCAAATTCTATGCAAAGTTACTTCTCTCTGACAGGTGCCAGCAGATTTCAAATTGTGTTGCCAGATTTTGCACTGCTGCAGTAGTTGTACGTAGGCTTATGACTGCCAGTAATTCTAGCTCCTGATCACCATATGGAGTGTGGTCTCCACTTTGGGGTTTGATGTTGGCTTGATCTTCAATATATTATATTATCTACCCTTCTGATATTGACTATTTTTATAACAGTCCTGTTTGTATTTAGTGGCTTTTATCAAAAGTTTTACAATGTTTTAAAAATGTTTTTAAAGTGTTTTATTCCGGCAAATTTAATGTTTTATTCTGGCAAATCGTTTTATTGTGGCAAATTGATATTTGGTATTTTTTTACTTGGTTAACAACCGTAAATAAAACTGGGAGTTGAGTCATGGCTACTCGACTTCTTTTTTGAGAGATAGAAACGTTTCGCTGTTCATCCAAACAGCTTCATCGGTCTGAATACAGCTAGTGCAAGAGACCTTCTTATAGTCAGCTTGACCTCTTGTCCCCTGGTCTGATTGGCTCATAAGATGAACAAAGCCTGAATAAGCTCGTTAGGGAGACATTAGTGTCCATGGCCTTAAGGTAAACAATGGCCTAAGGTGCTGAAACCCATCAAGAATGGGTCGTTAGCTGTGACCTGGTGGTGAAGGCTCCTTGATTTGCCTGGGTACTTTGGAAAGTACAGCCTGATAAGCAGCAGATAGACTATGCCGGAGCCCACCACCTCTGTTGAGGGAGGGAGTTTCAATGCTAACATGAATGGCTTCCCTTACTCCTCTCTCAAACCACCTCTCTTCTTTGTCTAATATGTGTACATCCTCATCTTTGAAAGAGTGGCCTTTTTCCTTCAAATGGAGGTGTACTGCTGATTCTGGTCCTGAGCTGTTACCTCTCCTATGTTGGGCCATTCTTCTGTTTAATGGCTGTTTAGTTTCTCCAATGTAGAGATCTGAACACTCTTCACTGCATTGGACTGCATATACTATATTGCTCCTTTTATGGTTTGGTATCAGATCCTTTGGGTGGACAAGTCTCTGCCTTAGTGTGTTCATGGGTTTGAAATAAACAGGGATGTGGTGTTTGCCAAAAATCCTTTTAAGCTTTTCCGACACTCCCGCCATGTAGGGAATGACCAGGTTCTTCCATCGGGTCGGGGTCTCAGACTGATCCCTTGTTCTTCTGGGATGGCCCACTGCTTTGTTGAAGGCCCACCTTGGATATCCACAGGCCTTAAGTTCTGTCTTCAGGTGCCTGTCTTCCTTCTTCTTGGCTTCTGAGGAGGTGGGGATGCTCTCTGCTCTGTGGCTTAGGGTCCTGATGACTCCTAGTTTGTGTTGTAATGGATGGTGGGAGTCAAACAGTAAGTATTGATCTGTGTGGGTGGGTTTCCTGTAAGATTCTACTCCTAGGCCACGGTCAGGTCTGATGATGACTGCACAATCCAGGAAAGCCAGCCTGTCGTCTTGGGTGTCTTCCCTAGTGAACTTAATATTAGGATCCACTGTGTTGATGTGGTCTGTAAAGGCCTGTACTTCCTGAGTCTTGATTTTCACCCAGGTATCATCTACAGTACATACCTGAACCAGTGGGATGGTGTTGTCCCTGGGAAGGTGTTGAGTGCCTTCTTCTCCACTTCTTCCATGTATAGGTTTGCTACAATTGGTGACACTGGGGAACCCATGGCACAGCCATGCTTCTGTCTGTAGAAGTCCCCTCTGTACGTGAAATATGTGGTGTTCAGACACAGGTCCAGGAGCAGGCATATCTGGTTTGGGTTGAGGCGGCTTCTGGAGGTGAGGGTGCTGTCTTCTCTTAATCTTCTCTTTACCATTGTTAGGGCATCAGTGGTGGGGATGCTGGTAAAGAGTGATGTAACATCAAAGGATACCATGGTTTCCTCTGTATCCAGTTTGAGCTCCCTGACTTTAGAAACAAACTCTTTTGAGTTGTGTACGTGGTGGTCCGTGTGTCCAACCAGTGGGGCTAGGATATTTGCCAGGTATTTTGCGATGTTGTAAGTCACTGAATTTATACTGCTGACAATAGGTCTGAGGGGGATTCCTTGTTTGTGGATCTTGGGAAGTCCATAAAAGCAGGGGACTGTCTCTCCGGGATATAACTGGTGGTAGGTCACCCTGTCAATTGTGTTTTCCTGCTCCAAGAGTTTTAAGCATTCTATTACTTTCTTCCTGTAATTGCTGGTGGGGTCTCTTCTTAGTTTTTCATATGTGTTTTCATCATCTAAAAGTGTGATAACCTTCTCGTGGTAGTCCACAGTATTGAGGACGACAGTGCACCTTCCTTTGTCCGCAGGCAGAATTGTGATGCTCTCATCCCTGCTGAGGGATGTCACAGCACTTCTCTCTTGGCTGGTGAGGTTGGATGGTGGTGGTTGAGCACTGGACAGTGCAGCAGAGACTTTTATCCTGAGTAGTTCTGCTTCTGCTGCTGGCAGATTGTTGATGTGAATGGCTGATTCTGTCGCTGTGATGAAATCCACAACAGGAACCTGTTTGGGTGTGATGGCAAAATTTAGGCCTTTGGATAGGACCTCTCTCTCTGTCTGGGTGAGTTCCCTGTTTGAGAGGTTCTTCACCCATTAGCACTTAAGCCTGTGGATATCCAAGGTGGGCCTTCAACAAAGCAGTGGGCCATCCCAGAAGAACAAGGGATCAGTCTGAGACCCAGACCCGACGGAAGAACCTGGTCATTCCCTACATGGCGGGAGTGTTGGAGAAGCTTAAAAGGATTTTTGCAAACACCACATCCCTGTTTATTTCAAACCCATGAACACACTAAGGCAGAGACTTGTCCACCCAAAGGATCCGATACCAAACCATAAAAGGAGCAATATAGTATATGCAGTCCAATGCAGTGAAGAGGGTTCAGATCTCTACATTGGAGAAACTAAACAGCCATTAAACAGAAGAATGGCCCAACATAGGGGAGATAACAGCTCAGGACCAGAATCAGCAGTACACCTCCATTTGAAGGGAAAAGGCCACTCTTTCAAAGATGAGGATATACACATATTAGACAAAGAAGAGAGGTGGTTTGAGAGAGGAGTAAGGGAAGCCATTCATGTTAGCATTGAAAATCCCTCCCTCAACAGAGGTGGTGGGCTCTGGCATAGTCTATCTGCTACTTATCAGGCTGTACTTTCCAAAGTACCCAGGCAAATCAAGGAGCCTTCACCACCAGGTCACAGCTAACAACCCATTCTTGATGGGTTTCAGCACCTTAGGCCATTGTTTACCTTAAGGCCATGGACACTAATGTCTCCCTAACGAGCCTATTCAGGCTTTGTTCATCTTATGAGCCAATCAGACCAGGGGACAAGAGGTCAAGCTGACTATAAGAAGGTCTCTTGCACTAGCTGTATTCAGACCGATGAAGCTGTTTGGATGAACAGTGAAACGTTTCTATCTCTCAAAAAAGAAGTCCAGTAGCCATGACTCAACTCCCAGTTAAATGAACCTGGATGACTGAGAATCTTCACAACCGTAAATAAAGATTCAAAATTCAAAGTGCTGTAGCAACCCAGGCAAACAGAGGCGGCGAATCCGATCTGCCGCTGCTGCTGCTGCTGCTTCCCCAGGCTGCTCGCAAGCATGGACAAGCCTCCCTTGCACATGCTTGAGCCGGGTGCTAGGGAGGCATGTGCACGGTCAGCGTGGATTGCCCCTTCCAAGGGAAGTTGGAGGAGCACAAGAATGGTGCTAGAAAGGGAGATCTAGGATACCAATTTATAAATACTTCTAACATTTCCTGTTTTGACAGCCCAATTCTCTTACACTTACAGCAGCAAGTTTTTTAAACAGAAATCGGAACTGTTCAGCTTCTCTCTTCATTCGTTCAGCACCTTGTCTCCTTTCTTCTGGAGTCTTGAAAATAATGCGCTTTGACATAATCGCCTTGATATACTCCACAACAACTCTGCGATGGCACTCAACAGTCATTTTCTGAAAGAAAAAGTCAAATTGTATAATTGACAGCTAAGATATTCACATATAGCTAGGTCCAGAAATAACTGGACACTAATACAAGTTTTGTTATTTCAGCTGTTAACCAAAATAAATGCAAGTTACAGTTAAATAATAAATATGGGCTTAAACTGCAGCCTCTCAGTTTTAATGTATTCACATCCAAATTGGAGGAAAGGTTTAGGAATTACAGCTCTTTAATATGTAGTCGGCTCTTTTTCAAGGGACCAAACGTAATTGGACAGTTGGCTCAAAAGCAGTTTCATGGTCATGTGTGGGCTATTCCTTTGTTATATCTTTATTGATTAAGCAGGTAAAACATCTGGAGTAGCTTTTGGGTGTGGCATTCATATTTGGAAGCAGTTGCAGTGAGAGCTCCTGTGAACATATGTTCAAAGGAGCTCTCAGTAAAGTGAAACAGACCATCCTTGGATTACCAGAGAAATAGATAGAGATAGAGATATCTATCAGAGAGATAGCAGGAACATTAGGAATGGCCAAATCAACATTTTTGTACATTCGGAGAAAAAAGAAGCACACTGATGAACTCTACAACACAAAAAGGCCTGGATGTCCATGAAAGACAAGGGGTGGGTGACTGTAGGGTCCTACCCACAGTAGAGAAAAAACCATTCACAACATCCAGCCAAATGAAGAACACTCTCCAGGAGGTAAGCATATAATTATCCAGGTCCACCTTCATGAGACCAAATGCAGAGAGTTCACCATGAGGTACAAACCATTCATAAGCCTCAACAATAGAAAGGCCAAGCTGCGTCTCAAGGCGTGTCTCTCTTGCCATGGAAGCATAAACGTAAGAACTCTATAGAGAAATTATTCTCTATAACTTTTCTTCAGTTTGTAAAGAAAATGGCAGTTGAGAACAAAGAAAGTTAAATGTGAAAATATCTTTACAGACTAATTCCAAGAAAACAATAGTTACGTTGTCTGATAATCCCTGTCCCCACCTGTAGGACCTTTAAAAAAACAGTTGGTGAATAAGACCTAAACTACAAAGACTGGTAGCCAACAGGATGTACTGAATACTACATTAGGTTCCTTCCCTTTCTTCGATGCCTTAGACAAATAGGGGAAGGGAATAATAAAGGAAGAAGTTGTGTCTCTCTCAATTACACCTAATGCAATACATAAAGATTTAAGATTTATTTATCGCCTCGAAACAAGCCTTATTGATAGCTTTACAGATATCTGATAAGATGAATCCCCTACAGAAAAAAGTTCTGTCACTGGCAGAGAAAGGAGGAATTATTATCTTTTCACACATCCCAACCACCATCACAGCAGGGATGAACACAACAATCCAGAAAGTAGCCTCAGATCTGTCAGAGCTTAAAAATGAAGTGAAAGATTGTAAGAGAGACATAAGGGACTTTAAATCCCATAGGAGCCCCATGGCGCAGTGGTTAAATGCCTGTACTGCAGGTAAAACTGTGCTCATAACCTGGGGTTCAATCCCAGGTAGCAGGCTCAAGGTTGACTCAGCCTTCTATCCTCCCGAGGTCGGTAAAATGAGTACCCAGCTTGCTGGGGGGGGGTAATGTGTATCCTGCATACTGTAATTAAAAATGTAAACCACCCAGAGACTACTTGAAGTGGCATGGGGTGGTATACAAGCAGAACACTTTGCTTTTGTTTTTTAAATTGCAATCTTTAGATCTTATAAAGATAAAACCCCTGAATTGCAAATGCATACAATAGCAAATGCTATTGAAAGAGCATCAAGGGATATTAACTAACTAGAATTACACAGAGCAGCGTACATTCTGAGATTTCAGTCAATCCCCCAGCAGGAAGGGGAAAACCTCCTGACCCTAATGTCAGAGGAAACTGCAAAAATACTAAACATATCTCCAGAAGAAGCACATAATGAAATAGATGCAACTTATAGAGTGAGCACTTTTTTTTACAAAGACAAATAAATATCCACCAGAAGTGTATGTTAAATTTGTTAGAAGAGTCACAAGAAACAAGAGGAACAAGAGATACACAGACAGAAATAAAAAAATGGGAATTTCTAAAGACATACCCTGGAAAATTCGGCAAACCAGAAAGGAATATAATTTCATTGTGAAAGTATTAATTGCAAATAAAATACAATATAGATGGATGTATCCAGAAGGACTGTTTCTTACTTGGGAAGGAAAACACTACAGGCTGAACTCATTGAATAAGGCCAGTAAATTTCTGGAGAGAAATGATGTGAAATTAGGCTACCAAGAATCAAATCAAAGAGATACTATGGAAGAAGACGTAGTACAGGCCACAGAAGAAACAAAAATATTGAAAGAAAGAAAAAGTAATACAACCACAAAAAGAGAGGCAGGACAGAATAACATTGGAAGAAGAAATACAGGGGGAAATAGGAGGAGAATTCAATCAATTAAGGGCAACAAAATTATAAAACATAATGGAATTGCACATTTTCTTCTGCAATGTAAATGGATTGAATTCTCCAGAAAAATGAAGCAAATCTTTCAAAATATTAAAAAACTGAAATTAGATTTAACATGCTTGAAAGAGACTCAGAGACTCTAAGTATTTAATAGAGGAAAGACTTAGCATCTTATTCTATTATTTAGACAAAAAGAAGAAAAAGACTGGCTGTTTATGTTAAACCCTATCTAAACCCATGTCTGGTAAAGAATGACAAAGATTAAAGGTTCCTCTTGACTGAAGTGCAAGAAAAAACACCCTACATTGTGTTGTGCCATATATGCCCCCAAATGACAATAAAGAGAGAAATATCTTCTTTAGAAATATATGGGAAATTCTATCAGAATACAGTAACCCCCCCACCCATCACAGGGTTTAAGGGACCTGATCTGACCCATGATAACTGAAAATCTGTGATATGCAGATGCTGGGTCAGGTCGGGACTGGGGGGCCTGTCTGGGGTCCCCTACACTTACTTGAGGCCTGGCACTGTCCTGAAGGGGCCTCCAATGGCCTTCCCGGGCCATCAGAGGCCCCAGAATTGCCTTCCTGTGATCCGGAAGTGCCTTCTGGTTCGCCAGAAAGCACTTTTGGGGCCTCCGTCAGGAGGAGGAGGAGAGAGTGTGTGTATGCCTGCCACAACAGAAGGTGGGGTAACCCAAAGAGCCTTCTGGCAACCCCCACTCCCCACAGCCCGACCTGTCCAAAAAACCCAGCTGGCTGGCGAGGGCGGCAAGGGAGAAGGGAGCAGGCAGCAGTAAATTCAAACCCTGCTCTGTTTCCTCCTGCTTTGCTGGCTTTGGCTTTTTGACAGCCACATTGGGGCGGCCTTTCAAATGTGTGTAGCATTTCCAGAACCTGGGCATCTATTTCCAATTTGAAATGAAATCATTAGAATCCAATGCCCTGGTTCCAGAAACGCTATGCACAACATGCATGGGGCGGAGCTTCATGCTAAATGATAATAATTGGAAAATGGATGCCCTTGTGAAGAAGAAAAAAAACCTAACCGGGGCATCCCCATTTCCAATGATTTCCTTTCATAACTCAAGTTTTTCGTAATTCCATTTCCAATTATTTCCTTTCACCACTGTACCTCAATTTCCTACACATGATTTAAATCCCTGTTAAGAGACAGATATTGCTGTGAAGACATCAAAGGAATACAAAGAATGCTGCAGGCACATCACTTTTCATTAGCAGGACAAATGCAGTCACTCTTGCAGTTACAGAAGCTGTATACAAAAATCAAAGTCTAGACACTTCAGACTGACTGCTTTTGGACAATGATGTTTTATCCTGTTAAGGCAAGAGATCTTTCAGCCACACGGGCAACCTCTTCAATCCCCCCACCCTTTGTAAGAAAGCAATTAAACCAGCAAATATTTTAATAACTACAGTCAACAGCTCCACAAAACAGGATATTAAACTGACTCTAAACCATACAGTATCTATGAGGTTTTACTGTTGTGGTCCAGTACACTTCCACTGGGCAACCGAGAACATCCCTCTTTGCAGAGTTTAAAAATCATGCACAGCGAAAGAGTTGCAAACGCGTAGTTCAGTTCTTCAACAACAAACCAGGATTTATTTGAAGTCAGTTTCAAAAACAAACATACAGCTCTCTTACAAAACACCTAAACCACCCAGCAGAGTAAATGGGGGGGGGGGAGAAAGGAAGGAGGAGGAGAAGGGGGAGAGAAGGCTCAAACATTCCTCTTTAAATACAAAACACAACACATGTGATTACTCTACAATGAAATAATTCTTTTGAGCATTTGAGCCTGGGTGTGAATCCAAGCAGAGCTACTGCTGAGAGAGAAAAAGAGAAAGAAGACAGCACTGGTAAGTTTCTGGGTTGGAGCAGTTCAGCTAGGGCTGTTTTACCAGCTGTTTTTTATTTTTGACATAAAAGGAGGAACATTGCTACTAGATTATTATTTCTAGATTAGTAGCTAGTAACACTGTAAAATCTTCAAGGCCCAGAATACTGCACTCATTAAAATGGAGTCTGAGGGAGCAGCTGTAGTTACCTGTAACACTTGTGCCATGTTTCTCATCTTGACAAAATGCACAGAGAACTACACTTGCTGCAAGTGCAAGCTGGTTGCACTATTAGAAGAGAAGGTCCAGGAGCAAGAGGCCCACATATCGAACCAGCAACATATTAAGGAGCTTGAGCAGTTCTTGGACAGAGCGGAACAGACTATCCAGGTCCAAGAAGAGACAGGGCACACTTCTGAGGATGTAATTACTTCCCCAACCCAGGAGGTAGATGTGTGGAGGAATGTGACTCAAAGGAGTAGAAGGCCAAGGGATCGCTCAGAGAGTGTCATATTGCACGATCAATTTGGGGCTCTTTCCCTCATCACACCTCATGAGGCACACACCGAGGAACAACTGGTTCCACCTGAGGATCTCTCCCTCATCACAATTGATGAGATACAGGATCAGGTACATGTAGAAGAACAGGCTGCAGGAGAGAAGCTCCTTCTGCTAGGGGATTCTATAATTAGAAATACGGAGGGATGGATTTGTGATGAGCATGATAACCGTATGGTCACTTGCCTGCCAGGTGCAAAGGTTTTATTTTATTTATTTATTGTTATATTTATATCCCGCTTATCTTCAATCAGAACTCTAAGTGGTTACAATCGGCAAACAAGCGCCGGACAAGACAATAATAATTTTACAGTACAAAACAATAACGACAAATGAACAAAACAATATAAAAGGAAGATATTAATATATTAAAACCCTATTGCATCCCAGATCGCCAATAAAGGCGGAATCCCTAAACTTTATCAGATGAACATTAGTAAAACAGACAGGTTGCAGACATCACGAGAAATCTAGATAGCTTGTTAGAGAGAACCGGGAAGGAGCCAGTGGTCATGGTACATGTTGGTACCAATGATGTCGGGAAGGCCAAGCGGTCAGTCTTGGAAGTCAAGTTCAGGTTGTTAGGAAGAAGATTGAAGTCCAGGACTTCCAAGGTAGCATTTTCAGAAGTGCTACCTGTTCCTCATGCAGGACCCACCAGGCAGGCAGAGCTCAGAAGCCTCAATGCATGGATGAGGCGATGGTGTCGAGAGGAAGGCTTTAGATTTGTCAGGAACTGGAGAACATTTTGGGACAAGCCAAACCTGTTCAGGAGGGACGTTTGCACTTGAATCATGATGGGATCAGATTGCTGGCACTCAACCTCAAAAAGGCTGCAGGGCAGCTTTTAAACTGATAACTGGGGGAAAGCCGACAGGAGCTGAGTAGCATCCAGTTTGGAACACTTCATCCACAGGGAATGAAGTTGGAAAGGGTAGAGAATCACATAGAGATGACATAGCAGGTATTAGTACTGGGAGAATAATGGAATGTGATAGTTTGTCTACTGAAAATAATAGCTGTCGGGGGAAAAGAATAAAGCAGCAGCTGTTGTTGCAGAACCCACTGTACAGGTGCTTCTACGCCAATGCTTGAAGCCTCCGACCAAACATGGGAGAACTTGAACATTTGGCAGCTAGGGATAACATTGATATAATAGCAATAACAGAAACCTGGTGGAATGTAGAGAACCAGTGGGATACAGCAAGCCCAGGCTATAAACTCTATAGAAGGGATAGAGAGGGGCGGGTTGGAGGGGGAGTGGCCATCTACATTAAAGAAGGGGTAAAATCCAGCAGAATGGAGATTGACAGAGGGTCTGACTCCACCATAGAATCACTGTGGGTTAAACTACCAGGTCCCAGGAGTGATGTGATAGTTGGGGTATGCTATCGCCCACCAGATCAAAAACTTGAGGGGGACCTTGAAATGAGGGGACAAATCATGGAGGTGGCTAAGAGGGATAGGATAGTAATCATAGGGAATAGTAATCATGGGGGACTTCAATTATCCCCACAATGACTGGGCCAATGCGAGCTCCGGGCAAGAAAGAGAAACTGGGTTTCTCGACTTGCTGAATGACTGTGTCTTAGAGCAAATTGTCATGGAGCCTACCCGAGAACAGGCAACTCTGGATCTAATACTGTGTGATACTCAGGACCTGGTAAGGGATGTGAATGTCACTGCGCCTCTGGGGAACAGTGACCATGCTGCAATCTCCTTTGCCATGCATGTTGGAGGAAGAGTGTCAAGCAAATCAGACATAAAAACCCTTGATTTTCGAAGGGCAAACTTCCCTCAGATGAGGAAACTTGTTAGAAAGAAATTGAAGGGGAAGGTTGGAAGAATCCAATCTCTTCAGAGTGCATGGAACCTGTTTAAAACAACGGTAAAAGAGGCCCAGCACAAGTGCATACCACAAAGAAAGAAGAGCTAATTTAAGTCCAAGAGGGCACCGGCATGGTTAACAAGTGGAGATAGAGAGGCTCTAAAGCACAAGGAGAGGTCTTTCTGTAAATGGAAATCCTCCCCAAATGAGGAAAATAAAAAGGAACACAAACTCTGGCAAAAGAAATGTAAGAAGATGATAAGAGAGGCAAATAAAGATTTTGAGGAACGCATGGCTAGCAATATAAAAGGTAATAATAAAAGCTTCTTTAAATATGTTAGAACTAGAAAACCTGCCAGAGAACCAGTTGGCTCTCTGGATGGTGAGGGAGGAAAAGGGGAGATTAAGGAGGACTTGGAAATTGCAGAGAAATTAAATGAGTTCTTTGCTTCTGTCTTCACGACAGAAGACCTCGAGCAGATTCCGCTGCCTGAACGGCCCCTCTTGACTAAAGAATTAAATCAAATACAGGTTAAAAGAGAGGATGTTTTAGGACTAATTGATAAATTGAAGATTAACAAGTCACCGGGCCCAGATGGCATCCACCCAAGGGATATTAGGGAACTGAGAAATGAAATTGCAGATCTCTTAACGGTAATATGCAACTTGTGTCTTAAAACGGCCACAGTGCCTTGGGACTGGAGGATAGCAGATGTCACACCAATTTTTAAAAATGGAAGGAGGGGGGACCCGGGAAACTACAGTCCAGTTAGCCTTCCATCTGTCCCAGGGAAGATGGTGGAAAGCCTCATCCAAGAGAAAATCTTAAAACACATAGAAGAACAAACCTTGCTGAGAGAAAATCAGCATGGCTTCTGCAAGGGTAAGTCTTGTCTGACAAATCTTTTAGAATTTTTTGAAAAGGTCAACAGGCATGTAGATTTGGGTGAACCGGTGGATATAGTCTATCTGGATTTTCAAAAGGCTTTTGACACATTCCCTCACCAGAGGCTGCTGAGGGGATAAGAGGGCATGTCCTCTTATGGATTGAGAACTGGTTGAGATCCAGGAAACAAAGAGTAGGTGTCAATGGGAAATTTTCACAATGGAGAGAGGTGAAAAGCGGTGTGCCCCAGGGATCTGTCCTGGGACCGGTGCTTTTCAATCTGTTCATAAATGACCTGGAGACAGGGATAAGCAGTGAGGTGGCCAAGTTTGCAGATGACACAAAACTTTTCCATGTGGTAAAAACCAGAGAAGATTGTGAAGAGTTCCAGAAGGATCTCTCCAAACTGGGGGAATGGGCTACGAAATGGCAAATGCATTTTAATGTTGCCAAATGTAAAGTAATGCATATTGGGCCAAAAAATCAAAACTTTATCTATCAACTCATGGGCTCTGAGTTATCTGTGACAGATCAGGAAAGAGATCTTGGTGTGTTGGTGGACAGCTCCATGAAGGTGTCTCCCCAATGTGTGGCAGTGGTGAAGAAGGCCAATTCCATGCTAGGGATTATCAAAAAGGGGATTGAAAATAAAACAGCCAACATTATAATGCCAGTATACAAAACAGTAGTAAGGCCCCACCTGGAGTATTGTGTACAATTCTGGTCACCGCATCTCAAGAAAGACATAGTGGAACTGGAAAAGGTGCAGAAGAGAGCGACTAAAATGATTACTGGGCTTGGGCACCTCCCTTATGAGGAAAGGCTAAATCATTTGGGGCTCTTTAGTCTGGAAAAAAGGTGCCTGATGGGGGGATATGATTGAGACGTACAAAATAATGCAGGGCATGAGTAAAGTGGATAGAGGGAAGCTCTTCTCCCTCTCACAAAATACCAGACCTAGGGGACATACACTCAAATTGAGGGCTGGGAGAGTAAGAACAGACAAAAGAAAATATTTTTTCACCCAGCGCGTTGTTATTCTATGAAACTCCCTGCCACAAGATGTGGTGATGGCATCTGGCCTGGATGCCTTCAAAAGGTGATTGGACAGATTCCTGGAGGAAAAGTCCATCACAGGTTACAAACCATGATGGAGATGTGTAATCTCCAGGCTTAAAACCAGGGTACTTCCAGGGCCAGATGCAGGGGAGTGGTATCAGGAGACAGATATCTAGTCTCATTTGCTCCCAAACGCATCTGGTGGGGCCACTGTGAGATACAGGAAGCTGGACTAGATGGGCCTTTGGCCTGATCCAGCATGGCTCTTCTTATGTTCTTATGTTTTCTTATGTTTTCAGTTGCAGCTTATCAGAAAACCTAACAGCTTCAGAAAACCTAACAGTATCTTGGTTTGTTTTCAGCTTAGTGCAGTTTCATAATCAGAATGAACCGAAATATGATGGTTAATTAAAATCCAGTTTTGTTCCTTACATCACGAAGAGAGGAGTCAAAGGGAACACTGAGCCCTATCTTAAGCCTTAACCCTTTAGTCAAAGACAACTGGTCATCCCCCATCCAAAAACTAACCATATATGACCCTATTTTGCTTTCATATTAGATACAATTACTAGGAATAGGATTTTCAGACTTCTTGGACTACAAACCCCATGGCTGTCCTTCCTAATCATTGTAACCTGACACACAGACATTTAGAGGTGACAAAAGCCTAAAATATAAGGCTCTGAGGCATCATGGGTCTACCCAAGTTTAACTTCCTGCCCGAGTACTAACTGGAAGCTTTCTTTCTGAATAGGAAGCTAGGTAGAGCTGAGCCTAGCTAAACCTCTCTTCCAGTGGAGTTACATTTAGTTGTCCGTTAGTAAACCACTCCAGTATTCCTGCCAAGAAAACTCCATGGACATGGGGCCACGAAGAGTTGGTCACGACTGTAACAAAACAACACAACACACACAATCATCTGTCAGGTAGTACTCTCAGAATGGATAATCATGGGATCTATAGTCAAAAAAACAAACAATCTCAAGTCCAGTATTTGTGTGCATTCAGGGTCACAAAGTCAAGAGATTGTGTATTAATGTCAAATGAAAACTCCATCTGATATTCACAATCATAGATTTAAAACATGAAAAACCAATTCTGCTCCTTGCACATCTATTACTGGCAGTGCTTACCGATTTGAGAGAACTGTGGCTAATGGGAATACAGTAGTACTATTTCAATTTACCTTTAATTTTCTTAATAATGTTCATTAACAGAAAATGTTTTATGCTGAGAGAGGATCAAATTAAATGCTAATGGAAAATTATGTACTGTTAACATGAAGGCAGTACAATAATTAAATTAGCTGGAATTTTCAAGTAACACATGACTTCATTAAACTACAATACTTAAACATTCTTAATTAGAGTCCACAATACCTTCTTGTATGGCTTCTTTATTTTTGCGAAATCATTGAAATAATCCTCTACCGTTACACAGATTGTACCTACAGCATTGGATCCTCCAAGCCATTTTTTTGTCATCAATTCACTGAGATGTGGCTAAAAGAGAAAGGGCATACAATACAGAGAAAATTAGTTACAGCCATATTTTTAACAGCACCATCTTCTGTATATCACCCGGAAATGTAAATGAATAGCCATAAAAATTTGAGAATAAATATAAATCTCATCTTTCTGGCTAAGATCAAGAGTAAGATCAAACATTTTTGAAGAAATTTATTTTAGAAGCTTTGCTTTGGCAACTCAAGTTGATTATGTTATTTAGGCTGCTGCTCAAAATAAATACCCAATTTAAACAATGTATAAGTGAAGCAAAGTGGTAGGACAGATGCATAAATAGAAATAGCAGATCTTTTTAGTCCGTTTAAAGATATGCTAATCTGAAAATATTTGATAATACAGGTATTTAACCACTGCGCTATTGTTTCTTGCGTCCTTACACAGGGCTGTGTATCTCTATCCATATCAGACATCTCCAGTGGTAGCTAATGTGGTGTTCAAAGGCTTTTTAGATCAGGGGTCCCCAACCCCAGGTCTGCAGACTGGTCCTGGTCCACAGCCTCTTACAAACCAGGCCACAAGGTTCTCTGTGTGGCACATGCCTACATGGTCTCAATACATGGGGCTTTTCCTCCCCTGCACACCTGTCACAATCATTTTTGTGTGGGTTACAATGAAAGTATCGGTAGTACAGGGGGAAGGACTTCTGCATACGCACATGCATCTGAAAATAAGCCCTGCATCCATGCTGCCGAAAAGCCCTGCTCAGGGATAAAACTCGTCCCTGGACCTAGAAAGGTTGGGGACTGCTGATTCAGAAGAACACCTGAATTACAAATAGAGTACGTCTCAACGTTAGTCGGACCAAGGCATCTGTGTTTGATTACCACTATGGGGTGACACACATATCCTTTTAACTTTTTTTCTTTTTCAAAACAAAAAAAAAAGATTTGAAGGAAATAAAATTTAACCTCTAAATCCATGAAGACTTCGTCCAGCAGGCTTGAACATCCTTCTTTGGCTACATCATCTAGAACTGCATCAATGCTTGCATGGCTGCTTGTCATGATCTCTTCCATTACAGGAGTCAAGTATTTTTTTTTTAAACTGATGATCGATTCCCTTTGATAAGCAAAACAAGATTCTTCAACATCTCAGCAATTGTGCATAGAGAGATTTTCAGTAGTAAATTCTGAAGTGCAAGTGTTTACTGCAATAGTTCCCCAAGCCACAAATCAAAAAAGGGTCAAGAAATGCCAATTATAGGTACTTATGGATCAACATGGATAGAGATGCGAAGGGCCAGAAAAAAATGGAAACATTTGGGAAAAAGGTTTTCCCATTTTTTCCTGATGCCTTTTTGTCCACCCCCTCAAAAAAAATGGAAACATTGAAAAAACAAAAAGAAAAATGATTACGGAATGTTTCATTTTAACATGATGAATAAAATATTTTAAGACAGAGTGTCCAAATATTTTCCATATCATTTCTTTAAAATATGCATAGTATCAGATTATTCTAATTTCTCTGGACTGAGGACAAACAAGTCATCTCCAATGCAAGAACAAGATGTACTTCCTCCTTTAGGAGGTGCTGCTATTGTCACAAGAAAAAGAAAACAAGTTTCACTTTTGTTTTTGCATGTAGGTGGGTATGTTTGGTTCTGCTCTGTTCTCTTCACTAGGTCTCAAAGCACTGGAAGAACATACAGAGCAACAAAAATGATTCTGATCAAATTTTATGCCCATTCATTGAAACTTAGTCCCATTCCTTTGTATACATTTCCCCCCTCTTCAATTCTTTTTACAAGAATGAGGTTTTTGTTTTATTTTTATTTAATACTGTGGAGAAGAAATATGAATTGTTAATTCTGGATTTATAAACATTGTTTTGTAGAGTTTTTTTCCTTCCACATAAACTAGTAAACAGTTCAGGAGATTGTTACTCCATTTGTTACTTACAATTACAAAAAAATATTATTTTAAAAGCAAATTCTTTTTTCAATTATTATTTGGATATACTACATTTTAATATGATAGCTGTGATAACTTTATGCCAAGTCAAATTGTCCATAGTCATGTTTTATGTCCCTAAAGTAACAGAATGACTTTCAAACTGTAAAAGGGGGAGTGCTAATGTAGCATTATTTTCATTTTTTTCTGAAAAATTTTGTTTTATTTAAATTAAAATAATGGGGGGATGGGTTTTTTTCTGAGTGTCAAAATTTCCAGAAATTTTGCATCTCTAAATATGGCTATGTCCATGTGCTTGTGGATGCATGTCTGTCTATAGATAATACACATCTCTCATGATTTTCTGACCACAAGAGAGAAACTGCTCATTAAACTGTTGAAATTGCAGCTACACTCCCCAGTTTAGGCTGTTGGTAGATGACAATGATGACATCATTATTGCTGATAATCAAAACAACCTCACCACTTGGATATGTGAACCATGGATCTCTTATGCAGGCCCCATCCAGAACAAGGCCAAGTAAGATATTTATGAAGAGATGCACAAAATGAGAGGAGTGCTTATTTGAAATCTTTTATTGCCAAACACAGATTAAGAGAAGTTGAATCAAAGTTTCTAATCCAGCATGAACAAAACAAAGATTTTCTTATACTACTAAATGTAGGCTCATTAAGAAATCACACTGTAAGCCCAAAGTAGTGAAACATTATTTTCTCAGGTAATATGAACACAAGGCAAGGGCATTATCGACTGAGATTCTGGATTTTGTAATCCACATATATAATACTAAATGCAAAGAGAAACGGGTACACAAGGGCATCAATCCCATTAAGTAGGATTGCTTCCATTTCAGAGATTCCACTGCCGGTAGTCTGATATAAAGTTTCCTTGCTCTGACCACTAATGTTTTCTATTAAAAATACTGCCTTTGTTTAGTTTATCCCAACAAATTTAATTATGCTCTCTTAAAACATTGCTGTTAAATAGCAGCAGCATTAATCTTCAGAGGGTAGACCCGTAATCCAGATTTTAGCCATTTGGTTAATAAATCACTGAGGACATGTACATGTGCTCCTCTTGCTTTCAAAGTTAATTAGAATGATGACAAAATATATACAAATGTATATTTACATAAGTCCCACAATAATATTTCAAGAGAGAGAGAAGAGAGAGAGAGAGAGAGAGAGAGAGAGAGAGAGAGATTTCAAGTAGTATTATGAGAAATTGAAAGTCAATCACGAAATAATAAATGAAGCAGGGGCTTCACCAGGAAAAACAGTGCAGTCGGACAGCTTTCTCTGAAAGAGAGTTTGCCTAGTGCTCCAATTTCCCCCTGTACCGTGATAGGCCAGGAGAGCAGTTGGCTTATTTCAGAGAATATCCTCTACTCCACTATGTGGCCAAACATGCCTGCCAGTGCCTCCTATAAATTAAAGCTAATGTCAGAGACAGAACTCCTAGGGATACAATTCGAAAGGCACTGCAGCTATGCTATTTTTTCTTCCTCAAAAGACCACAACATATTATAGGGAGAAGATGGAATAAAGTATGGGAGGTTAAAAAGTAAGAGGTTTACAAGTAAAAGATAGTATAACTTGAATTTGCTAAAAAATGCAATGAATGGGCAAATGTTAAAATATTACTCTGGAAGTATTTACCGGAACTTTATATACAAGGTGAAACTCGAAAAATTAGAATATCGTGCAAATGTTCAGTTATTTCAGTAAGTCAACTTAAAAGGTGATATTAATATATGAAATAGACTCACATTTCATTTTCTTTTTGTCTATTTATTATATGTTCTCTCTATATTTGAATATCATTTTAAAAATTTAGGCATTTCATAAATAATGGACAATATAAACTAGGTACATAGCTAGGTACATTGAAATAAGGATTCAAGGATTATTTTATGCATTTAAATTGGCATTTGTAACACAATACAGTGGTACCTCGGATAACGACTTTAATTCATTCTCCGAGGTTAGTCGTTATCCAAAAAATCGTTATCCGAAAGGGGTTTCCCATTGAAATGAATGGGAAACCATTTTAATCCGTTCCGGAGGTCCAGAGGAAAAAGGTAAAAAAGCCTCCCCCGAGACCTCTTTACAAGGTGCACTTTCAAAGTGCACTCCTCCCCCACCCCCACCCCCCCAGGGCCCCCACCTCTCCTCCTTTGCCACCGCTGCTGCTGGGCACCCGGGCGGCGGGCACACCCGTCCGAAGCCGTGCACCTCTGCCGCTTCCTCTGCCCACCCCTGCCTCTCTTCCCATGGCCGGCGCCAAGCACGGGAGGTCCAGGAACCGCAGCCAGCCTTCCCCCGGCCCCGCCTCTCTTCCCATGCCAGCGCTGCCAGCGCAAAGTACCCAGGAGGTGGGCGAACCGGGAGAAGCCGCACGCCACTCACGCAGCCTTCCCCCAGCCCCGCCTCTCTCCCATGCCTGCACTCCAGGGCTGGGTAAGAGTCAATGGGGTGGCTCCAGATTTTGGGTTGAGGGGGTGGCTCCAGATTTTGGGGAAAGTGGCCCTAGCTGGGGCTGGGGGCTGGGGGGGGCTTGAAAATAACAAATCATTATCCGAAAAAAATCTTTATCCAAGGCAGTCATTCTCCGAGGTATTACTGTACCTGGAATTGTTAACACATTCAGTACCTGACATACAGATTAAGAGACAATCTCTTTTTCATCCTCTTTATGGCTACTGCTTCAAAACCTAACTTATATTCTACAGTAGCACACAAAAAGGTAAAATCCAATTGTTAATCTAACTACAGTGGACACTGAATAAATAAGCCTTATATTAATGTTGACCTCAGGTATCCCATTCATTAGAGCAGGCCTGGCCAACAGGTAGCCTATGAAGGGTTCAAAGGTAGCCTGCCGGCCACCAATAAAAAATGAGGGGATAAGTTCTCCACCCCTCCCTCCCCCATCCCAAGGACCACCACTGCCCCAGCAAAGTTCTGGGTCTGCCAGCCCACTGTCTCAGCTGAGCGGGGCAGTTCAAGGGCCATGGCGTGGTCCCCTGTTTCCCCCACTGGCCAGATGATTGAGCGGGTGCAAGGGAAGCGCGTGCATGGTCAGCCTTCCCATAGGGAAGGGACCGGATTTCAATGCATTCCTATGGGAAACCGCTGCTGTACTTAAAAAGTTTTTAACTTATGAGCATATGCTTGGAAAAGATAAAATTCATAAGTAGAGGTTTTAGTGTAGTAGCCCTCAGGCACTTTGGGCCAGAAAAAGTAGACCTCGGCCTGTTCAAAGTTGGACAGCCCTGCATTAGAGGATCTGTTCCAGCTGTGGTAAACAAATTGATTTAGCTCATATTATTTAAAGAAGATAAAATACAAAATTGTATTTGAAAAGGAAGTGCCTCCAGTCCCATGGCCTTTGTTTTCATCTGTGGAGCCATATGTATTTGTGGCAGTAGGTAGCAACTGATTTTTATCTATATTTATGTCTAGAGTGAAGTCAACAAAATAAAATAGTGGTCACAGAAGATTCTTCACACATGAGATTAGCCCCTCATCTGTATGGTTTGCGTAACAAAAATATACCAGAGTGTATCAACACTTACTTAAAGGTCTGACAATTGTTGATGATGGCAACCATATATTGTACATAACATGGATGGTCCTGACGATTTCTTAGGTGCTCTTCTTTGTATGAATGAGCTTCTTCTTTGTACCTGTAGGGTAAGTAGGAAGAAATTCAGTTATGCAAAAAGACAAAGGTGTTCTATCATTAAACTCCCTAGTAGCCTACAGAAGAAAATTAGTTTCCAAATAGTGTTTTTACAACACTACCATGTACAGTGGTACCTCCACTTACAGTTGCTTCAACAACCAAATAATTTGACTTACAAATGCTGTTCTGTGTTCTGCATGACATGTGGAGCATAGAGCAGTGCTCGCTGCCCATCGCCACCACCTCCTCCTTCTTGGTTGCTTCCATCTCTGCAGAAGAGATTGAAGCAACCAAGGAGGAGGAGGTGGTGGTCATCGCGCCTCCCAGGGAATGACACAACTTTGGGCAGCCCGGGCAGTTTGGAAGGGAAGCGCTTACCTCCGCAAGGCTCCAGGGCAACCTTCAACTGCTTTCCGCTTTCTTACCACACACATGACTCTGACAGGTTGGAGTCATATTTGTGGTGGGAAAGTAGTTGAAGGCTGTCCCAGAGTCTTGGAAAGGAAGCTCTTCTCTGAAAGCACTTACTTGGTGGTAAGCGTTTCCTGTCCAAGGCTTCTCCCTCAATCAAGGGCAGCCAAAGGCTGCTCTCCTCACTTCCCCCAGCTGATTTTGACAGGTCCGACCTGTCAAAGTCAGCTGTCTAGTGGGAAAGCAGAAAGCACCCTTTGCCTGCCCTTGATTGAGGGGGATTGGGACAGCCTTCCCATAGGAATGCATTGAAAACCTATTAATCTGTTCACTCTGGAACAGAATAATTGGTTTTCAATGCATTCCTATAGGAAACCACTGTTCGACTTACAAATTGTTTGGCTTCTGAAGATGTCTTCAGAATATATTAAAATGTAAGTTGAGGTACCACTGCATTTGCAATGCAAGCCTGGGGGAACATGTTCATTCATTTAGTATAATGGCACCCTCAGGGGGTTTGCCACCAAGACAATCAAAGCTATCTGATTTGGGAGACTATTTGTTGGGGGCAACCAGTACTCTATTTTCTGTCTTTCTCCCATGATGTGATTGATGTCACCCAACTGATCAGGAACTTTTCATTAACAAGGGCCATGTTCAAGGGCCAAAGGGGCAAACAAGGACAAAGACATAAGCAAACAGCTCTCTAACCTTGTCCCACAAAGAGCAGCAGATAGTCTCTCAGATCACTTAGGCATCTAATATGCAAAAATGCAAGTAAATGGCATTGAACAACTAAGGTGTACAATTGAAAGCATTAAGATAAGTGAATGGTGCCAAGACACTTTTTGTTTGTGTCTTAGAGGAAGACCGAGAGTCATAAAAAAGGGGGAAAACTCTCACACCACATTTGTTTCTGTATATGCTGAGGAGACGAAACACATCTTTAACCATATCTGGGTTTCATGGAGAATGATGACAGGTACTGTAGAAGATTGCAGCACCCTGATGACATATTAGGAAAGAAAACATTTTTCCCAAGTAACAGAAACCATGAATAAAACGCAATATTTAATTTTACCTGCTGAGGAATGAACTCATTTGTTGAAGGCACAGGTGTAGTACCTTTATTTTCAAATCTTCATTGATCTGGGTAGCCACTTGAAGATTCTGCTCAAACATCTGTATAACAGAAACCAGTCAAATATTATTTTACCAAATTAGAACACAGCACCTGGTGCTATTAATGCTACTTACATTAAAGAGCATACAAAAGATCTTGTGCTATACCTCAGCTAATAAACAGCCCTCAGGTGAAATTTTCCCCAGCTCTTGTAATCTACAAGGCCTACCTGTTATAGTCATCTAAGTTAAAGGCAGTTCGCTGATGCCACCTTAAGACAACAGCAGTGACTTCACATGTTTATTGCTATGTTTTGGGCAGATGATTTTAGCATATCTAGAGTTAACGGCAATTCCACTAACTTCAGTTGTGAGCTGGGAATGAGAGAGCATACAGCATGCCTTCCACAAATCTAGTGCCAAAATACAAAATTTGAAAATACTTCAACAGTCACATTCAGCAACTATAGAAAAATAGGTTCTACTGGGAACAGGTTCTGCATGGACTGTAGCCTATGTAGCCCATTATAAAAGGTGAGCCAATCCATTTTATGAATATAAACTATAGAATATTATATACAAATCAGCTATTTCATTTATTTTTCGCATATCACAATTGTTAACTAGTTTTTTTATATACCTGAAATACAATAGCAGGGAGTGTGGTTTGATAATATCCATCTTGATCTGCTTCAGGCTCATTTGCTTCTAGCCAGTCTTTTTTATCTGTTTCCAGTGCTTTCCGTAACCAGCCAATAATGTTGGACTACAGAACAATGAAACAATTTTTTTAGAGAAAACAACATTGTATGTTGAACATAGTGCATAGGCATTACATGCAAACAAGTTCTTCTCTTTAAACCACAAAAAAATTCTTCTGCAATCCTATGTTTTCCCACTGCCTTTTCCATCTTTTTCCTTGCCACAAGAACAGAGTATTTTTAAAAAGTCACATCAGACACCCCAATATTAATAGAAGAGAATACAAAACAATAATATGACTCAGACCCTATTTCTGGGAAATAACTCCTAAGTAATGGCTACCGAATGGGGCTTTCAAAATGGATAGTTGTTTCTTACTGAACGGAATGTTTAGGTGTTCCTTTTTTGGTACTGAATGCATTTATTCTTTTAGTACGGAATACTCATTGGTACTAATTTAAATATTGTCTTTTATTTAGTAGTGTACGCTTAGAGTACACTATGTAGATAAGCGGGGTATAAATGCAATAAATAAATAAATAAATAAATAAATTTTAATCATTGTAAGCCACCTTGGGTACTTTTAAAAGGAAAAATGGGGGTTAAAATATTTTAAATAAACAAATAAACAGCAAGGCATTAGATTTAATCTTAGCCATATTTAGAGCAATAGATGTTGGACCTAGAATCAGCATATCTCATTGATTTCAAAAAGTCTGTTGTGGCCAAATCTGGATCAAATGTAGCAGTCTAATGTGTCCTAACAGTCCATCATATCCTTTTGGGAAAACTGCACCTCCTAAAAACAATCAAGATAAAGCTAACTGGGAACAGAACTAGGACTAGAGAATTTATTGTTCTCCAGATGATGCCTGACTCACTGCCATTAGCTCCATTGATCTAATAATTCATTTAGGATTAGATCTGAAGTCCGGTAATGTCCGGAGGATCACAGATTTCCCATTCCCGCCCCAGGATAAATAATAAACATTTGATCCACTGAATCCCTGCCCCCTACCTCCAGTGCAAAAAAAAAAGGGGGGGGTCCAATGGGCCAATTCCAAACAATTCTTTGTTGATCTTGTATATGTTAGGATATGAAAACATATATTTAGGAAAATAAATAAATGTCCCTTTGTTTATGAACTGCTATAATAATAATTGTGTGCGGTCAAATTGATTCCAATTCACACAGTCTGCAAGTTAAACAAATATTTATAATACCTAAGGTAAATTCTGGACTGAAAAAAGGAACAAGCAATAGTGACCAGAATTTAATCCACATTTGAATGAGTGGGCAAATTAATGTTACTTACTGTTAGTTTGGAAGTTGAGTCATGGCAAATGGACTTCGTTTCTTCAGAGATCAAAATGTTTTGCTACTGATCCAAGCAACTTTATCAGTCTGAGGAAAGTTAGTAACCAACTTAGGGCCTTTTCACACGACCCCCAAGATCCGCTGGCCACTTAAATTCGGACCAGAGATCTTAGGGGTTCCTCGCTCTTCCTCTGTCCCCACCCCCTCGGCACTTCCTGGTTGCTGGCTGCCTGAGGGAGGGAGAAAAAAAGAAAGAAAAGAAAGCCGGTTTACCTCTGTTTTGTTCCCGGCAGCATTCAGATCTCTTAAAGGGGCGGGGCGCAAAAAAAGAACAAACGGAAGCCAGGAGAGCCCCGCACTCACTATCCTTACACCGGATCAAATATTTGTCACCTCCAAAAAGCAGGTACAAGAAAACTGCTGTTTGGTCTTGCTAAAGTGGGCGGGGTCGCACTTAATTGTCTGCAAAGTCCGGAGCTGGTGGGTAAACATTTTAAGGTCCGGACCTTGCAGCCATTTGTGGCGGAGCTTAGGGGTCGTGTATAAACGCCCTTAGTTAAGGGCCACAAACTTTCCTCAGACTAATGAAGCTGCTTGGATGAGTAGCGAAACATTTCAATCTCTCAAGGAAAGAAGTCCAGTTGCCATAACTCAACTTCTAGATAAACTCATCTGGATGACTGCGAATCTTCACAGAAATACTTACTGTTAGAGTTGACATATATGTACTAAGAAGATCATCCACAATTTCTTGGGAAAGTAGAGGCTGCAGAGAATTGACGTCTACTTCTGGTGCAAGCTGTGGATTTCCCATCATCTCTGCACTGAATGGAAGAGAGAATAGACAGGGAGCAAGTTAATGAAAACATGGAGTACAATGTTCAGAAATTTTGGGGAAGATCTGTTGTGTTTGATGTAAGACATAAGTTCTTCTGCAGAAAACCTATTCTCAGAGTCCTTTTAAGTCCTCTAATGAGCGTTGGTGAAATATTGCACTATTTATTTATTAAGCTCCCAACCGTGGGCCTCCTTCAAATTACATTTTGGGCATTAGAAAATGCAAGGGGACTTCTTCACTGAACCCCACTTCTGTAGGAAAAAATGCAAGTTAGACAGCCGCTTAGAGTTCACATTGAAGATAAGCGGGATATAAATATAATAAATAAATAAATAATAAATAAATAAATAAGTTTTTTTATGGGAGCAATTGCAATACTCCAGTCTCCATGGACATGCATATGTTGCCATAGACTTCTGGAGATCATCTACCCCTTCTTCAGATCCCAACAAGAGCCATAGAACATGTAAATCTCATCTTCAATTGACATCTTCTTTACTGACTGCATCTCTTCTCACAGTCCAACCTATCCTGACTTACAATGTCATGTTCTTTCCTTCCTCTTCAAAAAACCACTGATATTAAAAATATGTGTAATATACACAAATTCATTTAATTTCAAGTTAAGCATGTGGTGGATGAAATTGCTCAGTAGGTATGCCTTTCTCTTGTCTGTGTTGTGTGTTGTGTCGTTACAGTCGTGACCGACTCTTCGTGACCCCATCCCCATGTCCATGGAGTTTTCTTGGCAGGAATACTGGAGTGGTTTGCCAGTTCTTACTCCAGGCGCCTAGAGCACCTGGTATTCCCTGGTGGTCTTCCATCCAAGTACTAAGCAGTCTACATTCTATCTTACCAGCAGTAGGAGCCTAACCACAGAGTTCAATAAAACTGACTCTCTTGTAAAATTTGTTTAAAATTATAAATGTTACTTTGATTTTTATAATCAGCTTGGAAACAGGCAAAACTGAAAAATCCACCTACGTATCTCCTCCTATCTGAAAAAGAATCCTAGAGTCTCTTCTGGTATTTTGAACCTTTTGATGGTACAACCCCTAGCAAACCTAATTTGAAAGTTTTAACTGATGGTTCAATAGTATATTTATAGTTATTTTACTACATGTAAAAGGCAGTGCCCTTACCTTTTGTAAGTATTTAAAACCCATGTCAAAAGGCTAACAATTTCATTTGCTTCCAGATTTTCTGATGCAAGGTCCTGCATACGTATAGACAAGGCTTGGTGGTACATGCCTAATAACTTTTTGAAAATTTCATAATGTGGGGGAAAACATTGATCCAGAAGATTCTTAGCTACTAGCAAATCATCAAGGACATATTTGCGAATGATTTCCAGATGGCGAACTAGCCACATTTTATCAGATTCTCGGGTGTCTGCTTGAGTGCCTTCAATCCTAGTAGTGACAGTTCGATCTAAAACATTGAACATTTTCTCCTTCCATTTTTTAGGCCGGCCAGGTGGGATGAATCCAGTTTGCTTTTTCCGATCAAGCATACGCCTGTCTATTTTTTCTTCCCTCTCAATTATCCTGACAACTGAAACCAGCAAGGTTGGATCTCGACGGACAGTGACTAGAGATCTTTGAATGACCATCCATAGTTGCTTGGCTAATTCTTCAGAAAGTTTCTGCATATCTCCAAAATAGCTGTCAATTAGATTCATATCATGGGTGTTCTTGCTGTCCATACGGTACTGCTCATACATCAGGTCATCTCGAGAGCACTCCAAATCCATCAGCTTTCGATGCGCTTGCAGCAGCTGACCTTGCTCTATTAAGTCTTGAGTTTCCTGAACTATCTCTGGCACTGAAAAGCAAAAAAAGCAAAACATAAATGTAAGCATAGTTCTTATCTCTGAATTCTAACTGCATGAGTAGTAATAGTATGCAGAAGTTTGGGAAAAACCTTACAATGCAACTATAATGTTATTATTCTAATGCTCCCTGAGCGTAATGATTTATTTCACAGATTCATACCTGAGAATATATTTTTTAGGTTTTCTACAGCAGCTGCCAGCTGGCTGTGTTGAACTACAGCATCCTTAACATCTTTTAAGTTTTCAATTGTGTTGATACTTTGCCGCCAATCTTTATTGACATCCACCAGAGAATGCTGAATAGCTTTGACATCATTCAATGCATTGTGTAGTTGGCTTAAACCAGTGCGGACTCCGTCTAGCTGTGACTGTATTGCTGCCTGAAAAAAAGATTAGCTCACTTTACAGTGGCAAACAAATACGGAATTGTACTATATTATGATATATTAATTATTGCTGTTCCACAAAAAATACCCATATAAAAGAAGTCAAACTGAGATAAGAAACATGTACAGAAATTTCCATATAAAAATCAAGAAGTATCTGAAGAAAAAAGGCATGTGTAGCACTATACTTACATCCTTTACTATTACCCTAAACAAAATAAACAAAAATACATCAACAATTTAAAACCAGTCAGCAAGGGGATAAATAATTATTCTTCATGACCAGACAGTAAGATTAACATACCGGAAAAAAAGTACCAGGTAGCATGATTAACATTCAGAAGCTATTTGAAGCAGGCAATGAATTCTGTCCATGGCCCATTTAATGAATTTGGTCATCTTAGAGCAGATACAAATTATCTGTACCAGCTGGCAAAAGTAAAACTGTACATCAAATAGGACTGTTGTTCCTAACCCCAATGGTTAAGGGTTTAATATACTGATCCCTCAACTCAGTATATAGAGAACATTATTTTAGATGATATATCATGTCCTCCACTTGAGAACACCTTACTGAGCAATATCCACTTGTACCATGTTCATATAAAGTCCCCAAATCTCTTTCAGTTCCGGGGAGTACCATCTATACAGTAATACCTCGGACAACGAATGCCTCTGATAACAAATGTTTCAGATAGCAAATGGAAATTTCCGGGTATAGGGCTGCCTTGGATAATAAATATTCATAAGAACATAAGAACATAAGAACAGCCATGCTGGATCAGGCCTAAGGCCCATCTAGTCCAACTTCCTGTATCTCACAGTGGCCCCACCAAATGTTTTTGGAAGCGCATGAGACTAGATATCTGTCTCCTGATACCACTCCCCTGCATCTGGCCCTTGAAGTACCCCGGTTTTAAGCCTGGAGATTACACATCTCCATCATGGTTTGTAACCTGGGATGGACTTTTCCTCTAGGAATCTGTCCAATCTCCTTTTGAAGGCATCCAGGCCAGATGCCATCACCACATCCTATGGCAGGGAGTTCGATAGACTAACAATACGCTGGGTGAAAAAATATTTTCTTTTGTCTGTTCTTACTCTCCCAGCCCTCCGGTTGAGTGGATGCCACCTAGTTCTGGTATTTTGTGAGAGGGGGAAGAGTGTCCCTCTATCGACTTTACTCATGCCCTGCATTATTTTGTACGTCTCAATCATATCCCCCCTCAGGTGCCTTTTTTCCAGACTAAAGAGCCCCAAATGTTTTAGCCTTTCCTCATAAGGGAGGTGCCCCAGCTCAGTAATCATATTAGCTGCTCTCTTCTGCACCTTTTCCAGTTCCACTATGTCTTTCTTGAGATGCGGTGACCAGAATTGTACACAATATTGCAGGTGCGGCCTTACTATTGTTTTGTATAATGGCATTATAATGTTGGCTGTTTTATTTTCAATCCCCTTTTTGATAATCCCTAGCATGGAATTGGCCTTCTTCACCGCTGCCACACATTGGGGAGACACCTTCATGGAGCAGTCCACCAACACACCAAGATCTCTTTCCTGATCCACACGGAAAAGTTTTGTGTCATCTGCAAACTTGGCCACCTCACTGCTTATCCCTGTTTCCAGGTCATTTATGAACAGATTGAAAAGCACTGGTCCCAGGACAGAGCCCTGGGGCACACCGCTTTTCACCTGTCTCCATTGTGAAAATTTCCCATTGACACCTACTCTTTGTTTCCTGGATCTCAACCAGTTCTCAATCCATAAGAGGACCTGCCCTCTTATCCCCTGACTGTGCAATTTTCTCAGTAGCCTTTGGTGAGGGACTGTGTCAAAAGCCTTTTGAAAATCCAGATAGACTATATCCACCGGTTCACCCAAATCTACCTGCCTGTTGACCTTTTCAAAAAATTCTAAAAGATTTGTCAGACAAGACTTACCCTTGCCTAAGCCATGCTGATTTTCTCTCAGCAAGGTTTGTTCTTCTATGTGTTTTAAGATTTTCACTTGGATGAGGCTTTCCACCATCTTCCCTGGGACAGATGGAAGGCTAACTGGCCTGTAGTTTCCCGGGTCCTCCCTCCTTCCTTTTTTAAAAATTGGTGTGACATCTGCTATCCTCCAGTCCCCCGGCACTGTTGCCATTTTAAGAGACAAGTTGCATATTACCGTTAAGAGATCTGCAATTTCATTTCTCAGTTCCCTAATAACCCTTGGGTGGATGCCATCTGGGCCCGGTGACTTGTTAATCTTCAATTTATCAATTAGTCCTAAAACATCCTCTCTTTTAACCTGTATTTGATTTAATTCTTTAGTCAAGAGGGGACGTTCAGGCAGTGGAATCTGCTCAAGGTCTTCTGTCGTGAAGACAGATGCAAAGAACCCATTTAATTTCTCTGCAATTTCCAAGTCCTCCTTAATCTCCCCCTTTCCTCCCTCACCATCCAGAGGGCCAACTGGTTCTCTGGCAGGTTTTCTACTTCTAACATATTTAAAGAAGCTTTTATTATTACCCTTTATATTGCTAGCCATGCATTCCTCAAAATCTTTCTTTGCCTCTCTTACCATCTTCTTATATTTCTTTTGCCAGAGTTTGTGTTCCTTTTTATTTTCCTCATTTGGGGAGGATTTCCATTTACAGAAAGACCTCTCCTTGCGCTTTAGAGCCTCTCTAACTCCACTCGTTAACCATGCCGGTGCCCTCTTGGACTTAAATGCGCTCTTCTTTCTTTGTGGTATGCACTTGTGCTGGGTCTCTGTTACCGTTGTTTTAAATAGGTTCCATGCACTCTGAAGAGATTGGATTCTTCCAACCTTCCCCTTCAATTTCTCTCTAACTAGTTTCCTCATCTGAGGGAAGTTTGCCCTTCGAGAATCAAGGGTTTTTATGTCTGATTTGCTTGACACTCTTCCTCCAACATGCATGGCAAAGGAGATTGCAGCATGGTCACTGTTCCCCAGAGGCTCAGTGACATTCACATCCCTGACCTGGCCCTGAGTATCACACAGTATTAGATCCAGAGTCGCCTGTTCTCGGGTAGGCTCCATGACAAGTTGCTCTAAGGCACAGTCATTCAGCAAGTTGAGAAACCCAGTTTCTCTTTCTTGCCCGGAGCTCGCATTGGCCCAGTCAATGTGGGGATAATTGAAGTCCCCCATGATTACTATCCTATCCTTCTGAGACACCTCCATGATTTGTCTTCTCATTTCAAGGTCCCCCTCAATTTTTTGATCTGGTGGGCGATAGCATACCCCAACTATCACATCACTCCTTGGACCTGGTAGTTTAACCCACAGTTATTCTATGGTCTGCCTTGGATAATAAATGTTTCATCATGCCTTGCAAAAAAAAGCATACCCAGGATGCCTTGCAAACCACCCCCATAATTTGTGGAGGGTTAGAGCTTTTATTCATGGTGTTTTGGAGCCATTTGGGACATTTTTGCTAAGGGATTTGGACCTTTTGAACTCGGAAAGGGAGGGAGCTGAAGTTTCCTTGCTTTTTCCTGTCCGTTTCCATTGCTTTCAATTGCAAAATAGAGGAGTGAACAGAGGAGGGGTTTGCAGACAATCGTACTGGCTTTTTTCTGTCTTTCCATTGCAAAATGGTGAGCTGAGGAGGCCTTTGCAGACAATCATCCTGGCTTTTTTCTGTCTGTTTGGTGTCAATGACTGGGTGGGGGTTTTTTTTTGAGCTTGATTTTATTGACCTTTGAACTGCCTTCCATTGCAGTTTTGGCGAGAAAAGGCTGAGGTAGTCTTGCTGGATTCTTTTTGTCCATATTTGCATTGCACTGCAGGAGGGTGTTTTGAGGGTGTTCCAGCACTGCAAGCCTTTAAAGTGCACTTTATAAAAGAGGTCTGGAAAACCCCCAGCTTATTTGCCTTTTTAAGATCTCCAGCATGGATTAATTGGTTTATTTCAATGGGAAACCGTATTTCGGATAACAAATTGCTTCAGATAACATATTAAATTTGTTATCAAAGGTACCACTGTATTTTGTAAAAATCCTTTTGTGAGATGATAAAGGACAAATACAGGGGCAACTTTTCAAAAGGGAAAGAAAAAGCCTTTATATGTTCTATCAGAATGACAGCTAGGTACAGATGCCATAACAGTCTGGATATCAATATTGTGTGCTTTTTAAAATATCTTCTTAGGCAGCCACTTATCCCCATCTATGGAGGTAGGTGATAGAATGTTCTGATAGTATTTCAGATGGACTCAGGAGAACATAATGTGATTCCCCAGTCAGTCATGTCAGCTCACTGGGGGAGTGGAACTGGTAATAAAAAGATAAAAGTAAAGGTTACCCCTGCACATGCGTGCTAGTCGTGTCTGACTCTAGGAGTGGTGCTCATCTCTGTTTTCAACCCAAAGAGTCAGTGTTGTGTAAGTCCGTGGCCAACATGGCTGCACAGAAACACTGTTTACCTTCCTGCTTTTTATGGCGGTACCTATTTATCTACTTGCATTTACATGCTTTCGAACTGCTAGGGCCGTTACTTCACGAAGTGCCTTGCTTCGAACCGACCTTGCCTTCGCTGTGAATTCGGTGGCGGTCACGTGGTCTCCCTTTGATCCCACCCCTGTTTATCAGTGCTCACACGCTGCATTTTTACTACCGAATCGATTACTACCTCATGTGCTCCCTTCGCATTAGGACGCCACTATGCAACATTCGCTTGTTCCCATCCTTGTTTTTTTTTAAAAACTCGGCGTATCGATGCATCAATACTTGGCTGTCATTTCCGACAGAGCTGGTTATGTGTCTAATCTAGTGGTGGAGAGAAGCGGGCTTGAACCCCCCCCCTTACATGGGGAGACTTGAAAGCCAGCAGGGTAAGGGACTCCTGCCCAACCTCTCCCCTTTGGATGCGTCTTTCCTCCCTCCCCATTCCCTTCTCGCTCCCGGAGGGTGTGCGGTATGATTTTCAAGTCCTCCCTCTGATGCAGACCCGACCAGATCGCTCGGCAGCGGAACTCCCTGGGCGTCCCACGAGGGGACGGAGGTGATCGGGCTTGAGGGCGCGTTGCCGAGTCGGAGCGCGCGCGCGTGCGCAGTTACTGCTTCTCGCCGCGCCGAGCATCTTCAGTTTGGAAGCCGAAAGGGTCGTTTGCAGAGTTTGGATATTTAAAAAATAAAAATTAAAAAAAACCCGAGTCCACACGTCACGTTGGGAGCGAAGCGAGATGCGAAGCGAAAAGATTCCCGGCAACTGGCAGGGGCACCACTCGCCCCGGTTGGAGCACGGTAAAGGGGGTGTGGTCGGGGTGGCATCGCAGCCAAAAAGGACGGGCGTGCGGACTGAAACGATCAATTCGCACAGAAAGGAGGGGTTGCCGCGAAGCGAGCGGTTCGTGAAGTAACGGCCTAGGTTGGCAGGAGCTGGTATTAACAGCGGGAGTTCAGTTCGCTCTGTGGCACCTGGGATTCGAACCACCAAGTTGCCAACTTTGCAGCCAACTGTTTCAGTGATCTAGCCTGCTGAGCCACTCTTTAAATACCATACTTACCTTGAAAACCCTCTCAGGGTCACTATAAGTCAGTTTCAACTTGACCGCACATAACAACAATTGCAATGTCACTCAAGGTCACTGAAATCCAAATGCATACATATGCATTCCTCTGCAGTCTTCTACATATGGAATTTGTTACAAAAACACACACACAGACATTATGTTCTTATGATTGTACTAGAATTTGTAGATCAATTAAATTTTTGGTGGTTTTTTTCCAAAAAATTATCAAGAAATTAAGAATGACAGAGCAGGGACAATGTCCTGAGATCAGGTGAAAGATAAGGAACAAGCAAATAAAGAAAAGACAAAGGCAGTCAGGCTGAGTACATGAGAAAACAAAATTCATGTTTTTCTCACCTGATATATAGGAATGCCCTATCCATATAGCTTCCTTATTGCCCTACTTATGTACAACTGTTCTAAAATTATTGTTAAAAATCAGGAAGAGTAGGACATGGATAGTACATAAAATTGCACAGAATAATTTTGATATTCCCTGAAACTGATGCATTAACCAAGTAAATCTTAAAAAGAGGGAGTTCTGTTTTGTATGTCTTTTCTTTTTACTGGCTACTGTATCTACAAATGTTTTATCAGCTATCTTCTTTCAAATATGGAGTGGGCTGTGTGGCAAAGTTATTATTCTTATTGTCCCTAAGTGGTTCAATAATGATTTCTACTTTGCACATTCTAGAAAAATAGGACAGAAACAACAAAATAGAAGCAAAGATAGCTCTATTTATACAGGCCAACCCAGAACATTTTCTGTTAAACAGAGATAGCTCCTAACACCCCATCCTGCCTCAGCTAGTGTGAGGAATACATCAAAACCCAAAGTGAATAATCTGCTATCAGATAGAATTCTTAAATCTTGGTATAGTACTTTGCAGGTTGAGTGAGAATGGCACAGCGTTAACACATGCCAATTTCAAAGGCTTTGTTAATCAAATAAAGTTTCCTACCTTGAGTCTAGCTTCCACTGAAGCTTTCTTGCGTGCTTCCCTCCGGCGATATTGCTCTACTTTATCCAGCTGGTCTGGCCGCTGAAGCATCCCAGCAACCCGTTGCACTGCTGTGGCCACTGCCTCCCTGCTCGTCTCTTCCATTTTGGAACTGTGTCTTATAGCATAGGCATATTACAGAGGACACTGAAGAAACAGGATAATAAAATATTCAGAGACCCATTTTCATTCAGACATCACTTATAAATTGAATAGATGCAATACATCAGCTAGTGACAAAGGCAATTTAAGCAAATAAATTGATAACTGTATAGCAAGTGCTTGCAGCAAGATAGCAAAGGAGAAAGACGGATTATTAATAAAAGATTAATAGTTCAGTTTAACTTTTCTTCTTCTTTCTAGCATTTTCCTCCAGGTGCAGGGACCACCTTTTGGATCCTCAAATGCCACTTTGTCCAGCTAAATGTATCTTCAGGGTGCAGGTTAATAATTCACATGTCCTTGTTGACAAAGTCCTGGTTTCTCTCACCTTCTTTGTTACCCACACATACTTGCTATTGGGTAGTATCATTTGTGGTGTGGTTGAGTAGGGAGATACCTGATATCTCCGAATCACAGAATCGTCATAAGGTTGGAAGGGGCATTGGAGATCTTCTAGTCCAGCCCCCTACCCAAGACATGAGACCTCATACCATCCTGGACAGATGGCTGTCAATCTTTCCTTGAAAACCTCCAGCAATGGGGCACCCACAACATCAGGAGGCAAGCTGTTCCACTGTTTACTGGTGCTCTCTGTTAGGAAATTTCTCCTTATTTCCTGGTTGGCTCTTCCTTTGATGGGTTCTCCACCCATTGGTTCCTGTCATACCCTAAGGTGCAATTGAAAATAAATCAATGCCCTCTTCCCTGTGGCAACCCTTTCAAATATTGGAAGATTGCTATCATGTCTCCCCTCAGTCTTCTTTTTGTCAGGCTAAACATGCCTAGTTGTTTTAGTCATTCTTCATACAATTTAGCCTCCAGTCCCTTTATCATATTTGCTGCTCTTCTCTGTGGCCTCACTAGGGCAGTATAGAGTGGTGCTGTCATTTCTCGTGATGCTATCCCCCTCTTGATGCAGTCTACAACCATGTTTGCTTTTTTTAGCAGCTGCAGCACTGTTGCCTCATCCTTAGGCAGAGGTCAACCAGGACACCTAAATCCCTCTCATAGGTACTACTCTTGAGCCAGGTACCTCCTATCATTTGCCTATGCATCTGGAGCAGCACCTTACTTTTCTCACCACTGAACTGCATCTTGTTGGACAGGGCCCAATGTTCAAGTCTGTCAAAATCCTTCTGAATGTTGAATCTGTCTTCCAAAGTTTTGGCAATTCCTCCCAGCTTTGTGTCATCTGTGAATTTGATGAGTTCTCCTTCAATCTCCCCATCAAGGTCCTTTATGAAGATGTTGAATGCACTGTCTATCCCACTTTGTTCTATCTTATGTAGTAGGTGGTGTTCTACCTTGTCAAATGTCTTACTGAATTCTACTATGTCTGCTGCATTTCCTTTGTCCAGTAATTTGGTCAATTTGGTCAATTTATCAAAGGCAGCAAGATTTGTTTGGCATGTCCTGTTCCTAACAAACCCATGTTGGCTTCTAGTAATCAGCTTCTAGTAATCACCTTGTTATTTTCAAGGTGCTCACAGATCTGCTGCTTGATTATTTTTCCCCAGGATTTTCCCAGGAATTCATGTCAAACTGATTAGTCTGTAGTTTCCTGGTTCCACATTTTTCTTCTTTTTGTAGATTGGAACATCAGGTCTTTTCCAGTCCTCTGGCAGTTTGCCCATGCTCCAGGACCTCTCAAAGTTTTCATTTAGTGGTTCTAAGATCACATCTGCCAATTCTTTTAGTACCTTAGGATGAAAACCATCTGGTCCAGGAGACTTGAACACATTCAAAGTTGTTAGATATTCTTTTAACACTTCCTTAACTATTTTGACCCTATTTTATATCCAATGGATCATAAGCATTTCCATAGTATGGAGGCAGCTCTCTATGCCCAGAGTTGCTACACAGCACTCTATGCCGCACAATGCAACAGGGTGGACAATCATCTTGCAAATCTTGGATTTGAGCTTGATTGGAATTCGTCTGTCACAAGGCACACCAGTGATTTCCTGCCATTGCAACCAGGCCGCAATCACCCCTGCTTGCATGTTGCCACTGATGCCACCACAGCCTTGGAGATGGAAGCAAAGATACCAGAAGATATCCAACTTCTTCAGGCTTTCTCCATTTATTTGGAGCATTCTATGGGAGGTAACTATCTCTAGGTACCCAGTTTTCTTGATGTTTAGGCGGAGTCCAAAGTGGTTGAGGTGGTCACTGGAGCTCCTGTAATGTCCAAAAATCAGCAGGCATATGATCGGGTCCAGGGACATTCACATTCTTCATACTGTCTACTGCAGTGTTTTTCAACCTTTTTTGGGCAAAGGCACACTTGTTTCATGAAAAAAATCACGAGGCACACCACCATTAGAAAATGTTAAAAACTTTAACTCTGTGCCTTTTGGTGACTCAGGCAGGAAGGAAGTCGGAAGATGATGACCTACTGTGATAGGTCCAGGCTGGAGTCTTGACCAATCACAGCCCGGACATCAGAAAAGTGGAGGGTGTCCCCCTGAGGAGCGCCAATCGGCACCCCTACTGGCTGAGGGTGGGGTCAAAAACCCCACTCCTTCATACCCAGGACACAGTCCGGCGCCCGCCTAGTGGGTGAAAATTCAACATTTTTTAAAAAATCTTTCGAATTTTTCAATTTTTCCAACGGCACACCAGGCAACCTCTAGTGTGCCGCGGAACAGTGGTTGAAAAACACTGGTCTACTGCATTGGTGACATCTGTGGTAGTAATGGGCAGAATTGGTCCATAGATTGGCATGCCTCCAGGGTGGAAATTCTATGTTGGAGATCTCACTGAAATGATCTTACTGTTGTTACAGGATTTCACATTTACCTTGGAGTCTTTTTCTATCCTTATCCTTTAGGCGCATATAATGTTCAATGTTTGGGGCAGCGTTCTTTTGTGCTTTGGCTAACGGGTAAATGTACTACTGCCTTTCTCATGTTTCCAGGAGAAAGCTTTTGGTAGTGTATGACCTTGGCTTTGGCAACTACTGTCTTGTTTGCCTGTTTGGCAGCAACATAATTTTTTCAGTTTCCCTTGTCATTTCTTTAAGGCTCCCTTCTTGCACTTTTTCCTGTACTTTTTCAGTCCACAGCCATGCCTGCTTGTCAATTTAACAGCAGCCTGATTTTGTGACACTGAGGAATTCCTTGGCAGTGCTGGTAACAGAGTTACAAAATGCTATCCAGGTGATGTCACTTGGATAGAAATATGATTTTTCTGATCATCTGTTCTTTGTGGTTCTGTAGCTTCCACCATTTGATCTTCTCTGGACCTGTGATACCACCCATTCGTTTATGGCATTTTATCTTTTAGATCTGCGATGAGTAGTCTGTGTTGTGGGGTGAGGTCAGAAGGGATAACCTTTATGATGGATACAATGAGAAAACCAATCTGCTTACTATTTCCACAATTGATGTAGCTGATGAGATAGTTTATACAGTATGTTTCTTGGAAAATGTGTTACAGACTATGAGATCATTTGCTTCTGCAAAGTCAATGACTTGTAATCCATCTTTACTGTTTGTAGGGCATAGGCAGAAAACATCTGGAGTCACCATATGAGGGTGCCACAAACAAGGCAGTTGGAGTGCCTCTGGGTTTCCTGCACATGGGTGCATAGGTCCTTGCTTACAGCAATGTCAACACCATTGTTGTTGGACATGCTCTGATAAATCAGCTTGTAACCCTTTCTAATGTCCCTTCCATCTAGTCTCTTGAAAGCATACTATGTCGATATTTCAGAACTTCAGCAAGTTTGGAGCTGTGCCCATATTTTATGTTCATAAAGTTCAGAATGATTTTCAAACTGTAAAAGGGGGGAGTGCTAATGTAGCATTTTTTTTCAAATTTTCAAAAAAAAAATCTGTTTTTTTCAACAAAAAAAAAACGATTTTTTCGAGCTTCAAAATTTCTGGAAATTTTACATCTTTAACAGTGATCCTATATAATTTATTGTACATTGTGTTTAGCTAGTATTAGTAGTTGATCAGAACCAATCAGCTATCTAAATGACTTGAACAATTACGGGTAAATTAATGGTACTTCCCAGCAGTTTTGTGGGGAAATTGAGATCTCTGCATTAGTCTGAAGGAAGATGTCACATTTTGTGAGTAGTTGCAACCCACATTCTGTTGCCTAATGCCATGGGTTGAACACAGATATTCTATATTTTAAGGTACAAGAGCCAAAAAAAGTCTAAAAAATAAAAGTGAAATGAAAATGAAAAATAAAATGTCATAGGGAGTACCATATCTAATTTTCACCTCTCTCAGTCTTACTCCATAGGAATTAGATAAAACTAATGAAATTATTATAAGATATCAAGCTGATTCTGCCTGAAGTCAATCCCTTTCAGGATTTTCTGGATACGGTATTTATTACTCAGAAGTGGTTTATCATGAAGTTGTCCCAGATTCACCTGGACCCAGCCCATGACCATGCGAAGTGGAAGGCAAAAACCAGAGTAGCGGACCCCACCATCAAGTGAGACAGACGCTAAAAGGAAGAGGTTTATCATTTCTTTCTCCTGTAACTGCTCTTACAAGGCTTTAAAACAGAGGACACCACTTAGGATTTTACTTGTGAATGCTTCAATTGTCTATGAGAGAGATGTCTTACTATGTAGGATATATGTTTCTGTAAACAAAGTAATTCCCAACAGGCTGACAGTGTGCACATGTTGTACATTGACAATAAAAGGTATTATTATTATGATTTGTGCAAATTTAAAAAATTAGGAATGAATAAAAATGAAATACAGTATTTTAAAATGGTGTAAACACATCTATTCAGTAAAAACTGAAAAGAGCAAAAACATTTCTCACAGTTAGTGCTAGTCTGAGCTTTCTTCCTTGTCCTGCCCACATAAATGCTCCTGGCAGGCCACCTGCAGTTGCTTTTATAATACAAAGGCATTTATGTGATAGTTGTATAATTAATATGGCAAATCAATGTTATCTCATGAACATAAGAATAGCCTTGCTGGAACAGGCCACAGCCCATCCAGTCCAGCATTCTGACTCACATAGAGGCTCACCACTTGCTTCAGGGTATTCCCAAGCAGATGTCTCCACCTGCTTATGATTCCCTGAAAATGGCATTGAGAGATATCCCGCCTCTCTCTCCAACCCAGAGGTTGTCCTTAGGCATCATCCATCATGATAGCCATGGAGACCCTTGTTCTCCATGAACTTGTCCAAGCTTTTCTTCAAGGCTGACAGCTGTCACCACTTCTTCTGGCAGGGAGCTCCACAGACCAGGTCTTAATTTTTTTTTTTAAAGATTCCACAGATCTTAAAAAGAAAGGTTTTAAGAAGATCACAACTGCTCTTTCTGGTATTGGCTTGGGAATGCCACGGGAAGTAAACATGCATCAACATCAGAGACAACCAATTGCTGGTTTGAACTTGTTAAACAGGTCTGCATGTGCTCCAGGGACAACATTGGATTTGTCAATTAGTCTAAAAGCACTCAGCCTGTCTTCACTTCACCATTGCAAGAAAGGAGACAACTTTCCAGGACTACCAGAAACTACTTGGTCCATATTAAATGATTATGTATGTAACCATCTGTGACCAGTTTACATATAATTGCCCAGAGTAGCCTTATAGTTAGATAAGTTGTATAGAAATCCAATAATGAATAAATAAATAAATAGATGACCGAGGCCAGTTCAATAGGAGAAGACAATACAATGGTATGAGATACCAGAAGATATGCCCATCTATTTCGCTGTGCACCACAGATCCTAAACTGCATACCAGGAAAAGGGCACGGGGTGGTTGGTGGGGGTGGGGGAAGAGGCAGGCTGGATGTACCTCAGCTCTGTTTACCTCAACTGATTACATACGTTTACATTACAAACTCACCCCATCTGTGATAAAATTCTGCATTGGAAAACGCCTGGAGCATTTCAAGGGCTGGTCAAAAAAACAAAAGCGGAAGACAGCCCCCCCACCCCCGTTTTCCCGAGGGGAAGAAACACTTCAGGGCCTTCACTCCGCTCACACTGGGAGGAACTCCACCAGAGGAGGAGGAGGAGGAGAGCCGGGCCCCGCCACGCACGAAACGCCTCATTCACGCGCCCGCGCCCCCCAACCCCGGCCGCTCCCCCCCCCACAACACACACACACACACACGCCCGACTCCGCCATCCCTCGAGAGAGCAGCCGGCGCCTGCGGGCTTCCTCGGGGTATTTGGGGGAGGGGGGGAGAGAGAGAGAGACCCTAACGACACCCCCACTCCCCCCCACCCCCCCCGGAAAGGCGCGGCTCCGCCAGGAAACCTCTTGCCCGCTTCCCCCCCCCTCCTCCCCCCCCCGCCGGTCTCACCGGAGCTCCCTGGACGGACCGAGCGGGTCCCCGGAAGCCTCTGACAGACGCGCCTCGAGTGCGCTTGCGCCGATGGGCATCAACGTCCACGGAGCCGAGGATTAAACGCTCACGGCGCGTGCGCAAGGAGGACCCGAAGGGGGCCCTCGAACGGTGATGAGACGCGCAGGCGGGGAACGCTGCCGCACCTGTTTTTGAGGACCTGGAGGAGCTTCGCTTATTGTTTACTTATTTACTCTATTTGACTTATAGGCACAGCACCATCTGGCAAAAATGCCACTCTGGGCGGTTTAAGGTAAATAATGAAACATAATAAACAAAACAAAAATAATAGACCATAATTAAAATCAAAATCAACACCAGAATTAAAAAACAATCGCCACTAAATCTTAAGCGCCAACGCAGCTGCGAAAGCCCTTGTTCTATTTTCATCATCTCAGGAGTGTGGCAATTTTACATAAAGCAAAGCAAAGTGTTCTGCTTATATACCGCCCCATACCACTACAAGTAGTCTCTGGGCGGTTTACAATTTTTTTTTAAATTACTGTACAGTGTGCAGGCTACACATTGCCCCCACCCCCCAAAAGCAAGCTGGGTACTCATTTTACCGACCTCTGAAGGATGGAAGGCTGAGTGAACCTTGAGCCAGCTGCTACCTGGGATTGAACCCAGGTCCTGAACACAGTTTTACCTGCAGTAAAGGCATTTAACCACTGCGCCACGAGGCTAATCTTGGTCTTAAGTTCTTATCCCACCTCCGTTGGCCTTGTGTGTGACTTTAGTTGCGAAGCACTTCCGTAGTTCTATTTTGGCTACTGCTTTGAAGCAAAAAGATGTGTATGCGTGTCTGCACATTTTGAACTCCCTTAAGCTGTGGCATTCTATTTGGACTCTAGCAGTTGGATTCTGATGTTTTTACATATTAATTTGGAAACACTGTAGAGGAGCAGGGCTCACAGAGGGCCTTTTCACACGACCCCTAAGATCCGCTGGCCCCTTAAATTCAGACCAGAGATCTTGGGGGTTCATTGCTCTTCCTTTCTCCCCACCACTCCGCACTTCCTTGCTTCTGTCTGCGTGAGGGGAGGGAGGGGAAAAAAGCCTTAAAAAGGGACAAAAGAATAAAGCCTTACCTCCAGTGCCGGTGGAAGTTGCTCCGAGCCCCGGTCACTTCCTGGTTCCTCTTAAAGGGGTGGGAGGCAAACCAACAACAACAACAAAAAGAAGCAAGGAGAGCCCGGCACTCTCCGCATCAAAATTTTTCACTCTCCCAGAGCAGGTACTTGAAAGCTGTGCTGGGTCGCGCTTAGGTGGGCAGGGTCGCACTTAATTTTCTGTTAGCTCCGGAGCTGGTGGGGAAACATTTTTAAGCTCAGGAGCAGGGAGCCATTTGCAGCCGGAGCTTAGGGGTCGTGTATAAACGCCCAGAATTGGATCCCACAGACTTTCTGAGTGGCACAGGCTAGAACACCCTCTGTTACTCCCTCACCTCTTCTTGTTCCCTTTTAGGTTAACTGCAGTCCGAACATCTGGGAGAGACATTGATTTACTCAGGCAAGCTACCCCTGTTGTAATAAAAAGTACAGTATTTGTAATTCAGTCTTGAATCAGCATTTAAGTGCCATTAACTTTACAAAAGACATGTCACTCTCTTTCTTCAATAAATCACTGTAGTTCAGTAGCATGCATTTTCGCACTCTCCTTATGGGAAAACTGTTGGCTATGATAATTGTTCTGCTGAGCACCTGTACTTCCACATTTATCACTGCTTAGAAACGTGTATTTTGTAGAGACAGGGGGTTATATACTATGAAAACAATATAATGGTGGTCTGTTACCAACAATAGGCCAAGTTGGCTTCTGTCTGACTACTGTACATATATGTGTGTGAGAGAGAGAGAGAAGAAAGGATGGTATGGTGATTTGTAATGGCTACTGTCAGCCCCACTGAACTGCACTATGCACATGCTGTTTGTCTGCTGCCCTCACCATCAGTCATTTCCTTATGGGGAGCAGGGGCCTTGGCCTTGTGGTTCCAAGATTCAGTAACTAGACTGCTATATCAGCTGTATTCTATCTTGATATCTTCTCTTTCTCTAGGCTTTGTTTTACCTTTCAATAAATAAATGAAAAGCAAAGCAAAGCAAAGCAAAGTGTTCTGCTTATATACCGCCCCATACCACTTCAAGTAGTCCCTAAGCTGTCTACAGTTTAATTATGCAGGCTACCCCCACCCCCCAAGCAGGCTGGGTACTCATTTTACCGACTCGGAAGGATGGAAGGCTGAGTCAACCATGAGCCTGCTACCTGGGATTGAACCGCAGATCGTGAGCACAGTTTTACCTGCAGTACAGGCATTTAACCATACTGTAAGTTTGAGATTGGCCAACAATCAAATGGCCAAATGCCACAATGATTGAAGAAGTAAGTACTTTTTATTTTGACATCGAACAAATCGAAATTGTTAATTTCAATCTGTTAATCACTATTTTCTATACCTTGGTTGCTGTGTATTTATTTGAAACCTAGACAGCAAAGAAAACTGGTAAAATGTGATGTTGAAAGAGAGCTTTATAGATATCCTAGGCCAACAGAAAGATAAGTAGGTACTAGATAATATCAAGACAGGTCTGTTTCTAGGAACAAAATGATATGAACATTTGGCTATGTCTTAAGAAGACAAGAATCACTTAAAGAAGAAGACGAAGGCGGCATCAGGAAAAGAAAATTAAACTTGAGATGGATCAATGTACAAAAATAATGCACAACATTTAATCTGCAAGATCTGAGCAGGGCTGTTAATGATAAGACATTTTGAAGGTCAGTAATTCATATGGTCACTGTAAGTCAGGATCAGGTTGATGATACATAACAGCAAAAATCAGCAGCGCCATTACACACATACAGTACTTGTAAGATTGTTTGTTTAAAGCAGAACTGTAGTTGAATGCTAAAAAGACAAAAATCATGAATTACTACAAAATTTTGGTGCTCACAATAAAGAAACTTTACCAAAATAATGCACATATACATCACCATGTATGGGTGTGAAAGATGAACGGTTGAAAGCTGATGGGAAAAATGATTAATTCTTGAATCATTTGAAATATGGTGCTGGAGGAGAGTTTTGTAGATACCCTGTTGGTCCTAGATCAAATAAAGCCTGAAGTATATTTGGAAGCAAAAATACAGACTTTGTTAAATGTTGGTTTCTATTGGAAAATATTGTCCAAGTGGCAATTCATTATAGGAATGCTGTTTTTCTACTTTGCTGTAGATTTGAAAGCTGACATTGTTAAACTAATACTAGCTTATTTTCGTTTGAAACAAACTCATTTGTATCAAGCTTGGATTAATGGACAATTCTATGTTTACATGAATGCAGGGCCAGTGCCAGGCCTTTTTGCACCCTAGGCAAGACTAACTACTTGTGCTCCCCAGCCCACGCCACACCAATTTTCAAAAAAAGACAAATTGTAGGAAAAACAGAAAGTACAAAAGTTGAAATTGTGAAAAAATATTTTAAAAAACAGAACAAGTAATATAACAGTCTTCAATTTTCTTTCTCAAATACAAGACAGTTTTAGCACACAAATCATTTTGAATGATCCTATGAACTGTAATGTCTTTTAAATGTTTCCTTTTTGCCACATCAAAATCTCATTTTTCAGTTGCATTTTTTTCAAGAAACTAGTATGTATAAAACTACCTCTCTCAGGTCAGTTCTGCGCTCCTGGAGTTCAGTTCTGCGCCCCTCAGATCAGTTCCGCGCCGCTCTGAGGTCAGTTTTGCGCCCCTCTCAGGTCTGTGCTCTAGGCAGTCGACTAGTTCACCTAGTGGTAGCTCCGGCCCTGCATGTATAGGGTTTATTTCAGAGTAGTCTCAATGATTTCTTGATGTTTAGCTGCTGTTAAAGGTATGGCATTTTTAGCAATGAAAGATGCATTAATCATGACTCCATTAGTTCTCAGTTTTAATCATTTGGAAAAAATATTGTTTATAATGTTGCATGACCGTGTATATAAAAAGGTATGTATTTATAGAGTATGGGTACAAGTAAATCAGCTTTTAATTATGAGATTAAACCCCAGTGAACCAATATAGTACTGTACACTGAAAGACTGAGAGTGCCAGTTTTAATTAATCCCCCAGACCATGCATTGTAGTTGTCAGTGTTCCTCAGAAATAAAAATGTCCAGGAAGTCAAAGTATTTCAAGTGGGAAACCCCTGGAATAATGAAAACTGTTTAATACATTGGTGCAAGCATAATAATGCTGCTGCACTGATTGATCAAGAGGAGAAATTTTAGTATGTAACCCTCCTGCTCTTTATGGTAAGTTATGAATATGTTTCATTCTTCATGCCAAATGATTTGAATTAAAACCTATGTGGAACAGTGTTAATAATTTGGACCAGTGGTAATTTATTCATTTAATGTGTCTGTATTTATCCAGTAGCATGATCCAACAACATTACTGTTATGCACTGTAAAAGACAATTATTTTTAGATTAGCATGCGTTACTGTCTTTGAGTAAGTTTTTTTTTAAAAAACGCTGTTTGTACTGTTCTTCATAAAATGACCCTTATTTGAATTAACTAGCTATTTAGGACTATTTACTCCTAGGTAAGGACACACTTACCTAGGGGTAAACACCATTGTACTAAGCCAGACGGATTTATTTAAAATAGCATTTTTGTAGTTTGAACTCATTAGTATAGTTCGTAAAATGATCTTAGCTTTGGACACTGCAGAGTTCATGGTATTTGGTTTGTCTGTTCTACATCTGTAAAATTTCAGCAGTAATTACAGATCACAGGATTACTGGCAAGGATAAAATTTAGCACTCATCTTGTCCTGGACAAACTCAAAATCCAAATGTATCACCTAAGGGTCAGTTGCTATATTTACCATACATAAATGAAAATGCTTTTCCTGGACTATCCACACTTCAGTGAAAGGCCCTTGTTTCTATTTTCTTTCTGGTTCAGACTACTAAAATCCTCTGGAAGAGCTAATGTGCAAGTTAGGGAAGTCCGAGTCTAAAAGAAAAGCTATTGAAAAATTTCCCACATTATATCTAGTTTTTCCCTCTAACTGGAAAGATAAAATCTACAGTAGTTTTCAAAGCTTTGAAATTGTCTTTCAAAATTTAATCCCATCCCTGAGGAGTTTCCAAGAAGGTAGTTGTGTTAGATTGTTTCATTATGTTGACCAGAAAGCAAAATAAAAGCCAAAAGAAAAAAAAGCAAACAAATTTGTGTCACTGTTTAGAGACTAACATGCTTTAATGTGAAGTTTATGAAAGTTCAAACTAAAACAAATTTATTAGCTTTATAAGATACTGCTACATTATTTACTTTTGTGCTCTGTCACTTTTTTTATTTTTGCCCTTTGACTTTCTCTGCCGCTTTGCTAAGGATGATGCCAATAGTAGCAATGATTCTGAGAAGCTCGGTCACATATTTCTGGGGGGAAATACTGCTTCAGATATTGGTTTTTAATTTATCTTTACTTTTCCATTATTTTTACTTTCATCTTTATTTTACTCTACTATGTATATCATTAAGCAAATAACTGCTCCAGCACTCTTGGGCATCAGGTCAGCCATCCCATCTCTTGCACCGCCACGCTTCACCCTCCTTGAGTCGGCACTCCTGCTGATCCTCCTGTTTCCTCTTTCTAAAGTTACCTTGTTGCAATTCCACTGTACTTCTCCTAGTAGTAATAGAATACCTGCTTACAGGTATTGATACCTGCTGTGTCAATTGTGATATGTGTTTCAAGAGATTTCACAGGCAAACCTAGGAAGGATATGCTCTACAGGTGCATTGAAACGAGCTGCAGGTATTAGGGATTTGGGGACTTAATGCTGTACTGAGGTGCCTGGTAAGTGGTGATAGGTATGGTGGCCAGATAGCAAAAAAAAAAAAAAAAAAAAAAAAAGGAAAGGGGGAGGGGGAAGGAGAAGGGGGAAGGAAGGAAGAAAGAAAAGGGGCAAAGGAACAATGGATGTCAGCATGGCAGTGAGTACATAGAAGGATTTCTTTGGTCATGGCCTCATATAGTGGAAAGTCTGCTGTGAAAATACAGAATGTCTATATAAGCTGAAGAGAAAGCAGTGGGTTTGAGAGCAATCAACCTTATTGATCACCAGGGTTGATCTGGTTGGATAAAATGGGTGCACTTTGTTGTTGTTTTCAAAGGGAGTTTGGCGGATGAAGGTTGCTAGACAAGCTATTCCTGATGAAATCAACCCTGACATCGACACAACTATTAATGTTGCAAGGCCCTGCCTTCTTTTTCATGAGGCCACCCTATCTGCAGGACAGGTAACAAACTAGGGTAAGCACAAACCACAGGTTATTCTAATGTGTGAACACACCCATTGTGTGTTCAGGCTTACAGCATCATGTTCAATTTCAGATGGCTTCCAAATATTGTCTTCATTCATTTGTTTTCAGAGTAACTTTCCAAGGTCAGCCCTTGGGTGCTGGTAGGTTACAATACCTTGAATGACATGGATAGGGGCATGGATAAGGGCATGTTCTCAACATTTCTCAAAAGCATTTATCTTGTATGAAGTAGGATGATCACATCAGATTAAAGAGGGTCCTTTTCCAAGGAGAAAGTCGGGGTTAAAATACTCTAAAATAATAAATAAATAAATAAATAAATAAATAAATAAATAAATAAATAAATAAATAAATAATATGGTGACTCATGGTAGAGAATATTCATTCTTAATGGTGCAGTTCTCTTCTGCAAAGTTTTGCTTTGTCTTACTGAGTTTTAAATATTTTCAACATGAAAATATTTCAGTCTTTCAACATTTGATTTTTTTAAAATTTCACCAAGCTTAAAGCTGGCAAAGTTTCAAATCTGTATCCTATTCTTTTTGGCCAAAGATTGGAAAATATATTACCAGTTGATGAGGCTCACCCAATACTGCAAAGATAGGGCCAGATTAAATTGCCTGAGAAGACTTTCTTCTTTAGTTCCTCCTATTTGCTTACTAGGTGACCTTGCTTATTTCTTTTTTCAATATGGCTTGTGAATGTTCTCTAGGGTCCTTGTACAATATACAGTGTCCCTGGCACTCTTAACACCAACCTGATTATCAACTACTGCATGGGACTTTGTCATTGTATAGCAAGATAGCCATGGGAAATTACCCTTGTAAATGTTTCAGCATTTTTACCACCTTGTGACTTTGGGGTTAATAATAGTTCCAGTCTGGATCTTTGCCCCAGCATTCACATTTTGTAGAAAGTATAACAAGTTAGCTTTAGAAAACTAAAGTTTGTCCATTCATTTTCAGTGACAATGTTTTTGAAGTAGAAAAGTAACTGTATTTCATGCACTTAACTTTAAAAGGTAAGAGAAAACAGATATTTTCTCAATGCTGTTAATGTCTGCATTGCTTTTAAAAAGCTGATTCTAGTAGGAAGGGAAATCTAAGCTGGGTAATTCCAAAGCAGATAGACAAGAGTTGCATCCCATCTTAATTTTATTCTATTTATTTTCAAACACCAACTCCTAAGTTTTTCATGCTGAAAATACCCACTAAATTATAAAAATTAAGCAACATTAAATGTAGATGTTTGAAACCAGAATCAGCAAACCAATATTTGAGTTCTAGGTTAGATAATATTGTTATTTGATCACCAATCACATTTTCAAACACCAACTCCTAAGATTTTCATGCTGAAAATACCCACTAAATTATAAAAACTAAGCAACATTAATTGTAGATGTTTGAAACCAGAATCAGCAAACAAATATTTGAGTTCTAGGTTAGATAATATTGTTATTTGATCACCAATCACAAGATGAGCTTTGCAGTTCCACAGAATTCTTCATAAGGCAAAAATGATATAAAGATAAAGATACCGGTGACTGCCGAAAACTTTCAAAGGACTTAAGAATTATTATTATACTCTTTCCAATTTTCAGCTCCACTGGGTGGGGCTCAGACCCTCATGTATGCAACTCCACTGTCTGCGCAACTCGCCCCCTCCCCCCAAAAGGAGGGTTCCATTGTGACCAAAACCCAAGAGGCTGAAAATGATCACTGTGGGTGCATGGAGGAAGATGATCACTCATGGAGGGGGGTGGAGGCTTGCACCTTAGAGGGAACCTTGGAACACTCAGCTTGCTCCCCTCTTATTTAATTTGGTTGGTTGGTTGGTGTTTGAAGAGCTACACAAATGTTAGCCACCCTGTTATTGGATATTGGTTGTTTTACTTACTTCATGATTGTTTATCATGTGTTGTCAAGCTAATCCCAACTGATGGCAGCCCTTGCCAGAGTGTACTCAGAAAATGATTACCAGTTCCTTCTTCCAGTGGCGTTTTGGGACTGTGCAGCACTTGTGTCACTTGGGCCACCTCAACGTGAAGCTAGTCTTCATTCTGTCTATCAGCTGTTAGAATTTATCTGTGATTGTAGCTCACCTCATCTCATTTATATAGACTCTGTGAAAATAAAAGATTTGTGTTGCAATTTGAGCCTGAAAATGACACCCTTCAAATTTTCTTCTTTATACCTGTAAGTTTTGTCTTTGATTATAATAAACTGGAGTATCAGGTTTTGTGTGTCTAATTTTAGATTTTTCATTTTATCAGTGAACTTATTTCACTTTTGTGACAGGCAAAAGCTTTTCAACATATACTGTAAACACACTCCTATCTCATTCATATTTCCTCCATTTTATGTTCCAAGTTCTTCCACTATCACAGGCTGTCTTTGAATAATGGGTAGGGAGGAGAAGGCTTTGGTATGGTGAGATATGCAGCTAGGCCTGTGCTCCAAAAGGCATTTGTCCTTTTTACTTGTTCGTCAAGGGCACGGAATGGGTTTGTGTGTGTTGAGTACTAGGTCAGCTTAGGTCATTGACCTTCAAAAGAACTAAAGGCAAAAAAGGAAGAAAAGAAGAAGTTCTTTAGAAAGATGGAGGCTACATTGTTTTGCTTGGAAGTTAATGGTCTCACAGTTTTTGTTTGACAAGCACTTTCATGGTTGACTAACCCAACATTCAGTTGTAGCTAGTGCCTGTGAAATTCTAACATCGCTGATAACTTTCCAGTAACTCTCTGTGATACTTGCCTATTTACATTCGAATTCCATACAGAATATGGAAAATTAGGAGTGAAGGAGAAAGCAATCAGAATGATCATACTTTATTACTTATGGCATCCCTAGCTGCCTTGAAAAAAAAACAGAACAGATCGGGTTTTGTAAAAACAGATATACATTAGATCACTGCATTGTATTGGCTCATCTTGCAGAAAAGTATAATTCTATGGGTGGGGGGAGACTGTTTATAGCTTTTTTCGATCTAAAAGGGGCCTTTGATTCAATCTCAAGGAAACTACTATGGGCCAAATTGGAAAAGTCCCCAATTGACAGGAGATTGCTGTTTCTTATTCAAATGTTGTATTATTCAAATGCTGCCCCCAGACTATGGAATGCCCTCCCAAATGAGACTCGCCTGGCACCGACGTTGCTAACATTTCGGCGCCAGGTAAAAACCCTCTTATTCCAAAAGTTTTTTAACTAATGATTGTGGGCCCTGATGGCAATTTTAGTGGTGTGTTTTTAATGTATCGTATTTATTGCATCTAAATGTTTTATTGTTCTAATTTTATTGTATTTTGATGTTTTAACTGTTCATTCTGATTGTGAGCCGCCCAGAGACCTTTGGGTAGTGGGCGGCATACAAGCTAAATAAATAAATAAATAAATAAATAAATAAATAAATAAATAAATAAATAAATAAACAAATAAATAATACGAGCTGCCAGGTTCATTATGGACCTACTGGTAAATTGTCTGATACGATCCTGAATAATAAGGGGGTTAAACTGGGATGTATCTTGGCACCCTATCTATTTAACCTTTTCATTAATGATTTGAGTGATTCTGTAAACCAAGTCCAAGGCCATCCCCCCAAGCTTGGCCCTCAGCAAATCCCATTACTCCTGTATGCAGATGACGCGGCAGTTCTGTCTCTAACCCAATTGGGCCTAAAGAGGCTTATAACTGCCTTTGCAACTTACTGTGACAATAACTGTCTGACCATCAATGCCCAAGAATCAAAGATCCTAGTGTTCTCAAAGAGGTGGAAAAGAATGCATTGGCCCCTACAAAATGACATTCTGGAGCAGGTTAAAGAATACAAGTATCTGGGGATCTCCTTTAGATATAATATGAGCTGGGTAGCCCATCGAAATTATGCCCTTAACCTTGCAAAATGTAGCTCGCTTGCAGTGGCCCAGTTTTTCTATAGGAGTGGAGGATGCTACATTCCTTCAGCCATACGGGTCTTTCACGCAAAAACAAGGGCACAATTATTATATGGCATCCCCATCTGGATTAATGCATATAACCCCGACGTTGAAAGAATTCAATCCATGTTCTTGCGTCGAATCCTAGGGGTCCCTAACTGTGTAGCGTATGCAGTCCTGTGTCTTGAAGTAGGAGTAGGTCACCTGGAAACTTCTGCTTGGACTCAGACTTTAAAGTTTTGGCTCAGATTACATTTCTGCACAGACCATCTGGGGTTTGTGTATAACATGCTGGTTGATTCTTACCAAAGCCAGTGGCAATTCTCCATTAAACAAAAAATTAGGTCCATAGGTATCCCTCTTGAACATATCCTGATGCTAGGGCAGAAACAGGCCCTAAGAATTCTCACCCAGAGGTTATGTGACATTGAAAGGCAGGAACTCCTTTCACAGGCACATAGAACCTGCTCCCCTTTGTCACAAGGTGTTTTCCCACCGTATAGGACTCCTGCAGCTTATCTAACCTCACTCTGTTCACCACAGGCCTGCAGGGCCTTTATGCTGGCCAGGATGAATGTGCTGCCTTCAGCACTGCTCCAGGGTAGGTTCCAGGGAATACCACGCCAAGAGAGATTTTGCCCATGTGGAAACGAGGCTCCTGAGTTTCTTCAGCATGTGCTTTTATTTTGTCCATTTTATGAACAAATTAGGAATACCCTAATTTGTCCACTGTTGAAAAAATTCCAAGGCCACCCTTCCAAGTGGTTAGTTCAATACTGTCTAATAGACAAGAACTCACACGTTACAGCACAGGTTGCAAAGTTCTTTCTAGCTGCCATTCGAAAGAGAGCAGAGATCACTTCGGTCACCCATTCACATGCTCCTATTTATTAGTACTTCTCTTTGCTTTTCTTCTTGCCTTTACTGTATATTTGCAGATATGGGTCATATGACCGCAATAAACTTGACTTGACTTGGCTGCCTTGAAAAATTACCTTACACAGGCTCAACAGGGCAGATATAGGCACTGGGACTACAACTTGGAGGACTACAGATTCCCATAAGGCCTAGCCAGCATGGCCAGTAGCTGTAAATTATAGTTTTCCAGTCCAAAATACTAGAAGGTGCCAAGTTGTACAATTTTGAACTACTAAATTTATTAGACATATTAATTACTAAGATGCAGACCCTGCTCATGTGAAAGCTACTTTTGAGCAGTGCTCATAACATGGAGAACACATGAAGCAAACCACTGCTTGTGAACCAGCTATTCAAGAATTGGATTCACTATGTTCATGTAGAGTATGGAATTTTTCCATAACTGAATGTCCTAGCTTATAAAGGTACAGTACACTTATAATTGCTTATATTAGCAATTATTATGTTGAACTATTTCTATATGGCCTATGTCACAGTCCATTCAATTCTCCCCATCCCTCTGGTTCCTTGACCAAGTTTTCTGAAATGACTGAACCAAAAGGTGATCTCCAGCAAGATCACTTGCTCTTCAAGAGACAAGGCTCTTAGAGTCAGGATCTGTTAAGGAAAAAAACTCACTTTTCTGGCAGGGAAAACCATTGAATGTGACTAGGGCATGTGGGGTTGGCTTTGCAGTCCGAAATACCCTATTGGAGTTCATCACTCCACCTGCTGCAGGAAGTGAAAGAATTGCGCCCTTGTAGCTCCACTCATCAGTAGGGTTGGTTACTCTTATCAGAGAGGGTAGCCCTGTTAGTCCTTTCAAGAATTGCAGGCAAAAATCAAAGAAAAACTAAACTAAACAAAAGATACAAAACATGTGGCACCTTAAAGACTAACTTTCATATTTTAATGTAACGTTTTGTGGACATGTCCACTTCTTCAGACATATAGCAGCAGAATGAGGTATGTAATATAATATGTGATGAGATATACATTTCATACCAGATGTTCATTGGTGGATAGGGGAGGGGGAAAGAGGAGGGAGAGATGATTAGTTGTAGAAGTGGTGGGAATGAGGATTTGGCCAAGGGTCATAGATATGTTAAGCATTGTTAATGGGTCTGTGAAGGAGGTAGAGATAATTAGTTGTACAAATGGCAAGAAGAAAGATTTGGCTAGGGGTCATAGATATGTTAAGTATTGTTAATGGCTCTGTGGCCAGGGTCTGTAGAAATGTTAAGTAAGATATATTCCTGAAGAGACAGAACCTGGCTTTACCCATGAGTAAAGAGACAATGTTGTTGTTCTCTTTTCTGCTGCTCACACCTCCGAACCGCCTCCTCCTGTTTCTGTGCCACCCTTTCCACTGTCTGGCCCCAAAACGGTATTTGTAACTCCAAACCCTGGGCTCTACCCATCTTCCCTAAATCTGCCCTAACTTATCTTCCTCTATTTCCCTGAAGAGGGCCTCTACTTCATTCCACTTCTGTAGAAGGTTAATGTGGAATATTCGATTTGACCTTCTCCTTCTGGAATGTGGATCTCATAGTCTACCTCGTTTACCTTCCTTATCACTTGATAGGGGCCTCGCCATTGCACAAACAACTTTGAGGTGTCACTCAGGAGTAATACTAACACTTTGTCCCCTGGTTCTAAATTTCTTACCTAAACCTTCCTATCATATCTCTTCTTCTGTCCTGCCTGAGCCTTTTCCAGAGAAACCTTGGTCAATTCGTGGGCTGACCTTAGGCATTCCCTCATTTCTAAAACATGTTGAGCCACTGACCGGAGGGATTTGTCCTCTCTTTCCCACTGTTCTCTAACCACCTCTAAAATACCTCAAAGATTTCATCCACACAGTAACTCAAAAGGGAGTAATCTGTGGAGGCCTGAGGTACCTCCCATACTGCAAACATGAGGGGAGCCAACCAAGGGTGCCACTGCCCCAGTTTATTATGGGACAACTTACGGAACATGGTCTTCAATATCTTATTAAAACGTTTCACTAATCCATTAGTTTGGAGGGGTGGTAAACGGTAGTCTTCAGCGGGCATACCCCCAACATTGCCCACATGTGTTTGAACCCGGCACTCATTAAATTTGTCCTTTGATCCATTAACACCTCTCTTGGGAACGCTAGCCTGAAAAAAGTCCTAACTAGAGATGGGCACGAAACAAAAAAATTGTGTTTTGGTTTTTCGTTTGTCGTTGAGAGGTCTGTTTCGGTTCATTTCCGTTTGTCGGGAATTTTTTGAAAAATTTCGTTACCGTTTTTCGTTTTTTCGTTTGTCGTTTCTACCCACTTTTTGCGCGATTTTTAAAGCATTTCCGTGCGCAGGCATCCCCCAACGCCCCAGACCAGAGGGAAAACACTAAAAAAATGGATACTTGCAGAGACACAGTATAGACTAGGTATGCAGGGAGGCTGCAAAGGCAGCGGCGGGCGTTGCCCAGGGTGCAAGGCAGCCGCAGAGTGACTGCACTGCGGGGCAGGGGAGGGTACTGACCGAGAGGTACGCAGCACGCACGCACACAGGGAGGCTGCAGGACTGAAGCTAGAGTCGCAGAGACAGCAATCCCACCCTAACTTCCACCAGAGACTGCAAGGAGGATGGGGGCTGCCAGAGCTTTTTATGCCCTCTGTGGCTGCCAGACCTGCCTGCCCAGTCTGCAACCTGGGCATGCTATTGGTTGAACATGATTCCACATCACGTGGCTTGCCTCCATTTTGTGGCTGGTGGCGACATCCATTTTAAAGGGAAAAGAAAAATACATTGCGATGGGAGAAGACAAAAACAAACATTTTAAGGACCCCAACCCCCCCTGGTAGGTATTATCAGACAATATAAATAATTATCGCTGCATTTTTATGGATGTCCAGGGCGTTTTTTAACATTTAAAGCAGGTCATTTCATTGCGCGTCGCCATTAACGGAAACGAAACGTAACGACCACAGTTTTCATGGTTCTGTTCATTTCGTTTCATTTTCATCACAATTTTCGTTTGTCATTTTGTTACATAACAGAAACAACAAACGGTAATGGAAACGAAAAAATGTTCATTCCGTGCCCATCTCTACTCCTAACAATTCCAAAGCCAAAACCTTGGCCCCTGTGGACCTCACAGGTATTGCTTCTGGGTAGTGAGTACCGTAGTCAACAATAACCAGTATGTGTGTGTATCCAGCTGATTATTTGACCAGGGGACCTACCATGTCCCTATCCTTTCAACTGTTGTGAGACAATTGGGGGGGGAAGGGAGGGTCTGCTTGTATTTATCAGCCGGAGTTCCCTGGGAAGGCATATAATAAACAAACAAATAAATAAATAAACAAATAAAAATAATGGGGCTCATAGGCCTAGCTTTGCCTGTGTCTTCTGGCACTCCAGACATGACCTACAATACATCTCCACATCCTTCCTGAGCCCAGATTTGGCCTACCGTCTTTTCTTTAGCTAAGTGTCCTGCCAGGGGGATGTCATGAGCTAAATTCAGGATCCTCCTCCATAATGCATGAAGCAAAACTAGCAACGTCTCTGCTTCCTTTGTAATCCTCATCAATAGCCCGTGATGGACCTCAAAACCTTCCTCGCCCTTTTATATTGTTCCTTCTGGCTGGGCCTGTTTCAACCACTCTGCCAATTCGGGGTCCTCTTGTTGCCAGGCGCAACAAGATATTTGGGGTAGATTTATCGAATATGTGCTTGTAAGAGATCAGGGTAAGGCTTCCGCAAAACAATCAATTTTGTTCTGGAGCAAAGGATAATGAATGTAAATAAGAAGAGTGGTCCTGTTGGTGAAGAGGTGCACTGCTGTTGATGTTTTGTCTTTTTTGTAATTTGTATTTTGTATTTTTTGTATTTTGTATAAAATAAAAGGCATTTTGGACCCCCCCCCCAAAAGAAAAGAAGTGGAGTGAAGCAGGGCTGCATTCTTGTGTCAACTTTATTTGAAATCTTTTTCACTGTCATGTTGAAGCATGCTTTCAGGACTGCAACAAAGGGTATTTATCTCTGGACAAGATCAGATAGAAAACTCTTTACTCGCTCTAAATTGAGAGCAAAGTTCAAAGTGCAGCTGAAGTGTTTGCAGGATTTCCTCTTTGCTGGCGATGCTGCTACTACTGCTCAGTCTGTTGAAGATCTTCAACAACTTATGGATCATTTTAGCAAGGTTTGCCAAGATTTTGGATTAACAATCAGCCTGAAAAAAAAATCATGTCTCAGGATGTGGATTTGCCTCCTTGTATTACAATCTCTGCACAAGAACTGGAGGTTATCCATGACTTTGTGTACCTAGGGTCAGGCATCTCTGACACCCTAACTTTAGATAATGAGCTGAATAGACGTAATGGTAAAGCAGCTACTAATTTCTCTAGACTTACAAAGAAAGTATGGCTTAACAAAAGACTGACGGAACATACAAAGATCCAGGTTTATAGATCTTGTGTCTTGAGCACATTCTTGTACTGCAGCGAGTCTTGGGTTATTTGTGTATGGCAGGAGAGAAAGCCATATGCACTGTCTCCGACATATCTTTGGCATCACTTGGCAAGATAAAATTCCAAATGGCATGGTCCTGGAACCAGCTGGAATCTCTGGCATGTATACATTATTGAAACAGTGACATCTACACTGTCTTGGGCATGTTGTGAGAATGGCTGATGGTCGGATTCTGAAAGATCTTTTGTGGAGAATTGGAGGGAAAGTGCCCCAGAGGGAGACCACAGCTGCAATATAAGGATATCTGCAAGAGGGATCTGAAGACTTTGGGAATGGACCTTAACAGATGGGAAATCTTGGCCTCTGATTGTTCAGCCTGGAGGAAAAAGATACAGTATGGCCTTCTACAATTTGAAGGGACACTTGTTCAACAGACTGAGGAGAAGAGACAGTCCCAGAAACAGCAACATCTAGAGGCCAGGCAAGGGACTGACTGTATTTGTCCTCAATGTGGAAGGGATTGTCACACTTGAATTGGCCTTATTAGCCATACTAGACGCTGCTTTAGTATCCCCTCACAGATACTGAAAAACTGTCTTCCTTTTGTTTCTATTTTATTAGGCCTTTCTATTCAGCAAGTTTCACCTCAGACACCCTTGGTATAGCTAGCTCTCTGTGTCCCAAGAGCTTCTCTTCTATCTAAGAGACTCTGGTCACAGATCCGCCCACCTTTCTCTATCGTGAGGTAAACTTTTCCTTTTAGAGCCTCAGCTGTCCCTCCACACAGACTAGGATTTTCTTCAGACTCTGGGGAGGAAGCGTTGCCCTGGGTCTTTTCTCCCAGTCCTGGCAAGTCACCACTTCACACAGCCAGAAGTCTTAAAACCCTCTGCCAGAATAGCTTCATACTCTTTTGACAATTTAAAGGTTTGGTATCTTCTTCACACACTGGCTTCTCACACAATCTCACCAGTATGTCTTCACTTCATGAGACAGGAACTAAACTCATCTACACATCCCCACATGGGTGTACGCATCCCCCATGCAATCCTGTGTCCCACTATGCTAACCTAACATTGGATTTTTTGCTATTTTCATCAGATCTCAACAGATTTTTTGGATCCCACTGCTAACACCAAATTTGTAGCATTACTGTGCTTTTCCCCTGGCACTTTCACAGACTATTGACAAGCACCGCCTCTAATTTTCCTCTTTCACTGCCACCAGCTACCTTCTCCAGTAAATTAATGCTTTCAGACTGGTTTTAAATTGAATAAAGATAAAAGTTTATTTATTACAAAGTAGAATCAAAAGCATAAAGGGTAACGTGTTTAGGTACAAACCAAGGAAAGAATATTGCTCAAACACATTAAAGTTAAGTTACAAAGTTAGTCACTTGTGCACTCTGTTCTTAAGTTTACAGACAATCAACACTTAATTTTCCTCACAGAAGTTCTAAAATCCTATCTTTTCTCTCTCTAGTCCTTAACTGTCTCTCAGTCAGACCCTATCTGCAAGTCCCTATCTATCTCTTTCTCAGTCAGTGCCAGTCCCTATCTGACCCATTTAGTGCTGTCCTGAGACTTAAAACCACTCAGGCTGCTCCCCCGTCTCTCCCATTGGTCAACAAACAAACAATCAACATAGACACTTATAAATTATTCATCACCAAGGGGTAAATGCCACATGGACATTCAGTCAAGCTAGGACAATCTATGCATGAGCATAGAATTTATACTGCAGTGGTTGTACACTGATAGAACAGCAGAGTGTTCTGCTTCTAGATATGAGAGGTTCAGTGAAAGAGCAGCAACTGGGAAGAAATAGGCAGAGCTGGCAACCCCAAGCACCATTTGAAGCAAATACAAGTATCTCATGTCAAGAATCACTGGGTTCAAGGAAAAAAGAAGCCTGCTCAAACACTCAACCACAATATTCTAGTTGTCCTGGTGAATGAATTAACTGAAAAAAGAAAGGACAATTTTGGAAAATGGACTAGAAGTTGGAATAACAACCAACTGGGGGAAAAGGTTGGTTAAAACTAGAATAAGAAACTGGAGCCATAAACAGTTCTTTCATGAACTGCAGGAAACATTCCTGCTCACATGAAACAGAAATTAAAAAGAACCTACAGCAGACCTGAGCAAATTATTTGGTAAGATTCAACATCTCTTCCCCAAACGTCTGTGATTGTGGAGCCCAAGAACAAATGTTTTCTTTCATTAGAGGAAATGAGGGGAAGGGCTTTCTTAGCTTTTTCTCCTCATTATGTCCATGCCACTGCCTCTTCTTTCTTGCCACCTGTCTAATTTTTTGCTCATCATGCCAAACTCACCCTAATCACTTCATTCTCCTAGCCAAACTACGGAGGGCCTCCTGGATTTCTCTTCTATTTCATCTTTCTGGTGTCTCAATTACTTCTCCCTTTACTTCCATTCCTTAGATATTCTCAGAAAGCCTGCTTATCAGGCGGATCCCTTTCCCATCCACTTCCTGGGATTCCCTACCAATCATTTCAAATTAGATCCATGTCACCACTCTCTCTCACACACTTACCTCTAGTTCCTTCAAATGTCCCAGGACTGGATATGTAAAATTTCCAAAAACTCAGGGAAAACCAGACACCCCCCTCTGTGTTTTCCCCAATTGTTCCATTTCTCTCCAAGGTCTTTATGATTTCAAAAGTTCTAGAAGTTTTTCATCTCTACCCAAGACCCTTCTGGAGGGCTGAAGGTTTCCCTGCCCCTGCTGTAGGGAACCAGATTCATCTCAGAGAAAGCCAGCAATCTGACCATATCCATTTAAAATGTCCTTATTACTATTTTTAATCACAGACACTTTTAGGTCTCTGGGGGAGGTGGCTGTAGCTATCATATTGCTCAGTAAGGCCAAAACAAAAACTAATTAGGAATTCACTTGTGTCACAGTATTGTAAATATTACCTAACATGATCAGTCTGGCTGCTAAAGGTGACATGCTTATTCCTACTGTTATCCTAGACCCAGATCATGGGCAGGGAAAAGGGATTACTCTAGTGTTTAGGAACTGCTCTTTGAAATCAGGTGTGTGCAGATTGGTATGACAAAGGCAGATATGAGACTGTGAATGCTGCAACCAGGCAAAGACCACTTTCCCTGTCTACTCCAATTAATTTTCCTCCTCCTCCTTCTGGGTCCTTAACTGCTGTGGACTTTGGCCTACCTACTCTTGTATCATTGTTCTGTATGGCGTAGAGAAGCAGGAGACATAGGTATAGGTGTCAGGTTAGTAAATAGGGAACAGGAAGGAAAATTTGGAGATTAATAAATGGGTAAGAGTTGAAGACTGACCATTTGTGTGTGTTTAAAATGTATTTAAAATAAAAGGAATTGCCCTCTGGGAACTGTCAATGTAGTATCTGCTGTTTGGCAAAGGCAAACCCAAGACCCTGGTCTAATTTAATTTTACCATCTCTTATTAGCAAGAGATACGGAGGCAATGACAGAGTTTATTTTCTTGGGCTCCTTGATCGCTGCAGATGGTGACTGCAGCAATGAAATAAAAAGACTGCTGCTTCTTGGGAGGAGAGTGATGGCAAACCTAGGCAGCATCTTAAAGAGCAGAGACATCACTTCAACAACAAAGGTCTGGTTTTGCCCTGGATGTATGGAAGTGAGAGCTGGACTATAAAGAAGGGAGGAGAGTCTTGAGAGTCCCCTGGACTGCAAGGAGATCAAACCTATCCATTCTTAAAGAAATAAATCCTAAATATTCACTGGAAGGACAGATTTTGAAGCTGAGGCTCCAGTACTTTGGCCACCTCATGAAGAGAGAGGAAAAGTCCCTGATGTTGGGAAAGATTGAAGGCAAAAGGAAAAGGGGACAGCAGAGAATGGGATGGTTGGATGGTGTCATCGATGCAACCAATATGGATTTGACCAAAGTCAGGGAGGCAGTGGAAGACAGGAAGGCCTGGCGAGCTCTGGACCATGGGTTGGACACGACTAAAGAACAAAAGCAAGAAGAGCCGACATGCATCGCGGGTGATCACAATCCAGAACTCTCTTGATGAGTAGCAGCCAGTTATGTCTCCCTTAATTTAAGTAAGGAACGCGTTTCCTGTCGATGCAGTTTATTTGGCTTGTCTTTGCTTCTGAGAGCGATCAAGGGGAGAGCCGCCACTTGTTGCTCCGTCCCAGCAAGATTCCTCTGGAGAGGTGTTTGTTTTTGTCCGGAGGAGTCACATGGAAACGCCCGGTGCCCACGGACACAGAGGCAGCTCCTCCCCTCCCCAAACCTGTGGGCTCTTTACCAGCAAGGCTTGCATGAAGGTGATCTAGCGAGGGGGGTGGGTGGTGGTGGTGGTGGGGTTACTCTCTGACCGTTTTGGAGTAGAGCGAGTCCGCCCGCACAGCAACAGAGTAATTGGATCGGCGGCGTTGGCTTACGGGCAGCTATTGTACTGTTCCCAGAGCTTAACTTCAGAGACAGGTGCTGCGGCTCAGCCATCCCTTCGAAATCCATAGTAAGGGGACTGGTGGTTGTACTTGCTTGACAGCCTAATATGCACACTTGTGTTAAATAAACAAAACCCATCCAGTCGAAGTGTGGGGGGGTACTATCTCAGGTAAAAAACAAAATTAAAAAAAAACAGGCAAAAAACGTTGCGGCACCTTATAGACTGCTGTATTTTAATATGAGCTTTCGTGGACACGCCTGTCAGAAGAAGTGGACTTGCCCTCGAAAGCTCATATCTAAACATAGTAGCTACTAGTCCTTAAGGTGCCACAGCATTTTTGTCTTTTTATTTTTTCTTCTTCTGTTTTTGCCTGATATGCCAGCAGAGACTAACACAGCTATATAGTGCTGAGCCTGAGTCTGAAACAAAGGGCGCTCTTCTTAATCCATTTGAAACATTTCTGGCCCGCCTTTCACCTTAAAAAGGACCCGAGACGATTTACATAATTCAAAGACAATATCCACAACAAAAAGCAGTAAGTGTGCAAAAACTAAAAAGGGTCAAGCAAATACCACAGTGAAAGATGGTATGCAGAAACAAGATCAAAACGCCTTGAAGGTAGAAAGGCAAACATAATTCCTTTGCGAACCCTCCTCAGGAAGCCAGTCATTAAGGGAAAGCTTGCTTGAAGGGCAGGGTCTTCGCCTTCTCGTGCAAGTAGCTCTCCTCCCTCTGCCCCGGTGTTTACTTTATGTCACGCGTGTTACCACCACGTCATGCTTGCCTTATTAGAAGCCGGATTGTGGGGTCCTTGGAGCTCGAATTGAAGCTTCCTCTTTGCTCCTTGTGACCCACCCACCGTCTTGCATTTTCTCACCCTGTGCCCGGGGCTGTGCCTTTCGGAAAACGGCGGTGTGTCTACATTGACTGACCTGCCCATCGGGGCAGCTGTCGCGGCGGGGACTTTCCCCTCCGGTCAGAGCCCAATACCTGCTGGAAGAAGCATAAATATTGCATGGCTCCCCTCGTGCACCCCTCGCCCTCCGCCCTCCGCCCTCCGCCCTCCGCCTGGGAAAAGAAGCTGAGGCTCCCTCGGTGGGGGTCGAGGCGCTCGCGCGGGGCTGGCGGGCCCGGCCCGAAGCCAGGAGGCCCGCGGGGTGCGCGCGCGCGCGTGTGTGTGTGTGGGGGTTTGGGGGTTGGGGAGGCGGCGGCCCTGGCAGGTGCCTCCTCCCTCTCGGCCGGGCCGGCGAGCGGGCGGGGACGGGCGCAGGCCGCCTTTTGCATTTGCTCGCAGGGTGCCAGGCGGCGGCGGCGGCGGCGGCGGCGGCGGCGGCGACCCGCCAGGAAAACGCTCGGCTCTGGGCGGCGGCGGCGCCTCCTCCTCCTCCTCCTCTTCCTCCCCCTCCAAGCCTCCTCTCGCTCGGATCGGGAGGGCAGGATGGCTCGGTCGGAGAGACGCCGCGGCTACTGGGAGGCGGAGGCGGCGGAGGCGGCGGCGTAGAGGGCGACAGAAGGGCCGCGGGCGGAGGGGAGGAAAGAGAGCCCTCGGACGAGCCCCGCGTTCTTTTCTTTTCTTCTTCTTTCTTTCTTTTTTTTTTTCGGCGTCGTCTTGACTTTCGCCCCATCTTCCCCGCCAAACCTGACCCCTTTCCCCGCCACCGTCGACGGGAGTTGGAGCGACCTCGGGCTGTTGCGGCTTCTTCGTCCTCCCGGAGGCAGCGCCGGAGCCGCCCATGGAGAGCCCCGCGCGCCAGGGCCCCGGAGGGTAAGAAGCGGGGGGGGTGGGTGGGGGGAGAGAGAGGAGGGGCAGGCGAGGAGGGGCGCCCCGGAGGGGCTCGTGGCGGAGAAGAGACAAGAAGGGTGCGCGAGCGGCGGGGGCGGGGGCGGGGTGCCTTTTCCTTGAGGGCCGTCCGGCTTTTCCAAAGTTGTTCTGAAGGGATGGAAAGAGCCTCGCCCCCCCCCACCCACCCCAGGCAGTCGAAAGTGCGCCTTTTTTGTGTTGGCCCTTCCCGCCCGCCCGCCCGCCCGGCCCGGGTCTCTGAAGGGCCGCCGCAGGGGCTCTGCCTGGGCCTTGGGAAAACCGCCGCGCCTTTCACGGGAGGGAGGGGGCGGGCGGGCGGGAAAGCTCGCCGGGGCGCGTTCGCTTCGTGAGACAGACGGCCGGGCCGGGGGGCCTGCGGCGGCGGGGGGGGCTTTTGCCACGGCTCTCGCCGTCCATAGCCCTCCTGCCCCAGGCTTGCCTCCCGCCTCCCGGCGCCGGGTAGCGGCGGGAGCGCCTCTCCGTGCGTTTCAACGGAAGACCCCCACCCCCTCCCACCCCCAAGGAATAATCCCGGGATTTCGCGCTCTTCCCCAGTTTCCCTTCCACGGTCGCCCGGGGTAGATCGAGGGGCTGCTGAAGCCCGATAAGCAGCTGAGAGGGAGGGCGGAGGTGGAAGGCCGGCCGCCCCCGGGGCCCCTGGGTGGCCGGCGAGGAAAAGGGCCCCCAGGCTCTTCGCCGCGGTTGCCAAGAGGAGGCGGCGGGCGAGCGGGCGGGGGGGGCCCTCGGCTGACAGGTGGCGGCGGAGGAGGAGGCGCTGCCTCCAGTCCTGCCGCCGCTCGCTCGTCTTGCGCCCCCGGGGGGGGGAGGGGGAGGGCGGGCTCTCCGGCCTGGCTTAAAAGGGGGCGCAGGAGGCGGCGGGAGGGACGCTGCCGTGTGGAAGGCACTGAGCCGAAGTGTGTGTGGGGGGGGCTCTCTCTCTGAGGGCATTAGGAAGCAAAGCGCCCGAGGAGGAGGAGGACCGAGAGGAAAGCGAGAGGCCAGGAGGAGGAGGAGGAGGAGGAGGAGGCGGAGGCGCTTCGGGCTGGGCGTACTGGAGTGGCGAGGAGGGCCGCGGAAACGCTTCGCCGCTTCACCCCCCCCCCCAGGTGCTGCCCGAGGTGGGACCGGCGAAGGGCTCTCTGGCCGGGGGGGGGGGGAAGGAGGAGGAGGAGGAGGCGCCTCGGGGCCCGGGGGGGGGCGCCTGGCGGTTCAGGCTCCGGTTCAAGACGGAGCCCCCACTGCTCAACAGTCCCTTGCTCATGTTCTCTGGTTCATTAATATTGTAGCATTTTCTCCTCCCCTCTGTCAGAAAGACAGCTTGGTCCAAGATAGATTTTGATAGTAGCTGAACGGTCGTTTTTACAAAGGCCGGCGAGGCAGTCATGTAATTGGCATTTAACCCATAATGTCCAGAGCAAATAAACACTTAGTGACTGGGGCAGCGCTTTAGGATAGCTGGTCGCTTATATTAGAGGATGCAGACTGGTTGCAGAAAACGAGTATTTGATTGTCTCCATTTTAAATTGGGACAGGAGAAGCTGGATAGTATTGAGAAAGTACACCATCAATCTGGCTCGCTCCCACCCCTGCCTCAACAGCCTTTAAAACATTCAACCCCACGTATAAAGTTTCTTATTAGGATCTTCATAATATTTAAGGAGCCACGGTCAGTCAGATGTGGTAACATATACTGTATGGATCCAAGGAGATTTATCCTTTACCTTCTATGTAGGGTGCACAAAAAACCCACAGGCCCAGAAAAGGTCCATGATTTCAGGAAATCAAATTTTTAGACTGATAAAGACTTTAGTTTTTGTCTGTACTTTTAAAAAAGTTCATGGCTTGGAAGTGCACATGGAAGTGCACATGGTACACTCAGTATGAGTGAGAAGTAACATACAGGATTTTTAAGCTTAGTATTCCAGTGTTAAGTCCTTGGTCACATTGTAACTGAATTTTAGAATTATAATTTATGAAAATAAAGCAAAGAAAATAATGAAATAGCCATGCATACAAGGATTGTCACTATTCATCAAATGCCATCAAGCCAATTCTGACTCATGATAAACCTTTTCAAAAATTTCCCTGTAGAGAATACTAAGAAGTATTACCATTCCCTTTGTGTGGGTTTTTCCTGGGGCTGTGCAGCTTCTCCAGGGCCACACAGGCTGGCTCTGCTTATAGGAGGCACACTGGGATATCAAATTCCCAGCCGGCAGTTCTGCAGCCAGCTACCTAAAAGACTGAGCTATCCAGCCAGCTCACAAGCATAAGAAACAAATGAGTATTTAGATTCTGAAATAGTACAGAATGTATTGAGTCTGTATTTCTGTGTACTTGCATGTGGGAGCCCTATATGGGAACCACCATTCAACACATCAGATCTGTTCAATAGTTCTGTTACTCTTAAAGGTGCCAAAATACATTTCTTTTTGTCATACTTATTGCAATAGACTAACAGACTTACTTACCTCAAAATGCCGTTGATCATAGTCATTTACTTCTGAATAGCCACTTCTAATTTCTTTGTTTGCACTGAGTGTTCACTGTAATATTTTGATACAGCAAAGTTCCATGCTCTAACTCTCAATTTTTGTTTTTGATTTTCTTGCTTTTATAACAATCCTTCTGGTATGGAGGCACAGTATATGTCAGTTTGATGCAGAATTCAGTTATGTAAAATACATTCATTAGTGGGTCTTAGACTGCATCAAGAAGGGAATAATATCAAGATCACTGGAAGTGATAGTACCAATCTGTACTGCTCTAGTGAAGCCACATTTGGAATACAGTGTCCAGTTCTGGTCACCACAATACAAACAAGACAGAGAGGCCCTAGAAAAAGTGCAGAGGCGAGCAGCAAAGATGATAAAGGGACTGGAGGCTAACTCGAAGAATGACTAAAACAACTAGGCATGTTTGGCCTGACAAAGAGAAGACGGAGGGGAGACATGATAGCAGTCTTCCAATGTCTGAAAGGGTTGCCACCTGGAAGAGGGCATTGATTTATTCTCAACTGCACCTGAGGGTATGACAAGAACCAACGGATGGAAACTCATCAGAGGGAAAGCCAACCTGGAAATAAGGAGGCGTTTTATGTTGGAGGTTTTCAAGAAACGATTGGACAGCCATCTGTCCACGATGATACGAGGTCTCCTGCCTTGGGGAGGGGGTTTATTTATTTATTTATTTATTATTAGGCTTCTATACCACCCATCTTCCAAATGGAACTCTGGGCGGTTTACATAGACTGAACACGATCAATCGGACGACAACACAAACTAAACAACAGTAACATATGCAATATTAAAATGTAGATTAAAAAAGAATCTAAGAATCTAACCCTGGCGCGTGCATTAGGCTGAATGTTCTGAGGGATGGTGTTAAAAAATAATAATAAAAAAACAACAACTATACTAGGTCACCAAAGGCCTCCTGGAAGAGCCAGGTCTTTAACGCCCTCCGGAAGGCCTGCAGGGACTCTGCTAGGCGCACTTCGCAGGGAAGGTAGCCGCCACGGAAAAGGCCCAGTTCCGGGTGGAGGTTTTCCGGGCCTCTCTGGGCGTTGGCACCCGAAGCGAGTGCACCCGCGACATCCTCGTAGATCGGGCCGAAGTTGACCGCTGGGTGATACGCTCCTCCAGGTAGTCAGGTCCCAAGCCATGGAGGGTTTTATAAAGTAAAACCATGATCTTGAATTTAATCCGGGATGCAACGGGTAGCCAATGCAGACGAGCCAGAACCGGGGTGATGTGGTTGAAACGACGCACACCCGCCACCAGCCTGGCCGCTGCATTTTGCACCCGCTGCAGACGCTGGAGAAGATTCAAGGGCAACCCCATGTAGAGCGCGTTGCAATAGTCCAGTCTCGAGACCACCAGAGCCTGCACAACAGTTCTCAGGGAGTCCCCATCCAGGTATGGGCAGATCTGGGTGATTTGGCGGAGATGGAAAAAAGCAGTTAATTCCATGGTGGTTTTTCATATAACTTGCGTTATTGTTTAAAATTGCTTTGTAAAATATTGTAGTGGGTTACTTTTTAACTTTGTTTTAGTTAATGTAAGCTGCCTTGGATCGTGAAGTGAGAAAAGATGTAAATATACTGTACATAATACTATGTATAAGTTAAGTTTGGGAAGTCAGACTTTCTTCCGTACCAACCTGATACTGGTGTTTACATAGGTATATTTATAATGTCAAACATTAAAAACAACCTTTGTATATACTGGTAGAAAGTAGAAATCTTTTTAGTACCTATTAATGGCTTGAGTAGTCTTGCCTCCTGATAAACAGAAGTAAGCCCCATCCAGTTTAGTCTCCACAGTAAATATACTCTTCTTAAGTTAGCTGTAGTAATTTAGAAAAGCAATGTCATTCCTGGCCCTCCAGTGGCTGAGAGTGGTGTTTTTAGCAGCAGAATGTATGTGAGCCATCCCTACTAGAAATCCAGTTTTAGAAGTGCCTTATGTACAGGACCTATTTAAACACAGTTCATGTCTGTTGTGAAAAGGAAAAAAATGCAGGTTTGCTTGTTTTGATTCCCATAAAAAGTTATTCAGTATGAAATCATTGCTGTATTTCTATTTGGTATAGCAAACTGGGGGAGAGGACCTGATTCAGTAGCCTGATTATTGTTGCTGGAGAGGATCCCTAAACAAAGGAATGGTGGTGAAGCTTCTCCATGTGGAAAGCAAGGAATACAGGGGTCTGGCATGGGAATGTGGGGGTGGAGGGGGGCACCCGGGAACGGAAGTAGGCACCAGGAGGGAGCAGCCCCACTGGTGCAGAGCGCATTCCAAGGGGCTGTACCAGAGGAGTTTAAAGAGAGGTGCAAGGAAAACAACCCCCTCTTTTCCCTCCTGGTCATCGAGCAGGCCCACACACCCTCCATCTTTTTCACTCTATAGTGTTTAGGTAACTGTATTCGTAGTCAATAGGATGATTGTTAGTATGTCACATCTGAAAGGTTTAGTGTTTTCTGTAGGCATTGGGATGGATCCAGGGTCTAAAGCAAAAAATTAAATCATTTTAAAATGATTTATGATCTGTTGATAATGGTTTATTATTATTTATTATTTATTTATTTGTTGCATTTTTATACCGCCCATCATCCAGAAGGAACTCTGGGCAGTTTACAATTGAGAATAAAAACCAGCAGTGTAAAACAAGTAAAAAGGAAAGGTGACAGTGATTTATGACCTGTCAAAATGACCAGTGACAGGGAGTTATGACTTTGCCTCTGATGGGGGTGGACACCCCCTGGAACCTGTAAGTGGAATGGAGGCTCAGGACACGGATGGGGTGGACATTCTGGGGTGTCCCATAGTGGATGGGGAGCATCCAAAGGATCCAACCCAATTGCCTAGCCAGAGTACTGTTTGATGTATTAAATAAAGTTGTGGCCTAGTTATACCCAAAAAACTGTGATGGTTATGCCTCTTCATTGTATAATCATGCCGTTAAGGGAAGCTCAGCTGTAGGCAACAAATGTGGGAATGGGGGAGAGAATATTCACCTCAGCAACTGTGATACAGCACAGTCTGCATTCAGTGAATTCTCATGTATGTAGACGTAAGCCAACCTGTGGCAAGACCTCCATCCAAAGTCTAGCTATCCCATACCTGGTTCTGCATCTCACCTCTCCATTGTGCCTAAGGTTTGAAGAGGCAGTCACATGTATACAACTCACCTTCTTATCTTCATTCTGTATAATGATAGGTAATTAGCATTTAATGTGGATTGTGAAAGGGCTAAAAGCATTGATACAGGAGAAAAAGCAAGGTGCACACTATTTAGGAACGGGCAAGTGGAGCACCTTTCAGACGTAGTGGAGCCAGATTCCCCACTAGACTCCTTTGCCGCTTGGATGATACCAGGAGTAGAACCCCCACCCCCAATGCCATGGTGTTCCTTTGTTGCTGCTGTCGTTCAGGAGTGAAGAGGCTCAGCGGTGGCAGGCTCAGGCTCATCCATTGCCCAATTTCCCCCTTTCCACCCCTTCCTCTCTCATTGTCTTTCCCCTTCTAAATATCCAGTTCCCTCTCACTCATTTTCCTGCTTGTTCTACTTCCAATCCATCATTTCATGCTATATTGTCCTCCAATCGCTTGTTTATCTCTTCCAAAGAGCTGATACAGGTAGCATGCACTCAGCAGAGAAATGCAAATGTGTATACACACCCTGGGTGTCCAGCCTCATGATGGCACAGATGGCGCAAGAGTGACTACCAGCACCAGGAAGAGTGGCAGCAGAATGGCGTGGGTTTAGAGAAGCACCTGAGGAAGGGGAGGAAGTTGCATGATATGGCAACAGTGGCTGGTGCTAATTGTCGCTGGGAGGAAAACTGGAGAGGGAGAAACAGGGACGGGGGTGATGATGACATGGGGAGGAGCAAGGTTTTGGCCATTGCGAAACAAAGGTAGGCAAGCAAGCACAAATGTGTGTGTGTATATATAAGAACATAAGAACATACGAAGAGCCATGCCGGATCAGGCCAAAGGCCCATCTAGGCCAGCTTCCTGTATCTCACAGTGGCCCCACCAGATGCGTTTGGGAGCGCATGAGACTAGATATGTGTCTCCTGATACCACTCCCCTGCATCTGGCCCTTGAAGTACCCTGGTTTTAAGCCTGGAGATTACATATCTCCATCATGGTTTGTAACCTGTGATGGACTTTTCCTCCAGGAATCTGTCCAATCCCCTTTTGAAGGCATCCAGGCCAGATGCCATCACCACATCCTGTGGCAGGGAGTTCCATAGACTAACAACGCGCTGGGTGAAAAAATATTTTATTTTGTGTGTTCTTATTCTCCCAGCTGTCAATTTGAGTGTATGTCCCCTAGTTCTGGTATTTTGTGAGAGGGAGAAGAGCTTCCCTCTATCCACTTTACTCATGCCCTGCATTATTTTGTACGTCTCAATCATATCCCCCCTCAGGCACCTTTTTTCCAGACAAAAGAGCCCCAAATGTTTTAGCCTTTCCTCATAAGGGAGGTGCCCCAGCCCAGTAATCATTTTAGTCGCTCTCTTCTGCACCTTTTCCAGTTCCACTATGTCTTTCTTGAGATGCGGTGACCAGAATTGTACACAATACTCCAGGTGCATCCTTACTATTGTTTTGTATAATGGCATTATAATGTTGGCTGTTTTATTTTCAATCCCCTTTTTGATAATCCCTAGCATGGAATTGGCCTTCTTCACCGCTGCCACACATTGGGGAGACACCTTCATGGAGCTGTCCACCAACAGACCAAGATCTCTTTCCTGATCCGTCATGGATAACTCAGAGCCCATGAGTTGATAGATAAAGTTTTGATTTTTTGCTCCAATATGCATTACTTTACATTTGGATACATTAATACGCATTTGCCATTTCGTAGCCCATTCTCCCAGTTTGGAGAGATCCTTCTGGAGCTCTTTACAATCTTCTCTGGTTTTTACCACACGGAAACGTTTTGTGTCATCTGCAAACTTGGCCACCTCACTGCTTATCCCTGTCTCCAGGTCATTTATGAACAGATTGAAAAGCACCGGTCCCAGGACAGATCCCTGGGGCACAGCGCTTTTCATCTCTCTCCATTGTGAAAATTTCCCATTGACACCTACTCTTTGTTTCCTGGATCTCAACCAGTTCTCAGTCCATAAGAGGACATGCCCTCTTATCCCCTCAGCAGCCTCTGGTGAGGGAATGTGTCAAAAGCCTTTTGAAAATCCAGATAGACTATATCCACCGGTTCACCCAAATCTACATGCCTGTTGACCTTTTCAAAAAATTCTAAAAGATTTGTCAGACAAGACTTACCCTTGCAGAAGCCATGCTGATTTTCTCTCAGCAAGGTTTGTTCTTCTATGTGTTTTAAGATTTTCTCTTGGATGAGGCTTTCCACCATCTTCCCTGGGACAGATGAAAGGCTAACTGGACTGTAGTTTCCCGGGTCCCCCCTCCTTCCATTTTTAAAAATTGGTGTGACATCTGCTATCCTCCAGTCCCAAGGCACTGTGGCCATTTTAAGACACAAGTTGCATATTACCGTTAAGAGATCTGCAATTTCATTTCTCAGTTCCCTAATATCCCTTGGGTGGATGCCATCTGGGCCCGGTGACTTGTTAATCTTCAATTTATCAATTATTCCGAAAACATCCTCTCTTTTAACCTGTATTTGATGTAATTCTTTAGTCAAGAGGGGCCGTTCAGGCAGCGGAATCTGCTCACAGTCCTCTGTCGTGAAGACAGATGCAAAGAATTCATTTAATTTCTCTGCAATTTCCAAGTCCTCCTTAATCTCCCCTTTTCCTCCCTCACCATCCAGAGGGCCAACTAGTTCTCTGGCAGGTTTTCTACTTCTAACATATTTAAAGAAGCTTTTATTATTACCCTTTATATTGCTTGTTCAGTATTGATCTGTATTCCTATTGGTTTCTGTTCCTGTTCCAAAGGGAACAGGCCTATTGGTTTATTCAAGTTGCTGCATTTCGATCCTCAGTCCTATTGGTCTCTGCCAAAAGGCAGCTTTGTGATTGGTTGTAATTGTTCCCTCCAAAATGTATCTTTTCCTAGCCAGTCCTGGCTCCTGTAAAAGTAGCTCCCTCTCCCCAGTCCCCAGTCTTGTTCTCTCCCTGAATAAAGAGCTGTTACACTAGAAGCTGTCTCCAGCCTGCTATGTCTAAGAGCTGAAATCACTGCTGAAATCACTAAAACCCACACTACTACACTGGCGACGAGGATGGGATCCGGAATGCTGAGAAGCAGAGGATCATCACGCTGACTCAGAGTCCGGATCGCAGTGGAGAACAAGACTCACCAGCCGGCTTAGAAGACGACCCTGCCCGCCTGGATAATGGAAAGTCCACGGGTATTGGAGCCCTTCCAGCCATTGGAGCCCCACACTTGGGAGGACTATGTTGAATGCTTCGAGTTCTTCGTGGTGGCTCAAGGAATCACTGATGCCAGCAAAAGAAGGGCCACGTTCCTGAGTTGCTGTGGGCGTGAGACCTTCATGTTGGCCAAGGCACTGCTCGCCCCAGCAAAGCTGAGTGAGACATCACTCACAGAAATTTTCGCCCGGCTGACAAGCCATTTGGCACCTACCAAAACCGAGATGGCCTGGCAGATGGAGTTCCAGAAAAGGCAGCAGCAAGTCAGAGAATCTGTGGCTGCATTCCTGGCAGGACTCCGGGAGCTTGCTCAGCACTGTGGCTTCCCAAATCTTGAAGACACTCTCTTGAATCAATTTGTTGGGGGGCTCAGCAGCAAAAAAGCCCGAAGGCGCATTGTGGCAAAGGAAGATGTCACCTTTGCCTCCGCCTTGAAAGAGGCCACAGCCACAGAGAATTATGAGCAGGAAGAGCTCAATGCCAGTTGCAAGGCCACGAAGCTGCGGGTAGAAGCTGCCCATGCCATAGATGAACCAGAGGCTAGTCCAAGCCAGAGCCCAGTCCGTGGTGTCGAGTTGGTGCGTCAGGCTGATGCACGGCCCAAAGATCGCCGAGGCGCTTGCCCAAGCTGTGGCGGTAACCATGAGCAGAAAAGCTGCCGTTTTCGTGATGCTACGTGCAGGGCATGCGGAAAGTCAGGACATATCGCCAGGGCCTGTAGGTCAGTGGCAGCTGGAACAATGGGATCACCTAGATCAACGCGTCGCAGATCATCCACCACGACTCATCTCCTGGACGACTGCAATTATCTCACAGAGATCAACGGAGAGACCGTGCAGTTCCCGGCGCAAGGCAAAACATCCATCAGAGTGAAGATTGAAGGTCAACCATGCGACATGGAGGTGGGTTGCAGATCTGGATTCATAGAATCATAGAGTTGGAAGAGACCTCAAGGGCCATCCAGTCCAACCCCCTGCCATGCAGGAACCTCATCACAATATTTCCGACAGATGGCCATCCAGCCCCTGCTTAAAAACCTCCAAGGAAGGAGACTCCACCACCCTTTGTGACAGCATATTCCACTGCCGAACAGCTCTAATTGTCATGAAGTTCTTCCTAATGTTCAAATGGAATCTCTTTTCCTGTAGTTTGAAACCATTGCCTCGAGTCCTAGTCTCTGAAGCCATGGAAAACAAACCTGTTCCCTCTTCAATATGACATCCTTACAAATATTTAAACATAGCTATCATATCACCTCTCAGTCTTCTTTTAGAGAGGCTAAACATTCCCAGTTCCCTAAGCCGTTCCTCATAAGACATTTCCTCCACACCCTCAATCCACCATTGTTTCAGACCAGACTGCAAGGGGGCTCTTCCCTGGTGGTAAGTTCCCCTCTCTGGAACCATTCCCAGCAACCTTGCAATCATACACGGCTGGCCGCATCCATATTCTAGGAATGTGTGTGGTGAGGGTACAATTCCGGGAGAAACAGGCCGTGCTTAAATTGGTGATTGCAAAGGGGAGTCACCCCAGTCTCCTGGGTACTGACTGGTTTCCCACCTTGGGACTGTGTATATCAGGGCTCAACTCAGTCCAAACTTCCCCAGAGTTGGGCAAGGCATTAGGACAGGAATTTGCCGAACTCTTTAGTGGAAAACTGGGTTGTTATAAAGGGCCTCCAATTGACTTTGAGCTGGACCCCAGGGTGGCCCCAATCCGACTCAAGCCAAGGCGAGTGCCATTTGTGCTGCAACCCAAGATTGAGGCGGTACTGGACAAATTGGTCAAACAGGGAGTTCTTTCACCTGTGGACTCTTCTAAGTGGGAGACTCCTATCGTCACACCCCTTAAGGCAAATGGGGAAGTGAGAATTTGTGCAGATTACAAATGTTCTATCAACAAGGCACTCAGGGGAAATTCATATCCCATTCCAGTCGTCTCACAGCTGTTGGCAAAACTAGCTGGGGGAAAAATTTTCGCCAAACTTGACCTGGCACAAGCTTACCAGCAGCTGCCAGTGACTCCGCAATCTGCGGAAGCACAGACTATCGTAACACACATAGGGGCTTTCCGAGTAAACAGGTTACAGTTTGGAGTTTGTGTGGCCCCAGGGATTTTTCAAGGACTGATGGAGCACCTGTTAAGGGGTCTGCCAGGGGTCTTGCCATTTTTGATGATGTTCTGATTGTTGGGAAAGACCCCCCCAGGAACTGGTTGGGTGTATCCGTGCTGTGTTACTCAAATTTAAAGAGGTGGGGCTGCAGCTAAAAAAGGAAAATGCAGTTTTGGGGTTCCATCTGTGGATTTCTTGGGGTTTAAAATTGATACAACGGGCATCCACCCCACTGACTCTAAAATTAAAGCCATTACTGAGGCTCCACGCCCACAGAACAAGACGGAGTTACAGTCATTCCTGGGACCTATTAACTTTTATCATTCATTCCTACCTCAGAAAGCTTCAATAGCGGAACCGTTGCACAAACTATTGAAGAAAAAGAGTGTGTGGCATTGGGCTCAGGCACAGCAGAAGGCTTTTGACACCTTGTGGGGCATGCTGACTAGCAGGAATGTCCTTGCTCATTATGTCGAGTCAAAACCTCTTGTCCTGGCATGTGATGCCTCTCAGTATGGGCTGGGAGCTGTGCTGAGCCATAGGGAAGCAGATGGGTCAGAAAAGCCCATCTCGTTCTATTCTCATACGTTGTCACCAACGGAGCGCAACTACGCACAAATTGACAAGGAAACCCTGGCAATAGTGGCAGGGATTAAAAAGTTCCATGACTATTTATACGGTCACCACTTCTTCCTTGAAACTGACCACAAGCCTCTATTAGGATTGTTCAACCCGAATAAACAGATGCCGCAGATTCTCTCCCCCAGAATGTTGTGATGGTCTATATTCCTGAATGGGTTCCAGTACACCCTGACCCATGTTCCAGGGAAAAGGTTGTGCCACGCTGATGCACTAAGTCACTTGCCCCTTCCTGGTGTGAGCGATGCGGATCCTGCCTCAGTGGAACAAGTGATGTTGCTGGAAACACTTCCAGGGGCCCCTGTAACTGCCACTGAAATAGCTGAGAGAACGAGGAAAGATATCGCTCTCTCCCGTGTACTCACCTGGGTGGGGAGGGGATGGCCAGGTGGCCCGCATGAAGAAAAATTTAGACCATATGCAACAAGGCAACATGAGCTATCCCTGCATAAGGGCTGTCTCCTGTGGGGAGACAGGGTGATCATCCCAGCACCACTGAGAAACAGGGTTCTGGATACACTGCACATGGGGCATCCGGGAATGGTCAGGATGAAGTTGCTGGCCCGGTGCTATGTATGGCGGCTTGGGATGGACCAAGATGTTGAACAATGGGTACGGACGTGCAAGTCATATCAGGAAGTGCGCCCAGAAGTGGCCAGAGCACCAGTCCACTGGTGGGAGCAGACCTGGACTCCCTGGAGCCGGCTGCACTTAGATTTTGCTGGGCCATTCCAAGGAAAGGTTTTTTTGGTTATCGATGCGTATTCTAAATGGTTAGAGGTGGCTATGGTTCCCAGCATGTCGTCAGCTGCGGTCATCAAAGTGTTGAGACAGCTGTTCGCAACCCACGGGTTGCCCGAGACCATTGTGTCAGACAATGGAGCAGCCTTTATATCCCAAGAATTCAGGGCATTCCTGGCTGATAATTTCATAAGAGGGGTCACCTCAGCTCCTTTTCATCCCTCATCCAATGGGCAGGCTGGGCGCATGGTGCAGACAGCCAAAGGATCTATTGCACGTTTCATGGAGGGTGACTGGTCAACGCACATTGCCCAAATGTTGTTCTTGCAGCATGCGACGCCGTGTAGTACTACGGGCAAGTCGCCAGCAGAGCTGCTCCTAGGTAGAAGGCTGGTAACGGTGCTGGACTATGTCCACCCAGAAAAAATGCCAAACCGCAATGCTAGAGCACCTCCACAGGCAGAGAGCAACTCTACAAGGTATTTTGCTCCTGAAGATTTGGTCTGGGTGAGAAATTATGCCAGAGGTCCCCTGTGGGTGCCAGGGGTGATCACCAGAGCGTCTGGGCCAGTCTCTTATTACGTGACCATTGAAGATGGCAGGGTCTGGCGTAGGCATGTGGACCAACTGAGGCACAGAGCGCCCAGTAGAGTTGGTACAGGTGTGGGAGAATTGCAGCCCGAGAGTGACACTACCCTCATGAATGAGTCACAGCTGCAAGATCAGAGCGGAGATGCCCCAGGAGTGCAGGTACCAGTGGCTTCAGCAAATGAATCTGCTCCTGCAAGTCCTCATGGTGCCGAAGAACAGATCAGGGACATTGAGTTGCCTGAAACCCCCTCCGTGTCAGACGAAGCTATTACAGTAGACTCTCCACCACAGACGCTGCCTGCTCAAGCCCCTGCAACACCCGTAGTCAGGAGATCAATTAGAAATCGCAGGGCCCCACAATATCTAAAGGATTACGTGTGCTGTGCCCACCAGGGGGGAAGGGGTGTTGTGTATTGATCTGTATTCCTATTGGTTTCTGTTCCTGTTCCAAAGGGAACAGGCCTATTGGTTTATTCAAATTGCTGCATTTCGATCCTCAATCCTATTGGTCTCTGCAAAAAGGCAGCTTTGTGATTGGTTGTAATTGTTCCCTCCAAAATGTATCTTTTCCTAGCCAGTCCTGGCTCCTATAAAAGTAGCTCCCTCTCCCCAGTCCCCAGTCTTGTTCTCTCCCTGAATAAAGAGCTGTTACACTAGAAGCTGTCTCCAGCCTGCTATGTCTAAGAGCTGAAATCACTGCTGAAATCACTAAAATCCACGCTACTACATTGCTAGCCATGCGTTCTTCAAAATCTTTCTTTGCCTCTCTTATCATCTTCTTACATTTCTTTTGCCAGAGTTCCTTTTTATTTTCCTCATTTGGGGAGGATTTCCATTTACAGAAAGACCTCTCCTTGCGCTTTAGAGCCTCTCTAACTCCACTCGTTAACCATGCCGGTGTCCTCTTGGACTTAAATGCGCTCTTCTTTCTTTGTGGTATGCACTTGTGCTGGGTCTCTGTTACCGTTGTTTTAAACAGGTTCCATGCACTCTGAAGAGATTGGATTCTTCTAACCCTCCCCTTCAGTTTCTCTTTAACTAGTTTCCTCATCTGAAGGAAGTTTGCCCTTCGAAAATCAAGGGTTTTTATGTCTGATTTGGGTGACACTCTTCCTCCGACATGCATGGCAAAGGAAATTGCAGCATGGTCACTGTTCCCCAGAGGCTCAGTGACATTCACATCCCTGACCTGGCCCTGAGTATCACACAGTATTAGATCTAGAGTTGCCTGTTCTCGGGTGGGCTCCATGACAAGTTGCTCTAAGGCACAGTCATTCAGCAAGTTGAGAAACCCAGTTTCTCTTTCTTGCCCGGAGCTCGCATTGGCCCAGTCATTGTGGGGATAATTGGAAGTTCCCCATGATTACTATCCTATCCCTCTTAGGCACCTCCATGATTTCTCTCCTCATTTCAAGGTCCCCCTCAAGTTTTTGATCTGGTGGACGATGGAATACCCCAACTATTACATCACTCCTTGGACCTGGTAGTTTAACCCACAGTGATTCTATGGTGGAGTCAGACCCTCTGTCAACCTCCATTCTGCTGGATTTTACCCCTTCTTTAACATAGATGGCCACTCCCCCTCCAACCCGCCCCTCTCTATCCCTTCTATAGAGTTTATCGTCTGGGATTCCTGTATCCCACTGGTTCTCCACATTCCACCAGGTTTCTGTTATGGCTATTATATCAATGTTATCCTTAGCTGCCAAATGTTCAGGTTCTTCCATTTTTGGTCGGAGGCTTTGAGCATTGGCGTAGAAGCACCGGTACAGTGGGTCCTGCAACAACAGCTGCTGCTTTTTTCTCCCCCCCCCCCAGCTATTATTTTCAGTAGACAAACTATCACATTCCATTATTCTCCCAGTACTAATACCTGCTATGTCTTCTCTATGTGATTCTCTACCCTTTCCAACCTCATTCCCTGTGGACAAGGTGTTCCGAACCGGATGCCACTCAGCTCCTGTCGTCTTTCCCCCAGTTATCAGTTTAAAAGCTGCCCTGCAGCCTTTTTGGGGTTGAGTGCCAGCAATCTGGTCCCATCATGATTCAAGTGCAACCCATCCCTCCTGAACAGATTTGGCTTGTCCCAAAATGTTCTCCATTTCCTGACAAATCTGAAGCCCTCCTCTCGACACCCATTGCCTCATCCACACATTGAGGCTTCTGAGCTCTGCCTGCCTGGCGGGTCCTGCACGAGGAACAGGTAGCACTTCTGAAAATGCTACCTTGGAAGTCCTAGACTTCAATCTTCTTCCTAACAAGGAAGAAAAGCAGGGTAAAAATACTCAAAAATAAAATAAAATAAATATGAAAAAGTGGTGAAAATCTCATTACCCAGATAGGTGGTAGCAGATAGTGGAAGTGTTTGCAATACTGACTTTGCCAATTGTGGAAATGATTCTAACTGAGCACACCAGAATTGTTCCAAGTCCAATTTTTCAAATTCCATTTGAATACATGCATTGACCTGTATTTCAGTAAGGTTATCTTTTATTAAATTACTGTCTGTAGAACTGAGGAAAAAGACATATCATAGAAAGCATAAATTCCTTTTCCCATCAACTCCAATGCAGTGGCTCAAAAATAAAAGTTCTTACAATATTTCCTTTTCCTTGATGTATTATACAAATACGAAGAGCTGACTGTAATGATCAACATTAGTTGAGTTCTCCAGCTCCTGCCAACCTTGCAGTTCAAAAGCATGTCAATGCAAGTAGATAAATAGGTACCGCCGTAAAAAGCGGGAAGGTAAAGCGGTCTTTCCTTGCAGCCATGCCGGGCACGTGGCCATGGACTTGCACAACACTGGCTCTTCCAGCTTGAATACGGAGATGAACACCGCCCCTAGAGTCGGGCATGACTAGCACTCATGTGCGGGGGGAACCTTTACCTTTACCAGTTGAACACTCAATTTTAAAGGACTGGCTTTAATATCTTGTACTGCTTGTAAAACATTCTGACTGATATCTTGAATGATCAAAATACATCATTTGATAGTGGAATCTGCTGAATTTTCTTATGTGCTTCAGAACTCTGCTCTATCTGAGGGATCAAGGGGATTCCTGGATTCGTAGCAGAAAACGGCTAGATGTGTTTTGGCTATATCGAGGGTACAGTCCTTGCCAGGGCCCCAGACGAATCTCATGTGACCTGTAACATATCAAAATCTTTTGGGCAGAACATTTGCATTAACCAAAGAAAAAGAGCCATTATAATTTAGATGGTATCCACACAGTTGATTAACAGCTGCTAAACCATTAAAGGCTCAAGTATTGCAGTTTTTGTTGAAATAACTACTGTTCTAGAATGCTGCCTAAGCTGATCCTACAGCACCCTTGGTCTGCTGTTTTTAGAGCAGCCATGATCAGTGCAGCTGCAGTCTGAGATATGAGTGTCATGTATGGCACCTAAACATGCTGACACCCTTCCCTTCCTAATCTCCCAAACATCTAATTTCTGTCTAGGAACATCCTTGAATAGCTTTAGCTTCCCAGCTTAATGATGACTTGCCCTAATATATGAGATGAATAAGCAGTTATTTACAGCTAGCTATAGATATAAATGCTAAATGTATATTTAGTTCTGTGTCATGTGGAATTAGGAGAAATTTATCATCTATTATTTATTTTGGTAGTAAGCTTTATTTTAAGCTTTGTAGGCAGTGCATGTAAAGAATGTGTGGAAGTTCTGTGTTCATGCTCGTGTAACTTTATTCCAGGCTTAAAAATAAAAATAGTAGACTGCCCATAAAGTACTAGAATACATTGCTGATACATTTTACCAATAACAAATTATGTTCTGTTCATTACATTGAAAGATTATTGCAAATTCTTGACTGGGAAGAGCAGGGAATGCTTGACAAAATTATCAGTCAGCTCACCTTTAAAAATGAGTTTGATCTACTGATGTTAGAATTCATGTTTTATGTGATCATGTGACACCTTTAGTTGCCTATTGAGTCTGCTGGTAGAAATTTACTACAGTAACTTGGTTACTGAAATAGAACATATGTGTTCAAAGTGAAGGGTGTGTGTCAGTGTCTCTTCTTCCCTCTCCCTGTGCAAACCAAGATTTGGATGATTGGCAAATGCAGGAGAAACCAAATCCCAACAAAGAATTCCACTGTGATGTGTGTTGCAGAGATCTGAATTTATGACAATTTTTTGCTACACAGTCGAAATACAGAAATCTATAGCTTCATGTTCACAAGTCCGCCCTTTCTATTTAACTGGCATTTAAAGTCTCAATACCTCACCCTGAGACATTTATAAGAAATAATAATAAAAGCATTAGTTACAGTTGCTTGAAATTGCATACTTGTTGCTTTTCTTACTGCACACATACCAGCAATCAACTGAATAGATCAACAGCATCAAATTACTGTCACCAGTTGATGAAACGGAGGAATGGAACACTCAGAAGAGAGGAGGGATTATCTTTGAATTTGAAAAGCTGGAAGGAATGATGGATTGTTGTATGATAGGTAATCACCCCACTGAAAAATGTCCCTCCCAGCCACTCAAACTATAGATAATATGTGAGGTAGTAAATAAAACTCCAACAGCAACAAAACATTTTAAATCCCCCACTGTGGATGAGCCCTTAAAATGATAGGAAATATGTATTTGAAATAGGATGGTTGATGTTGCTATTTTTGCATATCTGATTGGAGCCAGAATTTGGGGGTTAATTCCCCGCTGGGCCTCCTTGACAGGGACTGGATCTGAGGATCCACAGGTTTCCTTCCAGCTCTGCCGTTCGGTGTTGTTGGTGTTGTTTTTGCTGCTGCTGCTGCTGTTGTTTCAAAGAAAGATAAGCCAATTCAGTGAGAAGTAGCTATTGCACATTTTCGCAGAAGAAATTTTCATGTATAATAACTCATTTATATGAATTTTATTGGCTTTATTAACAAACAGGAATATAAACAGAGGTGCTAATAGGACCAATGTACATTGATAAGAGAAGCATAGCTTCCTCACTGGTATATTTTAAAGTGTTTGAAACTAGTGTTCATGCAAAGTTTTTCTTACTACAGTTTGCCAGAGTGATGTAATGAAATCCCCTTTCTGTGTCACTGGAATTTTCATGCTACTTTATAGGGCATGTCCAGATGGGGGGAGCTAGAACAATCTTATTCAAACTTAAAAGGCTATCATCTTTTTGCAATCTATTTTACCTCTTGTTTCAGCAAGCTTTCAATTTATTTATTTATCTTAGGCCCTTTGTACACGACCCCTAAACTCTGCCGCAAATGGCTCCCAGCTCCGGAGCTTAAAATTGTTTCCCCACCAGCTCCGGAGTTTACAGATAATTAAGTGCAACCATGCCCACCTAAGCGCATCCCAGCGCACTTTTCAGGTACCTGCAATCTGGAGGTGAAAATTCCTGATGCGGATATAACGTAGTGACTGCCCGGCTCTCCTTGCTTCTGTTTGTTCTTTTTTTGCCCCCCCCCGCCCCTTTAAGAGATCTGAATGCAGTGCCTGACGGCAGAACGGAGGTGAGCGGCATTCTTTTCTTCCTTTTTTTCTCCCTCCCCTCATGCAGCCAGCAGCCAGGGGTGCGGAGGGGGTGGGAACGCAGGAACAGCGACAAACCCCTAAGATCTCTGGTCCGAATTTAAGTGGCCAGCGGATCTTAGGGGTCGTGTGAAAAGACCCTTAGAGTATTTTTACCCCACCTTTCTCAATGGAAAAGGACCCAAGGCGGCTTATAGTAATGAGGGACAATATACAGTCTCAGTAAAATTAAGACATTTTCAAATATTGAAAACAGGGAATTGAGGGATATCTTACAGCATTAAAAGACAATATTACATTTAAGCTACAAGAGAATGTGAGCTGTTAAAGAGAGAGTAAACATTCCATGCCTCAGTCTAGAATATTTTATAAATGGGGCACATTTGTACTTTTGTGTCCCAGTTGATCAGTGAGGCTACATAATAAAACAGGCTGAACTGTGCTTTCATCATTGAAAAGCTAATTACACTGAGGCCTGTAATAATAAGCTGAAGAGTCGGAGATTGACCAATTTTATAAAGACTTACAACGACTTCTAGAACTGACACCAAAGAAAGATGTTCTTCTCATCATAGAGGATTGGAATGCTAAAGTAGGGAGTCAAATGATAAAAGGAATAACTGGCAAGTTTGGCCTTGGAGTTCCAAATGAAGCAGGGCAAAGGCTAATTGAGTTTTGTCAGGAGAACAAGCTGGTCATTGCAAACACTCTTTTCCAACAACACAAAAGGTGACTCTACACATGGACATCACCAGATGGACAGTACCGGAATCAGATTGATTATGTTCTCTGCAGCCAAAGCTGGAGGAGCTCTATACAGTCATCAAAAACAAGACCTGGTGCTGACTGTGGCTCAGATCATCAGCTTCTTATTTCAAAATTCAAACTTAAACTGAAGAAAGTAGGGAAGATCACTGGGCCAGTCAGGTATAACCTAAGTCAAATCCCGTATGAATACACAGTGGAAGTGAATAATAGATTTAAGGAACTAGATTTGGTGGACAGAACACCTGAAGAACTATGGATGGAGGCTTGTAACATTGTACAGGAGGCTGCAATGAAAACTATTCCAAAGAAAAGAAAATGCAAGAAAGCAAAGTGGTTATCCAACGAGGTCCTACAAATAGCGGAGGAGAGAAGGGACGCAAAATGCAAGGGAGAAAGGGAAAGACACAGAACATTGAATGCAGACTTCCAAAGAATAGCGAGGAGAGACAGGGAGGCCTTCTTGAATGAACAGTGGAAAGAAATAGAGGAAAACAGCAGAAAAGGAAAAACCAGAGAGCTAATCAAGAAAATTAGAGATATTGAAGGGGCATTTCGTGCAAAGATGGATATGATAAAGGACAAAAATGGTAGGGACTTAACTGAAGCAGAAGAGATAAAGAAGAGATGGCAAGAATATACAGAGGAATTATATGAGAAAGATCTGGATGTCCCTGATAACCAAGATAGTGTAGTTGCTGACGTGGAGCCAGACATCCTGGAAAGTGAAGTCAAGTGGGCCCTAGAAAGCATTGCAAACAACAATGTGGAGGTGACGGCATTCCAATTGAACTCTTTAAAATCTTAAAAGAGGATGCTGTAAAGATGCTGCATGTGATATGCCAGCAAATTTGGAAAACTCAGCAGTGGCCAGAGGACTGGAAAAGATCGGTCTACATCCCAATCCCAAAGAAAGGAAACGCCAAAGAATGCTCCAACTATCACACAATTGCACTCATTTCACACGCTAGCAAGGTTATGCTCAAAATTCTACAAGGCAGGTTTCAGCAGTTTGTGGAAAGAGAACTACCAGAAGTGCAAGCTGGATTTTGAAGGGGCAGCGGAACTAGAGATCAAATCGCCAACATGCGCTGGATTATGGAGAAAGCCAGAAAGTTCCAGAGAAACATCTACTTCTGCTTCATCGACTATGCCAAAGCCTTTGACTGTGTGGACCACAACAAACTATGGTAAGTTCTTAAAGGAATGGGAGTGCCTGACCACCTTATCTGTCTCCTAAGAAATCTATATGTGGGACAAGCAGCAACCGTCAGAACTGGATATGGAACAACTGACTGGTTTAGAATTGGGAAAGGAGTACGACAAGGCTGTATACTGTCACCTATGCAGAGTACATCATGCGAAAGGCAGGTCTGGATGAATCGCAAGACGGAATTAAGATTGCCAGAAAAAATATCAACAACCTCAGATACGCAGATGATACTACTCTGATAGCAGAAAGTGAGGAGGAATTAAAGAATCTCTTAATGAGGGTGAAAGAGGAGAGTGAAAAAATGGGCTGAAGCTCAACATCAAAAAAACTAAGATCATGGCCACCGGTCCCATCACCTCCTGGCAAATAGAAGGGGAAGAAATGGAGGCAATGACAGAGTTTATTTTCTTGGGCTCCTTGATCACTGCAGATGGCGACTGCAGCAACAAAATAAAAAGACGCCTGCTTCTTGGGAGGAAAGCAATGGCAAACCTAGATAGCATCCTAAATACCAGAGACATCACTTTGCCAACTAAGGTCAGGATAGTCAAAGCTCTGTTTTTTCCAGTAGTGATGTATGGAAGTGAAAGCTTGACTATAAAGAAGGCTGATCGCCGCAGAATTGATGCTTTTGAGCTGTGGTGCTGGAGGAGAGTCTTGAGAGTCCCCTGGACTGCAAGGAGATCAAACCTATCCATCCTGAAAGAAATCAACCCCGAATGTTCACTGGAAGGACAGATTTTGAAGCTGAGGCTCCAGTACTTTGGCCACCTCATGAGGAGAGAGGACTCCTTGGAAAAGTCCCTGATGTTGGGAAAGATTGAAGGAAAAAGGAAAAGAGGACGGCAGAGAATGAGATGGTTGGACAGTGTCATCGATGCAACCAATATGGATTTGACCAAACTCCAGGAGGCAGTGGAAGATAGGAAGGCCTGGCGAGCTCTGGTCCATGGGGTCACGACGAGTCGGACACGACTGAACGACTGAACAACAACAAACATTCCATGTAAAAGTTAAGGGTGATGGAAAGTAACATTGAAAATATAATGTCATTGCAATCACACAAGGTTATAAGTGGTTATAAACACCAAGTCTATGTGATCATGTATGGTAGATTGATATAAGACACATAATAGATAGTCCCTCATTCATGGAAAGCTTGCCTGCAGAGAAAGGTCTTTGCCTGATTCTGGAAAGACATCAGAGATGGAGCAGTCCTGGCCTCTAGTGGGAGGGAATTCCACTGATCCATATTTTTAATTTCACAAGAGTCCAGATAGGTACAGTGGACCCTTGTATAACAAACAGCTTGTATAACATAAAATTTGTACATCATAAACAATTCCAGAGATAGGGGAAATTTGCTTAACATAATTGCCTATGGGAAAAATCCGTACAACATAAAAATGGGATCACTCAGTTTTCAATGCATTCCTATGGGAATTTGTATAAAGGAAAATTTGCTTAGCATAATTTCATTTGGAACGAATTAATTCCTTTATACAAGGTACCCCTGTATTTGGATAATCCCAATTTGTCCCCCTTTCAATTAATGATATTCCCCTTCTTGCCCCCTTCCCTGGCTTTTCTTGCAGCCACCATTCACATTTTTATATAAATAAAGTAAAGATCATAGTGAAACAGCTATGCATCCGTTTAGCATGATATATGTAATACTGGCTATGTGTCTCATTTATCTAGGTTAGTGTTACATCAATAGGATTTTGTTTTTAAAAAATGCCGAAGTAGATGAAAATAGTTGAGGGAGATTCTGTATCATCATTTTCAATGCCATAACATGCCAAATGTGTCACACGTCTGCCACCTCAAGCAACACCAAACAAAGTTGTATGTTGGTGAGGACTGACCATCTAGAACGGCTATGGAACGGACTAATTAGGGACATTCTAAATCATTCACAAAAACTGTAGCCCTACCACTCTGCCAAACAGTAGGGCAGCTCTAAAAAGGGATGGGATAACTTCCTCTAAGCCAGGGGCTTCCAATTTTGGGTAATCCAGGTGTTTTTAGATTGCAGCTCCCAGAAATCCTGTCCAGCACAGCTGGTGTTGAAGGTTTCTGGGAACTGCAGCTGAAGAACACCTGAGTTACCCAACTAGAGGTTGGGGATAGAGATGGCCATGAACCTTGGTCTGGAGGTTCATACCAGTTTGTATGCACAGCATGCCAGTCACCAAACATTCCCTTCCCCATCCCTCTGGCCTCTAATCCACTCAACAGCTGGAGTGCCCTCATCTCCTCATCCTCTTTGGCTATTTGACTAACCTCCAGCAGGAGCAATGGGTTGCCTGTCCCACCTCCTTGTCTGAGGGGGCAGTCAGCCAAGGAGGCAGGGCAGACCATACTCCTGCTGGAGATTGGATGAACAGCCAAAGAGGCAGAGGCCCCTATTACACAATTGCTAAATGCACATGATAATTTGATGCGTACTTTCTCCGAGAGTGGTCACATGATGATGCGCATTTATAGTCCTGAAGGCATCTTTTTAGCATTTCCATTTGCAAAATGCACATTAAATCCTGGATTTGATATGCTATTTTCTCCACCAGTATTATATATATATTTAAAATTGGTTTACTATCCTTTGATTGGCAGCATGCCAGAGGAGCCTCGTGGCGCAGTGGTTAAATGCCTGTACTGCAGATAAAACTGTGCTCACGACCTGGGGTTCAGTCTCAGGTAGCCAGCTCATGGTTGACTCAGCCTTCCATCCTTCCGAGGTCGATAAAATGAGTACCCAGCTTGCTGGAATGGGGTGGGGGCAATGTGTAGCCTGCATACTGTAAAAAACCACCTAGAGACTACTTGAAGTGGTATGGGGCAGTATATAAGCAGAAGCGGAACACTTTTCCTGTTGCTACTGCAGGAGGGAAAAATGAGCAGAATAGTAAGAATGCACACTATAACCCCCCCCCACTTGCTTTTGATGTGCAATTCTAGTCTAAAAATGCAGATCAAAATAATACAACCGGCAGAGCAATGTTCAGGAGGCATGGCCAAGGCATCTATTTTTTTTAAGTGCTTCAGGGTGGGGACCAGTAATTCTGATGCAGTTTTAAAAACAAAATGTGCTTTTTAATTGCAGTGTGATAGAGGCCAGAGAGGAGGAGCACACACCAGCTGATGAATGGGAGATCCAGACAGGGAGGCAGGGGAAGGGAATGAGTGCCACCTATGTTACCAAGAGTATGAACTGGCATGAACCTCTGAAGTGAGGTTCATGCCCATCTCTAGTTCGGAACCACTGCTATTAGTCAAAACACCTGTTGGCCAGAACAGCACCATATATGGTCCAAATAGTGAGTTATTTTGCCTGTGCGGATATGCCTTCAGGTAGTTTTCAAACAGGCTGTGTATTTTTCTTTGTTGTTTATCTAATCTCACTGCCCCCCCCCCCGTTTTTCTCTTGTAGTCATTTGCACTCTAAAGGGACACTACTTTTTCTTGAATCAGGATGTATCTCCCAATCTCCAAAAGCATTTATAACATGAGGACAGCCAACATTTGATTTTCATCGGGCTCCCTTTGAAAGTGCAGAAGTACAGCCCATCTATAGTTTTAATTGTCCTACATCTTCTCTTCTTTCTGTCCCCTGTGCAACTGTTTTCTATGCAAGTTTCCCCAAACAAGTTTATATACACTTAGAACAGTAAAAGTACAAAACATCCAAAAAAGAAAGAAGCAATGAATAATATAAAACAGTTGTCTCCAACGTTTTGTACCTCAGGCACTGGTGTTGGGTCCAGTTGTGTGTGTGCATGAAGCAAAGGTGCAGGCACATGCATGCAAGATGCTTTCCTTCATGCATGCAGTGCCCCCCATGTGCAAGAGGCATGCGAGGACACAAGATGCCCCACCCTGTAGGTAAAATTCCATTGTGACTGTTTAGGTTGTGACAGGTGGAGGGGGGGCTGGGGCTGGCACCTGCTTGGGGGGGGGAGGAGCTTGCATTCTTACTCAGACACCTTGAATCTTCAACCTTGCTGTCTGCTTGTGCAGCCCAGTTTGCAACAGGCTACAGCCCAGGGACCTATGATGTAGGATGTAAAGGATATAATATTTAGAATATTTTAGGGTGATGATAGAGTAAAGTACAGGAACAGTAAGAGAAAGAAAATGCAAATTACTGCTTTGACTTCCTGGAAGGAGCTAAAAAGGAAACTGTCCTGATATAGTGAGTTTTTGGGGCTGTTTGGCCTTTTTCTGGAAGTTTCTTTCTGATGTTTCACCAGACTCTGTGGCTGGCATATTCAGAGGGCAAGGAGCTCAGAACACTTAGGGCGCTTTTACACGACCCCTAAAATCCGAGGCAAAGGGCTCCCAGATCCGGAGCTTAAAAATGTTTTCCCACCAGCTCCGGACTTTAAAAAAAATTAAGTACGACCACGCCCACCTAAGCGCGTCCCAGCGCACTTTTCAAGTACCTGGCCTCCAGGAGGTAAAAAATCTTCCGATGTGCATTGTAAAGTTGTGAATGCCGGGCTCCCTCGCCTTCTTTTTTTTTTTTTTTGTCCCTGTGGCCCCTTTAAGAGACAGGAATCACTACGGGGCGACTTGACCGGCAGAGGGAGGTGAGCCTGCATTTTTTTCTCCCTTTTTTTCTCCCTCCCCTCATGCAGACAGGAACAATGGAGTGCGGAGGGGGTGGGAACACAGGAAGAGCGACAAGCCCCCACGATCTCTGGTCCGAATTTAAGTTGCAGGCAGATTTTAGAGGTCGTGTAAAAGTGCCCTAAGAAGATGCCAGCCACAGAGTCTGGCAAAAGTCAGGAAGAAAACACTGCCCGAAAAACTCACATCAGCTATCACATCCCAGCCGTGAAAGCCTTCAAGAATACCTGATATTGTTTGCCTCAGGCTGTATCCATCACCCTTGATGAGAGAGTTGTGCCTGTATATTTGCATCTGAATACTTACCAATAGGATAAACAAATACTGAAGCCACAGACATCACGGAAACATTCAGTGACAGAGGACTATTTGTCTCTTCTCCATAGCAGGAAATATTGCAGTTCTTTAGCTGTCAGATTATTTCAGAGTTGATTGATTGCTTTTAAATGGACCTATTTTATAGATAAACACCAAAAATTCTAGAGCTCATAACTATTACATTATCCTATACTGCATTATCCTGTGTGTTCAGTCGTTCAGTCGAGTCCGACTCTTCGTGACCCCATGGACCAGAGCTCGCCAGGCCTTCCTGTCTTCCACTGCCTCCCGAAGTTTTGTCAAATCCATATTGGTTGCATCGATGACACTGTCCAACCATCTCATTCTCTGCCATCCTCTTTTCCTTTTGCCTTCAATCTTTCCCAACATCAGGGAAATTTCCAAGGAGTCCTCTCTCCTCATGAGGTGGCCAAAGTACTGGAGCCTCAGCTTCAAAATCTGTCCTTCCAGTGAACATTCAGGGTTGATTTCTTTCAGGATGGATAGGTTTGATCTCCTTGCAGTCCAGGGGACTCTCAAGACTCTCCTCCAGCACCACAGCTCAAAAGCATCAATTCTGCGGCGATCAGCCTTCTTTTTAGTCCAGCTTTCACTTTCATACATCACTACTGGAAAAACCAGAGTTTTGACTATCCTGACCTTAGTTGGCAAAGTGATGTCTCTGCTCTTTAGGATGCTACCTAGGTTTGCCATTGCTTTCCTCCCAAGAAGCAGGCATCTTTTTATTTCGTTGCTGCAGTCGCCATCTGCAGTGATCAAGGAGCCCAAGAAAATAAACTCTGTCACTGCCTCCATTTCTTCCCCTTCTATTTGCCAGGAGGTGATGGGACCAGGGGCCATGATCTTAGATTTTTGGATGTTGAGCTTCAGCCCATTTTTTTCACTCTCCTCTTTCACCCTCATTAAGAGGTTCTTTAATTCCTCCTCACTTTCTGCTATCAGAGTAGTATCATCTGCATATCTGAGGTTGTTGATATTTCTTCCGGCAATCTTAATTCCGGCTTGTGATTCATCCAGACCTGCCTTTCGCATGATGTACTCTGCATATAAGTTAAATAGGCAAGGTGATAGTATACAGCCTTGTTGTACTCCTTTCCCAATTTTAAACTAGTCATTTGTTCCATATCCAGTTCTGACGGTTGCTGCTTGTCCCAATATAGATTTCTTAGGAGACAGATAAGGTGGTCAGGCACTCCCATTCCTTTAAGAACTTACCATAGTTTGTTGTGGTCCATACAGTCAAAGGCTTTGGCATAGTCAATGAAGCAGAAGTAGATGTTTTTCTGGAACTCTCTGGCTTTCTCCATAATCCAGCGCATGTTGGCGATTTGATCCCAAGTTCCTCTCCCCAATGAAATCCAGCTTGCACTTCTGGAAGTTCTCTTTCCACATACTGCTGAAGCCTGCCTTGTAGAATTTTGAGCATAACCTTGCTAGCATGTGAAATGAGTGCAATTGTGCGGTAGATTATCCTATCCAAATATACCTATTAGCTTGTCATAAAATAGTGCTGCTTATATGCTGGGAACCTTTCTTTGCAGAGTGTGTTTTGGAGGAGGCTTCAGTGCGCACACACACTCCTGGCCAACATGGCATATCTGAAAGGAATGACCTTCTATTTCCCCTGACCTTTTGCTTTGAGGCAGGGGCAAAAGGCTAAAAGCAACATTTTTCTAAATGCTCTAATACAGGGGTGCCCAAAATTTTTGTAAGGAGGGCCAGATTTGGTGGCTGAGAATGTTTCAGGGGCCAATTGCTCCCGGACCCTGCAACCCCACTGCAAGCCCCACCCACTGACCCATAAGCCCTACCCACTGACCCCTTGCAACCCCACCCGCAGGAAGGAAGGTGGGGACCAAGGGAGGGAGGGAGGGAGGTGGAAACCAAGAGAGGAAGGAAGCCCCCCTCGCCCATCCACCCAGCCCCACAAGCTTCTGCTCACCGGCCTGCCGGCCTGCCCAGTCCCTGAAGCTTCCTGGCGGTGTCAGTGTTGGCGGAAGATTTTTTTTTTTTAAAAATGGGGCAAAGGAGGGGGAGGGAAGGGCGGGCCAGCCAGCCACGGGCCACTCAGAATGGCCTGACGGGCCGGATTTGGCCCCCGGGCTGGACTTTGGGCAGTCCTGCTCTAATATTTGCTTGTCAACAATAGATAAGAGAATAAAGGCAAGGCTTCTGAGATGAACATGTCAGTGTTTTGTCTGTGTGTCTATTCTCAGCTGGCTGAGAAAAAGGCACCTCTCTCTGTGTGTTTTCATCCTTCTTTCTGTAATCAAGGTCATCTAGGCCTTAAGACGTTCTCCAATGAAATTCCAATACTTATATATTGTTCCATAGTGCTTGACACACTTTCTAGGCTGTTAACGATGTAATTATACATACCTCACATTGCCCGCTTCCAGTGAGCTAAGCACTCATTGTTTGTTTGTTTTGCATCTCTATTACACCTAAAGGCAATTAAAATGTTTCTACACTGACATATTCTAAATTCAACTCACTACATTCTATAAAACCTAATGAAAAAAATGTAATTGGACACAACATATCAAGTAGCATTTGTTTCCTTTTTTGTGGTGTTCTGAAGCTTGGATTGGTTCAGCCGGTATACGAAAGCCTACAGATGTGGGGGACATTTTGGTTCAGTACCTATTTCTTCATTGATGTTTGTGGTCTCTGTGGTCTTCAGCATTTGGGGGGGAAATGGGGGGAAATCTGTCCCCCCCCCATTTTTCTGTGTTTTTCCAAAGTTTTTTTCCTTGGCTTCAAAATTTCTGGAAATTTTACATCTCTAGGTTTGTCCTTATAATGCCATGTTCCAGGCCCTCATTATGCCAGAGAGACGTAGCAGACAACGGTTGGATGGGGATATATGCAGAGGTTAGAACTGCTTCTGGTCTAGCTGCTGAAATGGGTCAATAAATGGGTCAGTATGGCTTGAGAGCCCCAAGGGGGTGTGCTTGTCAGCAAGCTTCACTATATGCTCATTATGCTTCCAGCTTTTATGTAGACTTATATTGTTCAAGTCCAAGACATATGCAGATACCTCCACACTGTACAGTGAGCACTGCTGCCAGCTGTGAAACAGTGCGCATTAGTACCGCTACTCCCATCTTTTTTCCCAGTGCTATTTCCTTAGATCTATCTACCTGTCTGAAGCCCAGGGAAACATAGCACATCGACTTGGCAACCTTCCTGTGCAAACCCAGTTATGTCCCCCTTCTCCCACCAGCTGTACAAAGCAGCATTCAGAACCTGATAGAACTAGACCAAAGAATGTGAGTTGGGAATGTTTTATAATCTTGAATGGGTAGCTAGGGGAGCAGGGCAGGCAAGATGAGTATGGCATTGGAGACCAAACTGCAGTCACAAAGGGCTCTATCACATGTCCTTTAAAATGCTGATTAAATTTAAAGATAAAGCGTTTCCAAAAATATTGTCCCCATGGCCACCGGGCTTTAAAAAAAACTGGTTATACCTACTTTAGCAAATTTTCCATGACCTACCGGAGAAGTTGGGAATTTTTTGCTCTGGTAAAAAATGTGAGCCAGAAGTCCGTGGAAGCTTGCATATGGTTCAGTTTTCTGCTTTTTTCTCCCTAGCCCAGACCAGCTCGTTCTGGGGCTGGTCGACGCTTTTTTATTTTTATTTTTTAAATTTGTCCTCCCTCCAGCGCTGATCAGATGGCCTTCGGGCTGTCAGTGCTGGGGTTTTTGTGTGTGTTTGTTTACATTTTTTCTTAGCCCCAGCAGCTCCTGGGGCTGGCCGGCACTTTTTAATTATTATTTTTTAAATTTCCCTTCCCCCAGTGCTGATCAGCTGTCCTTTGGGCTGTCAGCGCTGTTTTATTATAATTATTATTTTCATTTTTTCCCTAGCTTCACCTGCTGGTCATGGGGCTTAATGGCACTTTATTTTTTTAAAAATCTTTGTATGTGGGAATGGAGATCCCACATCTTCAGTCATGTGACCAAGAAAGAAGAAAAGCTGGACTTTCACTATATCCAGGTCTTCCCCCAGGTGGGATAGCAACCAAAGAGAACTATTATTTCAACAAAATGCAGGCCATTCTAATTTTGTTAGTCCCCCTCTTTCTTAGGAACTATTTATCATCCTAAGCATCCATTGCCTTCTATGGCAGTTTTCAGCATTATCTTGCATATGAGTCAAGACAACTGGACTTCTTTTTTTGTGGAATTGAAACATTTTGCTATTCATCCAAATAGCTTCTTGAAGAACATCACTAATGTGATGTTTGATTCCACACAAAAAAAAGAAGTCCAGTTGCCATGACTCAACTCTCAGGATGAGTTAGAATCTCCACATACATTTTTCAGCATTATGGTGTTGGGGGAGGCACCAGTACTAACATTTCTTCGTGTCTCTAACAGGACAAATATTTCTAGCTTGAAGGGCCTAGGGTAGAATAATTCACTGAGTGGTAGCTTCTTTTGACCTGTCCTTCTCCACAGTACGAGGGGAGGTTGAAGCTGGAGAATATAACAATGCCCATGCACCCCATTTACAGGTGGCTATGATCACTTGTCAGCCATCTTCACTAGGATCTCAGAGCTTATTCCTAGCTATAAAATTTTGGTCATCCAACATTTGCAAAGCAGGAGACAGTTACAAACATCAGTTTTGATGTTGGGCCCACGAGTGTTTCTGATATGATTTTGGTCCTTTGGTGCCATGTAGAAGGCGATTATGGTGGATCATTCTGCTCAGCTAGCTCCTGTTTGCCTCCTGATCTGTAACCAGTCTATCAGCTACATCCTTAGTCTTTCAGCTGCAGAACTCAACTGGCAGGCCTAATACAGTACTTCTTTCTTTTTAAAGAAAGAAATATACGTATTTTTGCACATGAGAATACCTTACACTATTGGCAAACATCACATGAGGATTGTATGTATTTGGATCTTTTTGTTCTGGTTTTCCCAAAGATATTTTTTTCCTCCTGCAAGTAAATTTTACAGGAATATTTTTTTCTTTTTGCACATACATTTCAAGAGTTTCAGAAGGAGCTCATTTAAACTGTAAACTGGCATAACTTATCCTTTTAAATGCCAAATTCCCAAATTCCATTAAGCACTCAAATTATCTTGTGGAGTTCCCTGATAATAGCAGCATCTAATCAGTATGATTTTCAAGCAACAACACTGTTATTGTTCTAAACCTGGACAATTTGTTACCTCACTAGTAATGCATGCTTGGTTCATTAGTGGTTTGGAAAGTGCTGAGAAGCAGAATGTTTATCTCTGGTTGTAACATTGAATCATTAATTAGTTCAGTTAAAATGTTTTCAGGGTACTTCTATCACTAACTTAAATGCTAAAATGGCAGGCCTGCAGTGTCTTGCTCTCCTAGAAGGTTGGTGCTCTGGAAATCTGAAAAGAGTGGGTCAAGAGGGAATGGGGACATGTTGCTGGGGGATCGTCGGGGAGACAGGAACATGCACTAATCTGGTTCAGAGAATATCAGTAGGACAGACAGTGAAAGTAAGAGACAGGACTGATCTTGTCTGGGCCAGCACAATGTTCAACACAGTTTGCTGTTGTGTAATTCCCTCCCCCTCTGTCAGTTGATTCCCCGGGAGAGTAGATCATTGCAGGACAAAAACTAAGGCATGTTAACAAAAACAAAAAACAAAAAATCATATCAGGCAATTTTCCCAATTCTTTGCAACCCCTGTACAGGCTCTCCTGATTATGCAATAATGCTGTATTCTGAATTCTGTTATGGTATACAAAAGGAATGAATGAATGAATTCTACAAGATTTTTAAACATGCAATATGATGAATGAGTAGTGAAATAAATTGTGTGTGAGTTATTAACACAACAACTAAGTTTAAGGCTAGATATCTATATCATTTAACCGGAGTTCCGGTTCCGCTCGGGTGCGGTCAGCAGCCAACGGTACGTCCTCCAGGCCGAATCTTACTTTTATTCTCATATCTTTTCTACTCCCCTTTGCCAATCTACTATTATTATTGTGATTTACTGGGAGCATTTGGTCCTGCAGCAAGTGCAAAAAGTTGTTTGCAGGGAGAGTCATCTGCATTCCACCGGACGCTAGCAAGGCCTTCAAGGCCTTGTAACATAGACGCCGCTATAAATCAAGCTTATCATCTCTCCCACTTTTAGTCCACTTAACAATATAACTATTGCACTTATTTGGAACAGTAAACTAAAGAGATTAAGGGACCTTGAAAGACAGTGCCTGAGAACAATAATTAGAACTAAAACTGGAAACTGGATAATCATCCGTTACTACACTGAATGCCACGAAGACCAACTAACAGTTTTATAGAACTGTATTACTTGAATACAATCTTATTTTACTATTTTACCATTTTACCATTTTACTATTTTATCATCTACTATTAGCATTTTTTATCATTTTACCATTTTACTGTCTGCTATTTTAACCATTTTAACTTAACTCCCTGTTTGCTTGGAGCCTCTGGTGCAATCACCACCTGTAATTCATTATCCTGATGGATGCAGGGGAATTGGAGATACTGGACCTCACTGTTTCTCCCCCGGTGCCATAAAAAAAAAACAACAAAGTAAAAGGTGATGCAAACTAGAGTTGCAAAATTTCCGGAAATTTTGAAGCTCGGAACTCTGCCCCCACCCCCATTTTTGTTGAAAAAAACAGAAATTTTGGGAAAAATTGAAAAAAATGCTACATTAGCACACACACACCCGTTTTACAGCTTGAAAGTCATTTTGTTAATTTAAGAACATAAAATATGACTGTGGACAATTTGACTTGGCATAAAATTATCACAACTAGCATATTAAAATATAGTGTATCCAAACAGTTATTGCAAACATAATTTACTTTTAAAATAATATTTATTTGTAATTGTAAGTAACAAATAGAGTCACAATCTCCTGAACTGTTTACTAGTTTATGTGGAACAAAGAAAATCTCTACAAAACAATGTTTAAAAATCCAGAATTAACAATTATTCATATTTCCTCTTCACAGTATTAAATAAAAATAAAATAAAAACCTCATTCTCATAAAAAGAATTGAAGAGGAGGGAAATATATAAAAGGGAGTGGAACTAAATTCCAATGAAAATATTTTATTTATCATGTTAAAATAAAACATTCCATAATTTTTTTCTTTTTCTTTTTTCAATTTTTCATTTGGGGGGGGACCCAAAAAGGCTTCAGGAAAAAAAAAAACAGAAAAGAACAATCCTCCCCACCATCCACCACCCCAGATTTTTCTGGTTTTTTTCCAGGCCTTCACATCTCTAATGCAAACACAATCACTGCAAAAATATCTCCTCTTAACTTTTTAAAAAAAAAAATATCCATGAATATTGCTGAAAAATACCAGACTAGCTCACAATCAGATATATGTCATTTAGCTCTTAGAAAATATGTTGAATTTAACTGTGCCAATTGTACCACAGAGTCATTTTTCTTGAACTTAATGCACAACCTATCTTGGTAAATCTTTTCCAGGTGTATACACTAATATGTGATGCATCAGATGATGATATAGAAGAATTTTATACTCAGTTAAAGAGTGGTTTATCATTTATCAAATCAATGGAAATTACCACAGTTATGGGTGGTCTCAATGCAAAGGTAGGACAAGGCCAACGAGCTGAAGTAGGTAATTAGGGTTTAGGAATTGGCAATGAGCCAGGTGATGGATTAACTCAGTTATGTCAAGAAGAGGAACTTATAAAATCAAATACATATTTCCAGATGCCATTGCGCCATCTTTATACTTGGACTTCAAATGTGGACAGTTTGATTAAATCAGGATCAATAAACATTTCAGAAACTTAATTAAATGTGTGAAATCATATGATGGTGCAGATATTAATTCAGATCATAATATTTTATTAACAATAGTGAACCTTAAATTGAAGAAATGTCAGTCAAAGTTGACAGAGTCAAACTGGAATTTTTAAGCTGCAGGACCCAGTAGTAAGGACTGAAGTTCAATCACCCCTGAGTACAAAATAAATCTGGATTTTATGTGATAAATCTATACATATACCCACCTGGATGGAACTTGTTTCTGAATTGCCTTTTTAACAGTCTGCAGAAGGCTCTTATTTATATGTTATGTAAAGTGGTACCTTAGTTTACAAAATTAATTTGTTCTGTGCGCCGTTTTGTTTTGCGAAAATTTCATAAACTGAAACACAGTTTCCCATAGGAATGCATTGAAAACCAATTAATCTGTTACAGAGGAATTGTGGAAAGCCTGAATGTCAGAATTGTGCAAAAAAAACAGAGACCAGCAAGTTTATATAGTGGATGACTGAAATCTGTTTGAAGAGTTGCCTGCAAGCAATGTATAGAAAGCAGCGGAGCCATAGCACTGAATGGAAACTGCAGGATTATGAGAGGAGTTGTCCAAAAAGGGAACACTGCCGAACTCCAATCTTGTATACTGTATATCATTGGCATTTTTGGAAACTACTGTTTATTGTTATTGTTTTTGTTGTTGATTGTGCATCTTAAGTTCTGGAAAGAGGTTTCAAGAAGTCAAAAGGAAAATATACATCAACATTTAGTTTCCTAATAACTTACACCATTACACATGTGGCATAACTTCTGGAGGCAAACTGCTTCAATTTAAGAAATGACTGTAGACATTGCCTCTTGTATCATGAATTGTATGACCATCTGTGCAATTTATTTACTTGAGGCAATTTGCCTCCAAATATTATGTTCTTTGCATATCTATGCAAGAGGATTCTGGTCATAGTGTCCCTTCCAAAGAATGATTTCGATAAATTTGTCTTTGTAGAAATTGTTGAATGCTAGAAATGTTGCTGTTCAAATTAAATTAAAGAAATGTGTAATACTGTAATGCAGGCCTGCCCAACAGGTAGACCGCGTGCTACTGGTAGTCCGCGAAGGGTTCAAAAGTAGCCCACCAGCCATCAATAAAAAAAAGTGAGGGGATAAGTTTTCCACCCCTCCCTCCCCCATCCCAAGGATCACCAGCAAAGTTTTGGGTCTGCCAGCCCACTGTCTCAGCTGAGTGTGACAGTTCAAGGGACATGGCGCATTGAAATCTGTTCCCTCCAGAACTGATTAATTGGTTTTCAATGCATTCCTATGGAAACTGCTGCTCTACTTACAAAAGTTCTTACTTATGAGCATGTGCTCGGAATGGATAAAATACTTAAGTAGAGGTTTTAGCACTTTGGGCCGGGAAAAGTAGACCTTGGCCTGTTCAAAGTTGAACAGCCCTGCTATAATGTATACGTTTAAAGATTCCTAGCACCAACTAGTGTTATGGGAGACTGTATGAATGCTAAGGGGGTGTCTTGATATTTTTAGCCTCAGACCTATCCCACCTAAACTATGTTCCTGAGGGAAGGGTTGGGAGGGGTGGAATGCTGCCGGCTGTGTGCTGATTATAGCTATGCACAAATGCCCTTTCAAAAATAATCCACTTTATTTGTGGGAGGAGAAAATAAAGGCGGGAGGGGGGAAGCATAAATGCTACAGCCAATTTTCAGTGACAGCTTATTAGCTGTAATTGTTAAACAGTGTTCTTTTCTTCCCATAGTTTTTCTTTCTTTCTTGTAGTGTGATTGCAAATAGTAATAGCAGCAATTGTAGAGGAAATTTTGCTTTTGCTAATGAGAAGATGGCGGGACAAGTAGTGTTGTGTTCATCTGTAGGAAGAAGGTAAAGCTAGTGCTGCACCATAATTTGTTCTCCAAGTTTCCCGTGCTTTATTTCTCCCACTTTTGTTTGTTTCCTAGGTTCCTAAAATTGTCTTTTGCTTCCCCCCTCATGTATGTGTGTGTGTGTGTGTGTGTGTCTGTCTATATGTGTCATTGCGTGAGAGGCTCAAGAGAAAGATCTGTTTTGCTTGTTAGAGGTAGCCAGCCTGGAGGCAGGTAGGTGCAGGACATAGCATTAAATGCAACAATTGTAAAATCCAGTGTAGTCCTCTTAACTGATGGAGAAAATATTTTAACACATTTGGGCCATCTTGGCTCCTTTTAAGGAGAAAGGTAGGATAAAAATATTTTAATAAATCAACAAATTAAAATGGGTTTACAAATTACCCAAGAGAGTGCATACACCAACCCCCAAACCACATGACTACTATGTGACTATAATTCAACTTCGAAAACCCCAATCCATCACCTGATTTAGTTCAACAGTGTAATAACATCCTCTTTTTCTTTCAACAGCTTCCTTGGTTTACCACACTACCTGATCATAAAAGACTATAGAAGGGATTACTGCATCTTCGCCTGGGTTTTAATTGCAGTGGATGGCAGCTGTGGTACATAAGAAGAGCCATGCTGGATCAGGCCAAAGGCCCATCTAGTCTAGCTTCCTGTATGTCACAGTGGCCCCACCAAATGCTTCTGGGAGCGCACGAGACTAGATCTCTGTCCCATGATACCTCTCCCCTGCATCTGGCCCTTGAACTACCCTGTTTTTAAGCCTGGAGATTACACATCTCCATCATGGTTTGTAACCTGTGATGGACTTTTCCTCCAGGAATCTGTCCAATCCCCCTTTGAAGGCATCCAGGCCAGATGCCACCACCTCATCCTGTGGCAGGGAGTCCCACAGACTAACAACGCGCTGGATGAAAAAAATATTTTCTTTTGATCATTCTTATCTCCCAGCCCTCAATATGAGTGGATGTCCCCTAGTTCTGGTATTCTGTTAGAGGGAGAAGAGCTTCCCTCTATCCACTTTACTCATGCCCTGCATTATTTTGTACGTCTCAATCATATCCCCCCTCAGGCACCTTTTTTTCTCAGACTAAAGAGCCCCAAATGTTTTAGCCTTTCCTCATAAGGGAGGTGCCCCAGCCCAGTAATCATTTTAGTCGCTCTCTTCTGCTCCTTTTCCAATTCCACTATGTCTTTTTTTGAGGTGTGGTGACCAGAACTGTTTGCAATACTCCAGATGCGGCCTTACCCTCACTTTGTTCAATGGCATTATAATATTGGCTGTTTTATTTTCAGTCTCCTTTTTGATGATCCCTAGCATGGAATTGGCCTTCACCACTGCCACACAATGGGTAGGCACTTTCATTGAGCTGTCCACCAACACACCAAGATCTCTTTCCTGATCCGTCATGGATAGCTCAGAACCCATGAGTTGATAGATAAAGTTTTGAGTTTCCCCTTGCAATATGCATTACATTTTCCCACATTGAAACAAATTTGGCATTTCACAGCCCATTCCCCCAGTTTGGAGAGATCCTTCTGGAGCTCTTCACAATCTTCTCTAGTTTTTACCACACGGAAAAGTTTTGGGTCATCTGCAAACTTGGCCACCTCACTGCTTATCCCTGTCTCCAGGTCATTTATGAACAGATTGAAAAGCACCGGTCCCAGGACCGAGCCCTGGGGCACACCGCTTTTCACCTCTCTCCATTGTGAAAATTTCCCATTGACACCTACTCTTTGTTTCCTGGATCTCAACCAGTTCTCAATCCATAAGAGGACCTGTGCCTGAGGGGGATATGATTGACACTTATTTAAAGCCCTAAATGAGTTGAGTTCAAACTGTCTCAAAAACTATATCTCTGTTTATGAGCCTGCCTGGATTTTGAAATCATCAGGAGAGACCTTTATCTCGGTCTCTTCACCCTCACAGGCTTAATTGGTGGTAACTTGGGAGAGGACCTTCTCTGTTGCCCCTTCCATATTCTGGATGTAACTCCCATGGGAGGCAAGGCTGGCCCTGTCTTTGCTATTCTTCTCCAAGCATTTGAAGATCTTTATCATCAGACAGGAAGTGTTTTATTCTGCATTTTACTTGTGATTTCAATATTCTTATTATTATGGGTTTTAATGTGATATTTCTTTAATCCTTTTAAATATTGGAACAGTTTAGTAGTTTATTTTTAACTTCTCTTTTTTTAATACTGTAAGCTGCCTTGGATCCTTTACGAAAAAGGTGACATAAATAAATATTTGTTTCTAGCAAATTTATGGGAAATTGTCAAAATTGTCATGAGAAAATTGTTTGATGCAGCATAGTCAATGCTCTGTTACTTATTGTACAAAACTGTATGATGTGCAGACAATAATTTCATGCCTTTCCAACCTCTGCCACCCCACCCTCCCAAACATAGCTAAGGAGGAATTTGCTCCAGGCTTAAAAAAAAATCATCATGGCTACGTGAGTTTTGAGCCTTAATTCTGTTTCTAAACTGGCAGGTTTTTGATCATTGGTACTGGTAGAGGATTGCTCTGTAAGGAAAAGTGCCATTGCATTGTTATCAGTTTTCTAATACAGGATACATTTCCTGGATACTCTTTAGTGGCTTTCAGACAAATGAGGTTGTATGAAGTATCATTTTGCCTTTTCAATTTTTAAGAGACTAAAGCCTTCCCAAGCCTTTCCCTATTCAATTTTTTTTTAAGAGTAAAGCATCAATTTCCTGGGCAGCTCAGTAAAATATTTTTGCTGAAAGAGGAATTTATATTTATTTATTTATTTATTTAAGTACTTATATCCCGCTCCATCTTGAAAGAGGAATTCTTAGGCTTGCTGCAGTTTCATCATCATGTTCATGTAATTGCATTAACAATCATGCTTTATAATAGTAGAGACAACATGACAAAATGAATATTGTGTAGTATTTGTAAAACATTGTACTGGATCTCATTTATGTAATCTTCAATTGAGTTTGGTTTCGTAGGGTTACATGACTAGTGGTCTTTATTAATAAATAACTAAGGTCCAAAGGCCTTTGAATTGTTCTTGTTGCATTCCAGAGCCGGAGTATTAGTGTGTCTCAGGAAGTGTTTTCGTGTTGTTTTTGGTTTTGGTATGCCATTTTTCTTTTTTTCTTTTGAGACCTCTTCTGAGGAGCCTGTGCTGAGGGGGCAAATAATATATAAACAGGTAACTTATTTTTATGAACTGCTGTGTTACACTGCTAAAGTATCAGTATTGATCCATCCACATTCAAGGGGAGCCTTTTACAGTATGCCTTAAGTTTTCTGACCTTTCAAACTTGAAATTATTTTCATTTATTTCTATAAAATGCACAGTTCTGAGCTTTTGTGTTGGTGTGCATGTGTGTAAGTGTATGAATGAATCCTCAGTCTAGTCTATACTAACAGTCTGTTGCCGACCATGCCTAAGGAAATACAGGCTTGCAGCATTAAGGTTCTGAACTTTACAGAATGTGTATGGATGACTGCTTACATCTCTATACCAACTTAATGTGTTCCAGACTGGCCTTATTTTCCATTTCAGTTGTCTTTTCTGTTTTGAAGAGTGGGAGGTATAAACAATTGTATTCAATCCCAGCTACATTGAATTTGTTAATCTCTCCACTGAGTTCCATCAGTTGCTCTCTTACATTCTTGGAGACTTCTAAAAATATTTCTCCGCATGAACTAAAGTCAATTTATATAGAATATTGTTCATTCTACCATTTATATCCTGCTCTGACTATTCATTCTACTTTCTTCTCCTACTGCAGGTTTTACTTGGCTTTCTCTGCTATATACTATTATTATAGGTTACTTGGGGGGGGGGGATTCCCTTGACTCGTAATATTTTTTCCTCCATAGAGATTCTTGAGATGTCTGCAAATCTCTTATATTGATTTTGGTGAGAACTATACTATATGTAGTATGATTTTGGCTACCTAGATATGGGGTGATACTCCAAATGATAGTATTATGATAATATATGTTCATTCTAAATAAAAATGTTCTCAAAATGGTATATAAGGTAGAATTCAATAATATTTGACCACAGCCTGTGTGTTGTTTGTTTTAAAAACTAGGGTATCACATATACAGTGGTACCTTGTATAATGAAATGAAATTATGTTAAGCAAATTTTCCTTTATATAAATTTCCCATAGGAATTCATTGAAAACAGAGTAATCCCTAATCACTACCATTTTTATGTTGTACAGATTAACTCCATAGGCAATTACGTTAAGCAAATTTCCCCTATCTCCGGAATTTTTATGTTGTACAGATTTTATGTTAAACAAACCATTTGTTATACGAGGGTCCACTGTATATACTTTTCTGCATATGTCAGAGTACAAATAGTACCAGCTTTACATCATACTTGGAACTTTTGGGTGTTTTCTCTACAGAGAAGTACAATTTCTGTCTTTGAACAATATTGTCCAGTACCTGGGTCACACGATACAAACTGGTTGTGTGAAAAGAGAACAGATCTTTCTTTCACCTGGTCTTATGGATCCATCTTATAGCAAACCACTCTCCACTGTCTTTTCTTTCAGGCAAAGAATGAAAGCACGTGCCCCTCCCCCACCAAACCATCCTCCCACTACCTGCAAAGTTAATAATGAGCACACATTAACGGCAGACGTGGGAATGCTGGCTGATCAAGGTGTGATAAATATGAAGGAAAATCTGATTAACCGGACAATGGATTTCACACTAGTTTTTCCCAATGGAGAAGAACAGAAAGATACTGTGCATGGAAGGTAGGGTTTACAGACAAATTATTGTTTTATTCCTCTGACTGTACCTAAATATTATGATGAGGATTTCCAACATGGAAATATTTGAACAGCTGTCACATTGAAGGTGGAATGAGCTTGTTTTCTGCACCTATAGAGAGCTGGGCCAAAAGTGGTAGATTTAAAATGATATTTTAATTCAGTGAGAGCTGTTTGAAAATAGAATGGACTGCCTTATAGGAAGGTGGATTAGGGGTTGGGTGACTGACTGTCAGGGGTGTTTTGGGTAAGAATTTCCTTTTTGGACAGGGGCTGGACCTGATCCTGAAAGTCCCTTTCAGCTTTAGTTCTACAGGTGGTTCTAGCGTTGTTTACTCTAGAGCTGTATGCATTATGCCTCGTTTCTTCTTTATAACTCAGCAATATAGATTAGGTCAGGAACTCCTTCTATTTCCTCAAGAATCATAGTTCCTTTTTAGTACAGATTACTTAATAAGAAATAAACAAATAAAAATAAGAACTTGCTCAATCCCCACTTTAGAAGATAATGTCTACACAGTTTTGGATGCATCAAGAAGAATTTGGCAGCTATGAGTTGCAGAATCCAGATACAGTACTTTTAAGCAATTGGTTTTTTACAGCTTTTGGCAAGTTAAAAGAAAAGGGCATTTATTGCATCTCTATTTTCATGGATCACCACTTGTATGGCGCTGTTTAATGTACTACAACATATTTTGACATAGTGTGTGATTATATCACTAAAACAAATCCTCTATTTAAATCAGCTTTAGCATGTTTTGAATTTCTGTCAAAAAAGGAAAATATATGGTACATATGTACATTGGATTGATTTGATGGGCAGTCATGTTTTTTGAGCTGCAGCAAGTGTTTTTAATTCCTCCATTATCCTTTCCATCCTCTCTCAAGGGGCAGGGATTCCTCCAAGTCAGGCTTACTTGCTCTCCCTCTGGAGGAAATTCTGACTGAGCTTTATGCTTTGCTAACAATAAAATTTCCCTATAGAGCAGTGATGGCGAACCTTTTAGAGACCGAGTGCCCAAACTGCAATTCAAAACCCACTAATTTTTTTGCAAAGTGCCAATACAGTAATTTAACCTGTATACAGGTGGCTATGAAGGGGCGATGTCGGGTGCCCACAGAAAGGGCTCCGAGTGCCACCTTTGGCACCCGTGCCATAGGTTCACCATCACTGCTATATATCATCTGCCACCTTGTGCAAAAGAAGTGGGGAAAGAGGAATGCTGGAAAAGCTGAGATGTGCGTTATTAACTGCTTTTAGCTCACACAAAGGACACAAGGAAGCTGTTGCTACTGTGGCTATTTATCTCCTTCCCATTTCAATTTTGGCAAAAGAGGCCCTCCCTCTGGTTTCTTCTCATCTTGCTTCTTCCCTGTAAACATACCATGTGTGTCTCTTGCTGTGCCTGGCTTTTATCACCTGGAACACTCAGGCCGGATGCTTCATTCTGTCTGTACTTTTGTTGCATGCACACTAGTTCTGATTCAAACCATTGCAGCTTGCATGGCATGGTGGTGAGTTAATGTGGCCCCTGTCTGCCCCAATGGAGCTCCCGTGAACCAGTCTCTGGCTTAGTCCATTGCCACAACAACTCCTGATAAAGAGGCACATTCAAGAAACAGCGACCAGGAAAAATTCATCCAGTGATGTTACTGTTAATCCAGTGATATCTCTGTATAAAACTGAGTTGTCTGAAGCACATATTTGCAAAGAACTGTGGGGCTTCACAGAACTGTGTAAGTTATTCTCCTGTTTCACTTCTGCCTGCCTGCCTGCCTGCCTGCCTGCCTGCCTGTCTGTCTGTCTGTCTATCTATCTATCTATCTATCTATCTATCTATCTATCTATCTATCTATCTATCTATCTATCTATCTATCTATCTATCTATCTATCTATTTTTTTAAAAAAATCTAGACCTCCAATCTGACCTGTGGTCACTCTGAGTGGTGTATAACTGCAAATATAACTCCCAACCAAATAACACACCAGATGCTCCTTGCAGAGAAGGCCACCTGATGTTCAATAAAAATAAAACATGAAATGGATATTCAGAGTGAATCCAATGAAATTTCTACTGCTTGCATATTGGGAGAAATAGCTGAAGTCATAGGAAGATATACAAATGGCAAATTTATTTATTTATTTATTTGATCTATAAGTGGTCGGCCTTGATATCTGAATTGAGCAAATTAAATATTTTGGGCAAATAACAAAGGAATGGCTCCTTCAACTGTTCAATAACTGCTGGATGAGCAAATAAATCCCCCAAACGTGGTAGAAGATGTAATTGGTATACTGAAACTAGGCAAAGACCCATCAGAGGCCCAAAGCTACTGGCCAATTTCCCTCTTGTCCCACTTTTACTGAGGGAGGGGCAGGATCTATTCTCAATTATCTCAGAGTGCAAGACATGCAACAAGTTACAAGAACCCAGCTTTCCGCTGAATATCAGGAAAAACCTCCTTAGAGCAGTACAGCAATGGAATCAATTACCTCGGGAGATGGTGAGTGCTCCAGTGAGGGAGGCATTCAAGAGAAATTTCAACAACCAGTTGGCAGATATCATTTGATTTGTTTTCCTGCATCAAGCAGGGGGGTAGACTTGATGGCTTTACAGGCCCCTTTCAATTTCATTATTTTATGATTCCATGAACAAATTATATTATGCTGAATTGAACCTCTTATAATTCTAGAACAGACTGGCTTTAGACCTGGCAAGAGTAGTATGGCTCAAATCCCAAAGCCAACTCCTCATATAGATGATGATTTGAAACATATAAAATAACTGGAGCATCATTTGTCAACCTTACAGTAGAACATTATGCCATCCACCATCAGTTGCTATTCAGAAATCTGTGCCTCCTTATTAAAGGTAATGGATGAATAGAAAAGTCTACTTCAAAACTGAAGATTCTTGGTTGAATTTCAAGGGAGGTACATACGCTGGAAAAAAATCAAAGGAAAAATCAAATCAACCCATAGGGTAACATCCTGGCACCAATGATTTTTGGTACAGTGGTCCCCCACCCTTTCACAATTCATATACTGTGGTCCCGCTATATCGCGGGACCACAGTATATGAAAAAAAGCCCCCTGGGTTAAGGGGGAAAAGGCCTGTTTCAGGCCTCCCATACTTACCCCCAACCTGGCGCTGTCCCAAATGGGCCTGTGAAGGCCTTCCCAGGCCTTCTGGAGGCCCCAAAAGGGCCTCCCTGCCAACCAGAAGTGACTTCTGGATCACCGAAAATCATTTCTGAGGCCTCTGGTAAGTACAAGAGCCCCCAGCTAGACGCCCCAGGGCTGACCTGACCTGCATCCACATATCTCAGATTCTTCTTCGTGGACTCTGTGAATCCACACAATGGGTCTTTGTGCCAAAGCTCAAGGCGTATAAGCCCCTCCCCTCCATGCGCATGCTCACCCTTCTGACTCAGTTCCTTTTTGCCGCCGCTGAGCGAGGTCGCACATCTCCGAGCTCCTGCAAAAATAAGGAAAGTTAAACTGTTTAATTCAATTTGAATTTTTATTATTTTGTTCATTTTCCTCCCAAGTTTCCCCCCCTCTAAAGTTCTTAGTTAAATTTTTTCTCTCCGGGCGCCCGCCCCTAGGGCAGAGGGGTGGATACCCCCCCCCCCGTAGTTGCGGGCACGCCAGCGTTTTATGGCCACGGCAGCACATTTTAAACAGTGTGAGGCCTGTTCAAAGAGAATTCCTTTGGCCGACGGTCACAGTTTGTGCCTATATTGCCTTGGTGAGGCTCACCAAACTGCCATTTGCCCACATTGCAAAAAGCTCACCAAGCCGGCCCTTAAACACCGCCTGGAACGGTTAAGGGCATATATCTGGGAAAAATCCCTCAAACCGATGGAAACCCATTCGGAAGCATCAATGCCTTCCACTTCCTCAAAATCAAAGTCTTCCAACAAAGACAAGACAAAGGAAAAAAGGAAGAAAAAACACCTCCAGCAAGCTCCGATTCCGGAGAAAAGATCAAAGGACTTGGCGTCCGATGTGTGAATAACGGTGGCGCCGCCGAAACCACCCGCACTCATTTCATCCGAGTCGCACGGCGTAGAGGGGGTTCTGAGCTCAGCGCAGGATGGCACCCAATCTCCCGATGTCAGGAATGAACAATGGTCCCATGCCTTCGAAAATCAGGCGACGGGTACCCGCGAACCCCCTCATAGCCCTATGATATTATCAGGCTTACCGCCAGGCCAACTTGTCCATGACACGGACAGGGCCACTCTCAGCTATAACTCATTATCGCACATACAAAATCTGCAAGCTGCAGCCACCACTTCTGCTCTTCAGCACTCAGACTTGGAAGAGCATGGGATGGAACCACCCAGACGCCTGGGCGGGCAAGGTTCACCCACCATGAGACCAGCCTTACAGGACAAAGCGGTCCATGATGTTGGGCAGCAACCTAAGGGGCAGCACCCGCAGGCATCCCCGACTAGAGGCAGGAAACGGGCAAGGGCGGAAACCCATGATGCCACCTCCTCCTCCTCGCCCTCATAACACACGATGTCAACAGGGCAAGCGTCACAGACGTCATGAGTCATCTGCCTCATCTTCTTCTACAGGGCGTCATAAGGGCAAACACCATGCCAAGAAGAAGCAACGTCATGCACGTATGGTGTCCACATCATCTGACACAGACTCCTCTACCACGTCTTCTTCCACCTCACCTAAAAGTAGAAGGCGTAGAAGGCATACTATGAAGCCACAAGTTCAGCGCCCCCTGGGGCCTAACAATGATACCATCCCAGCTGCAGGCTTCGCTTTTCAGTACCCGCAGGTACCTTCTGATGTCACACCACAATCAGTGACTCCTCGGGTACCACAAGCCCAGTTGCCAGATTCACCAGCCTTTACAAAACACATGGTGATGGCACGGACTTCCTCATGAAGCACCCCCTACCCAACTCGGTGATAGTGGATGCTACACAAAACAGGGGGAAGTCACATTCCAGTACTACCCCGAGCAATAAAGAAGCTCGGAAGTTGGATCTCATTGGCAGGCGTCATTATTCCCTGGCCTCGTTCTCTTTGAGAGCGCTAAACTATTTATGTGCCATGGAGGCTTACACACACCACCTCCTACTGACCTTCCCGGAATTCATTCAGCATCTTCCGGAAGAACAAAAGGCTAAGGCACAGGCTTCATACGCTGAGGTTCTATCACTCATAGACTACCAGATGATAACCTCCCTCCACATCACTGATGCAGCCTCTAAACAGTTGACGACGGCCATACACCTTCGCCGTCATGCCTGGCTCAGAACTGCCAACATCACAGATGATGCCAGAAACCGTATAGAGGACTCTCCTTTCGATGGAGAAGGTATTTTTGCTACCTCCACCGACGCATCACTGGATAATATCCAAAAAATGAGAAAAGCGGCCAAATCTTACACCTATCAGGGGAACTTTTCCCAGTCATCCTCCAGACCTCCAGTGTCATCCTGGAGAAGACAATATACTCCGTCCCAGAACAGATCCCAGGGACGGTACAGGCCGCAATATCAACAGTCTCCATATCAACGCCAGGCATCACAGCCGAGACACCGGCAACAGCAGCAACCTAGGAGGTTTGACCGCAAACAAAAGCAGTCAGCCTGACCCGGCTCTTCGACACCAAGACATCCGGCTCAACCCATTCCTACCGACCTGGCAAAGCATCATGACAGTTGCATGGGTATTGTCAGTTATCGAAAGGGGATACCGAATCCAATTCCATCATCGGCCCCCGTTGGGGAGAGTCATCTCCACGCCTCCCTCACAAGTCTTAAGGGAGGAAGTTACAGCTCTAATGCAAAAACAAGCCATAGAGCTAGTGTTATCAGGAGATCAATTAGGCTTCTACTCTCGATACTTCACGATACCCGAAAAGGACAAAGGCATTCGCCCTATTCTAGACCTTAGAAAGCTAAACACCTTTATTTGAAAAAAGAAATTTTGCATGGCCACATTAGACACCATCATACCCATGCTACAAAAAGGAGACTGGTTCGTGGTACTCGATCTACAAGATGCATACTTCCATCTCTCCATAGCCCCCCAAGACCGGAAATACCTCCGTTTCCGCATGGGAGGCTCCACTTACCAATTCAAAGCCCTGCCCTTTGGTCTCTCCTCCGCCCCGCGGGTGTTTACAAAGTGCATGGCACCGGTGGCGGCCTGCCTCAGGCTCCAGGGAGTCCAGATCTTCCCATATTTAGACGACTGACTCCTGGTTGCGCCTACACAACAGAAGGCAGAGAAAGACAGAGACCTCACCATAGAACTCCTGACACCCTTAGGACTTCAACTCAACATAAAGAAGTCCATCCTCTCTCCATGCCAGTCAGTGCAATACATAGGAGCACTCCTGGACACCCAAAAGGCAGAGGCATACCTGGCTCCAGACCGCTCGGGAAAAATCAAACAGGCGCTGAAGCCTTTTCAAATCTACACCAAGGTGTCGGCACTTCAAGCCCAATGCCTTCTAGGGCTGATGGCCTCCACGACAGCCATCCTACCCCATGCCAGACTCCGCATGAGACCATTGCAGGCATGGCTGTTGACCAGATTTTGCCCCCATTGCGACAACCCCGCAAAACGGCTCAGGGTCACCTCCGCCCTTCTCATCAGTCTGAGGTGCTGGAAGTCCTCCCGCAACCTCAACGTGGGACGACCCTTTCAGCAACGCTACCCATCCATCCAGGTAACAACGGATGCCAGTACCACCGGATGGAGCGCCACATGCACCCACTTCTCTATCCACCATCGGAGAAACTCCGGAGAAACCAAGGAGAAACTCCACCATATCAACTACCTGGAGCTCCTAGCTATCTTCAAAGCCCTCGAAGCCTTTGAGCTCCTCCTTGCTCACAGGATGGTTCAAGTAACAACCGACAATACCACAGCACTCTACTACTTGAACAAACAAGGAGGCATCCACTCAAAATCTCCATTGCACCTCACCCTCAAACTCTGGAGGTGGTGCATCAACAAGGACATTCACCCGATAGCTATACACATCGCATCATGCAACAATGTGGTAGCAGACAAACTGAGTCGCCTCACCCACAACAACCACGAGTGTTGTCTCAACACCAGTGTTCCACATCCTCTGTACCAGATGGGGAACCCCAATCATAGACATGTTTGCATCACAAGCCAATGCCAAGTGCAGCATGTACTGCTCCAGGGCAGGGATGGGCCAACACTCCCAAGGAGATGCCTTTACCACCAATTGGCCCCAGGGTCTCCTCTATGCTTTCCCACCAATTCCTCTCATATCAGGCATCACAGAGCCCACGTCATACTTATTGCACCATGGTGGCCGCGGCAGCCATGGTTCCAAGCCCTACAAACAATGGCAACCGACACCATCAGGCTGCCATCAACACCATATCGCCTGACACAGCACCGGGGTCAGGTCAGACACCCAGATGTACTAACTCTCTAGATGACAGCATGGTACATCAGCTAACCATCGCAGAGGTGCTCACAAACTCCAGAAAGAAGTCAACAAACAAACTATATGCACACAAGTGGGCATCTTTTCTACACTTCACTCGAGTCAACTCTCAACCCTCGAGTCCAACCAATATCCAGGTCCTACTGGAATTCCTCCTCTTACTCTTCAACCGGGGACTCTCCTTATCCATCTTGAGAGTCTACACTGCAGCCATTGTAGCTCACCAACCACCTGAGTCAGATGCTGCAGCCCTGTTTACACACCCCAAACTGAAGAGGTTTCTAAGAGGCATCGCTAACCTCCGTCCACAACACAGAGCCACCACACCACAATGGTCTCTGTCCTTGGTGCTTAACTCTTTAACCAAACTGCCATTCGAACCCATGGCTACTACATCTCTCTACCTGCTTACTTTAGAAACAGCATTCCTAGTGGCAATTACTTTCGCCAGAAGAGCACCAGAGCTCGCTGCTCTCAGAGCGGATCCTCCAGTCCTAAAATTCCATCATGACAGAGTGGAACTCCGTCCAGACATCACCTTCTTATCTAAGATAGTGTCTTCGTTCCACCTGTCTCAGCCACTTAATCTCCCAACCTTCTTCCCAAACCTGACTACTCACCTGGAGAGGACGCTCCACTCACTTGATGTTAAAAGAGTGCTCCTCTACTACACCTCCAGGACAGCCCCTGTACGAAAAACTCACAGGCTCTTCACCAGGACCTCCGAACCATCTCGAGGTCACCAAGTTTGTCCCCAATCCATCTTCAGATGGATCACCACAACCATCAAGATGGCATATGAAAATGCGCATGTCTCCATACCTGTCACACCTCGGGCACACTCCACAAGAGCAGTAGCATCTTCCACTGCCTTCATGAAAGGAGTGCCCCTGGAAGACATATGTAAAGCGGCAACCTGGTCTCAACCGTCCACGTTCCTGAAACACTACAGGCTAGATGTCAGGACACAGAGATCTGCCGAATTTGGCAAGGCAGTTTTGGCAACTGTACTACCATGACTACCCTCCACCGGTAAGTCAGCTTGCCAGTCACCCATTGTGTGGATTCACAAAGTCCACGGAGAAGAAATGCAGGTTACTTACCTGTAAGTTAAGTTCTTCGAGTGGACCTCTGTGAATCCACAGAATGGGTCTTCGCACCTGCGCGCCTGAGTTACCGGTCTTTCCAAAGCTCAAGGCATATAAGCCCCTCCCCTCCATGCGCATGCTCACCCTTCTCCCGCCTTGCTAACTCAGTTCCCCTCTGGTCCGCCACTGACCCATATAGAGTCCAAGAGCCATGACGGAGAGAGGGGAGGCGGGTGGGTGGTGTGGATTCACAGAGGTCCACTCGAAGAACTTAACTTACAGGTAAGTAACCTGTGTTTTTCAATTACCGCAGGTTGGGTCGGTCCCTAACCCCCACAATAGGCAGGGGGTCACTGTACTGCACAAATGTGATCAACCAGCATTGCCATACTCCAGGGCTTTCATTTATGCTGATGGTCTTGATTTACTAGTCCAGGAAAAACTTTTAAGTCCATTGAGCACCAGACCTTAGAAGATCTTTCTTTATATTATATCCAAAACCAACTGAAACTAAACCCTTTAAAAACACAGCTCTGTGGTTTCCACTTAAATTCATCCACAGGCCAGGACTGGGTCGCAAGTTGTTTTACACCAAAGCCACAAATTTTCTTGCAAGGTGCATGCCTGGTGGGCACACCCACTCCTCCCCAGGCACAGGGCATGCACAATTTCTCCTTAGGTCATAGTGCGGTGGAAGGACTTTTGTGCATGTGTGCAAAAGGAGCCTTGTGGATGCTCATGCTTTCCCACCAATTCCCTTCTTTAGCAGCTTCCCTCTTCCCATCCCTTGTTCACCTCCTTTGAAAGCTAAGTAACTGTACTCTTTTTTTTAAGCCTACGATTTATCACCACTGGTACAAGGATTCTGGGACTTGTTGTGCAAAGGAATTCATGCTTCAAAGCTTGGCTCCTCTTCAATCACCATCACCTTGATAATTGGCCCTGATCCCATCATTGCTTTCCCTGTGAGAGCCTTCAGAAGGGTCTGCATTGGTGGTCAAATCCAACAAGTTGAGTGTGGGGTGGGCAGTGGTGGTGGTCTGGATCCGCTCACTTTGTCCCCCATCCACTTGTCAATGCTGCGGTCCTTAAGTGTGATCCTCCCATTGATCAACTCATGTTTCCCCTCTGTGTGTAGGGGGGCCTTTCCCTTCCCTGCACTCCCATTTTTCTTTAGGTCACATGTACCTGAAAAGGAGACTTGTACCCCTCATGCCTGTTTTTCTTTAGGCCGTAGCGTGCAGGGGAGGACTTGTGTGCATGTGCATTCCTGAAATAGAGTCCTATGGACAGGCAAGTCTCCTCCCCCCAGAAACAAAACCAGCCTTGTGCCCTAAAAATGTTGGGGACTGCTGACTTACAGAACAGAGAAGTGCAGAAGAAGCTCTGAGATAGCTGGGAAGGAAATATTTTGGAACATTGCCATATGGTGAGACATTTGTCTGTCACTCTGTATCAAATCTTGACCTACCAAAAAACATTTGTGTACAAAACAGAAAGTTGCCACCAGAAACAACATTCAATAATACTTTGGTTTATGAGCATAATTCATTCTGAAAACATGTGTATCAACCAAAACTTTCTCATATCAAAACAAATTTCCCCCATAAGAAATCACTCGGGTGATTCATTCTGAGGTCCCATAGACCACATACTGTACACACAAAATGCCAAAACTCACAAAAGTTGGTTAGAAGTCCACGTCCACACCATAGTTTATATACCTGGCTGTGCAATCTACTCTGTTTGGGACTAACAACTGGATTTTAGTCTGTGTTTTTAATGTGACAATAATAAAATACAATTTGCAGTCATATACACACTTGGCTAGTTGCCCTATGGCTAGAAATGGTTTGAAAAAAATAAGAAAGACTGTTGAAAGCAAATTAAATAAAAATATACATATAAAGAAAAACAAAACCTTAACATTCATGTTCCTGATTGATGCAAGGAAGACCTCTATTTTTCTCTTTTCCCTCTGCTTTGGCGGTTGCTTGAGATGGAATGTTCCAGATAATCATCCACAGTCCAGAAGAGGGAGGGAGGGAGGGAGAGCCACCATTGACTTACTTGTGATCGTGTGTCCTGCTCCAGTGCTTGTATATCAAGGCATTGTACTGATCAAGGCAAAATTTAGAAGAAATGTTTGCTTGTTCCTAAACCAAGTTACTCTTAAACCAAGGTATTACTGTACTTGGGAAAACGTCTGAATATAAGCCAATACTGTAATATGATGTGGCCACAAAAAGGCAATGTCCACAAACAGTACCACAACTTTGTCCCTGTGCTACTCTATAGCAGAAGACGCTCGTGTCTTCTGATGTACATGTCCTACTCATGGATATAGTGCTTAAGGAATCATGCAGGATTATTACTGGCTGCCTGAAACCATCCGCTATTGGAAAAGGCTGTTATTTGGCTGGTAATGCTCTTTCAGAACTACATTAAGAGATTCTAGCAAACAATGAATGAAATAAGGCACAGTGGTAACTTGAGTTAGGGACAACACAAGTTACAAAAAAAAAGAGTTATGAATAGAAATCCATGGGTACAGGAAAAATTCGAGTTATGGAAAAAAGGTCTTTTTTTTGAGCTACGAAAATGAAAAGGAGAGGAAAGATTCCTTTTTAAAATGGCTCTTGCTTGTTTGCAATAGCAATACTGCCATCTTGTGGCCACCTGACTCCAGTGCTGCAATTAGGAAGAAAAAGGACCCATTTTGAACAGGAAAGATGAAAGCTGGGGCTTCTTTTTTGTAAATGATCTTTTCAAACTGCACATTTTGGATATATTTGGCACTGTTTGGGGGACTGGGGGAAATCTTTGGTGGATTTCTTGTGGACACCTGACTTTTTGGGACTTTGGTGGCTTTTTTGTGGCCATCCAACTCTAGTGCTGCAATTGGGAAGAAGAAGGAGCCATTTTGAAAAGCAAAGCTGAGAACTGGGGCTTGTTTTTTTCACTGACCTTTTCAAAATGCTGGTTTTGGAAATATTTGGCACCATTTGGGGACTTTTGGGGACTTCTTTGGTGGATTTCTCAAGTGCTTATAAGGTAGGTTGCTCATCTGTTGTTTGCTTGCCTCTTAACTGTGCTTTTTGCTTTCTGTGGGGGGTGATATCCCACGTGGAACGAATTAATCCATTTTCAGTGCATTTCTATGGCATTATTTGGTTGTGCTTTTTGCTTTCGGGGTTGGGGGTAATTTCCCACTTGGAAGTGATTAATCACTTTCCAATGCATTTCTACGGGAAACTCTGTTTCGAGTTATAAAAATTTCAAGTTGCAAAAATGCATTTGGAACAGATTAATTTTGTAATTAGAGGTACCACTGTAATACATCCCCATACTCATCCACTTCATAGGCACCTATCTCCTAGATGGCAGCTAAAATTGAGGAAAGGGTTTCTGTACATGGCTGGGATAAGTCTATGGAGATAAAAAAAACCACATATCATGCCAAATGGATGAATGCTGAAGAGTGGACTATACCATCAGGACAAGACTTTATCTGGACCATCTGGAAGTCAGTTAATAAACTTAGAAGTAAAACAGGAAAATCTAATAATAATGAAGTAATATGGACCAACTTGAATATAGGACAAATTTTCTGTGATTGTGAAGAAATTATGTCAATGTAGAACTTAATGTCCATTTAGTTTATGCCCCACCAATTGACAAAAAAAAAGATCCAGCAAATGGCTAAGATACTGCTGTTAAAGTAGCCTGCTTCTGCTCAAAATAATCTAATTATTTTAACATTCTAATTTGTTTTAATTCACCTATATTTCATATGCATCAATAATTTTCAGTTGTGTAGTGGTCAGAAAGAAAGAAAAGAAAGAAAGAAAGAAAGAAAGAAAGAAAGAAAGAAAGAAAGAAAGAAAGAAAGAAAGCTGTCTCACTATTACATCTACACCATTTTGTCTTTTTTGTTTCTAGAGTAAAACAATTTGTAACTTGTTACTATATGCCACCAAGTCTCTCTTGATGTATGACAACTATATGAATGAATTAATTTCAAAATGTTTTCTCCTCAGCACCATGCTCAGCTCTTGTAAGCTCCCATCAATCTATATTATATTTGGTGGCATGTGGAGCCCTTTCTGTGGGCATGCAACATTGCCCCCTCACAGCCACGGCATGTCCCCCTCCACTTGGAGCACTCCACTGTGCTCCGTGCAGAGAGCTGGGTGAAGGGGAGTCAGCGGTTTGTGGGCTCATTCATAGCACCAGTTTCCTCTCCAGCCATGCTGCTCTGGGTATCCCAAGAGCAGTGTGGCTGGAGAGTAAATTGGGGCCACAAAGGAGCCCACAAACCACGGCCTCCCCTTTGCCTGGCTCTCTGCATCAGGCCATTTTGGTGGTCTCGAAATGGCTTTGTGCAGAGAGACGGTGAAGGGGAGGCCGTGGCTTGTGGGCTCCTTTGTAGCCCCAGTTTACTCTCCAGCCATGCTGCTTTGAGCATCCCAAAAGCAGCATGGCTGGAGATTAAACTGGGGCTATGAAGGAGCTCACAAACCACTGCCTCCCCTTCATGGCCACAGCACCCTTGTCAATCCTCGCTTTCTCAAAGGGTAGCACCCAAAGCATTTGTAACCCGGGTTACCACTGCATTCAGGCTAAATTGCCATATTGGCACTTTGGGGGAAAAGTGGGTTTTGGATCGCAGTTTGGGCACTTGGTCTCTAAAAGGTTCACCATCACTGGTCTAGGGTATCTACAAAGCTTGCCTTGAGCACCACATTTCAAACAAATCAGTTTTTTTTCTGTCAGCTTTCCTAACTGTCCAGCTTTCACGCCCATACATGGTATCAGAAATACAAGAGTGTGAGTGGTATTGGTCTCTAGTGAAATAACTTTTTGAACAAATTGGAGTTCCATGTAAGGGTGATGCTGATTTATAAATTTTAACATTCATAGATTTTTCTGTCTGTAGTATATTTGGTTTTTATAGTGCTTTGTATCTTGTACTGATATGGCCTTGTTTGGTTAATCAATAAATATATTTATTTATCATGATATTTAATTCATTCATTGCTGTCTCTCCTTCATTGCTTCTATTCCAGTATTGTGAATATGAACATTTCTTTTGCCAGTAAGTGGAGTACAGAGGAAGGAAGGAGAGGGGTTTTATTTTTAAAAGTGTGTTAGATTGTGCTGATAATTTATACCACTTAGAATATTTTTTAAAAACAACTTTGAAAAAATTAAAAACTCTCCCCTCAGAAGAATGAGGGTACAAAGAGGAGGGGACAAAATATAGTTTCTGCTGTCTTAAAAGAAGCAGGCCTCTTGATGTGTTGTTCCAAATTATCACAATTCTTCTTGAGGTGTGATGTCCACAACTTCACACAGTGTTTAAGATAAGGACTAGCCAGTGCCAAATAATATCGGAACTAGTACATCATGGGATTTGGAGACTGTCATTCTGTTCATGTAGCCTAAAATACCATTTGCCATTTTTGTAGCCACCTCACACTGTTGGTTGATATTCAACTTGTGATCTATGATGATTCCGAGATCCTTCTAGCTTTTAGTATTGCTGAGCCAGGTGTTCCCCATCAAATTGTGTGTTTGGTTTCTTTTTCCTAGGTGCAGCAGTTTGCACTTATCCCTGTTGAATTTTATTCTGTTGTTTTCAGCCCAGTACTCAAACATATATAGATATTTTGAATTTTGCTTATTTCTTCCAGGGTATTGGCTATTCCATCCAATTTTGTGTCATCTGCAAATGTGATTATCATTCGCTTTATCACATGATCCAGGTTATTAATAAAAATGTTGTAGAGCACTTGGCCCTGGACTTATCCTTAGAATCATAGAATCATAGACTCATAGAGTTAGAAGAGACCTCAAGGGCCATCCAGCCCAACCCCCTGCCATGCAGGAACCACCGTCAAAGTACTCCTGACAGATGGTCATCCAGCCTCTGCTTAAAACCCTCCAAAGAAGGAGACTCCACCACCCTCTGTGGCATATTCCACTACCAAACAGCTCTGTCAGGAAGTTCTTCCTAACATTCAATTTGAATCTCTTTTCCTGTAGTTTGAAACCATTGCTCCGAGTCCTACTATCTGAAGCCATGGAAAACAAACCTGTCCCCTCTTCAATATGACATCCTTTCAAATATTTAAACTTGGCTATTGTATAACCTATTCAACCTTCTTTTTGTAAGGCTAAACTTTCCCAGTTCTCTAAGTCACTCCTTGTAACTTTTCTTCAAGACCTTTAACGATCCTGGTTGCCCTCCTTTGGATCCATTCAAGGTTGTCAGTTTTTAAAATTGAGGAGCACAGAACTGAACACAGTACTCCAGGTGGGGTCTGACCAGAGCAGAGGAGAGTGGTACTATCACTCCCTTGATCTAGGCACCATGCTTCTGTTGATGCAACCAAGAATCACATTGGCTTTCCTGGCCGCCGTGTCGCACTGCTGACTCATGTTCAATTGTGGTTCACCCAGACTCCCAGAGCCCTTTCACAGGTACTATTTTCCAGCTAGGTGTCTCCCATCCTGTATCTGTGCAATTCATTTTTGTGCCTAGGTGCAGGACTCTACATTTCATTAGCTTTGGCCCAGCACTCTAATCTGTCAAGGTCATTTTGGATTTTAATCCTATCCTCTAGGGCAGGTCTCCTCAATGCGTCCACTGCTAGGTTTCCGCCAGCCTCTCGATCTGCCACTAGTTGCAGTGTGTTGGGGGGAAGGATGTTTTTCCTGCCCATCCACCCGCCCAGACGTTTGGTCCAAATTTGTTCCCTTACCTTCAGCCACCACACCCCCTTGCTCAGCTCCTCCGTAGGAGTCCTAATCTGGAGTACTGGAGCACTGGCGAAGCACGTGTGCACTCCTGAAAGGAGACCATGGGGCCTTTGTTAGAGATTAAAGGAGACCTCATGGCCGTTTGGGAGAGAAAAGTAGACTGCAAGGACGTTGGGGAGTTGGACGGCCCTGCTATAGGGAATTAGATACCAGTTTCATACCATCTGCAAATTTAATCATCCTACTCTCTATTCTTTCGTTTAAGTCATTAATAAAGATACTGAATAGCACAGACCCAGAACCGAACCATAGGGCACCCCACTAGTCACCTCTCTCCAGGCTAAGGAGAAGCCATTCATGATGACCCTCTGATATGACTTGTTTTTAAGAAACCTGTGTTGACCTCGTAATGACAGCGTTGCTTGTTAAATAATTACAGACTACTGCTTAATAATCTGCTCTTTCCAGGAATTGATGTCAAGCTGTCTGGGTGATAATTATTTGGGTCCTCTTTTCCCCCTTTTGAAGATGGGGACATTTGCTCTCCTTCAGTCCATGGGGACTTCCCGTGTTCTCAAGGATTTACAAAGATTATTGCCCTTGGGGTACCCCAATTCTTACCTCCTCCCTGTTTGACTTAAAGAAGCAGTTATATATACCATTAAAATGGAGAAGCTGGAGTGGGCATGCCATTCCCATCATATGATGTCATATCCAGGTCTTGATGGGAAGAGTGTACCTAAGAGATATAGAAGCAAGGCAAAAAGTACAGCAATATGGTTGTATGTTACGAATTGGGCCATTCCTATTTGCAGCTAATAATTGTATGATGTAAAGTCTGACTTATGGCAGTCTTTTCCACCGATTTGCAGGTAGAGAACGCACAAACTGGTTTACTATTTCCTTTTTTTTTTTTGGAGTGTCCTTCCACTGTGCAATTTTACAATGACTACGTGACTACATAAAGGTAAAAAGGTAAAGGTTTCCCCCCACACATGTGTGCTAGTCATGTCTAACTCTAGGGGCGGTGTTCATCTCCATATTCAAGCCAAAGAGCCAGTCTTGTGCAAGTCCAAGGCCATGTGGCTGGCATGGCTGCAAGGAAACACTGTACACCTACATAGGTTGGTGGTTATTCCTGGAGGCGTAGTGGAGTATTGAATTTCCAACCTCTGGTTCGCTTGTCAGATACCTAAGCTGCTGAATGCTTTTGATATGTCTAAGAGAATTCCAGGATTTTATAAGAGAATTCTAGGATGTTATTATTCTTGTTGTTTTAACTAAAATATGATCTAATTAAATGATTTTTGGATTACATTTTTTCCTTACAGTAAAGCTGTGTTGGACTTGTTAGTTGACCTGTGCAGCCGTCGCCACTTAAATCCAGCCCACCACACACTCGAGCTGCTGTCCTGGGGGAACCAACAGCCTTTGACTTATAAGCCAAATACTTTGATAGGGGTACTGGATGTACAAAAGATAGTTCTGAAGGAGAAGGTTCCTGAAGAAAAGACCAGGCGCCCACCACCAAAGATTCCAGAGGTCAGAAAATTCTATCATGTTGTTTCTTTACTGTTTGGTGTGTCTGTGGATAATTCTTTTCAATAATTGAAATCCTGTTGCACTACTCTGTATCAAGTAATGAGGATGGTTTCATCAGCCGCTCTCTATTACAGCATTTTTTAAATTTTATTTTTTTCTGCAAAATAATAACAATACACATCTAAGTTAAAATAACATACATATATTCAGTGTGCCCCCCCCAACTGGGGCCAATCCAGATGTTTTATGGCCTTCTTTTCATGAAGCCCATTTCCCCTCCAGAAGTTCATAGACTCTTTGGAAGGAACATAGATAGCACTTCCCCCTTGTTAATACAAAATCATTAAATCTTCCCCACATGTCTCTAAACATATTCTTATTTGACATACATTTTCTTACTTTAATACTCCATGTCAGTTTGTCATTGATAGCTATTATTCAAACTCCTTTCTACCATTTGTTTATTTATAGAACACAGCCAACTTTCCAGTTCATTGCAGTTATTAATTTAGCTGCTGTTATTAAATTTCTAATCAGTTGCTTCGTTGTCCAATTCTATTGTTCACTCTGAAATATTGGGGCGTGGTCTGGGAAATGGCTGTAGCCAGACGCTGCAGCCAGACGCTGATTCCGGCAGTCCAGCTGTCGGGAGTTTATCGGACTGCTTCAGAACAATTAAACAACATGAAACCTTCAGAGATATAACACTGGGGATGTGATTGCCATATATATTAATAAGAAAACATATAATGAGTAAAGCATCTTAAAGAAGTGGAGGACTCTGAAGGGACTTTAAATTACAATTTATTTCTCTTAAAAATGGCGTCTGGAGCAGTTAAGAATATACAGTAGCTGGGTACTGCATCAAGAAGTGCTCCACCTGCTGGTGATTAAAGAAATGAACATAGAACTGTTGGAAGTTTGTATTATTATTCTACTTCCCACTGAGACCTTTCCATTCTTCTTCTCTGATTAACAATAGTGAATAAGGTTATGGTTTTTGCTGAGGCCCTATGCGTAAGGGGTTCAAAAATAATATTAGAGTGAAAGGTTTGCCGGATCTGGGTGCAGATGAGAAAAGCTTGCAGCAAAAAATCGTGGACTGGCTTAAGAAGGTAGTGCCTAATACTCCTCTTGATCATTATGATTTAGAAAGAGTGCATAGAGTGGGCCCAAGAAATAGAGATGTCCAGAGGCATGTCTTGGTGAGATTTCAAGAAATTCAAGAAAAATTTCAAGAAAAAGCAGGAAGTAATGAATGCCTTAAGAGAGAAGCCAGATAATTAAAAAAATTTGCAACATAATATTCAAGTCTTTTCTGATTTTTCTCACCTTACGATGAATTTTTGAAGAGAACTGAATCAAGTAACATCAATATTGAGGTCCAAGAACATCCGCTATCATTGGGGATACCCAGTTTTTTTGAAAATTGTCTACAAGGGTAAGACATACAAAGCAAAAACAGTCCAAGAGGCTTGGAACATAATGAGAGACCAGGGGATTGTCACAAAGGAAGAGTGGGAGTCATTTATGGAGAAGATGAGTGGAGAAGAGTCATCAGAGGGTGAACGGGAAGGATTACAGGTTCTGGAGTTAACAGAACTGGAAGAAAGAATTGAACTGGCAGGGGCAAGACCCAAAGAACAGAGAGTTGGTAAAGCATCAAAGAAGACAAAATAAGAAGAGTTAGAGGGTCTGTGGGGTCTTCCCCCCCCCCCGAGGGGGTTAGTAGGCTTTTATACATTCATGTGAGAATATATAAGTGAAAATGTGGGACCACATTGATGAGTAGTATGGGGGGGGATAAGAATACAGTATAGGGAGTCAAGTTGAAAAAATATTGGATACAGTGGATGAATTTAAGGGGTAAAGATTCAACTAATTCAGCATTTGTGAGTATATCCCTCCTCATGGAGGTATTAACTATTAAGGGGGATGTCTGGTAGAAATAGTTGATAACTGCATAGAATATAATCATTGAACCAGAATTAATTGGTTAATGTGTTGGGGGTATTAAAGGGAGACTATCTGGTAAAACTGTTTTAGCTGTTTGTTTGCTTGTTTTATTCTAAGGGGTAGGGTCCAGAAATAACCGAAGTTGCTTATTATTGGGGAATATTATTTCCCAGTAATAATGGAATAATCCCCAAGTAGATAACTATGTTAGATTAGGTAAGACCACTATGGATTGTATATACCTCTGAATGTATATGTATATGGAATGTATGATGCAGTATTAGAGTTACATTTAATAACAATGTATACAACCGACAGCATTATTAAGATCATGGCCAGGATGCTGGACCTTACCTCCCCCTCCCGGAGTCGGCGGACTCATTGACCAAAGAAGACATCGGAGCGAATAGGGGGAGATTAAAATATAAACGTGTTGGGACTTTGTTGGGGATGTGGGGAAGAAGGGATAAAGGGAAGGGAGTGATGGTATATCTTTGTTTTTTCTTTGTTTTCCTTATTTGTTTATCTGCACCTTGTTAATTTTTAAATTAACTCTATATAATGGTTAAAAAACTTAAGATAACATCTTGGGATGTGAAAGGCCTAGGTTCTAATATTAAGAGGGCTAAAGTTCAAGCAAAATTGAACAAAACTCATGCTGACATTGTTTTTTTACAAGAAACTCATCAGAATAAGGATGGGATGAATGAACTTAAATGTAAATGGGTTGATGTGTATGACAAATCACTTGGCACATCTAAGTCAAGAGGGGTAGCTATATTGATTTCCAAAAGAACAGAATTTGAAATCTTTAAAGTGGATAGAGATGACGAAGGTAGGATGTTGATAAGTCAAGAGAAATTAAAAGGAGAAAATTGCACCCTTGTGAACTTGTATGTGCCAAATGACAATCAAGAAACTTTTCTGAGGAATGCCTTGGAGAAAGTAGATAAGAAAAGAAAAGGATATGTTATAATGGCAGGAGACTTTAATTTGGTTATGGATATTAGCAAAGACAGGTCCAAAAGTTCGAAAGCAGAAACAAGTGGAGTTCAAACAATACTGGATAAACTTATTAAAAAAACAGACTTTAGAGATGTTTGGAGGGAATTAAGAGGAAATGAGAGAAAATATTCCTTTTATTCCCCTGTACATAAATCCTACTCTAGAATAGATTACATATTTGCGTCTAATGATCTGTTATCCAGAATAAATAATGTACAGATAGATATAATACAATTTTCAGATCATGCTATGGTAAACATGGAATTTATCCCAGGGTCTGATTATAGAGAAGCAAAAAGATGGAAGGTGGATGAAAGGATTTATCTACATAAGTCGATAATAGATAAAATGCATAAAATTTGGAAGAAACTTGGAAGATAAATGAGGCAGGGGGAGAAGAAACAAGCATGATTTGGGACACAATGAAGGCAGTAGCAAGAGGGTATGCATGGAAAGAGGCCTATATTTTAAAGCAAATTGCATTCAAAAAAATTCAAGATTTGGAAAATGATATTAAAAATTAGAAACTATATTTATTTCAACTAGAGATAATAGAACGTTATTGGAGTTACAAGCTAAAAGGAGGGAATTGGAAGGAATTCATTTAGAAAGAGTGCAACGAAATTTAATGTACTTAAAGAGAGAATATTATGAGCATAATAATAGAAACTCCAAGTTGCTAGCAAGAATGACGCAAATTAAGAAGAATAAAAAAATGATAGGGGTAATACAGGATCAAAGGGGTAAAAGATGTAATAAAATGAAAGAAAAGCTAGAGGCATTTCAAGAGTATTATAAGAATCTTTATACAAGTAACAACCCATCTATAATTAGAATTTATGAGTTTGTAAGGGAAAATACCATAATAAAAATTCAAAATGAAGATAGTATAATGATGGATCAATTAACAACAGATGAAGAGATAGAGAGAATTATAAATAAATTGAAGATAGGTAAAACACCAGGAACTGATGGAATAGGACCAGAATTTTACAAAGTGTTTAAGAAATTATTAATACCTAAAATGAAAGAATTATTTAATAATATTATTAAAGGAGGGGGAATTCCACAGTCTTGGAAAGAATCAATAATAGGACTGATTTTAAAACCGAATAAAGATCCAACATTTATGGATTCATATAGACCAATTTCATTGATTAATCAAGACGCAAAAATATTCACAGCAATCATGACCAATAGATTAAATAGTTTTGTAGGGAAATATATAAATAATGATCAGAATGGTTTTGTTAAAGGTAGACATATGACAGATTTGGTTAGAAGAGTTATGAATAACATGTATTTAGCAAATAGTAAAAAACGGAAGGTAGGAGTAATCTCATTAGATATTTTTTTTTGCATTTTCAAGTGTTTATTATGATTTTATTTACACAATAAGCATCCATCAATAAAAATAAAGGCAGGGGGAGAGATAATGGTACATTGTTATGATTACAGTTAATGTCTTCACATTTGAAAGTTTTCAAAGGAAAAAGGAAACTATATTTCACTTCAAAAGTCAGCCAGTGTCTATATGGTTACGCCCCCCTAGTCTAACTTTGTGCATTTTTATGGTCTATTGCTACCTCCTCTTTTACACAGTCTTTAGTATATCATGGCTTGTTTTATTGTTTATTTTGATCACAATTCTCCCTCGAATTTCACTTGTCTAGTCTCTTATTGTACCACTCATAAAATAGATGCCAAGTTTGTGCGTAAACGTTTTCTTCTTTGTTTTGTATTGCATTTGTCAATTTATTCATCTCTGCACAGTCTAAAATCTTGGAGATTATTTCTTCATCTTTGGGAGATGTTTTCAATTTCCACTTTTGGGCCCAATCTAATCTTGCTGCTGTTAATATATGTATTATTAGGTAATTTATTTCTTTAGATTGTTCACCAGTATTCAGTCCTAATAGAAAATATTGTGGCTTAAAGCTTATTGTTCTTTTTGTTATTTCCTGTAACCATTATATTTTGATCCAATATTTTTTTGTTTTTTTAGAAGTCCACCAGCAGTGGAAGAAGGTTCCCTTCTTTTGTTTACATTTCCAGCGCTTGTCAGATATTTGTCGATTGATTTTGTGTAGCCGCTCAGGAGTTATGAACCATCTATGGAACATCTTCAATAGATTTTCTTTATAAGATGTAGCTATGGTTGCTTTGTAGTTAATGTTCCATAACCTTCCCCACTGCTCTAGATTTATTTCCTGACGGATGTTTCTCGCCCATTTAATCATAACATCTTTTACTTCCTCATCCTTTAACTTCCAATCTAACATAAATGTATATAGTTTGCTAATGATTTTAGCCTCCGTGCCCAATAGTAGCTTATCTAGTTCTGATTCATGATTTTCTATCCCAATTTCCTTTCTATCTAGTTTATATCTCGCATTGATTTGGTGATACGGCAACCATGATTTAATAGTTCCTAATGTGTGTAGCTGGTCATATGCTTTTAACTGTCCTTTACCATCTAATAGGTTTTTATATGTGGGTAGTGTTCCTTGTTCTATTAAGTTAGAATGCATAGTTGCCTCTAGCAGCGAAAACCATCTAGGTATTTTCCTATAGTATTTCCTTTTAATCCCTTTCCAACTTTGAGCAAGGGAACTCCTAATAAAGTGACTTTTAAAGATCTTATTTTCGACTCCTCTATGCCATAAATAAAAATGCCAACCCCTCTGAAGGTTAAAACCCTCTAGAGTTAATAATATATTGTCTCTCAGCAAGATCCAGGCCTTTAGCCAAGTCAATACACACGCTTGGTGGTAAAGGTGCCAGTTAGGTACTCCCCAGCCTCCTCTGTCCTTTGACTCCTGCATTAATTTGAGTTTGATCCTTGGTTTCTTCCCCGCCCAAATAAATTTATTTGTCATTTTGTTCAATTCTTCAAAAAATTTCTGCCCTAAATTAATAGGGAGAGTTTGAAATAAGAAAAGTAATTTTGGAAGCACATTCATCTTTACTGTGGCTATTCTTCCTAAAGTTGACAAGTGTAGTCTATCCCATTTTTTAAAATCCTCTTTTATTTGATTTACTAGGCTATTATAATTGTTCTCTTTTAAAGATGTATATCTCGCCGTCAATTGGATTCCTAAATATCTAATTTTCTTTATTATCTTTATTCCTGTTCTTTCTTCCAGTTGATATTTACATTGGCTTATAATGTTTTTTGTAATAAATTTGGTCTTATCTCTGTTTATCCTCAAACCCGCCACCATTCTGAATTTTTCAATTTCTTCAATCACATGGGATTTTCTAGAATAAATGCCAAATCGTCTGCAAATGCTTGGATCTTATATTCCTCCTTCTTAATTTTTAACCCTGTTATTTCTTTATTCCCCCTTATTTGTCTATTTAAAATTTCTATAACCAATATAAATAATACGGGGATAAAGGGCATCCCTGTCTTGTTCCCTGGCATATCTGGATTTCCCTTGTAAGCTCTCCATTAATTACTATTCTTGCCCTTTGCTTAGAATATATTGCCTGAACTAATCTTGTAAATTTCTCTCCGAATTCCATCATTTGTAGTTGGTTGAGCAAAAAATCCCAATTTACGTTGTCGAAAGCTTTTTGCGCATCCAGAAAAAGTATTGCCATCTCTTTATCTGAGCGGGCTTCATAATACTCCAAGACATCTAAAATCAACCGTATATTGTTTCTTATTTGTCTTCCAGGTAGGAAACAATTCTGGTCTTGATGTATAAAGTCAATTAGAAATTTTCTAAACCGGTTTGCTAAGATAGTTACAAATACCTTATAATCACAGTTTAGCAAAGAAATTGGCCTATAGTTCTCTATCAAGGAGGTATCTGAATTTTCTTTAGGAATAATAGTTATCGTTGCTTCTTCCCGTGAGCGGGATATTTTAGCTTTATTCAGGATTTCATTATAAGTTCTCAACACTGGACCTAATATTACTTCTCTAACACATTTGTAGATTTCAGTTGGGAGACCATCCGGGCCAGGTGCCTTGCCTATCTTTTGTTTATTCAATGCTTCTTGTAACTCTTCAATTGTTATTTCACGATTTAAGATTTCCATTATTTCCTTAGTTGCTTTAGGGATATTTGCTTGGTTCAGGTATTGAGTTATATCCTTTCTGTCTATTCCTTTGGATTTGTATAAATTTGAATAAAATTCTGAGGCGATTTCTCGCAATCGTTCTTTCTCCTGACATAGATTACCCATTTTGTCTCTAAGTGCTCTAATGTATCCTGTATCCTTTTTCTTTTTTATTTTGTAAGCTAGCCATTTCCCCGGTTTATTTGCGTTTTCAAAATAATTTTGCTTACACTTTTTAATCTGTTTTGCTAGATCTTCTGCTTCCAGTATATGTATTTGGTGTTTTACTGGATTTAATTCCTTTTTTATTCTTGATCTCTGTCCACATTTTCCTATTAACTGCTTTTCTAACTTACCAAGTTTTAATTTTAGTTCTCTAAATCTTGCTTTCTTGTCTTTGTTTTTTTTTTGCCGCATAGGCAATTATATTACCCCTGATGACTGCTTTAGCTGTGTCCCATATCGTTTGCAGTTCTATGTCTGCAGTGTTGTTCTCCTTAAAAAAATATTCCATCTCTTTACTTAATTTATGTTGGAACTCTTTATCTGTCAATATTTCCCTATCAAAGAACCATCTGCCCGGCCTCTTTTTCTGTGTTGTCCAAGATATTGTTATTGGGTTGTGGTCAGCATAGGTATTGGGTTCAATGTTAACCTCCAAGATTTCTTTCCTTAAGTCCATCGTTGCCCACACCATATCAATCCTAGACCACGATTTCTGTGCCATCGAGTAAAAAGTGTATTGTTTTTCCTCAGCATGTTTTTCCCTCCAAACATCAGCTAAGCATAGCTCATCTGCCCATTGGGGAAAAAATTGTCAACGTCCTTTTATTACCTTTCATTTTATTTTTCCCAGCCATATAATCTCTTTGTTTACATGCCACTGCATTAAAATCACCCAGGAGGAGAATATGTTCATATTTTCTTATTACTTCCTCATTATATAAATTTTGATAGAAAGTTCTTTGATTTATATTCGGTGCATATATTGCCACTAAGAGGATTACTCTAGATTCTTTTTTAAGTTCCACCATTAAAATTCTTCCTTCTGAATCTGCCTTAATAAATTTTGCCTCTATTCTTGGTTGAACATACAACGCCACTCCCCTTTTTTTCTTATCTGAGTCCGCAGAGTAGAATAGATTCCCTAGCTTCGGACATTGCAGTAATTTGTAATCTTCCTTTTTAATGTGTGTCGCCTGGATACAGATGATGTCGGCATTTTCCTCTTTTAATTTATTAAATATTTTCCTTCTCTTCTCCGGTATATTCAATACTTTAACATTTATTGAAAGTATGTTGGTTTTCATTGTATTATTTTCCTTAATCAATCTGCAAGTTTAGGCTCTTTTCTTTTTCCTTGTATTAATTTGAGATTCAGTCTCCGCTCTTGCCTCCTGGTCTAAATTTACCTCTACTTTTTTGTAACGTTGTCTCTGATGTTTATTACCATAATTTCCTATATTGTCTTCATCTAATTCAGTCGCATTGTCTCTCTCATTTTGTTTGTAGAACTCTCTTGCTTCCTGTATTGTCTCTAGTCTTATATTTTTTGCCTGCCAATTAACTATCATGCCCTCCGGGAGCAACCATCTGAATCTTATACTATCTTTATTAAGTTCTTCAGTTAAAAACCTATAATTCTTTCTTGTCTCTCTTATTCGTCGTGGGATTTCTTTTAGGGCCACTACCTCTTTCCCTAAGATCGTCAAGGGTTCTTCGCTCATTATCCTCATCACCTTTTGTTTCATTTCTCGCCTTACAAATGTTACTCTTACATCTCTTGGCAGCTTATTCATTTTTGCAAACCTTGAATTAATCCTACGTATGAATTCTATCTCCTTTTCAAATTCTTTCACTTCCAAACCCATTCTTTCGGCTAAAGGTAGAATTATTGTATTCAGAAGTTCTTGTTCTTTCGTTTCCTCCACTCCTCTTATTCTAACCATATGAGCTGATTTTTCGATTTCTATCTTTAGTATAGATTCGGAGTGTTCTATTGTTATTTCTTGTAGTTCTCTATTTAGTTCTATTTGTTTATTCAATTTTTCTTCATTTTCATTGAGAAATTTTCCTAGCTCTTCTATTTTATTACTATTTTTGATTATTTCTTGCTTGGATTCTGTTAAGTGATAGTTCAAATCACTCACCTGTGATTCTAGATTCTTGTTTCCTCGATTTTGTCATGTAATTTATCTATCAGTTCCTCTATTTTTGTTGGCTACTTTTGATCTCTGCCTTCAACTCTAAAAACATGGCCATAATTGTTTCCATATCCTTGTTTGTTCTTTAGTCAAGTCCTTCAATGTTTCTTTCCCCATCAGTTCAAGAATAGTTCTGGGTTGGGCTGGGCTAGAGTCTGTGGAGGAGGGAGCGGATCCCAACTTTTTTTATCCCTTATTAGCCATAATTCCATAAGACATGCCGGCAGCCTGATCTTAGAGCTCTGTGCCGCGATCTGAAAAGAGCTTTAAAAACTACTGTTTAAATGCCGTGGTGCCGTGAGTAATGCATCAATAAATTACTCGGATGTCAGGAGAAGCAATATATGTGTTTCTGTAGAGTAGATAAACTTGATTTATAAGCGAAGGAGCTACTTTCGGTTTTGCCTGCTTGATTCTGCTGGCCACTGGCTGCTTAGAAAACTGCATGCCGGCTGCTTGGAAAGTTACCAGATGATTACAAACTGTTAGACTTTCTTATGCCTGCTTTTTGACTAATTATATGCCGGGTAAGAGAGCAAAAAAGAAACTCCAGCCAATAGGTTGGACTAGGAAATTATCTGATACAGCACATAATCGCCCAGCTCTACAGCGTATTGAGCAGCCCCCAGACGACGGAGGGGTAAAAATGGCATCAGGATTTGAGAAGGGAAAGAGGGAGACTACTCCTCCCCCCGCAGATCAAGACTTCATGAAGGAACTGTGCTTAATGAGGACGGAGCTAGCTAGCATCATGAGTGTTAATCAACAGGACGTGATACATAGAATGGATGGCCTTTCAAAGGATCTCCAAAGCACTAAACAAGATTTATCACATGAAATAAAGTTAAATGGCCAGTGGCTTGATAATTTGGCAGGAGAATTTAAAAATCTGGATATACGTGTAACGGAAAACGAAACTCAAATTAACTCTCAGAAGCAGGCTTTACTCAAAACTAATAAGAAACTGACTTATATTGAAGATTACTCCCGGAGACAGAACGTCAAACTGATTAATTTTGTTATTCAAAAGAAGGGGGCATCATTAAAGCAGGAAGTTTTAACCTGGTTTAACTCCTTTCTGCCCAAACAACTAGAGGACGACGATTTAGAGAGAGTTCATTATCTGGGCAAGTCAAGAGATGGGGCCCCAAAACCAGTGATAGTAAGATTTACTTCTTATGTAAATAAAGAGCATCGTATGTCTTCAATTAGAGCCAATCCTAATATTCTTAAGAGAGGAGATGCAACTGTGCAAGTTTTTCAAGATTTTTCTAAAGAAACTGCTTTTTTTTGTAATTATAATTTTATTGGGTTTTTTAAGGGGGGAAAGGGAGGGGGTCTGGGGAAAAGGAAAAGGGAAAAAAGGGGAGGGATAGAGTTTAAAATTTACATTGAATATATCAAGCAAAATAAAAAGAAAGTAGTATAACATATTGATAGATTGCCATATATTATCACAGTACTAATAAGTTTGTTACTTCTTGCCATCTTTTCCGAGAGATCTCATCGTAGTCTCCTTTTAAATAGCCGGAGAGTCTATCGATTTCGATGCATTCTCTTATCTTTTCGTGAAAATTCTTCTCTGTTGGCACGTTTGGTTGTTTCCAAAATTTCGCGTACAATATCCTTGCAGCAACAATTACATGGTGAAGTACATATCTCTGATCATATGAAATATTTATATTTACTATATTTAATAAAAGACAAGATGGCGGCGACCTGCATAGACGTTAGCTGAACGCAGCCCGGCTAGCGTCGAGTGTATTCCAAGTCCCTAGAGGGTGTTTTCCACTCCAAGACCACCCGCTGGGAGCAGAAGATATCCCAGAACCGATCCGGGGCACCCAGGTGCGGTTTCCCCTCCTCAAGAGGGGTTGTAATCCCTGGGAATTCCCGTGCGGCTGAGACTCTGGAAGATCCGGACGGAAATTGAGCTGCGTCTACTCCTCCACAAATGTGAGTGGCTTCCCTCCACCTAACAGCCCTCTCAAAAATATAAATCAAGCAAACTTACCGCAAAGAAATCTGCTTTCTCCTAACTACTTCTTCAGCCTAATCGCTATTATCTGCCTCTCGGAAAGGGCTGCAGTTTTTTACTTTCTCTTTGTCAAAGGCAGATTAACCCTAAAACATCCGTTTTACCCCTGATAGGGTTTTCGGACTCTGTTGGTTTTAAAAGTGGGTACAATACGCCATCTACTGGACTTTTCTATGTATGCAACTATACATACATCTCTTGAAAGTAGCAGGCCAATTGAGACTTTGTAATATCTCTGAGAAGAGGTAATCGATCTCTTCACTTCCACAGTATAGTAAATATAATACGCTGTATTGTAAATCTCTAGCAATGAGCAGAACTCCACCCATTCAAAAAAAAAGTCTGCTTCTACATCTCTGGCACATCCAACGACTATGTCTCAGCAAACAAGCCAAAGCCAAATCCTAGATGCACTTAATCAATTGAACTTAACCCAGGCCAAGCTGGTATCAGACCAAAGCATCGGGTTCTCTAATTTAAGAGCGGAAATAAAAGAGGGCTTTTCGAATGTGGATATTAAACTAGAAGCCTTTGGTGGACGTCTACAAGCCTTGGAAGATAACATGAACGTAACCGACTTCCGCCTAGAAGAAATTGAAGCCACAATGGAATCGACAAGCAGACTGGCCCTTACACAGGAAATCGAAGCCTCCTCCAAAATTTTAAGGATCCAAAACCTCATTGCTGATAAAGATGAAAACCTCTATACTATAGTTGGAGAAAGCCTGGCCACTTTACTTGAGGCACCCGTTGAAGAATTCCTTCATGAGGTGGACGTGATCTACCGTCAACCTACAGCTTATACCAGAAGAAACAAACTACCTCCGGAGGTAATAGTCAAACTAGTCAGAAGATACACCCGAGATTGCATCCTCAAGGTTATCCGAGACAAAGAGGTGTAAATTAATAAATCCAAAGTGACAATATTGAAAGACGTCCCTTGGGATGTCCGTCAACTGCGAAAGGAATATTCATTTCTTACTAAACTTCTGCTCAAACATGACATAAGATACAAATGGCTCTACCCTCAAGGTCTCTCTTTCCAATGGGAAGGGAAATTACAGAAAATTGAATCACACCAGAAAGCTAGAAACTTTGCAAAAAAAAAAAAAAAAACGCACGGAAGTTGGGCTACTCTCCATCCTCTTCTTCACCATCTTCCTCCGAAGGCGAGGATACGAGCGATACTCAAACCACCACCAAAGACGACAGACGAGAAAACCAGACCCCTAAACAAGCGATCTCAAAGCAGGATCAAGATTCTCATGGCGCAGTGGGAGGTGCCAGGCCGAAACATTATCTCAGGCCGAAATCGGGGAAAAAGAAATATCATTGGAAGTAAAATAAGATGGCCCAGAAAATCCTAACATGGAATATCAATGGATTGAACACCCCACAGAAGCGTCGGAAGACCTTCAACCTCCTCCAAAAACAACAATGTTCAATCATCTGTTTACAGGAAACCCATATTTTGAGAAAGCATGAACAATATTTAATCCAAAATAAATTGGGGAATTTATTCTCCACATCGAACAAAGTAAAGAAGCAAAATGGAGTGGCACTATATATTAAACCAGAGCTCTTCCCAACCCTTTTGGAAAAAGATGAAGCAGGTAGATGGATCCTTGTCCAGGCAAATATTCAATCTAAAGAAACAATTATTGTTGGTATATACGCCCCAATGATAACCATGGAAGACAAACCTTCTTCGAAGAATTGGCCAAGAAACTGCTGCAATACGAAAACCATCAGTTAATAATATTGGGAGATTTCAATGCTGTACATACTCCATCTGTAGATAGGAAAACATCTAAAAGGAAAAAATCCACGACTTCATCTTCCATACTGCCTAAATCATTTCTGGACATGTCCAACATTTTAGAACTTCAAGATATTTGGAGAAGGAAAAATCCACTAAAATATGGTTTCACCTTTCATTCAAGACAATATGCCTCTTTCTCCCGTATAGATATGTGCTGGGCTACACCCGATCTTCTTCTAAATACAAGGGATATAGAAACTTTGCCCCGAACAATATCTGACCACAGTGCCATCTTATGGACACTGAAATCTTCGGGTAAGCCCAGACACTGGAAAATTAACTCAGCTCTGTGGACGGATAAAGAATTTATCTTAGAGGCAGCCAAAGACTTGAACCTATATTTTGAAATGAACTTGAACAAGGGTACACCACTGAAAACTGTGTGGGATGCCTCTAAGCCTTATTTTAGAGGTTTTGTCATTCAATATATGGTAAGACAGAACAAAGAGAGGAAAAAGCAATTTGAATCAATTCTCAATACGATGAAAAAGCTTGAAATGGATCTAATTCATGATCCCCGCAATGAGCAACTGGACAAAGACTTGGCTTCTTGTAGGCATGAACTAAATCTGATTCTGACGGCAGATATGGCTCACAAAATCAAGTTGGCCAAACTGAATTTTGTGGAAAATGCAAACAAACCAGGCAGATGGTTAGCCTACAGGTTTAAAAAGGTACAATCTCAAAAACTCATATCATCACTCAAAGATAAAACTGGGGAAAATCAGACAGCGCAGAAACAAATCCAAAAAATTATAGAGGCATACTATCAGAACCTATTCAAGCCGGAGACGATCGACCAAGATGCCATCCTTCATTATCTTGAACAAGCCAATTTCCCAAAACTTACTGAAGAACAGAGAGCCCAGACGAACGCTCCTATCACAATGATGGAAATAACAGAGGCTATCAATCACCAAAAAATAAACAGGGCTCCTGGTCCCGATTCAATACCGGCTCAATTCTACAAAAAATTCTCGGAGATAGTCTCTGGGAATATGAAAAATCTTTTGACATCCATTTTAGAAGGCGAAGATATACCAGACTCTTGGAAATTATCACATACGACACTGATTCCCAAAGAAGGGAAACCAAAAGACTTGATACAGAACTACAGGCCAATCGCCCTTCTAAATGTGGATTATAAAATCTTTGCAACTATTTTGGCTAATAGATGGCGGTCGATCCTACCCCCTTTGATATCGCATGATCAGTCTGGCTTTCTTCCGAAAAGGCATCTGAAATCTAACATCAGAACTTTCCTCAATGTGTTGGAATACTACGAATCTCACCCCGAGAAGCAAGTAGCTTTCGCTTTCATTGATGCTGAGAAAGCTTTTGATAACATATCTTGGACTCTACTTAAAACTCAGTTAGATTATCTACAATGTGGCCATAGAATGCTACGAGCAATTGAACAAATTTATTCCACCCAAAACACCAGGATTACAGTCAATGGCCACCTCACAGACACAGTCAATATATACAAAGGTACCAGGCAAGGATGCCCCCTCTCTCCCCTCTTGTTTATATTAACTCTGGAGGTACTCCTTCATGTTATAAGAAAAACCCCTGGTATTCAAGGCCTACAGAGTAAAGGAGAAGTTTACAAGGTACAAGCTTTTGCAGATGATTTGTTGGTAATTATGGAGAACCCCCAGACCTCCTCTTTAGAACTCTTGAAGACTTTGGAGGCATACTCTAAAATTTCTGGACTAAAGGTAAACAGAGAAAAAACATTGTTGCTTACCAAAAATATGACCTCATCTATGATTGAAAAACTGGTAAATCAATCGGGTTTCCAACATGCCAGTAAGGTAAAATATCTGGGTATTACTGTACCTAACCGCTGTAACTCTTTACTTAAAGATAATTATGTTAATGTTATAAAAACTGTTAGCTTTGAGCGGCCGTTGAGCAAAAAAATTCTCCCCAGCATACAGCTGGGAGAGAATCTTAGCTGGTCCAGCACACTTCCCTTGCGTGTCTCTGCTTATCTTACAATCTTCAGACACAGGGGTCAGCAGAGTAGTTCTCTCCTCTGGAGATTTAGCACAGCGTCTTCGGTCTTCTGCCAGTGTACAAGAATAAATCAGTCTGACAGTCTGAGATAAGTTACTGCCTAGTTTATTTACACTTAACTCATATATTTACACCCAGACTACAAGCCGGCATTTCAGCGTCTTGCAACACACACGCTAGCACAGCTGAAATCACTAACTATCACTCTCCTTGAAACTCCCTCTCAACTGACTGAAAGAACCTGGAGTTTTTATCTCCTCTCCAACATTTCACTGCGCATGACAACAGATTTGACTTTAACCCTGTAAGCACCAAATCTGATACTCCAACACCCCCTCTCGCAGTGAATGTTGGGAAAAACATTGTGAGTTTTTTACTCATTCCATACCCAAACCTTCACGGAACTCTCCATGCTTCTGGAAGCTCAATGGTTTGGTGAACCCTTCAGCAAGATTCTTCTGACTTGGACAATACTTCAGTTTCACCAAGTCATTCTGTATACTCTGACATACATTGTGGTAACGGATGTCCAAATGTTTAGTTCTGGATTTAAACTGACCAGATTCTGCCAATTTCAAACATGGTTGATTGTCTTCCCATACCGTAATAGGTAGACAGCAATTTCCATTGATTTCTTGGACCAAACATCTGTAGTACTCTAGTTCCCTACAGAGATCTGACAGAGCACTGTACTCAGATTCTGTAGAGGAAAGTGTAACCAGACTTTGCTTTCGGGACTTCCACCCAACTAGAGATTTTCCAAATTTCACTACTATTCCTGACACTGATTTTTCTGTCCTCAGCATTTGCCCAATCGCTGTCTGACCAACATTGTAACTGCGATTCACCTTCTGCTGACAACTTGAGACAGAAATCCTTAGTGTCTTTCAAATATCTCAGTATTCTCTTGATACCATTCCAGGCAATTTTACTGGGATTTGAGGCCTCTCTACTTAGCAAATTCACAGCAAAAGCAATATCTGGTCTGCTCCATTGAGACAGATACAATAAACTTCCAATAGCTGACTGAAACAATTCTGGCCTCTCAAATTTCTCATCATTACTAGTTTGATTATCCTTCTCAAAATTTGTCTCCATTGGTGTTTTAGCACCATTACAGTCAGACATTCTGAACTTCTGTAACAACTGTTCAATCTTGCTTTTCTGACAAAGTAAAAAACTTCCATCCTCAGTTCTATCAATCTGAACTCCTAGATACATCTTTACATCACCTAGATTCTTAAGCTGAAACTTCTTTCCAAGCTTTGTTGCAAACTTCTTTACCTGATTCTGTGTTTTACTAACAAACAAAATATCATCAACAAAAATCAGGACTATCTCCTGCTCATCTCCTGATCCTTTCAGATACAGGCAGTTATCAGCTAGACTCTTGTGGAAACCCATATTCTCTAAAACATCATTTAGGCACTTGTTCCAATTTCTTGCTGACTGTCTGAGTCCATAGATCGATTTGTGCAATTTCCACACCTGGTTTGGTTTCTTGCCCTCAAAACCTGGTGGTGGTAACATGTACAAGTCTTCTTCTAGATCTGAGTTTAGATAAGCAACATTTATATCAAAATGAGCTACTTGAAAACCTCTCTGTGCTGCTACAGTCAACAACATACGAAATGTCTCACTTCTAGAAGTTGGTGCATACACCTCAGTGTAATGCAACCCTTTCTTCTGAGTAAATCCTCTAGCGACAAGTCTTGCCTTACACTGTGTCTGACCTGTTGCTGTAGTCTTAATTCTATACACCCAACGACAACTCACTGCCTGTTTGCCCTCTGGCAGTGTTGTTGGTGTAAATACTTTCATAGTCTTCATGGATTCCATCTCTTTCTCCATTGCTGCATGCCATTTACTAGCTTCCTCATCAGGCAATTGCAAAACCTCCTCATAACTCTCTGGTTCACACTGAGCTAAACCTATCCAAACACTCACGGCTGAGTAGTTTGAAGGAGAAAATCTCTCTGGCGGTTTACCTTTTTTGTTGTGCGAGCTGAACGTCTAGGACCAACCTCAGACGCCCCCTCTGACCCAGTTGGACTGCTGGGCACAATTCTGGAATCACTAGCGTCAGATCTACTAGGACTACCTGAACCTTCTGACTTGACACGCCTTCTCTGTCCCACTGGACTAGACTGTGGTGATGTTGGCTCAGACTTCACACCTCTTGGAGATACACTTCCTTGTTGATCAGTGTCATCTACCTGTGCATCTGGTTCAGGACCTGCACCTGCTTCATCTTGTCCTACTACATTGTCAAAATTTTCACTTAACACCTCAGGATTAGCGTGAACCCTAGTCCATCCTTTCTGCTCACAAAACTCTGCACTTCTACTGACTAGTATTTTGGATCCATCAGGATAGGCAAATCTCCAACCTTTTGTCAATGGTTCATATCCACAAAAAATCATTTTTCTGGATCTTGGCCCTCCTTTCCTACGTAGTGGCTTTGGAATCAAAACATGGGCCTCAGAACCAAACACTCTGAAATATCCTATCTTTGGCTTCTTACCATGTAGTAACGTGTAAGGAGCTTGACCTACAACAGAATTGTAAGCTCTGTTAAATACATGTGACGCAGTCTGCCATGCTTCAGCCCAATAACTTTTTGGCAAACCCGAATCCCTCAACATAGCGTGGCCAACCGCTTCCTGCAGGGTTCGGTTTCTCCTTTCCGCAACGCCATTCTCCTCGGGAGAATAAGGATTTGTCAATCTATGTGCTATGCCCTTATGTCTTAGAAAATTCTGAAATGTTGTATTTGTAAATTCAGCTCCTCTGTCTGATTGAATTTGTCTGACCTTTGTGGAAAAATCACACTCCACTGCCACTATCCAATCCTTCAGCTTCTGAGCTGCTTCACCCTTGGTTTTCAGAGGAAATACCCAACCATTTCTGGAAAAATCATCAACTACTGAAAGAATAAACTTAGCATTTCCCAAAGAAACAGTTGGCATTGGTCCACAAATATCAACATGTACAAGTTGAAAAGGTTCTGTAGATACCCTGGTTGACTTAGGATAACTACATCTCTTGACCTTTGCAGCTTTGCATGGCCTACAATCCAAAAATCTAGAACATGGTTTCACATTGCACCCTTCAACACATTCAGGCATTTTCTTTAAATACCCCCAGTTTAAATGACACATTCTACGATGAAGTAAATGGGCACAGCTGTTGTGTTTGGGAATGTTAGCACATTGTGCCTGCACTGCATTTGCATTGCTGTATCTCTCTGGAACTGCTTTTGCACTCACTGCATACAAACCATCCTTACAGTGCACTTGTATCAGCAGCTTCCCATTCCTAGAAACAGAACATATGTTATTTTCAAACAATACAGAAAAACCATCTCTAACTAGAGCTGATACAGACAAAATACCACGTGTCATGCCATTTAGAACAAAAACATCAACAGTAGTGTTCAAACATTCAATATACACTGTTGCAGCAGTGTTCAAAAACTCTTTCTGCCCATTAGCCATTGTAATGTTCTTTGGTTGAGAAAGTTTCCTGCAATTCTCATTCTGAACACCAGGTGGCGCTAGATGATGCGAGGCTCCACTATCTAAAATGAAAACACAGTTGCTTGAAGATTGTTTCTTGAACATTGCCATAGACACCGACATGTGACGTTCGCTGTTTTCTCTTCTTCTTCTATATCCGCGCTTGCCTCTCTCAGCTGCAGCTTGCCTCGGCATCCCACGCTGTGGACTGTCTCTTATCTGGTTGCTATGGGAGTTAACCTTGGAGTTTGGAGACTGCGGGCAATTTTTCAAAACATGTCTTGTTGATTGACACCTGAAACATTTCCTTGCAGCTGCGTAGACTTTCACTTCCCCCTTATCTCTTGGGGATAAGCAGCCTGCATTCCCTTTGTTTTGCCCACCTTCATTGGCTCTCAGTTGCTGTTCATGGACAAGACGTCCTGACACATAGGACATATTGAAATTGTCCTGAGGTAAAGCCTCCATAGTTAAACACAGCGTGTTATAACTTTTGTCTAAAGAGCTTAGAAGAACACAAACTTGTTGGTCTTCTGTGAAAGCCATATTCAGAGAACGTAACTGGTTGAAAATAGACACCATTGCAGCAATATGTTCTCTGATATCTCCCCCGGGCTTTAGTTTCATCTCAAATAGCTGTCTGTACAAATGGACCTTTGCACCTGGGGTCGTTCTGCGATGTACTCTCTCAAGACTGTCCCATATATCTTTAGCATTTCTCAGACTTTGTACATAAACTAACTGATTAGAGTCTAAACTCATAATCAACATAGCCCTAGCTTTTGCATTCCTTCGCACTGAGGCTAGTGCTTCAGCTCTCTGTTCAGCTGTGGCTGATTGGGGCAGCTGAGCTGGATCGGTAGGTAAATTACTTAAACAGTCCAGCAAATTCCTGGCTTCCAGCCAAGCTTGAACTCGGACACTCCAGTCCAGATAGTTCTCAGAATTGAGATGTTGGAATGGCACAGTAAAACTTTCCTGACCTGCCTCCATCTTGGGCTTCAATCCCCCCCTTCTGCTATTCACCAACAGCAATGGGTTCTCTGGGACTGCTACTCACGTCTCCTTCCAGCAAGACAGCCTCGAAGCTCCAAGTGTAGACTTCCAGTTGAGGCGACCTCTTATTTGCCCTGGTACCGACTGTACCCCGAAGCAAAGAGATCCCAACCTCTTTTTCTCTGTCTCCAGACAAAGACTCAAGCCCAGCAAAAACTGCTTGCAGTCAGGTTTCCTGCGTTACTTGGCTTCCAGGCTTCCATTCTCTGCCTTAGCCCTCTTCTCACCACGCACATATAACTCCTGTACTGCTTTCTTGACACTGGCAAATTATCTATACTGTCCTTATCTCTGGACCATAACCCTTGTTAGCTTTGAGCGGCCGTTGAGCAAAAAAATTCTCCCCAGCATACAGCTGGGAGAGAATCTTAGCTGGTCCAGCACACTTCCCTTGCGTGTCTCTGCTTATCTTACAATCTTCAGACACAGGGGTCAGCAGAGTAGTTCTCTCCTCTGGAGATTTAGCACAGCGTCTTCGGTCTTCTGCCAGTGTACAAGAATAAATCAGTCTGACAGTCTGAGATAAGTTACTGCCTAGTTTATTTACACTTAACTCATATATTTACACCCAGACTACAAGCCGGCATTTCAGCGTCTTGCAACACACACGCTAGCACAGCTGAAATCACTAACTATCACTCTCCTTGAAACCCCCTCTCAACTGACTGAAAGAACCTGGAGTTTTTATCTCCTCTCCAACATTTCACTGCGCATGACAACAGATTTGACTTTAACCCTGTAAGCACCAAATCTGATACTCCAACAAAAACAATCAAAGCTGACCTCGAAACCTGGTCAAGACTCCAATTATCCTTAATGGGCAGAATTGCTGCAGTTAAAATGAATGTTCTACCCAAACTGCTTTTCTTATTTCAATCCTTGCCTATACTACCTAATTTTAAGATTATTACAGATCTGGAAAAAAGTATACGTATATTCATATGGCAAAAGAAAAAAGCAAGGATTAAAAATGTCTATCTACAGGACAGAACCAAAACTGGTGGCTTTGCCCTTCCTAATTTAGTATTATATTATAAGGCTGCTGCCACGACCTGGATTAAAGATTGGATTTTGATGACAAACAAAAGAATTTTGCAGCTTGAGAGTTATGGCCTAGACAAGGGCTGGCATTATTATTTGTGGTACAAAGGTAACTTACCTACTCTCTTCAAAAAACATTGGATAAGGAACGCCCTAGTTAGAATATGGTTATCGATTAAAAAACAATTTTACCTTAAAGCACCACTGTGGCTATCTCCGCTTGGAGCGATTTATAGTCCCCATATAAGTGAAACCTCGAATGCAACTTATAGACACCTTCTGAACGATTACCTCTCATTGAAATCATTGGGGAAATTAATATCAGAAGGATATAATTTAGACTGGTGGAAGTATCAACAAATACATTCACACTTCAAAGACCTCACCAAAGAGGGGGGATTCACGCCCACTGATACTCCACTTGATAAAATACTTTCCTCTGGTGACTCTAAACTGCTTAGTAAATTTTACACTATATTGTTAAATGAAAAAATGATTGATACACTGGTCAAAGACAATATGATAAGATGGGCAGAAAACTTTGGTTATTCTATTCATCTAAACAAATGGGACTCTCTGTGGAATACAGTTAAAATTTTTAAATCTATTTCCTTTAAGATTTTTCTAAAGAAACTGCTGATTGGCGTAAATCGATGAGACCAGTCACAATCATATTAAGGAAGAACAACTATCGCTATTCTTGGGGCCACCCCCTATTTTTGAAAGTTTGGAAAGGCTCTGTTCAACACACTATTCACTCTCTAGAAGAAGGCCAGCATCTTCTTGGAGCATGGAACATAAAAGAGGACTCAGGTTCTGCCTTTCCTCCCCCGGGAACTTCAGTGGCAACATCAGGACAGTGAATTTTTCTCTTTTTACTCCGGCTCCAGGAATCTTAGATGAAGATGAAGAATATTTGAAACTCATTTAACTTACTCCTCTCTCCTTCCCCCTCTCTCACCTCCTATCATTCCCCTTTGTTTCTCTTCTTTTACCCTTCTCCCCCTTTCCCCTTCCACTTCCCTTCCCCCCTCTCCCCCCTCTTTTTTTTTCAATTTTAATTTTTGTTTTTGGGCTGTTTTTTTTCTTTCTTTTTTATTATCCCTTTTCTTCCCTTCCCCCCTCCTCTCCCCCTTCCCTTTTTTGTTTGTTTGTTTGTTTGTTTTTGAGGGGGTGGTGGTGGTGAGAGGGTGGTTTAGAGGGGGGTAGAATAAACTTATAGAATTTACAGTAATATGCTACTTAAGAGCTAATGAGTTCTAGGCTGGCTAGTGTCTGTGGACAACCTCCTCCCTCCCATCCCCTTGATGCACATGCTAAACAGTATGATAGCTGGTGGGGTGGGAGAAAAGAATAGTTTTTTAGGGTGGAGGATTAGATTTATTTTAGTTTATTTTTTATTAATTGATGGTGTTTTTACTTTTGTATGCACAACGGGACCATTCCAGAATATTGAAACCAAAAGAACTAGGTTATGGGAAAGTTTATAAAATTAGCAACGTTGAATGTAAAAGGTCTGGGGTCATTTTCGAAGAGAAACAGAATTGAAGCGATGATTAAAAGGCACAAAATAGATATTGCCTTTTTGCAAGAGACTCATCAAATAAGAGATGGTATTAATGAATTAAAAATTCCAAATGTTGATATATATGAAAAAAGCTTTGGCACATCTAAAGCAAGAGGGGTTGCCATTATAATCTCAAGGAATTGTGAATGTGTTGTTGAAAATGTGGTAAAAGATTCAGAAGGTAGATATATAATATTGCAAGTTCTAATGGGGAAAGATCATTACACTTTGGTAAATCTGTATGCACCAAACATTAACCAAGGCCGCTTTTACAATCTCCTTTGGGATCAGATTGAATTGGTTAAAAAGGGGTATTTAATAATGGCAGGGGATTTTAATATGGTCTTAGATAAAATTAAAGATAAATCGGTATGTAAAAAGGAAGAGTGGAGGACAAGACACACAACTCTAGCAAAGTTTATAAATACAACAGGATTGAAGGATGTCTGGAGAGAACTGAAAGGAGAGGAAACAAAATACACCTTCTACTCACCAGTGCACAAAACCTATTCTAGGATAGATTTTGTGTTTGTTTCACAAAGCCTAATACCCAAGGTAAATAATACCGAGATTGAGATCATAAAAACATCTGATCATGCTTTAATGTCGATTGATTTAGCAACAAATAAAAATTATAGAGAAGCTAAAAGGTGGAGAATGAATTTAAAAATATTTCAACATCCAGAAGTGCTGGAAAAGGTTAAAAAAGATTGGTTGGAAACTTGGGATATAAACGAAAAGGCAGGTAGCCAAACGCCAATCATATGGGACACCCTGAAAGCGGTAGCTAGAGGCCTTATCATAAAAGAAAATATTAAAACTAAAAAACAGGAAGAACTCAATAAACATTTATTTTAAATCCAAGGTGTACTTCTTTTGCTTGTAATGATTAATGAAAGTCAAATATATATAACCTTTAAAGATTGGTTCATGACAAAATCAAACAATATCCAAAAAAGAAAAGCAGAAGCAAGAGAAAAGAAGAGAAAAATGAGAGAAGAAAACAAGAAGAGAAAAAAGAGACAACAGCAAGAGACAATAGCAAATAGGGAAGAATCAAAACAGAAAAATCCAGTCTAATATCAATCTCTTAGCATTTGATCTTCTTATTCAATCTATATATGACTCCTTCCCCCGATCTAGCCGATCTGATTGTTTCTATTATTCTTGGTTATTTTAATCATTACATTACACTTAATACCAATTATGGAATATTCTCGAGTTGATCCTTTCCAGCTTTTCCCTCTAAATTTCTAGGAATTCATCCCCAAACTTATCATCAAAACAAATAATTAATTACAAAGACCGAGTCCACAATTAGATTCGTTCAATACGATACATTGAGAAACCAGTTAGTTGCCCTATTCCTGATCTCAAGTTCATGAGTTTACAGACCTTCAACCTTGAATAAGTTTATATAAGATATAAGACATAAGATATAAGATACAGTGAGTTAATTTATTCTAATCCAATGTCCTATTTTTGTGATCAATTAACACCGTCATATGTACTTCTTATTATCTTATCATCTTAGTATTTCTCAGTACACCATTCCTTCATTCCTCCTCCTTCTTTCCATTCTTTTCTCTCTTCCCGCTTGTATTCATTCGAAGATTCTTCCCTTTATCACCACCTTCTCAGTTGGTTTTTCGTCAGCCCCCCCCCAGCACTCAGCGTTGTTTTTAGTCTGTTGTTCCCTTTTAGTGCCTTTTCCCCTTTATTTTATGTCCGTTCCATAGATGTTAATTCTGGCGTCCAAAGGGGCACTACAGGAGGGGTGGGGGGAGTCTTCCAGCTGCTGGCATTCCAGCTCTGAAGGAGTTCTTAACTGGATACTAGCAGTGTGTGCTTTGAAGGCTCCCGTTCGCAGCCTCTCCCTTTCACGGAAGTAATGCACTTTGGGGTGCTGACGATGAAATGAAATGAATAAAGAATGCAGAGTAGTCCAGAGATGAAAATTATAAGGGTGATAGGGAGAAGAAGAACCCCACAGCGGGAACAGCACAAACAGTCAGTTATAACGTAACACTCCCATGAACAGAGTAAAAAAGATCAGTCCTTGCAGAGAATACCTTAGACGTTATCAGCGTCTTTTCTGAAGCAGATTCACTACCTTTCTTTTGTCCCCTCCACACCCTGCCAGCCGCTTTGCTTCAACTGAGGGGGATTATGTCCGTCATTGCATCCTTATTCTTATTCTTATAGCCTTTTCAGAAAGCCCCCTTTCATCTCCTTCTTTCGAGTCTTTGATTTTCCCTCCCCGTTCCGCGGCTTCAAACCTTCAAACCTTCGTCAGCTGAAGCCTGTAGCCAGCGGCTTAACACAGGGAAACACCCTGCTGTGATGGCGTGGGTCGTAGAGGAAAAACAGACATCGTTGGCGTCCCTGGCCTCGGAGATGCCGCGAAACTGCCGAGTCCTCTTGTGGGGGTGTACCTCCAGTACCCCCTCCCCTCTGATCTCACTGCTATCTGTCTGGAGGACCCCACTAACCAACAAACTATCACCCTGGCCGAGGAGCGCCTGCTCCACCGAGGCAACTGCCGCCGCAGCACACCAGAAATCCCTCATTAGATATTTTTAAAGCTTTTGATACGGTAGAATGGAGTATATTAAAGAATTTAATTAATCAGTTAGGTTTTAGCGCTCAATTTAGCAATATAATAAATCAACTGTATTCTAATAATAAGGCTAGAATATTAGTGAATGATGGAATAACAGAAACTGTTACCCTGGGCCGAGGAACTAGACAAGGTTGCCCATTATCTCCAGTTTTGTTTATACTTATAATGGAAATGCTGGCTAATGTAATAAGGAAGGATAAAGAACTAGAAGAGGTTGCAGAGGGGAAGTCAAATAAAATTAACTTATTTGCTGATGATACATTATTAATAATTAAAAACCCATTGATTAATATTTATAAATTACAGAAGCATTTAAAGGGGTTTGAGGCAGTAACAGGATTAAAGGTTAATTGGAACAAATCTGAATGCATGTTGTTAAAATACAGTGAAGAAGAGAAAAAGTTGTTTAGGGAAGTATTTAAAGGTAAATTAGTAAATAGCATTAATTATTTGGGGATAAAATTAGCATGGATCTTACAAGATATGTTTAAAATAAATGCTGAGAAAGTTAAGAAAGAGATTACTGAACAAATAAAAGAGTATCAAAAACTAAGGATTTCTTGGTTTGGAAGGATTTCAGTATGTAAAATGAAAATTATTCCCAAACTAAATTTCCTATTCTGGATGTTACCTATAAAATGGGATGAAAGTGAACTTAAAGGGATTCAGGGGGAAATTAATATGTTTTGCAACTGCAATAAAAAAGAGCTAGGCTCAATAAGAGGTTATGGTATATACCACAAAAAGAAGGTGGTTTAGGGTTACCTAACATTAAGCTATATTACATAGCCAATCAATTAAGACATATTCCAGATTTAATAATAGAGAATGATAACCTAATTTGGAGAGACTTAGATATTAAATCAAAAGAGAATATATTTTTTTAAGGAGGATGTTAAAGTTCAGGTGAAAAAGATAAATAATCCATTCTTGAAAAATACTATGGAATGTTGGAGGAATTTTAGGGAGATTTTAAGCCCATTGGTTTCACCCTTGATACGAATAACAGAAATTAAGGATTTCCCAGAAAATTTAAAAGGGACATTAAACATGCTACTGCATGATAAAAAAGTTATATACTTGCGGGAATGGTTAAAGCAAATGCAGAATAGACCAAGCATAAAGGAGAAATTGGGAGGAAATATTTCCTGGCTGAACATTATACAACTGGAAAAATGGACTAAAGAATGGATAACTAAAGTAGGAGAGTGTAGAAAATTGACCAGATTTGAAGAAATTATAGATAGAAGAAATGAGATTGAAAATAAAGAACAGAGGAAAAGGAATTGTAAGTGAGATATATAAAATATTAATTCAGGAAGATAATGAAAAAAAAATAAGTTAAGAGAGATTTGGCAAGAAGACATTAACAAAGAGATAAAAAGGAAGATTGGGGGAAATTGTGGAAGAAAAGAATAGTGAAAAATATGTCAGTGAGAGTTAAAGAAAATTGTTATAAAGTATATTGGAGATGGTATATAACACCCACAAAGTTAAATATAATAAATAAAGAAATATCTCCTATTTGTTGGAGATGTAAAAAAGAGAAAGGGACATATTTACATATGTGGTGGACATGTGAGAAAAGGAAATTGGAATGGAATTTGGTTTTCAATGAAATGCAAGAAACACTAGGGAAAAAGATTCCAATGTCCCCCCAGCTGGCACTGTTAAACATAGTTGCAGATATTCAACTGAAGAAAGAGGAGGGCGAATTGGTAATTATAATGGTTACGACCGCAAGGCTGATGTTTGCCAAATATTGGAAATTTAATAATCAATTAGTAATGGAAGAATGGTATAAGGAGTTATGGAATTTGGCTATTAATGATAAATTGACCTGTGAAATTAAAATTAGGAAAGGGCTGAGCAAATCTAATGATTTTAATGGAATATGGGATAAATTATTGGTATATGTATTTCAAAAAGGCAAGGGGTATACACCTGGAGAAGACTCAACGTACTTTGGGAGAGAAACGGGCTGGTCAATACCATGAAGTTGTAATCTTGTTTAAGTCCCGAGGGGTGTGGGTTGCACTGGGTTTATGTCTGTATATTGTTATATTTTTGTATACTGTTGTTTTGTTATTTTTTATTCTTACGTTATTTTGCTGTTTTATCTGTTCTTTTATAAATAATGTTTTTTAAAAAATGAAATATTGATAAAGTGCTATTTTAGGACATATACTTTATATTTAATATTTTAATTCTCATAATTCCCCTCTATATGTTCTAATATTCTTTTTTGAAATATATTTGTTTTCTACACCAAACAAACACATATATTGCTTATCACCTGTCATGTCACATAAGTCAATCACACTTATTTTCCCAACATTTCAGTCCAATGTAATCCATATTTCCTTTCCCATCTTAGAACATATTTTCATACTTTCATACTTGATTTTCTTTTTATCGCATCACTATTCTATATATCTTTACTTATATATATCTATTATCATCTAAGACAAAAGATAGAAATAACAAAATACAATATTGAAATGGCCTATCTTAGCTTTATACTCCATCCTAATATTTAAATTCTTCAGTTCAGCGTAAAATTGAAATTGACTTAATATACAATATGTGACATCAACAGGGCATATTTACCTATTCTTCTATGAGTTATATAATTTCAGAAGCCTTCTATCACTAGAGTTAGTTCTTATGGGCACCTATAAAAGGGTTACATCTTGGTCTATAGTTTTCCCTTTAAGTATAAAAATTCCTATCTATACCTAACTACAGCAGTTCTTTTAAAGATCTAACACATTAGCATACATTAACATTTCAGGCTGGTCTTCACATTTCCACTTTCCAATTAATAGCTTTATATCAAAATAAAGAGAAGAAACTACTTTCTATGTAATTAATTCATTAAGCCAATAATTCTCTTTCTGAATTGTCTCTTTTTCTGCTAAATTCATTGCCTTCATTAGTTGTTTTTCTATCTTGTTTATTGCTTTACTGCTGGAAAGTTCCTGGGCTTTTTCTCCTCTGTTTCCATCAGGGGTGTATGGGGGGGGGCAGAAGGGTACATCTGCCCCAGGTGCAGCAATCTGGGGGTGCTTGGAAGGGGCGCAGGAGGAGGAAGCCATGCACCCACCTGCCACCCAGCAGTCCTCTTTTCCCCTAAGGCTTGGTGACGGCATCCCCTTTGTTGCATCTGCCGCTGCTCTCAGTTGCCCACCCACCTCTCACTTGCTCGTGCTCGCTCTCTCGCTCTCGACCACCATGGAATATGAAAGGAGGCTCTGAGGACTCTTGAGGCCAAGCCCAAGTGGAGGGATGATGTCTGGCCAGAGGCAGACAAAAGACTCTGGCAAGGAGGAACAAAGGCACCACAAAGCCTTGGTGGCCAAGTGTGGTGAGCTCCTGGAGAGTCCCAGAACAAGTGAGCGGGTGAGCGGGCAAGCAGATGAGCAGGTGGGTGGGCGCGGGTGAAAGAGAGGTGATCCACATGGGAAGGAGCTGTGGCTGCCACTGCAGGAGAAACTCCGCAGGGTCCAAGGTGACCCCCAGCCAGGATCCACTCCCTGGCCCTGTCCAGACTTGTGACCGGTGCCCCCGGGCCTTCTGACGGGTCCTCCCCGCCCAGTTGTGATGCATCTTTTTTCCACAAGGGCGCATTGTTTGGGGAAGTGCACTGCACAGGGGCTTCCTGCTGGGTGGTTCATTCCATGGCTACCTTCCTTGCAGCCTCTATAAGAAGCTGGTCCTGGCGAGGAGATTGCAGAACTGCTTCCAGAGGGCCCGGGCTTGCAGGCATGAGACATCACTCTCATAGTGCTAGCCCTTTTCATCTGCTTCACCCCTGGTGAGCAGCGAAGCAGGCAGGAAGGCAGGAGCACAGTAGCCACGGTGCCTTCCTCCTCCTCTTCCTCGCCTTGGTGGGAGAGGTGTAAGGTACGTGCGCGCGCACACACACGCACACACAGAGTCCACACCCATGTGCACGTGCACATGCATGTACTCGTGCACATGCACCCACCCCATGCCCACAGGTTTTGGTCCCCTGTTGCTGGGTGGGTGCGATGTGGGGGGGGGGCGGCGGCAAGAAGGACGAAAACCAAACTTTGTTCCCAGGTGCTCCAAATCCTGGCTATGCCTCTGGTTTCCATATCCAATAGGACAAATACATGTATCTTCCCCCTCTCTGTATTTGGCCTATCCTCAGGTTCCTGCACAGTTCTTATTGTGGTTGTCTGTAGATTAAAATCAGCTCTCTGTTCTGTATCTTGATCAAGTTTCAATTCTTGATCTCTCTGCTCTGATTCTATATCCTGATTTGATTTAGAAGATTGATCTGTGATGTAAAAACATCTAAAATTTTCTGTAACCCAAGGAGAATACTCATTGCAAATTGTGCTTGTAATATCATTTTCAAGCTGAATTGTACTCAGTTATAACTCACATCTAATGGTCAATATCACCAGGCTGTAATTTCTGAAACTCAGTTTCCAAGAGCAAAGAGTAGAGATGGGCACAGAACGCAAAAATGGTGTTTTGTTTTTTTAATTTTGTTTCCCATTTCATTTCGTTTCATTTGAAATGTATTTTTTATTAAAAAATCATTTCTTTTTTCATTTTTGTTCGTTTCATTTCTCTGTGTTGTATGCGTTGTGTTTCTTTTAACTTTTTTTTACTGTTTTGGCGGTGGGGGTGCATGTTTGGTGTGTGCGGGGGGCCCACGTGCCATGTTTGATCAGTTGGAGCTGGGGAAGTGGGGAGGGGGAAAATATTAGTGATAATTTAAGAAAATGCTGCTGTGCCACCTCCCAAACTCCGGGTCAAGCATTTTCTCCAGACCCCACCACCACCTCCAGCAAAACACTCCCCCATAAAATCTGTGCCTTTTTCCACCACCACCCCAATATGTCCAGTTCCTTTTGGTCTTTCTGATGTTGTAACATAAAATTTACAAACAAAAAAGAAATTTGCTTAACATACATGGGGAAGCTGTACAACATAAAAATGGGATTACTCCATTTTCAATGCATTCCTATGGGAATCAAGGAAAATTTGCTTAACATAATTTCATTTGGGACATATCACCTTTCCTCCGGATCTTCCAGAGTTGTGGCCAACAGCTTCCCTCTTCACCACAAACATGCACACACACACATGTGCTCTCTGAGAAGCTCCTTAAAGGGACACTGGCCCTTTATGCCCCTCCAGACTCAAGGAAAATATTTTGCAAGCTCCCTCACCCCGCCCGCTTTTTCTTTACCCAGCCAGTTCAGGTCTTGCTCTAAGTTTTGACCCATTTTCTTGGGGGCCGATTGGTGGTGGTGGTGAGGGCGGAGGAGGCAACCCGAGGAAAGGTGAGGGGAAAAGAGGGTGTACTTCACTGAGCTCGCTGTGTTAATAGTTTTCTTTTTTTATGATGGCACGGCAAAGGGGGAGGGAGGGGGTGGAGAATTTAAGAAAGTGAGCACCCAAACCTTGACTAAGAATCGCTTGATTTTATTTTAATCTTTTTAAGAAAGACCAAAAGGAAGTGAACATATTGGGGTGGTGGTGGACAAAGGCAACCTCTCCAGATTTTATGTGGGGGAGTGTTTTGCTGGAGGAGGAGGTGGTGGTCTGAAGTTTGGGATCTGAAAAGAAGGTTGCTATTTAGGCAAGCTTTATCTGGAGTTTGGGAGGTGGCAGCAGCCAGCATTTTCTTATTAAGTTATCACTAATATTTTCCCCCTCCCCACTTCCCCAGCTCCAACTGATCGATGCTGGGGTGGGGGGGAATTCTCCCCCGCACCGATCAGCTGGCACGTGGGCTTGGGGGAGGGAAAAATATACACACATAAATGCCGCACAAGTTCCGGAGGTAGCAGCGGTGGGTGGGGAAAATTAGCTTCTTGTTCTTTAAAAAACAAAGGAGGTTTTAAAATAAGCCAGAATGCTTCCCTCTCTCAATGCACCCGTTCAGTGCCGGGAAAGTGCGGGTTTTTAAAACTTTTTCTTGCCAAGTCCCAAGCCCGCACTACAGCTTGGGGCTCTGCCAAAAAAAAAAAAACCCTGTGGTTTCCCACAGCTGCTTTTTCCCATAGTAATGCATTGCTTTGATGCATTCCTATGGGAAAATGAAAAACAAAGCAAACAAAATGGAAATTTCCATTTCATTTTGTTTCATTTTTCTTTGATGGGTAGGTTCGTTATTCATTTTGTTATGTGACGAATAACAAATAATGAAATGAATTAAAAATTCGTTTCGTGTCCATCTCTAGCAAGGAGTATAGAAGAATGGAGATGGTTAAAAAAACAGATGGAGAAGGGGAGAGAGGGGGGGAAGTGTTCCACTCTCTCCAGCAGAGTCTATTTTGAAAACATTGTGGAGTGCATTCCAAGGTCAGAAAAGCAGTTTTTTCTTTAAAAAACAGCTTTTATAGGCTCCTTGCCAGCCGCTGCTCTTAAACTATGTCTTATATGTCCTCCCACATACAAAGAAAAACAAAGTGAAGGAAGGTTCCTTTAAAAAAAAATTCTATTAGCCTGGAAAAACAATGTTTGTTTGCTTGTTTATATACTTATATACCGCCAGTCTTCCAAAAGGAGCTCTGGGTCGTTTACAATATTCAAAAGGAATAAAACATTAAATACTAAAATGACCAAATGAACAAATAACTAGACTAAACTAAAAGCTAACCAGCAAGGGCAACCAGCAAAGACAATCACATTAGTGGTCACCATTAGAGATGGGTATTTCGTTTCGGAAGGGGACTGGTTCCACAGCATTGGCGGCACCAAGGATGGGAGCAGCAGACGACCGAGGGGTAGTAGGTTTTATTTTTAATTTCCCCCCTCCTTGGCGCCTCCCCCCCCCGCTGATCACCAAACACAGGTAACTGAATCCTTGGTTGGTCAATCAGTGGATGTGGGGGTCATACTGTCATAGAAGCCCGCTCAGTCACACTCCCTCTGGTGACCTTGATAAGCCAAGATGGGCATAGATCAAACGAAGAGTCTGCCGGCCTGCAACTGGAGGCCTCAGCTGATGACATAGGCCCAAAATCAACCAGATGACACCAGGGTGTGTGCGGTGTTTGGGATAGTCGCTGGTAGATTGGCACAACTGGAGTCCAGATCGGCTTGGATGGGCTCAATTTTTGATCTAAAAAGGCTGCAAATGACTCATAAGTAAAATCAATAAAGCAAAGCCAATCTGTAAAGCAAGTTGTAAGAGAAATAACTTCTTCAAGTAGCTCGGTCTTTCACTGTCCACACTCCGTGGTTGAAAGCTGCTTTTTTTTTTTAAAAAAAGGGAGGGTTAGTGCTTATTTAAAGAAAAAGTTTGCAGCATCACAAAGATGAAACTCCACACAGAAGGATCGAAGGAAAAAGCAGTCTTAGCCACGACACTATACGCTAATATTTACAGCTGTCATTTTTGTCTGGTGCCAACAGTCCATCCATCACCATTACCTTAATTAATAGCATCTGATTTTCCTCCAGTGGGAGATAAGGCAATTCCTGGACCAACGAAGCCCGCCCATTTTCTTCTTGGTTAGAACAGGTGCTACCTGTCTTCATTCCCCCCTCCAAGGAGACTTGCCCTTTTTCTAAGGGTTCCAATCTGGAGAAATTCAGCCTGATAAGTCATAGGGCTTATCAGTATGTCTCGCCACAGCATAACCAGAGACCTAAGTGGTTTCGGGCTATCTGGAAGGCACTTCCAGTTTCCAGAAATCACTTCCGGTTCACCAGAAACCACTTCTGTGACCTCCAACAGGCTCATGAAGCCTGTTGGAGGCCCCAGAAGTGGTTTTCGGCAATCAGGAAGGCACTTCCAGTTTTCAGAAGCCACTTCTGGTTTGCCAGAAACCACTTCTGGGCCCTCCAACAGGTCCGGGAAGCCTGGTGGAGGCCCTAGAAGTGGTTTTGGTCAATCTGCAAGGCACTTCTGGTTTTTAAGAAGCCACTTCCTGTTCTCAGGAAACCATTTCTGGGGCCTCTGACAGGCCCGGGAAGCCAGTTGGTGGCTTGCTCGGGGCAGTGCCAGGCCTGCGGTAAGTGCGAGAGGCCTGAAACAGGCCCACACAGCTTGCCCCAGGGGGTCTTGCCTTCATATACTGTGGTCCCACGATATACTGGGACTGCAGTATATAAACTGTGAAATGGTGGAGGACAATTACTCCATATTTCCACCAATTATTTCTTAATTTTTCTACTATATGTTCATGTTGCAAAATACTTGTATCTTAAGATACGATAAGATAAGAAGAGCCATGCTGGATCAGGCCAAAGGCCCATCTAGTCTAGCTTCCTGTACCTCACAGTGGCCCCACCAAATGCCTCTGGGAGCGCATGAGACTAGATCTCTGTCTCCTGATACCACTCCCCTGCATCTGGCCCTTGAAGTACCCTGGTTTTAAGCCTGGAGATTACACATCTCCATCATGGTTTGTAACCTGTGATGGACGTCTCCTCCAGAAATCTGTCCAATCCCCTTTTGAATGCATCCAGGCTTCTTGTGGCAGGGAGTTCCACAGAATAACAACACGCTGGGTAATTTTTTTTCTTTTGTCTGTTCTCACTCTTCCAACCCACAGTTTGAGTATATGTCCCCTAGTTTTGGTATTTTGTGAGAGGGAGAAGAGTGTCCCTCTATCCACTTGACTCATGCCCTGCATTATTTTGTACATCTCAATCATACCCCCCTCAGGCGCCTTTTTCCAGACCAGTATTTATTTATTTATTTATTTATTTATTTATTTATTTTTGCAGCTTATATGCCGCCCACTACCCAAAGGTCTCTGGGTGGCTTACAACAAGGAATTAAAACAGTTAAGACATAAAATATCAATAAATAATTAAAACAACAGCAAAACCTTATACTAAAATCATCACTAAAATTGCCATCAAAGGACCCCAGTCTATGTTGTATCAATTAAAAAACTTCTGGAACAGGAAGGTTTTTACCTGGCGCCGAAATGTCATCAATGTTGGCGCCAGGCGGATCTCACTTGGGAGGGCATTCCATAACTTGGGGGCAGCTGCCGAGAAGGCCCTATGTCTACAAGCCATCCCTCTCACCTCCTTGAGGGATGGCTCTTTCAAGAGGGCCCCCTGGCTAGATCTTAATTGCCGGGTAGGTTCATATGGAAGGAGGCGGTCCTTCAGGTATCTAGGTCCCAAGCCGTTTAGGGCTTTATATGTCAAGACAAGCACTTTGAATTGGGCTCGGGCAGCAACTGGTAACCAATGCAGGTTACGTAGAATCGGCGTGATGTGATCTCTGGCCCCACCACTCACCAGCCGTGCCGCACGATTCTGAACCAGTTGCAATCGCCGGACCGTCTTCAAAGGCAGCCCCACGTAGAGCGCATTGCAGTAATCAATACGGGATGTTACCAGCGCATGCGTAACTGTCATGAGGCTGTGCTCGTCTAGGTAGGGGCGGAGCTGGTATATTTTCCGCAGCTGAAGGAAGGCGCCCCTGGCCACCGAATCCACCTGGGCTTCCAGAGTTAGACCAGGGTCCAGAAGCACCCCCAAGCTGCGGACCCTGTCCCTTAGGGGGAGTGCAACCCCGTCCAAGACAGGGAAGTGGCCCTCTAACCTGTCCGGCGAAGCACCCACTAACAGCACTTCCGTCTTGTCTGGATTGAGTTTCAATTTATTAACCCTCATCCAGTCCATTATCTGGCCCAGGCACGAGTTCAGGACAGAAACCGCCTCACCTGGATTGGTGGAGAATGAGAGGTAGAGCTGAGTATCGTCAGCATATTGCTGACTCCTCAGCCCAAACCTCCTGATGACCTCTCCCAGTGGTTCCATGTAGATGTTAAACAGCATGGGAGACAGTATTGAGCCCTGAGGAACCCCATGACGTAAACGCCACGGGGCGGAGCAACTGTCCCCCAGCACCACCTTCTGGACACGGTCAGCCAGGAAGGAGCGGAACCACTGCAAAACAGTGCCTCCAACTCCCAACCTGGCCAGCCTATCCAGAAGGACACCATGGTCGATGGTGTCGAAAGCCGCTGAGAGGTCCAGGAGTATCAACAGGGTTGCACTCCCCCTGTCTCTCTCCCGGCAAAGGTCATCGTACAGGGCGACCAAGGCAGTCTCTGTTCCAAAACCCAGCCTGAAACCAGATTGAAATGGATCCAGAAAATCCGTTTCATCCAGCAGCGCCTGGAGCTGTCCGGCCACCACCCGCTCCAACACCTTGCCCAAATAAGGGAGGTTCGCTACTGGCCGGTAGTTACCCACCAGCCCTGGGTCCAGGTTGGTTTTTTTAAGGAGTGGCCTAATTACTGCCTCCTTTAAGGCAGCAGGGACCACTCCCTCTCTTAATGAGGCATTTACAGCTTCCTGGACCCAGGTGCGAACCCCCCTGGCAGATCTTTCAATTAGCCAGGAAGGGCAAGGGTCGAGCGGAGTGGTGGTAGAACGGACAGATCCAAGCACCCTGTCCACATCCTCGGGTCTCAATAATTGAAACTCATCCAATAATACTGGACCTAAGCACGGCGCACTGGACACATCCCTTGATTCTGCACCAATAGTGGAGTCCAATTTCCTGCGAATCTGAGCGATTTTTCCCTCAAAGTGAACAGCAAACTCGTCACAACGGGCTGCTGAGTGGTCCAGAACCTCCTCCGTATTTCTTAGTTGAAGAAGGTCCTGGACCACCCGAAACAGCTCTGCTGGATGGCACTCTGAGGAAGCAATACGGTTTGCGAAATATTGCCTTTTCGCCAACCGTATTGCCACAGAATAGGCCCGATAATGGGCTCTAAGCTGTGTTCGATTGGACTCACAGCGGTATTTTCTCCACTTGCACTCCAGCTGTCTCCCCTCCTGCTTCATTGCCCGCAGCTCAGATGTATACCAAGGAGCCGTCTGGGCTCTGCGCAAGGGGAGAGGGCGCTTAGGTGCGATCGTGTCAACTGCCCGGGACATTTCCCTATTCCATAGGGTGACCTGAGCTTCGACAGGAGCACCGACCATATCAGACGGATAATCCCCCAGAGCTTTCAAGAAACCATCTGGATCCATCAGTCTCCAAGGGCGGATCATCTTAATAGATCCCCCACCCTTGCAGAGGGTTGGAGTAGCTAATAGCCTAAACTTGACCAGGAAGTGGTCTGACCATGACAATGGAGTCAGGACCAACCCCTCCACATCCAAACCACCATCCTCCAATCCCGTTGAGAAAACCAGGTCTAGAGTGTGGCCTTTCTCATGTGTCGGGATGATGACATGTTGAGACAGCCCCATGGTTGTCATGGCGGCCATGAAGTCCTGAGCCGCCCCGGCCAAGGCAGCCTCAGCATGGATGTTGAGGTCCCCCAGTACCAACAGTCTGGAGGTCCTCAACACCAGGTCCGAGACCACCTCCGTCAGCTCAGGCAGGGAGACTGTTGGAATGCAGCAGGGTGGGCGGTACACCAACAGAATCCCCAGTCTGTCTCGTGAGCCCAACATACAATACAGGCCCTCTAAACCTCCTCTCAAGGAGACAGGAAGCCTGGTCAAGGAGATAGAACTCCTATAGACTATAGCAACTCCCCCTCCCCGACCTTCCGGGCGACACTGGTGCTGGACTGAATACCCAGGTGGGCAGAGTTGGGAGAGGGGAACCCCACCTTCCTCTCCCACCCAGGTCTCAGTAATGCATGCCAGGTCGGCACCCTCATCCAGGATGACATCATGAATGAGGGCGGTCTTATTTTTTACCGACCTGGCATTCAACAACAGCACCGTGTGGCCCGTAGGTTCGCTGATATGGTCACCTGATACCTTCAGGTTGGAAGTGGAACCAGAAGAGGGGATAGATGTAAGATATCTAACCTCTCTTCTCCTACGCGGGCACGTTCCACTCCCACTTTAGTCTTTCCTTTTCCAGTTCCACTATGTCTTTCTTGAGATGCGGTAACCAGAATTGTACACAATACTCCAGGTGTGGCCTTACTATCGTTTTTTACAATGGCATTATCATGTTGGCTGTTTTATTTTCAATCCCCTTTTTGATCATCCCTAGTATGGAATTGGCCTTCTTCACCGCCGCCACACATTGGGGAGACACCTTCATTGAGCTGTCCACCAGCACACCAAGATCTCTTTCCTGATCCGTCACAGATAGCTCAGAGCGCATGAGTTGATAGATAAAGTTTTGATTTTTTGCCCCAATATGCATTACTTTACATTTTGCTACATTGAAACGCATTTGCCATTTGGCAGCCCATTCCCCCAGTTTGGAGAGATCCTTCTGGAGCTCTTCACAATCTTCTCTGGTTTTTACCACACGGAAAAGTTTTGTGTCATCTGCAAACTTGGCCACCTCACTGCTTATCCCTGTCTCCAGGTCATTTATGAACAGATTGAAAAGCACCAGTCCCAGGACAGATCCCTGGGGCACACTGCTTTTCACCTCTCTCCATTTTGAAAATTGGCCATTGACACCTACTCTTTGTTTCCTGGTTCTCAATCCGTAAGAGGACCTGCCCTCTTATTCCCTGACTGTGCAATTTTCTCAGCAGCCTCTGGTGAGGGACTGTGTCAAAGGCCTTTTGAAAATCCAGATAGACTATATCCACCGGTTCACCCAAATCTACATGCCTGCTGACCTTTTCAAAAAATTCTACAAGATTTGTCAGACAAGACTTACCCTTGCAGAAGCCATGCTGATTTTCTCTCAGCAAAGTTTGTTCTTCTATGTCTTTTAAGATTTTCTCTTGGATGAGGCTTTCCACCCTCTTACAGCATTTTGGCAGAATGAAAAGATTCTTAGAACTTCCTCCCTGAAATGGCCCGTCAGATGACATCAATGTTGTTGTATGGCACAGCTTCACAAACAGGATTTCAGCCTATATGTAGTGTCCTGAATTACTATGACATCAAAAGCTTTTGTCTTGATGTCTGCCATGTTACCTTTGGTGCTTTAGAAATTTGGTAGTATAGTCTTGTGGAGTTGAAAAGTGTGTACAGTTTAATAGGAATATGCAGAGTATGCAGTCTGGTTGGTTTATTGCATGATATAACTGTTTGCTTCTGGGTTTACTATGTTACAGTACATTATTTTTAGAGCCGATATTAATGTTTTTCAGTATTTGTGTGTGCATGTGTTTGTGTGTCTAGGGGGTGCGCTGAAATCCAGTAGTAAATCTAGACTATAATTACTGGCTATTTAGTGAGGCAGCATCTATGTATGTTCTGATGCTTCAATGGACCTCTTTTATTTTAATTACAACTTACTACTGGATTTCAGCCATTACATAAGTGATTTAAGTGGTGTTGATGATATTTCTAAAAATAAGTATAATAAATCCTGCCTTTTCACTATAGCACTGTTTAGTGTATAATTTCGACTCAGTGGATGACACATATCTTGATATTTCTTTAAATCAGTTGTCCAGAATGAATATGCTGATTCTACTGTTTGAAGGCTTCTTCTATGGTACTGTGGCTCACAAGTGGTTTCTTCAATTTTATTTTGCTTCCTTAGAAAACAGTGAGGCTGGTAGTAAATTACTTAAAGACACAAAAAGCAGTGGTTCGAGTGAATCCTGAGGCCCCGCTCCGAAATATAATTCCATCCATTTGTGAAAAGTGTGAGGTCAATCAGGAATATCTTGTTCTCTTGAGAGATACATTTACTGGAGAGGAACTGGAACTTACAAAGTCGTTGAATGAACTGGGAATTAAGGAGCTCTACGCATGGGACAGGAAAAGAGGTAGGTCAAGACATATGTAAAACTGACATGAAGCAACTATGTATTTGTAAGTTGCAAATTTCTAAAGAACTGCCACTTTTAAGCCTATGGATTTGTGTAGACTGCTTCCCCCCCCCCAAAAAAAAAAATACCTGCTATGTTTTGCAATGCACAAACACTAGTCATTGGAAGCTGAGTAGAGATGGGCACGAAATGCCAAAAATGGCATTTCATTTTGTTTTTTGTTTCATTTTTCTTGTTTCATTCCTTTTACTTTTCGTTTCTTTTTGTTTTTTGTTGTGTTTTAAAACCCCACATCATTCACCCCCCAATGCGCCCGATTGTGGGGAAAGCATGGGGTTTTAAAACTTTTTTTAGCCACTGAAGCAAGCAGCAATGTCTGCAGCCACCGCTTGCTTCAATTGCTTAAAAAAGTTTAAAACCCCCACGCTCCCTCCCAGTTGGGCGCATTAGAGGGGAATGGCACAGGTTTTTAAACTTTTTTTAGGCACTGAAGCAAGCAGCATCCATGGTCATTTCTGCTTGCTTTGGTGACTAATTTTTTTTTTTTATAAAACCCACACTCCCCCCCCCCCAATTGGGCACATTGGGGGGAATGGTGTGGGGATTTTAATGGCTGCGGCTTTCTTCGGTGGATAAACACATTTTAAAGAACCTGCCGCTCCCCCCCCCACAATTGCTTCTCCCCCAGTGCACCAAGCATTTGCCTCGGTGGCTAAAGATATTTTAAAGGACCCGCTGCTTTCCCCCATTGGGCGTGTGGGGGAGAAGTGCGGGTCCTTTAAAATGTGTTAGGCAAGCACCTCAATGGCTCAAAGACATTTTAAACGACCCATGCCTTTCCCCCCATCGCGCCTGCGCCCAATTGGGGGGAAGGTGTGGGTTGTTTAAAGCAGTTTCCCATAAGAATGCACTGCTTTTCATTGCATTCCTATGGGAAACCTTGCCATTAATGAAAAACAAAAATGGAACGAACATTTTGTTTTTCTTTAAAATAAGTTTGTTTTTCATTTCATTCTGAAACAAAACAAAAAATGAAAAACAAAATAAAAAATTCATTTTGTGCCCATCTCTAAAGCTGAGTACTGCCAGTAGCCTTTAAGTTTGACAGTATTGATCTGCACAGTTAAAAATATTACTCTATTGATAGTTTCACTTACTGGTGTTTCCAAATTCAATTGATGCTATTTTATGCTGTGTTGTGCAGTTTATAGAAGAAACATACAGAACCTCTAACCATTCTATGTTACATTTTACATTCATGCAGATTACAGTAATAGCATTGATGTAGTCTTGGTTGAAAATATAAATACTGTGTTGTGAGACAATTGGGATATGAAACGTTCATTCAGAAAATGTTCATTTCTACTTACATCTTACAAGCCGTGAAATGCAAGAAATCTATATGGTAGTTTCTCTGTGTCTTTCCCTCTTAGTCTGGTCTTTCATTCTTCTTTCTGCTTCCTGGCCTCTGTGAATGTACACAAATGGGTTTTGCCCGCATGTGCAGAGGTTCTCAGAAGATGCTAGAGCTTGATCACATGTCCGCTAGGACAGCCCCCTCAGTATAAATAGCGTGGTCATGTTGAGGAGTTCTCAGTTCCTTTTTGCCACTGCTGAGGTTTCTCCTCATCATCATCTGGAATTTGGCCACGTGGACCCTTTCTTCATGTTTATTAATGCTCTGGCCCTGTGAAAAATACTTTGTTAGTTGCTAAAATCCTTTCCTGCCATTTTATGGCCCCTTCAAGGACCTTCAAAAAGTGTCTCTCCTGCCCCTATAGAATTCCACACTCCAATGGGTACCCTCTGTGCTTTTTTTGGTTGGGCTAATCAGATCACATTCAGTTGTGCCAAGCCTGCAAGAATCTTACCAAACCAGCCTTAAACCAATGATTCCAACACCTTTGTTTGTTTTGGGGAACTGTCTCTTAGGCCACCTCTGGCAATGAACATTCCATCTCAGGACTCTCTTCCTATACCATGGTCTGCCTCAGCATTGAGATTGGTTGCCAAGCCCAAGCCAAGCCACCTTTGAAATCTCAGACTTAGACCTCAGCATCGAAGTCTAGCTTGAATTTGAAACTGAGCTCAATTGTGGCATTGACATCTAAGACGAAAAAGGATTTTCCCACCTTTTGAGATCCCAGCATCATTACTGGGTCAGATTACCCTCTGACAGGGATCTCTTGCATGCCTGACCCTGCTCTACATCTGACAGGGATGGAGTCCCATCCCCAATACTAGAAGAGGCTCCTGCTGAAGTTGTGTGCCTTGAGCCACCTTCTGATGTTCTAGATGACCTACATCAATCTGGCCCTGTGCATTCCCTGGCTTTTAGCCAATTGCCTGAGTTTATTTATTTATATTTGTCCTTCTTAAGTGAGAGCGCTGTGCAATCCACCTAAGGTGGTAATGTGCAGTATGGACCACTGATACCAGCTGGGCCTCCATAGTGAGCACAGGGTCCAGAATTATGCCAAGACTTATCCCACACGGGGAGAGTTGCCCCCCACAAAACTGAAGGAGCTTCCCAACCCACCAACACCAGGCAACCCCACCCAGAAGACTTCTGTCTTGCCCAGGTTCCCTTACCCAGGATGCAGGGAGGATTGATTTTGATAGGAGTGCTCTTACAACAACTACGTTAAAGGCAGTACAGTGGTACCTCTTAAAACAAATTTAATTTGTTTTACAGCTCAATTTAAGGAAATTTTGTTTTGTGAAACACGGTTTCCCATAGGAATGCATTGAAAATGGATTAATCCATTCCGGAGGCTATGGGTTGCTTTGTTTTATGAGAATTTTGTCTTACTAAAACGGTTTCCCATAGGAATGCATTGGGAATGGATTAATCCATTCCAGAGGCTAGAATAAAGACAAAAATAACTAGTGTTTTTTCCCTGGATGCATGCGGAATGTTTTCTTGTTTTGCAAAGCATCCCATAGGGCAGGCCTGCCCAAAGTCCAGCCCGGGGGCCAAATCTTGCCCATCAGGCCATTCTGAGTGGCCCGCGGCTGGCTGGCCCGCACCTCCCTCCCCCTCCTTCGCCCCATTTTTTTTTTCTAAAAAAATCTTCTGCCAACACTGACACCGCCGGGAAGCTTGGGCGGCTGGGCCGGCCGGCCGGCCGGTGAACAGAAGCTTGTGGGGCTGGGCGGGCGGGTAAGGGGGCACCACCACCAGCACCGCCGGGAAGCTTGTGGGGCTGGGCACACGCACGGGGGTGGCGTGCGGGTGGGCCGCTGCCACCGGCATCACCGGGAACCTTGTGAAGTTAGCACGTGCGCACAGGGTGGCGCGCGGGTGGGCCAATGCCAGTGGGATAGCTGGGAACATTGTGAGGTTGGGTGCACACACGGGGCAGTGATTGGGCAGGCCATGCCACCGGCACCGCTGGGAAGCTTGGGCGGACGGGCAGACAGGTGGTCTGCCGCTACCGGTACTGCAGGGGAATGTGTAGGGTGGGCAGGCCAGCGGGCCTCTGCCACCGCCAAGGACCTTTGGGGTGGGTTGGCAGGCAAGCCGTCACCACTGCTGGGGAGCTTGGGGATGCAAGGTCGCACAGATCGCCTCTTCCAAGGGGCGACCTGTGGCCACGGCTCCCTGTGCTTCCTTTGGTCCCCACCTTCCTTCTCTCCTTCTTCCCTCCCTTGGTCCCCACCTTTCTTCCTCCCTTCCTTGTTCCCCACTTTCGTTCCTTCCTCTCTTGGTTTCCACCTTCCTCCCTCCCTCCCTTGGTCCCTGCCTTCCTTCTTGCAGGTGGGGTTGCAAGGGGTCAGTGGGTGGGGCTTGTGGGTCAGTGGGTGGGGCTTGCAGTGGGGTGGCAGGATCGGGGAGCAACCAGCCCCTGACACATTCTCAGCCACCAGATCTGGCCCTCCTTACAAAAAGTTTGGGCACCTCTGCCATAGGGAATGTTTTGTCATCCAAAGTATGTCTATTTCTGGATTTTTTTTCTTCTTATGAGTTTTTTTCTTACGAGGCATTTGTCTTAAGAGGTACCACTGTATTATGGGGTTTCAAATAAAAACATTTACATTTCTATTGCTTTCTGTTTTGCAAATTCACTAATGATATCTTCAAAATCAATCTGCTTCAAAATGCTACTCTCAATTGATGTTATTATTAATCTTTTAAGGCATTGTTCTTGCATCGAAGAGCATAGCACTGATTTTGTAAGCTTTATTTTTGAAAAGTAATGTCAGGTAAATAGAAAAAGCTATAATGACATTTGCATAGATTGAAATGTTCCCCTCTTGTAAAAATTTCCTACAGTGTGCAATATTTGAATAATCTTTGTCATCCTTGCTGCCGTTGGGAAGGCAGCATTGTAGCAAACTCAGGAAAACATCAGCTTCATTTGTAACTATGATTTCCAAATCATCCTGATAAGCTTGCTGCAGATTAAATTCATATTTTCTTAATGGTGAACTGATATGATGCTCTGCACTGCACTCATGCTGTGTGAAATAATGTGATGCACGTTTCCTATCACAGAATCAGTGTCAGAAAATGTTTTTGTTGTAGCAAAAAGGAGACATTGAAAGCAGTGAATATTTCCTTGTCAATGAGAATGTATGATATAGATTTTTTAAACATTATGTTCCTCCTACATAAAATTTGTAAGAGAGCACTTAGTATCTGCAGCATTAGAACTCTCAGAAGCACTGTAATTCCCTGTGAAATTCTGGTACAGAATAGAACCTCGTGGACACCAGCATCCCCACACCAAGTTCTTCTGTTTAGGCCATCAGGTAGGATCAGTAGATGATATATTGACATACTTACAATCTTATACAACGCTGTGTCATTTTCAGCTACTGCTGTGTTATTCTCCTCAATAGCACATTCTATTGCCTCACATTCACATAGTATCAAATCTTCACATTTAGGAACATTTACTTCATCTGTGTAGGTGCCGTTCACAATAATCTCTTTAAGATCACCATCTCATTTCTCTGAAATAAGATCTAAGCCTCCTTTAGGTATGTCAGAATCTCCATCATGGGATGCTGATGGCACAGATTTACTTTTAAATTTTGCCTCAAGCTAGGTAGTCTGCCCTACAGCTGCCTTCTTTTCCTGTTCCTTCTTATGCCCTTCTATCCTTTAAAGAGACCCAGAATTGTATTTTTTGAAGGTGGGGCCATATTTTATGTAAGCTCTGCAAATGTATACATATGCAAAAATATTTTCATTATTAGAATATATAAAACTATCTTGGTTCATACAGGGCTTGGCAAATATTTGTAGACTTTGGGAGGCAGACTAATTCAGGAGCCAGCCTGGTTGATTTTTGATCCAAAGAAATAATCCTTCCATAGAGTTCTATGTAAAACAGTAAAAAATATTAGGAGCTAGGAGCAGAGAATGCCTTATATCACAATAAACAAAATAACTACCGTAAGCAAACAATGGGGCAAATTTCTACTTTTGTGTCCCAGTTGATCAGTGAGGCTACAAAATAAAACAGGCTGAACTGTGCTTTCATCATTGTAAGGCTAATTACACTGGTGACAATGAGGCCTGTAATAAGACTTCCTGGGGTAGGAACTGGCAAGCCACCCCAGTATCCCTGCCAAGAGCTTTCCATGGACAGAGACAAAAGGCTAAAAGATATGACGTGGGAAGATGAGCCCCTCAGGTCGGAAGGCGTCCAACATGCTACTGAGGAAGAGCGGAGGACAAGTACAAGTAGCTCCAGAGCTAATGAAGTGGCTGGGCCAAAGCCGAAAGGATGCTTAGCTGCAGATGTGCCTGGAAGAGAAAGCGAAGTCCAATGCTGCAAAGAAATATACTGCATAGGAACCTGGAATGTGAGATCTATGAACCAGGGTAAGCTGGATGTGGTCAAATGTGAGATGGAAAGAATAAACATTGACATCTTGGGCATCAGCGAACTTAAATGGACAGGAATGGGTGATTTCAGTTCAGATGACTATCACATCTACTACTGTGGGCAAGAATCCCAAAGAAGAAATGGAGTAGCCCTCATAGTCAACAATAGAGTGAGAAAAGCAGTGCTGGGATACAACCTAAAAATGATAGAATGATTTTGGTATGATTCCAAGGCAGTCCTTTCAACATCACAGTAATCCAAGTTTATGCATCAACTACCGGTGCTGAAGAGTCTGATATTGACCAATTTTCTGAAGACTTACAAAAACTTCTAGAACTGACACCAAAGAAAGATGTTCTTCTCATCATAGAGGATTGGAATGCTAAAGTAGGGAGTCAAATGATAAAAGGAATAACTGGCAAGTTTGGCCTTGGAGTTCCAAATGAAGCAGGGCAAAGGCTAATTGAGTTTTGTCAAGAGAACAAGCTGGTCATTGCAAACACTTTTTTCCAACAACACAAAAGGCGACTCTACACATGGACATCACCAGATGGACAATACCAGAATCAGATTGATTATGTTCTCTGCAGCCAAAGATGGAGGAGCTCTATACGGTCATCAGAAACAAGACCTGGTGCTGACCTTGGCTCAGATCATCAGCTTCTTATTTCAAAATTCAAACTTAAACTGAAGAAAGTAGGGAAGATCACTGGGCCAGTCAGGTATAATCTAAGTCAAATCCCGTATGAATACACAGTGGAAGTGAAGAACAGATTTAAGGAACTAGATTTGGTGGACAGAACGCCTGAAGAACTATGGATGGAGGCTTGTTGTAACATTGTACAGGAGGCTGCAATGAAAACTATTCCAAAGAAAAGAAAATGCAAGAAAGCAAAGTGGTTGTCCAACGAGGCCCTACAAATAGCGGAGGAGAGAAGGGACGCAAAATGCAAGGGAGAAAGGGAAAGATAAAGAAAATTGAATGCAGACTTCCAAAGAATAGCAAGCAGAGACAGGGTGGCCTTCTTGAACGAACAGTGCAAAGAAATAGAGGAAAACAACAGAAAAGGAAAAACCAGAGATCTATTCAAGAAAATTGGAGATATTAAAGGGGCATTTCGTGCAATGATGGATATGATAAAGGACAAAAATGGTAGGGACCTAACTGAAGCAGAAGAGATCAAGAAGAGATGGCAAAAAGACACAGAAGAATTATATCAGAAAGATCTGGATGTCCCTGATAACCAAGATAGCGAAGTTGCTGACCTGGAGCCAGACATCCTGGAAAGTGAAGTCAAGTGGGCCTTAGAAAGCATTGCAAACAACAAGGCCAGTGGAGGTGACGGCATTCCAATTGAACTCTTTAAAATCTTAAAAGAGGATGCTATAAAGGTGCTGCATACGATATGCCAGCAAATCTGGAAAACTCAGCAGTGGCCAGAGGACTGGAAAAGATCGGTCTACATCCCAATCCCAAAGAAAGGAAACACCAAAGAATGCTCCAACTATCGCACAATTGCACACATTTCACACGCTAGCAAGGTTATACTCAAAATTCTACAAGGCAGGTTTCAGCAGTATGTGGAAAGAGAACTTCCAGAAGTACAAGCTGGATTTTGAAGGGGCAGAGGAACTAGATATCAAATCGCCAACATGCGCTGGATTATGGAGAAAGCTAGAGAGTTCCAGAAAAATATCTACTTCTGCTTCATCAACTATGCCAAAGCCTTTGATTGTGTGGACCACAACAAACTATGGCAAGTCCTTAAAGGAATGGGAGTGCCTGACCACCTTACCTATCTCTTAAGAAATCTATATGTGGGACAAGCAGCAACCGTCAGAACTGGATATGGAACAATGACTAGTTTAAAATTGGGAAAGGAGTACAACAAGGCTGTATACTGTCACCTTGCCTATTTAACTTATATGCAGAGTACATCATGTGAAAGGCAGGTCTGGATGAATCACAAGCCGGAATTAAGATTGCCGGAAGAAATATCAACAACCTGAGATATGCAGATGATACTACTCTGATAGCAGAAAGTGAGGAGGAATTAAAGAACCTCTTAATGAGGGTGAAAGAGGAGAGTAAAAAAATGGGCTGAAGCTCAACATCAAAAAAACTAAGATCATGGCCACCGGTCCCATCACCTCCTGGCAAATAGAAGGGGAAGAAATGGAGGCAATGACAGAGTTTATTTTCTTGGGCTCCTTGATCACTGCAGACGGCGACTGCAGCAACGAAATAAAAAGACACCTGCTTCTTGGGAGGAAAGCAATGGCAAACCTAGATAGCATCCTAAAGAGCAGAGACATCACGTTGTCAACTAAGGTCAGGATAGTCAAAGCTATGGTTTTTCCAGTAGTGATGTATGGAAGTGAAAGCTGGACTATAAAGAAGGCTGATCGCCGCAGAATTGATGCTTTTGAGCTGTGGTGCTGGAGGAGAGTCTTGAGAGTCCCCTGGACTGCAAGGAGATCAAACCTATCCATCCTGAAAGAAATCAACCCCGAATGTTCACTGGAAGGACAGATTTTGAAGCTGAGGCTCCAGTACTTCAGCCACCTCATGAAGAGAGAGGACTCCCTGGAAAAGTCTCTGATGTTAGGAAAGATTGAAGGCAAAAAGAAAAGGGGACGGTAGAGAATGAGATGATTGGACGGTGTCATCGATGCAACCGATATGGATTTGACAAAACTCCGGGAGGCAGTGGAAGATAGGAAGGCCTAGTGAGCTCTGGTCCATGGGGTCACGAAGAGTCAGACACGACTGAACAACAACAACAACAAGCAGGAGAGACTGTATGAGTCCTGGCTCCCTGGATCTGCCAAGCCCTGAATTAGGATGTACAAAAGATACAAGAAAGAGGATTTTAAATCCAAACACAAAACATTATTCCATGATAGGATTTTTAACTCTGGGTACCTTATGACTCTGCTTCCTTGGCCTGTACTTTGCACTGGTCTTATTCCCCACCCCGCCCCCATGCCCCCACGCCCCCACCCCTACAAAAAAACTTTTATTTGGGGTGATATTATCCACCAGGTTTTCATTACTTCTTATTGGAGGCAAACTCCTTAAAAGATAGATTACTTGTTGCCTCATCATAGATGCTCTTGTACCTCTGAAATCAAGGAAGCTGACTATAAAAACATGACAAGAATAATGGAAATGCTGGTAACTCTTGGAACACAAAACTTTATGACAAAGCTGCTTATACATTGGGTTATTGTGCTTCTGTTTTAATCTTCAAAAGCTTTGCCAGGTTAGTGATTTCCAGAGACGACATTCGTAAAGTCCTCTTTGTCACTAATAATAGTATTAAGAATACAGTAACCCCCGTCATTTCGCAGTTCAGGTACTGCGGTCTCGCTATATTGTGGGATTGGAGTACCTGCTGGGGCTCCAGCTGATTAGTGCTGGCTGCAAGCGCCATTCTTCCTCCAGCCAGTGCCATAGAATCATAGAATCATAGAGTTGGAAGAGAACTCAAGGGCCATCCAGTCCAATCCCCTGCCATGCAGGAACCCCATCACAATATTTCTGACAGATGGCCATCCAGCCCCTGCTTAAAAACCTCCAAGGAAGGAGACTCCAACACCCTTTGTGACAGCATATTCCACTGCCGAACAGCTCTAATTGTCATGAAGTTCTTCCTAATGTTCAAATGGAATCTCTTTTCCTGTAGTTTGAAACCATTGCCCGGAGTCCTAGTCTCTGAAGCCATGGAAAACAAACCTGCTCCCTCTTCAATATGACATCCTTTCAAATATTTAAAACTAGCTATCATATCACCTCTCATTCTTCTTTTTGAAAGGCTAAACATTCCCAGTTCCCTAAACCATTCCTCATAAGACATTTCCTCCAGACCCTCAACCATCCTGGTCGCCCTCCTCTGCTCCCGCTCGAGGTTGTCAACATCATTTTTAAATTGAGGTGCATGGAACGGGACACAGTACTCCAGGTGGGGTCTGACCAGAGCAGAATAGAGTGGTACTATCACTTCCCTTGATCTAGACACGATGGTTCTGTTGATGCAACCAAGAATTGCATTGGCTTTCCTGGCTGCCGCATCACACTGCTGACTCATGTTCAATTTGTGATCCACTAAGACTCCCAAATCCCTTTCACAGGTACTATTCTCCAGCCATGTCTCCCCCATCCTATATCTGTGCAATTCATTCTTTTTACCTAGATATAGCACCCTACATTTCCCCTTGTTGAAATCCATTCTGTTGGCTTTGGTCCAGCACTCTAACCTGTCAAGGTCTTTTTGAATTTTCATCCTATCCTCTAGGGAATAACCCTAACCCCTCCCAATTTGGTATCATCTGCAAATTTAATTAGCCTACTCTCTATTCCTTCCTCGAAGTCATTAATAAAGATGTTTAACAGCACTGGACCCAGAACAGAACCCTGAGGCACCCCACTGGTCACGTCTCTCCAAGCTGAAGAGAGGCCATTTATGGTCACCCTTTGGGTGCGATCAGTAAACCAATTACAAATCCACCTAACAGTAGCACTATCTATCCCACTTTCTACTAACTTCTTAGCAAGAATATCATGGGGAACCTTATCAAAGGCCTTACGAAAGTCCAGATAAGCAATATCCACAGCATTCCCTTCATCCACCAGGCCTGTAAATCCATCAAAGAAAGAGATCAAATTAGTCTGGCATGACTTGTTTTTCAAGAAACCTGTGTTGACTTCTTGTAATGACAGCATTGTTTGTTAAATAATTGCAGACTGCCTGTTTAATAATCTGCTCTAGGGTCTTTCCAGGAATTGAAGTCAAATTGACTGGGCAGTAATTATTTAGGTCCTCTTTTTTCCCCTTTTTGAAGATGGGGACAACATTAGCCCTCCTCCCATCGATGGGGACTTCCCCTGTTCTCCAGGACTTCTCAAAGATTATTGCCAATGGTTCTGAAATTACTTCCGCCAGTTCTTTTAATATCATTGGGTGTAATTCATCTGGCCCAGGAGACTTAAATTCATTTAATGTTTCCAGGTGTTCTTGTACTACCTCTCTACCTATTCTATGTTGCAATTCCCATCCTACCTCATCTAGTCTTTGTCCCAGTGGATCTCTTTCTTCCTTTTTGGAGAAAACAGAGGCAAATAAGGTGTTGAATAGTTCTGCCTTTTCCTTGTCTCCTGTTAGTAACTGGTTATTATCGCCACGCAGAGAGCCTATCATTTCCTTATTTTTCCTTTTGCTGTGGACATAACTAAAGAAACCCTTTTTATTATCTTTAATGTCTCTCGCTAGTCTAAGTTCATTTTGCGCTTTAGCTTTTTTTACCACCACCCTGCATATATTAGCTGTTTGCTTATATTCCTCTTTGGTGCATTTCCCATTTTTCCCTTCCTTGTACTTGTTTTTCTTTATAGTTAGCCGAGCTGAAAGTTCTTTAGTAAACCATTGCGGTTTCTTTAGACCTCTCCCATTTTTTCTTCTTGTTGGAACAGTTTTAAACTGTGCCTTTAATATCTCGCTTTTAAGGAACTCCCATCCATCTTGGACTCCCTTCTCTTTCAGTGTGTCCGTCCATGGAGTCACATCCAATGATTCCCTAAGTTTACAAAAATTGGCTTTCTTAAAGTCCAGGATTCTTGTCTGACTATGCTTAGCTTCACCTTCCAACTGTATAACAAATTCCAAGAGGGCATGGTAACTTTTACCACTTTGACCCCATTTACAAGGTACTCCTTATTGGTTAAGACCAGATCTAAAATGGTTGTGCCTCTTGTTGCCTCCTCTACCTTCTGGACCATGAAATTGTCTACAAGGGCAGTTAGGAATTTGTTAGACCTTGCATTCTTAGCTGAGTTGGACTGCCAGCATATATCAGGATAGTTAAAATCTCCCATTAGTACTACATCTCTCCCTTTTGACTGTGTGGCCATCTGCTCACAGAAGGCATCATCCCACTCTTCCGGCTGGCTTGGGGGTCTATACTATACTCCCACAGTGACATCTCTCCTAGTTTTTTCACCCCTGATTTTCACCCAAATACTCTCAACATGGTTCCTCTGCTGTTTATCTTGTATTTCCTCAGCAGTATAAATGTCCTTAATATATAAAGCTACACCTCCTCCTTTCTTTCTCAGCCTGTTGCTTTGAAACAGGTTATACCCTCCAATGACTACATTCCAATCATACGTCTCATCCCACCATGTTTCAGTGATGCTAATTATGTCATATCTATTTTGCTGTATCAGGAGTTCCAGCTCCTCTTGTTTGTTCCCCATGCTCTGTGCATTGGTGTAGAGACATTTGAGGCTGTGTGTGCTTCTTACATGTCCTTTGCTTAACCTGTTTTTCCTTGCACTGATGGTCTGCACTACTTCTTGTCCTGCTCCTTTTGCAACATTTGGGCTAATCTCCACAACCCCTTCTGGATCTCTACCATTAAGAGAATTTTCTCCCTCCCCCTGCAAACTCAGTTTAAAGCTCTCCTTATTAAATCTGCAATCCTCCTACCAGCAGTGGTGAGATGCACCCCATCCTGGTCCAATATCCCATCTGAATGAAAAAGCAAACCATGGTCCAAGAATTCGAATTGTTGCTGCCGGCACCATCTCCGAAGCCAATTGTTCACCTCCACTATTTTTTCCCCTTCGTGGGCCACATCCTTCTACAGGGAGGAGAGATGAGATTACCACCTGTCCACCCAGGTCCTTCAGCTTCCTACCGATCTCTTCATATGCTTTAGTAATACCCTGAAAGCTGCGTTTGGAAGTATCATTAGTTCCTACATGAACCAAGAGAAAGGGGTTAGAATCATTGGGCTTGATGAGTCTCGTCAGTCTCTCTGTTACATCCTGAATCTTGGCTCCAGGGAGACAGCAGACCTCCCTGTTCATTTTGTCAGGCCTGCAGATGACCGCTTCTGTTCCTCTAAGCAAGAAATCCCCAACCACCACCACTCGCCTCCTCCGAGGCTTGGTAGGTGCCCCCTGGTGCGCTGTTGGATTCAGATTCCTTTGTGCAAGGTCTTGAGGCTGCTCTTGGTGCAGTTCCTTCTCCTGGTAGATAAGAGAGAGAGGTTGGAATCTATTTTGCAACTGCAAACTTCCTGTCTGTTTCTTAGTTCTTCCCTTTCTGACTGTGACATTCTTCCAAGTGTCTGTCTCCGGCATTTGAGAAATGCCCTCGTCCTGATTGAGATTACCCCTGTCCCCTGTGTTGGCAAAGTTTTTATCTGCTTCCTGTAAAAACCCTCCTGTTCCCTAACCTTGCGAAGATTAGAAACACAGGCTTCCAGCTGCCTGACCTTGTCCTCCAAGAGGGCTACTAGCTTGCATTTTGAGCATGTGTAAGCTGGCAGTTGGTTTGGGGGAACATGCCGCAGATGGTACAAGTAACTACATCTGCCCCCTGACCCTCCATCTTGACTAGATAAGGTCAGTTACTTATAACTAAATAACTTCAGCAAATAAGGTCAGTTACTTAAAAAAACAAAAAAAGAAGAAAAGGAGAAAAAAAAGCAACGATAATACTGAACTGCTCTTTCCACTTAATCTCCCCTGCTACACTCAATATTGTTAATTTATTAAAGAATCTCCCTTTCTCCCCTTCTCTTTTTCTTAAAATATTATTAATTTTCCTTTTTTATTTTTTATTTTTTTTTTTGAGTTGCGCACGCCATTAGGCGCGTGCTGCTCACGTGCTCTCAGAAATTGGTCAAAACTCCTGAAAAACTCCTCCTCCTCTCTCCCCCTTGCTCCTGGAAGGAAAAGTTTTAAAGTTGCAATGAACTCTAGGATTTAAAAGCAAACAATAGGCAAAGCCCAGCTCAGGTGCTCTCAGAAATTGGGAAAAACTCCTGAAAAACTCTTCCTCCTCTCTTCCTCTTGCTCCTGGAAGGAAAAATGTTAAAGTTGCAATGAACTCTAGGATTTAAATGCAAAAAATAGGCAAAGCCCAGCTCATGTGCTCTCAGAAATTGGTAAAAACCCGTGAAAAACTCGGGCCAGTGCTCCCCCCAAGCTCCATTGAAATGCATTGGCTCAATGCATTTCAAAGGAGAACTTTTTCCCCATTGTAATGCATTGGCTCAATGCATTCCAATGGGGAAAAATTTCTCCACTGAAATGCATTGAGCCAATGCATTTCAATGGAGATGGCCCGGGACTGGAAGGGATTTTAAAAGGGGGACACCACTTCCCCCCTGGTGGGGGCTCCATAGAAGCAGTGCACCTCCTTTTAAACCCTTTCCAGTCATGGAGGTAAGTCTGCCTCTGTGATTGGAAGGGATTTTAAAAGGTGTGTGCCACTCCCCCCTGCAGTGGCTCCGAAGAAGCAGTGGCCCCGAAGAAGCAGTCACAGAGGTAAGTCTGCCTCCATGACTGGAAGGGATTTTAAAAGGGGTGTGCCACTTCCCCCTCCCCCCGTGGGGGCTTTGGAGAAGTGGCGGGCCCCTTTTAAAATCCCTTCCAGTCCCGGGCCATCTCCACTGAAATGCATTGGCTCAATGCATTTCAGTGGAACTTGCAGGGGAAGTGCTGGCCCCAAGCTAGCGCCAAGCAGCTGATTGGCGGTGGTTGGGGGAGGAATGGAGCCTGTAGCAAGTGCAGTGGATCAGATCATCCATCGCCCTTGCATGGGCTGCTGGAAGGCTTTTAAAAAAGTCTTCCAGCAGCCCTGGGAAGCAGCGGTGGCGCGCCACCCCCTGCCCCACCCGACCTGCATCTGCATATCACGGATTTTCAGTCATTGCAGGTCGGGTGGGTCTCTAACCCCTGTGATAGGCGGGGGGATTACTGTACATAAGGCCTTATTTGATTATGCAATAAGCATTCCCTTCTACAAAATTGCTCTCAAATGTGAGAAGTGAAGCATACTCACTTTTCTGGGTTAACATTCTGAAAAATGGTAGATATGGCTCCTAGCACATTGATATTCAAAATAGCATATATTTAGGGCTAATATGTTGCATTTTTAATATGATTTTTCTGTCCTTTTCGTTTCCTGACTTGACAGTTCTTCCATCAAAAGCTCAGTCTGAACCTTCTCTGAACTACAGAGGTACTGTCAAATAAAATTTGGAGAGAAGAATTCCCATTTCACTGTTTCTTCTGTGTGGCTTTGATAACTAACACATTTAGCATGTTGGCTGTTACTAGTATTATATAACATATTTCTGGCAAATAACACAAAACCAAGTATGTAAAATCACTTACCGGTATTTAATATTTGTAATCTGGAAATATGTATAGCAATTAACTGTTGCAATTTTTACAACCGTGTATGCTGGCTGGAGATGTGGCTGGGAGGAGCCTTTTGGTCTGGGGTGACTGTCAATCCATCCTGCACTAACCAAGCATTCCTTCCCTGCCTCTGAAGGAAAAGAGAGTCCTACCTTCCTGCTCTATTCCTTTTCCCTTCTAACTCATTCTGTTCAAGTCCATTGGTGAAAGGAGCTATGCTTGTCAGCTTGCTCTAGGATCTACCCAACTGAATGTAATGAAACCTTTTATTTTTTTCTGCAACATCTTAGAGTGAATTATTAAGAACATACTGCCAGTTAATGAGAAAGCATTCTGCTCTGTGAATCTCTGCATTTCTGCTTTGGAATTAGAGGAATTTAACCAAAATTCAAAACTCTGCAGCAGGTTATTATGGACCTAGAAACCAAAGACCACAGAGACAAATGCATAACAAACAAGTTTGCTTGTTTTTTGGACTTTGTTTTTTTAAGTGCTTGTTATCCCTGCCCCTGGTTTTAACAAAAACACCTCATAACTGGCTGAAGAGAAAGAGGTATTGTTTCTTCCTGAGACCACAGTTGCTTAGAAAGAGGAAAATGGATCTTGATCATGTCAAGAACTTTGAAGGTAATGGTTGTTTAAAAAAGTCAAAAAACAAAAGCAGCACAGACCAGGGCTGAATGGGAAGATGAGGAGTCTATAGGAAAAGCAATACAGTGATCCCCCTGCCTATCGCGGGGGTTAGGGACCCAACCCAACCCGCAATAATTGAAAATCCGTGATATGTGGATGCAGGTCGGGTCGGGTCTGGGGGCCTAGCGGGAGGCTCTTGTATTTACCCCCAGCCTGGCACTGCCCTGAATGGGCCTGCAAGAGCCTTCATGTGAACCAGAAAGGACTCCTGGTTCTCAGCGAGGCCCCCGAAGACCCGGGAAGGCCCTTGCAGGCCCGTTTGGGGCAGCACCAGTCTTGGGGTAAGTGCGGGAGGCCTGAAACAGGCCTTTCCCCCCTTACCCCAGGGGGCTTTTTTCATATACTGTGGCCCCGCAATATAGCGGGACCACAGGATATGAACCGCAAAAGGGCGGGGGGACCACTGTACTTGCATAGATCCTCTCAGGTAAACAGAATTTACATTAAAAGCTGTGAAACTATCAAAGAGAAGCTAGAAGCATTTGAAAGGTCCTATGGATTTTCCAGGTCTAAATCAAAGGTTATTTTTATTAAGGAAATTGTGCAGCTCCATCTTAACAAGGATTGTGAAAAGGACATTTCACAATTGTGAAAAGGACATTAACAGTGTGTGGCATTTTAAGTTTAACTAGATTTGAACTGACTGATAGATCACTGGGTGAATGTTTTGTTGCTTTTGAAAAAAAAATCTATGTGACCTCATCTGAAAGTAACTCAAATTTCATGCTGAGTGGGGAAGGCAATAGAAAAGGTATGCCTCAGAGCCAGTCATGTAGCTGCTGAATTTCTGGGGAGAAGACTGGACACATGGCAAAAGACGGCCCATTCTCAAGTGATTCTTCAACCAATAGAAGCTGCAGTAGTTTTAAATCACAATAAAAGAGTGATTGCAAAAAGTACATAAAGCCTGATTCTAACAGAGCAAGAAAAATTAAGGCTGGAAAGGAATTCAAACAGAATGCTTGCATGGCCCATAACTGATCAGAAATCAAATTATGAAGTCTATCTTCATAGGTAGGGAAACTGAAAAATTAAGCCAGAAAGAAATAACCAGGGAGGAGGTTCTTGTATGTCTTGTTAAACTAAATCCTAACAGATCACCAGGACCAGATGGCATCCATCCACAGGTTCTCAAGGAACTTAAAGATGAAATTGCTGACGTCCTAGCCAAAATATACAGTATACACTTTCCAACAAATCAGCAATTGTGCCTGATTACTGGAAGGTAGCGAATGTAACATCAATCTTCAAAAAAGAATCCAGAGGTGATCCAGGAAATTACCAGCTGGTCAGTTTGACATGTGTCCCAGGTAAAGTGATGGAAACCATCTCGCTGCGGAGATCGGTCCAGAGAAGCTCTCCCGGCCAGCATGCCACCAGCTCCGGCAGCGCCCGGCCCCAGAAGGGCTTCCTGCAGCCGCAAGAACGCTCTCCCAGCAGACTTTCCGCTGGCTCTGTCGGTGCCTGGCCCCAGGAGGGCTCCCCACAGCCGTGGGACGGCTCTCCCAGCAGGCTTGCCGCTGGCTCTGGGCTCCCCACAGCCGTGGGAACTCTCTCCCGGCAGGCTTCCCAACAGCTCCAGTGGTGCCCGCCCTAGGAGGGCTCCCCGAAACAAAACGAATATGAAATGAATTTTTATATTAAAGATGTGTTTTATATTAAACAAAATGAAATGGGCCCCAAGGGCCCAAATAACGAAACGAAATGCCATTTTGGCGTTTCGTGCCCATCTCTAGTGTACAGTTCTGGTCACCATATAACCAGAAGGATATTATGGAAATGGAAAAGTGCAGAGGTGGGCAACCAAAATGATTTGGGGACTGGAACATCTTCCTTACCATCTGAGGCTGCAAAGGCTAGGCCTCTTTACTCTTGAACAACAGCGCCTAAGAGGTGACCTGATTGAAGTTTATAAAATCATACACAGTGTGGACAAAGTAGATAAGGAAAAACTGTTTTCCCTATTGTACAGCACTAGAATTAGGCGGCACTCCATGAAATGTTTGGGTGCTTGATCTGAAACAAATAAGAGAAAGTACTTTTTCACCAGGAGGATCGCTGGTCTGTGGAACTCCCTGCCAGAAGAAGTGGTGACAGCTGTCAGACTTGACAGCTTTAAAAAAGGCTTGGACAAGATCATGAACAAGGGTATCAATGGCTGTCATTATGGATGCCTAAGGACAACCTTTGGGTTGGAGAGATAGGCAGGATATCTCTCAATATAATTTGCAGGGAATCTTAAGCAGGTGAAAGCATCTGCTTGGGAATACCCTGAAGCAAATGGTGGGCTACTGTGTGAGACAGAATGCTGTGCTGGATGGGCTGTGGCCTGTTACAGCAAAGCTGTTCTTATGTTCTTATGTTCTCATGCACTGGATCATAGACTCAGGGTGCACCAGTCATTGTGCACTTCAGAAATATTTCTTTATGAATCTAGATGAAAGGTCCAGTGGAAATATTAAACTTCCTGATGATGAATCTGTGGAAAGAAAAGGGACTGTCAGTTTGGAATGTGAACCGACTGCTGAAACAATTGAGAGTGCTGTGTTGTATTGTTTGCCTCTAAACTACAATGTGTCATGCTAAGTGCATCAGCTTTTACTGATAAAGGTTTTTCTATACATTTTGAAAACAGAGTTTACAGTATTGGAAGGTGGTGAAATGTATATTATAAAGCAGTCAATCTAACGGTCTCTATAAATTGAGTCTTCTTCATGAACAGCAACAAATCAGCACATTGTAGGTTCAGAGAGATGGCAACACCATGAAGCTATGGTATCATTTTGTGCACAGAGAACCAAAAGCCATCCTGGAGCTGCAAAATCAAGAATATGCTGCAAGTACCGAGATAAATCCACATGATGCATCCAACATCATTCTTCCTGCTAAGAACTGAGAGAAGAATCATTAGAGTGCTGGATCTGATACATAGTGACTTGTGTGGGCCAGTTAAATCCCCCCACTGAGAATCAATAGATATGTTCTAATATTTGTGGATGATTTTTCAAGGTAGTTTGTGACCTACCTGCAGAAGAAGAAAAGTAAGACACATGATATGAACTATGTGTCTATGGCAAGCAGTAACTTTTAAATAAAACACATACGGATAATGGCAGTGGCCACCTTTCATACCATACAGAAGTTTTCGTAGAGGAACAAGGCATTTTGCACAAAAAAACTGTTCTACACACGTCTAAGTAGAATGGAATAGGTGAGAGACAGCTGAAGTTATATACCAAAACAGAAAAGGTGCAAACTGGACTGTAGAAGACATTATTTTGCTTGATTATGTTTCTGTTAGATGATGATGATGATGATGATGATGATGATGATGATGATGATGATGATGATGATGATGATGATGATGATGATGATGATGATAGTCTGTTGTTCATCCTTCACTGGGTCTCCTGGACAAAGCGTCAGCAACAATGTTTGGGGACCCTTTCACACTTTTAATGTCAAAGTCCTGCAACAACAGGGCCCACCTCATCAGCTTGCTGTTGGCCTTCAAGGATCTCATCCACAGCAAGGGAGAATGGTCCATGCACACTACAAATTTACGCCCCCACATGTATGGCTTCAGTTTCTGCAAGGTCGATACAATGGCCTAACATTCCTTCTCAATGGTCGAAATGTTTTTCCCTGGGTTGCAGCTTTTTGCTGATATACATTACCAGATGCAAGATTGCCTCTCCATCTGGTTGGCACAGCACAACTCCAATCCTGGCATTCAATGCATCCGTGAAGATTATGAACTCTCAGGTGTAGTCTGGTGCAATGAGGACTTGTCCAGTAGTCAGGACACCCTTCAGGTTATCAAACAACTGCTGGCACACTGGCATCCATCTGATACACTCAGTCAGTCAGTGGATCTGCAATTTCACTGAATCGAGGGATGAATTGGCCATAATATCCCACCAACCACAGGAAGGGATCTGACCTCCTTCTTTGAAGTGGGGGTAGGCCAGTTAATAATTGCCTCTACCTTAGCCTCTAGAGGTTTTATCACTCCTCCACCCACCAGATGTCCAAGTACTTCAGCTCAGAGTCCTCTATCTGGCATTTTCTGGCATTCACTGTTATACCAGCTTCCTGAATCCTCTCTAGCACTAGCTCTAAGTGCTCTTTGTGTTTGGACCAGGTATGGCTGAAGATGTCAACATCATCCATGTAGATGACCATGAAGTCCCTTAGGCCATACAAGGTCTTTTGCACCAGCAGTTGAAAGACTCAGGATGCATCTTCATCTGCCAAAAACCTTTTGTGAGATCTAGACTCATAATGAAATTGCAGAGTCAATCAAGTCATCCAGGTGTGGCATGAGATAAGCATCCACCTTGGTGATGTGATTCAGCTTGCAGTAGTCTACACAGAATCTGACAATACCATCAGGCTTATCCACCAGCACTATCGGACACGCCCAGGGACTCTCTAAGGATGTTATTATCCCCATCTTGACCATTTCCTGAATTCCCTGGCAAATGTTCTCCACATAAGATCCAGTGATCCTATAGGGAGTAACTACAGTGGGCTTGGCCTCCCCAGTATTTAGCCTGTATACCACCCCCATTGCTACACCAGGGATGTTGGTAAAGATCTACTTGTACTTTTGCAGAATACCTCCCACCTCCTCTTTCTGTGTCTCAGACAGTGTCAGACTTGTATTGACTTCTTCCGGATTAAACCACTGTTCTCCTCTAGCTTCCCAACACATTAACTCTTCTTTCTCAGTGGGGTCTTCTCTAACAGCATAGAGGGCCTAGTTTTCCCTCCTGTAATAAGGCCTGAGCATATTGACATGAACCACTTTGTGACATTCCTCCCTCTTTTGGATCATGTAGTTCACCTCATTCATTTTGGAAATTATCTTATAGGGACCCTCACAAGTCAATTGCAATTTGTTCCCTCTGACTGGTCTCAGTAAAAGCTCCTATTTCTTGGGTCCAAAAGTTCTTTTTATGGCCTTTTATTGTACCAGGATTTCTGTTTCTGTTGGCAACTTTTAAATTCTCTCCTGCGATTTCTAGTGACCAGTGTAATGCATTTTGCAATTTGTTTATGTATTCAATTATGGATTCTGGGTCACTATCTTTGTTATTGATATTCCCAATTCATTCTGAGTAGGCCTAGGGGACCCCAGACCTTGCGTCCCAGCAGGGGCTCAAATGGACTAAACCCAGTACTCTCTTGAGGGATATCCCTGTATGCATATAACAAGAGTTGTAATTTACAATCCAAGTCATTTGGGTATTAAACCAGGTATGCCTTAATCATTCACATCAACATGCCATTGAAGTTTTCAATTAACCCATGAGTCTCTGGGTAGCAAGGCATTGAAGTAATATGTGTGACTCCACATGCTTGCCAAAACCTTTTCATGAGCTAGACTTGAAGCTAGCCCCCAAATCTGTGACTATTTCTCTGGCAAAGCCTAAGCAACTCATGAAATTTATTAGAGCATCTGCAATGGTATCTGTGTTACTGAAAGGTATCACTTCAGGGCACCTAGTCACAAAATCCATGATGGTCAGGTTGTACTTGTGCCCATGCCTAGTAGCTCTTGGCAAGAGATTCACCAGCTCTAATCCTAACCACTGGAATGGGGAAGAAATAACTGGGAAGGGAGACAGTTTAGCCTTGGTCCCTTACAAATAGAATTAAAAGCCTCAAGGGTAATGTGCTTAGCTGCAAACAAAAGGAAGAATATAGCTCTAACACACTAAAGTTAGGCTACAAAGTTAATCATTTGTCCATCCTGTTCTTAAGTTTACAGACACTCAACACTTAATTTCCCTTACAAAAGTTCTAAAATCCTATCTCTTCTCTCTCTCGTCCTTAACTATCTCTCAATCAGACCCTACCTGACACTCCCTCAGATTCTCTCAGTCAATGTAAGTCCCCACATCTATCTTCTCTCAGTGTAAGTCCCTATCTGATCCATTCAATGCTGGGCTGAGCCTTAAATCCCCTCAGGCTCCTCCCCCAGATTCTCTCATTGGTCCACAAACAACCAATCAGCTCAGACACATCTCATGAATTATTCATCACAAAGGGGTAAACGCCACACATTGCACTTTGCTTCCTGCTATGGATGGATGAGTTTGAGCTGACCACTTCCAAAGAAGCTCTGCAGAGGAAAGGTTTCTTCTCTGGAATTAAATGCCTCCATTCCCCTTTGACTGTTTGTCCTCTCCATTCCCAAAGCAGATTTTCAAGGTGAGAAAAATAATTTGGGGGGAAACAGCACAGTTTTGTACAACCAGCATAGTTTAGCCCACAGAATATGTTTTTATGTATCCAACATTCTCTCCTCCTGTTACTCTGCAGAAAATTTGTATGATGTAGTCACTTGGTCTCATTATCAGTTGTACCATGTACAAAAATTTCAATTTGAAACTATTACAGATTGTATGTAGTGGAACAAAAATGTAAATAATCATGGGAAATGAGGGAATGAATAGCAAAAACAGCAACAATAATAGTTGTGGTGGTGTAGAAGCTGGGTCTAAATCAATAATTTGGAAAAATGTTTCATGGCCTTTCTGTCTTCAGAGTAAATATTGGTCCAGGTAGGTAATATTAGAGCCTCAGTTTTATAGACTTGAAGCCCTTCAGGATAGCTGTGTATATTAACTCAATTGTGAAGCATCTATTTTCTAGATATGGTAGTGCAGACAAATAAAAAAAATCTAACAACAAAAACCAAAACAAACAACCTCCCTGTCTCCTAACCCTAATAAGAAAGTACTATTTTAAGCTTATAATGGTTGGCATTTAAGTGATAGAAATATTATGAATATAGATATAAAACAGTTTGTTTCAGCTCTCCTGATGCCAAGCTAATTTACTATTTTATTATACAAAAGCATTTAGAAGAAAACAATAAAGTGACCACTGTTGCTATGTTCTATACATATGTAATAAAGTAAATTCAATTTGCTTTGTACATACTGGGCCAGCAACTTTCTATTTACATCATGTCTTTTTAAGAAAAATATGTTGCAGGATGCAATGTCAACCTTGGAATGCACCAGCCAGCCCCGGTACTGACCCTTGGACTTACATTTACCTTTGCAGTCATGGTCTGCTATTATCTTGGTAGGAAGCTGGAGGCCCTGCATAGCAGCTTCAAAAGCCCATCTCAAGTTGCATCACTTTGAGTAATTCATGGTACAGTGGTACCTTGTATAAAGGAATTAATTCATTCCAAATGAAATTGTGTTAAGCAAATTTTCCTTTATACAAATTCCCATAGGAATGCATTGAAAACGGAGTGATCTCATTTTTATGTTGTACGGATTCTCCCCATAGGCGATTATGTTAAGCAAATTTCTCCTATCTCCGTAATTGTTTATGTTGTACAAATTTTATGTTATACAAGCTGTTTGTTATACAAGGGTCCACTGTACTTTAACAGAGATAGACTTAGTATGCCTAAGCAGATAATGGTTTCTAATAGTTAATAGGTTGAATTCCTTGTTCTTCAATTAATTCTTTGTGTTTGGACCAGTTACAATGAATTATATGTTTTACAGAAACAAGAAGTTCTTCAACTATCTACGACATAACAGAAAAAGAAAAGAAAAAATTCTTGGGATTGTTCAAGACTAGTAAACGAAACATTAGGGTAAATATTATGCTTCATGTATTGAACTAATTATTTCCATTTTGAGCTCAGAATAATTTCTTTTCAAAGCAGACAATGAACAAACTAATTGTTGATTCTAGCAGATAATTCTTACAAGTAATTTATTCCAAATGAATAATGTAGCACATTATTAATGTCTCATTAACGATTGATTTTCCTTTAAAAATAATAAAAATAATTGACCCTGTTGTAATGAGTTAACGTTATCAAGAAGTTTGCTTCCATTTTAAATATCATAATGACAGTGGCCCTTGTAACTTGAATGGGGTAGTAAGACTGCTATTTACTTTCAAGCTATATTGCCATTAGTTGTAAGCCTGCATTTTCTCGTGTGGTTTGTACTTATTGTTTGTTAGGTGCATGAGCTGTAATCACACTTCATTATGGTCTCTGTACATCATACATATGTCATCTGTACCTGCACACAGCTACCTTATCACATCTTTAAGATGAGCACATTACTCTGAAACCAGGTAACCAAAGAAGAAATGAAAATATGAGGAGGTTTTATCTGAACAGGTGCCATCAGGAGTACATTTATTATTGTCCTTCAGTTATCTGCCTTCCGGATCCAGAGATTTCTCTTTCCATTTTTAAGCACAAGGGTTTTCAAGATGTTTAGGTAGTCTAGTTTACTTACATCTGAAGGGGGTGAGAATAGAATTATGAAGCCGTTGATTCTACACCCCCTCCCCCGCTCAGTGCAGGAATACAAATCAGAGGATATTTTTGGAAGGGTGCAGTACTGAGAGAAGACTGATGCATCCCTCTCATGTTCAGCACTGTATTTGCTTTTGGACGTTTGTATCTAAACTGACTCACGAATTTCTATTCTCTGTTCAGTCAAAACTAACAATAGCAGCTAGTGTATCCAGTTTAGCATGGGAGTGATTGTAGAGGCAGTGGATGCTGCCAATTCTGCATAGAAGAATCGCAAGGGTAGATACGAAGAGTAGAATAGTCGTGTGCATAAGGGGAGAAGAGTAGAATACTGTAGTCCTGTGCATAATGAGAGAAGGAACTTGTTTGTGTATCCTAATTGAGATAAGAACATAAGAAGAGCCATGCTGGATCAGGCCAAAGGCCCATCTAGTCCAGCTTCCAGTATCTCACAGTGGCCCCACCAGATGCGTTTGGGAGCCCATGAGACTAGATATCTGTCTCCTGGTACCACTCCCCTGCATCTGGCCCTTGATGTACCCTAGTTTTAAGCCTGGAGATTACACATCTCCATCATGGTTTGTAACCTGTGATGGACTTTTCCACCAGGAATCTGTCCAATCCCCTTTTGAAGGCATCCAGGCCAGATGCCATCACCACATCCTGTGGCAGGGAGTTCCATAGACTAACAACGCGCTGGGTGAAAAAATATTTTCTTTTGTCTGTTCTTACTCTCCCAGCCCTCAATTTGAGTGGATGTCCCCTAGTTCTGGTATTTTGTGAGAGGGAGAAGAGCTTCCCTCTATCCAGTTTACTCATGCCCTGCATTATTTTGTACATCTCAATCATATCCCCCCTCAGGCACCTTTTTTCCAGACGAAAGAGCCCCAAATGTTTTAGCCTTTCCTCATAAGGAGGTGCCCCAGCCCAGTAATCATTTTAGTCGCTCTCTTCTGCACCTTTTTCAGTTCCACTATGTCTTTCTTGAGATGCGGTGACCAGAATTATACACAATACTCCAGGTGCGGCCTTACTATTGTTTTGTATAACGGCATTATAATGTTGGCTGTTTTATTTTCAGTCCCCTTTTTGATAATCCCTAGCATGGAATTGGCCTTCTTCACCGCTGCCACACATTGGGGAGACACCTTCATGGTGCTGTCCACCAACACACCAAGATCTCTTTCCTGATCTGTCATGGATAACTCAGAGCCCATGAGTTGATAGATAAAGTTTTGATTTTTTTGCTCCAATATGCATTCCTTTACATTTGGATACATTAAATCGCATTTGCCATTTCGTAGCCCATTCCCCCAGTTTGGAGAGATCCTTCTGGAGCTCTTCACAATCTTCTCTGGTTTTTACCACACGGAAAAGTTTTGTGTCATCTGCAAACTTGGCCACCTCACTGTTTATCCCTGTCTCCAGGACATTTATGAACAGATGGAAAAGCACCGGTCCCAGGACAGAGCCCTGGGGCACACCGCTTTTCACTTCTCTCCATTGTGAACATTTCCCATTGACACCTACTCTTTGTTTCCTGGATCTCAACCAGTTCTCAGTCCATAAGAGGACCTGCCCTCTTATCCCCTGACTGTGCAATTTTCTCAGCAGCCTCTGGTGAGGGACTGTGTCAAAAGCCTTTTGAAAATCCAGATAGACTATATCCACCTGTTCACCCAAATCCACATGCCTGTTGACCTTTTCAAAAAATTAAAAGATTTGTCAGACAAGACTTGCCCTTACAGAAGCCATGCTGATTTTCTCTCAGCAAGGTTTGTTCTTCTATGTGTTTTAAGATTTTCTCTTGGATGAGGCTTTCCACCATCTTCCCTGGGACAGATGTAAGGCTAACTGGACTGTAGTTTCCCGGGTCCCCCCTCCTTCCTTTTTTAAAAATTGGTGTGACATCTGCTATCCTCCAGTCCTCCGGCACTGTGGCCATTTGAAGAGACAAGTTGCATATTACCGTTAAGAGATCTGCAATTTCATTTCTCAGTTCCTAATAATCCTTGGGTGGATGCCACCTGGGCCCGGTGACTTGTTAATCTTCAATTTATCAATTAGTCCTAAAACAGCCTCTCTTTTAACCTGTATTTGATTTAATTCTTTAGTCAAGAGGGGCCGTTCAGGCAGCGGAATCTGCTCAAGGTCTTCTGTCGTGAAGACAGATGCAAAGAACTCATTTAATTTCTCTGCAATTTCCAAGTCCTCCTTAATCTCCCCTTTTCCTCCCTCACCATCCAGAGGGCCAACTGGTTCTCTGGCACGTTTTCTACTTCTAACATATTTAAAGAAGCTTTTATTATTACCCTTTATATTGCTAGCCATGCTTTCTTTGCCTCTCTTATCATCTTCTTACATTTCTTTTGCCAGAGTTTGTGTTCCTTTTTATTTTCCTCATTTGGGGAGGATTTCCAGTTACAGAAAGACCTCTCCTTGCGCTTTAGATCCTCTCTAACTCCACTCGTTAACCATGTCGGTGCCCTCTTGGACTTAAATGAGCTCTTCTTTCTTTGTGGTATACACTTGTGCTGGGCCTCTGTTACCGTTGTTTTAAACAGGCTCCATGCACTCTGAAGAGATTGGATTCTTCCAACCTTCCCCTTCAATTTCTTTCTAACTAGTTTCCTCATCTGAGGAAAGTTTGCCCTTCGAAAATCAAGGGTTTTTATGTCTGATTTGGTTGACACTCTTCCTCCAACATGCATGGCAAAGGAAATTGCAGCATGGTCACTGTTCCCCAGAGGCTCAGTGACATTCACATCCCTGACCAGGTCCTGGGTATCACACAGTATTAGATCCAGAGTTGCCTGTTCTCGGGTAGGCTCCATGACAAGTTGCTCAAAGGCAAAGTCATTCAGCAAGTCGAGAAACCCAGTTTCTCTTTCTTGCCCAGAGCTCGCATTGGCCCAGTCAATGTGGGGATAATTGAAGTCCCCCATGATTACTATCCTATCCCTCTTAGCCACCTCCATGATTTCTCTCCTCATTTCAAGGTCCCCCTCAAGTTTTTGATCTGGTGGACGATAGAATACCCCAACTATCACATCACTCCTTGGGCCTGCTAGTTTAACCCACAGTGATTCTATGGTGGAGTCAGACCCTCTGTCAATCTCCATTCTGCTGGATTTTACCCCTTCTTTGACATAGATGGCCACTCCCCCTCCAACCCGCCCCTCTCTATCCCTTCTATAGAGTTTATAGCCTGGGCTTGCTGTATCCCACTGGTTCTCTACATTCCACCAGGTTTCTGTTATGGCTATTATATCTATGTTATCCCTAGCTGCCAAATGTTCAAGTTCTCCCATTTTTGGTCGGAGGCTTCGAGCATTGGGATAGACGCACCTGTACAGTGGGTCCTGCAACAACAGCTGCTGCTTTGTTATTCCCCCCCACAGCTGTTATTTTCAGTAGACAAACTATCACATTCCATTATTCTCCCAGTGCTAATACCTGCTATGTCATCTCTATGTGATTCTCTACCCTTTCCAACCTCATTCCCCGCAGATGAGGTGGCGGCTCTTGTCGTCTGTCCCTGTCTGCAGCCTTTTTGAGGTTGAGTGCCAGCAATCTGGTCTCATCATGATTCAAGTGCAACCCATCCCTCCTGAACAGGTTTGGCTTGTCCCAAAATGTTCTCCAGTTCCTGACAAATCTAAAGCCCTCCTCTCGACACCATCCCTCATCCATGCATTGAGGCTTCTGAGCCCTGCCTGCCTGGCGGGTCCTGCACAAGGAACAGGTAGCACTTCTGAAAATGCTACCTTGGAAATCCGGGACGTCAATCCTCTTCCTATCAACCTGAACTTAGTCTTCCCGACATCATTGGTACCAACGTGTACCATGACCACTGGCTCCTTCCCGGTTCTCTCTAACAAGCTATCTAGATTTCTCGTGATGTCTGCAACCTTTGCACCTGGCAGGCAAGTGACCATACAGTTATCATGCTCACCACAAATCCATCCCTCTGTATTTCTAATTATAGAATCCCCTAGAAGAAGGAGCTTTTCTCCTGCAGCCTGTTCATCTACATGTACCTGATCCTGTATCAAATCAATTGTGATGAGGGAGAGATCCTCAGGTGGAACCAGTTGTTCCTCTGTATGTGCCTCATGAGGTGTGATGAGGGAAAGAGCTTCAAATTGATTGTGCAATATGAGACTCTCTGAGTGATCCCTTGGCCTCCTACTCCTTTGAGTCACATTCCTCCACACATCTACCTCCTGAGTTGGGGAAGTGACTTCATCCTCAGAAGTGTCCCCTGTCTCTTCTTGGACCTGGATAGTCTGTTCTGCCCTGTCCAAGAACCGCTCAAGCTCCTTAATATGTTGCTGGTTCGATATGCGGGCCTCTAGCTCCTGGACCTTCTCTTCTAACAGTGCAACCAGCTTGCACTTGCAGCAAGTGTAGTTCTCCATGTGCTTTGTCAAGATGACAAACTTGGCACAAGTGTTACAGGTAACTACAGCTGCTCCCTCAGACTCCATTTTAATGAGTGCAGTATTCTGGGCCTTGAAAATTTTACAGTGTTACTAGCTACTAATCTAGAAATTATGTAATCTAGTACAAATGTTCCTCCTTTTATGTTATCTTCTACCTATCAAATGTCCATGACTGTAATCTGCTTTGCCTGCATGGAAAATGCACTGGCAGATCAATCACATAACTACAATGGAGATGCCCACGAATAGACTCTGAATATATTTAGAACAGACTAGTGCATTCCTTGTTTCAGCCAACTTCAAGTTGTTTGCCTATTAGGTGACCAAATTTCTTCCCAATATTACAGAAGGTTACAGCAAGAATGCTTTGGGATATCTTTTTTTCTTGCAGTTTCAAATACATGATTTACATCTTCTCCCTTTTCTTTTATGACAAAGTTGGTGTCAAAAATTCATCATAATAATGCAAACTGCAGTATTGTTGCAAATTGATATCTGAGAAAATGCCAATTCCCACAACTGTTATAGTTTTCACAGGTAAACAAATCAGTGAAGGAGTTAGTGCAGCTGACTTATTAATTCAAGAGCAATGTTAAAAAAAAGAATAGAAAACAAAATAAAGACAAAAAACCCAAAGCAGACTCATTTCTTAACAGAGTCAGAATACTGATTTTTGCTATATCAATTTGAGTCTGTAACCATTCCATAACTTATTGATTCAACTGTTAGCACTGATTTTCTCAGCGTTGGCATCCTGAATAGTTCTTCCTCGACACCTCTTGCATAAAAACATTCATGTGCATGCATGCACACACACATACACAAAGAAAAAAACCATACCCTCTTCAATGAGCAAGATGACCAAGATCACCAGATGACTCCCAATAATTAAGTAGTTAAATAACTGAAATGCTGTTAGTGAATCCTCCAAGGTCTTGAACCTTCCTGTTTCTCACTAATATTCTCTGGTTCATTAGAACACTTTGCAGTTTCACTGAAGATTATAAGCTCTGCCATACAATCTCTTCTTTTGATAAAACAATAAGAGCTTTAAAGGGGGTGGGGGTTAAAAGTAATTACAGGAAGTTGAACCAGACAAAATGTTGCTCCTTCCTAAAGTCAGGATCCCAGTATTTTAGTCACTTCTGTACTGAGGGCCTTTAGACAGAAATACCATCTGACCTGACTGCCCACATATCTGCTTGCTATTCACATATATGATGCACAGAGATCACGAAGAAGGATAGCTTGCTGGCTTTTCAAGTTATCATTTGTAAATTTGTGCAATTCGTGTTTCCTGCAGTTTGCAGCTCATCTGTGTCATATTTCCAGGGTCACTGTGGAATTAAAACTTGAAATATTGCCAACATACTGCTTTTATATTTTAAAAAAATCTGTTGTGCTGCACTAGTTAATATTGTTCTAGCAACATCTGAAGAAAGCATATTGTGTATCTGGAAAATGTGCAGAAAAGAGCAGCTTAGAGTAGTGCTTAGAGCAGCTCAATTACTAGGAAAGGTGGAAGTGTTTAGCTTAGAAGAAAAATGAATAGAGGACATTTGCTAGAAATGTATGGGATTATGTCATGGAGAAGTCGAGAGGGTGAAGCATTTCTCCCTCATAGTAATAGAATCTGGGGTTAACCACCAAAGGTGCAGTTGTATTCACGTTATTCTGAAGTCTCCTCATAAGCACACTGTTTGATCATTGGGTGAATAGAATGCCGGATTAGGTATGCGCTTTGCCAGATCAGGCATAACATTTCTTAAAGCCGGCACAAAAGAAATTAAGAAAAGCCCAGAGAAAACAAGTATACTCAAGTATAAGCCAACCCGAATATAAGCCGAGCCACCTAATTTTACACAAAAAACTGGGAAGACTTATTGACTCAAGTATAAGCCTTCCCAAGCCATCCGAGCGCTCAGGAGGCAGTGGAATGGGCAGGACTAGCCCTCTGCCGGCCCTCCCCAAGCTGGACGAGCACTCAGGAGGTGGTGGAACAGGCAAGACTAGCCCTCTGTGGCCTTCCCCAAGCTGGACGAGCATGGAGCGGTAACTTTATATTCACTCAAATATAAGTCAAGGGTGTTTTTTTCAGGCAAAAAAAGCTCGGCTTATATTCGAGTTTAAATTGGACTCTCCTGGGAAAAGAAAGCTCAAAGCTTTTGTTGCCATACAGGTATCTATTCTGTAGTCTACTGTAGCAAAAACAATAGTCTTGTGGCACCTTAAAGCAAGTTCTATCAGATACAGTGGACCCTTGTATAACAAACAGCTTGTATAACATAAAATCTGTACAACATAAAAAATTCCAAAGATAGGGGAAATTTGCTTAACATAATCACCTATGGGGAAAATCTGTACAACATAAAATGGGATTACTCCGTTTTCAATGCATTCCTATGGGAATTTGTATAAAGGAAAATTTGCTTAACATAATTTCATTTGGAACGAATTACTTCCTTTATACAAGGTACCACTGTATAAGCTTTTGAGACATGGAGCCCACTTCTTTGGATTCATGATGGAGATTCTAAAGACTAATGCACCTTAAGAGGTGCACTACAATCCATGAAGCTAATCAGTTATGTAAATCTTTGAAAGCACCACAAGCCTGTTTGGGTTTTTTTTTCCTCTAAGGGTTTTAATTTTTTTTCTGTTATGAAAGTGGCATGTGAAAGGTTAAAAAGCAGGTAGTGATTGTTCTGCATATTTGAGAGAGGTACTCCTATGCAGTTAAGCAGAGCCAATTTTCTCCAGGCAAAAGGCACCTGGATGGCATCTGATTTTCCCAAGAGATTACACATTATGTTATGTTGTGCCAGAGCAGATGTGCAGCTGCTGTGCTAGTATATCTTACTTCTGACACACATGTTCAGGATAGCTGCACCACTCACTACTGTCCATAAGATCTACAAGTCCAAAGAGCTTAGCATGTATATCCCAGTGTACAAATTTCCCAGTGTCGAACTAATACAGTCAACCTTTGTTTGGCTAATATCAAAATCTTGTTTCTGCACATGATAAATCTTTCTCTCTCTCTCTCTTTTCCCTTGGTTTTCATCAGTAGCAACATTATTGGGATAGCTTTCCAAATCACAAAACAGGCACTGTGTCTCTGGCTAGTTTTCCATGCACATAGTGTTTTAATGGACTGCCCTATCATAGCTGGCTATCATAGCTGGCATGAAAGCAGTTTCTTTGACAGGGTTTGTATATTTGTGTGTCTTTCAGACAGAAGAGTTCTTGACAACAACAATGGATGATGATTATGGCAGTGAAAAACATTCAAGAGCTGCATCAGCAAGAGAACAGAGCCTTGAAGTAAGTAATTTTCAAAGTGCTAGCCGTGTTAGTTTGTGCAAATATATAAAAAAGAAACAAAAACAAAAAATAAAGACAAAAGCATTGGGGCAGCTTAAAGACTGCTATACTTTAATTAAAACATTTGAAAAATCTCAATCTTACTTCTGAGGAAGTGGAATTAAAATATAGCAGATAATCTTTATGGTAGCACAGTGCCTTCTCCTTCTCCTCCTTTTGTTTTGTTTCCTGTTGAAGTAAATACTAACATGACCTCTAGGTGGTGTTGCAGTACAAAATAATCTTTATTTTCCAGTCATTTGCGGGATCTTTTCTTGAAGTGGAAAAAGACCTTTTTCTTCTGGTTATTAGTCAAACAGTAAAACAGAACAACTCACAGGTATATACAAGCACAGAAAAGGAAGAAAGTAGTACTCTATGCTAGTAATCCAAAAGGAGAAATAAAGTCAAATAATGAAACTAATAAGTTCCTTTGTGATATAAAAATATATGAAATCACGCAAGGTATATTCAATAAGATAAATATAAGATAAAAACAGTTTGAGATTTATTTGAGTGTGAACATCTGTAGATCAAAGTCCACTTCTTCCCTTATATTTTGCTATCTTTTCAGTTTTGTGTTTGAAGAGCTTTCCATGTTCACTTCATGCTCAAAAATCAATAAATTTCAACTGTTGAGGGCCACATTCTGAGCAGGTACATTGGCTGAAAACCAGTGGTAAGTTTTAACTAGAATAGGCCCATGGAAAGCCAAGGGTGCTGCTGAAACAATCTTCTTTTCTTAGCTTTTGTCCCACTTGATGGTGGGGTCAGTTATTCTGGCTTTTGCCTTCTACTTGGCAGGGTCACAGGCTATGTCTGGGTGAACCTGGGACAAATTTGTTGTTGCCAAGGGTGTTTTTAAGGCCAAAATTGTGCCCATGCTGACCTACGGAGCAGAAATTTGGGGCCTCAATAAAGCACCTGTGCTTGAATTAGTACAGAGCAACTTCTTAAGAAACTTACTAGGGACAGACAAAAATACGGCTGCATATGCCGTAAGGGCAGAAACAAGTATATTTACTCTTGCCAGCCATACAGTAACCAGAGCATTTGCATTTTGGCTGAAGGTCCAGTCGATGAGCCAAGATAGACTTCCCAAGCTTTGCCTAATTGAACAAGCCGCTTCCACCCTTCCGAACTCGTGGGCCAGACAAATTGGTATTATGATTGCCTTCTCCGGGTTGTCAGTCCAAAGTTTGCTTTCTAATGGTCACTTAGCCAAAGTTATTTTTAAACAAAGAGTACAAGATCTTAGTGCCCAACAGGACATGGAGCTCCTATCTAACAATAAAGCACTAAGCTGGCTAGCAAAAAATAAACAGGTCTTCCAGTGCAAAAAGTACTTAACATTCAGTCTACCACACTTCCTTAGAAGAACCTATACCAGAGCGAGATTTGATCTATTGGAGTCCATGAATAGATATGGGCGCTTTCACAACTTACCCTATCAAGACAGATTCTGCATATGCGGTGCTACCCACATAGAGGATACGGCTCACATTTTATTTGATTGTGAGCTTTATACAGCATTAAGGCATTCACATTTATCAAAATTGATGGTCAAAATTGCCCACTGGAACACAAACTTTCGGCTTGATTTCCTGCTCAACAGTTCCAAGGTGCAGGTTGTCCGTGGTGTTGCTAATTTTGTACAGAAGGCTGCTAGGGTAAGATCCACCTTCATAGATCAAATTGGTGTTCCCTGTAGGGGAGATGCTGACATATGAATGAGAAATTTTTAATCGTACTATTTTAACTGTGTTTTTAACTGTTTTTCATTCTCTTTTTTCTTCTTCTGTATTTGATATGGCCCATTGGGCTAATCAATAAATTTGTTGTCTCATCCTCATGTCTGGGTGAACCTGGGACATGTCTGTTTATCCAGACCACCCTTGATGAGGATTTGGATATACTTTTTGGGCAGAGTTTTCAATATGCGAGACATGGCATCATTTTGATGCCAATATTGGCATCAGTCAAGAAATGTGTATTAGAGCCTTCGGGGGCTAGGAATTGGAGACAGCACAGATTTTCATATTATGCTTTTAATTTTGTGTTGTTTGGGTTTAAATTGTTCTAAACATTTTATGTTTTAAAATTGTTTTTAAAAAAATTGTAACCACCTGGAGATCCTGTGATATAGGTTTGGGCTATACATGTTTGTATAAACAAACAAACAAACTGTAAACACACAGATTATAGTGAATACTATTTTAACAGCAAACACTATACACAGTATGGTCTTTGGTTATCTCTAGAGGCTAGCTTTACATAAGAACATAAGAACAGCTTTGCTGGAACAGGCCACTGCCCATCCAGTCCAGCATTCTGTCTCACACAGTGGCTCACCATTTGCTTCAGGGTATTCCCAAGCAGATGTCTTCACTTGCTTATGATCCCCTGCAAATGGCATTGAGAGATATCCTGCCTTGCTCTCCAACCCAGAGTTGAAGGTTAACCCAGAGAAGGCTGAGGTTCTGTTCTTTGGGGCACCTTCTGCGGGGTACAGTGGCCTTCTCCCCAAGCTGGGGGGTGCTACCCTCCGGCTTGCGGACAGGGCCGGGAATCTGGGAGTGGTCCTGGATCCTGCCTTATCCATGGAACATCAGGTGATGGCCATTTCCAGGACCGCCTTTTTCCACCTGCGTCGTATTGCCCACATCCGTATGTACCTGGACGAAGCCTCCCTGAGGACAGTTGTGCAGGCCCTCGTGATCTTGAGGATTGATTACTGCAACGCTCTCTACGTGGGGTTGCTCTTGACCCTTGTCCGGAGACTTCCGCGGGTCCAGAACGCGGCAGCCAGATTGGTGGTTGGTGCACATCGCTATGAGCGTATCACCTCAATTCTGGCTCATCTGCACTGGTTGCCCATTGTGCTCCGGATAAGATTCAAGGTCCCGGTTTTGGTTTACAAAATCCTCCATGGCTTGGGACCTGAATACCTGTCGGAGCGTATCTTCCAAAGATCAACTGAGGCCCGGCCCACTAGAATGTCGCAGGCGCTCTCACTCCGAGTGGCCACGCCCAAGAAGGCATGGAAATCAGTCACCCGCAACCGCGCCTTCTCAGTGACTGGCCCCTCGCTCTAGAACCATCTTCCGAGTGAGTTGCGCCTTGCACAGTCCCTGCCCACCTTCAAAAAAGCGTTAAAAACCTTGCTTTTTAGGGAGGCATTTGGCGACGTGGATTAGCTTTTTTTTCCTGTGCCATCTTGCCGTTGACTTATCTACTCCTTGTTGAGTTGTTTTATATTATACTTTTTTATTCTTTTATTCTTTGTTTCTTATTTTTGTCTCATTGATGTATTGTTCCTTTTGGGTTTGTTTGCCCTCTTTGTTCACCGCCCGGAGTTCCTTCGGGAAGACGGGCGGTATGAAAATGAATGAATAAATAAATAAATAAATAAATCACTTCTGACAGGGAGTTCCACAGACCAGCGATCCTCCTGGTGAAAAAGTACTTTCTCTTATTTGTTTCAGATCAAGCACCCAAACGTTTCATGGAGTGCCGCCTAATTCTAGTGCTGTACAATAGGGAAAACAGTTTTTCCTTATCTACTTTGTCCACACTGTTTATGATTTTATAAACTTCAATCAGGTCACCTCTTAGGCGCTGTCGTTCAAGAGTAAAGAGGCCTAGCCTTTGCAGCCTCAGATGGTAAAAGGAAGGTCTTCCAGTCCCCAAATCATTTTGGTTGCCCTCCTCTGCACTTTTCCATTTCCATAATATCCTTGTGGAGATGTGGTGACCAGAACTGTACACAGTACTCCAGATGGGGCCTCACCATAGATTTATAAAGAGGCAAAATGACACTTGCTGACTTATTTTCTATATCCTGCCTAATGATCCCTAGCATTGAGTTTGCTTTTTTCACTGCTGCAGCATACTGGGTTGACACCTTCTTTGAGCAGGTCATTAAAAAACAGAAACCCTGGTTCCCCCAGTTATTGTTTAAAAGCTGCTCTGCAGCCTTTTTGATGTTGAGTGCCAGCAATCTGATCCCATCATGGTTCAAGTTCAACCTATCCCTCCTGAACAGGTTTGGCTTGTCCCAAAATCCTATAATAATAATAATAATAATAATAATAATAATAATAATAATAATAATAATAATAATAATAATAATAATAATAATAATAATAATAATAATAATAATAATCCATCTAGCAACAAGGCCACTCTGGGCAGTTTATCATTCCACATTTCCACATCTTCAGCCATACTCTGGATGTTACTCTGATTGTCCTCTGCTCTATATAAATTTCTATCACCACAACAAAATTTGTAAAGAACTATTACTAGAATCAATGTGAGATCTTACCTCTATTTGTGTTACTGTCATTGAAGTCTCTGGCTCTGTTATACAAGATTCAGAGTCATCTAGTAACATCCAGAGTATCCTTTTGCCTTGCAAGTGTATATGACTAGATGGAGAAAGTCACTGCCCAAAGTGGCCCTGGGCTATATGGGTAGTATATAAATTGAATGAATGAATGAATGAATGAATGAATGAATTTAAGTAATTTTATTGGGTTTTTGGGGGGTGGACGAAGGGGTGAGGGTGTGGGGGAGGGTGAGGGAATACACTATAAAAATTACATTAAGTATATCAAGCCAAGAATAACGGTTTAACATATTAACAAATCACCAAATAATATCACAATACTAATAAGTTTGTTACTTCTTGCCATCTTTTCTGGGAAATCTCATCGTAGTCTCCCTTTAGAAAACCGGAGAGTCTGTCGATTTCAATACATTCTCTTATCTTTTCGTGGAAGTTTCTCTCTGTTGGCACTTCTGGTTGTTTCCAAAATTTCGCATACAATATCCTTGCTGCAACTATTACATGATGAAGTACATATTTCTGGTCATATGAGATATTAATATCTACTATATTTAATAGAAAAAATTCTGGTCTAAGCTCTAACTTAATCTTCATCTTTCTAAAAATAATTTTACCATTATCCAAGCATTGGATAAGGAATGCCTTAGTTAAAATATGGCTATCCATAAGAAAACAGTTCTACCCTGAATGAATGAATGAATGTTCAGAAAGGGATCTTCTTTGGTGATATGTTTATATGTGTTGATACGTCAGGTACCTTTCTAGAAAAGATGAAGGAAAGGAAATGTTCACCACACAAGAAGTATTGTGCCAACTAAGGAGTTTGTACTGTGCAGTCATCCAAACTCCAAAAATTCTGTTTGGAATTCAAAGAACTATGTGATTCATTGGTCAAAATCTTACTGCAATTCTATAGCATAAAATGGAAATTGCATTGACTGGTATCAACAATCTTCCAGTTGTATGCCATGCACCCTAGCTATACCCCTGCATGTGTGATGGATCCTAGTCACTTGCATGATTCTTGTTAAATGTGCAGTTTTTTACTATAAGATTTTAGCCACCAACAAAATGTACTTTGAAGCAAATGCCACTGTGCATTTATTTCATCATTTCCTCTGCAAGGTATTGTTTTGTGGAATGAAAAAGAAAGATGTGTGGAAGAAGCACAAGAAGAACACAGGAGCAATACAAGTACAATACAATATTTGGACCACTTGTAAAACTCCATGGTTGAACAGAACAGTTGCAGGATAAAAAAACCTTGTCTGAAAGCATCCCATGAAAAACACTTGATTCCTGTATATATTAAGGAGCAACCTCTCCACTCCCATCCCTGTGCTGCATGGCAACCCACTTAAGAAACAGTTCCAATATTAATTTCTGTTGTGGTTGGGAGTCCACTGTTCAAAGGAAATAAAATATTAACCATCCCATTGGTCACACCCAGCCCTTAGGGATACCTAACATACCTCTCCAGATCCTAGCACAAGAACGTAATGATTGTGATTGGTTGACTTGTAACTAATATAAAATATTGCATAGTTAGCATAAGGTTCAAGAATTGCCTTTGAACTTCCTAAAGATGGGTGTAATTAAAACCCAAATTTATTAGAGGATGATTCATGCTGAGATGCATAGATTTGCAAATGAAATTTTGGTACTGAACTGATGAAGATGTACATTTTGAAAAAATCCTAACACTGTAGCAGCAATATGTTTGATCAATTGACGTTAAGAGACTGAATGTTACGAGTCATAAATTTCCACCTACAAGGTATTTTTTTGTCTTCAGCTTGACATATGTAGAGATGAGATATCAAGCAGAAACTATTTCAGTGTAAACTGAGAAACTTTTAAATCTAAACATTTGAGTAGCTGGTAACAGAGATTAGCAAAACTTTCTTGGCAAATGAATAAGAGACAATGGTGCCACCTAAATTTGATAAAAGCCAAATCAAACCTCTATGAAAATGTAATGGCCTTAAATTAGTAAGTCTGGTAACTAAATTTTAAGAATGTTGGTTGTTGCAACTGCGAGAGACAATAGCTGAGTTTTAATTATTGTTAAGCTTTTCTTAGCCATGTTTTGCAATGAATTAAATGCAATTTTTCAGCAGCTTAAATTATGTTTATTATGTAGTTTTCATACTAACATACCAAATAGATTACTTACACCCCCTAATATTGTTTACTGTGAGTTGTGAAAGGTCTCCTGAATGCTGATTTTGTTTGTGTCACATTTTTCAATTTCATAGCTCCTGCAGCTTTCACTGATTCCTACTGAATGTGATATTAATAATTATTTTAAATGATTAACAGAAATAAGCCAAACACATGAATGTTCTGCCAATAATTATATTTTTTTCTAAAAGTCTTCATAAGTGGTCAAGTGCCTTTCCAGTGTTGTAACAAAATGTTGCCAAATCATAATAAAATTATGTTTTGCATGCACCTGGGAATACCCTAGGTATTACAAGACAAAGATGCAGATTCTGATACAGGGATACAGAAGGATGTTTTGGTTCTAACAAGAAATAAAGATCAACATGTTTTTGCATCAAGAGGGATGAGCCAGATGCAAAAGGAATTTAGAAAGCATGTTGTTGCAACTTTATTGCATCAAATATATATACATATTAGAGAAGCTGGATGTCAAATCCATGGTCATTTAGCACAAGCCATTTGAGGGTAGGATGGATACTCAATTCTCACTGTTTTCAATTTGGAAACCCTTAGGTGTCAATGTCAGCAGGATGATTTGTTTATTTAAAATATTTTACCTCACTCTTCTTAAAAGGACCAAAGGTAGCTTACATATTTAATATTTTGAAGCTGAAAGTAGTAGGTACACAACTATTTACACCCCCAATAAGTAGTATATTAAAATGGTAAATAAAATCCATACTAAACACATTTAAATGCAACAGAACACAACAATCCCCTCCATGACCACTCCAAGACACTAAGGAAAAGCCTGCCAGAGGAGAAAGGTATTTGCCTGCTTGCAGAAGGACAACAAAGATGGCGGCAATGTGGCTTCCTGTGGAAAGGAGTTACAGAGGCTGGGATCAGCAACAGAGAAAGCCTTCTTCCATGCCACCATCAAGTGGGGCTGAAAGAAAGGCCTCCCCAATTATCTTAATGCCAGGGCAGGGTCTTGAAGGGAGACACAGACCTTTGAATTGTGACCAGAAAATGGATCATCAGCAAGTGGAGCTGCTGTAACGGGAGTTATATGTTCCCTGGAACCAGCCCCAGTTAACAATGTGGTGTGGCATTGTGGATCTGCTGGAGATTCCAAACACTTTCTGAAGGCAGCCCAATGTAGAGTGTGTTATACTAGTCTGGCTGAGATGTCACTAGGGCATGTGGCACCATGCAAGATCAGACTTCTCAAGAAATGGGCACAGCTAGTGTACTCATTTTAATTGTACAAAAGCCATCCTGGTCACTGTCAAAATATGAGCATGCAGGCTCTGAAATGAATCCAGGAACACAGCAGAAGCTGTACACCTGTGTTTTCAGAGAGAGTATAACCAGCACAGGCTGCATCCCTATTCCTTTTTTTTGCTTTTGGACTGACCAGGAGCACCTCTGTCTTCTCTGGATTAAGTTTCAGATTATTTGCCTTTATCCAGTCCATTACTGATACCAAACACTGATCCAGAACTGAAAGAGTTTCCTCAGATTTAGATGGAATGGAGATAGAATCTAGTGTAATCTTTGTACTGGTGACACTGAACTCCCTAAACTCTGGGCAACCTCTCCAAACAGGTTCATGTAGGTGTTAAATTCCATCGAGAACAAAACAGAACCCTGCGAAACATAATCCAACTGTCACCATGTCAAACAGGAGTCTCTCAGCACCACCTTTTGGGATTCTCCCTTCCAAGAAGGACCATCCTCACTGTAAAACAGTGCTTCCCAGTTCCATCCCAGATAAATGGTCCAGAAGGATACCATGTTTGATGGTACCAAAAGCTGCTGAGAGGTCCACCAGAACCAGCAGGGAGAGGCTTCACCTGACCAGTTCCCAGCATAGGTCATTCACCAAGGCAACCAATGGTGACCAGGCCTGAAGCTAGAATGAAACAGATCTAGATAATCCATCTCATCCAGGAATCCCTTGAGTGTAGAAGCCATAACCCTCTCTAGCACTTTGCCCAAGAATGAGATATTTGAGACTCTCCATAAATTATGCAGTACTGTGGGGTTTAAGGAGGGCTTTTTCAATAATGGTCTTACTATTGCTTACTTTAAGCAAGCTGGGATCCTACCCTGCTGCAATTAGACATTCACTACTCCTTGGAATCACTCAGCCAATCCCTCTCTGGCAGGTTTTAAAAGCCAGGACAGGAAAAGGATCATTAAGTAAGTGGTAACTTTTATTATTATTTATTTGTATTTATTTCATTTATATACTGCAACCATCTAGCAGAAAGCTACTCTGGGCAGTTTACAAACATAAAGAAAATACAAGAAAACACATTAAACAACTTAAAATAGTAAATAAACAGACTAGTCAATCAAAACCACCATGACATTATTGTTGTTGTTGTTGTTGTTGTTGCTGCTGCTGCTGCTGCTGCTGCTGCTCTCCAAGAGACAAGGCTACCTGACTCTGGATCTGTCAAGGAGAGGAACTTTACGTTCTTCTGGCAGGGAAAACCATCAAACGAGACCAGGGAATGTGGGGTTGGCTTTGCTGTTAGAAATACTTCACTAGGTCTCATTATCCCACCTGCTGCAGGAAGTGAGAGAATCCTGTCCATGCAACTACACTCTACAGCAGGGTTGGTTACACTTATCAGTGCATACGCACCAACATTATCATCTCAAGCAGAACTCAAAGACAAATTCTATGATGATCTAGCTGCCACTATCAAGAAAATCCCTGAGAAAAGACCAATAGCTATCCTCGGTGACTTGAATGCCAGGGCTGGAGCTGATTATAACTCCTGGCCCACCTGCCTAGGTCGGTTCGGCATTGGAAAGATGAACGAAAATGGCCAACGCCTGCTGGAGTTTTGCTGCTATCATGGTCTCTGTGTCAGCAATACATTCTTTAACACAAAGCCCCAGCACAAAGTCTCTTGGAGACATCCAAGATCGAAGCACTGGCATCAGGTCGACCTGATTCTCGTCAGGCGCTCCAGCATCTCTATTTATCGGATCCTTTGGGTGGATGTGGTGTTTGCCATGGCGGGAGTGTCGGAGAAGCTTAAAAGGATTTTTGGCAAACACCACATCCCTGTTTATTTCAAACCCATGAACACACTAAGGCAGAGACTTGTCCACCCAAAGGATCCGATACCAAACCATAAAAGGAGCAATATAGTTTATGCAATCCAATGCAGTGAAGAGTGTTCAGACCTCTACATTGGAGTAACTAAACAGCCATTAAACAGAAGAATGGCCCAACATAGGGGAGATAACAGCTCAGGACCAGAATCAGCAGTACACCTCCATTTGAAGGGAAAAGGGCACTCTTTCAAAGATGAGGATGTACACATATTAGACAAAGAAGAGAGGTGGTTTGAGAGAGGAGTAAGGGAAGCCATTCATGTTAGCATTGAAAATCCCTCCCTCAATAGAGGTGGTGGGCTCAGGCATAGTCTATCTGCTACTTATCAGGCTTTGCTTTCCAAAGTACCCAGGCAAATCAAGGAGCCTTCACCACCAGGTCACAGCTAACGACCCATTCTTGATGGGTTTCAGCACCTTAGGCCATTGTTTACCTTAAGGCCATGGACACTAATGTCTCCCTAACGAGCCTATTCAGGCTATTGTTCATCTTATGAGCCAATCAGACCAGGGGACAAGAAGTCAAGCTGACTATAAGAAGGTCTCTTGCACTAGCTGTATTCAGACCGATGAAGCTGTTTGGATGAACAGCGAAACGTTTCTATGTCTCAAAAAAAGAAGTCCAGTAGCCATGACTCAACTCCCATTTATAAGGCACCTTTGCCTGCCCCAGGCTCCCACTTGTCTGCTGCTGTAAGACCTCTATCACAAACCTTTAAAAACAGCTTTTTATTTCTTGAAAAACTGCCTCCAAAAATCTTGTCCCTGGCTCAAAAAAGAAAAAGAAAAGAGAGAAAGCCTTGATCATGCCCCCTGAAGCATGACCCACTGAGTTTTCCTCTTCCAGGCTCTGGGGTAGCAATTAATTGAGTCGTATCTAATCAGGAAGAGAAGTGGAAGTAAACGGTAATGGGGTCAAGAGGAACCGCTTTTTGTTCCATTGTCTCCCGTTCTGCCTCCTTTTAAAATCTCTTTTTATCTCTTTCTTTTGATGTTGGAAAGGAATCCCCTAGTTGCGGGGGGGGGGGGAGATGCCAGTGGTGGTGCAGCTGGTGCCAGCAGATCACCCCTGAGAATGACGGTTCCCGGTGATCATGCCTGGTGGCTACGTGGGGAGGAGAGGCTCTCCAGCTGCCCAGCAAGCCACCTGCAGCCACGCGTCTAGTGTCCCCAAATCAGGGCCCCTTACACTCCAAACACTCCCAGGTCAATAACTAAGGCAAGGAAGGGAAGTAAAGCCCATTCAGTGGCTCGCTGGTGCCAGAGGATTTGGCTTGGCTTGGCCACGCGGTTCACCATAAAAGGATGGCAACACGTGGGAGAGGATACAAACCCATTTGATGCGCTATTCGGTAATGGGGCGCAGAAAATGCAGCTGATTAAACTGCTGCCATGGGAACGGAAAATGCACCACTTTTATCAAGTGCCCTATAGCAGAGAAGAACCACATTTTAATATCAACCACATTTTTGGTCATGTGATAGAGGTCAATGTGAGATTGACACCATCACCTTCATCCTGCCAAGTCTCTGTGTAATGCAAGCCAGATTGGCCAGCTCATCAAAGATCAAGTCCTAGATAGCTATTATTTTCCCATTACTGGTGGGAGTAGCCCATCTAGTCCTTCTCTTAATGCCTCAGTATGCTTCACTTTCCCAGGAGGATGACCCCCTTTTGCTCCTGCAGCCATGAAAAAGGACCAGCTCACTCCTTGGCAGGTCAATATAGAGCCTGTCACTCTTTTTAGTACAGCTGATCTTATTCAAACTCTTGTAAAGCCAAATATCTGGACAAGACTTTGGACAATTCCTGTTCTCAGGTCTCCCAATGACCCTCTGCCCCTGCCACAGGTCATAGGAAATGTATATTTTGTAGCATGTCCAATCCTACTTAGCTTGTGACTATCTTTTCTTGCACCCAAGTGTATTTCAGTGTCTCAAAAAAAAAGTGAATGCTTGTTAAATGGCTTGATAAACTTCATATGCAACTGATGGCAGTACATTCAAAACAGTTTAGACATGCGAGAGACAGTTCTAGAGAGTGTGCTTTATTTCAGGAGGATTTGTTTTGAAATGCCATTTTAACTGGTTCTGATGAGGTTGTGCATTTACTTATAGGAAATTACAACAGCCGCACATTCTTCTTCAGTCAATTCACGTTCCATTACATTGGGTGCATCACAGTCCCTTGGGAACATCTCTGCAATGACTGGGGGCACAGAAACCAAAAAGCGGAAAGCACCTCCTCCACCCACAGTTGTACCTCAGTTGCTGAGTGGGGAGAAAAATGGACATGAAAAAGTACTGAATCAGGTAAGGGGTGTTTATCAAAATGCAGATCAAATTATAAAAGCTTTAATGAGGTGTCTAGATCAGCAGATGCCTGTTGAATGTATTGGCAAAGGTTGCCCATAAGTAATTATAACAGCAAGTGGTGGAGTTAAAATGAACAACTCCAGCTGTTTTTGGAAGAAAATGTTTGATAAGTGATATTAAGACTTGTAATGACTAAAATATGACCAACCATTCTTAATTTGATGAAAGTTTCTCTTTACTTTTCACAATTGGTCCAAATCTACTCCTCCAAGCCGTTCTTGTGGATTAATATTGAATTGATGCAGCTGGTTCAGGGAAGAGATAGATCTGAATGCACCTTACAATTTTACTTATGATGTAGCAGCAGGTATAGTATATGTTGTTCCCCTACTGCTTGAGTAACACTTGGCTAGTATCTATGTGGAAAGAAGGCTTCAGTTTGTCTCTTTCTCACACTTGCTTTGTTCATCTGGTCAACCGGGGCTGTAATAATCTAGGAAGGAATTTTATCAAGAATTTCTTTGCGTGACTTGGATCACCAGATTTTCCCAGAGTGCTTAAAATATACTTCAAAATATTATTAAAGATATAATTAAAGAGTAACATAAGAGGCACTTGCTGCTACCACTTCCAGACTGCTTTGTGTAGGTGTACAAGCAGAAAAGGAGAAAAACAACTGGTCTTACTACAAGATAACTTCTTTTAAGATGCTGTCTGTAATCGTATTGATTCTCACCTAAAGATTGTATACCTTTTATTTAAAAAAAGCATAAGCAAAGCAATTGAAACTACAATATCAGAGAGAGACAGTTAATAACCATATAAAGTAAAACATGCCTTCCCACTGAAGATACAACCAGTTCTGTAACCAAAGAGTTCAGACAATTAAAATGTTCCCTTCCATAAATTAAATTAGTTATTTGCTGTCTGTACTTACATATTGAAATCATGGGAGCCAAACTTATGTGAACTTGCCTTTTTGCTTTGTGCCTTTTAATATTCTTAATTTATTCATTAGTTGCTATGATTTAATTCCAGATCACTTTAAGCCAAATGGAACAAGACACAGCATTATATTTGCAAGGAATCAATGTTTAGAAATATCAGCATCCATCCCTTATCTATAGGTTATCTGGTTTGTCATGAAAATAGAATTAAAATCTTGCATTTGCTTAATTTCTCTGGATATAATAAGAATGGGGTTGAATCTATTTTCAAGGAAAAATGTCAGTTTTTCATTAATGAATTTACTTCCATAAAAAGATAAGAAGTTTGTATGTTGTTGTTGTTCAGTCGTTCAGTCGTGTCCGACTCTTCGTGACCCCATGGACCAGAGTTCGCCAGGCCTTCCTATCCTCCACTGCCTCCCGGAGTTTTGTCAAATTCATTTTGGTTGCATCGATGATGCCGTCCAACCATCTCATTCTCTGTCCTCCTCTTTTCCTTTTGCCTTCGATTTTTCCCAGCATCAGGGACTTTTCCAGGGAGTCCTCTCTTCTCATGAGGTGGCCAAAGTACTGGAGCCTCAGCTTCAAAATCTGTCCTTCCAGTGAACATTCGGGGTTGATTTCTTTCAGAATGGATAGGTTTGATCTCTTTGCAGTCCAGGGGACTCTCAAGACTCTCCTCCAGCACCACAGCTCAAAAGCATCAATTCTGCGGCGATCAGCCTTCTTTATAGTCCAGCTCTCACTTCCATACATCACTACTGGAAAAACCATAGCTTTAACCATCCTGACCTTAGTTGGCAAACTGATGTCTCTGCTCTTTAGGATGCTTTCTAGGTTTGCCATTGCTTTCCTCCCAAAGAAGCAGGCGTCTTTTTATTTCATTGCTGCAGTCGCCATCTGAAGTGATCAAGGAGCCCAAGAAAATAAACTCTGTCATTGCCTCCATTTCTTCCCCTTCTATTTGCCAGGAGGTGATGGGACCAGTGGCCATGATCTTAGTTTTTTTGATGTTGAGCTTCAGCCCATTTTTTCCACTCTCCTCTTTCACCCTCATTAAGAGGTTCTTTAATTCTTCCTCACTCTCTGCTATTAGAGTAGTATCATCTGCGTATCTGAGGTTGTTGATATTTCTTCCGGCAATCTTAATTCCGGCTTGTGATTCATCCAGACCGGCCTTTCTCATGATGTACTCTGCATATAAGTTAAATAGGCAAGGTGACAGTATACAGCCTTGTCGTACTCCTTTCCCAATTCTAAACCAGTCAGTTGTTCCATATCCAGTTCTCACGGTTGCTGCTTGTCCCACATATAGATTTCTTAGGAGACAGATAAGGTGGTCAGGCACTCCCATTCCTTTAAGGACTTGCCATAGTTTGTTGTGGTCTACACAGTCGAAGGCTTTGGCATAGTCAATGAAGCAGAAGTAGATGTTTTTCTGGAACTCTCTGGCTTTCTCCATAATCCAGCGCATGTTGGCGATTTGATCTCTAGTTCCTCTGCCCCTTCGAAATCCAGCTTGTAGTTCTGGAAGTTCTCTTTCCACATACTGCTGAAGCCTGCCTTGTAGAATTTTGAGCATAACCTTGCTAGCATGTGAAATGAGTGCAATTGTGCGGTAGTTGGAGCATTCTTTGGCATTTCCTTTCTTTGGGATTGGGATGTAGACCGATCTTTTCCAGTCCTCTGGCCACTGCTGGGTTTTCCAAATTTGCTGGCATATCTTATGCAGCACCTTTACAGCATCCTCTTTTAAGATTTTAAAGAGTTCAATTGGAATGCCGTCACCTCCACTGGCCTTGTTGTTTGCAATGCTTTCTAAGGCCCACTTGACTTCACTTTCCAGGATGTCTGGCTCCAAGTCAGCAATTACGCTATCTTGGTTATCAGGGACATCCAGATCTTTCCGATATAATTCTTCTGTATATTCTTGCCATCTCTTCTTGATCTCTTCTGCTTCAGTTAGGTCCCTACCATTTTTGTCCTTTATCATATCCATCTTTGCACGAAATACCCCTTTAATATCTCCAATTTTCTTGAACAGATCTCTGGTTTTTCCTTTTCTGTTGTTTTCCTCTATTTCTTTGCACTGTTCATTCAAGAAGGCCGCCCTGTCTCTCCTTGCTATTCTTTGGAAGTCTGCATTCAATTTTCTGTATCTTTCCCTTTCTCCCTTGCATTTTGCAACCCTTCTCTCCTCCGCTATTTGTAGGGCCTCGTTGGACAACCACTTTGCTTTCTTGCATTTTCTTTTCTTTGGAATATTTTTCATTGCAGCCTCCTGTACAATGTTACAAGCCTCCATCCATAATTCTTCAGGTGTTCTGTCCACCAAATCTAGTTCCTTGAATCTATTCTTCACTTCCACTGTGTATTCATATGGGATTTGACTTAGGTTATACCTAACTGACCCAGTGATCTTCCCTACTTTCTTCAGTTTAAGTTTGAATTTTGAAATAAGAAGCTGATGATCTGAGCCACAGTCAGCACCAGGTCTTGTTTTTGCTGACTGTATAGAGCTCCTCCATCTTTGGCTGCAGAGAACATAGTCAATCTGAATTGTCCATCTGGTGATGTCCATATGTAGAGTCGCCTTTTGTGTTGTTGAAAAGAGTGTTTGCAATGACCAGCTTGTTCTCTTGACAAAACTCAATTAGCCTTTGCCCTGCTTCATTTGGAACTCCAAGGCCAAACTTGCCAGTTATTCCTTTTATCACTTGACTCCCTACTTTAGCATTCCAATCCCCTATGATGAGAAGAACATCTTTCTTTGGTGTCAGTTCTAGAAGTTCTTGTAAGTCTTCGTAAAATTGGTCAATCTCAGACTCTTCAGCACCGGTAGTTGGTGCATAAACTTGGATTACTGTGATGTTCAAAGGGCTGCCTTGGAATCGCACCGAGATCATTCTATCATTTTTTAGGTTGTATCCCAGCACTGCTTTTCTCACTCTATTGTTGACTATGAAGGCTACTCCATTTCTTCTTTGGGATTCTTGCCCACAGTAGTAGATGTGATAGTCATCTGAACTGAATTCACCCATTCCTGTCCATTTAAGTTCACTGATACCCAGGATGTCAGTGTTTATTCTTTCCATCTCACGTTTGACCACATCCAGCTTACCCTGGTTCATAGATCTCACATTCCAGGTTCCTATGCAGTATATTTCTTTGCAGCATTGGACTTTCCTTTCTCTTCCAGGCACGTCTGCAGCTGAGCGTCCTTTCGGCTTTGGCCCAGCCACTTCATTAGCTCTGGAGCTACTTGTACTTGTCCTCCGCTCTTCCTCAGTAGCATGTTGGACACCTTCCGACCTGAGGGGCTCATCTTCCAGCGTCATATCTTTTAGCCTTTTGTTTCTGACCATGGGATGTTCTTGGCAGGGATACCGGGGTGGCTTGCCAGTTCCTACCCCAGGAAGTCTTATTACAGGCCTCATTGTCAGAAGTTTGTATACAGGCCTTTATTTATATTTATATAATCTTGTAAGACATCATGACACTGGACTTATCATAGTTGTAAGTGTATATAGAACTGCTTCTATTGTGGCTGACTTTATTTACATTGAAGGCAATGTGTGCAATTTGCCTGTATATTATTCATTATTCCTTAATTCTTAGAATAATGTATTCCTGTATATTCCTTATAATGATGTGTTCCTTAGAATATAATTATAATAATTATTTCTTTGAATAATATATCTTTGGTGGCTCTTACTACTGTCTCCTCACTCAAGAGCAAACTGAGTAAACTAAACTTGCTTTTTAGTAACTGGGTAAAACTTGCTTTTGAGATCAGCCTCAAACAGAGTGGTCTTTGACTAGATAGGCGGTATATAAATCAAATAAATAAATAAATAATAAATAAACCATGAAGCAAGAAACATATAAACAATAAATGAGCTGCTGGACTTCTCTGTTTTTATAAATATCTTTTTAAATGTTTTCACAGGAAGGATTTCAATGTTTGGCCAGAAAGGGTTTAATCGTTTTCTTTAACAGTCATTGAATGGGGTTCTGACGTTCAGTTAATTCAGAATACTAGCAGTTTATAAGAAAGCCTAAATTCTCAGAGGGGTGGGATTTTGTTTTGTTTTGCTATAAAATCACTAATTTCAAAGTGTGTTATTAGAGCCATGAATGACTGAATTCCTTCCAATATAATAAAAGGGGGCTGGGACTGGACATTTTCTTTCCAGGTATGGAAATTTGATCTTATCAATATATTTGAGCTGTTTTAAATTGGCTGGAGCACAAGATCTCTTGATTTTGCATGGATGGTGGTGGTGGTAAAACAGTGTTGTTGTTGTTTTACATGATATCATAAAAGCACTTTGGCATTTAGTCCTCAAATTTGGCATACAGCAAAAAAACTTTCCACTACATCCAAGCGAAATTTGGTACTGGTCTCTTTCTACTTTTGTAGTTATTTTTTTGTTTTGTTTTGTTTGGGGCACACCTATTTTTGAATTGGTTTATGGAATGCTGAATCCTGATGTAGGCACAATATATTGGTTTCCCTCCCAGTCAGCAATAATTATACTGGCTGTTTGTAGACACACTTCAGTTTCTTATTATGTGCAAGTTTGTCTAAACAAATTGGTGTTTGGGCTCAACAGTGGCTGAAATCTTATATTTACAATTGTAGGAAGTATACATTGCTTATTGGTTCATATCAACAGTCTTCTTAATCAATACAATATAAACAAAGCCTTATTTTATTTATTTTATTTATTTTTACAACTTATATGCCGCCCACTACCCAAAGGTCTCTGGGCGGCTTACAATCAAGGAATTAAAACAGTTAAAAACATCAAACAACAATAAATAATTAAAACAACAATAAAAACCTTATACTAAAACATCACACTAAAATTGCCATCAAAAGACCCACAATCTAAATTGTATCAATTTTCTGGAACAGGAGGTTTTTACCTGCCGAAATGTCATCAGTGTTGGCGCCAGGCAGATCTCACTTGGGAGGGCATTCCATAGCTTGGGGGCAGCTGCCGAAAAGGCCCTGTTCCTACAAGCCATCCCTTTCACCTCCTTGAGGGATGGCTCTTTCAGGAGGGCCCCTGGCTTGATCTTAATTGCCGGGTAGGTTCATATGGAAGGAGGCGGTCCTTCAGGTATCCAGGTCCTAAGCCATTTAGGGCTTTATATGTCAAAACAAGCACTTTGAATTGGGCTCGGGCAGCAACTGGTAACCAAAGGCTACGTAGAATCGGCGTGATGTGATCCCTAGCGGCCCCACCACTTACTAGCCGCGCCGCACGATTCTGAACCAGTTGCAATCGCCGAACCGTCTTCAAAGGCAGCCCCATGTAGAGCGCATTGCAGTAATCAATACGGGATGTTACCAAAACTGTTATGAGGCTCCGTTCATCCAGGTAGGGGCGTAGCTGATATATTTTCCGCAGCTGGAGAAAGGCACCCTGGCCACCGTGTCCACCTGGGCTTCCAGAGTTAGACCGGGGTCCAGGAGCACCCCCAAGCTGCGGACCCTGTTCCAGAACAGGGAAGTGTCCCTCTAACCTGTCTGGCGAAGCACCCACTAACAGCACTTCCGTCTTGTCTGGATTGAGTTTCAATTTGTTAACCCTCATCCAGTCCATTATCTGGCCCAGACACGAGTTCAGCACAGAAACCGCCTCACCTGGATTGGTGGAAAACGAGAGGTAGAGCTGAGTATCATCAGCATATTGCTGAGTCCTCAGCCCAAACCTCCTGATGACCTCTCCCAGTGGTTCCATGTAAATGTTGAACAGCATGGGAGACAGTATAGAGCCCTGAGGAACCCCATGACATAAATGCCACGGGGCAGAGCAACTGTCCCCCAGCACCACCTTCTGGACACGGTCAGCCAGGAAGGAATGGAACCATCGCAAAGCGGTGCCTCCAACTCCCAACCTGGCCAGCCTATCCAGAAGGACACCATGGTCGATGGTGTCGAAAGCCGCTGAGAGGTCCAGGAGTATCAACAGGGTTGCACTCCCCCTGTCTCTCTCCCGGCAGAGGTCATCATACAGGGCGACCAAGGCAGTCTCTGTACCAAAACCCGGCCTGAAACCAGATTGAAATGGATCCAGAAAATCCGTTTCATCCAGCAGTGCCTGGAGTTGCCCGGCCACCACCCGCTCCAACACCTTGCCCAAATAAGGGAGGTTCGCTACTGGACGGTAGTTAACCACCAGCCCTGGGTCCAGGTTAGGTTTTTTAAGGAGTGGTCTAATCACTGCCTCTTTCAAGATGGTGGGGACCACTCCCTCTCTTAATGAGGCGTTTACAGCTTCCTGGATCCAGGTGCGAACTCCCCTGGCAGATCTTTCAATTAGCCAAGAAGGGCAAGGATCAAGTGGCGTAGTGGTAGCACGGACAGATCCAAGCACCCTGTCCACATCCTCGGGTCTCAATAATTGAAACTCATCCAATAATACTGGACCTAAGCACGGCACACTGGATACATCCCTTGATTCTGCACCAATAGTGGAGTCCAATTCCCTGCGAATCTGAGCGATTTTTTCCTCAAAGTGGACAGCAAACTCGTCACAGCGGGCTGCTGAGTGGTCCAGAACCTCCATCGTATTTCTCGGTTGAAGAAGGTCCCGGACCACCCGAAACAGCTCTGCTGGACGGCACTTATGGTTCAAAGTGTGCAGTTTTTGATTATGTATTTACTGCTACCTCACTTGCTTTGTAAAAACAGAGAACTTTCCATTTCCAGTTTTCTGAAATTATCTTGCCAGGAGAGCTATCTTTACTAATCAGTGGGCCGTATCAATCATCAACAAAGGCTGCCTCATAAAATCCAACTACATTTTCCCAATATGATTTTTCAGCCTACTGTACCTTCACAAACTGTACAGGAACAGATAAGAGAGTTACGGAGGGCAACGGGTTCTCTGCCTCCTGCAGGAATGATGATTGGGTTCTATTCGGGATATTTTGCTATTCCAAAGAAGGATGTAAGCCTTTGGCCCATCTCATTCCATACATAGTGAACAAGGTTGTTAGCATCCAGGCACTTCCTAATAATTATGGTTACAAATCTCTTTTAGCTGCCTTAGGAGCTCAGAAATGCCTGTTTTCATATCAGCACCCATTTCTAACATAGGGAATGTCCAGTCAGCAACTGCTGGTTTCACTTTTGACTGTAGTCTCTTAGACTGCAACATCAAAGCCATTTATGAGCTGCATATCTGATGCAAGCAAAATTCACCCCAAAATCAATTATAATCATCCGAAATATGGACATTGCCATCAACCTGTGAAACAAATTCAGGCTTTGTATTAACCTAGAAAAATAAAAGCGAGTCCCTTAAAAAAAAATATTGGATTACCAGAACAACTTCTAGGGATCCTAGCAGTGACTGGATTTTCAAGGAACAAAACTATCAGATTGTCAGCCATGATGTGCAAAATGTGTCAAAAGCAGATGCCAACTTTTGTTTTCTTTTCGGGCTGATGACTTCTATGATGGCAGCATTACTTTTCACACAATTGGATGTGAGACTAGCACTTGTGAACAATAGCATAGTTACCTATCCAGAAGAAATGGCCCTCCAGCAAACTAGTAGCAGGAAGTCTCCCAGATTGTTCAACTGCCACTTTAATAATACATACAATCTTTTTTCTTACAGCATTTTGTTAAGCAGATAGTTAAAATTACCTCCTTGGGTTATCACTGGCTAGGATATTACTATCTGTTTAAGCCAATGTGTCAGTCATTTAAAAGTGGGGTTTGTTCTGTTGTTTTCCTTAAAGGTGACACTTTACCTTAACTATATTCATCAGCTACATGGTCTCAGCCTTTTATCTGTTATTATCGATATCTGGCAGGCCACCACTATATTGTGCTTCAGGAGAATTCAACATTCTGCAAGGCCAATCACAAAATAGTAGTGCCCCAAGCACAAAATTAGAGCTATGAAATTTGACCCTGGATCTGCACCATATTTGGCATGGGTGTAGCAGAAAGGCTGCTCTTGCTCTCTGCTAAATTTGTGGACATTTGGGCAAAGGGTTTCTGAGATGCAGTTTTTAAAACACTGCTTTACCACATACACACCCAGTGCAGAAACATAGCTTCTGTGAATTCTGAAGAACCTATTTGCATAGCATAGCATTCTGGAAAATCAAAATGTGCCTCCACTCAGCCCACACAGCAGGTGTTGTCACTTTTAACCCAGCCATGGTCTTCAGGGTGAAAGGAATAAGATGTAGTGTGGTGAAGGAGGGTTTCCCATTGTGGGGAGTTATGTCAGAGCTTGGGGGAAATTGGTTCTCTGACCAAAGACTTCCAAAATTCACTCTCCATCATAGCTAACCTTAGGCTTCTACTCAGAAATATGTCTTGAATACCCAGTTTTGTGCCAAAATGAACTGAACCACCTTTTTTGGTTTGGGAAATGAAACGGGACCTTCCTCAAGCTCTTCCACTTAAACCCCCATAACTTTGAGAAATTTGGGGTTCAGGTGGCTGGGTTATTCAACTGCAAAGAGCTCCCTGCAGTAATTGGAAAAGTGTGTGCACCTGCCACACTGGCAATAGGTAAATTTATTACTTCCCCTTGCTTAACCCCAATATTGCCGGTGCCTGCCATACAGCAGTTTTGCAATTAGCTAGGAGCAGGCATGTCCAAACTTTGGCCCTCCAGATGTTTTGGACCACAACTTCCACAGCCCTTTGCCATTGGAAATACAGGCTTAGAATTCTGGGAGTTGTGGGTCCAAAACATCGGGGGGTGAAGTTTGGACATGCCTGAGGGGAACCCTCTTTGTAGGTTGAATAACTTGGCCCCCTGAACCCCAAACCTCTCCAAATTTGGGGGACTTACAGGGAAGAATTTGTGGAAGATCCCCTGCAATTTCCATGCTGCTACATGCCAGTGATCACTATTTTTGAGTACTCGAAATAGTGATCGCTGGCATGTAGCAGCGTGGAAATCACAGTGTAACTTCTTTGGACTCTTCCCTGTAAACCCCCCAAATTTGGAGACATTTGGGGTTCAGGTGTTTCCTAGGCTCCCCAGAGGAGAAATTCATTTCTACTTGAGTCAGGAAGCCGCTAATCACTCCCCCCTGGTGGGGAGCTTCCTCAAGCGGTTTCCTTAATTACAAATGATTTTCTCCTGGGGCACCCCCTTTGGAGTTTAATAACTCAGCCTCCTGAACCCCAAACGGGGATTATAAGGAAAAGTCCAAAGAAGCTACCCTGCAATTTTGGTGCCTCTAGGACCCAGGGAAGCCATTAACTAATCATTTCATTTTGTTTCATTCTAAAACTTCTTTAATAATTCGTTACTAATGAAAGAAAATGAAACTACTAAAGAAATGAAACACTTTATTTTTGTTTTGTGTCCATTTTTATTAGGATCTCTTTAAGTTGGTTCTAATTTAGGATTTTTATAAGGTTTGGCTGATCCATTCAAAAACCTATTCAATGGTTCTGCTATAGTAGCGGTAGCAGATTTATATAGAACTTAGTTCACAGAATTTTCTACCCTGCTGGTCCCTCTACTGTTGGAGTGGGAAACCTTGAGCACTCCAGATGTTTTGGACCACAACTCCCACAGTCCTTTATCATTGGCAGGATAAGCTCAAAATTATGGTAATTGCCTCCCCCAGATTTTGGAAATCTCTCCCAAAGGAAGCTAGACTGACCCTCTCCATCCATAAGCAGGCTGTTAGTGTTTTTTGATATTGTACTCATTTAGTATTACACACTCATTGTTATTAAACTTAAATGCTATCTTTTCATTGCTGTAAGCCACCTTGGGTCTTTTACCAGCAGACTGGTAAAATCTAGAGGCTTGTTCATGGTCTGAGGTTTATCCTGACCTTATTAAAAGATGGTGAAGAATAGGAATCAGAGTTACTCCCTCACCAAATAAAATATCATTTAAGGGTGTTCTTTACAGTTGCTCAGAAGTTATTCTTTGTTTTGATTTATTCTGTGGATTTTGCTCTTATGTATTTTGTCTTTGTGTCTTGCCTATCTTTCTGCATTTGGTTAAGGTCATGAACAATTTTTTTGGCAAGAACACACTTGAGTGGAAAATGATGGGTGGTTAAGATTAGTTATCTCTTTTACACCCCATGAAAAAACACAATCACAAGACGTCAGGAAGCAAGAGTATGTTTTTGCCTTTCTTCAGAGAGGAAGGGAGTTTTCTTTTTATTTCAAGGTCTTGTGGGTCATATCTTCCTAATATTTCCCTTGTAACACATTTCCTTTGTTTCCTTAACTGAATGGTCCCTCTTTTGCCCCTAATAGTCTCCTGGGAGTAACAGTACACATTTTTCCATTTTCTGGGGAAGGATGTGGTGAATCAGTTTCTCCCATTTGAAACAAGAGCTTTCTCAGAATGTGTATTTTTTCTCAAAAATTTCCACTTTATTTTCCAAAACTTGGACTTAGAAAGCAAAGTCTATTCATATTGAAGAAGGCTCAGTTATACCTTGGTGATGTATAGATAACTGTATCTCTTTGCATCCTGGTTTTGGAAAATGTGAATAGTTAGTTCTGCTTTGAGCAGACTTCTTGTGCACAATGGAGGGCTACAATGAATCTAATACTGTGTATACACTTTAATTTTTAAATGTGGAATATGAGAAGTCCATCCAGCAAGTTTGTTATAAAGTATTTGATTTATCTTCCACTTAAGGTACCTCTCTCTGCTAAACTGCTTCACTTTCTACTAGAAACTGTTGAGAACATTGTGTTGCCAGAGTGTTTAGAATCCTTTGTTAGTCCCTTCAGAAAACTAGTCTCATGGTGATCATGGTTGATCAATTGGGAATCATAATGATTAAATACGTTTTAACTGGCTTAAACGTGTAGTGCAGACATTCCTTCAGCTATTCCTTTAATCATTTTAAATCTTTTTTGTTGGAATATGAAATGCAGTGGACTCAAAGTGCTGTTCAAGCATGAGGTCTGTGAGACAACTGAAAGCATACAAATCCTTTCTGTTGAGTTCTTTCCTAATTTAGATGTACTTAACTTTGACTAGCCTTGTCCAGGATTAGTCTAATATACATTTAGTACTAACAGCACTATGACTGCAGCATAGAACAACAATTACATATCAAAACTCCTGATTTCAGTTTTTCCAGGCAAGAAAGATCAGCTTAAGAGTCAGCTGTGGCATTGTTACAGCTATCCCTTTGTTTGTTAATAAAAACATGTAACTATATCCTAAGAACTTTTCTTGAGATAGCAGAAGTTGTAACATGACCTTGTCAGGGGACATCAAGAATTTATTGTGATTTATTTAGCTAATAGGTCTGAGAAATGTAATTCTTTTGTCCAAAATCCTATTTTATATTTCCACCAGCTAGTGCCCACAGTGTACCTTTCAGAGACGAATAGCCACATGTTGAGAAATATCACATATGGAGTCACATGATTGATGTAAAATATAAAATCCCTATACTGACTTCTTAAGTTGTTGCAATTCACCACAGAAATGTATGCTGCTGGTAGAATGCTTACTGAATTCTGGCCTTCATTAATAAATTTGACTACTAAAGATCTAAAAGAAATTTAACTAGCAAATATTACTGTCTTGTATCATAAAAGTGAATAAACACTAGCTGCAAAGGTAGACATTGGTGGGTAGCTAAACAGGCATGCACAACCTTCATGCTTGTATCTGTGTCTGGTAATATTTCTGTTTTGCTGGCTCTATGAAAGCTCAGGGTGGTCAAGCACTAGACAGGCCACAGCAAGTGAACTAGTAAACTTTACTTAGCTTGCAGAGTCACAAGCTGTGCAGACATGTCCTTTGGGGTCCAGATATCCTCACTACTTTTTCTTGAACAGTTACCATCGTGCAAAGGGAAAAGAGGACTCAGTGAAGTGTCTATGAAAAAGACATCACTCACTCACTATTCTATAGAAAATATATGACCCCAACAACTTTGCTTTTGCTTTCCCTCAGGTTAAACTGTTTTACTCGCATCAGTGTTTATTTGCATTTTACCATAGAATTGTACCAGTTTAATTTATTTATAGAAGCTTCTTAAAGCTAACAATGTGCATTTTTTCACCTTCAGTGTGTGCCCATTTATAATATACCTCTGCGTATTGAGTGAAACAATATGGCCCCCTCTTCCTAATTTGGACTTTTGCTATTAACATGGGAGATAGCCCCCCTTTGGTCTATTCACATGATCTATCACCCCCATATTACAGGGATCTTCTTTACTCTGTGGCAACTTTACAGTTTAATCCCTACAGCTGAACTAACATATGAGCTACATCATTTTTCTTTGCCATCTTTATTTCTCTGCCATATAACGTCATTGTGAGTAGACAAGAAGGATTTATTATTTATTTATTTATTTTAGAGTATTGGGAAAGGACCCAAGGCGGCTTACAGTAATGAGGGATAATGTACAATCCGGTACAATTAAGAAATGTTCAAGTATTTGAGAACAAGGAATTGAGGGATTTCTTACAGCATTAATAGACAACATTACATTAAAGCTACACGGTTATAAGTAGTTATAAACACAAAGTCTATGTGAACCTATAGATTCATATAAAATACACATGGTAGACCATCATTCAGGGAAAGCTTGCCTGAAGAGAAAGGTCTTTGCCTGTTTCCGGAAGGATAAGAGATGAGGCAGTCCTGACCTCTAGTGGGAGGGAGTTCCAGAGTCTGTGTGCAGCAGTTGAGAAGGCCCTTTCATGGGTTCCCAGGAGACGTACCTGTGAGGGTGGCGGGATGGAGAGAAGGGCCTCTCTTGATGACCGTAACACCCAAGTCGGTTCATACTGTGAGATTCAGTCTTTGAGGTAGCTAGGACCCAGGCCGTATAGTGCTTTGTAGGTCAAGGTCAGCACATTGAATTGTGCTTGATAGCTGATTGGCAGCCGGTGGAGCTGTTTTAATAGGGGTGATCTCTGTACCCCATCCCAGTCAGCAGCTGCATTTTGGACCCGTTGAAGTTTGCTGAAACTTTTCATTGGTAGCCCCACATAGAGCACATTACAGTAATCCAGCAAAACCAAAAGGGGCACAGATCCCCTATCCATTTCCCTGCGTAAGTCATCTACCAGTGCAACCAGTGCCATCTCAGTCCCATAGCCAGGCCTGAAGCCAAACTTTGCCCTTGACAAATTAGAGTGCTGGGCCAAAGCTAACGGAATGGGTTTCAACAGGGAAATGTAGGTGTTACATCTAGCTAAAAAGAATGAATTGCACAGATGTAGGATGGGAGATACTTGGCTGGAAAATAGTACATGTGAAAGGGATCTGCGAGTCTTGGTGGACCACAAATTGAACATGAGTCAGCAGTGTGATGTGGCAGCCAGGAAAGCCAATGCGATTCTTGGTTGCATCAACCGAGTGATAGTACCACTTTATTCTGCTCTGGTTAGACCCCACCTGGAGTATTGTGTCCAGTTCTGTGCACCTGAATTAAAAAAGAATGTTGACAACCTCAAGCAGGTCCAGAGGAGGGCAACCAGGATGGTTGAAGGTCTGGAAGAAATGTCTTAGGGAACTGGGAATGTTTAGCCTTTCCAAAAAGAAGGCTGAGAGGGGATATGATAGCTAGTTATGTTTAAATATTTGAAAGGATTTCATATTGAAGAGGGAACAAATTTGTTTTCCATGGCTTCAGAGACTAGGACTCGGGGCAATGGTTTCAAACTACAGGAAAAGACATTTGAACATTAGGAAGAACTTCATGATGGATAGAGCTGTTTGGCAGTGGAGGTTTTTAAGCAGAGGCTGATGGCCATCTTTAGGAAGTACTGTGATGGGGGTTCCTGCATGGCAGGGTTTTGGACTAGATAGCCCTTGAGGTCTCTTATGATTCTATGAGTCTATGATTCAGACTGAAATGCATCCAGGTAGTTTATCTGATCCAGAAACCTCTTGAGCTGTGAGCCCACAACCCACTCCAGCACTTTAAATTTTTTCCTGTGCAATACTAGTTATAAATGAGATGTTCTCTTCTTTCTGAGGTTGTATTTGTACTAGCTACCATTACAAATATTCATGTCAACATAATATTCTCATGGTACTTAGGTGCCAATTTCACTAAACTGCCGTTAGAAACCAGCAGAATTCTAATTATCCTATGCCAGCAGGATTTCTGCTATATTTTTTCATTATGATTACTGTCTCAAATAGATGTCAATGAGCTGTGATGCAGTCATTAAAGGGCGTATAGATAATTTGTGTGCCCATTGTAAGGATGAGAAGCACAAGGCATTCATCCCCAGTAGGAAAGGAAAAAAAGGAAATGGAAGACATTTGTGAAGTGCCATGCATGTTTATAAGTCACATAACTGAAATGGAGGCAAAGCAGTTACCATGGAACTCCAAGCAAAAGCAGATGAAAATTTCTGATATGTGTGTATGTGTGTGTGAGAGAACTGTCCATGTCTGCATGCACTGCACATGCGCTCACTCGCATAGAGTTTACCTTATGTAGAAAAAGAATGTAAGCATCAACAAAAACGCTAGAGCCTGGATCTGTCAACTGGTATATTAATTACTGCTATTATTGTGGCTATTATTGTGAAATGACTTTGACTGGAAAAGTATCAGCTCAGGAGATTTTATGACTTGGACATTCTGTAAGGGGTTGACTGTGCACCTTCAGTTATTCAGATAATTCTACATGTGCCACTTTTCTCCTTTATGAAGTTCACCATTATTGTTCTACCATCAATGTGACATTTATTAAAAAATCAGACTGCAAATGAGTTATAACAATATTTTCCATCACAATCAACCCCTCCCCTGTTCCTAATAATTATTTATATTAATTTTATTCATAATGTTCAAACTAGTGTGTATGCTCATCTATCCCCAAAACTAAATCTGTTGCATTACTTTTGAAAAATAATTACACTGATAATGTTATTATCAAGAAAGAAATCTGTTAAATGTAACTGACTTTGGATTGGATTTCACTCTGTATTGGATGGGGTTACACTCTCCTTGAAGTTTATATTTTATAGGATTCCTTGATACAGCATTGTTCATGTATTCAAATCATGTCAGTTGGGATTCCTTTTTCCATTTCAGGTGGCTTGATTCCCCGCTCCCATTAATACACACCCTACCTACCTTCAGTTAAGGATATTTTTTTATTTATTTATTTATTTTATTTACAAGATTGTTTTTAGCCGCCCCACTACCAGGTGGTCTCTGGGCGGCATATAACAGTATATTAAAACTATAAAGCAATAAAACAACAGGACTGTTAAAACTATAAAATACAATATCGGTTAAAACAATTGCTATACAGTGCAATTATAAAACCCTGCTGCTCATGAGTCCAGCTAAAACACTGTCTAATTAAAATGTTGGCTGAACAAGAGGGTCTTTCCCTGGCACCAAAAAGCCAAAAGTGTCAGCGCCAGGCGGATCTCCATAGGGAGGGCATTCAAAGGTTGGGGGGAAACTACTGAGAAGGTCCGGTTTCTACATGCCACTCCCCTCACCTCTTTGAGGGATGGCATCTTCAGCTGGGCCTCCTGGCTTGCTCTTAGAGTACGGGCAGGCTCATATAGAAGAAGGCGATCCTTTAGGTACCCAGGTCCTAAGCCATTTAGGGCTTTATATGTGAGCATGAGCACTTTGAATTGGACCCGGACAGCAACTGGCAGCCAGTGTAAATTTTTTAGTATTGGTGTGATATGAGTCCGTGCTGCAACACCTCTCACTAGCCGCACGGCCCGATTCTGTACCAGTTGCAATTGCTGGACCATCTTCAAAGGCAGCCCCATGTACAGCACATTACAGTAGTCCAACCTGTTTTTTTTTCACCTTTATTGGCATAAAATATATTAGCAAATGTACAGATATACTTTGGTGGATCAATATAAATATAAAAGAAGCTGTCTAAAATTACTCTACACTTAAAACGGATCTAACCTGGGAAACAGAGTGTTTTTTCTGATAGACAAGTAATAAATATTTAGCCACTGAATCCGTCAAGTGAGGATTTTTATCTGCCAAAAGACGTGTAGTAATAATCTCTGGTACTGGTGGTATTTTAGAAATGAAGGTTCCAAGAAGTTGTTGTTGGATGGTCTGATGTGCCGGACAACTTATCAGGATATGGAAGATCGAGTCAAGTTCTAACTGGCAGAACCAACACAACCTACTCTTATAAGGAATTCTACAACATCTGCCAGAAGACACAGCAAAAGGAAAAATATTTAGTCAGGCCAACATAAAGGCCCGACGCTCCTGTGGATCCAAAAGATTTCTAAAATAATTAGCTCCCTGCTCAAAACCACAAAGTAGGCCATGATTTAAAGGGGAGCAAATAGAGTTACTTCCCTCACTGATAATTTGTCTTTCTATATCCCAAATTCTTTGGCAAATAACATTATATAAATACTTTTCACTACAGACCGATAAGGATTCTAAATCTATTCCCATAGATGCTATTTTGATGGTGATAATCTGATGCCATTTTGAAGTGTAAGCATCTCTCAGTAAATCATTTAACAAAGAATTGTGGCGTATATGAAAGTTGAGGCGCAGCCAGTACTTAACCGTAGCCGTCCAGGCTACAGTTGATGGGAAATGTAGTCCAAGTTCACCGCATATTGTTGATAAACTGATCGTATTCGGAAGACCCAAAATTCGACGCAAAAAGATAGCTGCAATTCGATCCACCTCAAAGTTAGCAGCCTTGATCCAAATTGGAGCTCCATAAAAGAGTTGATTAGTTATTTTTACTTTAAAAACCTGGATTGCAGCTGGCACATACTGATTCCTTGAATGATAGTGGAATCTGGAGATTGCAATCTGGTTGTTACTAGTGCATGTGTGACTGTTGCCAGGCTCCGCTCATCCAGGCAAGGCCGGAGTTGATATATTCTCTGCAGCTGTAAGAAGGCACCCCTGGCCACCAAGTCCACCTGGTCTTCCAGGGTAAGACCCAGGTCCAGATGTACCCCCAGGCTACAGACCCTGTCCCTTAGGGGGAGTGCAACCCCGTCCAGGTTGCACCCTGTAACCTGTCAGGCAGAACACCCACTAACTGCACTTCCATCTTATCTTTATTAAGCTTCAGTTTATTGACCCTCATCCAGTCCATCATTGAGTTCAAGCATGAGTTCAGAACAGAGATCGCCAGACCTGGATTGGTGGAAAAAGAGAGGTAGAGCTGAATATTGTCAGAATATTGTTGACTCCTCAAACCAAACCTCCTAACAACCTCTCCCCGCAGTTTCATGTATATATTAAATAGCATGAGGGACAGTATGGAGCCCTGGGGAACCCTATGATGTAACCACCATAAGCAGAGCACCTGTCCCCCAGCACCACCTTCTGGTAGGAGTGGAACCACCATAAAACAGTGCCTCCAGCTCCCATCCCAGCCAGTCTGTCCAGAAGGACACCATGGTTGATGGTGTCAAAAGCCGCTGAGAGGTCCAAGAAGATCAACAGGAACACCTCCTTTAACGGGGCAGGGACCACTCCCTCTCTTAATGAGGAGTTGATGGCCTCCTGGACCCAGGTGCGACCCCCCCCAGCAGATTGCTTTATTAGCCATGATGGGCAACGGTCAAGTTGCATAGCGGTGGCACAGACAGATCAAAGCACCCTGTCCACATCATTGTGTCACAACAACTGAAACTCATCTAATAAATTATGACTACCAACTCACACCTCTCTGTATTTTGTACTCCCCCCTTTTTGTTTCCCTATACCCTTCCACCAGTTTGTCTGTATCAGAAATAATAAAACGTGGGGGGGAGGCAGTGGAGTCTAACTCCCTGTGAATCTGAGTTATTTTTCCCTCAAAGTGGGTGGCAAATTCATCACAATGGACCACTGAGTTGTCCAGGACCTCCACAGGATTACCTGGTTAAAGAAGATCTCAGACCACTTGAAATATCTCTGCTGGGCAGCACACTGAGGAAGCAATATGACTGGAGAAATACTGCCATTTCACTAGCCGTATCACCACAGAATGGGCCTGATAATGGGCTGTAAGCTGAGTTTGGTCAGAGTTGCAGTGATATTTTCTCCACCTGAGCTCAAGTTGTCTCCAGACCTGCTTCATTGCCTGAAGCTTCTCTGTACACCATCAAGCCTTATAGGCTCTGCGGGTTGGGAGAGGACGCTTAGGGCCATCTCCTTGTTGCACAAGGTGACCTGGGCTTCGACAGGAGCAGCGACCATATCAGTTGTTGTAACATCCTATATGTGGTGTTGCTCTTGGAAAGCATTCAGAAACTCAATTCATAAAAGCTACAATGTTAATTTCAAAATAGTTGTAAGCAAACTCATTCTTCCTTCTTCATATCTAATGACTTTTACAATATTAGCTGTTTATGGTTACCAATTTATGGAGCAGCTGCCAGGTGTTTCTCAACTGATTCTGCAGACTCCCTTGGGAATAATACCATAATTACCATCTGGCTGAGATCAAGTGCTTGACCTTGACATATAGTTCCCATCAAATGTTTCATTCAGAGCTGGCAGGAAGATCAGTACCCAAACACAGTGTTCTGTGAATTTTTTTCCTTGTAGAGCACTGTTCTGTAAATAAAGTGGCTTCCACCAGGCTTTTTAGACAGATAAGGCATACAAAGATCTCTCTAGGCTGGCTTAGAAGGCAATGAAATGGACTGACATGCAGATTGTGTCAAAGTTTTTAACCCACATGAAGGGAGGTCCCATTGTGCCCTATAATTAGTTATAAGTTGCTTTCTTCTTCAAGAGCAAGAACAGAAATTAAAAATAACAATACAATAATTAACTCAGGTGTTTTTCAAGGTTTCCCTTCATCAGGGATGATCTCTTGATTGAAAAGAATAGAAGTAAATGGGTCAGAGAAATGAAACTATTAAGATTCATAACTGAAATTTTGAATCCAAGTCCCCTCAAAAAGCCTACTCTAAAACTGAAAATTTAACACATACAGACACCTTAAATGGAGTATGTAATTTAGCTACATTCATATAAAGCAAGAGGGCTTATTTTCTACCATGTATCACTTCCATTTTTGCTAAATATTACTAGGTTTGATCTGTATGTAGAATAACTGCCAAGAGATCCCCTTGAATTGCATATAGAAAGGTGAGATTTTAAAAAACCCAACATATATCCCATTTATTTTCAATCACCATCAGATATTGTTGGGAACATTTTAATGCAAAATATGAACTAAATATAATGCGCTTTCAAAGTTTGTGCTCATGTTTGGAGCTTCTTCTCCCCCCCCCCTCCACATCATCATGGGGGGGGGAGGATTACATTGTGTTTAGAGAAACAGAGGAAGTCAATTTTGTTTCCTGCCAAAGCAAATATCCGCAGGACGGTGTAGTCTACCCATTTCAATGCATGTGAAAATATTTGGTGTCGCAAAGTGACTTCCTTGGGTGGAAATAATCTTGATTTAATAATGAGATTGTGCAGAAAAAGGAAATCACAAGTATTTTAGTAATTGAACACAAGCAATTTGTTTATAGATATCGTTTCCCATCTACATATTCAGCCCAAGAGTAAGTGTGGAGGAAGGGTAGAGGATAGAAGATGAAGAAATTTACGCTGAGTCTATTAATCCATCTGAAGCAATGTTGTCTGCTATTAGGGACAGTAGTTTGCCAACATGTTTGACTATATCAAGCAACACACTTCAGCAAAAATACATAGTAAAAGCTAGCATTACAAGGGGGTATATTGGCCTTGACTTGGGCTAGAAGACCCCTGTGGGGTCAAACTTTACAATTCTATTATTCAAATTTTACAATTCTATTATTCAATTCTATGAACAGAAAGAAATCTCCTACCCAATTACATAATAGCTTATATACTGATACAAAGTAACTCAAGATGTGTATGCTTGTGGTTGCTGTCACCCCTGTTCAAGATCAGAGTGGCTGGGGGAGTTTCCTCAACATGTGGATACATATCTGGTTGGGCACCACCAGTCTTCTGTCTCAGGAGCCCACAGAGGGGTTTCATTTTCTTCACTAGCCTCCTCCCCATTCCCCACTGTCCTCAGCTAGGGCCTACGTCCCTTCACTGATCTTCCAGAGTCCCCAGCTGAGTTTGCAGCACTGACACCATCCAGCCAAAACTCTTTAGGGAGGGGTGGTAATGTCAGGCTGATTTGTCTTTAAACACCAGTAAGATGAAAGAGATGGTGATTGACTTCCGGACAAAGACACTACCTTTTACACCAGTGAACATCCGGGGCTTAGATATTGAGATAGTGGACAGCATTAAGTGCCTGGGTGTTCACCTAAATAATAAACTGGACGGGATTCATAACATTGATGCACTATACAAGAAGGGTCAAAGGTGCCTCCATCTCCTGAGGAGACTGGGGTCCTTCGGAGTGTATAGGCCTATGTTAAGGATTTTTTATGACTCTGTGGTAGCCTCAGCTCTTTGCTACGCTGTAGTCTGCTGGGGTTCAGGTACACTTTTTGTGCACCTACCCTTCTGTACTTGTTCTTTATTTTGGGAGCTGTGTAACAAGTAAATTTCCCCAATGTCGGATTAATAAAGATTCGTCTTATCTTATCTTATTTTATCTTATAGAAGTCCCCAAGTCCAAACAGTTTATTCCTAATCCACTCCTCACCCAGGGTAGCTTCTAGGTGGCTATAGATCTGCTGTGTTGTGGCTCAGCTGGGTGCCTAGGCTGCCATAGGGAGCAGGACAGGTGGGGCTATAAGAGATGGGCACTTGAAGGTAAACCCCTTGAACAAGTTAGAACTTTTAGGTATTTGGATTCCTAATTCCATCATTGACTTAACTGGTCATCCCACCGAAAAGCCACTATAGCTGCCTCAAAAAATCACCTCCTGGCAATTTCAAGGTTCCATTTTCACTCTGGGAATCAGTATGTTCCAGCTGCACTCCAAGTCTTTATGGTCAAAATAACTAACCAACTCTTGTATCCAATCTGGATTAAGGCTGCCAATCAAGAAGTAGATTGTATTGCAGCGATTTTCTAACGTTGTATCCTGGGTGTGCCAAACTTGATTAATCTACCAACAATATGCTCTGAACTTGGGCTCCATTTGCCCTCAACCCTAGCTTGGACGGCCACTATCAAGTATTGGTTATGCCTCCATTTTCAAATGCACCCCAATTCCCTGCTAAATGATTATACTAAGTGCCCCAACCCAGAATTTGGTTCAAATTATTTCAGGAATCTCTTGAATCCTCAAGAGAGACGGGCATTTATGTTGGCAAGACTGAACATCTTTCCTTCCACCGTCACTCTAGGAAGATACTCTAAAATGCCTTATAAGAGCAGACTGTAAATTTTGTAGGTTGGAACCTGATTCTGTTGTACATATTCTGATTCAATGTCCCTCTCATCATATTAATCAACACCAATTAATTGGCACTCTTATTTCCAAATTTTCAACAACCCCAGATACCATTACTGCTATTCTCTTGACATATAAAGATAAAAGTGTGACAGAGCTAGTAGCCAAATATTTATTACCAGTTTCTCAAAAGAATAGCCCTGCTTCTTTTTAAGTCAGGCTTATTGTAACCCCAGACTATTATGGTCGCCATTCAGACGCTGAGAGGTCTATTGCAACTATTTCAACGATTATTTTATACCAATAAAGGTGACCTTGACTTTGACTATAAGAGATGCCCCCCATCTTCTTATAGGAGCCAAGCTGATCCATTTGTTGGTCAATGCATCTTGAAGCAGCAGGGGGCAGTTCTTGCCAAGGGTGCAAAAAACAGAAGGAGATGCTTCACAGGTCTTGGCCTAGTCCTTCAACCCTGTGTCCGGTGTCAGTAATCAGCTGTCCCCACTATTTGCTTCCTCCTTCTTTTATCCTTTAAGTTCAAAGCTCACTGTTCTGTTCCTGATCTGGCTATACTTTTCAGGTGCATCTCATTATCTTTCAGAGCTCCACCCGGGGGCCTTTCCTGCTTTCTGTGCCCTAATACCCAGGGCCGGCGTGTCCATTAAGGTGAACTAGGCAGTTGCCTAGCGCACCAAAATGGACAGAGGGCGCTGGCCAGCCTGCCGCCCCCCTGCCGCTGGCCCCCGCCGACCGTCCGACCGCCGCCGTCCGTCGCCGTCCACCCGCCGCCCCTGCACCCATCGCTGCCCCCCGCGCCCCATCGCCATGCGCCCATGCATGCCCGTCACCATCCCCGCCCGCTGCCGCCGCCCGCCCGCCGCCCCGCCCCGCTGCCCCTGCCCCGCCTCCTTGCCCCACCTAACCCCCCGCCCCTCACCTAGGGCGCAAAAAAACCTAGCACTGACCCTGCTAATACCCCCCTGCTGCCAAGTTCTCCCTCTTGGAGGGACACGGGTCTGTGATAGGGGGACCTCTGAGCAGCCTCTCCCTCACAATGTGAGATCCAATAAAACTAAACATCTATTTTGTAGGACAGTCTTTAGATGGTGCCTGGTTCCGTATTTATTTATTTATTATTTATTTAAAATATTTCTATCTTATCTTTCACCCCAAAAGGACCCAAGGTGGGTCATCCAGGGCTCTGTGATGGAACTGATTCCACTAGCGGTTATGAGGTGGTCTTAAAATTGCCTGTACCTTAATGTTAGAACAAAATAGAACTTCTAAGGCTTCAGTGTGAGTTGTTCAGTATGCAGTGCTTCTACTCTAATATAAATTTCCATTTATATCAAACATCTATGACTACAACATTTCACAGTGGCTGTACCTAATTAAACCATGAAATAGATTTTTATAAAATTCCCATTAGCTCAATATTTGTTTACTTCATGTCCTGGAGATCAATATTGTAATTGTACCACTTAGGATACAGAGAAACAGAGATACCTTATACATCTCTGTCACTGTTGTGTAACAAGAAAGGTACCTGATAATTTTAGAAATTGGTCTTATACAATGCTACCTAAGAAATGAATTGAGTGCTGAGAATAGCAGAGAATCTGTTGCACTTGGCAAGGGATATTTATAACAAAGTTGGATGTGAAGCTGCTTCAGATAATATTAAGGCTTGATTTCTTTATAAAAGAAGCAGCCAGCCATAACAAATTATTTTCAGCTTCTATTGTTTTGTTATATGCCAACGTGAAGCAGAAACACAATGTTTCTTGTGTTTTTGCTATTTATATTTAGCTTTCTAAAATCACAAAGGTTGGCATTACCAATGTGTGTTTTACCAATTCTGTGACCCAATCTTGAACTATGCATATTTTAATCAACATGAATTCCTGGCTTTAACATAACTTCTCAGCTTCTTCTCTGTGTTTGTTGAGTACATTGAGTTACCAAGGATATTCTAAGACCCTGGATCACGTGTTTTACCTGTTCATTACAAATGGACTGAGGCAGCATGCATGTTGTAGTAACAACAGGCCAGCACGTGTAAAGTGAGTCGTTATACTACATTATAAACTGGCTCAGTGCCAGAAGAAGTTTAATAAGGCAGAGAGTCCATGGTCTATGTGCTACTGATTGAAAAGAATTCACCACTGAGGAATAATTGAACTAGGAGTTTCAATTTAATGTTGCTGTTCTTTGTTGCATGATTGAGAAACAAAGCTGTTCTCCAGAGGCACAAGACCATGGCAAAACACACAGAGACTAGGAGTTTATGAATGAACCAAAACTTTTTTAAAATTCTGGCATATGGTGTGGCATTCACTTGTATGATGCATAATGCATGAGAGGGGTATATACCGATTGGTGGGGTTCATAGGCCAATGAGAGGATCTGGGAGTGGCCTGAGAGGGTTTAAGGGATTGCTCATCATGGGTTTAGGCAGATAGGGACCTACACTTTCTGAAGAAAAGCCAGATAGGGACCTACAGTTTCGGACGAGAGAATCGGATAGGGTCTGGCACCATCTGAGAAAGACAGGGCTAAAGAAAAGATAGGATTTGTTGAGTATTTGTGAGGAAAACTAAGTGTCTAGAGTTTGGAAACCTAGAAACAGGGTGTGTGCACTGGAATGGGCTAAAATTATCTCTACCCAGGTGCCTTCTGCAATCAATCAACCTCAATTAATTAATGCAGGAACCTGAAGATTACTTAAGCCCACATGGATTCTTTCTTTCGGTCTCCCAGTCTGTCTGCTGCGTTGCTTTCTTTTACTAAAATAAATAGCAAGGGACCATTACTTGAATAATAATTAAAGGCATGTATTTAACTAATAGGAATTTCACAGGAATATGGCTCTTACTTCAAAATAACTAAGCATGGTTCCTTCCCTCACTTGAATAATGCTATAAGCCTCACTAAATTCCTTACCTACATTTCTAAGCATTAGTCCATCTTGCAGCCATAACATTTATCTGAAAAAATTCCTGTCTTCCCTCTCTCCCAGACTGCGCACAGCATGGGAAAACAGTCACATGTTGCTTCTTGGACCAATCAAGTTTCACTTTCTTCTGGCTGGAATGTTCACTTAAATATTGTTTATACATTCACTTGCAATAAGCTTCACTACCAAAATGAAACTGCACTTTGATAATGTCATTGTTTACTTTTGGCCTAAAGAAAGGCTTCCCTACTTCTAAAATCCATTACAGTCTGCATTTATTCATCTTTATCAGGAATCAAATTTAAGTGGGTTAGAGCAATATTCTTTTTTTGTTTATACTTCAACACGTTACCATTGATGATTTTTATTCATCTTTGTAATCAATAGGCAAAAGGTTCCCCCCGCACATGCATGCTAGTCATGTCCAACTCTAGGGGCAGTGCTCATCTCTGTATTCAACCTGAAGAGCCAGTGTTGTGCAAGTCCATGGCCACGTGGCAGCATGGCTGCAAGGAAACACTGTTTTACCTTCCCGCTTTTTACGGTGGTACCTATTTATCTACCTGCATTTACATGCTTTGGAACTGCTAGGTTGGCAGGAGCTGGGGTTAACAGCGGGAGCTCACTCCACTGTGTGGCACCCAGGATTCAAACCGCCGAGCTGCTGACTTTGCAGCTGACAGTTTTCAGAGCCTTAGTCCACTGAGCCACCATGCCCCAAGCTTGTAATCAATAAGCTTCTTTTATTTTTACTCAACTTAAAATCCGTCTGAAGGTTTTAATTTACTAGCTAAGCCACTTGTTGTCGGTGATGTAGGAAAGACAAAAGCGGTGTTTGTCAATAGCCTGTGAAACATCCAGGGGCAAGCAAGTCAATGCTACAGTTTGGTGGCACAGTGGTAGGATGATGAAACAAATCCAATTGTGCCTTTGAAGAATCAAACCCTGAATTAATTAAAGAAGAAAAGTGAAGTTTTACATCTTAATGTAGTAGACAGCTATTATGGCCGTTACTTCACGAACCGCTCGCTTCGCGGCAAGCCCTCATTTCTGTGCGAATCGATTGTTTCAGTCCGCACGCTCCTCCTTTTTGGCTGCGATGCCACCCCGACCACGCCCCCTTTACCGTGCTCCAAGCGGGGTGAGTGGTTCCCCTGCCAGCGGCCGGGAATCTTTTCGCTTCGCATCTCGCTTCGCTCCCAACGTCACGTGTGGACTTGTGTTTTTTTTTTAATAGTTACTTTTGTGCATCGATACACCAAGTTAATATTTTTTTTAAATAAAAGGAGGGTGGAACCGGATGTTGCAAAGCAGTTTTCTAATCTGAAGGGAGCACGTGAGGTAGTAATCGATTCGGTCCTAGAAATGCTCCGCGTGAGTACTGAGAAACAGGGGTGGGATCGAAGGGAGAGCACGTGACCGCCACCGAATTCAAAGCGAAGGCAATGCCGCTGCGAAGCAATGCACTTCGTGAAGTAACGGCCTCTGTTAGCATAGTGGGACACAGGATTGTGTGGGGTAATATGTATACCTGTGTAGGGAAAGTGTAGGTGAAGTCCTTATCTCATTACGTGAGGATATAGTGGTGGATTTCTGTGAGGAGCCAGTGTGTGAAGAAGAGCCCAAATCTGTGAATTGTTAAGAGTCTGTAGCTGTTCTGACAGGGGGTCTAGGACTTCTGGCTGATTGAAGTGGAGACTTGCTGGGTCTGTGAGGAAAGACACAGGGCAAGGCTTCATCATCCGTCTGGAGGAAATCCTAGTGTGTCAGGGGGGATCACTGAGGCAGTAAAAGGAAAGGTTTACTCCACAAAGAGAAAGATGGGCTGTCCTGTGGCCAGAGTTTCTGAGGTAAAAGAGAAGCTGTTGGCACAGGGAGAGAGAGCCAAGATAAAGTTCTGAGGTGAAACTTGGTGAACAGACAGGCCTGATAAAATAGAAATAAAAAGAAGACAGCTTTCAGTGTCTGTAAGTAGAGCTGAGACTGTGGAAAACAGAGTTTGTGGCAGTGGTAAAGAAACAAGGTGCCAAATACAGCCTAGAGAGGGGAGAGAAAATTGCCTGTAGAGAGGCTAATGTTTAAAAGATTTCTATTTACCTCAGGAGGTGGCTAGAATAAGAAAAAGCCACTTCAGAACGACAAATTAAAGAGGAAATAGCATTTGAGCAGTTTTACTCTACAGTCCCTGGAGAGCTGAGATATTTAGTTAAGGACAAACAGCCGAAAACTATTCAGGAGGCTGCTGAATTAGCTGATCACAGGATTTCTATCACTCACCCAGACATAATAGAAGCAGACAGCATGATTCCTGGAAGAACTACTGTATATACTCGAATATAAGTCTAGTTTTCCAGCCCTAATTTTGGGCTGAAAAAAGGGGCCCTCGACTTACATTCAGGTCAATACTTTTAGCCACTGAGGCAAGTGCTTGGGTTGGTGGCTAAAAGTCATTTTAAACATCGTGCACCGCTTCTCCTGACCCCCGCCCCACATTGCAGGAGAGCAGCGTGCAATGTTTACAATGACTTTTAGCCTCTGAGGCAAGTGCTTTGACAAAGGAGGAGTTGGCAGGCCCTGCTGCATTTCCCACCCTAGACTTATACTCGAGTCAATAAGTTTCCCCAGTTTTGGGGGGTTAAATTAGGGGCCTCGACTTATACTCGGGTCGACTTATACTCGAGTATATGTGGTATTTGTCTGAAGGGAATCACTAAAGAAGCAGTGAAGCTTAAGTTTGTAGAGGTGTCTATTCAATTTAGAACCTGGCCTGGAAAGTGGCAGGTAGCAATTTCTGAGGAGATTCCAGCAGCTGTGTTAATTAATTGGGATCTTATAGAACATGTCAAGAGTGCTTTTGTAGTTACACACTCACGGGTGTGTGTGTGTGCAGAAATCACCCACTGTGGTAGCGGTTGATACTGTAACTGGTGGAAGCCTGGTAGAGGAATTTTCCTTAGAGTTATCAGTGAATGCAGGCGCAGAAGCTGATTTAGTGCTGAAATCACACAATGCTAGCTTTGCACAGGAGCAGAGAGGGTATGATAGTCTCATGAAGTGCTTTGAGACAACCAGTTCACAGATACCTTTAACTCCTGAATGCCCTGGGAGATACTGGATACATAATGGACTCTTATACAGGGAAACCTTGCCTACACCTTGCAGGTGAAGTGGGGAACCCCATGGTCTACTGTTAGTACCTCACAAATATAGGGAAATGAAAGTTACAGAGACCATTGTAGATGCCCTAATAAGTTGCATGCAATCCTTCTGATTGGCAAGAGAAGTAGTAACTGATTTGGGGGCTAGCTTCTCAGCAAGTCTCATGAAAAGGTTGTGACAATTACAGTTACAGTTATTTGGAGGTTTTTAAGCAGAGGCTGGATGGCCATCTGTTGGAAATATTGTGATGGGATTCCTGCATGGCAGAGGGTTGGACTAGATGGCCCTTGAGGTCTCTTCCAACTCTATGATTCTATGACAAGCGTGGGTCAGTCACATAACTTTGACACCTTACCACACAGAGGTAGTGTGTTGGAAAGGTAGAATAGAACAGCAACTTAAACCTGGAGAAGGGAAAATAAACCCCACACTGTTTGAGACACAGATAAAGGAGGTGGGAGGTATGCTGTGGGAGTACAAGGCAGTCTGTACCAACATCCAAGGGAGAGCAAAGGGAGTGGTACAAGGAATTAGTACTAGGGATGCTAAGCCTATTGCAGTTACTCCTTATAAGTTCTGATGTGAAAATTCACCAGGAAGTGCAGGGAATGCTGAAGTTGAAGATAGCAATACTCTTTGAGAGTCCCTGGCCATTTCTGCTAGTGATGGTGAACAACTGAACAAGTCTGACAACAGGGGCAGAGGCAGAATAGACTACCACAGAGTCATAAGAACATAAGAACATAAGAAGAGCCATGCTGGATCAGGCCAAAGGCCCATCTAGTCCAGCTTCCTGTATCTCACAGCGGCCCCACCAGATGCGTTTGGGAGCGCACGAGACTAGATATCTGTCTCCTGATACCACTCCCCTGCATCTGGCCCTTGAAGTACCCTGGTTTAAAGCCTAGAGATTACACATCTCCATCATGGTTTGTAACCCGTGATGGACTTTTCCTCTAGGAATCTGTCCAATCCCCAGGCCAGATGCCATCACCACATCCTGTGGCAGGGAGTTCCATAGACTTACAACGCGCTGGGTGAAAAAATATTTTCTTTTGACAGTTCTTACTCTCCCAGCACTCAATTTGAGTGTATGTCCCCTAGTTCTGGTATTTTGAGAGAGGGAGAAGAGCTTCCCTCTATCCACTTTACTCATACCCTGCATTATTTTGTATGTCTCAATCATATCCCCCCTCAAGCGCCTTTTTTCCAGACTAAAGAGGCCCAAATGTTTTAGCCTTTCTTCATAAGGGAGGTGCCCCAGCCCAGTAATCATTTTAGTCGCTCTCTTCTGCACCTTTTCCAGTTCCACTATGTCTTTCTTGAGATGCGGTGACCAGAATTGTACACAATACTCCAGGTGGGGCCTTACTATTGTTTTGTATAACGGCATTATAATGTTGGCTGTTTTATTTTCAATCCCCTTTTTGATAATCCCTAGCATGGAATTGGCCTTCTTCACTGCTGCCACACATTGGGGAGACACCTTCATGGAGCTGTCCACCAACACACCAAGATCTCTTTCCTGATCTGTCACGGATAACTCAGAGCCCATGAGTTGATAGATGAAGTTTGGATTTTTTGCCCCAATATGCATTACTTTACATTTGGTTACATTAAAACGCATTTGCCATTTCTCAGCCCACTCCCCCAGTTTGGAGAGATCCTTCTGGAGCTCTTCACAATCTTCTCTGGTTTTTACCACATGGAAAAGTTTTGTGTCATCTGCAAACTTGGCCACCTCACTGTTTATCCCTGTCTCCAGGTCATTTATGAACAGATTGAAAAGCACCGGTCCCAGGACCGAGCCCTGGGGCACACCGCTTTTCACTTCTCTCCATTGTGAAAATTTCCCATTGACACCTACTCTTTGTTTCCGGGATCTCAACCAGTTCTCAATCCATAAGGGGACCTGCCCTCTTATCCCCTGACTATGCAATTTTCTCAGCAGCCTTTGGTGAGGGACTGTGTCAAAAGCCTTTTGAAAATCCAGATAGACTATATCCACCGATTCACCCAAATCCACGTGCCTGTTGACCTTTTCAAAAAATTCTAAAAGGTTTGTAAGACAAGATTTACCCTTACAGAAGCCATGTTGATTTTCTCTCAGCAAGGTTTGTTCTTTTATGTGTTTTAAGATTTTCTCTTGGATGAGGCCTTCCACCATCTTCCCTGGGACAGATGTAAGGCTAACCGGCCTGTAGTTTCCTGGGTCCCCCCTCCTTCCTTTTTTAAAAATTGGTGTGACATCTGCTATCCTCCAGTCCTCCGGCACTGTGGCCGTTTTAAGAGACAAGTTGCATATAACCGTTAAGAGATCTGCAATTTCATTTCTCAGTTCCCTAATAACCCTTGGGTGGATGCCATCTGGGCCCGGTGACTTGTTAATCCTCAATTTATCAATTAGTCCTAAAACCTCCTCTCTTTTAACCTGTATTTGATTTAATTCTTTAGTCAAGAGGGGCGGCTCAGGCAGCGGAATCCGCTCAAGGTCCTCTGTCGTGAAGACAGACGCAAAGAACTCATTCAATATCTCTGCAATGTCCAAGTCCTCCTTAACCTCCCCTTTTCCTCCCTCACCATCCAGAGGCCCAATTGGTTCACTGGCAGGTTTTCTACTTCTAACATATTTAAAAAAGCTTTTATTATTACCCTTTATATTGCTAGCCATGCGTTCCTCAAAGTCTTTCTTTGCCACCCTTATCATCTTTTTACATTTCTTTTGCCAGAGTTTGTGTTCCTTTTTATTTTCCTCATTTGGGGAGGATTTCCATTTACAGAAGGACCTCTCCTTGTGCTTTAGAGCCTCTCTAACTCCACTCGTTAACCATGCCAGTGTCCTCTTGGACTTAAATGAGCTCTTCTTTCTTTGTGGTATGCACTTGTGCTGGGCCTCTGTTATTGTTGTTTTAAACAGGCTCCATGCACTCTGAAGAGATTGGATTCTTCTAACCCTCCCCTTCAGTTTCTCTCTAACTAGTTTCCTCATCTGAGGGAAGTTTGCCCTTCGAAAATCAAGGGGTTTTATGTCTGATTTGCTTGACACTCTTCCTCCGACATGCATGGCAAAGGTAATTGCAGCATGGTCACTGTTCCCCAGAGGGTCAGTGACATTCACATCCCTGACGAGGTCCTGAGTATCACACAATATTAGATCTAGAGTTGCCTGTTCTCGGGTGGGCTCCATGACAAGTTGCTCTAAGGCACAGTCATTCAGCAAGTCGAGAAACCCAGTTTCTCTTTCTTGCCCAGAGCTCACATTGGCCCAATCAATGTGGGGATAATTAAAGTCCCCCATGATTACTATCCTATCCCTCTTAGCCACCTCCATGATTTCTCTCCTCATTTCAAGGTCCCCCTCAAGTTTTTGATCTGGTGGATGATAGAATACTCCAGCTATCACATCACTCTTTGGACCTGGTAGTTTAACCCACAGTGATTCTGTGGTGGAGTCAGACCCTCTGTCAATCTCCATTCTGCTGGATTTTATGCCTTCTTTGACATAGATGGCCACTCCTCCTCCAACCCGCACCTCTCTATCCCTTCTATAGAGTTTATAGCCTGGGATTGCTGTGTCCCACTGGTTCTCCACATTCCACCAGGTTTCTGTTATGGCTATTATATCAATGTTATCCCTAGCTGCCAGATGTTAAAGTTCTCCCATCTTTGCTCGGAGGCTTCGAGCATTGGCGTAGAAGCACTTGTACAGTGGGTCCCGCAACAGCTGCTGCCTTGTTCTTCTCCCCCCACAGCTTTTATTTTCAGTAGACGAACTGTCACATTCCGCTATTCTGCCAGTGTTAATATTTGCTATGTCATCTCTATGTGATTCTCTACCCTCTCCAACCTCATTCCCCGAGGATGAGGTGTTCCGAACCGGATGCCACACAGCTCCTGTCGGCTTTTCCCCAGTTATCAGTTTAAAAGCTGCTCTGCTGCCTTTTTGAGGTTGAGTGCCAGCAATCTGGTCCCATCAAGAATCAAGTGCAACCCATCCCTCCTGAACAGGTTTGGCTTGTCCCAAAATGTTCTCCAGTTCCTGACAAATCTAAAGCCCTCCTCTCGACACCATCGCCTCATTCACGCATTGAGGCTTCTGAGTTCTGCCTGCCTGGCGGGACCTGCACGAGGAACAGGTAGCACTTCTGAAAATGCTACCTTGGAAGCCCGGGACTTCAATCTTCTACCTAGCAACCTGAATTTGGCTTCCAAGACTGACCGCTTGGCCTTCCCGACATCATTGGTACCGACGTGTACCATGACCACTGGCACCTTCTCAGTTCTCTCTAACAAGCTATCTATATTTCTGGTGATGTCTGCAACCTTTGCACCCGGCAGGCAAGTGACCATCCGGTTATCATGCTCCTCACAAATCCATCCCTCCGTATTTCTAATGATAGAATCCCCTAGCACAATGAGCTTCTCTCCTGCAGCCTGCTCATCAACATGTACCTGATCTTGTATCTCATCAATAGTGATGAGGGAGAGATCCTCCGGTGGAACTACTTCTTCCTCTATGTGTGCCTCATGAGGTGTGCTGAGGGAAAGAGCTTCAAATTGATTGTGCAAGATGAGACTTTCTGAGCGATGCCTTGGCCTTCTACTCCTTTGAGTCACATTCATCCACCCATCCACCTCCTGAGTTGGGGGAGTGACTTCCTCCTCTGAAGTGTGCCCTGTCTCTTCTTGGACCTGGATAGTCTCTTCCGCTCTGTCCAGGAACTGCTCAAGCTCCTTAATATGTTGCTGGTCCACTATGCGAGCCTCTAGCTGCTGGACCTTCTCTTCCAATAGCGCTACCAGCTTGCATTTGCAGCAGATGTAGTTCTGCACACGCTCTGTCAAGATAACAAACATGGCACAAGTACTGCAGGTAACTACAGCTGCTCCCTCCAACTCCATTTTAACTATTACAATAAAATGCATTCAAGGTCTCAAAAATGTAAACTTGCACTTTTTTTTTAATCTAGTAAGACTCTTTACTTCTTTTATTGTTTAGTCAAAATCTAACAGTGTAGGGGCCGCTAAAGCACCTCTACTCCAACTGCAAGCACATCAGGAAGTGTAGGACCTCCTGAGGAGTTGCTTGGCTTGGGAACTCAATTAAACCCAGTTTTTTTTTTTTTAGTTTGCATGCGCCGTAAGGCGCGTACTGCTGGTAGCAGCTATTTAAAGCTAAAACTCCGCCCCTTGCTCCTGCAAAAAGAAGAAGTTAGCTCTGCCCTTTGGCCGTGTGCTCCTCTGACCAGCTCCTTCCTCTCTGCTGCTCTGCCAGAAGAGGACTGAGAGACTGCTGGTAGCAGCTATTTAAAGCTAAAACTCCGCCCCTTGCTCCTGCAAAAAGAAGAAGTTAGCTCTGCCCTTTGGCCGTGTGCTCCTCTGACCAGCTCCTTCCTCTCTGCTGCTCTGCCAGAAGAGGACTGAGAGACTGCTGGTAGCAGCTATTTAAAGCTAAAACTCCGCCCCTTGCTCCTGCAAAAAGAAGAAGTTAGCTCTGCCCTTTGGCCGTGTGCTCCTCTGACCAGCTCCTTCCTCTCTGCTGCTCTCTCTGCTCCCCCATGGATTAGTGGAAGATCAGCTCCACTGACAGATCTGACAAAGAAGAAGCCTGTGTGCATTAGATCAACACCGGAGTGCCAGCAGTCATGTGTTGACTGGAAGGGTGCCATGATGATGATGACCAGTCCACTAATCATCGTGCTGGACTACACCATAGCAGTCATGATCTTCACTGTTGTGTCGAGTGCCGGGATTGGGGCTGTGTTGTGCCAGCTGGATGGAGAGGGAGTCCTGTATCTGGTGATGTTTATCAGTGAGAAACTGGAGCCCAGAGGAAAACATTTGTCGACAATTGTGAAGGAGATTTTGGCCAATGTATGGACTTACAGAGACCACAACCATACATCTGGGGCTGGAAGTTTGTGCTGTGCATTGACCATTATCCCTTCCTGTGGATGAGAACTTTGAAGGCCAACAGCAAGCTGATGAGGTGGGCCCTATTGCTACAGAACTTTGACTTTATCAAAAGTGTGAAAGGGTCCCAGAACATTATTGTGGACGCTTTGTTCAGAGACCCAGCGAAGAAGGCTAAAAGATGGACTATGTTCTTACCTGTTGGAACAGTAACTGTAATTGTACATGTATGTTTGTATGCTTATGAAATTGAAAAATGTATTTGTTTAATGTATAGAGTAATAAGTAAATGTTCATTCTGGATCTATAACAACTTTCGAATGTTGTATAATTGGGTAAGTAATGTTACATAGCTAAGTTGTGATAGAATGTACTTGATGTCACATGTGTTGCAGAGCTGTTTGTGCAGGAGGGCAAACCTGTTGAGTTTTCTCTCCTGGCACAAACATTTCTAAAGCAGGAGGACTGTGGCATTTACCTGTATGATGCATTATGCATGAAAAGGGTTTGTACCGATTGGTGGGTTCATAGGCCAATGAGAGAGTCGAGTGGCCTGAGAAGATTTAAGAGATTGCTCAGAATTACTTTTGGCAGATAGGGACCTACACTTTCAGAAAAGAGAATCAGATAGGGGCTGGCACCATCTGAGAAACACAGGGCTAAAGAAGTGTGTGTGTGTGTGTGTGTGTGTGTGTGTGTGTGTGTGTGTGTGTGTGTGTGTGTGTGTGTGTGTGTGTGTGTGTGTGTGTGTGTGTGTGTGTGTGTGTGTGTGTGTGTGTGTGTGTGTGTGTGTGAGGAAAACTAAGTGTCTAGAGTTTGGAAACATAGGAACAGAGTGTGCATTTATTCATCTTTATTAGAAATCAAATTTAAGTGGGTTAGAGCAATATTCTTGTTGTGTTTATACTACAACACATTACTATTGATGATTTTGATTCAACTTTGTAATCAATAAGCTTATTTTTATTTTCATTCAACTTAAAATCAGTCTGAAGGTTTTAATTTACTAGCTGAGAAAGTTGGTATCAGCGATATAGGAAAAACAAAAGCGGTGTTTGTCAATAGCCTGTGAAATGGCCGGGGCCAACCTCGTGAATGTTACATATGGTTCTGCCTATATTAAGTGAATTCAAGAGGGGGAAGTTTTATGATTACTGTATATGAACAAAATATTTCCAAGTGTGTGAAAGTAACCTTCTGTTTATGAGTAGTAACAAAGCTAACCTTTTTGAAGATCAGTGCCTTTCTTGGTTGCTTTGGCTATTTAGCTAAGAAGTTAAATTCTCTAATGACTTAAACTTTCATTCTGTTTCCTGCTAAATGAAGAGATAGGAGTAGATGCTAAGAACAGGAGCCTTTCTCCTGCTGCAAAGCTGGGGGTTTTAGGGTGGTGATAGCATACTAATCAACCCACCACTCCCAGATGTCATGGAGGTATGTTGCAGTTTTTTGAGCCTTTCTGTTGCCATTCAAATTAGAGACCAAGAGAAATGCTTTAAACATGTGATTACATGACTTATACCCGTACAATAAGTTATGAGAGTGGAAGGGTAAAAGAAAGTGCTTTGACTAACTCCTTCCAGAGAACGTCATGATTACACAAAACTCAAAATGTCTTGTTCCAGATCAACATACTGCCCAGTATGGCTATTCTCAACCCAACGTTTTATTGAAGGGCTAGTTGCCATTCTTGTAGACCTCATTCTTGTTTGAATAAAGGAAAAGGTAAATATATTGCATTCACCAGTCAACTACAGGGCATCTACTAGGTATCAATTTGGACCAGATTGGTTGGAAGCATAGATCACCTGGCAGCTGGTTGAAGAGCCTCACCTTTTCAAAATTATACTGGACAATGACATGACATATTTAAAAACCAAAAATACAATAGAAAGAGTTACTTTAGATTAATTTGTTGTTTCCTAAAAGACGGCCTCTTAAAAATGAAGTGTTTTCTTTAAAGCTAAAAAGGGTACACAAATATTTCATTTTCTAATTATTCCAATCTTTATCTCACCCTTGTCCATCAACTTTCCTTCACTCTTGCATATAAAGTCACCCAGGGAATTCTTCAGACAATAGTGTAGTGAGGGCTGCTGCCATCAGCAAGTGAGAATGTCCAGGAGACGCGAATGTGAATTTTTAAAGTATAAAAAGTCTGTATTGGTTTGTGCTGACTGCTAGGAATGTGTATGGCAGTATTGGCAAACTATGGCATGGGTGCCAAAGGTGGCACTGAGAGCCCTTTCTGTGGGCACCCAACATTGCCCCTTCACAGCCACCTGTATTCAGGTTAAATTGCTGTATTGGCACTTTGCAAAAAATTAGTGGGTTTTGAATCACAGTTTGGGCGCTTGGTCTCTAAAAGGTTCGCCATCACTGGTGGAAAGTTTTGGAACAAGGTATGGAGCAGAGCAATCTACTTTTTATTCCTTTAGGTCTTTGAAATATTTTTGCCATTGTGCCTGCAGGAGGTTTGGGTAAAGAGCTAAGGAAGAAGGTGGTAGAAACAATATTTGCTTTTTATTAGCAATGATGGTGAAGCACCAAAATGATGGTTTGTGCTAGTTGGTGATTCGTCAAGGATGATGAACCATGAACCATGAATACAGAAGCATGAACCCACACATTGGGATTATATATGCCAGGTATAACACAAATGGGGGAAATGCCACAACATCCAGCAACCACTGCTGCTGCCAGACCACACTTGAAGGAGCCATCCACAGTCCACCTGCTCTCTGCTCTGTTGCTTCTCTGTCAGTGAGAGAAGCACGGAAAGCAGCAGGGCCAGCTCATCGCCAGAGGGAGAGACTGAAGAGGAGAAATATCCACCCCATGGCTACTTTAGCTGACTTTCAGTCAAGCTTTGCTATCTTGATACCCCTTTGGCATATAACTGTAGCATGGATATTAAGGGGATGGGGAGGGGGGATGATGAGGGTGAATAGGTGGATTTTTGTTGCCATCAGGTATAGGAAATACTTGTAAGGACCCACATTGGAATTGAGGGAATAGGAAGGGGGAGGGCAATGGGGGGGCAGCCATTTAAAATGTGTTGGGTAGGGGAAGGTATAGTAGTAGGAGAGGAGTATGCCCACATAGGAGGTTAGATATCTTACATCTATCCCCTCTTCTTGTTTCACCCCTAGCCAGAAGGAATCAGGTGACCATATCAGTGAGCCCATGAGCCACACGGTGCTGTTGTTGAATGCCAGTAGGACCACCCTCATTCATGAAATTATTTGGATGAAGGTGTCAACCTGGAATTTATTACTGAGACCTGGGTGGGAGAGGAGGGTGGTGTCCCCCTCTCCCAGCTATGTGTCACTTAGTTCAGCATCAGTGTCACTTAGAGGGTTGGGGAGGGGGAGTTGTATAGTCTATAGGAGTTCTATCTCCTTGATAGAACTGTCTTCCTGTCTCTTTGGAAAAGGATCTGGAGGGCCTGCATTGTGTGTTGGGCTCACGAGACAGATTGGGGATTCTGTTGGTGTACGGCCTACTCTGCTGTGTACCAATAGTCTTCCTACCTTAGCTGATGGAAGTGGCTCGGACCTGGTGTTGAGGAATCCCAGATTGTTGGTACTGGGTGACCTCTACATCCATGCTGAGGCTGCCTTGACTTGGGCGGCTCAGGACTTCATGGTCGCCATGACAACCATGGGGCTGTCTCAATATGTCATCGGCCTGATGCATGGGCAGGGTCATACTCTGGACCTGGTCTTCTTAACAGGACTGGATAATGGTGGTTTTTGGATATGGAGGGTTGGTTCTGAGCCCATTGTCATTTTTTATACCTCTTTCTGGTCAAGTTTAGGCTACTAGCTTCTTCTACCCTCTGCAAGGATGGGGGATCTATTAAATTGATCAGCCCTCACAGACTAATGGATCCTGGATGATTTCCTGAAAGCTCTGGGGGATTATCCATCTGATATCATTTGCGCTCCTGTTGAAGCTCAGGTTGCTCTAAGGAATAGGGAAATGACCCGGGCAGAGCCTGGAGGGCTCCTTGGTGTACATCTGACCTACGGCGATGAAGTAGGAGGGGAGACAGCTGGAGCGCAGGTGGAGAAAATACCTCTGTGAGTCTGATCAAACATGGCTTAGGTCCCATTATCAGGCCTATTCTGTGGTGATACGGTTGATGAAAAGGCAATATTTTGCCAACCGTGTTACTTCCTCAGAGTGCCGTCCAGGAGAGCTGTTTCAGGTGGCCCAAGATCTTCTTCCAGGAGATATGATGGAGGTCGTAGACCATTCATCAGCTTACTGTGATAAGTTTGTTGTCCACTTTCAGGGGGAAATCACTCAAATCGGTCTCTCATTAATTGTAAGCCTCCCAGAGACCTCTGGGTAGTGGGCGGCATATAAGTTGTATAAACAAACAAATAAATAAATAAATAAAATCATTTATTTATTTATTTATTTATTTATTTATTTATTTATTTATTTATTTATTTATTTATTTATTTATTGTTAAATTTATATCCCGCTTATCTTCTAAACAGAACTCTAAACAGAACTTTTTGTGGAATCGGGATGTGTCCAGTGTGCCGTGCTTTGGCCCAGTGTTATTGAATGAGTTTCAATTTTTGAGACCCAAGGATGTGGACATGTACCACCATGATGCTCAACCCCTGCCTTTCTTGGCTAATTGAAAGGTCTACCGGGGGGTTGCACCTGGGTCCAGGAGACCATGAATGCCTCGAGAGAGGTAGTGGTCTCTGCCACCTTGAAAGAAGTGGTAATTAGACCACTCCTTAAAGGATCTAACCTGGACCCAGGGCTGGTGGTTAATTACCAACCAATAGTGAACCTCCCTTATTTGGGCAAGGTGTTGGAGCAGGTGATGGCTGGAAAACTCCATGTGCTACTGAATGAAATGGATTTTCTGGAATGGATTTCAATTGTGTTTCAGGTCGGGTTATGGTACAGAGACTGTCTTGGTCACCCTGTACAATGACCTTTGCCAGGAGAGAGACAGGGGGAGTGCGACCCTGTCGATACTGCTGAGCATCTAGGTGACTTTTGACACAATCAACCATGGGGTCTTTCTGGATAGGCTAGCCAGATTAGGAGTTGGAGGCACTGAGTTGTGGTGGTTCTGCTCCTTCCTGGCTGAGTGTGTCCAGAAGGTGATGCTGGGGGACAGTTGCTCTGCCTTGTGGCGTTTACATCATGGGGTTCCACAGGGCTCAATACTGTCTTCCATGCTGTTTAACATCTACTTGGAACCACTGGGAGAGGTTATCAGGAGGTTTTGGCCGAGAAGCCAGCAATATGCTGATGATACTCAGCTCTGCCTCTCTTTTTCCACCAATCCAGGTGAGGCAATTTCTGTGCTGAACTCATGTGTGGACTAGAAAATGAACTGAATGAGGGTTAAAATATTGAAACTCAGTCCAGAGAAGATGGAAGTGCTGTTAGTGGGTGCTTTGCCAGACAGGTTAGAGGGCCATCTCCCTGTCCTGGACAGGGTCGCACTCTCCCTAAGGGACAGGGTCCGCTGCTTGGGGGTGTTCCTGGACCTGGTCGAACTCTGGAGGCCCAGGTCAACTCGGTGGCCAGGGGTGCTTTTCTTCAGCTGCAGAAAATATGCCAGCTGTACCCCTACCTGGATGAGCAGAGCCTTATGACAGTTACTCATGCACTGGTAACACGCTGTATTGATTACTGCAATGCACTTTATGTGTGGCAGCCTTTGAAGACGGTCTGGCAATTGCAAGTGGTTCAGAATCTTGTGGCATTCCTGGTGAGTGGTGGGCCCACCAGGGACCACATCACACCAATTCTGAATAACCTGCATTTGCCTAAGCCCAATTCAAAGCCCTCCCATGAGATCCACCTGGCACCGAAGTTGATGACATTTTGGCACCAGGTAAAAACCTTCCTGTTCCAGATTTTTTTTTAAAACTGATATAACATACTGTAGATTGTGGGTCCTGATGGCAGTTTTAGTGTATTGAGTCAACAGAACATGTACTTCTTCACTGTTCCTTTTATAAAGATACCTGGGCTAAGCTTATATCTCCAATACTCTATAAATATCCAGGACACTCTGGTCATTATTATACTCAGTTCCTTCTGTCAGATATCAATTCCTCTATAACATATAGTGTGGCTAAGTTCTGTGCCGCAGCGATCAAAATTCGCAGGACAATGACCAGCATTACCAACTAATTAAAAGTATCACTTACAATACATAGCCCGCTAAGTATCAACTACTCTTGATTAATCAACAATTGTGGAATGTGTTATGTGCATGGAACTGTATGTATATAGGTACTATGATGTCTTTTGTATATATCTATTTCGATCTTCCTCTTTGGCTCATTGGCATCACTAACTCCTCAGATATTAATAAGGTATAGCTTCGTGATGGTCGGGATGGATTTGTGGGCAGTTTTTTATATTATATATTTTATATTTTATATATATTTTATTCAATTCAATTCAATTCACCTTTATTGGCATAAAATATAATAGCAAATGTACAGATATACTTTAGTGGGTCAATATAAATATAAAAGAAGCTGTCTAAAATTACTCTATACTTAAAACGGGTCTAACTTGGGAAGCGGAGTGTTTTTTTCTGATAGACAAGTAATAAATATTTAGCCACTGAATCTGTCAAGTGAGGATTTTTATCTGCCAAAAGACATCTGGTAATAATATCTGGTACTGGTGGTGTTTTAGAAATGAAGGTTCCAAGAAGTTGTTGTTGGATGGTCTGATGTGCCGGACAACTTATCAAGATATGGAAGATCGAGTCAGGTTCTAACCGGCAGAACCAACACAACCTACTCTTATAAAGAATTCTACAATATCTGCCGGAAGTCACAGCAGAAGGAAAAATATTTAGTCGGGCCAGACAATCACTGCAATTTTTAAAGCTCTGCAAGAGACACGAAATAAGATAGATAACGTAGAATGTGTTTTGAAAGAACTGACAGGAGCCCTGAGGCAGATGCCAGTCATTTTTCAAACAGGATCCCAGCTGTTGTCGTCTCAATCTAGGATTGGGATACTTCCAGAATCTTGGTTAACCTCAATAATAATCCCCATTTTTAAAAAAGGAAATCCCAAATTACCAACCAATTATCACCCAGTTAGCTTGCTTTCAGTGTTAGGAAAATTGTATTCCAAGCACCTCTTGGTCCGTCTGTCTGATCGGATGTCGGCGAATCACCTCCCAAGTAAAGAACAAGTTGGGTTTTGCCCAGGATTTTCTACCTTAGAACAGACATTAGTTCTGACTTTTTTAGCTGAGAAATATTCTCTCCATTTAAAAGGAATGCTATATGCTGCATTCATCGACCTCTGAGGAGCATTCAATTCTATTAACAGATCCCTTCTTTGGAATAAACTAACTAAATTAGGCATTGATTCACGCCTATTGTTTTTGATCCGTAAACTACATTTGGCAAACACATGTCAAGTACATCTAAATCATAAAGGCCACTTGTCCGGGAGCTTCCCTATCACCAAAGGTTTTAAACAGGGCTGTGTCCTGGCACCATCTCTTTTCAATATTTTTATGTCAGACGTATCTTTACATTTAGCCAAGGCGGTAAATCACGCCCCCAGGATGAATGTTCATCCAGTTCCAATATTATTGTATGCAGACGACACCGTACTCTTATCTATTTCAAGAGTAGGGCTCAAGCATTTGCAGACTGCCTTTGTTGAATATTGTGTAATTAATAATTTATCAATCAACACTGAGAAATCCAAAATTTTAGTATTCTCCAAAGGCTGGAAGAATCGAACTTGGGAACTCGAAGGCAAACCTCTGGAACAAGTGAGAACTTATAGATACCTGGGCTTTCTTCTTCACTACCGACTTAACTGGGCGTATCACCGGAAGTCCACAATAACCACTTCGAAGAACCAATTGCTTGCAATCTCTAGATTCCACTGTCACTCAGGGAATCAGTATGTGCCAGCCACAATCTAGGTTTTAAAAGCAAAAATAACTAATCAACTCCTTTATGGAACTCCAATTTGGATCAAGACTGCTAATTTTGAGGTGGATTGAATAGCAGCTTTTTTTTGCGTCGAATTTTGGGTCTTCCGACGAATATGATCAGTTTATCAACAATATGCGGCGAACTTGGATTACATTTGCCATCAACTGTAGCCTGGATGGCTACGGTTAAGTACTGGTTGTGCCTCCCCTTTCATATACGCCCCAATTCTTTGTTAAATGATTTACTGAGAGATATTTTTATTACTGTTTATTATACTGCATCCTGTTGTTCGCCATTGATTGTAATAAAGTTTTGATTGAGTGTATTGTACAGTATTTGTATTTAAATGTTTTTATTATTTTAAATTGTTCATTGGTATTTTAACATTTTAATTGTTTTAATTTTTCATTTTAACCGTAAGCCGTCCAGAGACCTTTGGATAGTGGGCAGTATATATCAGTTGCATCAATTAATAAAATGGAACAAAAGAATTTGAAAATGCTAATCCCTTTCATGTTTACACAAAAGACCTAAAAGAGTATACCTGCTTGTGCTGGAAACAACCCAACATGAGTCAAATATTGGAGTTTTCACTGTGCGCATAGCTAGCTTTTACTGGTAATCACACTGATGTTTCCATGTATGCTTCTTAATCTAATACAGGTCACATTTTATGGTTATAACAAGATTTGTAGCTCAAAACTACCAACCAACTCAGCTCTTCTTCTATTTGATGTACTCTTAAAATTTGTCCCAGTAGGCAAAGTTGACTGATTTTCAAGAAACATTTGGTGGGTTTTAAAGCCATTCAGAAACAACTATCACTTGTAAAAACTGAATTAGTCAGGATTACCCTAAAATACCAGTTTGTATATTTTGAGCAGTGTTCTCCTTCCTCTCTTTGGCAGACGGCTCGAGATTCATCACAGAATGATTTACAGAAGAAAAAAAGACGTGCTCCACCTCCACCAATTCCTATAATGCAAGACAGAAGAGAAGAAATAGAAGATAAGAGGAAAAGCACAGTTGGTAAGAACAGTTCACTTGAAACGAAATGCATGTTCTGACCTGCAAGTGTTGTGCTGCATTGCTAGAAGAGCTGGAACATTCCCCCATGGATAAGAAACTATGTAATCTGGATTTTTTTCAGTAGGACAGAAGGAAAGTCTGAAAATAATGAAGCATATGATATTCTATTGAATGTCACCAGAGTGGCCAGTTGCTTATTGTAGTTTTAAAATATATCAAATGTTAGGTCACATTACAAATTTGTTTTTCCCTCTATGTCACAAAATTGGTATATAATCCAAATGGAATTAAGTATTTTCAAATCCTACTGTGTACAAAGCAATTTTATGCATGTCTCCTTAGAAGTAAGTTCTGTTGAGTTCATTCAGCTTTAACACCTGAATAGCTGCAGATATAAAAACTCCTAGAGATGGACATGAAATGAACTTTTGGTCCATTTTGTTATTCATTATTCATTTCGTTACCTAATGAAACAAATAACAAACTGCCCCCTCTAAGAAAAACAAAATGAAACAAAATGTTTTGTTTCTGTTCACTTTTCGTTCTGCCAGTGTCTCCTACCTGGTGGTCCGGTCCGTCCTCGCTTCCATCCCCAGCCTCCAGGGAGGGGCCTTTCATAAAAATAAAATTTTAAAAAGCTGACTAGCCCGTGCTACAGCTGGTAGGCAGGCCACGTGGTCAGCAGTTTAAATAAAATAAAATAAAATAAAATAAAATAAAAATAACCTGAACCAGCCCGCAAGCACCGGACATGACCCACGCGCCACCAAACTGGCCCGCGGGCCAGCAGAAGAAGAAAATTTTTTTAATTTTTTTTTAAACAAGCACCTATCCAGCCCATGGACCGCGGAACTGGTCCATGAGCACCGGACCCGACCCGTAGGCCACCAACCCGACCAGCAGGCCACGGAGCTGACCTGTGAGTACCGGACCTGACCCATGGGCCACTGACCCAACCCACAGGCTGTTGAACCGGCCCGCGGGCCAAAAGAAGAAGAAGAAAAATAAAATTTAAAAAGGCTGATCCAGCCCGTGGGTCGCAGAACTGGCCCAAGAGCACTGGACCAGACCCGTGGGCCGCCGACCCAACCCACGGGTCCCCAAACCGGCCTGCAGGCTGGCAGAAGGGGAAAAAAGCCAACTGGCCCACACTATAGCTGGTAGGTGGGCCACATAGTTGGCAGGTTAAAAATTTAATTTAATTTAATTTAATTTTTAAAAATCCGATCTGGCCTGCGGGTCGGCAGGATTAAAAATAAAATAAAAATAATAAAAATAATTTTTAAAAACCCAACGAGTGGGGTTCAAAAAAAGAAAAGAAAAGAAAAGAAACCCGGACTAAAACAAATTACAAAATGAATTTTTTAAAATAAAAATTCATTTGGTCATTAACAAAACGAAACGGGTGAGGGAACGAATTATGAAATGAAACAAGATTTTGGCATTTTGTGCCCATCTCTAATAGCTGCCTCATATATAATTGACTATTTGCTTAAAATTAGTAGGTCTTCAAAATGTTTAATTTAGCTGGACCATCCCTTGGCTTTGAACAGTTGAGCTAAGTAGATTTGCAGACTGTACCCACAGAAAAACACTTTAATTTAAAGTGAGGGTTTTTTTTACAAAATTTAATAAAAAACTAACAGTATTCCTCTGGTGCTCTCTGTTTCTTCTTCTACAAAATTTAACTCTGCATAAAACGCTCAATCATAGTTGACTGGCGTGTTTCTATATATTGGCAGCATTATAAATATCTGATGTTTAGAAATCATAATCCATAGATAACTTCATGGCAGCAAAAATATATATGCCTTCAAAATGAAACAAACTTCGACAGTTAAAAATCTCGCTATACATGTTCATATCCTTAGTAATATGATTTAATGTATTATTAAAAAGCTATGGCATACATCATAGACAGCAGAAATAATTAATTATAGCATTAAAGCAAAAATGTGTTAAAGGTTCTATGAGACATTGGAGATTTTCTCTGATGTCCTTAGCCTCATATTTTTCAGGAAACCCAATCATGCAGAATTATGTAACTCAGCTGTCTGTCATATCTAATTGCTTACACTAAAGATGCTTCTTACTTCAGAAGACATCTCTTGACTTTATTTCTCCATTGATGTTCAGAAAATGTCTCACATTCTATGTCTTCATGCTTAACAGCAACATATGTCCATTATATGGTGATCACTGACACTTCATGTCCTCTCAGAAGAATGTTATGGTACGGTGATGAATAACAATTTTCAGCAATGCATTATCTGTTTGATGGCTTTGGATATAACCACCCATTCCCACTTGGAAATTTAAAAGTGGTCTGTATGTATGTTTTGAGGGTTTCGATTTTCATGATAAATGTAATGGAACCTGCTAATTGGTTTTTCTTTGGAATAGTCTTTTCCAATAAATAAGCAAATAAGCTGTTGATGATGATTTGGAAATGGTAACTATTGCTCCTTGACAAGAGAACCAAACAAACTTGATCATAAAAGTAACTAGTGAATTCCAATTGATTCCCCCTATAGGTAATGGACAACATGTGCCACAAAAGCCTCCTAGAGGCAATATACGTGGTCCACCCCAATTAATGATACCCCCATCCCCACCATACCCTCCTCCTGACAGAGACACTATGGACCCAACTGTACTGTACAGTGAAGCAGATGTGACAGACTCAACCAAGCTGGTACCTAAACGTATGTGTCAATCATAGTATCTCTCTTTCTCTTCACTTCTCTGATGCGAAAAGGAGTCAGACTTTCCAGACTTTCCTCTGTTCTCTATCCAGCTTTACACGTGTTTTACATTCCACTTTTTATCCTCTATAAATGTGCAATATGTTATATGTTATGTTAACTTGACTAATATGCTGAATGCAACTGTGTCAACTTTTTTCTGACAGTATTTATTATCATGAAAAGATAATGGTTGCCGTTACAGAGTTTTTTGTATTTGAATGTTTAAAATTATAGTGTTCATTATTTGGTTTTTAACAACATATATTTCTCCCTTTTCCTGATTTTGAAGGCCATTTCCTATGAAGATTATTATAGCATGTTAGTTCAAATTCAACCTAAAATTTTTTTAAAAATGGACTTAAACACAATAATACATCACAATTAGAGTAGGCCCATTGAATTAGTGAGGGTATAGTGAATCAACACCTATGTAAGTTCCATTGGTGTACAATGGACTACTTGCATGATTGAAGGAATTGTAACAGCAGTGAGAACTTGGCTCCCCCCCAAAAGCAAAAGCAAAGTGTTTTGCTTATATACCACCCCATAATGCTTACAGTACTTTCTGGGCAGTTTACAGTTTAATTTTGCAGGGTACACATTTCCTCCCCCCCCCCGCAAGCTGGGTACTCATTTTACCAACCTCGGAAGGATGGAAGGCCGAGTCAACCATGAGCAGGCTACCCAAGATTGAATCTCAGGTTGTGAGCAGTTTTTGCTGCAGTTCAGGCATTTAAACTCTGCACCACAAGGCACAAAGTAACGAGTCATGCAAGAATTTAATTTAGAAAGTAACATCCCCTCAAGCTTTGATTTTCACCTAAGCCAAACTGAAATCTTGGTATTATAGCTGCTTGCCACTGGTGGGTGCTAGAATCAGGAAACCTGTTAAGGGCATGTTCAGATATAAATTGGGACAGAAATGATTTATTAAACAGTTCATATTTCTACTGGATATGCATGGATAGTATGTAGAATGTATTGTATTGAGATAATCACAGCATAGTTGCTATTCACAGTGTAGTGCATAAGACGCTGCTCCCTTTCTCCTGTGATGCAAGTGGAGGTATTTTCTTTTTAGCAAATAATATTGTCAAATGTCCCAGGATCTGGATTCTAGATAGTCGAAAAATTCCTCTTATGTTCTCCTTCTCAAATATATGAGAACTACTGATTTTTAACCCTTTAACAGAGATGCAAATAATAGCATTTAAAATTTTGATATGTATGAAAAATCAGAATTCTTTTTGATGTTTCCAAATCGAAAACAGTCCTGCTTAGAAAAGAACTTTGAAAAGAACGTTCAAAGAAACTGTAATAGAATTCTCATTATATTCTTCACTCTTAATTGACACCTATGAATAGTTCCTGTGAGACAAATGGCAAGGATTATTTTTCCTAACAGAGTTGTCTCTCTGATGATGTGCCACAAAGAATTGCCCCTCAACAAAGTAAACATGTCTGGGCTGCATCACTTCAGCATATAGGTGGAGAATGTGACTAAGAAGGCCACAAAAGACTTTCCAAAGTCTCTCCTTCACCCACCATTCATTATCACAGAGCTCTATGAAGAGCTAGGTTTATCCAGAATTTAGCAGAATTCATGTACAATATATAAACCTGAGGTTTTCATGGAAAAAGAACTGACTATAGTGTGCAAAAACTCAAAGCACCGCAGTTCTGAGGCACGTTGGCTAACTGGTGTAATCTGGCCATTCTGCATTGTTATAGGTTTTTTACATACACACTTCTTTGCATATATGGTTAATTGGTTGTTTTTGTAAAATGACAATAGTGTTTCATTTCTCCTTATAAAGTACTTTGTGGGTTGGAAAAAAAACAGGAATTTGAAGTCCAGAACATCTGGAGGGCATCAACCTGGAGGAAGCTGCTTTTTCCCCAATTGCTCATTATTTGGATTTTTTAATGTATCCACCAGAGGTTCCTGAAAATGGACTCAGTCACTCCCTCTTTCTTTACGCTTCTTCCCTCCTGCCCTGCTTTATTGACAGATGCATGTTGTGTGTAGTGCCACATTACTAATTCATGCATGACATTTTCTTCTTTGGTACACTAATAGAATTTTGTTTTACTATTCTGACTTCAATTTAGCTTTCATTAATTGGATGCCTTTAACCAATGATGGCTTGCGTGTAATTCTTTGGAAAAATTATATTAGTTTAATTTCCACTTCAAAACACAATTGTTGGAAGTAATTCCCACAAGATTCAGTAATTCCCACAAGTTTTTAAAGTGTGTTTAGGATGTAGCCAAGCAATGCAGTGCTATGCGTTTCAATTTAGGCGTTCCATCAAACTCAGTGGGACTAGATTAGTAGGTATAAGGTTGCAGGCTGAACATTGCACTATCAGTACATTTGGCACTTTGGATATTATGGTCTTGTTTAGACCAAACAAACATGGTCTTTCCACTTAGGATGAGATTCTGTGGTGTCTGGAATGTCATCCAAATGTGGCATCTGCTAAAATCTGCTTTTGGTGTCATCCAGTGACTTTAGAGATGAGTCATAAAAATATCTCTTTCTACAGTGCACTATGTTATTCCATGCTGTGAATTTTCCCTTTGTGGACCATTCAAGAATGAGATCACCCTGAATAAACCAACAGTGTTGCTATACTAGGGGTGAACAAATAAGGCTTATAAATCTACATCATTTTCATTAAGCCCATGAAATCCACCTACTGCTGAATAGCTTTGTGGCTTAGATCTCTGGGTGCAGAGCCAGAGGCTGGAAGTTCAGTTCCCACTGTGTCCCCTTGACAGGGGCTGGACTTGATCATAGAATCATAAAATTATAGAGTTGGAAGAGACCTCGAAGGCCATGCAGTCCAACCCCCTGCCATGCAGGAACCCCCATCACAGTATTTTTGACAGATGGCCATCAAGCCTCTGCTTAAAAACCTCCAAAGGAGACCCCACCACCCTCCATGGCAGCTTATTCCACTGCCAAACAGCTCTAATCATCAGGAAGTTCTTCTTAATGTTTAAATTGAATCTCATGGAAAACAAACCTGTCCCCTCTTCAATATGACATCCTTTCAGATATTTAAACATAGTCATTATATCCCCTCTCAGCCTTGTTTTTGTAAGGCTAAACATTCCCAGCTCCCTAAGCCACTCCCTGTAAAACATTTCCTCCAGACCTTCAACCATCCTGGTTGCCCTCCTCTGGACCCGTTCAAGGTTGTCAACATATTTTTAAAATTGAGGTGTGCAAAACTGAACACAGTACTCCAGGTGAGGTCTGACCAGAGCAGAATAGAGTGGTACTATCACTTCCCTTGATATAGACACTATGGTTCTGTTGATGCAACCAAGAATCACGTTGGCTTTCTTGGCCGCCGCATCACACTGCTGACTCGTATTCAATTTGTGGTCCACCAAGATTCCTAGATCCTTTCACATGTACTATTTTTCAGCCAGGTGCCTCCCATCCTATATCTGTGCAATTCATTTTTTTTACCTAGATGCACCACCCCACATTTCTCTCTGTTGAAATCCATTCCGTTAGCTTTGGCCCAGCACTCTAATCTGTCAAGGTTGGTTTGGATTTTCATCCTATCCTCTAGGGAATAAGCAACTCCTCCCAATTTGGTGTCATCTGCAAATTTAATAAGCATGCTGTCTATTGCTTCATCCAAGTCATTAATAAAGATATTGAATAGCACTGGACCCTGAAGGAGAACCCAGGGGCACCCCACTAGTCACCTCTCTTCATGCTGAGGAGAAGCCCTTTACGATCACTCTTTGGGTACGATCAGTCAACCAATTACAAATCCACCTAACAGTAGCACTATCTATCTCACATTCTACTAACTTCTTTGCAAGTATACCATGAGGAACCTTATCAAAGGCCTTACTGAAATCTCAATGATTTCATATGATGATCCATAGGGTCCCTTCTAGCTCTGCAGTTCAAAGATTATTATAGTTAACAACTACCTCCAATGTCAATGCACCCTGGATGTGCTAGCATGGGCTATACTTAGTGGTTAGACTGATGAAAGCTCTACCATTGGCATATGTTTAATACAGTGGTACCTCCGTTTAAGAATTCCTTGGTTAACATAAAAAATATCAGCTTAAGAAAAGAAATTATTGGAAATGGGTATGCCTTGGTTTAAGAAAAAATTCAATGGAATGTCCAAGTTTCAGGTTTTTTTGCAAGGCATTAAAAGTTGATGCACGATGAAAAGAATGGGAATACCTCAGTTTAAGAAACTTTTAAATGGAATGCCCTACTTTGCCTTTTTTCCTGACCTCTGGAATGGAGTAATAGATTTTCAATGCATTCCTATGGGAAACCGCATTTTGGTTTAAGAATTTTTTGCAATACAAAACAGCCCAAAGAATGAATGAATTACTTAAACCAAGGCACCACTGTATATGTATCCCAGAAAACAGCTCCCCCACTGATGCTACCAATGGGTTTCTCCCAAATGTAGCAATGTCCCCTCCCACTAGGCTGGCATGGCTTTTTGAGTTTCTCTTCCTGTCCAGAAGAACGTGTACTCTGGAGGTTTTTAAATACCTCTGGAGGTTTTTAAATAACAGTTTGATACCTACCATATCAGTTTGATACCTACCTACCAGAGGTTCTTCACCTTTGGGTTTCCCACTTTTGCAGAGGGGTTGGATTTAATGAGAGATTTATTGAATAGTGTGGCTACTGAGTATATAAAAATGGACACATTACGTTTCTTTTAACATAATTAGTTTAGTTTGTCCATACCAGATGCAAGTGCATCATATGCACTGCAACCCTATATATATCTACTTAGAACTGTCAGTGGAACTTTCTTCCAATTGTTTATTCTGCAAATTACTTCCAGAGTATATGATAGTAACCTAAAATAATTTTCTCCATTTTAAATGTGCTATTTGTTTTGTTCTCTCTCCCAACAGTTTATTGTTGTGCATCATTCCCTTCACGTTCCAAGCCCATCTGATACAGCTTTCCAATTCCTACGGTCTCCACACCTCTGAAACCTGTCGCTTCTCTTACCTTAATTTTCTTCATGTTTCCTTTTCCTTTTCAAAATGTTATCTTGTTTGAGTGGAATCTTTCTTTTTCTTTTTTCCTTATAAACAGGCGCATCATCATTTATCAAATAGAGAGTATTTTTAGTCATATTTGTCAGATCCATTCTGTCCAAGGTGACAAAGAAACACTGGACCTTTGTTTAGTATTATGCTGATTCAGATATACTGTTTGTTTGCCACTTTGGAGCTAGTATGTAGTTAAATGCACATTTTTTTCGTACATACATTTTGTTGAAAATTTAATAGTTTTGGAATAATATTTAATTTTTCATTTTTGTTCATATTGGAAACTTTTTCTAATACTTGCTCTGCCCTTGTTAATTTTTGCTGTTTCAGTGGACTAGCAATTAAATGTGCCTTAACAGGAGCTAAAATATAAGTTGGCTTTTCATTAATTTTCCCATAAGTTATTGAATAATCAGTGTACTGTACAATCCTATGCATCTTCACTCAGTGGCATCTGCTCCACTGGATTCATTGACTCTTACATCTGAGTAGACATGTAGAAAATTGCATCATAATGCTTCAGTACTATACACACATACTTGGTAGTAAAGTCTGTCAAATGTAACAGAAATCTGTACACAAAGCACATTTAAATAACAGTCGGTTTTTGTCCTTTTTCTACTTTTCATACTATTGCTACCTTGAACTCTTTTATTGTCATTTTATGAGTAGGCTGCAATTCTTTAATTTTTCTGTACTAAATAATTCTGAATCACCATTTAATAAGTCTTAATTCAACAAAATTCCTTTCAGCATTTTCAATAATAATACACATTCAATACAGTATATTGAAACCAGAATTGTATTTAACTGAATTACAGTAATACCTTGTAAGACGAATGCCCCTTAAAATGAAAAACTTGTAAAATGAAGGTAATTTCTGGGTATAGGAAAAACTCGTAAGATGATTTTTTTTTCCTCCTGGTTTTTATTCGTCTTACAAAGTACCATTGATCCTGACCGCTGTTTGCAAGGGAAGAGAGCCCAGGCTGGGTAAGGATCACTGGGTCCCTACTTTGCCCACCAAATTGGTGGGCAACCATTGATCTTTGCCGAGCCTGTGCAGTTTGAAAGGGAAGTGGGGGTTGCGATCTGCTGCCACTGCTTGCCTTGCAGCCATCCCAGGCTGGGAGAAGATCCATGGTTCTGTGCTCTGCTCGGATCCCTCGGATCCCGGGGACATGTGCAAGTTCGGGCAGCTTGGATGGGTTGGAAGAGAGGCGCGTCTCCTCCTCCTCTTCACTGGAGTCTCGGAGGGCTGGATCCTTTTGAATTTCCCACCACACAAGCACTCTTGCTGGTGCAGTAGGAGATTCAAAAGGATCCAGCTCCCTACCAATTTCCTTCTCAGCCAGGCAAGTATCAGTGGTCAGATGCTTACCTGGCTGAGAAGGAGATTGGTAGAGGTCTGCCCCCTCAATCAAGGGCAGCTGAAGGCTGTTCTCTACAAACTTCCCCCAGGACTGGTTTTGACAGGCCCATCCTGTCAAAGTCAGCTGTCTGGCAGGACTGCGAAAAGCAGCCTTCGGCTGCCCTTCATGGCGTGAGGGGTTGAGGCAGCCTTCCCATAGGCATGCATTGAAAATCTATTAATCCATTCCCTCCAGAATGGATTAATTGGTTTTCAATTCATCCCTATGGAAAACGGTGTCTCGTAAGATGATTTTTTTGTAAGTCAAATTGGCCCATAGAACGAATTAAATTCATCTTACGAGGTACGGCTGTATATGTCTTTTGGCAGTGGTGAGAACATTATCATGTGAAAAGCTATATCTTGCCCAAGCAGAATGATTCAATGTAATTTTTGTGCTGGAATGATATTCATGCCCATAGCCATATTTTTGTCATATAATTTGTTTGAGTTGCATCCATTTTGGATTATTTCTATTATACAAACATTTGCATAGAAAAAACAAGTAGTAATACAAGCTGAATGAGAAATACCAAACATAAATTATCTTTTGATTGCATGCATCATAATAATTTACACAACCTTTCAGAGCAGAAATCTGTCCCACCTTACTATTTATTTATTTTAAACTAATTATTGAAATTAAAGGCATTTAATGTTTTCTCCCAACATATTATTCCAAGCATTTTAATATGCCTAACGATTAAAGTTTCCTGTTAAATTTCATAATTCAAAACAAGTCTGCAGTTCTTTTCATGAGATCAGTTGCTGAACTAAAATCTGATCCTAAAATTGAAGTCAGTTGATTGGGACATCAATGTACCATCAGGAACTGTATGATTATTGCAATGCTAGTTGTCTATTGAGGGCACACTGGTGTCTAAGTCTCCCTCTACGTCTCCCTCCCTCTACTGCATATTTCTGTGCATGTTTACTGAGAAATAAATTTCACTGTGTTAAATGGGACTAATGTCCGTGTAGTGATGCACACAACCATGTCTAGAGAATGCCAGTGAAGAAAGAATATTCTCTCTGAACTAGGTAAGAGAGAACATCTAGCTGTTTCAAAGTTGCAGTGAACTTAACAGCAATAAAAGTAATTGCTGGAAGAACAAAAATCATAATCACTCTTGTGCATCATTAGAGTGGCAGTTAAAATTTTGTGGACATGGTCACTGTCTAGGCATTTTTATTTACTTCTCTTCACATCCTGGTCCAGCTGAATTGGTAAAGAATTTATTTAATGGCTCTTACTGAGAACAGGCCAGAACTATACAGCAGAAAGACAGACATGCACGCACATCTCCCATTTGTTATCATGCATGATCCCTGTTTTCTTATTCTCTTTCTGGCATATCCTTTATTTGACTCTCTTTTTGTATTTGGAAGCTGTTATTATCGGCCATCAAGTCACTTCTGATTTAAGGTGACCCTTGCAAGCTTTTGGAAGTATTGGAGATATTCAATGAGTTGTTTACCATGGCTATCACACAATGACTTTTCCATAGCCAAAAGGGAATTTGAACCTAGGTTTCCTGAGTCCTAATCTGTTCCATACACTTCGCTGGATTTTAGTGTAAGGGCTATTTCTCATTGTATTGTTGCCAGTGAGAACTGCCTCTATTGTTCTTCAGAATTTCGCTCTCTCAGCAAGGTCTCTATGTGAGGAAAAAATGCACTTTAGTGTCTTGAACAGACGTATATATTTTCCAGGGATGTTGCCAAGTCTTGTGGCTTGTGTCCCAAGTCTGAATGAGAGTTTTTCAGCCCAAGTCCTTAGTCCCAAGACTTGAGGCCAACTCTCAGGTTGCTTGCCCTCCCCAAAGTCTTGGTACACAGAAATGGGACACAAAGACTCAGGCCTCTTGCCACCCCCATAATGCTCCCCATATGCCCCCTGCCCTCACTGCCATCTGCCTAGCTGCCACCATCACCATCTTCAAATGTAGTGGGCATCGCTTCCATTCCCAGAGCTGCTGCATGTCCAGTGTCATGTACACAGTCCACCACTTCATATGCTGCAGCTGCTGAGGCATATTTTAATCTATTCAACATACTATAAGGCAGTTAGAGTCTTTAATGGAAACTTGTTTTTACAACGCAAACAGAAAAAGTAGTTGAATGATCCACTAAACATAGGCTTGGTTTGGGTAATATGTTTATTTGATTGCTAAAAACTTCCAAATAAACCAAGCTTTTGATTTCTCCCAGGCTCTTCATCAGGCAAAGTTGGTATTTGTGGGCTAACATATGACTTCATCCATTGAATTACAGGAAATGCCCACAGCTCTTGTTGCCAGATATTAACAAGGCCATATGTGCTTCTGAAGTCCAACATATACAGTAGGGCCACCGTATCCATGGGGGATTGGTTTCCACAGATACAGAAATCCACTGATAAGAGTGAACACTCTTCTCCCCCCCTCTCATTTCTACTGTTGCTTCCCAGTTGCCTGGCTCTCTGTCTGGCAGGGACTGAAAGAGTCAAGCACATATCTTCCTCTGGAATATGGAGAAGGAGGGCAGCAACCAGGTGCTGCCAGGGAGTGGGAGTTGGTGCATGCACAAATGCAATGTCGCCTTCCTCCCTGCGCAGACCCAAGGGCTCCATGGCTGAGATGGATTTGCTACAGTTGTGGCTTCCCAACAGGGACAGCTGTCCCTTCCCACAAGCCCACATCAATCCCAGTGTTCCTTCTCCATGAGTGTCCATTAGCGTTGCCGTGATTTCCCGTTCCCCCAGCCTTAACTTCTGGTAACTCGGCTCTCCTTCCTCAGCATCAATGAGCCTGACACCGCAAGAAGGTGGCCACCTGGGGTGGGAAAAAAGGAGAGGAGGTGGCCACTGCCATTGAGGAGCCATGAAGCTGTGCCGCCTGCCAACAAGCAGCACTTCCTGCATGCATTGAATGAACCTCTCCCACAGCCAAGAAGGAGCTGTGGCAGGACAGCTTTATGACTCCTCACTGGACCACTCCTCCAGGTGGCCACTTTGTTGCGGAGTTGGTCTTGGTGCTGAGGACGGAGAGCTGAGTTACTGGAAGTTAAGGCTGAGGGAATGGAGAGTCATGGCGACCTGGTGGATGCTCATGGAGAAGGAACGCCGGGATTGACGTGGGCTTGTGGGAAGGGATGGCTGTCCCTGTGGGAAGCCACAACTGTAGTAGCTCCATCTCAGCCACCTGTCCTCCCCCGCACCTGTGACCGCCATGCTCCCTCTTGCCAGGTGACCTCTCAGTGCCGTGGCCTGAAGCTCTCAACGAGCCCCACTCCCCCATTGCCCCACGGAGCCCTTGGGTCTCCACAGAGAAGGAGGTGGCATTGTATTTGTGCATGTGCCAACTCCCACCCCCTGGCAGCACCTGGATGCTGCCCTCCTCCATATCTGAGAGGAAGAGGTGCTCTTGACTCTTTCAATCCCTGCCAGATGGAGAGCCAGGCGACCGGGAAGCAACCGTAGAAACGAGAGGGGAGAAGAGCATTCGTCTGCTGATTGCCAAATGCGGATAACTGAATCCACGGATGGTGAATCAGCGGATACAGGGGTGGTACTGTATTAACGTATTCAACCTCGTAATGTCTGTGGTGTCTTGCTGGCAAAAAGTATTACTTTGGCACATGTGATTTTGTCCATTGCCTGTAGGTGAGTCTTACGGACTATGGACTTCGGTGTAGGCTTAAAGCAGGAAAAAAATATAGAGCAACACAACAGTGTTTACATCAGAAAACCAAGACAGTTTTAGCCATCACATTGATTTACACTTTAAAAAACAACAGTTCCATCAGCTTTTAAATTAAAGATGAATCATGCCATTAATTAATCTTTTTTTAAAAATAATTTTTATTAATTTTAAGAGAAAACAATAAGTTTTCTGGGCCCGCCCCCGGAGGCTCCTGGACCCTGCCAGGTTCATGCAGACCTTCGGGGAGCTCTCTGGCGGTCTGGCAGACGATCCGGTCGATGCCCTGGTGGAAAGGTGGTATGTGGGTGCCGCCGGGGCGATAGACCGGATCGCCCCCAAGCGCCTCCTACGATGTCGAGGCCGCTCCCCCCCGTGGTTCACGGTGGAGCTGCGGTCGATGAAGCAAGAACGTAGGAGACTGGAGGTCATATGGAGGGCGAACCGGACGGAAGTGAATAGGGCTGCCCTTAAACAGCTGACTGGCCGCTATCTTCGCGCGATCAGGGACGCTAGAAGATCTTATGCCTCCCTGAGAATTGGGGAGGCCTCGAGCCGCCAGGCGGAGTTATTCCGGGTGGTTCGGGACCTCTCCAATCCCAGTCAGCTGCGGCCTCCTCCTAGTGATTTCACTAGTGAGCAATTTGCAGCCCATTTTAGATCTAAAATTGAGGCCATCCGCTCCGACTTGCCCCCCAGCTGCTCTAGTCCATCCTTTGGGTCTTCCAGTGCCTCACCCCTCCGTTCTCCCCTCCTGGACGAGTTCGGGCCGGTCTCTTCAGCGGAGGCCTCCAGAGCTATGGCTCGTTGCCGGCCGGCGGCCACTCCCTTTGACCCTTGCCCAGCTTGGCTCATAAAATCTGCCGAGGGGAACATGCCAGAGTGGTTTTCTTCCATCGCCACGGCCTCCTTTCGGGAGGGTCGTTTCCCTTCCCGTCTAAAGGAGACCGTGGTAAAACCTATCCTTAAGAAACCTGGCTTGGCGACGGACGATCTCTCCAACTTCCGTCCGATCGCCATTGTTCCCTTCCTGGGCAAGGTTGTCGAGGGGGTGGCTGCTGTCCGACTCCAGTCATACCTGGAGACAAACCATATCCTGGACCCCTTTCAGTCTGGATTCAGGCCTCTTCGCGGGACCGAGACCGCCCTGGTCGCTCTGCAGGATGACCTCCTCAGGGAGGCCGACAGGGGGAGTTCCTCCCTGCTCGTCCTCCTTGATCTCTCAGCAGCCTTTGATACCGTCGACCACGGTAACCTTCTGGCCCGGCTCGCTGAGGCGGGAATTGGTGGTCAGGCCTTGGCCTGGCTCCGTTCCTTCCTTGGCGGCCGGACCCAGAGGGTACAGCTGGGGGATGTCTTGTCGGCTCCTTGGACTCTCCCTTGTGGGGTGCCCCAGGGTCGGCAATCTCCCCGTGCTGTTCAATGTTTATATGAGGCCGCTGGGGGAGGTCATCAGGAGATATGGAGTTCGCTGTCATCAGTACGCTGATGACACGCAGCTCTATATCTCCTTTTCTACGTCTGCAGAGGAGGCGGTTCGCTCCCTCGATCTGTGCCTGGATGCCGTTCTGGAATGGACCAGAGATAACCGGCTCAAGCTCAACCCGGAAAAGACGGAGGTTCTGTTCTTCGGGGTGCCTTCGTCTCGGTACAATGGCCCCCTCCCTAGTCTGGGGGGTACTTCCCTCCAGCCTACAGACAGGGCCAGGAATCTGGGCGTGGTCCTGGATTCGGCCCTCTCCCTGGAAGCCCAGGTGATGGCAGTCTCCAGGGCCGCTTTTTTCCATCTCCGCAGGATCGCCCAGATCCGTCAGTACCTTGACGAGTCCTCCCTGAGGACAGTAGTGCAGGCCCTGGTGATCTCGAGGATCGACTATTGCAATGCCCTCTACGTGGGGTTGCCTTTGACCCTGGTCCGGAGGTTACAGCGGGTGCAAAATGCGGCGGCCAGGCTGGTGGTGGGTAGATTCGAGCACATCACCCCAGTCCTGGTCCGCCTGCATTGGCTACCCGTTGTTTTCGGATCAGGTTCAAGGTCCTGGTCTTGGTTTTCAAGGCCCTCCACGGCTTGGGACCAGGATACCTGGCGGAGCGCATCTCCCTGAGGGCATCCGGATCCAGACCCACGAGATCGCCGCAGGCGCGCTCATTGAGAGTGGCCACACCCAGAGAGGCGCGGAAACGCGCGACGCGGGACCGCGCCTTCTCTGTGGTGGGGCCCTCGCTCTGGAACCATCTGCCTCCTGAGCTGCGCCTGCTGGAGTCCCTGCCCGCCTTTAAGAGGGCTCTGAAGACCTTCCTCTTCAAAGAAGCACATGGTGACCTTATTAGTTAGTTTCTTTTCTTTTCCTACCCCTAACCGTCTGCCGCCATCTTGCCCTCCGCTGCCCTTGCTTGGTGGCCTGCTATTTTTAGCTTTTATCTTTTTTAGCTTTTGTGTTGTTAGCCGCCCAGAGTTCCCGTTGGGAAGATGGAGCGGGATATAAGTATTTAAATAAATAAATAAATAAATAAGTAGTACATACACAACGATACGTAGTTAATTCACTTATTTTTACATCCCCTCTCCCCAACACCTCCCCAACCCCTGGAACCTAAGAACAAATTATTTTCCATACTTTCATACAGGCTCTTTAGTACGTCCCACCAATATATCTGGCTTCCTCTTAAACCTCCTTACTTTGTTCATATCTTAAGCCAATCCCTCAGTTTTTTACATTTCTCCCATATTTCTTTGGATACTTTTTCTTCCTTAATCCATCTAAACTAACTATTCCACTTTTCTTCTTCATAATTTCCCAATCTTCCTTTTTTAAAATCTTCCCAGTATGTCTGATTGTATTATTTCAAGAAGATATAAATCCCAATTATCCTCATTCAATTTAGTAGAATCTTTCCATCCCCATGCAATCACTGCATGTGCCGCTACCAGCATTGCTTTCAATAGATATTGGTCTGCAACCCTTAATTTTTCACAACCCAGTATACCCATAAACAATAAACTTCCATTAATTTCTAATTTAATTTTAAACCAGTTTTCTATTTTTCTGAGGATTATATTCCAAAATGATTTAACTTTAACGCATTCCCACCAAAGGTGGGAATACCATCCTGGTTCATTGTTACAATGCCAACAATTTGGTTTGAATCCTTTTATCATGTAAGCAAGTTGTGTTGGTGTTCTATACCATTTGAATATAACTTTCCTTTCTAATTCTCTAAATTTCACCAATTTTATTTCTCTAATTCCTTTCATCATTTTCCTTATATCATCCTCCGTTAATATCATCTCATTGCTCATTTATTTTGCAATGCTTTAAACAAAAAATCTTTATCTATAACCATAAGTTTATATATTTCATCTGTCAGTCCTCTTCCCTTTAAATCTAAAATTTTATGAATTTTCCCAAACCTCTCGTCGTCTTGTATGGAAGCTTCGGCTTGTAAGTATAACTTGACCCTATTATAAAGCCCTAACAGAGTCAACCCAATATTTCCCCCCACCTCATTAACTAATTCCTGAAGTGGAATTAGTTTGCCATTCTTGTACAAATTCTTAATATAATAATACCCTTTACACGTTAACTTTTTCCATAAACCTTCCTCAAATGAGTCTCCCTCCTTTCTTAGGTTTTCTAGAGATTTACCCTCTACAAATCCTCCTTTCCATTTAGCTTGCCATTTCCCCATATCTTAAAGGCCACCTGTCTAGGTCCAGTTGTTATTTTATGAGTACTTTGCTCCCTATCTGTATAGATACCAAATTTGCCAATTCCATTATTTATTTCATCCTCAATTCTTGCCCATTTATTTTTATTTCTTCCGTCAAGCTCCAGTAGATATTTCAATTGAAGTGATTCATAGTAATATTCCAACCGTGGCAGACCCCAACCCAGGTCCTCCTGTGGCATATAAATCAATCTTTGGACTTCCCTTGCCGTCTTTCTCCCAAATACCCAAGTTCTTAATTCTTATCCCATCCTCTCAAGACTTTTATTGGAATCCATATAGGTAGCACTTGAAAATGATACAATATTTTAGGAACTATTAATGTCTTAATTGTTCTAATTCTACCCAAAACTCCTAATACTCTATTCTTCCATTCCCCAGTTGCTTTTGTATCTTTTTCCATACCATCTTAAAATTTGTTACTGTTAATTTATTTAAATTTTTAGTTATAATAACTCTCAGATATTTAATTTTTTTGTCCCCATTGTCATCCCTGTTAATTTCCTTATTTCCTCTTGTTCCCTATATTTAACATTATAAAGCATTATTTCTGATTTTTTAATATTCACGCCTAATCCTGTACCGTTTCAAAAGTCTTCTAGTATAATCATGATTTCCTTCAATCCCTCCAATGGGTTCCGTAAAACTATTAAGACATCATCAGCAAAAAGGTTAACTTTTACTTCTTCCTTCCCTAATTTATACCCTTGTATCCTTACCACATTTCTAATTTTATCCGCCAAAGGCTCCATTGCTAGAATAAATTACCACGGAAATAAGGGACACCCTGTTTAACCCCTCTTTGTATTAAGATTTCATTTGTCCAACCTTCATTAACCCTAACAGCTTTGCTACTACTATAAATTTCTGTTATTGCCTGCACTATTTCACCCTTGAATCCAAATTCCTCCAAAACCTGAATTATATATTCATGACTTACTGTATCAAATGCCTTATAAACATCCAGTTTTAGTAATGCCAATTTTTCCAGATGTTTTGATGTGTTAAACTATTAGTTACGTTTCTGAAGGGGTGTCCTATTAATCACCCTTTAACAAATCCATATTGATCTTCATTCACTAGCTTTGGTAGGAGAGTTGCTAACCTCTTTGCTAATATTCTAGTAAAGATTTTATAATCCTGATTTGCCAAACGTATAGGCCTATAAGAATTACAATCCATGGGATTCTTTTTGCTTTTTAATATAAGCACTATCTCACTTTTTCTCCACGAGTCTGGGGCTTTGCCACCCTTCAGAATATTGTTAAACAACTTTCCCATTTCTGGTATTAAGTGTTTCCCCACCATTTTGTAATACTCAGGAGTATAACCGTCTATCCCCAGAGATTTCCCTTTCTTTAATTCATTAATTACTTCTTGAATTTCTATATTTGTTATTTCCCAGTTGATACTCTCCAAATCCTCTTCTTTAATTGGGTCTTTATATAAAGCTATCCTGGACTCTTGCTTTTCCTGGTTATACAATTTTTGATAAAAACTTGACAAATTCCACTTTTATTTGTTTATCCCCATATAATTTTACGCCTCCTCCTCCTTTAATTACACCTATAGTTTATCTTTTTTCTTTTTCAAATAATTGGATAACCTACTTACAATATTTATATTAATGCATTGGAAGTCATTTTTACCAGTAAATCTTGTTTTCAAACCCATGTCCAATCCAACTCATATAGTTCCTTTTTAGCCCTCTCTAACTGATCACTAACTTGTTTACTATACTTTCTTTGTAATTGTTTCTGCAAGTCTCCAATTTCCTGAAGTTTCAATTGTCTTCCCTCTCTCATCTTTTTCCTGAATTCGATTTCCTTTGCTATAACCATTGTTAATTAATCATCACCATCTAGGTCAGTTAGGAATATAGTCTAGGATTGTATCTCATTCAGAAAAGTTTATGCTGTGAAAAATGTGTTAATCTTTTAACAGACTCCTTTAACACACTCACCTTATGGAAAGCATGATCAGATGCTAGTGTAAAAATAAGCTCCCAATTAATTTCTCAGTTCACCCTAGAATTCACTAGCCAGCCTCCAGCAATCTTTAAAGTTTTGATACGTCTTCTGCAAACTGTCAATAACAGTGAACAGTTGTATGGGATTGCTGTAAAGCAAAGGTGGGCAAAGGGCAGCCTGTGGGACATTGTGGCCCTCCAGGAACAGTTTTATATCACCCAGGCACCCCGAAAAGTATCCTGTCAATTGCAAAAAAAAGTAGGATATTCAGCTTCAGGGCTCAAGGAACTTTGGTTTTCACTGTATATGCTGCTTGGTGGTAAAATCCACTTACCTGGCAAAGTGGTCATTTTCAAACTCTGCACAGCCAGCAAAAGGAGCTGGGAAATCTATCTCCCACTCCCTTGACCTTGCCCACCTCTGCTGTGAGCTACTGGTGGGCAGCTTGTAACCCTGATCTGAACATATGCCTCTTTGACTTACCTTCTGTCTCCAACCCTGCCCACAGCTTGCATGATATGCCTGGCAGATAAACCCCCAGGAGAATGGAGCCCTCAGCAGAAAAAGTACAAACCACACTGACTGTAAGATGTACTAAGACTACACACACAAACTCATGTGCATATACACCTTGGCACTAATGTCATGCCTGTTTTAGGTAAGGGCTTTTTTGTTCTCTAACACTAACAGGAAGTGACCAGTTGTTATCTTCTAGTTCACACAGAGCAAAAGAACCCCCAACTAATGTAAAGCCCCATGCCTTCCAGTAGTGGCAAGTCTTATTTATGCCTAGAACTTAAAAACAACCTTGAGGCCCATGTGATCTCCAAGTGATCCTCACCTTGTCTGCAACTTCACTTGAGAAGCAGCATACAGTTTTCTAGCTTCCATATGGATTTCAGTTTCAAGACTTGAGTCAAGAGTAAAATTATAACACACAAAAGCAGTAGACACTGAATCCTGCAAATTTTAGCTATCAGAGCTTGCTGGTTGTACAGGATGTTGTACATTGCCTGTTTCATGCAGCAGCCACACAACTCTGATATATTTTGCCCAATACAGAATATGAGCCATGGTTCTCAGGAACACCTACCCCAGGTTTTCCCCTCACCCAATTGTCCCCAAATATTATTTTTAAGTTTTTACATAAATGAGTTTAGTTTTAGATTGCTTTATTACTAGTATTGATATATTAATTTTGCACTAGATCATTTCTGGATGAGAAAAACGTTTTCTTTTTAAAAAATTACAACCAAAACAGAAATAAAAGATGTTCCTGTGATATGTGTTATTTTCATAAACATTAAGAACAACTTTGGAACACTGCCACCTTTTCTAGAACACTGTACAACACTTTCAGAGTAAAATAGCTTGACTGTGAACCACAAAAAGATCAGCAGAGATGGGACCAGAAGAAGGAAGTAAAGGAGGACGGGTTATAGGTCCAAATGCTAATTGCATTATATTCAGTATAAATTGTTAACTAAATTAATCTGCAGCCCTTGTGTGATCACTGACTATGAATTCAGCTGTTGTGCAAGCTGTGAAGTGAACTCACAGAGCAAAACTGAATCATTACAAAATTGAATTACAGCAAAACCTTATGTACACTGAAAGCCTAATTTATTTAACCATAACTCATTTCAATTTGATGGCACATAAAACATGTTCATGTTAAGACTTAATTTTGACCACCAGATGGTGTACATGGAACCATGTGCCTATAGCCATTGCTCATCAGGAATAAGGAAAAAGTTTGCATTTTCTGTGATCTTAACCATTTTGTGCACTTGAAATATTGATTAATAGTTTGTTTTGGTTTTGCATTTTAAATATTGGATCTATGTCATTACATATAAAGATTAGTAATACCACTGATGTGTTTGTTATATGGTGAGACATGCTGTCATTTGAATACAGTGAGGGATGTATATGAGGTTTCCTCTCTTGTCTAAAAATACAGAGCTAGAATTACATTAAACCTAGAAAAGAAGAAAAAGTTATTACAGATTCTTGACACTTATTTAATTTTTTTCAAAATATATTAGTGTTCATAAAAACACCAGAACAGAACACTGGCACAACATACAACAAGTAAAAAGTAGTTTTAAAAGAGTAACAACATCATACAAAATGAGTATGATAAAATAGCAGCATTTTACAGTTATTGTGGTTTAGATAGAATGAAGAAATTAAAAATACTCTCTTAAAATGTTACAACCCTCAACAGTTCCTGTATTCTAAGTTGTAGATTTCGTGGAGCTACTGTGGAGCTGATACTTGGCCTCCCCATGGATTTTTTGTTCATGTTTTACTTCCATAAAGAAATCTCTGCTTCATCTCCCAGTCCAATCTGAAAAAAAGCAGCCATAGGACCGGTTAATGCTTCATTTAACTGTTGCATACTCTCCGCTATCCCAATGAATGCATCGTTTTGTAGGACCTGGTAGGTCACATGATTAAGTACATACTGTCCAGTTCAATTAACATATTACTTCACTCCACACAGCCAGGCATTATTGGAAGAGAAGGTATGCTACGACTTTGGCCAGAGTAAGATCCCCTTGCAGAAACTGATGAGTCAAGAGGTTGTAGAAACTGAAAACGTTCCAGAGGGGATGGTATGGGCGAATCTGGTTGATAAGCCTAAGTTGGTAGAAGGCCACCTTGGAAACGATTGCCACCTGGGCTTCCACGGACAAAGCAGGATCCAAAACGACACCCACACTCCTCACTCTGTCAACCTGCTGGAGGGCAGTACCCCTCAAGCTGGGAAGAGAGCAACTATACCCATCTCCCACCCAGGAACAGAACCTCAATCTTCTCCAGGTTGAGCCTAAGCCTGTTAGTCCTCGTTCACTCCATGACTGCAGCCAAGCAGTGATCAAGGGTCCGCACAGCCGCCGTTGCTGTGGTAGAGAAGGAGAGAGAGAGCTGCATGTCATCAGCATACTGATGAGAGCAGACCCCATGTATCTGAATGACCTCAGCCAGCGACCTCATATAGATGTTAAAGAATATAGGAGAGATCGCCATCCCCAGAGGCACCCCACAAAAGAGTGTCCAAGGGGCCAACACCCCCCCCAGCCTTACTCGCATTTCTAAATATTCCCAGTGAAGAGAAAAATGACTGTGAGACAATTTTATATGGTAGATATTATAGTTTTTAGTGACACAGATTGCATACACACAGTGTCACTCTAAGTGTGTAATAATGTTATGAAATAGCTTGGCTTTAAAGGCCAAACAAGATATACTATGATTTGTGAGATAGCATGCACATTTCTTTGGCTTACTATAGCAAGTTAATGCATCCCATGTTAGGTCTTCTTCTTAGAAATAATATTGCTATGTACAAGAAGTTATGCCTTCCATGGCTGGGATGCACTGTTAAAATGAACCTGCTGCTGAAATTAATCTCTCTCTCTCTAAAGCAAATCCAGTACTGCTTATTTCCAAATATATCTAAAATCTCCCCTCCCCAAATGATTAAGAAATAACAGTAATACCGTGGTTTAAGAGTAATTTGGTTTAAGAGTGTTTTGCAAGACAAGCAAACATTTCTTCTAAATTTTGCCTTGTTAACAATTTTTGCCTTGTTAACAAGCTATGCCTTGATATATAAGCAATGGAGCAGGGCACATGATCACGTGAGCCAACGGTGGCTCCCTCCCTCCCTTCCCCTACTGGATTGTGGGTGATTGTCTGGGATGTTCCATATCAGACAGCCTCCGGAGCAGATGGAGGAGAGAGGAATAGAGGTCTCCCTTGCACCAGCCAGGAACATGCAGGTTAGGGTTTTATTTTTATTTTAAAAAATATTTTTATTTAATTTGTTTTCAACATTCTTTCTTATTTTTTCAAGCCATTTCTAGTCATGGGGCATATAGGGCTACAAATTGCACGCTATTGTCACATTAAAAATACAGAGTAAAATATAGTTGTTAGTCCCAAGTAGATCAGATTTCACAGCTGGGTACATAAACCATGGTGTGGATGTGGACTTCCACCCTACTTCTTTTATGAGTTATGGCATTTTGTGTGTACAGTATGTGGTCTACGGAACCCCAGAATGAGTCATCTGAGTTTCCATTGTTTCTTATGGAAAAATTTGCTTTGATATAAGAGTGTTTTGGTTTACAAGCATGTTTCTGGAACGAATTATGTTCATAAACCAATGTGTTACTGTATGCCTTATTATCAAAACAAACAAACAAACAAACACCCAGGGTATCTAATTCTACCTGGTGCTCTTGGAGAAACCTCAAGGAGCAGGGATGACCATATAGTATATTAGTACAATGTATTCCGCCTTCATTGCATAACACTGTTAAGAGATATTGATGAGTATAGGTACTGTATTGAGTGAAATATAACATATAGTTCTAAACTCCACTAGTTATCTGACAATGATACAAAACTAAAAACTACTAATTTCTTTTGCTGGTAATTCTGCTTATTTGTAAAAAATGGCAAAGAATATTAATGCCCTTAAACTCTTCCTTATGGAATCCTTTGTTCTTTCTTAAAGACAAAAGGCTTACAGTAAGTCTGCAAATTGGAAGCATACAGGACTTTACACACTCTAAGTTTTATTTTAACAGTCAGCAAATCCAGCATGAACTCTGTATGTCCCTTGGGTTATGGATCAAAATGCAACAAACCTTATTTTGGAAATAGTTGAGAAACAAGCAGTACAAAAACTAATCAAGATACCAATAGCAATAATAATTGTAATCATCCAAATAAACAGAGCTGAAGAACTCTTCAGTACATCTATGAAAGTCTTGTTTTTTGTAAGTCTTGAAAGTCTTGTTTTTAGTAAGTATTATAAAATACAATGCTATATAGCTCTATAGAGTGTAATGTAGATACTAGAGGTGGGCATGGAATGAGCCACAAAACAACCCGTCCCCCCATGGATTGGGCCATTTTGTGGTTCGTTTCTGAGCACCTCATTGAAATGTGCTGGCCTAGAATAAAATGAAATGCCAAACTATTATTAGTGTTGGTGATTAGTATACAGTACCTAGTTTTTGGATGTGTCATCCCTAGGCAGACAGCCTGGCACCACTCAATCAATTCCCTAGGCAGCACTGGGTTGGACCTTGAGAAGACTGTGTGTAGGACTGGTTGACAGTTTAGGCCAGTGTTTTTCAACCACTGTTCCGCGGCACACTAGTGTGCCGCAAGATGTTGCCTGGTGTGCCGTGGGAAAAATTGAAAAATTACTTTATATATAGTCAATATAGGCACAGAGTTAAATTTTTTTAACATTTTCTAATGGTGGTGTGCCTCGTGATTTTTTTTATGAAACAAGTGTGCCTTTGCCCAAAAAAGGTTGAAAAACACTGGTTTAGGCAGTCAACCTCAGAGCTCCAAGTCCACTATCTGGAGTAGCTTGCTATAGCAGCCACACCCTGGACAGCTCAGGTGGTGGTTTCACTGTTGCAGCAGCTGGAATGAGAAGACACTTAGCTAGTTAGTTTGTTCATCTCTTCCATTTTTTTCCACATCTGCACATTTCTTTTCCCTCCCCAGTCCATGATGAACAAGATCAAGTTCCCTCACATGAACCACACATTTAGTTTTCCCCATGGAGGGGATGGGGTGGGGAATCTACCAGTAACCAGAAGTCCTGAATCTCATGAACCACAAAGTGGTTTGTTTCATTGGAAAGTCTAGGAGAGGGTAGCTTTGTTAGTGTTTTCAAGAATTCCAGACAAAATAAAAAATAAAGAAAAGACACAACATGTGGCAACTTAAAGACTAATTTTCATATTTTAATGTACATTTTGTGGACTACACATCCACTTCTCCACAGCAGCAGAATGAGGTGTGCAATATAATATATGATGGGATATACATAGCTGCCTAGATGCCCTAAGCACATCCGATCTTGCCTGATTTCGGAAGCTAAGCAGGGTCAGCCCTGGTTAGTACTTGGATGGGAGACCACCGGGGATTACCAGGTGCTGTAGGCGCCTGGAGTGGTAACTGGCAAGCCACTCCAGTATTCCTGCCAAGAAAACTCCATGGACGTGGTCACGAAGAGTCGGTCATGACTGTAATGATGCAACACACACAGACACACACACACACATATTTCATACCAAACATTCATTGGCTGTAGTATCTGTATTTGCATGTCAGCCCGGATGTAAGTTCTTATAGAGAAGTGGATAGGGGATGGGGAAGAGGAGGAGGGGTTTGTAAAGATGATGGGGAGGAGGATTTTCCCAAGGTCTCATGTTGTTTGTTGATATGGTAGGTGTTGTTTTATGGCTCTGTGGTAAATTCCTCAAGAGACGGAAACCAGACATTAGATCAGAGCAGGGTGAGAGGGGTTGGAAGAGAGAGGGGAGAGGATGGGATTTTTTTTTTTACCTTAGAGTCCTGGTGGGAGATACACTTCCCTGAAGTGGCAATACAGTATTACATTTGAAAATGACTCAAGAAACCCTCGCTTGTATTTAATCCATTCTTGTGTGTGTCCATCATGCATATGAATTTTATCTCAGCTGTTTCTCTTTGTATTCTTGATTTGTAATGATTCTGTTCCAAAATGGTGACCATCAAATCCTTCAAGGAGTGTCCAGGTAAACTGAAATGTTTTGAGACAGGTTTCTGTGTATCATGGTTCCTTATGTCAAACTTGTGTCCATTAATGCATTTTCTTAGAGATTGTCTTGTTTGTCCAATGTAGAGTGCAGATGGGCATTGTTGGCAAAAGATGGCATAGATCACATTGTTTCAGGAGCAAGTGAAGCTGCCCTTGATACTGTATGTGACATTGTCGGGTCCTGTGATTGTGTGGGTAGAGTTGCCATTGGGGTTTGTAGCAAGGTTTAGTTCCATTGTCCATGTTGCCGTTTTGTAATCTTGTGTGCATTAGTATTTGTTTGAGTTTAGGAGGCTGTCTGTACGCAAGTATGGGTCTCCCACCAAGAGCTTTGGAGAGTGATATGTTCTTGTTATGGATGGGCTAGAGATCATTTAAGATGTGTGTGAGTGGTCTCACTTGTGGACCGTAAATAACAACCAGTGGTATTCTGTCATTTGGCCCTTTGGATCTGTCTTGTAGCAGGTTATCTATGGGTACCATCCAAAACAAGGAAGACTCCAACATAATCACCACCCTCTGTGACTTTGTATTCACACACAACTATTTCTCTTTTGACAATAAAAGCTACCTCCAGGTCAATAGAACCACAATGGGTACTCGCATGGCCCCACAACACGTGAACATATTCAGGGCTGACCTGTAATAAGATTTCTCCATTGTGGCCTTCGTGAAGCCACACAGATGGGTTTCCCAGGCATCCTAGCGCTAGAGTTCGGACTTCCCAAGCAATAGGAAAGTTCGTTAGTCTTCACCCCCTCACCCTGCACATGTGTGTGGGTGTTCCCGCCTAAACACCTCAGTTCCTCTTAACCGCCAAGGCTAGAGGCTCATTCTCGTTAGTCTCCAAGATTTTTCCCCTCAATTAGTGCAATTTTGCTTTTATGTCTTTTCTACCCACATTTAAGAAGTGTTCCAATTGTGTAAACAAGATCCTGCACTCGGACGGACACACTAAGTGTCTTTTTTGCCTCACTGAAAATCATTGTCCCGAGGCCTGTTCCATTTGCTGAGGTTTTAGCACCTTAGCCCTCAAGAATTGTCATAATCGGCTGAACTCTTACCTCCTGGAATGATCCCTCCGTCCACAGGCTATGGAACAGAAGAAACCCGCTTCGGAAACCCCTCGTAAGTCCACCGCTATGGGGTGGCCAGAGAAATCTAAGAAGATCCCGGTTCTCAAGGGGGTTTCGAAATCTAAGCCAACGGTCAAGCCATTGAAACCATCGAAACCGGAGACTACCAAACCGTCAAAGTCACCCGACGTTTTGGTAGTCAAAACCGAGTTCTCGGGTTCGGCAGCCCCCATGTCTGACCATCCCGAGTTTCATCACCTGCTTCCTTCGGACTCCTCCGGATCGTCTTTGGATGAAGACGCCGCTTTGCCTCCGAACATCAGCCTCATAAAACTGGCAGGTACACCAACTATGGAGGCTGGGACCCATCAGTCCCCGGCTACCTCTCTGCCCACGAGATCTCCAACCACATTGATCCAGTCCCAGGCAGCCTCCTCCCCTCTCCTGACGGTTCAATTTGAGGACCATATGTGGAGCTGCCTTCGAACCCAGAAGCTTTAGCCTGGGTGTCTGGCTCATCGCTTGGGGGGAAGAAGGAGAAAAAGAAGCACCGCAAACGGGTCCAACTCCCGTCAGCTTCTGCGGCGGTGCCAGCCTCAGATCTGTTAATCCCTTTGAGGTCTTCTTCCTCTACACCTCTGAATCCGACAACCTCGGTTCTTGAGTTGTCTGTGGCCTCGGCTGTTGTCGAAGCTCTGGGCCCATCCAAGTCAGAGGACACCCTCGATCGCCAACACCATCAGTTTCGGTGCCACCCATCCCAGCATTTTCACTTCGCTTCGATGGGAAGCAATGGTAAATCCAGTCATCGGGTTCGACTGAACTGGAGAAGCGCACCACCGACTCCTCGGATTCGTCAGACAACGCTGAGGCTTCCAATATTGAATCCGAGGTTTTGGATTCAATGCATACTATGGCTTCCCCAGATTCGGAAGTCGAAGATTTCCTCCATCCTCATCGGAAGCCATGAGAAATTATGCCAACTTCTTGGTTCGAATGGCAAAGACAATCGAATTACCCATTCACCAACAGAAATCGAGGCACACTTGCCATATATTTGGAAGGATCTCGTCTGAGGAAACATTGCTGGTCCACCTTACAATGATCCCTTCCTTCGTTTTTCCCAAATCCTTCAACCAGGATGGAAAAGGACTTGCACCTCTTAGATATCAGACGGGCTTTAGCCTTTTACGTCTCCAGGACTAAAACCATTCGGAAATCTCAAAAACTTTTTGTCTGCTACGATCCTTCAGCTGAAGGTCGACCAGTATCTTTCCAACGCTTTGCTCATTGGGTGGTTCAGACTATTAAGCTGGCTTATGATTTGTCAAAACGGCCTTTACCGGCCACTGTAAGAGCTCATTCCACCAGGGCGATGTCCTCCTCAGCAGCATTCCTCAGAGGTGTCCCGCTTGACGACATCTGCAATGCCGCCACCTGGTCCAGACCTGAGACTTTTGTGACCCATTACTGGATGGATGCCTGCATGAGGTCGTCCACTTCCTTCAGGAGGGCAGTGCTTTCCTTCGTGACGGCATGACTACCCTCCGGCCAGTGAGTACTGCTTTCAGTCACCCATCTGTGTGGCTTCATGAAGGCCATGATGGAGAAGAACCAGTTACTTACCTGTAAAGGTGGTTCTTTGAGTGGACCTTCATGAAGCCATACAGCACCCACCCGCCTCCCCTCGGACTATCACGCCTTGACTGGTACTTACCTCTCATCCTGGCGGTCAAGAGGAACTGAGGCGTTTAGGCGGGAACACCCATGCACATGCACACAGTGAGGGGGTGGAGACTAACAAACTTTCCTATTGCTAGGGAAGTCCGACCTCTGGCGCTGGGGCGCCTGGGAAACCCATCTGTGTGGCTTCACGAAGGTCCACTCGAAGAACCACCTTTACAGGTAAGTAACTGGTTCTTTCTTAACCACTGCACCCAGAAACCAGTTCTCTATTTGAGATACATTAATGAAATTTTTCTGATCTGAACCCATGGAGAAGAATCCTTTTAAAAAATCCACCAGGATTTCAGTGGTTTTCACCAAACATCAACCTCACCCTGAAACAATCCACACAGCAAGTGAACTTTCTGGACACCACTGTGAAACTGCAAATATAGATACTACAGCTAATGAATACTTGGTATGAAATGTATATCCCATCACATATTATATTGCACACCTCATTCTGCTGCTATATGTCTGAAAAAGTGGATGTGTAGTCTACAAAACTTTACATTGAAATGTGAAAGTTAGTCTTTAAGGTGCCACATGTTTTGTTTCTTTTGTTTTGTTTTGTTTTTCTTTCATTTTACCTGGAATTGGAAAGTTTATGGTTCATGAAGAGCAGTAATCCATGAACCATCATGAATTGCTGTTTCCCTGGTTTGTGCTCATCTTGAGTTGAGACCATATCTTAAAGTATAAGCTACTGTAAATCTCTCTCTCTCTCTCTCTCTCTCTCTCACACACACACACACACACACACACACACACACACACACACACACACACAGAGAGAGAGAGAGAGAGAGAGAGAGAGATAATTTTTCATAAATTAAGCTATTTTATTATGTTGTTAGATTATTCATAATACAATAAATTCTAGAACACAAAAATCCAACACTTCCAATTGCCTATCCCCTTTTAACTAGCAAGCTTAATAGACTACAGGATATAGAGAATAATGTTGGGAAATCAACCTTAATTCTATGCCATTATAATACAACCAATGGGAGCATTTAATGTTTATATGCTGTACAATGCAGTGAGCAACAAGTCAGCAAGTGTCATTTTGCCTCTTTATAAATCTATGGTGAGGCCCCATCTGGAATATTGTGTACAGTTCTTGTCACCATATCACCAGAAGGATATTATGGAAATGGAAAGAGAGCAGAGGAGGGCAACCAGAATGATTTGGAGACTGGAACACCTTCCTTACCATCTGAGGCTGCTATGGCTGGGCCTCTTCACTTTTGAACGATGGTGCCTTAAAGGAGACCTGATTGGCTTCCGGTTTAATGGCCGACTGGACAAGACGCTAGGGAGCTCCTCTGAGGAATCCCCAGAGCGCACAGGAGGTTTCAAGAGGTTCGCGAAGACTACGTGGCCTCCATTAACCTCAGGGGGGGGCCCTGAGGGATTGGGTATCAGCTGTTGCCTCTTGCGACTCTCCTTTCACCCCGATCTGGAGGGGTTGGGGGGAAAGGATCGAGTTGCGGCACTTTACTATCGCTACTCCTGTGTTTGCGAAGTCTCAAAGTCTTGGCAGAAGAGCCATTAACCTCCAAGGACTTTACAAGTCGTTTCTATCGGAGGGAGAATCAACAGGCTGTTAAACGGCAATTTAGAAGATAAAGATCACACCAGAAAGAAACGTGAGTCTGCTTGTTTATATCGGAATCTGTTCGGAGCGCGGTGGAAAGCAGCCATAACTCCCCTTCGTGAATGCAAATCGAAACCAAGCGGTGGGGGCAGAGGAGACATCCCTTCATTTGCAAAGTGAGTTTAATTTAATATTTAAATTGAAGTGGAAGAATAATGGGACCTGGAGAAGCTTGATCGTGAAGTCTGTAGTTCAAGACTGGCGTTTTGAAGTCACCCCCCCCCCGCTCTTTTCTTCTTTGTGAAGAGACGGAGTGAATAGTGAATAGAGGAGAGCGTGGGGGGGTGGAAGGGGGATATTTTAAAAAAAAAAACTCTGGTGTTTGAAATTACTCTCCCCCTTACCTGATTCTACACTTCCAAAGACTTTTGATCAACAATTGAATTCCCCCTCCCACTTCTTTTTTCTTGCGGAGGACCGGATATCTAGAGGAATTTGAGTGGCGGACAAGGTGGTGTGATTTTACATTTCAAAGGATTTCATCAGAGTCGGCTGGAAAGTTGTTTTTTTTGGGAACAGTTTAGGAGTTATTATAAATTGGAGCTATTGTTATCTACTTTTTCCTAACTGGATTAAACCTTCTGAAGCGGTTGAAGATTTATATATCTTTTGGACGGGCAAAAACTTGGTTAAACAACTCTTTGTTACAGAGAAGCAATACAAGTGGTTTAGACTGTGAAAAAGCCGAAGAATTGCTTCAATTTTTTTCTCAACTCTTAATTTTTAAAGGTTCCTTTACGGGTCTCATTTTGTTTATTCGATTGCAGTAGAAACGAACTTAAGTTGCTGCGTGTCTTCCTTTGAGGCTTTCTCTGGTTTCAAGGTCATAAGAAAGACACAACAAGATAAGGTCTGTGCTGTGAGCTGGATTAAGAATTTCATTCTTTAGGCTGGAGCGCCATCTGGTGGATTTTAATAATTTTAAAAATTATTGTATGGGACACTGGTTAGAAAATTCTTTTTTTTTTATGTTAGATCGCCATCTGGTGGATTTGGAAAATTATTGCATATAAAATTCAATTTGAATGTTATATTGAATGGGAAAAGAGTTTGGCTATATAGAAAAATTGATAAAATTTGATAAATTGTTATAAATTTGATATTTGGATAATTTAAAGTTAGAGAGGTTAAAATGAAGTTAGTATAAGTAAATTTAACATCTTTGATGGTAATTGGGTGAATATTAATCAACATCAATTAATGGAGTATTAATAGATTAACTCGATTGGTTGAAGGTTATTGTAGTCTATTGAATGAATTAACTTTAATACGTGCTTAAATTGTGTCCTATTGGAATAGAAGTTAATAAAAATTGTGATGGCAGAGAAGAAGAAAACACCTTTAACACAGAGAAGAGATTCCAGACAAGAGGAGGGTAAAGAATGGGAAGGATTAATGATACATATAAGGAGAGAATTTGAAAAAGTGAACAAAGTATGGATCAGAAGTTGTCAGAACTAAAGGAAGACATGCAGAAACAAATTAAAGAGGCAGTTGGGGAGCTCTCAGCTCAAGTGAAGGATTTAACGGTGAAAACAAAAAAATATAGAAGCTAAAGTGAAGAAAGTGCAGACAGAGGTTAAACAATGCAGAGAAGAAACAGAGAGGAATAGAACAGGAGTGTCAGAAGTAGAAATTACGCAAAGGAGGATGGTTGAGGAGCTTGCTTTTCTTGAAATGAGACAAAGGCAACAGAATCTTCGTTTCCGTTTGATTCCATGGGAGGAAGGAGAAGATATTAAGGCCAAAGTAATAACGGAATTGGCGAAGTGGCTTGGATGGCAAGAACAGGAAGTAGCTGATGCAATCTCACAAGTGTTCAGAATTGCAGTCAGATCAAAGAAACTGAGAGCGAAGAAGACACCAGGCGGCGTTATTGTGTCATTGACATCTATGGCCGTGCGAGATAGAATCCTGAAACATAGTTATGACAATCGGTTTGTGATTGATGGACAACAGATTCTGATATACAAGGAGATTCCGCTTCATTTCTTGAGAAGAAGAGGAAGTTATAAATCTCTGGCAGAAACGCTGAGAAGAAATGGTTTGAGATTTCGCTGGGAGTTCCCAGAAGGTCTATCTTTCATTTACAAGATGAAAAGATTTAAAATAATATCTGAGTCGGAAATAGGTAAATTTCTGAGAAAATATGGAGAAGAGCTTGGGTACAGGAAACCATCGAAAGAGGGTGAAAAATCACCTGAAGAAGAAGAAGAGGAAGAAGAGGAGGAGTTAGAACTCTCTGAGGAGGAAGAAGGTAAAGCGGATTTAGCTATGGCCAATATCTGAATAGAGATTGATAAAAATATATTTAATTTGAAATTTACAATGGCGCTGAGAGTATTGACTTGGAATGTTAATGGTCTGAATGAAAAGACCAAGAGAAACAGAATTACGCATTTATTGAAGAAAGAAAACCTGGACTTGATTTGCCTGCAAGAAACACATGTTGCAATGAAACATACGAAGATTCTAAAAAACAAAATTTTGGGGCAAGAATTTGTATCGTCTGATAAATTGAAGAAAAGAGGAGTGGTGATATATGCAAAACATAAATTGGAACCTAAGTTGATTATGAAAGACGAAGAGGGAAGATTTTTGATGGTACAAATCACTTGGCAATCTGAAAAAAATTTGTTATTGTAGGCATTTACGCGCCAAATGAAAGGAAATCAGAATTTTACAGAGAGGTAGAACAAAAACTGTTAGATTATATGGATGAAAAACTCTTTCTGATGGGAGACTGTAATGGGGTAATGATGCCAGATTTGGATAGATCTCAGAAAAAGAAAGGTTCAGAAGGGAAATTACCAAAATCTTTTTATGACTTAGTTGAAAATTTTGGATGGACCGATATTTGGAGATTGAGACACCCAATGGAAAAACAGTTTACCTTTTTTTTCTGAACCGAACCAGAGTTGGGGGAGAATTGATTATATATTTGTCCCTAATGATATCTCATATAGAGTGACAAAAGTGGAAATTTTACCTAAAACGATCTCAGATCATAATGCAATGGTGATGGAAATTAAAACCAAAATGCAAGGATTATACCGTTGGAGGCTGAATGAAAGTTTACTGGATGAGACTGAGACTCTGCAGATAGCGAAAAAAACCTTTAGAGACTATTTGAAAAATAACTGGAGAAGAGAAACACCAACAAATGTGGTATGGGATGCTAGTAAGGCTGTTATGCGAGGCCTCTTTATTCAAAGAAATGCGTATCAGAAGAAACAGAAAGAAAAGAAGCAAATTGAGATTTTAAAAGAATTGGTAGAGACAGAGAAGAAACTGGTGGAGAAGCCAAAGGAACAGAAATGGATTCAAAAATTAAAGATGCTTCAAACTCAGTTGTCGATGATTATCAATCAAGAAATTGAGTGGAAGGTAAAGATGATGAGACAAAGAAATTTTGAATCGGCAAATAAAGTAGGAAATTGCTGGCTTGGCAGCTGAAATGGAAGCAAAAACAAAAGGTTGTGAACAAATTAGTAGTAGACCAAAAATTAGTGGAAGATCCAAGAGAAATTGTAAAGGTGTTTTGAATTTCTACAGAAATTTATATACGAAGAAAAAAGAGAACCCGGAACAAATGGACAGATATTTAAAAAAGAATGGATTGAAAAAATCTCAACAAACCAAGTGTCGATATTGAGTGAGAAAATTACCCCACATGAAGTACAAAGTGCAATAGAGAGGGCGAAAATTGGAAAATCACCGGGCCCAGATGGTCTGACTGCAAAATATTATAAAAAATTGTCAGAAGAAATGTTACCAATTATGGTGGAGGTTATGAATGAAGTTCTAGAAAAAGGAGTCATACCTAACACCTGGAAAGAGGCGTATATAACACTGATTCCAAAGGAGAACTTAGACACAACAGATGTTAAAAATTATAGGCCCATTTCCCTTTTGAATGGAGACTATAAATTATTTGCCGATGTTTTGGCTAATAGACTAAAAAAGGTTTTAAATGAGTTATTACACAAGTCAGGAAAGAGAAACAAGCTGCTTTGATATTTATTGATGCTGAAAAGGCTTTTGATAATGTCTCTTGGCAATTTATGAAGAAGAATCTGGAAAACATGGGAGTGGGAACAAAGTTTTGGAACGGTGTTAATGCAATATATAAGGAACAGAAAGCTAGTTTACTGATTAATAATGTGATAACAGAAAGTTTCCCGATTGGGAAAGGTACGAGACAAGGGTGCCCATTGTCCCCATTGTTATTTATTACTGTATTGGAAGTATTGTTAGTCAAACTGAGGGACATGGGGACAATTAAAGGTATATGTGTGGGGGATAAGGAATATAAATTAAAAGCGTTTGCTGATGATTTAGTTTTGACGTTAGAGAATCCAAAAGAAAGTATTACTGAGGTGATGAAAATAATTGAGGAATTTGGTAATCTAGCCGGTTTCAAATTAAATAAGAATAAGACAAAGGTCTTATTGAAAAATGTAACAAAGAAAGATTGTGAAGAATTTGAAAAATTGTCCGGCCTCTCAGTGGTGAAAAAAGTTAAATATTTGGGAATTAACTTATCTCTTACGAACTTAAATCTCTTTGAGGATAATTATAATATGGTATGGAACTTGATTAAGAGAGATCTGGAAACATGGAATAGATTGAATTTGTCGTTGATGGGAAGAATTTCGGTGATAAAGATGAACGTGCTACCAAGGTTGTTATTTCTATTTCAAATGATCCCAATACTTAGAGGAATAGGCCACTTTAAGGAATGGCAGAAGATATTGTCTAAATTTGTCTGGCAAGGTAAAAGACCGAGAATAAGATTTAAATTGCTAACAGATGCCAAGGAAAGGGAGGATTTGCCATGCCAGACTTGAGATTGTACTACGAAGTGGCCTGCCTCGGTTGGATAAAAGATTGGATTACTTTAGTTGATGAGGATCTATTGGATTTAGAAGGTCATGATAACAGATTTGGTTGGCACGCTTATCTTTGGTATGACAAAGTGAAAGTACATAAAAGTTTTATGAATCATGTAATTAGAAAGTCACTACTTCAGGCCTGGGAACGGTTTGAAACCCCTTTTAGAGAGACATACACCGAGATGGTTATCCCGATTGAGGCATTGGCGATCAAGAGGAAAGATAAAGAAGGAGTGGGGATCACCTATGATGATGTGTTATTCTTTTCAGAAAAGGTCCTAGACTGAAGTCTTTTGATATGTTGAAAGAGAAGTTAACGGGTTGGTTTCAGTACCATCAACTAAATGACATTTTTCAGAAAGATAGAAAGGTGTCTGGGTTTGGAGAGAAGGAATCTAAGTTCCAAACCATAATCATGGGCCCAAAAAGAAATTGTTGACTAGATTATATAATTTTTGTTGGAGTTGAATCTAAAAGATGAACAAGTTAAAGAATGTATGGTAAAATGGGCTATGGATCTGGGTCATAATATTGAGTTAGATGTGTGGGAAAGATTGTGGAAAAAGAATATGAAATTTACCGCATGTACTTTGATAAAAGAAAATCTGTTGAAAATGATGTATAGGTGGTATATTACCCCAACGAAGTTAGCAAAGATGTATAGGATGAAAGATGACCACTGCTGGAAATGTAAAGAGAAACAAGGTGATTTTTATCATATGTGGTGGACTTGTGAGAAAGTGAAAGAGTATTGGGCATTGATATATGATGAACTCAAAAAGATGTTAAAGTGTACATTCCCAAAACGGCCTGAGTTTTTTTTGTTAGGGTTGGTGGATAATGAAATTAAAGGAGCAGACAGGACTCTATTTCTATATGCAACAGCAGCGGCACGAATGCTCCTGGCACAGAATTGGAAGACAACGTATATACCATCTTTGGATGAATGGAGGGTGAAAATATTGGACTTCGCAGAGATGGCCAGACTGACGTGCAGACTGAGGGATCAAGACAACCAGAGGTTCCAAAAAGATTGGCAAAAATTTAAGAACTACATGGAGATTCATTGCAAGGAATTAAAGACTCTTACCGGATTAGGATAGAGCTCGAAGGATTACTACTTATTTTTCAAATCTTTTTATAAGTATATAAAGGGGTTTGTCTGAAAGGAAGGCTAGGAGATGAATAACGCTAAAACCACGGGAAGAACAGAGGGAAGCCAAATTTTAGTGGTAGAATGATTTTGTATTGTTGAACTTGACTTTTTTTTTTGTATACTAAAATTTTCTAATAAAAACATATTTAAAAAAAAAATAAAGGAGACCTGATTGAAGTTTATAAAATCATACACAGCGTGAACAAAATAGATAAGGAAAAACTGTTTTCTGTATTACACAACACTAGAACTAGGGGGCACTCTATGAAACTGTTGGGTGCTAGATTTCCAACAAATAAGAGAAAGTACTTTTTGACTCAGAGGATCACTAGTCTATGGAACTCCCTGCCAGAAGAAGTGGTGACAGCTGTCAGTCTTGACAGCTTTAAGAAAGGATTGAACAAGTTCATTTAGAACAGGGATATCAATAGCTATCAATATGGATGCCTAAGGACAACCCCCAGGTTGGAGAGATTTGCAGGGAATCGTAAGCAGGTGAAGACATCTGCTTGGGAATACCTTGAAGAAAATGGTGAGCCACTGTGTGAGACAGAATGCTGGAATGGATGAGCTATGGCCTATTTCAGCAAGGCTGTTCATTTTTGGACACCTACGTTGCTAGTGTATCAACCACTTTTCCCTATAATTTCATTTCCCCATATAACTGAAAAAATATTGTGCATTATTTATTTGGAGGGGGGATGTATGCAAGAGAAAATATGTTCTATAGTTGCAATGTGTGTGATTTGGGTAACACCTTTCTTTCATCTTGTGTCACACTGATGCCCTTCAAATTTTATTTAGTTGATAATGTGGCTGCAGCAAAAATGTTCATTTCTTTGTAAATTTTTGTTTATGCTCAAACGTTATTTTAGTATGCAAAAACACATGCTAATGATGGATATAATATGACTTATTTTTACCCTCTAAGTTCTAGAAAATACAAAGAAGATTTCATAAAGGCTAGAATCCTTTGCTTAGCGTACAGTAGTCCGTTTCAGTAGAGTCAGCCCTTTGAATTGGATATTTGGTGAGTCAACTTCTCCATAAATTCCATGTGATTAAGTGGGCCTATTATAGCTGTGATTTATGGCACTAAAGTGACAACTTGAGTAGGTCCCTTATCTATGGAAGAGTTAACTCACCAAATCCTCACTGGTTCAGTAGGCCTCTAGTGCAGCTTACAACACTAAGAAACCGGATTTCAGACACAGCTTTCCAATACTACTGTTGCAAGCTGATGAGAAACATATATTTCTGCAACGTGTATAGTATTATTTCATTCAACGTAAATTAATCCCTAACTTTATTAAATCATTAATAGGCAAATATATATTTTTATGATACTTTATGGCCAAACTCCAATATATGTCCTAAATATCTTATCCTAAATTGATAAACCGATTTGAAATTCAAAACAGAATGTATCAAGTTGAAAAATGTTTTCAGTGTTACAAATAATACTCCAGTTCTCTTTCTTTGTTCATAAACATGTTAAAGGCTAGACTTGGCATCCACTGTTTTAAAGCCATATGTCTATCTATTATTTCAGTATTGTTTTAATTTTTTTTAATTAACACAAACAACTTCTCTGGTGGCCTTCTTTTTAAGTGCTTTTGAGTATAAATTACTAACTTCTGATAAGTAATATAAGAACATAAGAAGAGCCATGCTGGATCAGGCCAAAGGCCCATCTTGTCCAGCTCCCTGTATCTCACAGTGGCCCCACCAGCCTGTTCTTCTACATGTACCTGATCCTGTATCTCATCAATTGTGATGAGGGAGAGATCCTCAGGTGGAACCAGTTGTTCCTCGGTGTGTGCCTCATGAAGTGTGATGAGGGAAAGAGCCTCAAATTGATTGTGCAATATGACACTCTCTGAGCGATCCCTTGGCCTTCTACTCCTTTGAGTCACATTCCTCCACACATCTACCTCCTGGGTTGGGGCAGTGATTTCATTCTCAGAAGTGTGCCCTGTCTCTTCTTGGACCTGGATTGTCTGTTCCGCTCTGTTCAAGAACCGCTCAAGCTCCTTAATATGTTGCTGGTTCGATATGCGGGCCTCTAGCTCCTGGACCTTCTCTTCTAATAGTGCAACCAGCTTGCACTTGCAGCAAGTGTAGTTCTCTGTGCGTTTTGTCAAGATGAGAAACATGGCACAAGTGTTACAGGTAACTACAGCTGCTCCCTCAGACTCCATTTTAATGAGTGCAGTATTCTGGGCCTTGAAGATTTTACAGTGTTACTAGCTACTAATCTAGAAATAATAATCTAGTACCAATGTTCCTCCTTTTATGTCAAAAATAAAAAACAGCTGGTAAAACAGCCCTAGCTGAACTGCTCCAACCCAGAAACTTACCAGTGCTGTCTTCTTTCTCTTTTTCTCTTTCAGCAGTAGCTCTGCTTGGATTCACACACCAGGCTCAAATGCTGAGGCTCAAATGCTTCTTCAGGGGGGATACACTTAGTGTAACTCCACCCCCTTGCTCAGTGGAAGGCTTAGTCTGGCACCACCCCTGCTTCCTAGCAACTTCCTTTGTTTGGCTGATTAATGGCTCTTTGTATTTAAATGAGCAGTTAAAGTTAGCAGAGGCAGAGGTAAAACAGAGGTCAAACAGCCCTAGCTGAACTGCTCCAACCCAGAAACTTACAAGTGCTGTCTTCTTTCTCTTTTTGTCTCTCAGCAGTAGCCCTGCTTGCCCGAAGGTAAATCTCAAAGAACAGTGCTATCCTGCATACCCCCCAACTGAACTAGAAATACCATGCTTTCAAGACAGACAAAAAGACAGGGAAAGTGATAGATTTTGACATATTAGTGATCAGGTCAAGGTAATGTCATGTGAATGGTGAGAATATCACTACTAACATTACTGGAACAGGATATTACAGATAAATTTTCAATCTGGATAACTCCTCAAATAATCTTCAAACATCCTGAAGAGATATTAACCTCCTTTTCAACTTTTATCATCATGTCTCCTTACTTTGGAGAAATTTCCTCTTCTCAAACTTTACCATGCTTGATTTTGATTTGAGACACGGTAGTCAGTCAGTTTTCCCAAATACTTTTTAAAACTTTTAATAAACTACCTTTGTTAACCAAAGATTGCACCAAAGTTGGATATACACCATGGCATGTGACTCTCTGGGAATCCTTCTGTATCCATTGCAGTTGGGGCTGTAATGTAGTAACCCTTTCAACCTGAGCACACTCTTTGCAGCCTCCCAATCCCTGATCTCCATAAAGGGGGAAGCCTAAGCATGGGGTAGGACTAAATGCCTATCTTCCTGTCTGGAGATTCCCTCTTATGCCCAAAACTACCTGACATTGCAACACTCCATAGAATAATTCAGTCAGAAGGAGCCTAGGAGGTTCTCAAGTCCAACCCCCTGCTCAAGGCAGGAATCCATATCAAAACAGATGTTACAGGTGGTTGTGCAGTTTTCTCTTGAATGCCTCCAGCAGTGGAGTGTCAGTACCTCCCAAAGTAATTTGTTCCATTGCTGTGCTGCTCTAACAGTAACACTGTTTTTCCTGACATCGGTCTTCCTTTAGCTTGAGCCTGTTATTACATGGCCGGCACTCTGGGATGACTGAGAATAGAGAACTTTTTAAGTGTTTGAAAAGTGCTACCCTATCTCCCCTCAGTCTCCTTTCTCAAGGCTAAGCAGTTCTTTTGGTCTTTCCTCATAGGGCTTGTTTCCTGTCCCCTGATTGTCAACCAATCAATTTTATTTTACAGCCAAAGGCCCTTATTGCCATCTTCTGAACTTTTTCGAATTTGTTGGCATTCTTTTAAAGTGTGTCTAGAGTACTAGACACAGTACTCTAGATGAGGCCTAACTAAGTACTAAATAAATTGCTAAAAAGAGGTCTCTACAAAGTTTACAGATATCATAATATAGCACAAACTCTTGTTCCTTACATCATTACACTAATACATCTACCTTAAACTTAACAACAAGAGAGGTAAGCAATTTCTCAGCAAACAAGGTCAGAAAGGAACTGAGAGCTTCCCGGGTGAACCAGAGTGAGACTGTGTCTTTCCAGTGTGCCAGGCAGGTTCTTTACACTCCTATCCTGCCTTTGATTGTCTGGGTTTCCCTAACCAGCCCTCATACAATTGAAGGGTTCTTGATTCTCAAGCCAACAGCCCAGTATACCAAGGTCCACACAACCCAAGAGCATGGTAGGTACTTTCCACATGGCCAACCTTGCCAGGCCACATACAAGACCCCATGTAAGGAACACCATGGCATATTTTCCATGTAAGCAGGTGTTCGTGTAACCATACTTTCCATTTGTATGTCAGCCTCTTTTTCTCTCTCCTGCTCCCTTCCCCCCTCAGCAAAAAAACCCATTAATATAAGGCAGTATTGAAAAGTATTATTAATGTCCTTGTTTTGTTTGATGAGTTCATGTACCTAGCTTGAAAGTGGCATGGCTGTAGAAATGTGTGATTTTACAATGGGATGTTCATTTTCAAAAGATCTCATTGCCATGAGTCCTCCTACCCATCCATACACACACCTTAGAAAAACGTGGGCAGAGGGTTTCAAGCACCACATGAGAATAAATTCTGAAATATTGAATAGTATTGGATTTATGGAGTAGGTTTCAACACACTGAAGAATACTACTTAATTACGTTTTGCCATATTTTGTCTAGGCAATTTACAGCTTACACATGATATTTACAGCATGGATGATGTCGTTTTGGAGCTGTCAGAGATAGAGGAGACCGCCTCTGTTAACAGCTGTATTGCCTCAGAGGACACCACAGAAGATTCAGGTGTTACGAGTTCCCTCTCTGATGTTGTATCATTGAATTCTCAAAATGGCAGCATGAAGTCCAGAGACAAGTCCCTCAGTCCACAGGAGAACTCACCTGAAGTGGATTCCATGTTTGCAATAAAGACTTGCTCTGTGAGAAATACTTCCTTCAATATTGTTGATAATGGGAAAATCCACAAAAGGTAAGTTTGATACACTAGGTAGTGTGGAAAAATGATCTCTGCTTATGATGATTTTTTTTATCTTTTATTGCTCTTACAGGCATGAAATTACTTTCACATCAATTCAAACAGATTTTCTTCTTCTTCCTTCTCTTCATTAACACTATTGCAGGGCATTGCTTTCCAGACAAGAGTTCCTCAGTGGTTCTTGCCTCTTTAGGTATTCATATTTAGCTATTTTTGAAAATTTAGTTCTTCTTCGTGGACTCTGTGAATCCACACAATGGGCCTGGAGTGGTTAAGGGCTTACTTCTGGGAAAAATCCCTCCAACCCATGGAAACCCACTCCGAGGCTTCCATGCCTCCTACTTCCTCAAAATCCAGATCTTCAACCAAAGGCAAAACGATGGAGAAAAGAAAGAAAAAACATCTCCAGCCTGCTCCGATTCTGGAGAAAAGATCAAAGGAAATGGCCTCTGATGTGCGATCAACGACGGCGATGCTGAAACCTCCCGCGCTCGTCTTAACCGAGTCGCGCAGCGTAGAGGGGGTTCACAGTTCAGCGCAGATCGGCGCCCAGTCTCCTGATGCCACACGAGACGAGCCTTGGTCCCATGCCTTTGAAAATCAGGCAACGGGTACCCGTGAACCCCCTCATAGCCCTATGATTCTATCGGGCTTACCGCCGGGCCAGCTTGTCCATGACACGGACATGGCCACAGTCAGTTACAACCCGTTGTCGCACCTACAAAATCTACAGGCTGCCTCCATGACCTGAGCTCTTCAGCACTCTGACGCGGAGGAGCAGGGTCTAGATGCCCCCAAGCGCTTGGGCGCTATGCGATCAGGCATCAAAGAGAGAGGAGTCTCTGATGTCGGGCGTCCTGCAAAAGATCAACGCCCAGTTGTCTCCCCGGGGCGGGGCAGAAAGAGGGTGAGGGTAGACTCTCATGATTCCACGTCATCCCCCTCATCCTCTCCTAGGCGTCAAAAATCTAGACGCAGACAGGGCAAGAGGCACCGACATCATGGATCTCCCTCCTCTTCATCCCCCGCACGACGTCATAAAAGCAAACGCCGTTCTAAGAAAAAACGACGTCATGCCCGCATGGTGTCCAGCTCCTCAGACACCGATTCTTCTACCACTTCTTCATCCGCCTCCTCACAACATAAGAGGCAGCGAAGAGGTAAACCTAAGCCACCGGCCCAGTGCCCTCTGGTGTCCAATACTGACACCATTACTGGTCTTTGCAGCCATGCCCTGCAAAGCCTCACTGACACCACACCGCAAGCAGTGGATCAGCAGGCACTGCTGCCGGATTCGCCAGCCACAATGGATGATTCCGACACGGGAGCAGCCTCTCAGACATCGCATCGGTCCACCCTCTCAAAATCTAGACACTCTGAGACCGATATGCAAGACAAACAATCTTCCACCCCAATGGAAGACTTTAAACATTATTCACAGATGATACACAAAATTGCACAAGTCATGGGACTTCAAGTTCCACTCCCAGACGCAAGTGACTCGTGCAAATTCTTTGGCCACTTTCACAAGTCTAGGCCACCTCCTTTGCGAATGGGATTTATTCCCTCTATGTTGGAAAAGGCCAAGGAGGCCTGGGCCAAACCCTCCTCCAATCCTCTTATTCCAAGGAGAATTGATAGCCTCTACAAGACACATGGTGATGGCACAGACTTCCTTATGAAGCACCCCCTACCAAATTCGGTGATAGTGGATGCCACGCAAAACAGAGGGAAGTCCCATTCCAACACCACCCCAAGCAACAAGGAAGCTTGGAAGCTAGACCTCATTGGCAGGCGTCATTACTCCCTTGCCTCATTCTCCTTGAGAGCACTGAACTATCTGTGCGCAATGGAGGTCTATACCCGTCACCTCCTACTCACTTTTCCGGACTTCATAAACCACCTTCCAGAAGAACAAAGGGCCAAAGCACAGGCCTCATACAGGGAAGTCTTGTCTCTGATCGACTACCAGATGATAACCTCCCTGCACATAATGGATGCAGCTTCTAAGCAACTGACGACTGCTATACATCTCCGTCGTCATGCCTGGCTCAGGACATCCAACATTACAGATGATGCCAGAAACCGTATAGAAGACTCCCCATTTGATGGGGAAGGACTCTTTGCGACGTCCACTGACGCGTCACTGGACAACATCCAGAAGATGCGTAAGGCTGCAAAATCTTATACATACCAAGGAAATTCTTCACAATCATCCTCCAGGCCACCAGCCCCTTCCTGGAGACTGCAGTATACTCCGTCCCACCAAAGGGCTCAGAGCAGATACAGGCCACAGTACCAAGAGTCTCCTTACCAGCGCCCGGCAGAAGCAGCCTAGGCTACGGCAACAGCAGCAAGCCAGGAGATTTGACCACAAGCAGAAGCAGTTGCTCTGACCCGGATCCCCCACACGAGGACATCCGGCTCAAACCCTTCCTACCGAACTGGAGAAACATAATGACAGATGCATGGGTATTGTCAATCATCGAAAGAGGATACCAAATCCAATTCCATCATTGACCCCCATTAGGACAGGTCATCTCAACACCTTTCTCTTGGGCACTAAGAGACGAAGTAGCTGCTCTATTAGAGAAGGAAGCTATAGAGCTAGTGCCATCAGAAAATCGATTAGGCTTCTACTCTCGATACTTTACAATACCCAAAAAAGACGAGGACATTCGGCCCATTCTGGACCTTCGAAAACTAAACACCTTCATTTGAAAAAAGAAGTTCCACATGTCCACACTAGACTCCTAACATCCCTGGGACTTTGTCTCAATGAAAAGAAGTCCAACCTCCTACCCTGCCAGTCAGTGCAGTACATAGGAGCACTTCTGGACGCTCTAAAAGCAAGGGCATACTTAGCGCCAGATCGCCCAATAAAAATCAAACAGGCTCTACACCCCTTTCAGAGCTCCAACAAGGTATCTGCTCACCAGGCCCAACACTTACTAGGCCTGATGGCCTCCACTACAGCTATCATACCACATGCCAGACTCCGCATGAGATCGCTGCAGGCATGGCTTCTAGCCAGGTTTCGACCTCACTGCGACAACCCATCCAAATGGCTGAGTTACCTCCTCTCTCCTCACCAGCCTAAAGTGGTGGAAGTCCTCCTGCAATCTCAGAGTGGGAGGGCCCTTCAAACAGTGTTACCTGTCCATTCAGGTAACGACAGAAGCCAGTACCACGGGATGGGGCGCCACTTGCAACCACCTGTCGATCCATCACAGGTGGATACTCAAGGAGCGAGTTCATCATATCAACTATCTGGAACTCCTTGCCATTCTCAAAGCCCTCAAGGCATTCGAGCTCCTCCTTGCCCACCAGATGGTCCAAGTAATAACAGACAATACCACAGCACTTTATTACTTGAACAAGCAAGGAGGTACTCACTTGAAATCTCTCCTGCACCTCTCCCTCAAACTTTGGAGATGGTGCATAGCCAAGGACATTCACCCAATAGCCATACACATTGCGTCATGCAACAACGTTGCTGCAGACAAACTGAGCTGCCTCGCACACGACAATCACGAGTGGAGCCTATCAGAAGCAGTGTTCCGAATCCTCTGTACCAGATGGGGAACCCCGACCATGGACATGTTTGCATCTCAAGCCAACGCAAAGTGCAGCTTGTACTGTTCCAGAGCAGGAATTGGCAAACACTCACAGGGAGATGCCTTTGCCACCAGGTGGCCAGCCGGCCTCCTTTATGCATTCCCACCAATACCACTCATTTAGAGGACACTGATGAAGATCAGACACCACGGAGCCCATGTCATACTTCTGGCCCCGTGGTGGCCAAGACAGCCATGGTTTCAAGTCCTGCAAACAATGGCGATCGACTCTGTCAGGTTGACATCAAAGCCCGATCTCCTCACGCAACACCAGGGCCAAGTCAGGCACCCAGATGTCCTGACTCTCCGCCTAACAGCATGGTACATCCGCTAATAATGGCAGAAGTACTCACAAGCTCCAGGAAAAAGTCTACTAATACCCTATATGCACATAAGTGGGCATCTTTCCTACACTTCACTCGTGCCAACTCTCAACCCTCGAGTCCAACCAACATCCAGGTCCTCCTGGAATTCCTCCTCTTACTCTTCAACAGAGGACTATCCCTATCTACCCTAAGAGTCTACACTGCAGCCATTGTAGCTCATCAGCCGCCTGAGTCTGGGGCTGCAGCTTTGTTTACACATCCTAAACTTAAGAGGTTCCTAAGAGGCATTGCGAACCTCTGTCCACAACACAGAGCCCTGACACCACAATGGTCTCTCTCCTTGGTACTGAACTGTCTAACTAAGCCGTCATTTGAACCTATGGCTACCGCATCTCTTTACTTACTTACCTTAAAAACAGCATTCCTAGTGGCAATCACATCAGCCAGATGAGCTTCAGAGCTCACTGCGCTCAGAGCGGACCCACCGTTCCTCAAGTTCCACCATGATAGAGTGGAACTGTGTCCGGACATCTCTTTCTTACCAAAGATAGTGTCCTTGTTCCACGTGTCTCAGCCACTTATTCTACCAACCTTCTTCCCAAACCCAAGTACTCACCTCGAGAGGAAGCTTCACTCCCTCGACGTCAAAAGTGCGCTCCTCTTCTATACAGCCAGGACAGCTTCTGTTAGAAAGACACACAAGCTCTTTATCAGAACCTCGGCACCATCTCGAGGTCATCAAGTATCCCCTCAATCCATCTCCAGATGGATTGTCACAACCATCAAAATGGCTTACAGCACTGCACATGTCTCCTTACCTGTCATGCCTCGGGCACACTCTACAAGAGCAGTAGCCTCCTCCACTGCTTTCCTAAAGGAGTGCCCTTGGAAGACATATGTAAAGCGGCTACCTGGTCTCGACCGTCTACGTTCCTGAAGCACTACAAACTAGACATCAGGACGCAGAGATCAGCCGCATTTGGCAAAGCAGTTTTGACAACAGTGCTACCATGACTACCCTCCACCAGTAAGTCAGCTTGCCAGTCACCCATTGTGTGGATTCACAGAGTCCACGAAGAAGAAATGCAGGTTACTTACCTGTAACTTGAGTTCTTCGAGTGGACCTCTGTGAATACACACCACCCACCCGCCTCCCCTCTCTGGCTCGTTGTACTCTCTAAGGGTCAGCGGCGGACCAGAGGGAACTGAGTCAGCAAGGCGGGAGATGGGTGAGCATGCGCACGGAGGGGAGGGGCTTGTAAGCCTTAAGCTTGGAACGACCGGGAACTCAAGCGCACAGGCGCGAAGACCCATTGTGTGTATTCACAGAGGTCCACTCGAAGAACTCAAGTTACAGGTAAGTAACCTCCATTTATACTTTCTAGATTTTAATCTTTCTTTTCCCCCAATAGTGTTCTTTTCTATACCACAATGCAGTATACATTTCTTATTGTACACGTTCTGTAAGGTACAGACACAAAAATACCGTCAGGTCATGGATTGGGTGGCTGACTGGCTGGTGAGGTTCTGCCATGGGCCATCCACTTCTGCCATTCATATGGCGCTGCGGGAACCCTATGCTCCTTTTATGTTATTGTGGAAATCAGAATAAGTATCCTTGTGACACACTGTGACACTGACATTGTAAAACAGGAAACAGGAAAACAGGCTGCAGAACACAGAACATTTATCATTTATTGGAATATGCCAGTTTGTAAGTCGTAAATCAAATGTAAGTCAGTCGTATGACAATAGGCTCCTACTTTTTCCAAGCAGACATATACTATAAAGCATAAATATTGTGTATAGCTTTTAATAGCTTTGTACTTTGTTTATCAGTCAGCTCCTCCCACAAACATAATCTGCATAATAGCCTCTCCATCCTCTTCAAAACATTCTGATGGGAAAGATAGTCACCAGCAAAGATCACTTCTTCTGCAAGACTAAGTCTTAGCTGAAGCTCCACACTCATCATGGGACATCAATTCCCTATGTCTTCTTTCTGAATCATCACAATCAACACAGAGTTCTGCTGCTGACCATTGAATGACTTTGACTATATGAATTTGATAATGGTCTACAAGCAGCCCCCAATAACAAAAGTACCTTTGTTGGGGTCAACACTGTGGCAATTGAAGTTTCCAGTTGAAAAATTGCCACCAGCAAAGTTCCAAGATATTCAGCATCAGAATTACAACTGAAAGGCCTCATAGACATTATAGAAGAGCTATATTCATCAAATGCAAAATAATTGCCTTTGCCACCAGTATAAAGCAGAGATAATGACAGTGGAGCTAAGTAACTGCTTGGGATGCTCTATACATAAACCACGTAATACAGCCTTTTTCTTTAAATCCCCAGACAACTATCATAGACAAAAAATGTTATAATTTGAGACTTCTATTACTATGGCAGTATATGGGGATACACACTTGGCAATAGCAATGGAGAAGTTGAAATGGGCAGAAATATCCCAGCTAAACCTTATTCACAATATTTATTTATTTATTTATTTATTTATTTATTTAGTATATTACTGCATTACTTCCGATGCATCACATTGGGCGATTTACAGTCAGACACCTCATTTTGCATCCCCAGAAAACTTTTGTGATACTCCATTACTAGAATTATAATTGTGGGGTTCTTACTATGACAGCAACCAGGAATTCATTTATACACTCCCTGTGTTTATTATGGTAAACAGTCGTAATTACTGTTGATAATGTTTACTAGAGATTGGCACAAAGCATGATGAAGTGCTTTGTGCCAAATCTCATTCACTACACCACAGATGCCATGCTTAACCTCCCGGCGCCACCTCAGCTGGCAGACCAATATAGCATTTTTGGCATGCCACCAGGGTTCACTTTCACTGGTGCCATGCCAGTCAAGGAAGGAGTTTGGGCTGCCCTCCCTGCCTCGTGGGGAGCAAGCCTGTTGAGTCCACAAAGCTAGTCTCTGTGGCTATAACGCTAAACAAATTCTTACCCAATAAATGTTCTGATGAGAGAGAGAGAGAGTTCTATGTCTGTGTGTTTATTGGATCTAATAAAGTAAGCAGAGAGGTTTTGGCCACAAGGAGAGGAACAAAACCCACTTGGAAATTGGTGTTGAGTTTTTTTATAGATTCAGGATAGCCAGGAGAAGGGGGAAGGCTTAAGACAAGACAACCGGCTTCTGCACAGCAATCCAGGGGAGATAGATGAGACATTTAGGGATAACAATAGGTGAATAGGTGTGAGAGGGGATTAGAGGGAGCCCATCATCTGTGGGTGATTGTTATGTGACACCCAAACATAAGGGTTAACTGGCAAGGTGAGCTTGCTTAATATATTACAGGAGACAATCAAGAAAGGAGAGAGGAGGGTTTTGGAATGCAAACATAACTTATACACATAAAAGCACCAGGTGGTGTCTAGGCATACACAAAGGAAATGCAAACAGAGTCCAAATGGATTCCATGTGGCTCATACCAATTTCTGGAGGGTTCAGGAAATGATAATTAATGAGTCCATTCCAGGGTTGATCCTTCATCTGGGGTGTTGATGGTGGTGGATGGTGGTGCCTCCGTCCCAGGAGCAAAGCAAGAGAAAAATGGTGGAATGGACTAGAGGGGTGGAAAGACCATGGACACAGGATATGAGGGATTGAATGAATCATAGAATCATAGAGTTGGAAGAGAACTCAAGGGCCATCCAGTCCAACCCCTTGCCATGCATCACAATATTTCCGACAGATGGCCATCCAGCCTCTGCTTAAAAACCTCCAAAGAAGGAGACTCCACCACCCTCCGTGGCAGCATATTCCACTGCCGAACAGCTCTAACTGTCATGAAGTTCTTCCTAATGTTCAAATGGAATCTCTTTTCCTGTAGTTTGAAACCATTGCCCCGAGTCCTAGTCTCTGAAGCCATGGAAAACAAACCTGTTCCCTCTTCAATATGACATCCTTTCAAATATTTAAACATAGCTATCATATCCCATCTCAGTCTTTTTTTTTTTTGAAAGGCTAAACATTCCCAGTTCCCTAAGCTGTTCCTCATAAGACATTTCCTCCCGACCCTCAACCATCCTGGTCGCCCTCCTCTGCACCCGCTCGAGGTTGTCAACATCCTTTATATATATATATGATTTTATACTACATACAAACAAAATAACAGATAACAATTAACAATACAAGTGTACCCCCACCCCCCGGGAGCATCCATGAGTTCTTCTTGTTACTCCGTCCTCTGTTTTTCTAGTATTCTTCTTAAAGTCCTCTTCTCCAGAACTGTCTTGAAGTGTTCGTCGACTCGTTCCCCTTCCCTTCAACTAATACAAAATCTATAAATTTTCCCCAAATTTCATAAAAAACGTCTTTTTTCATTTCTCCTCGTTTAACTTTTAGGCTACAAGACAATTTATTGTTGATGGCTATATCCCAAAGTTCGTTATACCAATCTTCCATCTTGAGATCTAGTTTGGATTTCCAGTTTCTTGCTATAATCAATCTAGCAGCTGTCATAAGATTTGCTATTAGCTCCTTTGTTGTAACATCATAATCTTTACTAGTTAACAATGATAATAGTGCTGTCTCTGGATTGCAATCAATATCTAACTTAATCATGTCACTTAGCTCTAAAAAAACCCTTTTCCAGAACTTTTGAACTATTTCACATTCCCACCAGAGATGCATATATGTACCTATCTTTTTCATTTCCAGCACATCTTAGAGTATTCAGCATTCATTCTGTTCAGCCTAATTGGTGTTAAGTACCATCTAGAAACCAGTTTAAACTAATTTTCTTTTATCCTAACCGATAATGATCTCAACCCCTCCCAATTTAGTATCATCTGCAAATTGAATTAGCATACTCTATATTCCTTCCTCCAAGGAATATAGTATGGACCCAGAACAGAACCCTGGGGCACCCCACTGGTCACGTCTCTCCAAGCTGAAGAGAGGCCATTTATGGTCACCCTCTGGGTGCGATCCGTCAACCAATTACAAATCCATCTGACAGTAGCACTATTTATCCCACTTTCTACTAACTTCTTAGCAAGAATACCAGGGGGAACCTTATTTATTTATTTATTTATTTATTATTATTTACACTTGTATACCGCCCCAGGTTCACAACATCACAATTAAAACAACACAAGGGAATCAAGCAGTACCAAAGCTACAATGAACAATAATAGTTAGGCGGGGTTATAAAATCCAAAAATATATATAAACAGGAAAAAAAAAACCAGAGTGGGACCTTAGACATCGCCGTAGGCTTCTCGAAAGAGGAAGGTCTTAAGGTTCCTCTTAAATGCCTGCAGCGATGGAGCCAGCCGTAAATCACTGGGAAGTTTGTTCCAGATGGATGGGGCCACTACCGAGAAAGCCCGCCCACGAGTACTAGCCTTACGGGCATCCCTCGGAGTGACCGTCCGCAGTGATAAGGCCACCGAGGCTCGGGAGGGTCGGGCCGGATTTAATTGTCGGGAGAGACGCTCCGCCAAATAAGCTGGGGCCAAGCCATGGAGGGTTTTGTAAGCCAAAACCAACACCTTGAACCTTATTCCGGGTAACCAGTGTAGGCGAGCCAGGATGGGGGTGGCGCGGTCATAACGACGCGCACCAACCACCAATCCAGTCGCCGAACTGACCCATGTAGAGCGTTGCAGTAATCCAGCCTCGACATGACCAGTGCCTGTACCACAGTCCTCAAGGAGCCCTCATCTACGGGCGAATCTGGGCGATAAGCCTAAGATGGTAAAAGGCCGACCTGACCACGGCTGACACCTGAGGTTCCAGGGTCAGATCCGGGTCAAGGACGACGCCCAGATTCCTCACTCTTTGCGCCAGCTGGAGGGCGGACCCATCCAGACTGGGAAGAGGGCCTTACAATATAAACAATATCCACAGCATTCCCCTCATCCACCAGGCCTGTAATTCTATCAAAGAAAGAGATCAAATTAGTCTGGCATGACTTGTTTTTAAGAAACCCGTTTTGACTTCTTGTAATGACAGCATTGTTTGCTAAATAATTGCAGACTGACTGTTTAATAATCTGCTCTAGGATCTTTCCAGGAATTGAAGTCAAGCTGGCTGGGCGGTAATTATTTGGGTCCTCTTTTTTCCCCTTTTTGAAGATGAGGACAACATTAGCCCTCCTCCAGTCGATGGGGACTTCCCCTGTTCGCCAAGACTTCTCAAAGATTATTGCCAATGCTTCGGAAGTTACTTCTGCCAGTTCTTTTAATATCCTTGTGTGTAATTCATCTGGCCCAGGAGACTTAAATTCATTTAATGTTTCCAGGTGCTCCTGTACCAGCTCTCTACCTATTCTATGTTGCAATTCCCATCCTACCTCATCGACTCTTTGTCCCAGCGGATCTCTTTCTTCCTTTTTGGAGAAAACGGAGGCAAAGAAGGTGTTGAGTAGTTCTGCCTTTTCCTTGTCTCCTGTTAGTAACTGGTTATTATCGCCACGCAGAGAGCCTATCATTTCCTTATTTTTCCTTTTGCTGCGGACATAACTAAAGAAACCCTTTTTGCTACTTTTAATCTCTCTGGCAAGTCTAAGTTCATTTTGCGCTTTAGCTTTTACCATCCCCCTGCATATATTAGCTGTTTACTTATATTCCTCTTTGGTGCATTGAAAGTTCTTTAGTAAACCATTGCGGGTTTTTTGGACCTCTCCCATATTTTCTTCTTGTTGGAACAGTTTTAAATTGTGCCTTTAATATCTCGCTTTTAAGGGACTCCCATCCATCTTGGACTCCCTTCTCTTTCAGTGTGTCGGTCCATGGAATCACAGCCAATAATGCCCTAAGTTTACAAAAATTGGCTTTCTTAAAGTCCAGGATTCTTGTCTGACTATGCTTAGCTTCACCTTCCAACTGTATAACAAATTCCAAGAGGGCATGGTCACTTTTACCTAATGATCCCACCACTTCGACCCCATTTACAAGGTCCTCCTCAACATGGTTCCTCTGCTGTTTATCTTGTATTTCTTCAGCAGTATAAATGTCCTTAATATATAAAGCTACACCTCCTCCTTTCTTACTTGGCCTGTTTCTTTGAAACAGTTTATACCCCCCAATGGCTACGTTCCAATCATACGTCTCATCCCACCATGTTTCAGTGATGCCAATTATGTCATATTTATTTTGCTGTATTAGGAGTTCCAGCTCCTCTTGTTTGTTCCCCATGCTCTGTGCATTGGTGTAGAGACATTTGAGGCTGAGTGTGCTTCTTACATCTCCTTTGCTTAACCTGTTTTTCCTCGCACTGATGGTCTGCACTACTTCTTGTCCTGCTCCTGTTGCAACATTTGGGCTAATCTCCACAACCCCTTCTGGATCTCTACCATTAAGATAATTTTCTCCCTTCCCCTGCAAACTCAGTTTAAAGCTCTCCTTATTAAATCTGCAATCCTCTTGGCAAAAAGATTCCTACCAGCAGTGGTGAGGTGCACCCCTTGTAGACAGAATAAGTGGACTCCCCTTATGTGTGAGGAATATTCTTGTGCAACGATTTAACATTTCCAGGAATCCCTTGGGGGGGGGCATAGGGGTTAAATATCCCATGCGGTGAAGCAGTGGGATGCAGTAAGCAAGCTACTTTTGGAGTCCATAGCTGGCTTTTTTCTTTATTGACACCCCCCCCCGTGGATTTTCTGAATTGCAGTCCACCATTGGCTGCTACAAAGTAACCAGGTTCTGCCACTCACGCTGGGAGGCCTGGTTGTACTATTCTCTACTGGAAAGCTGGGGGATGGCTTATCAGTGGTTCTCCCAGCTTTGAATGGGAGGAATGGGTATTTTGAGGGCTTGGCAACAGTACATTGTGTGGGTTTGAGGCAGTGTTCAAAAGGTGATCCCAACAAGACAAGACAATGAATAAGGAGTGTGAAAAAAACATTTCTGCATAGCCAGGGAGCGGCCAGTTGCATGATGAGGCAAAGAAGGCAGCTCAAGCTCCTTTGCTGACTGGCTCCCACCACTGGTAAAGGAGAACCCCAGCAGTGCACCCGTGGCAGAAAGTGGCTGTGCTGGCCAAGGAGGAGAGTAAGTACAGCACCTGTGGTGCCGTGTGTGAGATTCAGCTGAAAGCACTTCATCTCAAGTGCTTACACGTAACAGCGAATACTATTTCACATTTGTATGGTTCATTCACACTACTTATCCTCTGTTCTGGGTATGAATGTAAATGGAGACAGATTCTGAAACTAAAGCAGAAGTTTATTTCCAAATCATCAGATAAGGGAAGAGGTGTAGTAGTTTATCTGTTTAAATGCACAATACTTGTGCAGCCATGAGGATTCAGTGAATCAACATGTACACCACACAAGATTTCGATCAATGATTGCATCATTGTGAAGACAGTTCTTTCTAGAATGACTGCTTGCTTTACTAGCACATTTAAAAAATACACCAAACTTCCTCTGGGAACTTAGGAAGATGATTTTTATTGTGTTTATCTAAATGTTAAATTCTAACTTAACTACCTACCTAGCTAAGTCCTGTCTAGCATTTCTCAAAGAAAAGCCTGATCCAGTATTTTACATATCCATTCCAAGCCTTCATTGACATCTTTATTAACTGAGCCTCTCTTGTTCCTTTCTTAACCCAGCACATTGAGCTGCTTTGCTAGTCAGGCCCTTTGTCATCCTATAATAGGCAATTCAACTGCAAGTCCCTTGATTTCTTTGCCCTGTTATAATTGGCTGATTTGCTTTGAGGAGGCTGTTTTATTACCTGTCTCAACAACACTTTTGTTTCATTTGGTTTTGGACTCCATATCATAGAATTCTCTATTCTGGGTGTCCCACTTGCCAGATCCACACATAAATTGTGTTCACCTGGAGAAAAGTTGGGATAGACAGCTTCAGGGCCAAAATGCTGGTTCAACAGGGAACATGGCCCAATGCTTTATAGTGCGCCAAGACTTCAGCTGTAAGCAATAAAACAGTAGCCATTTTTTTATTCCAATAACATGCTTTGAGCTGCTTTTCATTCTTCTCTTTCATAGTCAGCCTCCTACTTTTGCCTCTGTAACATCTGTTTAGCAAAATATGAAGCTAAGGACTTATCCTTTTCTCTCTTTATTTGAGACATTCTTAAATGGGATAATTTTGATGCATTATTTTTTACAGACAAGCATATCATGGTGTTTTCAATGCCAAAAAAAGATTGTGTGAGAAAATGATGTTGGAAATAGTTATCTAGCTTGTGAAATATCAGAAAAAGGCCTTGTGTTTGGTTTGAATTTAAGCCAAGGGACAAGGTTCGCTTCTTAGAAGAAACAGGAAAGGCTATGGAAGGAAAGTAGGTTTTTTTCTTCTTTGTTTTCTAGTGTGCTATGTCCTGCTAGGTATTGTTGTGCCAAACATAGTTTTAAAGGTATTTTGGTGGCTGTTAGGACTATTTCTGCTCGGCATTGCGGATTCATCATATGCTTGTACTATATATCATGAAAAAAGATTTTTAGAAACATAAGTGTAAATGTTACTGTCCTAGAAGTAAAGTATGAGAGCAAAGCAACATATCTGTGCTGCTACTTATAGTTATTAATTCCTAGCAATATGTTTATGGAGTTCCAGATCACTTGTCCTTGGGAAATTATGTTCCTCCTTCTTTATAATAACCAGAACCCTGTAGTCTGAGCCTATCTACACTTTTTTTTGGCTACTGTGTCTCTTTGCTATATTAGCTTGAGGAGACAATTCTGCATCCAGTGATGCACCAGATGGCAAGCCAAGGGGTGGGTGGGGAGGAACCACTGCACATTTTCCTTTATGCATGGAGTTTCCCCCCAATAACATTCCGGCCAAAGTATTTACTTACAGAGGGTTAGGAAATGGGAACAAGAGGGGGAAAGTGACTGTGGGAAATATAGAAGTACAGTAGTACCCCACTTTACGAGGTTAATCTGTTCTCTGGGATGCTTTGTATTACGGAAAAGTAGTAAACCGAAGCGCGGATTCCCATCGGAATGCATTGAAAACCAATTAATCCATTCTGGAGGCCAGAACCCCTTCCTCCACAATGCACAATACACAGTAAGAGGCATTCACAGCAGAACACCCTCCCCACCACACACAGTTCAGAACACACAGTAAAAGGCATGCAAAGGACAAAGGTCACCTCCCTACCTTTCCACCACTTGAGAAATGCACCAAAAAGTTCGAAAAGGCTTAAAAAATCCAGAATGGTTCCAAAACTTGATGCAAAAATCACTCAAACACCTTCCATACCTCCACACTCAATGCCACGTGACACCCAGAAACTACGGGGGCACAATGCACTTTGTTCACAATGCCTTACGGGGGGAAAAGTAAATTGAAGTTTCCCATACAAAAGTTTTTTAAACCAAGGCATTGCATATCCTATGGATTCTCCATTCGTAAACCGAAAATTTTATAAACCAAGGCATACGTAAACTAGGGTACCACTGTACATGAATATAAAAACACAGAGAGAATTAAAACTCCTGATCATCTTTGTGTAGTCTTTTTGTACAATCTGTGAATGGGTGAAGCAGTCACTACATAATTGTTTTATTCTCATGAAAATCACTATCATAATCCAGCCACTTTAACCTTCATACCCTGAGAAAAGAAAATTTGTGCTGAATTGGCATCTAAGGGGGCAGGGAGGCAAGTATATAGTTTATTTCGCTAACTTTAGGGGCAGTTTGGTTTGCTCTGTTTTGAGATGTGTTATGCTACTTTCTGTTACAGTGCTAGGGCTTCAAAAATTCCATCTATAAAATGCTCCTCTGTATAATTCTCATACAGAAAAAAAATTGGGAAATCGTTTAACTGTTAAAACTTACAAAATTAAATTTAGGAGTACAGTAATACTTCTGATAATGAATGCTTCTGAAAATGAATAATTTGAATAGCAAATGGAAATTTCCGGTTATAAGGCTGCCTCAGATAACAAATGTTCCCTATGGGCTGCCTCTGATAATGATTTTTTCATCATGCCTTGCAAAAAAGTGTACCCAGGATGCATTACACCCCCTGCAGTTTGTGGAGTGGGTGGGAGGAGTTAGAGCATTTTTCATGGTGTTTTGGAGCCATTCTGGACATTTTTTGCTGAGCAATTTTGACCTTCTGAACTTGAAAAGTTAGGGAGCTAGATTTTATTAATCTTTGCACTGCTTTTCTTTGTATTTTTGATGGGAGGAGTTGGTGGTGGTGGTGGGCTGTCCATGTCATATAGCATGTTCATAAAAGGGAGAGTGGCGTGGAGGGAATCACCTTTCTAAACAGAACCAAATCATTTTCCTCGCAACAAAATTTCAAGATTCCACTTCTATCCAGAGCAATGTTCCTGTCTTTCTGAATGTTATTGATTCCTTAAGTGCAGCCAACTGTATAACACGTCTCTTACATATCAGTTACCCACAAATACTGAGATGACTAGTACATTTTTTAAACTCTCTATCAGCCTTCTCATGGAAATTGATAAGTTTTCCTCTCAGAAGGACCCTGAAAGTGATGTCCAGTTATGTTTAAAAAATAAAAGTTAGTATCCCTTAAAAATAAAATGGTAAGATAAAGAGCATTAAAAGTCCAACCGTTAATTTAGGTGAAATTTGGCAATCCAGAAAATAACCGTAGCCAAACATATAATCCAATCCTGATTAACAAACAAACCATTAATTGGTTTATAAGATAATTATCAGTGGGAGGTATGAAGGTTCAAATCTGGACCTGGATATAACAGAGCAGTCTTGGAAACTGTCTGGCTGAATCAGACTGTTCACTAAGTTGCCTTGTCATGGCTGGAACTAAATCAACCTATGCACTCCCTCAATGTCCAAGGTAGAAAAGGGGCAGCTCAGCTAAGGTGAATGGAAAAAAACAAAACAAAACAAAATGGTGTTGTCATCATGCAGTAGAAAGGTAAGGGCATGTGATATCCTTATTGGACCTGTAAGATATTGAACAAATAGCTGTTTTTCAACCTAAAACAGCCTTCATGTCTTGCACCAATAAATATAGTGGGGATCTATCTATCTATCTATCTATCTATCTATCTATCTATCTATCTATCTATCTATCTATCTATCTATCTATCTATCTATCTAGTATGTATATAAACTAGTTTCTGTACCACTCCATCTGAATATATATATACAGTACAAATACAAAATGCAAATCATACATTCTCTCTCTCTCTCTCTCTCTCTCTCTCTCTCTCTCTCTCTCTCTCTCTCTCTCTCTCTCATGTGATTTCCATTTTGTATTTGTATTTGGCAGCCTTCTAACAGATGACATCTTCCCTGCTGGTCATTTATAGTTTTGAGACCTAGTAATAGTATCTCCCTGTTTCATTAAAATCTTCTCCCTGTTCTTTCTGGCTAGTCTCAACACAGGGACTGTCCACACTGGTAAACTGATGTACTATATATGGATTAATGAGGATGTGGTTTGGGTCAGGAAAAAATGTTTCTACCTCAAAGATTCCATCTTAGAACACAAAACCTTTACAAGTTTGTGTACATCTTTGTGACCAAGCACTAGAACACTGATTGCTTTTGGCACACTTGTTATATGCACATGTGTGTGTGTGCGCGCGCGCATGCACACACACACACACACACACACACACACACACACACACACACACACATACAGTGGTATCTCTTAAAACAAATGTCTCATAAGGGAAAAATTTCATAGGAAGAAAAAAAATTCCAGGAATAGGCATGCTTTACATGACAAAAATTTTCCTATGGGATGCTTCGCAAGATGAAAAACTGTTTCCGCATGTACCCAGGGGAAAAAACAGTTATTTTAAAAAGCCAGTCCGGAATGGATTAATCCATTCCCAATGCAATTCTATGGGAAACCATATTTCATAAGACAAAATTTTCTTAAAACAAATTGACCTGTACAAATTAAATTTTTAAGAGGTACCTCTCTCTCTCTCTCTCTCTCTTTCTGTCTCTCTGTGTGTGTGTGTGTGTGTCTGTCTGTCTGTCTGTCTATCTGTCTATCTGTCTGTCTATCTATCTATCTTTATTTTCCCTGACCCTCTGCAGATGTTCAGGGGAATCACTTAATTGTCAGCTGATCAGACTATAAGGAGCATTTCCCAAAAAGTATTGTTTTGTGCAACTTTCCCATCTGAGGAACCATATTTGGCCTGCCTCACTAATTCAGCACCAGAGACTATCTTCTAAATCTTAAGAGATGATAATTCACTATGAACATTTTATTTATATTTCCATACAAATCCAATCTTCTTGTTTATGTTCAAGCATGCCTCCAGTTATCATACACTAAGGATCAGGACACAAAGACACTTTTTAATACTTCAGCTAAAATGATTGACCAATGAGAAATGCAAAAGATCTTGACAGGGGCTTCAAAAATCATCCCCTGAAGGTGAAAGTGGATTTTTTAACCACTGTGAGTCAATTGGGTCAACCCACTGCAGTTAACCTGCTTCCTCCCATGAAAGCAGTAACACAAAGACCTCTGCTTTTTTCAATTCCCGCAAGACAACCTTCACCTATTTACCCTGACTATGGAACAAGTGGGGACGACAGAAAATAGCTGCTCAGAAGAAAAGGTCAAAATCAATCTATTCTTCTTTGGCTCCTTACCAAGGATGACTAAGATTCCCCAACAAACTACTAAGAACGCCTAATGTCAACTTTAAAAGAATTGAAATAGTCTACTTCTGATAAAGAGAGGATGAAACTTGAGAATGATGAATAGCTCTCCAAATGAAATAGCTTTGGAACCAGTTGTGATAATGAACAAGAGGGGTGATAGCTCACATCTGTCAGTCCCAGCTGATGATGCAGAATTGTGCAAGATAGAGGAAATCCCGCATCAGGCATTGAGAGCAATCCTCCAAAACAAACGTTAAGCAATATAGCTGACACGTGAGTAGCTGTAGATCAGTGCCCTTTCAACTTTTCTAATTCCCTGAAAATTTGCACATGGAATATAGTAGGATGGGCTCAGAGTAGAAGCCTGTTTTTGGACCTGATACCCTAATTCTGTGTTCTAAATTCTGTATTTACTAGAGAAAAAGAGAATTTACAAACAAACAGTGGGACAGGAAAACCAAGTGGATACAAAGTTATCTTGGGCATGCCTAATCCCTGTCTCCAAAGATGAAAGCCCCACTGTCTTCTGGAAATTGATATCAACATCCTCATTCAAAGACACTTCCTCTCAAGTTTCATTAATTAGAGCTGTTGTTTGGGAAGCATATTTCCAGAGGATAAAAGCAGAAGCTCCACCAATCCTCCTGTCTATTATAGGTGAACTATATGCTGGCCAGTTTTTGGAGAATTTTAAAACTTGACTAGACCAAGAAAATATACTGGTAGATAAGCAGGCAAGAATCAGGGAAGGAAGATCAACCCAGGAGCATAGCCACATTAAGCAACACCTAATTGATAAATATATCGCTGCAAATACAGTATCCCTATATGCAGCCTTCATTGACTTATAATGTGTTCAACTCAATCCCAAGAGATAAACGGGGGGAAATTGGAGGCCCTGAATGATGGACCTATTATGTGTCTTTCATATGAATCTATAGGATCACATAGACTTTGTGTTTATAACCACTTATAACCTTGTGTGATTACATTGACACTATGTTTTCAATGTTACTTTCCATCACTCATAACTTTACATGGAATTTTACTCTCCTTTTAACTGCTTGCATTCTCTTGTAGCTTTAATGTGATGTTGTCCTTTAACGCTGTACGATGTTCTTCAATTCCCTGTTCTCAATACTTGGAACATGCCTTAATTGTACTGGACTGTATATTATCCCTCATTACTGTAAACCTCCTTGGGTCCTTTTCCAAGGAGAAAGACGGAGTAAAAATACTCTAAAATAACAATATAGAAACAAATCCATTGATCAAAGGACCCTCCACCTAATACAAGCCTTATATTATGAAACCTCTATAAGGATTTTTAGAGGTAATAGGAATGGCTAACTTACTAACCCTATCTTAACATATGAAGGCACGTATATTCTCAAACCTCTGTAAGAGGTTAAATGTAAAAGGAATGACTGATTTAAATACTCCATCTTTACAGGTGTGAAATAGGGATGTGTCCTAACACCCATGTTATTTTTTTCCTACATTAACAACATTGAAATAATTCCCCCTGCCATAGCCAATAGAAAGGTCCACAAACAACTTAAGAACATAAGAACATATGAAGAGCCATGCTGGATCGGGCCAAAGGCACCCTCTCTTTGTCTTAGGACTAATTGATAAATTGAAGATCAACAAGTCACCAGGCCCAGATGGCATCCACCCAAGGGTTATTAGGGAACTGAGAAATGAAATTGTGGATCTCTTAACGGTAGTATGCAACTTGTCTCTTAAAACGGCCACAGTGCCGGAGGACTGGAGGATAGCAGATGTCACACCAATATTTTTTAAAGGAAGGAGGGGGGACCTGGGAAGCTACAGGCCGGTGAGCCTTATGTCTGTCCCAGGGAAGATGGTGGAAAGCCTCATCCAAGAGAAAATCTTAAAACACATAGAAGAATAAACCTTGCTGAGAGAAAATCAGCATGGCTTCTTTAAGGGTAAGTCTTGCCTGACAAATCTTTTAGAATTCTTTGAAAAGGTCAACAGGCATTTAAATTTGGGTGAACCGGTGGATATGCTTAAAATACAGTCCTCCTCACAGAACCTCTGTGGAACTCAGAAGAGCCCTGCAGCCATTTGGCACTATATTAGGGAGAACCAATTTGAGAGTAATTATGAAAAAAAAATATAGCCTTTGAGAAGAGATCTAAAGACTGAGTCTGGAGCCTTAATTAGCACCAACTAGAACAGATAGCAACCTATAAGTATCTTGGGGTAGTGTTACAATCAAGAAAAGCCATTTGTTTGTTTGTTTGTCTGTCTGTCTGTCTGTTTAAGGGTATTTTTACCTCGCCTTTCTCCTTGAAAAGGACCCAAGGTAGTTTACAGTAATGAGGGATAATATACAGTGTAATACAATTAAGACATATTCAAGTATTGAGAACAGGGAACTGGGGGACATCCTACATCATCAAAAGAAAACATTACATTAAAGCTACCAGAGAACACGAACAGTCAAAAAGAGAGTAAAAATCCATGTAAAGTTATAAGTGAGGGACACTAACATTGAAAACATAGTGTCAATGCAATCACAAAGTCTATGTGTTCATATATGATAGATTCATATAAAAGTCAAATAATAGGTAGTCCATTATTCAGGGAAAGTTTGCCTGTTTCTAGAAAAACATAAGAGACGGGGCAGTCCTGGCCTCTAGTGGGAGGGAGTTCCAGAGTCTGGATGCAGCAGCTAAGAAGGCCCTTTCATGTGTTCCCACAAGACATACCTGTGAGGGTGACGGGATGGAGAGAAGGGCCTCTCCTGATGACCTTAACACCTGAGCTGGTTCATACTGTGAGAGTCAATCTTTAAAGTAGCTATGACCCAGGTCGTACAGTGCTTTGTAGGTCAAGGTCAGCACCTTGAATTGTGCCCAATAGCTGATTGGCAGCCAATGGAGCTGCTTTAATAGGGGTGCTGGGAGCACTTGGCTGCTGCCAGTTGTCTTCAGAAGAGGCAACTTGTCCTTTCCGTCCTTGTCCCGCTAGGGATTTGTCCTTTTCCTCCTCCTCCTTGCCCCAACTTTGCTCACTGAAGAGACAGCAGTCGGGGGAAACAGCAAGATGGAATGTTGCTGAGCTGCATAACTGGTAAACCAACAACAAAAAGGGGGGAATGGGTTTTCTGCGCCCGCATTGACATTTGCCTCTTGTAAAAACATGCATTTCAAACTGGATCAAAAATACACACCCTCCACCTTGGGTTTTGGAAAACTCGTTGGAACCCAGTTAAGTGGGCGTTAACATTTTTAAAAACAGCTGACCGTGGGGGCACAATTTTTGGAGCCGGTTTATCAGTAAATTAGATCTGGATTTTAAAGACCATGGGATAGAGCCCAAACAGAGGGTGTTTGACATGCAAAGACGACCTATTAGCAGAGCCCTCAATTTTCTTGCATCAGATAATTCCAGATATATTCAGGGAATTCTGGCTGTCTGCCCCTCTCTCTCCTGAAGTTGCCAACCCACCACAATGCCCTCTTGCTACAGATAGCATGCTCTTCACTCAGAGGTTACTAGTGGAAGGTATAAAACTATCACTATGACAGAGGGGGTTTCTCCTAACAGTGAAAGCATGGTAGAATCGACATAATATCATGAACGATGAAATAAGCTTATCCTTCCTTTGCTTAACTGCTGTTTGGGCAGTCCTGAAACAAAGATCTCACATTAACTACAGTACTCTTAGGGCTTAATCACCATATTACATTTACCTGTGCAAAATTTCTTTCAGCTGCTTTGCAGGATTAGTAAAGATTTAATGGGTAATTAATTTAAGCTATAACTTTCCTTTAACTTTTTCCATCTGTTTCTCCACTGTGGATATCTTATAAATGTAACCTGTATTGCACTTACTGTTTTTTACTGGTTATGGACTGTAGTAATCATAAACTAAATTAAACAAAACAATGGGTCTTCTGCTGTTACGACAGGAGCGTGGCAAATGGTACATCAGCTCTCCTCCTGATGGGTGGACTGGGTTACATTCACACCCAAAATGGCCAGTCTGAAGAAGCCTGGCTGGTTTTCCTTTCCTTCCCTTCCCTTTTTTGAATTATATTGATTAGTGAAATCCTAACAGTACCTAATGGGATTCTCAGATTAGGTAGATATCAAACATTGTTGTTCCAAGTGAGATAAACATGGTTTGGTGTGTCTCTCTGACTCCAGTCTTAGCAAAACAATTAGCATTATGAAGCATTTTGATTCAGACATAATGATGGAAGCTAACGTTATGTATAAGTGATTGTCTCATCAGTCATATGCTTCCACTAACCTCCCCCCCCCCAAAAAAAAGTATCTGAGACAATATCCAATGTAGCTTTTAGACCACACAAGAAGCTAATATTGTTGCCAAAAGAAGATGTCGTTATTTCTTTTCTCTGATGAAGTCAGTTGTTTCTTTTCTCTGATGTTAGGAGATCATGTTCCCTTCCCATAGCTGGTTCTTCTTTCTTCACATCTTTAAGAATCTTAAACTCATTAATAATTTCTCATCAACATAATTCATGATGTGAGCAACATGCTTACATAGCACTCTATATGACCTACTTTTGAAATTGTTTTATAGTATATCTCTCTTATGACTAGTTGTTGCTACAGACATGCTAGCACCATCATAAGAGTAATGGAGGATTTACATGAATTGCTGCTTCCACTTGGGCACAGCACAAAACAGCTTTTCTAATTTCTTCAGTGGTGAATAGTACATTTGAAACTGCAACATTATAAAAATTGCAGTGGCAGTCTTTGCAGCACCCAAGGAGAAGTACAGCTTTGTGCAAATAGCGTTGGAAGCAGGTTTAACTCAGCCACAGACTGAACCAGTTACTTACTTGTACCCTAACACAATTGCATGCAGGCTGTCCTTTGAAGTGGCCCCAACCTGAAAAAAAAGATGGAAGAGTGCTACAGTATATACTTATATTGGTGCATAGCTTGAGGAGGGGACACTTTTTGAATGCTTAATTTAATTTCACATTCCCGTTTTACCAATGAAACTACTCTATTTTCCTTTGTTTTCTTTAAAAGCAATGATGGTAAACCAATAATGGAAACTAAATTTGAGGATGCAGATATATTCATTGCTGCTCAGTTGCAAGAGACCCTGGATGCATTTGACAAAGATCTAGCAGGTAGGTTGTATTTGAACCTGAATGTCTATGGTACAAAACAAATAAAGGCGCAAATCCAATATGTTCTAGATATCAGTCCATCAGGTAGGCTGGTTAGACAACATGCAAAATTAGAGGTTCAAAACCCAAACCATATCCTTATAGTAGCACATGATGCTATGCCTCATCAGACAATCCCACTTATATACCTAAGCCTGACTTACCACTTTGATAATGAAACTGTTACTGTAGTCACACTGCACATATGAGGGCATAGTGATAAATTGGAACTAGCCAATAAGTTATTGGAAGATTCATTAATTCTGGTCACTGTGCTGTAAGGATACCCAGTACAACATAGCAGATTACAAAGATCAATAGCACTGGATAGTGAAGTTGTTTGTTTACACAGTTTTAGTGGAGCTGTGTACAAAGTTTCCAAACCAGACTAGAGAGAAAGTGCGATAATGGCATGCCACAGAAATCCCCCTATAAATAGCAAAAACATATTTAATATTGTGTGTTGCAAACAAATACAATGACTCCTGAATATCTCGCGCCTGTATCAGAGAACACGGGCAGGTGCTTTCTTCCTTCTCTTGATCCACGTGAAGGCATAGTGTGCAACTATACAAGACACAGTTTTGTCTTCAGCATTATTGCTTTCTAATTTATTTATTTTTTGGACTGCTACCAGCAATACAAATTGGTGGGAAAGTAAATCATATATATGACTCATTGTTGTATTATACTTTAATGGGTGAATAGATGCAGGAGTTGCTCTATTTGTCTGGGCAAAGTCCAAATTAAAAAAGAAAGTTTGTCATGAATGTACGTAAATAAAACAACTAAAAAGAGTAGAATTAAGAGAGCTATTTGTTTAAAGTGGAGATGTTTGTGTTCCACCCCACCACATTTTGTAGCACTCTCATACATTGCATGGCAAGACACTTTTGCAATATTTCACTGGTAGTTTTTGGTATTTACTGAAAGGTTTGCTTTTTATCAAATGTAGTTATTTTTATTTTAACTTTTTGTATTTGGTTGTTTTAATCCATTGTATGCCATTCTAAATTTGCTGATTTGGAATAGTGTATGGATTTTGTAAATAAGTAAGTAAATCAATCAATATTTTTGCAGCGATGGAAGATATACATGTGAATTCTGAAAATGGATTTATATCTAGTGAGATGAATGAGGCATCCAGCCCTCTTCTTCAGAATGCTGAAATTACCTTAGATGTTTCAATCCCTGTGCCAGTGACAATCATAGATGAGGTTCTAGAAGGCGATAACACAATCCCCTGCAGCAGAGAAGGAGAGAGTTTGTTGTCTAAGACAGAGGCTAATGAAAATACTTCAGTTCAGCCCTTTAACCCAGGAGATCTTCATAATGTAAACAATAATACTGGCACTTTGAGAAAGGCGTACATAGATGGTGAATTGTCCTGTTTATCCAAGAATGAATTACAGGAACAGCTACCTAATGAAGACTTTAGGCATAAAGTTGAAGAAAAGCAAAATAATGAATCAGAGACACATGTACCCATATGTGAAGAAAAGAATGAACAGGATGCAGTTCTGGAAATCATTTCCAAAAATGAGGACATCATCGCTGAAAGTGATTCTCAAACATATGAAACAAAGGTGATTCCTTCTGACTTAAAGCTTATGTATGAGAAAAATAGAACCGAAGAGAAAGTAAGGCAAAAGAATGTGGAAAATAGTAAAGAAGAACTTCTAAACAAAATTAAAACAGAATTGGAGTTCAGGAATGCATTAGTGAAAAGTCCCAAAGAGAAGGAAGGATCCCTGTCACCATCTCTCAGGTGTGATTGTTTTCATAATAGAATTATAAATTATGAAAATAAAACTGGTCTCAGAACTTTCAAAGTTGTTCCTCAAAAACCTGAAGTAAAATATTTTGAAAGGGATGTATCCCTCTCTACTGGTGCCATTAAAATAGATGAGCTAGGCAACCTGGTGACTCCAAATGCTGGTGGTACTAAAAAGGTTGCTGTAAATTACACAACTTCAGATGGAACAGAGGAACCTCTCATTGAGAGAGCCAAAGCATACTGGAGGTCTAATTCTATGGAAAAGCAGTTGAAGGAACCTCCAGTATGCAGTTCCACTAAAGCAGTGGTCATCACCCATTCCAAAAGCCTCACTAAAATATCTCAAACAAAACCTGATAGTGTTACAAGTATGACAGCATTGTCACCTCTAATTTATTCTAGTGGATCAGAAAGTAAAAGTGTGCCTCAAAAAACAAAGCCAGCTATTCAAGCCACACAGTCTTCAGTGAAAACCTTTACAGCTCCACTGGTCACCAGAGATAAGGTGGAGTTCCCATTTTCGAAACCTCAAAGGAGAACCTCAAGGTATTATGTAGCCTCTGCCATTGCAAAATGCATTGATCTATCTCAGGTTAAAAACAACCAAGAAAGCTGTGACAAAGAAGAGACAAGTAATGAAAAAGGAGTAACTGAAACAGAACCATTTTCCAGAAGAGGTATTGTCGTGACCAGAAACGGCCCACTAAAAGCACAGCCAACAAAAATGGAAAAGTATTCTGATATTCTCAGCTGCAGTAAAAACACATCAAATATACTACCACTTGGTGCTCATTCCGGAAATAACACTGCCAACACTGAATCATCAGATCAAACCAAATCTACTAATTGCTATCATGAGCCACATCATGAAATGCCTTCTAAAGACAGTGTCATTGCAGAAGGGGAGCACTGTTTTAGGTCAATAAAAAATGTGATTGTAAAAGAGATACCTTTTCTACCGAATAAAAATAAAGAGCAGATTGATCCTTTTAGCTCTGCTTTCTCTCCTAGATCACCTAATGCTCACTCATCTTCCATAAGTTTCTGTTCCTCTGTAAAATCACATGGGGAGTATACTTATCATAGAAGAGTATCAGCAGGTACACTTCCTGCTAATCCCATTTCTTCAAAAAAAGATGAGAAACCTGATGATACACCTACAAAGAATGAACCAGAATCAAATATCAAAGATGACAACATTTACCATGTTTTTGGGCCAAAAAGAAGGTTTAAACCAGTCATCCAGAAGCCCCTTCCAAAAGATTCATCACTCCATAGTGTGTTGATGGAAGCCATTCAGTCTGCAGGAGGAAGAGAAAAACTTCGAAAGGTAAAATAACTTGACCAAAGGCAACCTTGAATGGTAGAGGAAGCCCCACCCAACCCCTTTCCTAGTTGCATGCATAGAAATTAATCTAATATCAGAAATAGTGTTTCAGGCACTATAAATATTGTGCTCTGTCTTTTATCTTAGCAGACATCATGCTTCATAACACTTTCCAGTGAGATGTGGACACATCTCATGTTAGAAAATGTATTACAGCAAGGTAGCACCTCAAGTTGCTGTCAGTTCTGCATATACTGTGTGTTATGTAATTGTAATAACAGCTAAACTGCATCAGGAGAGATAGCTAATGATGATTACTTATAATCCTATCCACATAGAATTAGTACTGTATAATATTAGGAGATAATACTATATAATCATATAATGCATGAAGAGCTCCAATCAGACATGTTAATAAACTGGCATTGCCTTCACTCGTAGAACATATGTGGTGAATTTGATTTCATCTCTGATCAACCTTGTGATCACTTCTCCGCACAGCCAACCCTAGAACAGAAATCATATTTAGTTTTCATTGTTTTTATGTTGTGTAAATGCTGAATTCAGGCAAGTTTCCAAGAGAAAAGTCTTTCAGATATTCAAGTGTGCAAATGTCAAAGGAAAAGAAGTTGTGTGTGTGTGTGTGTGTTTTGTCACATGCTAGATTTCAGCCAGTACAGGAAATGAAACTCAGAAGAAGCCATTGTTAACAGAACCAGAGAATGAGCACTTTGCGCTTCTAGCGGCTATTAGAGGTCACAGTGGAATCTCAAAGTTGAGAAAGGTAAGGACAGGATTTTGGCATCCCTTCAGCAGCTTCTTCATAGTTTGTTCTACATTATACCTGTGCCCTGGAAATGCAGCTGTGGTCCAATGAGAAAATCCTCTGAAAAAAATTAAACCAATGTGATAAAGTATTCAGCATCACATAACTTGCTTAGAATAAAAAATGTACAGGGTTTATGAAATTTGAATCGTAAACATTGATTAAGACACTCCTTTGTTGGCTTAAAATATGGTTTAAAGCTATGCTATTGATTTGTGTGCTATTAAATAGTATACATTGCTTTCTATAATATTAAGCATACTTGAGAAGTCTCTTTCTTCCTTTTTATTGCACTTAAAAATAGCAGCTCTTGTTTTCCTTCTGGGTAGTATTTCATGTTAGTTTTTTCAAAAGAAACAGAGGAAACTTTCAAAGAAAGGCTGCAATTAAACCAGCATTTGTTCCGCATTTTGGTCTGGGTTAGGGACTTGCACCATCAAAACCCACCTACCCCAATCAATGTCTGTCCAGACCTATTTGACTCCCTATCAGTGGCTACTTTTTATTATTTTGGTATGGGTAAGATCACTGTTTTGGTTCAGTTCCAGTATGTGTGATTGCTGGGTCAAACCAAAGCAGCTAGCTGCTGCCCCTTTGCTGAAGCCATTTAAAAATCTTCAGAAATAGAAAGTTTCCTTTCCACTCACTAAAGAAGGGAAGGGGAAGGAAGTTTTGCCTTTTAAAAATTGTTGCTAGTCCATCAACAATGTTTTGAACATTGTTTGTTTTACAATATCACTTATGTGCTGTCTCATTTTGCACCAATTAAAAAGAAATGGAAAGTATCATCTCCTTTCTTCTCCACAGATGAGTGGAAAGAAAGCTCCCATTTCTTTAAAGAGCTTAGAAAAACTCCCTCTCTTTTCTCCTTCTCCATGCTTTGCTTAAGCCTAAAGATGCTGAGAAATGGGAAGTTTCATTTTCTTTTAAAGGGAATAAGATTGGTGTTGATTGTGCTAAACAGGGGTGCTTGAGGTGCATTTTGGTTTATCCACATGCAAGGATCATCACAAAATGACATACTATACCTCAAAGTGATGCTGTTTATAATAAGCCAGACTGATCCAAGCCAGGATAATTCAGCTGATTAGTCTCACCTGAAGTGTTGGTTCATGTGTTGCAGGGAAGATAAACAGAGTTTGCTATCAGGTATGACTTGAGTAGGTAATTCTTTTCATTGTAAGCCGCCCAGGGTAGTGGGCGGCATATAGTAAGTTGTATAAATAAATAAATAAATAAATAAATAAATAAATAAATCAAAATAAATAAATAAATAAATCATTTTCTCCTGATCATATATCTTTGTGATACATAATTTTTTAAAAAATGAAAGGTATAGTATGTGAAACAGCACAGGGCTGTTACTAATAATGAGACATTTAAAGGACGTATGTGTTTCAGTGCTTGCTGCATCCATGTTTCAGCAATGACTGTTCAAAGGAAGAGTGTGAGACATAATTCCATGAAGTATATTCATACAACTTTGCATGCTTTGGCATAGCTGTGTTGACCTGTTACAGCAAAATAATAAACACCTTAAGGCAGGAGGAGGCCAAGTATGAACCACAAGGTTTCCGCTACCCAACCTGGGACATTTTCTCTTCCCTGAGCCCATCTCAGAAACTCTCAAGACAATTTTAAAAAAATAAGCAGTGGAATGTTCTGCTTCTGGAGTCCTCTAGGAGTGTTGTCCCCACCCACACCCACCCATATTAGGGTTGATAGGGCTTCTCCAAACTGTGTAGTTGAGATGAGCACTGGAATTGATTTGATGGTAATATTGCAATGCTTCTCTTGTTCACTGGTCCCTTCAGTTCTGGATTTTGATTCCAGTGAAGATGAATTATTAGATCCCTGGATGCATCATGTTAATTCCAGAATGCAAGTGGTCCCTTTTTATTTACTATAATAGCAAAGTAACAGCATTTTAATTTTCTGTGCCAAAAGCAATTCCAGAATACTTGAGTTCCAGTTAATAAAGCCTGACCTTCTGAGGTTGCTTCAAGGTCAAATATTTGATCCTAATAATCAGTTCTTTAGAGTGATGTGAGTGGAAACAGATGTTAATGGACAAACAAAATCAGCTGGAAAAACAAAGTGCTTGCTTACATTACCATAGCAGTTAAAACATTCTCTGGGCAGCTTACAAAGTTAATTATGCAGGCTATACATGCAAGCTAGGTACTCATTTTACTGACCTTAGAAGGCTGAATCACCCGTGAACCAACTACCTGGGATTGTTCAAGATAACACGGTCTGAAGTATGTGCCCAACATCAAATAATCATTCTTGTATTATTCCTCTTAATTGAGAGATTTCTCTGCCCATCCCAATTTTCTTATGTAGATCTCCTCGTCTGCTTCTGAAGAGCTACAGAGGTTTCGAAATGCCGAAGTAGCCTTGAAAGGCAGACAAGCCTCTACATCAGAGCAGGATCGTCATCAGCTGCCGCATTCTCCACTACCACCACCACCTCCACCTCCACCCTCACCTCCTTCTCAGCTGACACTGAAAACTCCCAAATTATCTGGAAATAAAATAAAAGAGAATCCAGGGGACACAAGACAGGCCTTAATGGAAGCGATCCGCTCAGGCACTGGGGCTGCACGCTTAAGAAAGGTAAACAGATATTTGAGGAAGAAAAGCTGTGGACTTAGGAGTGAGTATAGGTTGTAGCCAATTATGAGATGCAGAGTAGGGAAGTGGGAGGTGGGCATGAGAGGGAGAGGATAAAAAAGAACTCTTAAACTCACTTGCAGCAGATATACCCTTACATTAGGTCTAGATTTAGGACTTGCTGTGTGGCAATAGGATAAGTAACCTGTTAAGTGTGATTTTTGTTAAAAATCTGTCATAAACAGACAATCCTTGGGAGAAAACAGGACTGAAACAAAGGAATTCATTCATACATTACATTGCATAGTACATTGATATTAGGTTTTCATTGTCTCACCTAAGTCAGAAACGGTCCTTTTAAATAAAACAATGTAGCAGAAATGTATGTAGATGAGACCTTGAATGTACTTATAGAAGGATTGCAGTGGACTAACTCCTAAAGCCAGTTCAGTTCTTACTATTTTGACATGGCAGAGCTGCGCATGATGAGACTAAACTGTTGCACTGGAGTTAGTAGGAACTTATTCAATATCCTGAATATACTTCACTAAATTGGACTTGCATACAGTGCATTACAAATACTGCCTTCTCCACAATGAAATGCTTTGATGGGGAAGAAGTATGTTGGGAGTAATGGAAATTTCCACAGTAGCCTTGCTAATGTGTATAAGGATAGATTATATCAAAGAGACTGAGTGCTGGCTTGGCAAGCATGAAGCCTCAGATCTGATTGCAAACATCAGCAGTGTGACAAGAAGATGGATTTGAGATCTGACCTGCTGAGTGTTGATTGTGTTAGGAGGTCTGATTCAGTGTGGTTCTGATTTCTGGCAGGCAGAGAACAATGTATGGTTTGTAGCACGCAGCATACAATATATAGAAAAATAATGTCAAACCTTCAGCAACTTAGCTCAGAATAAAACTAGTCAAACCTGCAGAAATGTTTTCTCTCAGATATTAACAAAGTTCTTCCAGAATATATGAAGGAGTTAACATTTATCTTAATGTGATCCTTTATGTGTTTGCAAAAATGGATGGAATATTCTCATCTCAGACTGTAACAGAAACTTGCAAACAGGAAAGAAAGAAAGAAGTAAGCTTATTTCCTTGCCCTTGAGAAGAAAAATAGACACACAAAAGAATTATAGTGGTACCTTGTATAAAGGAATTAATTCGTTCCAAATAAAATAATGTTAAGCAAAATTTCCTTTATACAAATTTCTCATAGGAATGCATTGAGAACAGAGTAATCCCTAATTGCAACCATTTTTATGTTGTATGGATTCGCCCCATAGACGATTCTGTTAAGCAAAATTCCCCTATCTCCGGAATTTTTTAAGTTGTACACATTTTATGTTATATAAACCACTTGTTATTTGAGGGTCCACTGTATACAACCTTCAGCCAGATTTGTAAGGAAGCACAAAGTGCAGAAATTATTACTCATTAAGAAAGAAATCAGCAGTTTGCGGAACTTGACAGTTTATTAGGCTGGACAACAGCGGGCTCACATTACAGAAACATAGCTTTCAGCTGAATATCAGGAAAAACTTCCTGTTAGAGGAGTACAGCAATGGAACCAATTACCTCCCATTCCTGTGAGTGTTTTGTAGCTAGCTGCATGCGATTTCAGTAGTCAGATGGGATGGATGGATTTGGCTGGGATGCTCTACTTGGAAGTCATGGGCTGTTTTTCACATTGTTAGTTTTCTGCCCAGAACAGGTACTGCTCGATTTTGGCAAGAGAGGGTTAATGGGAAAGTAATTTGTAAAGTTTTGAATTCTATAATATTGTTCTGATATTTGTTCTTTGCAATCCATTATTTTGGGCAACAGTAAGTACTGGTTCCAATTTGTTTGCAAAGAAAGATGCCTTTAAGATGAAGTACTTTTTTGGATTTAGAGTGATAGACTAACATTCATTTAATATTTTCTTATTGTTATTTCAGGTTCCTCTACTTGTTTGAACAGCAGCTGCAAGCACTCAATATCCATTGCATATTATTTATGTATGCTTCCTTGTTTATTGGAACAGACACTTATGGCAAAACAACTCTTAGAAATACAGTGGTGCCTTGTATAACGTATGGGTTTGTATAACGTAAAATCCGCACAACATAAAAATCTGGAGATAGGGAATCCTTCCATAATAATAAGAGACGATGGTCTGCTCGGACTCCCATGCCCCTGGCAGGCACTTCACCTTTTCTTCCTAAATCTTAACCAGCCCTCCAGGCAAAAACTGCCACAGAGCCACCTGACAGCACGAGTGAACGAGAAGCAACGAGAAGCAGCAAATGAAAGGGAGAAAAGCGAAAGAGGAAGAAGGGGAGGGAAGTGCATTTCCTATGGGAAATTGCAATTTATACAACGGAAAATTTGTATAACGTAATTTCATTTGGAACGAATTAATTACGTTATACAAGGTACCACTGTATATACTTTTTGTTTAAAGGCCAAAATAAGTAGTATTTGAGAGTAACTGGGTTCTCATTTTAATTGCTTCACAGATTGCTGCATGGCTTCTGTGCCAAGGATTTTGGGGTTCTTTGCCTCTAAAACTGTGCCAATAAAATTATCCTAATTATATGAGATTGAGAAGCTTATGAACCCTTCATAATCCTGTTTATGGGGAAAATCAAGCACTTTTTCCTGTGTATCTGAAGTGCATTAATCTTTAATTTATCAGCAGCAGTTGATAAAATAGGTAACAGTTCTGAATCACTTGGTTGAATTGTACTTTTTGATGCAAAAGCAATTAAAATGCTGAAATGTTTAGGTCTATGAAAATCAATGACTAGAAAAATGTTGTGGTAGATGATTTTGCCTTAAATTGTCCTTTTCTGAAGTCACTGTTTTTTTTTAATCAGATACAGTTTGTTAAGATCCTAACTAAGTACTCAATATAGACCCAGAGAGAATGAGGATCCATTTGACAATGGAAACTAAGAAATTCAAAATGCAGAAGACTTATATCTACTGACTCCTTGAAGAGAAGTGTAACATGATATACAAAATGCCCTAAAACACACATGCAGTGCACCAGGATTGTCTCTTGTACAAAAGGGCCAGTGAAATAAATGGGAGGACAACTACCTACAGTAAATTTTGTACAGCTCCTATTCTTTTCACTAAGATTTAACACAAGAGAGCTTCCTGCTGAATTGTCCCCCAATTCGGAAGTGCAATTAAAAATCTCTCTATATTGTTTCCCAGGGACCATTAGTTGCAATTTATTTCCAAAACAGCTGCTAGTATTTCTGGATTCTCACTTTTTCCAGTGGACTTACATTCATTTCATATGTTAGAAATGAAATTAAATGTTGATGCATCAAGAAGCCCAAAATATGTTTAGATGGCATGGACTTTTTTAAAAAAATCTAAAAATCTTCAATTGTTAATGTGTGTATATATATATATTGAAAATATTTTGTTAAAAGATGATTAACATGAAGAATTATAATAGTGTTGTGTTTTTTACATTGATTGTATGGTACTGAAGAGCTCTTAACTGCACCTTTATAAATTTATTTGGTTTAATGATGATTATTTGGTTTAATGATGATTATGGAATTGAACACAGTGACAGTTGATGCTTTAGTGTTGAGATTTTTTTCAAGGTACTATGTAAAAATGATAATATTTTAAAGTCTATTAGCCATCTGCAACCATCTGTATATTGTACACTTCAAAATACTAATATAATTTAGTGCCACAAATAAAACAAATGCAAAGTTTGGAATGCTGTTCTTCCCTTTGTACAAATAGGGCTAGCAAGAGTTGGTTTTGCATGAGTAAGCTTGTTCATCCCATCTGCTCGGAAACTGCCTCACATTACCATGATTTATAATTACAGCCCTGGTGGATGAAGAAATGCTGTGGATATTGCTTGTCTGGACTTCAGTAAGTTTCCCCATGAAATTCTTGCAAAGAAGTTAGTAGAAAGTGGGATAGATAGTGCTACTGTTAGATGGATTTGTAATTGGTTGACTGATCGCACCCAAAGGGTGATCATAAATGGCCTCTTTTCAGCTTGGAGAGACATGACCAGTGGGGTGCCCCAAAGATTTCTTGTGGGTCCAGGGCTGTTCAATAGCTTTATTAATAACTTGGAGGAAGGAATAGAGAGTATGCTAATTAAATTTTCAGATGATACTTGCTAAGTTCCTAGAGGATAGGATGAAAATCCAAAATGACCTTGACAGATTAGAGTGCTGGGCCAAAGCTAACGGAATGGGTTTCTACAGAGGGAAATGTAGGCTGCTGCATCTAGATCAGGGGTGTCCAAACTTTTTGCAAGAAGGGCCAGATTTGTCAAGGTGAAACTGTGTGGGGCCGACCATTCAGCCCCCTGGCTGGACTTTGGACAAGTCTCTATAACATGTAAGGAGGCGGGGAGGACGCTGTAGCAATCGAACTGGGGGCAGATAGGCTGGACAGGTGGCTGGGTGGTGGTGGTGGTGGTGGACAGAGGCAGGGAGGGCAGCCAAACCGTAAAACTGTAAGCTAAGGCCTCCATCCATTATGGGAAGGGGCCAGCTGGCGGGGATGCATGACAGGCTGAGCTGGTGGGGGAAAGAGGCTGCGGGCCGCTCAAAATTTGAAAACGGGTCACATTTGGCCCCCTGGCTGGACTTTGGACATGCCTGATCTAGGTAAAAAGAATTTTTGCACAGATATAGGATGGGGGATACCTGCCTGGAAGTCTTGGTGGACCACAAATTAAACATGAGTCAGCAGTGTGATGCAGCGGCCAGGAAAGCCAATGTGATTCTTGGTTGCATCAACAGAAACATAGTGTCTAGATCAAAGGAAGTCATAGTACCACTCTATTCTTCTCTGGTCAGATTCCACCTGGAGTACTATGTCCAGTTCTGTGCACCTCAATTTAAAAAGGATGTTGACAACCTTGAGCGGGTACAGAGGAGGGTGACCAGGATGGTTGAAGGTCTGGAAGAAATGTCTTGTGAGGAACAGCTTAGGGAGCTGGGAATGTTTAGCCTTTCAAAAAGAAGGATGAGGGGGGGATATGATAGCTATGTTTTAATATTTGAAAGGATGTCATATTGAAGAGGAAAGGTGTTTTTTCCATGATTTCAGAGACTAGGACTTGGGGCAGTGGTTTCAAACTACATGAAAAGAGATTCCATGTAAACATTAGGAAGAACTTCATGATGGTTAGAGCTGTTTGGCAGTGGAATATGCTCCCACGGAGGGTGGTGGAGTCTCCTTCTTTGGAGGTTTTTAAGCAGAGGCTGGATGGCCTGTGATGAGGGTTCCTGCATAGCAGAGGTTGGACTGGATGGCCATTGAGGTCTCTTCCAACTCTGATTCTATGAAACATATTCCAGGCCCTTGGTGAGAAATCTGTGCTTTAATTACACAGTATTTCCTGGGTTCTTTTAACTCACTAAAATGACTCCTTCGAAGGCCAATTACATTATTTTGTTAAGTCATTAAGTCATGTCTGACTCTTTGGGTCCCTATGGGCTAGAGCACACACCAGGCCTTCCTGTCTTCCACTGCCTCCTGGAGTTTGGTCAAAGCCATTTTGGTTGCATTGATGACACTGTCCAACCATCTCATTCTCTGCCATCCCATTTTCCTTTTGCCTTCAATCTTTCCCCAACATCAGGGACTTTTCCAAGGAGTCCTCTCTCCTCATGAGGTAGCCAAAGTACTGGAGCCTCTTCTTCAAAATCTGTCCTTTATTTCTAAACAGAATGACAAATTAAGATAGATTTTAAATGGAAGCATATCCCTAATTTCCTTACATGCCTCTAATTCAATCTAGCATTTTAGTAAAAAAAAAAAAAAACTACAAAGATTATAAATGTAAACCTGGGTAAATGCATGCAATACAGAGATATATATTAGGAAAGTGCAATAAAAGCATTTAAGAATGAAGTATACTATGAAGATAGCAAAATATATGAACTAATGATGAATTAGTGCTTAGAAACTTCTGAAAAACAGATAAAAAGAAAAATTAGTACAAATATTGAAATATATTCATTTTCTATGCAGAACTCTATAAAATCAATGGAATTCATAACTAACTTGAATTTCAACCAGGTGTGAATGCATCTTCTTCAGGTGTTGGTTCAATTCCCTAATGCATTCTTGACAAACTGTCAGCAACAACATTTTGAGACCATGGAATATGCTGTATCTCAAAAGTAAAATCTTGCTGTGACAAATTCCATCTTAATAGGTGTTGGTTACAAGATGTAACATACCCTCCTTTTCTTATAACAAAACACACCCTACCCCATACTCCAAGTCATCCATATGTAAAACAAAAGGTTTTTTAAAATCTGGAGCAATTAGGATAGGAAATTGAATCAAATGACCTTTCAAAGTATCAAAAGGAATTTGACATTCTTGAGTCCAATTGAGTTTTACAGGCATTATTTTATATGTCAGTTTGGTTAGAGGAGTGGCTATGTGTCTGAAATGAGAAATAAATTTCCGATAATAGCCCTCTAAACCCAAAACAGATGGTACTTACTTCTTGTTCTCAGGAATGGGCCAGTTTTTGACACTTTTAACCTTTGCTTGTAGTGGTTCAATGATTCCATGGTTTACCCAATGATCTAATAAACCACTTTTCCTCTTAGCCATTAACATTTTGAAGCTTTGACAGTCAGACCAGCTTCTCTTAGAACTGTACAAATAGGTGTTTGCAAAAGGTAACCCTTGTAGAATGATGTCCATCAGTCTCTGGAAAGTACTGCTAGCATTGCATAACCCAAATGACATTCTGTTAAAATAAAAAATAGCTTTGTGCGTGATGAATGCACCTTTCTCATGTGACTCAGGGTCAAGTTCTATTTGGCAATATCCTGAAGATAAATCCAAACAACTGAAATAGCTTTTTTCCAGAGATTTTCTCAATTAAATTATCTGCTCTAGGCATGGGTTAAGGATCTACAACAGACAGTTGGTTGAGCTTATAATATTCTACACAAAAATGAACCTTTGGCTGGATTTGACCATCAGGTGTCTTCTCTGGAACAATAACGACAGGACTAGCCCATGGAGATATGCTATGTTGGATGATGACAAGATCTAACATCTCTTGAAATTCCTGTTCAATTTACTTTGCATGCTCTTCAATGACTCTGTAGGGTGAAATGCATATAGGTATAGTGTCCTTTGTGTTGATCTTGTGTGTAACCACTGTTGTCTGGCCGGGTGTGCTAACAAAGATGGGTGCTTCCTCTTGGAGGACTTCTAGCTCTGCTTTCTGTTGAGATGAAGGTATGCCGGATTCTAAATAAATTTCAGATACGTCACCTGCTTCCTAGAATTCCTGCAAGAGATCCAGATTAGAATCTTCCAGCATCTCTGGCGAAGCTGCTTTGACCATCATCAAATGTGCTTGCCTGTGGATATAAGGTTGACATGGTAGACTATGGCTTCGTTTCATACTTGGACATTCTCACAACATAATTGACATTTCCCAACTTTTGATCAATAACTCCTAGGCCTAACCAATGGACTTGCAGTTTGCTGTGTCTGATGGGATCTAAGACTAACACTGAGTCTCTAACTTAGAACTGTCTCAGGCAAGATTTAGCATCATGGTAATGCTTCTGTGTCTGCTGAGCTTTTTGCAAATTCTGTGCTGCGAGTTCTCTGATATCTGGAAGTTGAGTCATGGCATCTTCAAGATAGGTGGTTTGAGAGGGGTTAGTGAAGCCATTCATGTGAGTATTGAAAACCCCTCAACAGAGGGGGGGGGAGGCTCAGGCACAGTCTATCTGCTACTTATCAGGCAGTGATTTCAACAATCCCCAGACAAATCAAAAACCCACCAAGGCCATAGCTAACAACCCATACTTTATGGGTTTCAGCAGCTTAGGCCATTGTTCACCTTAAGGCCTAATGAGACTATTGTCTACCTAACAAGCCTATTCAGGCTGTTGTTCATCTTATGAGCCTATTTCAGACCAGGGTGACTCACAACTAGCTTTCTTCAGACTGACAAAGCTGTTTGGATGAGCAGTGAAGTGTTTCAATCTCTCAAGAAAGGAAGTCCAGTTGCCATGACTCATCTTCCAGATAAAGTCACCTGGATGTCTGAGAATCATCACAGACCAAGTTATCTGATAGTTTTAAGCTTCTGCTGCAAATCATGGACGCATTTGGCAACTGGTACAGACGTATCCGGAACAGATCCTTCCCACTGAGCTTTTAACAGCTTTAAAGCTGCTCTTAAATATTTCCCAAACACCACTTAACCCCATATAAAGTGTTGTGAGCATACAGAACATAAGGTAAACCACCAGACCCTGGTTTTTGAAATTCTAGGACATAACACTTTATAATTTTGAACAGATTCTGTTGAGCTCTTTCCACTGTACCATGAGATTGTGGATGGTAGGCTACACTAAAACGTTGTTGAACTCCAGTCAACTCACACAGTTTAGTCATCAAGTCACCTGTATAACTTTTTGCCTGATCTGATAATACATTAGGTAAACCTTTGTGTGATGTCACCTCAAGGAAAGCTTTAGCAACCTGTTTTGCTGTCATGCTAGAAAGGACAAGTGAAACAAATTATGGACTTCTTCCCCATGTTACTGGTGGAAAGAGGTCCAAAAATGTCCATTTGTAGCATGCTGAGGACAGATACCAAAGGAAAATTCTCCAATTTGGCTTTTCTGGTATCAGTTGGCTAGCCTACTCGCGACAAACATCACAACTGAGTGTGTAACTTTTCACATCCTTTAAAATGTTAGACCAAAATAAATTATTGGCGATTTTAATCAATGTCGTCTAATATCCTATGTGACCTGACATGGAATTATGTGCTAATTTGAGCACTTCCTGTCTATAACGTGGAACCAGCTGCACTGTGGCTCTATATTAGGATTACCATCCACCAGTTCCTCTCTACAATTGTACAGTTTGCCTGTACAATATTTCATCCTCTGGACCAATCCAACAGAATCTAGTCTGCTTTGCTGCAGATAAAACCAGATTCAGCATTTTGAACTGAGCTCTGAAACAATTCAGTCCATCTAAAAAAGTGCATAAATGTGGAATACATTGGTTGTATATTCACAATTCAAAATGCCAGTAAATGTCCTGACATTGCTGTGCAATATCATGCTCATGTAGTCAGCAGGGGGGAAAGGTTACAACAATGTTACCCAGGGTGCCGGGCTCCTTTTCCTAACCCAGGGCACTGGGCTTTTTTTCCTGCAGAATTTTCAAAGGTCCCCTGATGACCTCAGGACATCTCCCAATTTTTGTTATTTTCTTATTTTGAAATATTTTATTATTTAATTTTGGACCCTGTGGTCCCTTTGTGACTTCACACATAACAGCCCAGAGGCATCAAGATCGATTAAAAAATAGATCTCTTCCCCCCCCTTCCCTACCTTGAGCTAGCATTCAAAAAAACTTGTGTCAGGCATAGAAACTGTGCCATCACATGATTAGATAACCAAGAACAAAAAATGATTTTGAGCCTGGGTGTGATCCCAACCAGAGCTGCTACTGAGTGAGCCAAGCAAACAGAAAGAAGTGAGCACTGGTAAGTTTCTGGGCTGCTAGCAGTTGGACTAGAGCTGTATAGAGATATCTTCTTGGAGGAGATTAAAAAGCACCCCAGCCAGCTTCCTGGGCAAGATCTTTTGGGAAACATTGAAACCCATCTGTGCGGGAAAACTCCGGATGAGAAGACACAACAGATCCCATGGGGCCTGATGCACAGGAAGCCTTGCTTGCTCTTATCTCTTCCCCCCACATTAGCCAGCAAGGTCATGAGATAGTACATAGGAAAAAACAAGCTGTCTGTAGTCGTTCATCAAGACCCCTGCTATGTGACACTGGTACATCAGATAAGCCCTTCCCAGGAATTCATCAGCCTACACCATCCTGACCCTCGCTCCACCTCTGATGCCCTGCCTTTGTAACTAATAAAAGAGCCTGGGACAGATGAACAGGCTGCAGGAGAGAGGCTCCTTGTACTAGATGATTCAGTTATTAGAAATACAGAGGGATGGCTTTGTGATGTGCATGATAAAGCGGTCAGTCCTGGATGCCAAATTCAGGTTGTTAGGAAGAAGATTGAAGTCCAGGACTTCCAAGGTAGCATTTTCAGAAGTGCTGCCTCTTCCTCGTGCAGGACCCACCAAGCAGGCAGAGCTCAGAAGCCTGAATGCATGGATGAGGCAATGGTCTTGAGAGGAGGGCTTCAGATTTGTCAGGAACTGGAGAACATTATGGGACAAGCCAAACCTGTTCAGGAGAGACGGGTTGCACTTGAATCATGATGGCATCAGATTGCTGGCACTCAACATCAAAAAGGCTGCAGAGCAGCTTTTAAACTGATAACTGGGGGAAAGCCAACAGGAGCTGAGTGGCATCTGGTTCGGAACACCTCATCGCTGTGGAATGAGGGTGGAGAGGATAGAGAAACACAATGATGACATAATAGGTATCAGCGCTGGGAGAATAATGGGATGTGGTAGTTTGTCTATTGGAATTAAAAGCTGCAGGGGTGGGGGAGAAGCAGCCATTCTTGGGGGACCCACTGTACAGGTGCTTCTACACAAATGCTCGAAGCCTCTGAGCAAAGATGGGAGAACTTGAACATTTGGTAACTAGGGATAACATTGATATAGTAGCCATAACAGAAACCTGGCAGAATGCGGAGATCAAGTGGGATACAGCAATCCAAGGCTATAAACTCTATAGAAGGGATAAAGAGGGGCTGGTTGGAGGTGGAGTGGCCATCTATATCAAAGAAGGGGTAAAATCAAGCAGAATGGAGATTGACGGTGTGTCTGACTCCACCATAAAATCACTGTGGGTTAAACTACCAGGTTCAAGGAGTCATGTGATAGTGTGTGGTGGGGGAGCTATCGTCCACCAGATCAAAAACTTGAGGGGGACACTGAAATGATGAGACAAAACATGGAGGTGTCTAAGAGGGACAGGATAGTAACCATGGGGGACCTCAATTATCCCCACAATGACCGGGCCAATGTGAGCTTGGGGCAAGAAAGAGAAACCAGGTTTCCCAACATGCTGAATGATTGTGCCTTGCAGCAACTTGTCATGGACCCCACCCGAGAACAGGCAACTCTGGATCTAATACTGTGTGGTACTCAGGACGCGGTTATGGTTCCCTCTGGGGAACAGTGACGATGCTGCAATCTCCTTTGCCATGCATGTCAGGGAAAGAGTGTCAAGCAAATCAGACCAAAAAAAACCTTGATTTCCGAAGCGTGGACTTCCCTCAGATGAGGAAACTAGTTAGAAAGAAATTGAAAGGGAAGGTAAAAAGAATCAAATCTTTTCAGAGTGCATGGAGCCTGTTTAAAACAACGGTAGTAGAGGCCCAGCGGAAGTGCATAACACAAAGAAAGAAGAGCTCATCTAAGTCCAAGAGGGCGCCGGCATGGTCAACAAGTGAAGTTAGAGAGGCTCTAAAGCAGAAGGAGAGGTCTTTCTGTAAATGGAAATCCTCCCCAAATGAGGAAAACAAAAAGGAACACAAACTCTGGCAAAAGAAATGTAAGAAGATCATAAGAGAGGCAAAGAAAAACTTTGAGGAACATATACCTAGCAATATAAAGGGAAATAATAAAAGCTTCTTTAAATTTTTTAGAAGTAGAAAACCTGCCAGAGAACCAGTTGGCCCTCTGGATGGTGAGGGAGGAAAAGGGGAGGTTAAGGAGGACTTGGAAATTGCAGAGAAATTAAATGAGTTCTTTGCATCTGTCTTCATGGCAGAAGACCTTGGGCAGATTCCGCTGCCTGAACGTCCCCTCTTGACTATAGAAATACAGGTTAAAAGAGAGGATGTTTTAGGTTTAATTGATAAATTGAAGATCCACAAGGTAAAAAGCAGTGTGCCCCAAAGATCTGTCCTGGGACTGGTGCTTTTCAACCTGTTCAATCTGGAAACAGGGATAAGCAATAAGGTGGCCAAGTTTGCAGATGACATGAAACTTCTGTGTGGTAAAAACCAGAGAAAATTGTGAAGAGCTCCAGAAGGATCTCTCCAAACTGGGGGAATGGGCTGCGAAGTGTCAAATGCATTTTAATGTAGTCAAATGTAAAGTAATGCATAATGGGACAAAAAATCAAAACTTTATTTATGAACTCATGGGCTCTGAGCTATCTGTGACAGATCAGGAAAGGTATCTTGGTGTGCTGGTGGACAGCTCAATGAAGGTGTCTACCCAGTGTGTGGCAGCAGTGAAGATGGCCAATTCCATGCTAGGGATTATCAAAAAGGGAATTGAAAATAAAACAGCCAACATTATAATGCCATCGTATAAAACGATAGTAAGGCCGCACCTGGAGTATTGTGTGCAATTCTGGTCACCGCATCTCCAAAAATACATCGTGGAACTGGAAAAGGTGCAGAAGACAGCAAGTAAAATGATTACTGGTGTGGGGGACCTCCCTTGAAAGGCTAAAATATTTGGGGCTCTTTAGTCTGGAAAAAAAGGCACCTGGGGGGATATGATTGAGACATACAAAATAATGCAGGGCATGAGTAAAGTGGATAGAGGGACTCTATTCTCCCTGTCAAAATACAATAACTAGGGGACATCCACTCAAACTGAGGGTTGGGAGAGTGAGAACAGGCAAAAGAAAATACTTCTTTACCTAGCGTGTTGTGAGTCTATGGAACTCCCTGCCACAGGATGTGGTGATAGGATCTGGAGCTTACCTTAGTTAGGTAGGGTAGTGTAATTTAGTTTAGTCAGAATGCTTGAATGTAACCAGTTAGTCAGGATGACTTAGATTTGTTATTTTTTTAGGGAAATAAAGCTTTTATTGAGGTCTGATAAGATCTACTTAGATCTGTTAAGATTTTGATACTATTTTGGAATTCATGGATATAGGCCTTCAACATTCTGAACATAGTTTGTTGAGTTTTCTAATTCCCAGATATCATGTGACATAACTGACCAATGGTAGCTGACTATTCCCTGTGTTGCCAGCTTATTGTGACTATTTTGCTACATACCTTAGATAAGGTCTAATACAAGGCCGGAATGTGCACATAATATTCAGCTTAGGAACTCCCATCATGTCCCATCATGCTTATTTACATACATATGCCACTGCTGGTGGCAGATCAGGAAGCTGGTGGGGACCTGGAGGGCTACTTCTAATGGGCCCATGGACTGCCGGTCACCCGGGGTCACTACATTGTGCAACCCTGTAGTAGGAGATGCCCTACTGTATGGAATGGAGGCTGAAATATGCAGGGAAGATCCATGGTCCCATGAAGCATGCTGTCTTCCTGGAGGCCAGATAAGGTAAGTGACAGAAGGACTCCCATCACTCATAAAACCCACAGATACATATCCCCTTTGTCTTGTCTACATGGAAACAAATGCCACAGCCAATAGGAGCTTTGAAGAAATCACATTAGACTTTAAAGCTCCAGGAAGGAAACTCAAGGACTTTGGAGCCAAGATAGTTTTTTTCAACCATCCTACTAGTGAAGATGTGAAGTCACGATGGAAAAATAAAAATTTAAAACAATTGGACCGGTTCCGAGACCCGCCCGGACCGCCCAACTGGCCCTCACACCGTCACAAGCACAACACTCTTCCCGCGTCCCAAAATTCCAAACCGTTCCCGAGATATCGGGCAAAATGCGAGCCGCCTCTTGCCACAACAGAAAAAGCCTTGCGAGCCGAGGATTCGGCAAGCGGAAGCCTTAAATTCACACCCACTTTAAAAGTTTACTTAGTATCAGGCCCTCTGCAGCAGTTAATCACCGCAGGGACTCGGCAAAGCAGCAGGGGAGTGAGATAAGCTCTCCTGCGCGCTTTGGCCAATCAGCGCCCTCGTCCCATCAATCACTGTCTCATCAATTACGGCCGGACGAGGGCGCAGCAGGGAACCCTTAATCCGTTCAATTGGCAAAGTAGATTGCTCCCCCCAAAAACAACCAAAACATTTTTCCCGGGCAAATCCACTTTCCCTACCAGTTCACCGTTCCACAGGTTTTCTGTCTCCGCTCGGTCAAATCTCTCTATGGCGGTAGACCAACCCCCTTCTGGGGAAGGCTAGCCAAGAGAGCCGACTCCTGCCACCGTTTTTCCCCGGTTTACAGTTCCACGGAAATATATGCCACTCTCCGGTCATGTCCCTCTATAGCGGTAGACCAACCCCTCTCCGGGGAAGGTGAACCAGGGACCGACTCCTCTCACCGCTCAACCCGGGCTGCAGTTCCATAAGATCCGCAGCTCTTCCCGGTAACACTTTCCTATGGCGGTAGTCCATCCCTCCTTTCCCTTTTCTAATGCTCTCCATATCAAGACCATCCTATGGGGGTAGACCGGTACCCTCCTCCGGAAAGTTCAAGCAGGGTCTCCCTGCTTGCGGAAACCCCTGAAATTCCTTATTCACCAGTTCCAGGGGTTCCAGCCAGAGGGTCGGGAGTGCCCCTGATAAGTCCCTTCCTGTCCCTTCTTAACCTCTTCCATACCATTCCCTCCACCCCATTCTCAGCCTCTTTTCCTTCTACCACCCAGCCTCTAAAATGACCCAGCCAGAGACACAATTCAGGCAAGTCTCTCCTGAATTGAGGGATTATCCCCCTCCCTGCTCTGGCCAACAAGGAGAATGATTCCCAGCCATCATTCTCAAAGATTGGGGACTTCTCTCAGTACCAAAAGTCTAGCTCCACTGTCCCTACAGAACCAGGACCCCCAGACCCAGACCCCTGGCTCCAAGGCTCCCCTCCCTCCCCTTCTTCTCTCCCTCTCTCTTTCTCTCTCTCTTTCCCTCGCCTCACCTTCATCCTGCTTTCTCTCTCTCTCCCTCTCTCTGCCTTCCTCCACCCTGCACCACTAACCCTGGGGTGCTTAGAACTGTGTGCCTACACTTTCCTGCTTTCTGGACCTGAGCCATCTTGGGCAAAAGGGGGGCAACAGCATGGCCGAAGGAGAGAATCTTCCAGCAAGTCTCCATTTCTTCCAAGCGACACCTGCACATCTCACCTGCGGATGTACCAGAGATAACATCACAGCCCAAGGCACTCCATTGTTCCATTTCCACATTCACCCAAGACCCGTCTGGCAGCGAAGGACTTTCCTGATCGGCTTTTCCGTCTCCATTGTGACTCCCTCGCCCCCCATTGTGATTGTTCCGTCTCCCCATCTACCTGTTAATTGTTTTGTGATTACCCAGGCACTTGGACAATGCTGACTTCTCTCCTCTCATTTTTAATCCCCTGGTAGCCCATCAAATGATTAGTTTTGCCTAATCGCACCCATACAGGGGTCCTGGTCCACGGAATCCAGAACGCCCAGGACCTTCCCCAAAAGACTCATGGACTGACCTCATTGGTTGCCAGCAGAACACCACCCCTAGCCCTTCCCAGAGGAGGCGCCACTCTGTAGGGCGGGAAAGGGAGGAAATAAAGATTGGGGGTTTCCTGTTTTGGGTTGCTGAACACCTCACTTCTGCCTTGAGTGATCCGTTCGCCTTACCATCTTCATTAGGCCTAATAAACTGGTAATTTGCCTGGATCTCTCGGTGTTGGTTTTCTTCATTGGCTCTCGCGAAACCCAGCACTCTGCAGCAGGGCTAGCTTGCTGCGATCCCAACAAAGAGGAAATGGAAAGGAAAATACTCCAAGTGAATGACTAGCTATGTAGTTTCTTTCATAGACGTGAGAGATTTGGTTGTAAGATATTTGGTTTTTTGAGTCATGGGCTAAGCTTCCTGGAAGAAGTGCCGTTAGCAAGAGATGGTTTGCATCTAACAAGGACTGGAAAGAATGTGTTTGGCCACAGCATGAAGAAATTCATCAGGAGGGCAAGCACCGAATTAAAGGCAAGTGAAGTCTTATGACCAATGAATGGACGAAATTGTTCAAATGGGTAAATAATATTAGCACTAACAATTATATTCATTTAAATGTACAAAGATGAACAGGCCACAGATCACACAATCTCCAATGTCTGTATACAAATGGCAGGTAGGACCTAAAAACAAACAAACAAAAAGACATTAACAGAAAGTGGAAAGAAGGTCAGGCCACCAAAGAAGAGTACATACAAATAGCAAGGAAATGCAGGGATGGCATTAGGAGAGCAAAAAAAAAAAAAAAAAAAAAAAAAAAAAAAAAAAAACAGTGAGCTGAGATTAGCAAGAGACACTAAAAGCAATAAAAACATTCTTCCAATATGTAGGAAGCAAAAGACAAATAAAATGGTGGCATAACTCCTCAATGGAGATGGGAAAATGGTAACAGATGACAAAGGCAGAGGTGCTCAATTCTTCATTTAGCTGTCTTTTCCCATAAGACAGACTTTGAATCTCCAGACCTAAATAAAGTGTAAGTGGAGGGGACAGGATTGCAGCTCAAATAGTCAAGGAATACTTTACCACCTTGAACATATTCAAATCTCCAGGGTCGAACAACGTCTTAAAGTTGTCAAGGCTGGCAGCTGTCACCACTTCTTCTGGCAGGGAGTTCCACGGACCAGAGATCTTCTGGGTGAAAAAAGTACAGTGGACCCTTATATAACAAACAGTTTGTATAACATAAAATTTGTACAACATAAAAAATTCCAGAGATAGGGGAAATTTGCTTAACATAATCACCTATGGGGCGAATTCGTACAACATAAAAATAGGATCACTGTTTTCAATGCATTCCTGTGGGAAATTTGTATAAAGGAAAATTTGCTTAACATAATTTCATTTCAAACAAATTAATTCCTTTATACAAGGTACATTCTTTTATTTGTTTGAGATCTAGCACCCAAAAGTTTCATGGAGTGCCCCCTAGTTCTAGTGTTGTGTGACAGGGAAGACATTTTTCCTTATGCACTTTGTCCACAGCTAGAGCCCCAAATACCTATGATGGCTTTCCCTAACTCTCTCTCAGTTATTTGAGGGAGGGAGATTTTATGATGGATTGGAAAAAAATTCTTAAAAAGTAGTACAAGTGTTAAACCTGGTGCTGTGCCTCTGTGTATATGATTCAAAGATGCAAAGAATCATTGGTATTGGTTGCCCAAGCATCTGCTGGAACTTCAACTGTAGTCTATGTGTGTTGCCAAGTTGTCACTGAAAGTGAAAATATATCTGAAGCTGAATGATCAAAGAGCAATTAATTGCAAAACTTGACAAGTCTATAGTGCCAACCACTTCCACAAGTGTAATAAGTCCATACATTTAAACACACACATACATCTCACCAAAAACAGAAAGACTAACACCAGGAGGGAAAGTATAATAAATTATAGCACTGTGTGTTTTTCCAAATGTTATTAAAATAATGATATATGTGTGGGAGAAGTGTTCACTGTCTAGGCATTTGGGTAGCTGAATCAAGAGTGAGTTTAGAAGTATGTGCTACAAGAGGAGTCCAAGGAAATAGTATTTGGACTTTCATGGGACAGGGAACAGGAGCCTGCACATAATTTTACACACACACACACACACCACAAAAGAGATGTTTAGAATTCAGATAACACCTATTTGCAGCATATACAGATGGCTGTTTTAAAAAGTGACAGAAACAAAACAGCCTTCATAGGTTCTGATATCAAATTTATCAGTTATTAATATTAACAACAGTGAAGTAAACAATAGACCAAAAGTAAGAGCAGTAATAGAAAGCTACACCAAAATAGATGCAAAATAGTTAAATATTTCATGTAACATATAACATTGCTGAAATTTGAAAGGGAAATGTTAAGATCTTATGCTGTTTTGTATCAGTAGAAGACCAGTACTATATAGAATGATTGTTACTTCAATTTTATTTTGCATCACTTACTAAGTTGCTGTATTACAAATTTTGGTTGATGGTGATGGTAATTTTTATTCTACTGTTTGTGTGTGTGTGTTTTATGGGCTTACTCTGTTTTATGAAACACTCTGGTATCTTTGGATTTAGGATATTACAGAAAATGGTTAAACAATCATAGTATCAACTACCACATAATCAAATGTGGAGGGAGGTGAAGCAACCAAAATTAATCATATGAATTATAACATAAAAGGAAAGACATTTGGGGAGGGGTTTAGCCAGTAGGGGTTAAAATGCATTTAAAAGTTTCCTGAGACTTTCCATGAATAGCCCCACATAGAGCGCATTACAGTAGTCTAGCTGGGACATCACTAGGTCATGTGTCACTGTGGCCAGAGCAGGTTTCTCAAGACATGGGCAAAACTGTCATGCTAGCTTTATTTATGCATGCTATCAGAAAACAACAGGAATAAATATATTTTGTTCTGGGGGCGTGCTGTCTAGTTGTTACATGATGTCTAGAAACTCTGATTTATGGCAACCCTATGAATGAATGACCTCCAAAATGTTCTGTGGTTGACAACTTTGCTCAGCTATTTGTGAACTCAAGGCCATAGCTTCCTCTGTGGAGTCAATCCAGCCCATATTTGGACTTCCTCTTTTCCTGCCACCTTCTATCTTCCCTAGTATTATTGTTTTTCCCAGCTAGTCTTGCCTGCTTATGTGTTCCCAAAGTGCGACAGCCTTTTATCATTTTTTGCTTCCAGATAAAGTTTGGTTTTGATTTGAATCATTTGTCTTCTAGTAATTCAGGGTATTTGCAACAAATCATTTTTATCATTTTTCCCTGTCAGCTTTCTTCATTGTTCAGCTTTTACTGCCACACATAGTAATTAGGAATACAATATTGTGGATTGGATAGGCACAAACCTCATTTCATAGATCTGTGATGGTTTGTATGATGGGAGACTACAATGCACCCTTCTCTCATACCTTTGTCTATCAGAAACAATTCTATTTCTCCCTATTCTCTCCACAGCAATCAGGCTGTGGCAGCAATGGCAGTTGTATGCCACATACATAGACACAAGCAAGGCCAGTGAATTTGAGCACACACTCCATGGACAGTTCTCTACAATCCAACACACATGGCTAATGCCAAAGGATTACTGTGGCATTAGGAGCAGGTACCATACTGCAGTAATTCTTCAGGCATCCTGTAGCAAACAGCTTTACCTATGGATATTTATTGTTCAGAGGAATGTAAAGACCTGGCATTTGCATAGCCAGTGGTAGAGCTTGGGGGCAGAACGAGACAGTGTCTATACTTTAAATGTGCCTGTGTTAGATCAGATAGGGTACATAAAGTTTGTACTTTATAAAGATTGTACATTTATAAAGATTTATTAAATTTATAAAGATTGTAAAGTTATACTCAGAGAGGGAATTGCCAAATTTGACCTAGGTAGAAAGGGATATGTATAGATAAGGATCTGATTGAATATAGAATTATTGCTGAATATATTTAATTTTGTTGTTTTAAGGAACTTTTGTTTATTTTTTAAAAAACTTAATTTGTGAGATTCCAATGATTTTGGTAATAAAAATAAAATTAAAAGGTGGCAGCATTAAATCCCAAACACATGACAATTTTGTGGCTAAGTGGTGGGATGTGAAATAATCCATTGTGTGTGTAGAGAAAAAAATTTAGTGAGGGAATGAATAGTTACAGTTAGAAGAACTGTAGTTAGGAAATCTGGTGAATTTTATGAGGGAGGCCTAAAGATAATTGGGCTTCTCTAGCACCGAGTTTCTGTTCTGGAGTTTGAGGAGATTCCTGACTAATTGAGTTAACAACCTATAGGGTGCCAGGACCCTGCCTGTCACAGAACCTGACTCTGAGGGGTTCAATGGTGAAGAGCTGCTGGAGGAGCCTTGCAGCTCAAGTCAGCAGGCAGCTGGGTCTGATGACTCAGCTGAAAACATATCTTCTTCCCCTAGAAGGGCTATGAGCAGGATTCTGCAAAGACGTGCTACCAGGAGGGCTAGGGAAAGGGTCTTTGATGCTAGACAGGGAATCAGGTCGGGAAGCCCTGAGTACTAGCAGGAGCCTTTCCAGAAGTAAGGGTGTGTTCCCTGTTTTAAGATAAAGCTGGTAAGCTCACCTTGAGCTCTCTGTGGGAGCAAGGTGTCATTTGAACTTGCAACCAGGTTCCTGTCTGTGACCTTGGCTCTGTTTCCTGATTTCGGACTGGCTTCCTGGACAACGGCTTGATCTGTTCCCTTTGGTTTGGCATCTGGTTTCCGTGAGACATTCTGGTTTTGACTTGGACTGTTAATTGCTGGGAGTTAGATTCTGTTATTTATCTGGCACTTGATTGTTAGCAACGGACTTGAACTTGCCTGGCTTCCCACTAAAGATCTTGGCAAAGAACTGAACCTTGTTTGTGTGTGTGCTCTGTGTGCGGGGCTTGACATAGGGTGAGAAGCAATAACCCAAAAGGGACTTGGGAAGGATTTTTTGGGGTGGGGGGGGAGGTTTTGAAACAGGTCTGGGGAAAACACTAATTTTTAGTGGAAATTCAGGCTCTGAACATTTATCTTAGAATTTTAAGCACCTGTTGGTAGCTCTAGTGAAAAGGGGCAGTTCTGGCTAGAGAAGTAGCTGAAGGTGCCAGTATAAGTCTGATACAGTGAAAATATTAAATAATAAAAAGAGAAAGTAGTGATGGGCATGAAATTCCAAAATAGTGTTTTGTTTTGTTTTGTTTTGTTTTGTACAGTTTCATTTTGTTTAGAATGAAACTAATGTTTTTTAAAAAATTGTTTTATTGTTCATTGTTTCATTTTTCTATTTCTTTTTTAACTTGTGCTGACCCAGCCTACAGGCCAGCTGGTCAGCACATTTATTTATTTATTTATTTATTTATTTATATTTTATCTTGCACCGACCAGCTGGTCTGAGGGCCAGGTTGGTGTGTTTTTTTATTTTTAATTTTTAAAAACTCACGCTGCACAGTTGGCCCATGGGCCGTGTTGGCACGTTTTGTTATTTTTTTTATTTCTTTTATATTGCACCAACCAGCTGGACCACAGGCCGGATCAGCACATTTTTTAAAAAATGCATTTCTTTTATCTTGCACTGACCAGCTGGCCTGTAGGCTGGGTCAGCAAGTTTTTTAATTTTGGAATTTTGTTTTAAAACATGCACTGATTTTTTTATTTTTTAAAAACTCATACCGACCAGGAGCCCATGGGCTGGGTCAGCACACATTTTTATTTTTTATTTTTTATTTATTTTATCCCCCACGTGATGGCTCCTGGTCAGGTGGGGGAAAGGGCAGGCTTTAAAAAAAAAATTCCCACCAAAGCCCCATGCTACAGCTGATTGGCAGTGGCTTCTATAGGGGAATAAAGCCTTCAGTTTCCCCACCCAGTGACGTGCCCCCCGGCTTTTCCCCATAGGAATGCATTGCTTCAATGTATTCCTATGAGAGAATGAAAAATGGAGCATTTCATTTTTCTTTGATTGGTCCATTCGTTATTCATTTTGTTCCATAACAAAATGAATATTGAATAACGAAACAAAAAAAATTCATCTCATGCCCATATCTAAGAGAAAGATGTTTGAGATCAAGGAAACTAGCCAAACTAAGAAACAGTGTTATACCTGTTGCAGGCTTGAGGGCAGCTGGGGTGAGCTGCCAAGAAAAGTGCAACAGAGTTTCTATGTAGCTTCCAAGGGAGAGAAAATCCCTGGAGCTAATGCAGTATCTTTTTTTAAAATTCCTAACATGAATTTTTGAAATTTCAGAGAAAGCTCACTGGATTAATGCCTTCTAAGCAAAGTAAGAAGGAAGTAATGGAGTCTGAAGATTCGGAAAGAAATCCTCAGGAAATGGAGGGACAAATTCCCTCAGAAACTGAAAACATTAGGAGCTCTCAGGATTTTGAAAGAAGGAAGCTGAAATAATTCTATTTATTTATTTATTTATTTATTTATTTATTTATTTATTTATTTATTTATTTGATTGATTGATTGATTGATTGATTGATTGATTGATTTCTGTAACACACAATCTGGCACAAGTGCCACTCTGGGCAGTTCACAAAGCTTTAAGAAAAATATAACAAACATAATATGAAACATAAAATCAGACATAAAACAAACATAATAAAACATAGCTAAAATAAAAATTGAAATTAGAGATAATGATAAAATCCAAGACAGCCTAAAAGAGAACAAGGTGGATAAAGTTTTCAGAAACCTATGAGCTGCAATGGTGGTCAATAGCAAGGGAAAGCCGTTCTGAATAGCCAGGTCTTCAGGAGATTTTTTTAAAAAGCCCTGCAGTCTGGGAACCAGGTGGACATGAAGAGGGACCCTTTGTATAAGAGAGGAGACTGTGCAGAGTCCTTTCTTATTTCCTTTGAAAGGGCATGTTTGGACCTTGGTGTGAAAGATGAGGAAAAACTGTCATATTTAAGTTCACAAATAAGTGGAGTGCTAGCTGAAATATATCCCCAAATTTCCCTAGAACAATCCAAGGATTATGAGGCATATTATAAATTTATATATACCAGGATTGGAATTACTTCTAAACAGCTGAGAATTTTTTTTGTTCTATTTCAAAACTTACTGAAGAGACATTTGCTCAGCTTGGTTATAGAATAACCAAATATGTTACTAGGTGGTTGGATCAGGAAAATGTTACTACTCTTGACAAAATGAAACATGTAATGGGTTTAGAACAACTTTATTCCATTTTACCCCTAGATTTGAGGTTCTTGTTAAGAGATAAAGATCCCAAAACAGTTTAGTAGGCAGCTGAATATGCAGATACAATTAGTGCCTTAAAAGACCCTAAGTTTTCTGAGGTGAAATTTGGCAGGAAAAATTGAGAGGATAGGAAAAGAACATCTCAGCCAGGTCAGAGACCTTATAAGCAGATTCTTTAAAAAAAATTAAGGATAGCCACAGGGACAAGATCTTTGAGAACAAATAATGCAGAGTGAAAAGTTAATAAGCCTTTGTATTCAGGTCCTAAAGTAAATAAAGAATGTTTCTCTTGTCACAGGTATGGACATATTATGGCTGAATGTGTAAATAACAAGAATAAGAATTCCCCTCCACAGAAAAAAAAGTTTTGTATTCAGAAAGAACAAGATGTTAAGGCTCCTGACAGAGCAGGAGTCGCCAAGGAAACAGAATGGGCAGCAAGCCCAGAACTGGTTGAAGCAAATATTTTACAATGTTTTCTTTCTAAGAGCAGCCATTGGTTATTTAATAAGTCAGGAGAACATATTATTAGCAATAGGAAAAAATATTTAGGACTTAGATACGTCCTCTCAGACGACTATTGTTCACCCGGACATTATAAGAATTGAGGATATAGTTGAAGGAAAAACTGTTACTCTAAAAGGGATTAATGTGCAACCTGTAATTTTGAAATTAGCTAAAGTAGCACTAAAATACCGAAATAGGTCTGGTATTTGGGAGGTAGCTATATCTGATCAAATACCATCTGCTTGTCTAATCAGACTTGATTCATCTGAGCACATACAGAGTGCTTATGTCAGGCATGTCCAAACTTTGGCCCTCCAAATGTTTTGGAACAAATCCCACAGTCCTCCTCCATTGGGAATACAGGCTTGGAATTCTGGGAGTTGTGGTCCAAAACATCAGGAGGGCCAAAGTTTGGATATGCCTGGCTTATGTTGTAACATGCTGTCAGAATGAACACATTACAGCAGCTGAAGATGATATACTCACCTTAGCTAATATACCACAAAACAATGAATTAAATTTGGAAACCAAACCAATACAATGGAAAAAAGACACAGCACTTTATATTATTTAAAAATCTGCATAGTACTACTTTTTCCCAGGAGCAAAAGGAAGATAGAAGTTTGAGTAAATGCTCTGAGGGAGTCAAAGTACCATCAATACCATTATCCCCTGAATATCCAGATATACTAGATATATACTAGATATAAATTTACTATATAGGGAAACTTTAATAACATGTCAGGGAGAAAAGGGGGGTCACCATAAACAGTTAATTGTCCCAGCTATGTATATACAGAAAATTCTCAAAAAGGCCCATAAGGATGTATTTTGAGAACATTTCGGGATTTACAGAACAAAGAAAAGGGTGCCTCAAAACTTCTAATGGCCCAAAATGGGTTGGCAAATTGAAATACTATGTAAGACCTGTGGTGTCTGCCAGATACATGGTTCTGGAAATGACAAAACCAAAGCCAGTCAATCAGACACCTTTATTGACATAAATAAATAAATAAATAAATAAAATAGAAACTGAACAATAGAGAATAAAACACACAATTGAGAGAGTGTACATACCCAAACCAGTATCACTTAAAAACAGGGAAGGGTGGAGGAAATATAGGAACATTGTAACAGGACGAGAGCAAGAGGGTATTTCCATATTTGTCGAGCCATAATTGACTGCAGACCATCCAGAATGAACAGACTATATTTGGAGGTGTGGAACAAAAGGCCCATTGAGTAACTGTGGCCTGCGTCGCTAGATTAACAAATTGATAAATGTGGCAATCTGTCTAGCAAAACCAAAGCAAAACTATGCCCTCTTCCAGTCATTTCAACACCATTTCAAAGGCTGGGCTTAGATTTAATTGGACCACAACCTAGGTCTATAAAAAGGGGAAATAAATATATTTCATCCATTATAGATTTTGCAATTCCCTTGAGAAACAAAGAGACTAAGGCCACTATCTCACGACGGGGAAGATTCGGTGATAGTGAAAGTCTGGCTTTTCTCCTTTCCTGGTCATGTGACTGAAGATGTGGGTTCTCCATTCCCACATACAAAAATTATTTTTAAAAATTAAAAAACGCTGACAGCCGGAAGGCCAGCTGGTCAGCGCTGGGGGGGGAGAAATAAAAATAATATATATCCCCCTAGCACCCATCAGCTGGCCTTCAGAGCTTTTATTTATTTATTTATTTATTTATTTTTATTTATTTTTATCCCCCCACTAGCACCTATCAGCTGGCCTTTGGAGCTTTTATTTATTTATTTTTTATTTTTACCCCCCCACTAGCACCTATCAGCTGGTCTTCAGTGCTTTTTTAAAAAAATATTTTTTCCTAGTGCCGACCAGCTGACCCTGGGGCTGGTCGGCACTTATTTTTTCTTATTTTTTCTTTTTATCTCCCCCCCCACGCCTATCACCTGGCCTTCGGTGCTTTTTTTAAATATTATTTTTTTAAAAAAAACCATTGCACCAACTAGCTGGCCCTGGGGCTGGTCGGCATATTTATTTATTTATTTATTTATTTATTTATTTATTTATTTATTTATTTATTTATTTGTGAAGCTTATATCCCACCCATCTTCCCAGGAGGGAACTCTGGCCAGCTAAGAACAGAAAGGTAAAACAATAAACACAATAAAAATAGCACAGGAGGAGGCAAAAGAGAAGGCAGAGAGGGTGGGAAAAAAACTTAAAATGAAAGGTTGCCAAACGCCTCCCTAAACAGATGGGTCTTTAGGGCCTTCTTAAAGGCGGGCAGGGACTCAATTAGGCGCAGCTCACTGGGGAGGTGATTCCAAAACATAGGGCCCACCACAGAGAAGGCGCGGTCACGCGTATGCGATTTCCGCGCCTCCCTGGGTGTGGCCACCCTCAGTGAGCGCACCTGCGCCAGTCTCATGGGTCTGACCCCCGATGATGTCTGGGAGATACGCTCCGCCAGATACTCAGGTCCCAAGCCGTGGAGGGCTTTGAAGGTCAAAACCAGGACCTTGAACCTAATTTGGAGGACAACGGGCAGCCAATGCAAGCGAGCCAGAACTGGGGTGATGCGCTCGTATCAACGAGCACCCACCACCAGCCTGGCCGCCGCATTCTGCACCCGTTGTAACCTCCGGACCAGGGTCAAGGGCAACCCCACATAGAGGGCATTGCAGTAGTCAATCCTCGATATAACCACAGCCTGCACAACTGTCCTCAGGGAGGACTCATCAAGGTACTGGCGGATCTGGGCGATCCTGCGGAGGTGGATAAAAGCGGCCCTGGAAACAGCCATCACCTGGGCTTCCAAGGAGAGGGCTGAGTCCAGGACCACGCCCAGATTCCTGGCCCTGTTCGTAGGCTGGAGGGAAACACCCCCCATCTTAGAGAGGGGGCCATTGTACCCAGATGAGGGCACCCCGAAGAACAGAACCTCGGTCTTCTCCAGATTAAGCTTGAGCCGGTTATCTCTGGTCCATTCCAAGACCGCCTCCAGGCACAGATCGAGGGAGCAAATTGCCTCCTCTGCAAACGACGAAAAGGAGATATAGAGCTGCGTGTCATCAGCGTACTGATGACAGCGAACTCCATATCCCCTGATGACCTCTGCCAGCAGCCTCATATAAACATTGAACAGCATGGGCGAGATTGCCGACCCCTGGGGCACCCCACACGGGAGGTTCCAAGGAGCCGACAAATCCTCGCCCAACTGAACCCGCTGAGTCCGGCCGCCAAGGAAGGAACGAAGCCAGGCCAAAGCCTGGCCCCCAATTCCCGCCTCGGCCAGCCGGACCAGCAGGTTACCGTGGAAATTTATTATTTATTTTTATCCCCCTCTAGCACTGAAGGCCAGCTGATGGGCATCGGGGGGAATAAAAAAATTAAAAAGCACAGACCAGCCCCAGGGCCAGCTAGTCGGTGCTAGGGAAATAAATAAATAAAAATTAAACAAAAGCACTGAAGGGCAGCTGATAGGCACTAGGGGGGAATAATTTTTTTAAAATTTAAAAGCACTGACCAGCCCCAAGGCCAACTGGTTGATGCTAGGAAAAAAAATTAAAGCACCGAAGGGCAGCTGATAGGCAATATGGGAGGATAAAAATTTTAAAAATAGAAAAAAGTGCTGACCAGCCCCAGGGCCAGCTGATTGGCACTGGGTGGAAAATTAAATAAAAGCACCAAAGAGAAGCTGATAAGTGCTAGGGGGAATAAAAATTTTAAAAAATTAAAAGCGCCACCCAGCCTCAGGGCCAGCTGGTTGGTGCTAGAAAACAAAACAAAACAGAAAACTGGTTCATATGTGCTCCCACGGATTTCTGGCTCCGCAAAAAATGTGCATTTTTAAGCAGAGCAAAAAAATACCCAACAGCCGAGGTATGTCTTGGAAAACTCACTAGGAGGGGCATTACCGGTTTGTTTGTTTTAAAGCTCGGCGGCCGTGGGGACAAGAGTTTTGGAGACGGTTTATCTGAAAATTAGATCAGGATTTTAAAGGACGTGTGATAGAGCCCTTTGTCTGGGGCAACACACAAAGCTCATAAAGGGGAAAACACATTTTTGATGTGTCCCTTTACAGTAACCATCAAAATGTGTTTTCCCCTTTTTTGAAAATAGTGAGAACATTATTCCACAAATATGCATACATAAACATTAAAAGTCAGGGTAATTACTGTACATTGGGATGCAGAGAAGGGAAATACTATGATGATCAGGGAAATCTTGCTGTGCAATCCAGACACTGTAATAAGTACCCAGATGAAAAACATGGGAGTAGTAGAGTTTTTGCTTAACAAAGGAGCAAAAGTTTCAGCAATAAATGTGAAAAGAAATGTTCCACTTCATGATGCTATTTATGGCACATTGATGTGCAGAATTACTGTCAAGAAATCCAAAAAATGACAGACTTCTATGCAAGCCCAGTAAAGCTCAGAAGTTGCAATAGAGCATTGGCTGCAGCAACCAGATAAAATTTTTACCCCAGGTATTTGAAGCTAGATGTTATTGCCCACTAAATTGGATAGAGCTATGCTAAGCTATAATCTGTATAGCAATGCAATTACCAATGGCCTTAGCAAACCAGTAATGCAATCAAGCATTTGCGTTAAACTGTACGGCAGTCACTTGTTGATGTTTTGGGTGTACCAGCTATACAACTACCAATCTATGCTGATATGTATGCACAGTAGGGGAGTGAAAATTCATTTCTGCTTAAGGAACCTAAAAATGAACTGGAAACTTTTGTTGTAAAGCAGAGTGAGCCATCATTTCAGCCTTCAAAGCTTGCTGTGTTCCTTATATTTCTGATGCATGGAGGCCTTGGAGTAATGTTCCATGCATATGACATGCATTGTTTTATTACCTTTTACAGAGTAAGTATGGAGATAAATGTAATAATAAAGCTATGTATTGGTTGTAAGAAATATAATTTGCTATTTGTATGCATTAAACTGTTTGATTTTATGAGGGCAAACTGTTTGGAGTTTCCCTTCCTAAAACAAACTAATTAAGGGAGGAGGGATGTAGAAGAATAATAATCTTTATTTACGGTTGTTAACCAAATAAAAAAATACCAAAACATCAAATCTCCAAAATCTTATGAAAGGGTTCTTTTTGTTGATTTTAGTTCTGCATTTAACACTATTATTCCAGATATCCTTATGACTAAATTAAAAAGGATTCCTCTGTTAAAATAGTGAAGTTTGCAGATGACACTACAGTGATTGGCCTCATTCGAGACAATGATGAATCTGCGTATAGGCAAGAGATTGAACAACTAGTTTTATGGTGTACTCAAAATAATCTCGAATTAAACACATGCATAACTGTTGAAATGGCGGTGGATTTTAGGAGGACTCGTTCTATACAGCCACCTCTTATGATATCAAATAACTTAGTGTCAATAGTGGAGTCCTTTAAATTTTTAGGTACTATTATATCTCAAGATTTAAAATGGTCATCTAATATTGAAAGTATTATTAAGAAAGCACAACAAAGAATGTTTTTTCTGTGTCAACTTAGGAAGTTCAGACTGCCAAAAGAACTGTTGATTCAATTCTATAGAGGTGCTATTGAATCTATTATCTGTTCCTCTATAACTGTCTGGTTAAGTTCTGCAACTAGGCATGACAGATATAGACTTCAAAGGATAATTGGAACTGCAGAAAAAATTATTGCTACTAATCTGCCATCTATTGTGGAATTGTATAGCACACAAGCTAAAAAGAGGGCGATGAAAATATACACAGATTCTACACATCCAGGACATAATCTGTTTCAATTGTTACCCTCAGGGCAGTGTTTTAGGGCATTGCATACTTGGACAACTAGATATAAAGATAGTTTCTTTCCAAGTGCTATCAAACTGTTGAATAATTAATTTTTACTTCTCTTCTTCCTAATGGGTTATATTGTATTGTTGTACTGTGTTTTTATTGTTGACTATCTGATTCTTATATTTCCTTTTATATCGAAAGCATATTTTACCAAAACAAATTCTGGCTATGTCCAACCACACTTGGCCAATAAAAGTATTCTGATTCTGAATTGCCAGAATAAAACATTGTAAAAACATTATAAAACTGGCAGGGGTGATGAGGGGGCAGGGGCGATGGCAGTGGGGGTGGTGATGGTGACAGGGTGGGGGTGGCAGGGGAGGGAGTGGTGGCGGGGGGTGGCAGGGTCAGCAGGCGGCAGTGGGGGTGATGGCAACAGCGGCGGGGGTGATGGCAGCAGGGTGGCGATGGCAATGGTGGTGCTGGGGCAATGGTGACAGCGATGGTGACGGCAGGGTGGCAGGGGCAGAGGCGGCGGAGGTAGGGACAATGGCAGGGGTCTGCAGGGGTGGCAGTGGGTGGTGACAATGGGTGGCAGCTGTGGTGGGGGGTTGGGGGAACCGCGGCAGCAATGGTGATGGGGTGGGGTCATGGCAGCAGCTCCAGCGGCGGGTGGTGGCCATGGAGGCAGGCCCAGGCCAGGTTGCTGGGCCTGTTTGGTGTCTCTGACAAGCGGGCCCAGCAAGTCAGCCTGGGCCCACTTCTGCAGCCACTGCACGCACTGCCGGAAAACCCAAACAGACCCAGTAGGTTGGCCTGGGCCCACCGCCACCACTGGAGCCACCGCCGCCACCACTAGAGCTGCTGCCACCACCACTGGTGCTGCCGCCACCACCACTGGAGCCACCACCACCACTGGAGAAGGTAAGTGAGTGGGGAGGAATTTCCCCCAACACAGGGACCTCACGGGTGACCCCTGAAGGCACCACAGGTGACTGGTCACCCACAGTCGATGTCTTGGGCAGGCCTGGTATAGCCCATCACTTTTAAGATGGTGTTAGAGAAACCAATTTGCTGAATTTCTTTGACTATAAACTGTTTGCATTCTGACTGGAAAGGATCATTTAGAACCAATGGGGCCAACCCTTCTGGGAAGAATATATGTTTTAACCAATAATTAATCATAAGAACTTTGACCCGTGCTCTTATAGACACTAGACCAGCCTCCAAACAAAGGGCTACATTTGACGTACAAGGTAGTACAACCACAACTGATCTCAAAAATGTAGTCTGTACTAGTTCCAAGGAGTGAAAGTTTGTACATGGGAATATTTGGGAACCATACAACATTTGAGAAATACTGTAACTTTGCCTTTGAAAACCTGAATTGCTGAAGATACTTGAAGAATAGAAGAATCTAGTTAGTGCTAGGCACAATAAAACTACATCATCAACAAACAATAACATGAAAAGAGGGGATGAAAATAGCTTGGGGTGATGAAATTTGTGTTTAGAGAGATTACTCACAATACCATTTATATAGAAGTTAAAGAAGATTGGAGCTAGAACACAACCCTGTGTTACCCCATTATGAGTTGAAATTGGGTTGGACAACACTCCTGCTGGATTACAAAGAACTTGTAAACTAGAGTTGTCATAGAGACATCACATTAACAGGAGAAGTCTCCTGTCTATGTTTGTTTCTTCATACTTTGTCCAAAGTTTGTGCCTTGGGACACGATCAAAAGCCTGTTTGAAGTTGATGAAAGTTGCGTAGAAGTCACCACCTTTAGGAAGAAAGGAGGGAGGAAACTATTTGGATGAGCAGCAAAACATTTCTGTCTCTCAAGAAAAAGACGTCCAGTTGCCATGACTCAACTTCAGGATACTTTAGGAGAGGAAAATTATGTGTGAGAAGGTGGAGAATAAGGCCCTGGTCTAAGGTAGATCTTCCTGACCTAAGCCAGTTTGCTGCTCTGCCAACTGGTTCTCTAATTGCAGCCAGTCTGTCAGTTTACTCAATAAATGGCTGGCATATAATTTGTTAACAAAGCTTTATTGGTCGGTAGTTAGCTGGGTCCCCCCATGGCACTTTTTAAACAATGGAACAATGATGGCAAGACTCCACTCCTCTGGAATATGAGCTGTATAGTTGATCCAAGAGAACAGAGATGCCAGTACTGGGGCTCAGGGAGGAGGGATGTAGCGAACAATAGAGATGGGCACGAATAAAAAAATGGCATTTCGGTTTTTTGTTTGTCATTGAGAGGTCTGTTTCGGTTTGTTTCCGTTTGCAGTGAATTTTTGGAAAAAAATTGTTTCCATTTTTCATTTTTTCATTTGTCGTTTCTATCCGCTTTTTGCGTGATTTTTAAAGCATTTCTGTGCACAGGCGTCTCCCGATGCCCCAGACCAGAGGGAAAACACTAAAAAAATGGATGCTGGCAGAGACACAGTATAGACTAGGTACGCAGGGAGGCTGCAAAGGCAGCGGCGGGCATTGCCCAGGGTGCAAGGCAGCCGCAGAGTGACTGCACTGTGGACCAAGGGAGGGTACTCACCGAGAGGTACACACACACGCACACAGGGAGGCTGCAGGACTGAAGCTAGAGTCACAGAGACAGCAATCCCACACTAACTCCCACCGGAGACTGCAAGGAGGATGGGGGCTGCCAGAGCTTGTTATGCCCTCTGTGGCTGCCAGACCTGCCCAGTCTGCAACCTGGGCATGCTATTGGTTGAACATGATCCCATCACATGGCTTGCCTCCATTTTGTGGTTGGTGGCGACATCCATTTTAAAGGGAAAGAAAAATACATCGCAATGGGAGAAGACAAAAAAAAAACATTTTAAGGATGCCAACCCCCTGGTAGGTAATAATTTCAAATAATTATCGCATTATCGCTGCATTTTTACAGATGTCCAGGGTGTTTTAATACCCAAGAAATCAATCAATATTAGGCATCTGGGAGCCATTTTGGGTTATGTCCCCAAACTCCCCTTAAAGGGAAAAAATACAGCGATCTGAGAAAAGACATAAATGCACCTTTTAAGGACCCCCCCCCGGTAGGTATTATCAGACAATATAAATAATTATTGCTGCGTTTTTACGGATGTCCAGGGTGTTTTTTAACATTTAAAACAGCTCATTTCATTGTGCATCGCCATTAACGGAAACGAAACGTAATGACCACAATTTTCGTGGTTCTGTTCATTTTGTTGCATTTTCATCACAATTTTCATTTGTTGTTTCGTTACGTAACGGAACAACTAACAACTAACGGAAACGAAAAAATGTTCATTCCGTGCCCATCTCTAGCAAACAACCTTACCTATGGATATGTATTGTTCAAAGGAATGTAAAAACCTGGTATTTGCATAGCCAATGGTACAGCTTGGGGGCAGACGCAGAGTGCGTACATACTTTGAACGTGCCTGTATTAGATCATTCTTTCTGCAAATCTATATTGCAGCGATTTTCCCAAAGGAACTCTGGGAGGTTAAAATTAGAGAGGGAACTGCCAAAGGTTGATGGGTAGATAGGGATATATATAGATAAGTATCTGATATGATATAGAATTATCACTGAATGTATTTAATTTTGTTGTTTCAATAAACTTCTTTTGTTTATTTTAAAAAGAACTTAACCTGTGAGAATCTGTGAAGATTCTCCATCATCCAGGTGAGTTTATCTGGAAGTTGAGTCATGGCAACTGGACTTGTTTTTCTTGAGAGAGAGAAACGTTTCTTTGCTCATCCAAACATGAAGCTCTTTGGATGAGCAGCAAAACATTTCTATCTCTCAAGAAAAACAAGTCCAGTTGCCATGACTCAACTTCCAGATTAACTTGTGAGACTTCAATGATTTCAGTAATAGAAATAATTTTTAAAGGTGGCAGCATTAAATTCGAAACACGCAACACATCTCTCCTAAGAAAGCCTCTTTATGCCACCTACTGTTCAAAAACATCATTTTAGAACATGTGGCACTTGTTTATTATTTACAGTATGCCAGCAAGGAATTAGCTAAAAGCTGACAGATGAACAGTCTGCCTGATAAATGGCACTAACTTTGAAAGATTAACACTTGTGTTGCTCTTACTGATTCTACCAACTTTTAAATCAAATTTTCTCCTTTGAGTGGTCTAATACCTCTCCAGGTTTCATGCGCCTATGGGAAGGAAGCGGCGGCAGTGGTGATATAATTCTTTTGGTTTCCCATGCAATTTGGCAAGAGACATGAAGATCTAGATTTTTTAAATCTTACTTTTTCTTCAATATCTGGTTCTGTGGGTCCAAATAAATCCAACCCAATCATAGCCAGATCCAAATTGTTAAATTGCACTTTTAATCATCTTGATGGAGTGAGGTGGGAGAAAAGGCTTGCACATCCAGATAAGACTATCAATGACTACCAATCAGGAAGGCCTAGCCACTACCTCCCCCACTACTCCATACTAATTGCTGAGAAACAACAGTAGAAAAGGCCTCATCGCTCACAAATCATTCATCAGCTGGCAGTCATCCACCTGTGAAAACCAGGATGAAAGATGTGACAAGCCATTGATCAGACTGAGCTTCACTCTTTTAATTTTATGAGAAAAAAACAAAATGGGCAAAGTGGGCACGGATATTCTGAGAGGTGTAGTCTTAAAAAAAAAGACCATCCTTGAGAAAAACAACATTAATCCACAAGCCACAAAATCAAGAGTCAAACAGGTATATGGTACAACAATGATGAAAAATATTATGTAACTCTTGCCATCAGGTATTTCTGTCCCACAGTCTAAATGGGAGATCACGAAAAGTGAAGAATGAGTATTAGCCACTTTGCATAATCTCACAATTTGGCAACTGCAAATATCTATTTGGCCAGATCCTGGTTTCTTCTCAGCCTGAACTCATTTGTAGCTCTTGGGAGATTTCCAAACTCTTGCCCAGAGCTCTTAGTTCCTGACGGGATATTCCTATATGCAAGATTTCCTTAGGATACTACCTCCCTTTGCTGTTCTTGGCAAAGGCTCAGATTAGGAGCCTGGTTCAATTTATGTTCCCTATAAAATGAACAAAAGGTCCTAACTTCCTTGTTCCGAGACAAACATAGTTGACACCTGCTTTTATGACCCAGATTTTGCGGAGTTTGTCTTGTTCAAGTGAATCTTAATAAAGCAATGGAATCTCTCCAATTCAGCACACTCGTTTTCCCATCAATGAAGGTTATGCTGCATTTAGAGGGCTGGCAGAACATGTTGGGTTTATGGGTGAAAGGTCTCTTTATCACACTTCATGATTTGCCTATGGATTTTGCATTTAGAATGCTTTTTATGTGATTATTTATTTATTTATTTATTTATTTATTTATTTATTTATTTATTAGCTTTCTACACCATGCCATCTAGCAACAGAGGCCACTCTGCATGAAAGATTAGTTATGGGAAGATGAATACAAGCTTAATTTGCAAGCCTGTTTACTGAGATGTGTATCTTTGAGAAAAGGCTGTTGTGGAAGGGAAAAACAAGCTAATTGTAGAAGATATAAATTCCCTAAAATATCTAGTTTGATCGTCCATCAGTCAGTACTATTGATTAACAGTAGCTCTTAAGAGAGAAAGTTACACACATCTATATGATTTCTCAATTTCTTAATATTGGGGTGGGCACCGACTAAGAGTTGTTTTAAAAGAAGAGTAGGCAATGTCATAAAGAATTTGTTCTTATTGGAGATCCCTAGGTCTACTTGAAGGCTAGAAAAGCCCACTCAAAGCAGCTTGCATAAAAGAGGGAATTTTAAACAAAAATCTAAGGCATAGAAATTACAGTATAATAGTGCAGTAGCATAACATACAAAAAACCCCAACCCTTACTAATAAAGTATAAAAAATATTTCCTTGTTTCACCCCTGATGCATATTTGCTTTAAATTATTCTGTGTGGAAGTAGTTACTCCATTATGCTGAGGTCTCATTTTTCTTGTAATATGAAGAGTTAGTGGAAGACGTTTGTGAGCAGCAGGGAACAAAAAGTGTTTTTTTCTAATGATGTGTGATTAAGGATCATGGTTATACATCATCTCACAGATTTCACACACACAAACCCTATGCATTTGTGCTTTAACACCATTGGGTATAGCAGCCTGTAATATGTGATGGAAAGAGGTATCTCTTCTGTTTCTCACCTGGGTTTGGGTGGAACTGTAGGCTGATTTTATTCTCTCCAGTTTCTCTCTCTCTCTCTCTCTCTGTGTGTGTGTGTGTGTGTGTGTGTGTGTGTTGTGTCATTACAGTCATGACTGACCCTTTGTGACCCCATGTCCATGGAGTTTTCTTGGCAGTAATACTGGAGTGGTTTGCCAGTTCCTACTCCAGGTGCCTACAGCACCTGGTATTCCCTGGTGGTCCCCCATCCAAGTACTGACCAGGGCCGACCCTGCTTAGCTTCCGAAATCAAGTGAGATCAGATGTGCTTAGGGCATCTAGGCAGCTCCTCCAGTTTCTATAAGCACAAATATAGCCCAACGCCACATAGGTTTGTGGTTTTGGTTGTACTTCAGGTTTATTGACACTCCCCCCCCCCCAAAAAAAGCTTGATAAACGTGAGAATTGTGGTGCAAGCTCTTTATTTATCACTGTGAAATGGACTGAAACTTAGGGCTTTGCTTATGTTACACAACAGAATTTCAGCAATAAATAATAAATAATTAGGTTGATTTTTATCCAGATAAAAGGTGTAAAACATGTATGTAGGATGGATCCTCTTGCAGCCTTTGTTGGCAAAATGGCCTAAAGGTTGGGGCTATGTCTCTCTGTGCCATCAGCTCCTCAACTGGAGTAGGGATGAGGCAGCCCCAAAGGTGAGGCAGGGCTGAGATAAAGAACTTCTGTGTCCCTCTGTGGGAGGAGGAAGAGAATGAGACAGAAGAGTGGTAGAATTGGAAGGAGTCACTTATTTATCTTTCAGCTTGATATAAAAAGTTGTACATGTTTTTAAAATTGTTCTCTTAAACTCGTGTGTGTGTGTGTGTGTGTGTGTGTGTGTGTGTGTGTGTGTGTGTGTGTGTGTGTGTGTGTGTGTGTGTGTGTGTGTGTGTGTGTGTGTGTGTGTGTGTGTTACTGACCTCACTGGCAATTGAGGGTCATCTCCAGACAGATTCTCCCACAAAGCTGCAGGACTAGTTGAATCTGCTCTGTTAATGTTCTCTGTCTTTACCTTAATACTAAGAAAAAAATTCAGGGCATTTACAATACCTAATGCAGCATCTCCATCAAGCAAAGCAGTGCTGCACACATATGACTGGCTAGATAGCTTAGTGAAGTAGGCTTCTGGTTGTAGAACTACAGGCTAGGAGTTTGACTCCCACTGTGCATTCCAGAAGAGCTCTAAAATAAAAAAATAAAAAATAAAAATAAAACACGCAGTGACCCGGCCTCAGGCCCCCCGCGGTCGGCGCTTTAAAAATGAAAAAATTAATAAATAAAATTATTATTATTATTATTATTATTATTATTATTATTATTATTATTATTATTATTATTATTATTATTATTATTATTATTGATGACCACATGGCCTGCCTACCAGCTGTAGCAGGGCCAGTCACTTTTAAAAAAAAAAAATTTTGGCCCTGGGCCGGTTCACAGATCTTAGACCTTTCTGTTTCTAAAAAGTTTAATACTGTTTTCCCTATGACAATAGGAAAAGGTCATAATTAGGAAAATGATATTGAAATATAATATAACATTACTTAATGGTTCCCCAAAGGAGAACCATTCTGAAAATAGCTAAGAATATAAATGTAAACCTGGGCAAGACCAGATTCCTCACAATAAACATTCAGAGTATAGCAAGACATGTAGCAGACAGTGGCTTCCTCTTTGTCACCCTACTCCCAGCTTAATTTTTCTTTGCCTTCTTTCTATCACCAAATTGAATTGCTATGGAAGGGACACAATGTTTATCTAAAAAGAGTATGTTAGATCCATCTTTCATAAATAATTTGAATGACAGCACAGATTTTTGTAGTTGTCTTATATCAAACTGCTGCCCTGTATTTCTATGGTTAGCTGTTATGTCCAGCAGTTTGATATAAGACAACTACAAAAATCTGTGCTGTCATTCAAATTATTTATGAAAGATGGATCTAACATGTGCAACTTAGGTGGTTAGGAATGTTCACTGAAACAGATTATTCTGGAAATTAGACATGGGCACGACTTGGCGAAATTGTCGTTTCCATTTTCGGTTATCGTTTCTGTTACGTAACGGAAACGGTAACCATAATTAAGCCGTCAGAACTTGAACTCGAACCGAAAAAAGAAAAATTTGGTTGGGTTTTTCATTTCCGTTTGTGGCATCGCGGTGATCGCGCAATGCGAAGCACATAAAAAGTTTTTTAAAGTTTTTTTAAAAAAAACCCCAACTCCCGGCCAAAAAAGCAGGCGAAAATATGCCTGCCTGAGGCTTTGCCACCTACAAGAGGGGTGGTTTCTGGGGGTTCCCCGGCCTTCCCCCCCTCTTCTCCTGTCCTGGGCTGCTTGCACCAGGCTGGGGGGGAGGTCATCCTTGTTGTCTCGCCATGCCATGCGGTGGGGTGGGGGTCCAAAATGGCGACCGCAATTTTTCTTTTGAAATCGTGGTCAAAAAACACACCAAATCACCACAGAAACATGTGAAATTTATTTATTTTAAATGCCTGAATTTTAATAGTAGCAGCAGTGGGTTTTTTATAGCAATAAAACATTGTATTGATTTTATTTTATTTTATTTTATATATTTTTAGACCTGCCCATTTGGGCTGGGCATGGGATGGGACCATGCAAATTTTTTGAACTATTCCACCAATGGCATCGCCAGGTTTTTGACTGACACTTCTGGATGTCTCGGAGGGCATAAAAAGCCGAGGCACCTTCCAGAAATCGCAGTCGGGTGTATGGATATGGTTGAGGGAGGAGGGCTGGCTGCTGGTGCTGGTGTGATCCGATCGAGATTGAGGAGGGAGGCTGGAGGCTTTAGGATTTAACTTAGGCAGGCAGGGAGGGAATTGAATTTAGAAAATAATTTCTTTGATTCCCTGCAGCTTTGTCTGCTGAAGGGAATAGCAGTTTATTCTTTATTTCTTCTCTGGCAGTTTGTGAGGATTTGTTTCTGATATTGGATAAAGGGGGAGGTTTGACTGGGAGTGGGAGGTGTGGATTTATTTTAAAAATATATTATATACTGCCATTTATTTTCTCTTTTCCCAACTTCAATTTGCTTGCGCACACACACACATTTGGGGTGCAAGCCAAGAACAGAACCTCTATCCTAAGTGATATCCTAACTGCCCACTCGCCCGCCCGCAGCCGCCACCCGCCCATGGCCCCCTGCCACCGCCCCCCGCCTGCCGCCTATTTATTTATTTATTTATTTATTATATTTATATCCCGCTTATCTTCAGCTCTGAACTCTAAGCGGCTTACAACAATGGGGTACAAGTATTACAAAGAAAATACAGTATGCAATAAAAACAAATAATACAGCAATACATAAAAGAAAAGCCTAGAGGCACCTCAACAGATCATAAAACCTAACATTATTGGTAATACACGATACGATGGCGGAAAGAGAAAAAAAAAATATTAATAACTATCGCCAAAGGCCTCCCGGAATAGATGAGTTTTTAAAGCCTTCCGGAAGGCCAGCAGGGACTCTGCAGAGCGCACTTCAGAGGGGATGGAGTTCCAGAGGCTAGGGGCCGCCACCGAGAAAGCCCGATTACAGTACTCGTTTTCTGGCCTCTCGAGGGGTGGCGACCAAGCAAGTGCGCGCGCGCCTTCCGAACGGGCCGGGCCGAGGTGGATAGCTGGGCGATACGCTCTGCCAAGTAGTCCGGTCCCAAGCCATGGAGGGTTTTATAAACTAAAACCAGGACCTTGAATCTAATCCGGGCCGCAACGGGCAACCAGTGCAGGCGGGCCAGGACTGGCGTGATGTGCTCGTGTCGACGCACACCAGCCACCAGCCTGGGCCGCATTCTGGACCCGCTGCAGGCGCCGGAGAAGATTCAAGGGCAACCCCATGTAGAGAGCGTTACAGTAGTCCAGCCTCGAGATCACCAGCGCTTGGACCACTGTTCTCAGAGAGTTCGCGTCCAGGTACGGGCGGATCTGGGCGATCCGACGGAGATGGTAATAGGCGGACCTGGTCACCGACGCCACCTGGGACTCCAAGGTAAGCGCCGGGTCCAGGAGCACACCCAGATTCCGCGCCCTTTCCGCGAACTGGAGGGGGATCCCCCCCAGACGAGGAAAAGGACCACCGAACCCAGACGGCGAGCTCCCAAAGAACATAACCTCCGTCTTCTCGGGGTTGAGCTTAAGCCTGTTCGCCCCGGTCCAAGCCAGGACGGCCTTTCGAGAACTTCCACAGCTTCCACAGCAGAGGTGTTAAAGGAGAGATAGAGCTGTGTGTCATCAGCGTACTGATGACAGCAAACTCCAAAACTCCTGATGACCCCGCCAACGGCCTTACATAGATGTTAAACAGCATGGGGGACAGAGACGACCCCTGTGGAACCCCACAAGGGAGAATCCAAGGGGCCGATAACTCCCCCATGCTGAATTTGCTTTTAAGCAGTGCCTCCGATTCCCACCTCAGAGAGCCGGTCCAGTAGGATACCGTGGTCGACGGTATCAAAGGCCGCTGACAGATCCAGGAGAACCAACAGGGTAGAGGAACCCCTGTCGGCCGCCCGGAGAAGGTCATCTTGCAGGGCGACCAAAGCTGTTTTACGGGGCCTGAACCCGGACTGGCAAGGATCGAGGCACTGCCGATCCTCCAGGTATGACTGCAGCCGGACCGCCGCCACCCTCTCGATCACCTTGCCCATAAATGGGACATTGGCGATGGGACGATAGTTTGTTAAATCATCCACCGCCAGGCCAGGTTTTTTCAGAATTTTCACCACCGTCTCCTTCAGACGAGAGGGAAAACCCCCTCACTGAAGGAGGCGGTGGCAACGGCAGAAGCCCATTCGGCCATGGTCCCTCTGGCAGCTCTAATTAGCCAGGCAGGGCAAGGGTCGAAAGGGGTGGAGGCAGGCCGGCAATGCGCCACAGCCTTGGAGGCCTCGACAGCGGAAACAGGCCCAAGCGCATCCAACCGAGGCGCGAAGGCGGACCAGCGACTGGGGATGGCGGGGCAGGGCCACTGCAACCGGGGTCAAAGCCGGCACGGATGGCCTCTATTTTAGTTCGAAAAAGGCTGCAAACTGCTCACTACTGAACTCAGTAGGAGGAGGCCTAGCCAGACTAGGATTGTTGAGGTCTCGAACCACCCGGAAGAGCTCCGCCTGGCGGTTCGAGGCCTCAGCAATTCTCAGGGAGTTAAAAGATGTTCGGGCCTCCCTGATCGCGTTGGTATAGCGACTAGTCTGGGCATCAACAGCAGCCTTACTTAACGCCGTCCGGGTTTTTCTCCAGCTGCGCTCTAGCCTTCTCCTAACCTGCTTCATTGCCCTAAGCTCCCCGTGAACCATGGGGAGGGCCGGGCTCGGCAACGGAGAAGGCGCTTAGGGGCGATCCGGTCGATGGTGTTGGCAGCTGTTTCATGCCAATGATTGGCCATTGCCTCAGCCGGAGCGCCAGTCATACCATCAGGAAGGCCCCCGAAGAGCTCGCTGAACCGCTGCGGGTCCATAAGCCTGCGGGGCGGGCCAGAACTGAAGGCCGAGGTCCCCGCGGGGGAGGGGCCGGGATCGCCAGGGAGAATGAGAGCAGGTGATGGTCTGTCCATGACACAGGGAGGGGAACAATGTCCCCCACCTCCAGACACGAATCCCCGACATGGAGGAAAAAACCAGATCCAGGGTGTGACCGGACCTGTGGGTGGGGCATAGAACATGCTGGGACAGACCCATGGACGCCATGGATTCCATGAACTCCAGAGCCACTCCAGAGAGTCCATCGCCCGCATGCACGTTGAAGTCACCCACGACCAAAAGCCGTGGGGACCTCAGCAGTGCAGCTGCAATGAACTCTGTGAGCTCTGGCAGGGATTGTGCAGGGTTGCGGGGAGCTTAACCCAGCACAATGCCAAATCTGTCCCGCTGTCCCACCAACAGGTGAAGTACCTCTAACCCCTGGCTAACCAATGTCGAGGCCCTGCTTACTAGAAAAGAGTCCCTGAAAACAATAGCGGCCCCTCCCCCCCTTTGACCCCCCAACCTTCCCACTCCCTCAACCTGATAGCCGGGCGGGCATAGGAGGGAGAGGGAAGCCCCCCCTCCGAGCCCACCCAGGTCTCAGTGATAAATGCCAGGTCGGGCTTCTCCTCCACGATGGTATCATAAATAATAGGGATTTTATTATGCACTGACCTGGCATTCATCAGGATACAGGGAAGGTTGGGGCGCTGGTGGTAGGACTCCCGGGCACGTGGCAGGAGCCGAGGGGGTCAGAACGAGGGACAGGCACGAGTTGCCTGACCCGCGTTCTTCTGGTCTGACAAACCCAACGGCTACAAGCGTAACGCCCACGACCCGACACCGTTGGAATATGAGCCCCTGCTAACATGGCGCGAAAGAAAAAAAAAAAAAAAAAAAAAAAAAAAAAAAAAGAAAAAAAAAAGAAAAAAAAGAGAGAGAGAGAACCCTGCTACTGCTTACAATACAAGCAAGAAAATGCAGTACTAAACTTCAAATAAGAAAATAAAAATAATCCACACTATACAATAGCAATAAACAATAAGGGCAGTAACACAAACTATTGCAGTTAACAGAAAAATAACTAAATATGCAAAGCACTACAGTCAATGAAAATTAACAACAAGATACAAACTAATGACAAAAAGTCACTAGGCTACCCACAAACAACAAGCAATAGAAGAAGAAAATAATAATAATAATGATAATAATAAATAATAATAAAGTAAAATAAGATAGCAACCAAAACAAATAAGCAAAATCAAATTAAAATAACACTAATATGGGGTCAGGGCAGATTGAGCACACCTGGGGAGGGAGAGAGGGAGGGGGAGGAGGGAGCCAAGGCCAAGTGGAAGTAGGGACAGAGAAGATTATCAGGAAGGCCAGGAGATAAGGCTACGGCATGGGGGAAGCCGCGGGGGGAGGGGAAGAAGCAATGGGCCAAGATGTCCAACAGCCCCCCTAACCCCTACGAGCCCACCCGCGGTCCAAATTCACCCAGACCCGTCACCCGGCGCTTCATCTTCAACCTTGAGTTGCCGCCGCTCTCCCTGGTGCCGGGGGACAGATCGAAAGTAGCCCCCGGCCCGACAAGGCAGCCAGCCAGCGATAGTTGGATCCAATAGGGCGACCCCGCAGAAGAATGACAGTTCCACGGAGCGCGTGTGGCCGAACTCGCCACCCGAGTCTCCGGAAGATACGACGGTGAAGCATATTGTTCTCACCGACGGCCGAGAGTGCCGTCCGAGCTTCCAGTTTGCGGCCGGTCTGCCGCCCGGACTACGGCTCCCACAGAGGTCTCCAACAGGCAGGGGGCTAAGATGGTTAAAAGCCCATCTCTGGTGGCCGAAAGCCACCCGAGTTCCCAGCCCGGTTAGGGGCTCACGGAAGCGCAAGCACCGGCGACCGACCCGTCGCCCGAGAACCTCGAGAGCCTCATCCGGCACCCCAAACGATGGATCAAGACAAGGGGCGAGGGTGGAAAACGTCCCCACAGGTTGAAGAGCCGCACGCTGCAGATGGAAATGGCTGCGAGCAACCCCAGCCACAGCAACACGGATCAACCTCCGCTTCTCCCCGCAGGGAAAACCCACGGTGACAGCCACCGCCTCATTCTGCAAGCCTTCCAGGCCGTTGCAGACGGGGCGTCGCTTAATCTGGGAACCCCACGGGGGGGCACGAGGGGGGAGAGCCGGGCTGGAAGATTCGGGGGGGCGAGAGAAGTCCCAGAAGCCGGATAAAACGAGCGTGAAATAGCTTGCGTCCTCCGCTTGGTATCCGGGAAAAAGCGAGCCCAATAGATGGAAAACGGGCTCTGCTGGCCCAGCGAAGTCCGGCCAGCTCCCGCGGGAGGGCTCCGCTGACTCGGCATGATCCGGCCGTCTCCCAGAAGCTGGTGGTCGGCTAGCGGCTCCAGTGCTGGTTCGGCAGCTGGCATGGAATACGAGGCGCGGCGTGCGGCGAGAGGCTCGTGAAGGGGGGCTCAAACCCCCGAAAAAGGATAGAAAAGATAAATCCTCCGCTCCCCAGCTCGCCCTGGCGAACCCAAAAGCATTTAAAAAAATAAAAGAACTAGTTCACGCGGCAGCAAAAGGAAAAATGACAAGAAAAAACCCAAGGCGCTGAGGTGCCGAAACGCCAGAGGGCTGCTGCCGTCCGCCATCTTTCCGCCATCCGTCCGCCACCTAGTTGTTACCTTTCTTTTGCCATTGCAAAATGAGAGTCCTCTCTTGCGGGGAAGGTATCAGAGTTGCACTCAGGATCCAGAAAGGGGATGCGAAAGATAGCTTGTGATTAGAAGAAAAAAAAAAAAAAAAACACCTTAGCACCGGCAAAAACACCTAGCACCGGCCCTGATTGCGGGATGCCCCATGCTCTGGGAAGTCAAACCGCGCTAAATCACGGTGGAAATGACAAACAACAAACGACAAACGGAAACGACAATATTTTGAATTTTTTTGCGACAAACGGAAACGACCCGAAACGGACCTGTTCCGACAAGCGAAAACTCGAAACGTCATTTTTTCTGGTCGTGCCCATGTCTACTAGAAATGTATCAGGCTTTTTAAATTTTCCTTTCTGTCTCAAAGACTGAGTTTGCTACGTTCTATGAAACGCCCATGGTTCACAGTAATGATTGGTAGTATCAGCCCTCAGGGTTTTTGTTTTGTTTTGTGTTTCAACATGTTTTAAAATATTTTCTAAAACCAATTCTCCCAAGATGATTCCCTGTAATAATATTGGTTCCCATCATGAGTTATTGTTGGTACAGAAGAGATAAGAAAAATTTGGCAATGAGTGAGCCCCTATTAAAAGTTACATCAGCCGAAATGATGTAATTTCTGGCTGAGAATCAATACTGGAATGCATATCTTTGTAAATAATCCATCTAATTTACAGCTAACTGCTCATTTATAACCAGGTATTCATCCACAGTGATCTTGCCAACTGGAAATTGGATTGTGCAGATGGCATGTTCTTAGCTTTTTCTTGACCCCTGGTAAGCAACCATAATTGCTTAACAGTACTTTTTATTGAGCTATAGATGCCTATAATAATGTTCAGGAAATAGAAGGTTCTATTTGCCCTTGTAATTGTTAGACATAATCAGGAACCAATATCAATATTTCCATTACCTATATAAATATGGTGAGTTTAAATCAAATAGATAGTAACTTATACAATTATATATCCATATTAAATATGATCAAATCCAGGCACCCAAAATGTCTACTTCCTCTGGTTATGTCCAAGGAGGAAGCAGGCAGGGTCTTCTTCATGCTTTGGACTCCACTGCCCCCGCCCTCTTCTTTCTGTAAATACAGGCGGTGATTGTAGCTTTTCCACTTTAAATTATTCTAGAGTGATTCAAAGTGCTAATTTATGTGGAAATCTAGGTGGGGAAAATCAGGGAGGGTGTTGATGAGACTGGGCTGATCTCTCCACATTTCTTTATTGTTTTCTCTACCTTATATGCTGTTACAAAAACAAAAAACCCAGTTCCTAGAACATTCCCCTTATTAACCAAATTTTCCTAATAAAAAGATGGCCGACCAAATAAACGTTAGTTGTGCATATCTGTATTAGATTAGTAAACATATGTAAGTGCTTGAGCGATGGAAATTATGGTCAAGCAATGGCTTTTGAATGAATAAACTAAGGCCATAATGACTGGCAATAATGAGAAGATAAGACTTGTTAGAAAAGACAATAATGTTGGTAAAAACTTAAGGCAACAGGAAAATGAGGTCACTAAATAAGTGATGGGTTGACCCATTCTGAGAACTGAACAGAGCTGTAATTTGGGAGGTAAGTAATTCATAAGGTTATCATATGTTGGAATTGTCTTGATTCCACAAAATAACAAATAGCTTTTCAATCCTGAACAATTTTAGCTATATTTTTAAATCAAATTATGCCTTATATTTTGAAACATGGATTGTTAAAATTGCATTTTTAACTTACAAATCTATTTCTTAGATAGATAGATAGATAGATAGATTTTACTTTCTACACAAAAATGCATATATTGCTGGTCAACTGTCATGTAGCATGGGTCAGTAACAATAATATTCCAACATTTCAGCGCTATATAACTCATATCTCCTTTCCAGCCTTAGAAGAACATAGTTTCATACTTTCATATTTAATTTCCTTTCCCCCATCAACATTCTATCTATATTTACTTATATCTACTTTAATGGAATACAGAAGATACAAGTGACAAGATACATTACTGAATTAGCTTATCTAGTCTTAGAAGTATACTCAATCCTGTATTATATTCCTAAATTAACTAGACAGAATTAAATGCATTAATTAACTTAAAATATAATATATGTCATCAACAAAGCATGGTTACTTATTCTAAGAGTTACATATTTTCAAAAACTCTTCTATAACTAGGTTAGTGCTTTAAGGGCTATTATAAAGGGGCTACATCCTGGTCTATAGATTTTCCTTTAAATTTAAGAGTTCCTATCTATGCCTAATAGCTCTCTAAATACAACAGTTCTCTTAAAGTCTAACAGATTAGTATATATCAATATTTCAGGCTGGTGTGAACATTACCATTTTCATTTTTCCATATCATGAAAATCAATATACAGAGAGACAGCTTTAGACAGTCAAAATATAGGAAGCAAATTGCTTTTTAAGTAACCGTTTCATTAAGTCAACAATTCTCTTTCTGAACTTTCTCTTTTTCTGCTAAATTAATTGTCTTCATATGTAACCACTTTTGTTTTTTCATCTTGCTTGTCGCTTTGCTCTCTTCCGTGAAGCAGATGGCCACACAGTCAAAAGGGAGAGATGTCGTACTTATGGAAGATTTTAACTATCCCGATATATGTTGGCAGTTTAACTCAGCTAAGAACACAAGGTCCAATAAAATTCCTTACTGCCCTTGTAGACAACTTCATGGTCCAGAAGGCAGAGGAGGCAACAAGAGGAACAGCTGTTTTAGATCTTATCTTATCTTTACCAATAGGGAGGACCTTGTAAATGCGGTCAAAGTGGTGGGATCTTTAGGAAGAAGTGACCATGCTCTTTTGGAATTTGTTATACAGTGGGAAGAGAAAGCTATCCTGGACTTTAAGAAAGTCATTTTTTTGTAAACTTAGGGAATTATTGGCTGTAATTCCATCGACTGAGACACCGAAAGAGAAGGGAGTCCAAGATGGATGTGAAATATTAAAGCCACAATCTAAAACAGTTTCAACAAGAAAAAAAGGGAGATGTCTAAGGAAACTGTAATGGTTGACTAAAGAACTTTCAGCTCAGCTAAGTATAAAAAAGAACAAGTACAGGAAATGGGAAAATGGGGAATGCACCAAAGAGGAATATAAGCAAATAGCCAGTATATGCAAGAGGATGGTAAAAAGGCTAAAGCACAGAATGAAATTCCCAATCAATCTGATATCACAATTGTCCAGACCCAGTTCTTTAAAAATATTAATAAGTTTATCATGTTCAATTGAGTAAAATGCTTTTTCATAATCAGTGAAGCAAACAAAAACATTGACATTGGCATGGATACTTCACTGGACTAGTATTTGAAGACTAAAGAATGCCTCCTGAGTTCCAAAACCATTCCTGAATCCAAATTGGGTATCTCCAATGCTCTCTTCACACTTCCGATACATTCTTAAATGCAAGACTTTTAAAAATAACTTCAGGACGTGACTCATGAAACTGATTGTCTGGTATTCATTACAACTTTTTGCATTAGGTTTCTTTTGGAAGTGGGTTTGAGCCAGTCCTGTGGGGTGGTTCCACTTCTCTAGATAATGTTGTATAGATCGACCAGAAAGGAAAGGGATTATTCTTCCTTAAGCAATTTCAAAACTTCCATATATATATTTCATCAGGGCCTGGCACTTCAATAGTTTAATGGCATGTTCTACCTCTTCTCTCAAGATATCTATATCATCATTTAACGACACCATGGTCAGTACTTCTGTTATCCTTAAAGAGATGTTCCAAGTATTCCTTCCACTCCTGTAGTTTCTCCTCAGTGCTTGTCAAGGTATTACCATTATTGCCAATAAGATATCCACTTCCTCTACTGTTAGAAAAAGCATGCCTTATTTTCTAGTTAAATGAATCATGCTTGGCATCTAATACTTCAATTTCGCTGCATCCCTTTGAACGTTTTTCTTCCTTCACCATTCTTATTTTCTGCCGTATTTCTTTCTATAGTTGTTTATATATCACAGGATGTCTATTTTTCATCTCTCTTCTATGATCTATCAGGTTCATCTGTCATCCAAGATTTGATCTTCTTTCTCTCAACCATCTTTAATTTACCTTGTCACACCTCATTCACAGCAGCTTTAATTTGGCTCCAGGTGTTTTCAACTTTATTTACACCTGCTGTCTCCTTGATGGTTTTGAATTTTAATATTAATATTAAGTCTGCCCATTTCCCTGATGACATTGTCATTTTTTCCACTTTAAAATAACCTGTGAAAATTCCAAATGACTATCCTTCTCATGGCTGGCCTACAGATTCTTGAAGACTCCATAACTACAATAGGTTCAGCTAAATTAATTAAAAAAAAACAGTGTTGTGGGTATTGCGGTAGACACCCTAGGCTCATTGCTCCAGTGGGAAGCATACAAATTGATAAAATGCAGATTTTTGGATGTACAATTGCAGGATTTACAAAGTGCAGCAAACTCAATATGTTCACCGATGAGCTTCTTGCTGATCCCAATTCAACCTGAACACCCTGTTCATTACCTTTATTTGTTAAAATGCCACGAACAACGGAGGGCCTATATTCTTGCTAGATGCAATGTCTTCCCATCAGCACTGTTCTATGGGAGATTCAATGGGACTCCATACAGCGACAGGCACTGTTCTTGTGCACTGGGTGGAGTGGAATCACTCTCCCATGTGGTTCTGTACTGCCCATTTTAAGATCATTTGCGTAAAAAAACCCTTGATCCACTCCTTTTGAAGAAGAGGCATTGCTCAGACATTGATAATTTGAGGTACCTTCTGTCATCAGGAGAGTCTGCTGTGATAAAAAAATGTGGCAGCTTTTTCAGCCCAGTTGGTCAGGGTCCACGGGCAGAGATGCACTGAGTTGCTAGTTTTGTAATTTATCATTATCTTTTTAAATCTGTAACAGAGAATACCATTTTGATCATGCTGTATCAAAGATTCCATGCCATCAGTTTGCCAAAATAGTGGCAAAAAATTTGTAATCCACATTTAATAAGGCAATCGGTCTGTAATTTTGAATTAAATCCTTTGGTTTCCCAATCATCATTAACAAAAAGCATAGTAAGAGATGGGTAGGAAGCTGAAGGACCTGGGTGGCCAGGTGGTAATCTCATCTCTGCTCCCAGTAGAAGGATGTTGCCCATGAAGAGAAAGAACAATAGTGGAGGTGAACAATTGGCTTCGGAGATGGTGCTGGCAGGAATGATTGGGATTCTTGGACCATGGTTTGCTATTTCATTCAGATGGGGGATTGCACCTCACCACTGCTGGTAGGAATCTTTTTGCCAAGAGGCTTGCAGATTTAATAAGGAGAGCTTTAAACTGAATTTGCAGGGAGAGGGAGAAAATTTTCTTAAAGGAGAATACTTTAAGTGTTGCAATAGGAGCAAGACAAAGAGTAGTGCAGACCATCAGTGTGAGGAAAAACAAGTTAAGCAAAAGACATGTAAGAATCACACGCAGCCTCAAATGTCTCTACACCAATGCACAGAGCATGGGGAACAAACAAGAGGAGTTGGAACTCCTAATACAGCAAAATAAATATGACACAATTGGCATCACTAAAAATTTGGTGGGATGAGACTTATGATTTGAATGTTGTTATTGGAGAGTATAACCTGTTTCAAAGGAACAAACCTAGTAAGAAAGGAGGAGGTGTAGCTTTATATATTAAGGACATTTCTACTGCTGAAGAAATGCAAGATAAGCAGCAGGGAAAGCATGTTGAGAGTATTTGGGTGAAAATCAGGGGTGAGAAAACTGGGAGGGATGTCACTGTGGGGGTATACAGTGACCCCCCGCCTATTGCAGGGGTTAGGGACCCGACCCAACCCAACCCGCGATAATTGAAAATCTGCAATATGTGGATGCAGGTCAGGTCAGGTCTGTGGTGCCTAGCTGGGGGCTCTTGTAGTTATCCCCAGCCTGGTGCTGCCCCAAACAGGCCTGTGAGGGCCTTCCTGGGCCTTTGGGGGCCTTCAGAAGGTTTGAGAAGGCCCTCGCAGGCCTGATTGGGGCAGCGGCAGTCCTGGGGTAAGTACGGGAGGCCTGAAACAGGCCTTTCCCCCTTACCCCAGCGGGCCTTTTTTCATATACTGTGGAACTGCGATATAGCGGGACCGCAGTATATGTACCGCAAATGGGAGGGGGACCACTGTATTATAGACTCCCAAGTCAGCAGGAGGAGTTGGATGATGCCTTCTTTGAGCAAATGGCCACACAGTCAAACTGGAGTGATGTAGTACTAATGGGAGATTTTAACTATCCAGATATATGTTGGCAGTCTAACTTAGCTAAGAATGCAAGATCTAACACATTCCTTACTGCCCTTGGAGACAATATTATGGTCCAGAAGGTAGAGGAGGCAACAAGGGGAGCAGCCATTTTAGATCTGGTCTTAACCAATAAGGAGGACCACATAAATGGGGTCAAAGTGGTGGGATCTTTAGGTAAAAGTGACCACGCCCTCATGGAATTTGTCATACTGTTGAAAGGTGAAGCGAAGCATTCTGGACTTTAAGAAAGCCAATTTTTGTAAACTTGGGGAATGATTGGCTGTGATTCCAATGGACCGAAACACTGAAAGAGAATGGAGTCCAAGATGGATGGGAGTTCCTTAAAAGCGAGATATTAAAGGCAAAATCTAAAAATGTTCCAACAAGATGAAAAAATGGGAGAAGTCTAAAAAAAACCCAAAATGGTTTACTAAAGAACTTTTAAATCAGCTACATTTTTAAAAATTATTTTTTCTTACTTTTAAGAGAAAACAATAAGTAATACATACACAATGATACGTAATTAATTCACTTATTTATACATTCCCCCCTCCCCAACACCTCCCCAACCCCTGGAACCTAATAACAAATTATTTTCCATACTTTCATACAGGCTCTTTAGTATGTCCCACCAATATCTTTGGCTTCCTCTTAAACCTCCTTACTTTGTTCATATCTTAAGCCAATCCCTCAGTTTTTTACATTTCTCCCATATTTCTTTGGATACTTTTTCTTCCTTAATCCATCTAAACTAACTATTCCACTTTTCTTCTTCATAATTTCCCAATCTTCCCTTTTTAATCTTCCCAGTATGTCTGATTGTATTATTTCAAGAAGATATAAATCCCAATTATCCTCATTCAATTTAGTAGAATCTTTCCATCACCATGCAATCACTGCATGTGCTGCTACCAGCATTGCTTTCAATAGATATTGGTCTGCAACCCTTAATTTTTCACAACCCAGTATACCCATAAATAATAAACTTCCATTAATTTCTAATTTAATTTTAAACCAGTTTTCTATTTTTCTGAGGATTATATTCCAAAATGATTTAACTTTAATGCATTCCCACCAAAGGTGGGAATACCAACCTGGTTCATTGTTACAATGCCAATAATTTGGTTTGAATCCTTTTATCATGTATGCAAGTTGTGTCGGTGTTCTATACCATTTGAATATAACTTTCCTTTCTAATTCTATAAATTTCACCAATTTTATTTCTCTGATTCCTTTCATCATTTTTCTTATATCGTCCTCCGTTAATATAATCTCATTTCTCCATTTATTTTGCAATGCTTTAAACAAAAAATCTTTATCTATAACCATAAGTTTATATATTTCATCTGTCAGTCCTCTCCCCTTTGAATCTAAAATTTTATGAATTTTCCCAAACCTCTTGTCCTCTTGTGTAGAACCTTCGGCTGGTAAGTATAACTTAACCCTATTATAAAGCCCTAACAGATTCAACCAATATTTTTCCCCACCTCATTAACTAATTCCTGAAGTGGAATTAGTTTGCCATTCTTATACAAATTCTTAATACAATAATACCCTTTACACTCTAACTTTTTCCATAAACCTTCCTCAAATAAGTCTCCCTCCTTTCTTAGGCTTTCTAAAGGTTTACCCTCTACAAATCCTCCTTTCCATTTATCTTGCCATTTCCCCCATATATTTTTTTTTTTTTTTTGAGGGTACTTATCAGTAGCATTTTTTTTTATTTTTTATTTTTATTGAACATAAAAAAGACAAAACAACAATGATAAACAATTATATAAAAAAAACAGTAATAGGCAATCATAAACAGTACAAAGTGCCCCCCACCCCCAAGAAACCGTCCAGTATTCTTGCATCTTCTCTTTCTTCTTCATCTTTTTTTTTTTCTTCCAAAAGACTTCTTAAGGTCCTTTACGCCAGAACTGTGTTGGGTTATAAGTTGGTTGTATCCCTTTCCCTTTTAATAGTACATGATCTATAAATTTCCCCCAAACATCATAGAAAGTATCTTTTTTTATTTCACCTCTCAAAACTTTTATATTACAAGATAGTTTATCATTTAGTGCTATGTCCCACACTTCCTTATACCATTCAGCAATTTTAAGGTCTGATTTCAGTTTCCAGTTCCTAGCAATAATCAGTCTAGCTCCTGTCATAAGATTTGCTATTAATTCTTTAGTTTTCACATCATATTCATTGATAGATGGTAATGATAACAAAGCAATTTCCGGTACACATTTAATATCAGTTTGTAGTATTTCTCTTATCTCCTCAATAATCTCTTGCCAAAACTTTTGAACTATTTCACATTCCCACCATAAATGAAAATAGGTACCTATCTTTTTTTCGCATTTCCAGCAGAGCTTAGAATATTTTGGATTCATTCTATTCATTCTGACTGAGTCATATACCATCTTAAAACTAGTTTGAAGTAGTTTTCTTTTATTCTGACTGATAATGACCGTAAAATCCTCAAATTCCAAATTCTTTTCCATTCATCATTATTTATTTATTTCTCTATGTCTTGTTTCCATAGCTCTCTTATTGTGTCCTGTTCCCTATTCTCAAATGAATCTTGAATTATTTTATATAATTTGCCAACTGTTCCTTTCCCTGTATTTCCTTTCTCTGATTCATATGTTGTCAGAAATTGCTCAAATTTTGTATATCCTCTAAGTTGTGTATTTCTCCTAATCCATTCTTTCGTCCAGCTTTCTAACTGGGCGTAATTCAACCACGACAATTCCTGAGTTTGCAGAATACGTTTAATTTCTTGTTTTGATGTCATCTTTTAATCCAATCTTTTAGTCTTGCCACTTTCCTTAATTTAAATAAGTCTCCCAATTTCTTCATGTTCGTGGGGAAATTTATCTGATCGATCACCGCACCAAGCGGGGAACCTTCCTGTATCAATTTCTTTCCATACTTTTTCCAAGTGAGCAATAGGGAACTTAGAAGAGGATTTTTAATTGGGTAACTTTTCCTTTTTGGGGGGAAACTAAACACATATTTATTTATGTCTTCATTTAGTTCCTCTGATTGAAGTTCCCACCATATTAGTTTTTGAGGTTTAAATAGTATTTCCCCCAGAGAGCTAAGCTGATTAGCTATGTAATACATTCTAAGATTAGGTATGCCTATACCTCCCTCTTTTTGAGATCTGTACCATAAGCTTTTATTTATTCTTGCTTTTTTTCCACCATTGCAGAATTTCTGTGTATTGAATAGGTAACATTCTAAAAAGAAAATTTATTTTAGGAAGTATTTTCATTTTTACCATTGCTATTCTACCAAACCATGATAAGTTTAATTTGGAGTAATTTTGTAATTTATTTCTAATCTCTTCCTTTATTTTTGTGTAATTTCGTTCTTTCGTTTTAGTAATGTCTTTATCTAAAAGTATCCCTAGGTATTTTATACATTTACAAACTTTCAGTTCATGATTGGAGATCTCTTCCATGTCTCGATTATCCTGATTGAAAAGCATGATTTCTGATTTCTGCCAGTTGACACATAATCCGGTTGTTTCACCAAATTCCTTTAGGTGTGCTTTTATTCTTAATATATTTTCTACCGGATTTTTTATTGTTAACAAAGCGTCGTCCGCAAATAAACTAATTTTTATCTTGCCTTCCTTACCCATATCTTAAAAGCCACCTGTCTAGGGCAGTGTTTTTCAACCTTTTTTGGGCAAAGGCACACTTGTTTCATGAAAAAAATCACGAGGCACACCACCATTAGAAAATGTTAAAAAAATTAACTCTGTGCCTTTTGGTGACTCGAGTCGCGACATCTTCTTCTCTCCGCTGCTGCGCACACTGTGCTCGGGCAGGAAGGAAGTCGGAAGATGATGACCTACTGTGATAGGTCCAGGCTGGAGTCTTGACCAATCACAGCCCGGACATCAGAAAAGTGGAGGGTGTCCCCCTGAGGAGCGCCAATCGGCACCCCTGCTGGCTGAGGGTGGGGTCAAAAACCCCACTCCTTCATACCCAGGACACAGTCCGGCGCCCGCCTAGTGGGTGAAAATTCAACATTTTTTAAAAAATCTTTCGAATTTTTCAATTTTTCCAACGGCACACCAGGCAACAGTGTGCCGCGGAACAGTGGTTGAAAAACACTGGTCTAGGGCCTATTGTTATTTAGGAATACTTTGCTCCCTATCTGTATAGATACCAAATTTGCCAATTCTATTATTTATTTCATCCTCAATTCTTACCCATTTATTTTTGTTTCTTCCATCAAGCTCCAGTAGATATTTCAATTGAAATGATTCATAGTAATATTCCAACCGTGGCAGACCCTATCCCAGATCCTCCTGCGGCATATAAATCAATCTTTGGACTTCCCTTGCCGTCTTTCCCCCAAATACCCAAGTTCTTAATTCCTTATCCCATCCTCTTAAGATATTTTTGGCATCCATATAGGTAGCACTTGAAAAAGATACAATATTTTAGGAACTATTAATGTCTTAATTGTTCTAATTCTACTCATAACTCCTAATACTCTATTCTTCCATTCCCCCAGTTGCTTTTGTATCATTTTCCATACCATCTTAAAATTTGATACTCTTAGGTTATTTAAGTATTTAATTATAATAACTCCCAAATATTGAAGTTTTTTTGTCTCCATTGTCATCCCCGTTAATTTCTTTATTTCCTCTTGTTCTCTATATTTAACATTATAAAGCATTATTTCTGATTTTTTAATATTCACGCCTAATCCTGTACATTTTCTAAAGTCTTCTAATATAATCATGTTTTCCTTCAATCCCTCCAGTGGGTTCCACAGAACTATTAAGACATCATCGGCAAAAAGGTTAACTTTTACTTCTTCATTCACTAATTATCCTTACCACATTTCTAATTTTATCCGCCAAAGGCTTCATTGCTAGAATAAATTACCACGGAGATAAGGGACACCCCTGCTTAAACCCTCTTTATATTAAGATTTCATTTGTCCAACCTTCATTAACCCTGACAACAGATTTGCTATTACTACAAATTTCTTTTATTGCCTGCACTATTTCCCCCTTGAATCCACATTCCTCTAGAACTTGATTTATATATTCATGACTTACTGTGTCAAAAGCCTTATAAACATCCAGTTTTAGTAATGCCAATTTTTCCTGATGTTTTGATTCTCTTCTATGTGTTAAAATATTGATTATGTTTCTTAAGGGGTGTCCTATTAATCGCCCTTTAACAAATCCATGTTGATCTTCATTCACTAGCTTTGGTAGGAGAGTTGCTAACCTCTTTGCTAATATTCTAATAAAGATTTTATAATCCTGATTTGCCAAACTTATAGGCCTATAAGAGCCATGGGATTCTTTTCGCTTTTTAATATAAGCACTATCTCACTTTTTCTCCATGAGTCTGGGGCTTTACCACTCTTCAGAATATCGTTAAACAACTTTCCCATTTCTGGTATTGTTTCCCCGCCATTGTGTAACACTCAGGAGTGTAACCGTCTATCCCCAGAGATTTTCCTTTCTTTAATTTATTAATTACTTCTTGAATTTCTGTATCTGTTATTTCCCGGTTAATACTCTCCAAATCCTCTTCTTTAATTGGGTCTTTATATAAAAATCAGCTAACTAAAAAGAAATACAAATACAAGAAATGGAAAATGGGGAATGCACCAAAGAGGATTATAAAAAACAGCTAATATATGCAGGGGGTGGCAAAAAAAGCTAAAGCACAAAATGAGCTTAGACTTGCCAGATATATTAAAGATAGTAAAAAGGTTTTTTTATAGGAAAAATAAGGAAATGATAGGCTCTCTGTGTGGAAATGATCACCAGTTAGTAACAGGAGACAAGGAAAAGGCAAAACTACTCAACACCTTCTTTGCCTCTGTTTTCTCCAAAAAGTTAAAAAGAGATCCGCTCGGACAAAGAGTAGATGAGGTAGGATGGGAATTGCAACATAGAATAGGTAGAGGGGTAGTACAGAAACACCTGGAAACATTAAATGAATTTAAGTCTCCTGGGCCAGATGAATTACACCCTAGGATATTAAAAGAACTGGCAGAAGTAATTTCAGAACCATTGGCAATAATCTTTGAGAAGTCCTGGAGAACAGGGGAAGTCCCCATCGACTGGAGGAGGGCTAATGTTGTCCTCATCTTCAAAAAGGGGGGGAAGGACCCAAATAATTACTGCCCAGTCAGCTTGACTTCAATTCCTGGAAAGATCCTATAACAAATTATTAAGCAGGCAGTCTGTAATTATTTAACTAGCAATGCTGTAATTAAGAGATGTCAACACGGGTTTCTTAAAAACAAGTCATGCCAGACTATTTTGATCTCTTTCTTTGATAGAATTACAGGCCTGGGGGATGAGGGGAATGCTGTGGATATTGCTTATCTGGACTTTAGTAAGGCCTTCAATAAGGTTTCCCATGGTATTCTTGCTAAGAAGTTAGTAGAAAGCGGGATCATAAATCTCTTCAGCTTGGAAAGACGTGACCAGTTGGGTGCCCCAGGGTTCTGTTCTGGGTCCAGTGCTGTTCAATATCTTGATTAATGACCTGGAGGAAGGAATAGAGAGTATGCTAATTAAATTTGCAGATGATACCAAATTGGGAAGGGTTGCTAATTCCCCAGAGGATAGGATGAAAATCCAAAATGACCTTGACAGATTAGATTACTGGACCAAAACTAACGAAATGGGTTTCAACAAAGGGAAATGTAGGGTGCTACATCTAGGTAAAAAGAATGAATTGCACAGATATAGGATGGGAGATACCTGGCTGGAAAATAGTATATGTAAAAGGGATCTGGGAGTCTTGGTTGACCACAAATTGAACATAAGTCAGCAGGGTGACATGGCGGCCAAGAAAGCCAATACGGTTCTTGGTCACATTAACAGAACCATAGTGTCTAGATCAAAGGAACTAATAGTACCACTCTAGTCTGCTCTGGTCAGACCCCACCTGGAGTATTGTGTCCAGTTCTGTGTGCCTCAATTTTAGAAGGATGTTGACAACCTCAAGCGGGTACAGAGGAGGGCGACCAGGATGGTTGAAGGCCTGGAAGAAATGTCTTAGGACAGTGCTCCCCAACCTTTTTGTCCCCACGGACCGGTAAATGTTTGATGATTTTCCGTGGCCCGGGGCTGGGGGTGCGGAGGGGGTGAGATGGGGGTGCGGGGGTCGGGTGGGGGGAAGGGGAGGGTGTGTGGGGGGCGGGGGATGGGGAGGAGGGAGGAGGCGGGGTGCGGGGGCTTGGAGCATGTGCCTTGCGGGGTGGGCACGGGAGCGGTGGCGGCGGTGGCGGCGCTCGCCGGCTGGGGGCATCGGGCGTGCCGCTCGCCCCCGCGCACGGGCGGGGTGGGGGTAGCCTGGGGCTCCTGGGCGGGCGGCCCCCACCTCCTCCTCCTGTCGGCGGTCGCGGTGGCCACGGCAGCCACCCAGGTTCGCCGCCGCCGCCGCCCGCCTCCGGCTGCGGCCTTCGGGCGGGCGAGCGGGAGGGGGAGGGGAGGGAGACCGGTGGGGGTGGCGCCCCGCGCGCCCCGGAGAGGCCAGTGTCCTTTCCTCAGCCCTCCCGACACACACACACACACACACACACACACACACACACACACACACACACACACACACACCTGGCCACCTCTCAGGAGGCGGGCAAAGCTCACCCCGCGCCGCGCGCGCCCTCCCCCACCACCAAGACTTGCCCCCCCTCCCGCCGGGTCTCCGGGCCGAGAAGGGGGAGCCCGAGCGCCTCCCGCCGCCGCCTCTCTCACCTGCTGCTGGAACTTGTCTGCTCTCCCGGGGAGGCGGCGAGGCGGCCGCTGGGGACTGGCGGAACCCACCCCGCCCCGAAGGGGCTGCAACGAGGGTGGTAGCGCCTCCTCCTCCTCCTCCTCCTCCCGCCGCCGCCGCCAGAGGAGCAGCAGCAACAGCTGGGGCGATTGCGGCGGGGGGTCGCAGGGGCGGCGGCGAAAACACCCGGGCCGGCCCGCGAAGCCCCCCGCCCGCCCCCAACACAGGCGCGGTCCGGCGGCGGCGGCGGCAGCGGGGGGGCTCCGCCCTGGAGCGCGGCCACAGGGAGGGGCCAAAGGGCGTGCGCCCCGGGGGGGAGGAGGAGGAGGAGGAGGAGGGGCACCCACCTCCTCTTCCGACCGAGGGGGCCCCCACGCTGCGGCGGCGGTGCGCGCGCATGGGGGGGCTCGCCAGCGCCTCCCGCGTGCGCCCCCTCCTCCCCGCCGGCCCCCACGCGCCCGGCCCCCAGCTTCCTGCTGCTGCTGCTGCTGCTGGTGGAGGGTGAGGAGGAGGAGGAGGATGCGCCGCCACCGCTGCCACCGGCGGCGGGCAATGAAGGAAGGCAAAGGCAAAGGCAAAGGCGGCGGCTCCTCCTGCGCTCCTCCAGCCTTCCTCCTCCACCGGCCGCCCGCGGGAGAGAAGAGGAGGAAGAGGAGGAGGGCGGCGGAGGAAAAGGGGAGGAGCCTCCCCAGCCTCCCCAGGCGGCCCGGTGCCGACCTGTCCACGGACCGGCACCGGTCCGCGGCCCGGGGGTTGGGGACCACTGTCTTAGGAGGAATGGCTTAGGGAACTGGGAATGTTTAGCCTTTCAAAAAGAAGTCTGAGAGGGGATATGATAGCTATGTTTAAATATTTGAAAGGATGTCACATTGAAGAGAGAACAGGTTTGTTTTCCATGGCTTCAGAGACTAGGACTCAGGGCAATCGTTTCAAACAACAGGAAAGGAGATTCCATTTGAACATTAGGAAGAACATCATGATGGTTAAAGCTGTTCAGCAGTGGAATACACTACCACTGAGGGTGGTGGAGTGTCTTCCTTTGGAATTTTAAAGCAGAGGCTGGTTGGCCATTTGTCGGGAGTCCTGTGATGGGGATTTCTGCATGGCAAGGGATTGGAATGGATGGCCCTTGAGGTCTCTTCTAACTCTATGATTCCATGATTCAATTTCCAGGTATAGGGCTCCTCGGATAACGAGTGTTCCCTATGGGCTGCCTCAGATAACAAATGTTTTATCATGTCTTTAAGAAAAGTGTACCTAGGATGCTGGGTTGGGTCAGGACTAGGGGACCTATCTGGGGCCTCCTACACTTACCTGAGGTCTGGCACTGCCCTGAATGAGCCTCCGGTGGGCTTCCTGGGCCTATTGGAGGCCCCAGACATAGTCTCCAGCGATCCGGAAGTCACGTCCGGTTTTTGAAAGTGACTTCGGTTTTGGTGGAAACCACTTTTGGGGCCTCCAACAGGCCCGGTAAGTCCGTCAGAGGCCTGAGGTATATGCAAGAGGCCTCAAACAGGCCCGAGCAGCTTGCTTCAGGGGGGCTTCCATTTCATATACTTCAGTCCCGTGATATACCAGGACCACAATATATGAACCGCAAAATGCCAGGGGATGTCTGTATCACTTCCCTTGATCTAGACAATATGGTTCTGTTGATGCAACCAAGAGACATTGGCTTTCTTGGCCATCACATGACACTGCTGATTCATGTTCATTTTGTGGTCCACCTAGACTCCCATATTCCTTTCACATGTATTATTCTCCAGCCAGGTGTCTCCCATTCTATATCTGTACATTTCATTTTTTTTTTACCAAGATGCAGCACCCTACATTTCTCTCTGTTCAAACTCATTTTGTTAGCTTTGGCCCAGCAGTCTAATCTGTCAAGGTTGATGGAATGGACCAGCCACCCTGCAAACTCATATCTCTTTATCTGTCTTTGCCTGCACTACCTGGGGAAGCTCTGTGCTGATTTTAAGTTCTCTGCATCCATCTATCTTTCTGGGGTTTCTTAAAAGGATCCTAAAGCCCCTGGAAAAACCCTCTCAAAAGCATAATGCTTTGGAGCGATTAGAATAATTTCAAAGGAGGGAGCAGAATGAAGACAGGCTGGCTGGTGTTTGGGATAGGAGTCCAGTTCCAAAAAAGGAAAACAGGGTGCCATGCTGTTGGAGGCATGTCCCTCGCCAGTGAAGACAAAACCAACTATCATAATAGTCATTGTTACTTAAACAATTGTACTCCCAGCTTTGGGTAGTCTTTTTACCCCACATAGTTTTGGTCCTTCTTCCTTTCCTTTTACATGCAGCCCTTCCGCAACTAACCATAACATATTGTTGATAATGTCTCACCTAGCATTCATAATTTGGGATGCTCTTTTCCTGAATGTGTCACCATAAACAATGGTGGCCTCATCACCTGCCAGCCTCCTGGCCCTGAGAACATTCCTGCAGTGATTGTTCAAGTGCCATCCCCTTTCAGAGTAAATAAGCCACCTTAACTCCTCCAATGAGCTCTTGAACCCTGGCCACCCATGAGCAAATGTCCTTTCTACCCCTAGATGTCTGGCCCTTCTTTTTTCTTTCTCCTTGTATTTTGTGTGGCCCTTAACAACTTCCAGTTCAAGTTGCCTGTCCAAATGGATACTTGGGGATCCTCATCATTTTCAAAGGAAGACCCAGGTGCACTCCTTGGGGCCTTGCCTGAGTTCCAGACCTCATCAATATCCTCCTGGGTAGGTCCTTTATTGTGGGGTGCCCAATGGGGGATTCTAGGGGTCCCAGCCACCTTTCCCCAGTAGTCCTCAGAATAGCCCCTCTCATCCTTTTCCAAGGAGGACACATTGTAGATTCCTGTAGATGATAAATGTGCTTCCTGGTTGTTGCAAGTCCTTCCCCTGCAAGATGATGGCTTCTTCTGCTTCCACCACTTCTGTCCTCTTTGCTCCTGGTCTGGGGGAGTGTAATTGCTGGGGTCTGTGGTTCCTGCGTCATGTGGTCATTCTATGCAGCTGTTCCACTGTCAACAACTTCTGCCCTTAGAGCCTAGGACTGTGTAAGGTCACCCAGCTTCTGGGTGATCTGAGTCAAGGCCTGGGATATGTTCTTTAGGACAGCAGGCTGTATTACTGATGGATTACCTGGCCACCTGTAACTGTGAATTAGCCCTTGTTCTCTCCTTCCAGTGGGAGCCCAGGGCCATCATCTGGGCCAGCTGTATCTTATTTTTTGGTGGCATGGCCCTTGCCTTGTTTTGCCTCACTGTACACAGCCTTCTTTCCTAGAAGCCTGCCTCCTATGTTGGAACTTAAGCTTTGCTAACAAGTTATTGGCTTCTGCAGTCTGCTAGCTGGGGGACTGCTTTGGCTACTTCCCTCCCCTAGATGCCTGGCTAGTGCCCATTACCACCCCTTGTCCTGCTACTCTGGCTCCCCAAAAGAAGGTGGTGATAGATAAAAAGAGGAGTTCTTGGTGAATGTTTCAGGGTAGCGTGGCCAAAAGGAAATCAGCTCTTTTTGAAGTAAAGATATAGCCAAGCATGTTGCATTTGCCTATATGGTTGCCCGCTCACGTACTGCAGCCAAACCTGGCTGCAGATAAAAAATGGTGGGGCACTTTTATGCTGGAGGGGTCTTCCCTGGTGCTCTGCACTTTACCCACTTCGATGCCTGTGTTCCTCTGCATACCACCACTTTTTTTGCTACCCTCACTTCTTTATCACTGCTTTTTCTGCTGCTTCTCCTCGCCACCTTACCACCGCTCACCTTCTGTCTCTTAGAGTGCCCATGCTGAGACTGAGGACTAACCTTAGCTCGGCCACTGTTATTTATAGTCCAGCTGACATACCTGATCAGAAAGCCCTCCTTTCCAGTCCACCAGCTGCACTTCCCATTTCACAAGACAGTACATGCCAATCAGAAGAGACTGCTGCAATTCACCCATGCTTCCTTCCTCCCTGCACTCCCCTCAGCATTCCACATGCCACCTTCATTTTAGGAGCTACAGGAGCACTGCATAAGGAAGACCCAGATGCTGCTCTGGCTGCAATGTTGTCATCCTGGTGAATTGGATCCTTGCAGTAACTATACTAATGTGAGGGAAAACATTAGGAAGAAGCATGAGGGCTACGAAAAACAGACTGTTTTGCTATTGGAAGAAGGAGAGGTGAAGAATTCTCCTCAAATGATTCTTCTTCATGTGCCACATCTTCATAGAACCTTGGCAATCAGTAGCCTGAACTGGTTTCTAGGGTTCTATCACACGAGCAGAAAAATGCTGCTAATACTCCTATGGTCACGTGACTGAAGAAGCAGTTCTACCGTCCACACCGGCATGGTTTCAGTAACTGAATCTTATGCGTCTCCACACCTTAACCTGCATCAAACAGCACTGCTCTCTGGATTGGGGGTGGGGGGAATGAGGGATCTTTAAAGGGTTTTTTTTGGTTTGGTTTTTTTTGCAGCCCCAAGCAACGATCAGCTGTAGCTCCAGCTTGGGGCTGCAAAAAAATGTTTAAAAGCTCCTCCTTTCCACCCACCCCATCCAGAGATCGTCCAGATGAATTGAATTCCTGTATTGAACTGCAGATTCATTGTCAAACAGTTAAAGGGGAAGATTAGCAGAGAGGCTCAGGTAGGATTACATTACAAACTAGTGAGCTAGTGAGTGGAGCAAGGGGAAAATAGAAACCTGTGGGGCTGGGAGGGTGGGGAGAGAAAGAGAAAGACCAGTATACCTCCCACCACTGTTTACGGAGAGAGCACCCTTTTGATACAAAGCCCATTGTTAAAGAGAAAGGCTGCAGTGACTGGATTGTTTCTCTGGCTTCGGTTCCTCTCTCTCTAAAACTCTCTCTCTCTCCTCTGCTTGCGCACAAGTACGCACACACTCACACTCGCACACAGCCTCCTTGTCCCTTTGCTGCATGCAAACCGAGGCAAAAAATACCCACCCTCTGGCTTGGGTATTGGAAACCTCACTGGGACTTGCTTAAGTGGGCACTGACAAGTTTCTATCCCCCCCCCCCAAAAAAAGCTCGCAGCTCATGAGGACATGATTTTTGGAGGCAGTTTTTTTCTGTAAGTTAGATCCAGATTTAAGCAGTCATGGGATAGCGCCCTTAGGCTATTCTAAACAGAGCAACTGTGCTCACTGCGGACCATTAGCGTAAGCCAGAATGTTCTTCTATGCCCTGGGCCATCCTTCCCATCTATTTTTCCTTGAAGGATATTTTGCAGCAGATGGTATTTCTTATTGCGCATTATGGTATTTCTTATTGCACATTATGTGTCCAAAATACTGCAATTTTCTTCAGTTTACAGTATTGAGGATTTCTAACTTTTTTGTTCAAACACTGTAATACAGCCACATTAGTGACTCTGGCTGTCCAAGGTATCTTCAGAATTCTTCTGTACATCCACATTTCAAATGCTCCCATCTTTCTGCATAATTTGTCTGTAAGGGTCCAAGTTTCAATGGCATAGAGAAGCATACTGAGTACATAGGATCGAAATATTCGAGTACGAAGTCTGATAGATAAGTCCCAGTTTGTCAAGACTTTCCTCATTTCCTGGAAATAATTTCTAGCTTGTTCAATTCTACAATGAATTTCACATGAAGGATCCCAGTTATCTTTGACAAATTATCCCGGGATAAGTATTTATAAGATAATACTTTCTCAATTACATCACTGCTGAACTTGAGAAGATTTTGTGAACTATTTTGTTTTTTACTGATAACCATCCATTTTGTCATCTTCATGTTAAGTGGCAATCCCATGGCACTACTTTCTGCAGCAACAGATTCCAATAATCCTCACAAATCTGCCAGACTTGTTGCAAGCAGGACAGTGTTGTCAGTGTATATTATGTTATTTACAAAACAATCTTGGTTCTTTCCTTCAAGAGCATCCCAGAAAATTCTTTCTGAATAGATATTTAAAAGTAGAGGTGAGATAATACAACCTTTAGTAATTGACATCTCTTCTGATATCTGACCATCTATCTGGACACCAGCATGCTGATTACAATACAAATTCCCAATTAAACTGATATCACAACTGTCCAATCCCAGTTATTTAAGAATATTAATAAGTTTATCATGTTTAACTGAGTCAAATACTTTTTCATAATCAATGAAGCAAACAAAAAGTTTGACACTGACATTGAGACATTGCTGAACTAGTATCTGAAGGCTAAAGAAAGCCTCCTGAGTTCCAAGGGAAGTGATGGTACCTCTCTATTCTGCTCTGGTCAGACCCCACCTGGAGTACTGTGTCCAGTTCTGTATGCCTCAGTTTAAAAAGGATGCTGAGAACCTCGAGCGGGTGCAGAGGAAGGTGACCAGGATGGTTGAGGGTCTGGAGGAAATGTCTTATGAGGAATGGCTTAGGGAACTGGGAATGTTTAGCCTCTCTAAAAGAAGGCTGAGGGAGGATATGATAGCTATGTTTAAATATTTGAAAGGATGTCATATTGAAGAGGGAACAGGTTTGTTTTCCATGGACTCAGGGCAGTGGTTTCAAACTACAGGAAAAAAGATTCCATTTGAATATTAGGAAGAACTTCATGACAGTTAGAGCTGTTTGGCAGTGGAATATGCTGCCACGGAGGGTGGTGGAGTCTCCTTCTTTGGAAGTTTTTAAGTAGAGGCTGGATGGCCATCTGTCGGAAATATTGTGATGGGGTTCCTGCATGGCAGGGGGTTGGATTAGATGGCTCTTGAGGTCTCTTCAAACTCTATGATTCTATGATTCTATGAAATCCATTCCTGAATCCAAATATCTCCAATGCTGTCTTCACTCTTCCGATATATTCTTAAATGAAGGACTTTGAAAAACAACTTCAGGATGTTACTCATCAAACTGATTGTCTGATATTCATTACAACTTTTTGCAATAGGTTTCTTTGGAAGTGGTATAAAAGTGGATTTGAGCAAGTCTCATGGGATGGTTCCACTTCTATAGAGGCCGTTGTATAAATCGACAAGAGGGGATAATGATTGTTCTTCATTAAGCAATTTCAAAACTTCCATATATATTTCATCAGTGTCTGGAGCTTTGCCACACTTTGAAATTTTAATGGCATGCTCTACCTCTTCTCTCATGATATCTACACCATCATCTAACTTGACACCATGGTCAATACTTCTGTTATCCTTAAAGAGACGTTCTATATATTCCATCCACTCCTGTAGTTTCTCCTTAGTGCTTGTCAGGGTATTGCCATTATTGCCAATAACATATCTCTACATATCTGCTGCTTGCTTTATTTTCTTGTACATACTAAATGAGTCATGCTTAGCATCCAATTGTTCAATTTCGCTACATTCCTTTGAAAGTTTTTCTTCCTTTGCCATTCTTATTTTATGCCGTATCTCTTTCTGCAGCTGTTTATATATTACAGGATGTATATTTTTCATCTATCTTCTATGATCTATGAGGTCCAGAATTTCATCTGTCATCCAAGGTCTGATCTTCTTTCTCTTGATCATCTTTAATTTATCTTGGTGCACCTCATTCACAGCAGCTTTAATTTGGCTCCAGGTGTTTTCAACTTTATTTACATCTGCTATCTCTATGATGGATTTGATTTTTTTACTCAGGATCAATTGAACTTCAGTTCTTAATTATGGGTCCTGAAGTTTAGAAATTGTGGTTCGACTATTTGTCACCTTTGACTGACATTTCTTCAACGTAAGGTTCACTGTTGCTAACAAAATATTATGATCTGGATTAATATCTGCACTAGGATATGTTTTCACACATTTAATTGAATTCCTAAAACATTTATTAATCAAGACGTAATCACTCTGATTCCTGATATTTCTGTCAGTATTTGAAGACCATGTATAAAGGTGGTGTGGTGGCATCTGGAAATACGTATTTGCTGTTATAAATTCTTCTTCACATAACTGAATTAGTTGGTCCCCTCACTCATTGCCAATTCCTAATCCATATTTACCTATTCTTTCAGCCTGTTGGCCTTGTCCTACCTTTGCACTGAAATCACCCATTACTATGGTAACTTCCATTGATTTGGTAAATGATGAAGCAGTCTTTAATTGAATATAAAATTCTTCTATATCATCATCTGCTGCATCACATGTTGGTCCATATGCCTGGATAAGATTAACCAAGATATGTTGTGCATTAAGATGGAGTAAAATAACTCTGTCTGACACTGGCACAAACTTTCTGACTGTGTTACTGATGTTTGGATGGAATATGAATCCCACTCCATTAAAGTGATGAGGTTTGTTGTTACCAGCATAGTACACATGATGTCCATCTACTACACACTTTCCTGAATTAGGCCAACACATCTCACTAATACCAAGGATGCCAATTTTAAGTCTTTCCATTTCCCTGATGGCGTTGTAGGTTTTACCACTTTGAAATAAGCTGCAAACATTACAGGTGGCTATCCTTCTCATGGCTGGACCAGAGATTCTTAGCATCTCTTGCCCACTGAAGGGCTGCTGGGGACTGGGGGCCATGGCTTTAGGTTTTCCAGTCATTCTAAAGATTTACCTGGGGAAGTTTGCTTAAATGGAGTGGTTTCCTTCTTGCCTACTTCACTGTCATTGCTGGCCATTATGTCAGCTGCCCATTATGGATCAGCTGCTGTTTGAAGCTGCCCACTCTGGATCAGATGCTTCAGGGGGTGGACACCGTTAGTCTGGTCTCTCCATGGAGACCTGTCTAGCTTGGCAGACCCTTCTGGTAGCAGTGCTACCACCAGCATAGCTTTCAGTTTCACTGAAGCAAGCAAGTCACTCCCCCTCCCTCAAGGCCTGTGTCCATGGAGGAGATGATTACACATCTGTAAAGGTAATGAGAATGGAGAAAGTCCTCTCTAAAAACTATTACTAGGTAGAAGCTCAAGAAACTGTCACTTAAAAGAAAATAAGCTTTTTCTAATCATTTTGCCACATTTTCTTGTCTATTGGAGCCACATCAGCTTCTGCAGCCCTCATTTTTAGGAGCTGACTGCAAAATTTCCTCACTTCCTTCAATCTTTATTACTCTTAGGTGATATCTTGCATACCCTTGATATGAAGAGAGAAGAACTAGTTTGTCCATCTTGCCCTGTTCCTTAAAGTTGGAAGAGAGTACTGGGAGGACTTTCAGATATTAAATGGCCTGATAATTAAGGAGCAAGAGAAAAAGGAGATCTGGTTAAGAGGTATCTTATCTTTACAAAATGAATAAAGCAGACAATCAATTTTCACTCCTACTAATGGAAAATAGAAAGTATACGAGAGCAAAACTGAGGCTTTTAAGTATATTAGGTAATGTAGAACCTGAACCTCATTTCAAATGCGTGACACACCTCTCTGCCATAAAGGATCTGATGATTTATGACAGTATAGAGCCTGCATGGGGCCTGAGCTTCTTTTCTACTCCTCTCATCACATAAAAACCAAAGCATAAAACTAAACATTACACAAAGGTAGCTCTGGGTTGCAGACCTCCTGAGGATAGAGGAATGTTGTAGGTTTAATTTTTTTTAACTGCACCTATTTTTACATCACCTTTCTGTTCCACTCAGGCCCCCTTTAGAACAGGGGTCCTCAACCTAAGGCCCAGGGGCTGGATGCGGCCCCCCAGGGTCCTGATTCTGGCCCCCAGGACCAATTGCAGACCCCCACCCCTGCTTAATGAGCAAGCCAGCTTCTGCAGCTGCTTGCTGAGGCAGTTCAAAGCGGCAAGCTATTTTGCCGCTTTGATCAGCACAAAGTGATCGGCAGTTCAAAGTGGGGTCCCCTGCTCCCCTCACCTGTCACCCAGATGGTTGTGGCACCGTCTGCAGGAGAGCGGGGCAATTTAAAATAGGAGGGCTGTGGCAAGGTCACCCACTCCGTCCGTGGCCCCGAGGCCCCACCCCTGCTCCTCCTCCATCCCGTCTGCCTGCCTTCCTTGTGTGACCACCGCCTGTGTTATTGTGGTTTTGAGGAAGGAAGGGGGCAGGCAGAGGCAGCACCAGCCAGCCTTCTGAGCTGGAGCAGCCATTGCAGTGGGCTGACGGAGGGAAACGGACCTACTTCCCGCCCACCCAGCCCCCTCTGATCTGCTGCCTTGCTCCATGGAGGAATCCCGGCCATGGACGGAGGCTGAGGCTGCTGCCACCACCACCAGATTAGAGACCAGTGAGGAGGAGGTGGGGGAGAAAAAGAGAAGGGAAAGGAAGGCCAATAGTGTCCCGGGCCTGGCTCCTGGGAGGCTGTCAGGGCTGCATTTGTCTCCAGTTTGTGATGGGTGGGCTGGCGAGCCAACAGAGCATCGCAGCCTGGCTGGACTTGGCCACTGAGTGGGCTGCGGGTGGCTTTGGGCATGCCTTCCTGCATCACCTCCTCCTTCCCAGCCCTTGCTTCCTCCCTCCCTCCCTCCCTCCCTTGCAGCTCACCAAGTCAGGCCAGGCTGGGCCAGGCCAGGCCAAGAGAGGAGGCAGCTTTCTCTCCGGGGTGCAGCAAGGGTGTGATGGCCAGGGCGCACGGCTGGATCTGTGTGCAGTCGTGCCAGTCTTGCCACACTTGCCACGGCTGCTGCTCCTCATCCTGAGTGGCCGCCTAGAAGGTGATGAGGGGCCTGAGTTTGCCTGGGCTGCCGCCTCCTTCCTGACTCAATGAAGGAAAGAAGGAGAGCTGCTCCAGCCGCTGTCACTGGAGGAGGAGGAGGAGGAGGAGGAGGAGGAGGAGGAGGAGGAGGAGGAGGAGAAGGAGGCGCAGCAGAGGGATCCCAATGGTGGCACCTCAGGGCAGCGATCCGGAGCAGGAGGCATTGTTGGGGCCCCAGAGACGCACTGATCATGGGCCGATTGTGGGGGGGCTCCACCCTTTTCCCCTCCCTCCCCTTTTTTTAGACTGTGGTCTGTCCCCCAGTGGTGTCTGGGTGGTGGTGGACCGGTCCGCTGTTTGAAAACTTTGAGGACCCCTGCTTTAGAAGGACATTTACTTTCATAGCTGCTGCTTCTTCCTCAGCTACTCTTATGTTAGTCTAGCCACAAGAAAAATATCTGCCCACATGTTGACAGGAATCACTGATTTGGCTTCCTGGCATATATTTAAGCACTGTCAAAATCCTATAAAGTCAATTACTTAGTGTATTAGATACACGCACAGGACCTACATACCATTCTGTCAGAAACATGGGGGCAACCATAAAGCTAGTGGCAACAATGCTGGTAAAGGCACACAGGAATAATAAAAAGCTGTGTTCGGGGGATGACAAAGGATAGATTGGAACATAGTGATGGACCTCTAAGCCATTCATGGAAGATTAGCATGGATGACTGTCTTCTAATTGTTTAACATGCCTCCCCCCAAATATACTGCTAAAGCAAATGTGATGTATGGGCGTGGGATGTTTTTTGGTAGGACTGTGAGTTCCATTCATCTCTGTTTATCAAAACAATATCCATGGTTCAAAATTCTTTAACTCTGAGTTAAGCTTTGTAACAAGCTCTAATTTGTGAATCTCAAGTTTCTAACAAAAACCAATATTGGTCTTGCTATATGTATGTAGGAGACTTTTCTTCACAGAAGAGCACACTCTGTGATGGAAGCCCTTATATGCTGCCTGAAGTGATTATTACCCATCCATGCATTAACATTCTTGGTGAAAATTAAGCCTAAACCTCTAGTACATCAGTTTGTATCTGTATATATAATAGAGCTAAAAAATAATATTTGATAATTCTTGGAGAATAGGGTGAGGTCCTAGAAGATTGGAAATGGGAGAACATTCTTATCCACAACAAGAGTATCATGCAGATTTGGTGAAAATACCAAAGATGTCCGCCTAACATCCAAGCAGAATTCTAGATTAGATTATTTACACAGTTGATCTGAAATGCATGTAGCGTATAATACAGGCCAGCTGTTTATCAGTAATTACTCATCTTAGACCCAAATTTCTGATTTTTTTTTAAAAAAATAGTGTTGCTGCCATGGCAATAGTGTAGATGTAGTACAGCTGGAGCAAAGAATACCTTTTTTAAAAGTATCCCATTATATCTCTTTTGCCAAATTGTAACTAGTGCTAGAACATGGTACTGTTAGGTGAATCCGCAGCTGTTTGAACAATTATTCCCACCAAATGTGGTTTCATGGCTCTGCAATTACCTGGGTAAAGGCCTCAAGTGCTGCAAGACTGTATCCAGAACACATGCTATTCAACCTTATGATAAATGATTTTAAATAGGTTTAAAGGGAGGTGCTTATAAAACATGCAGATAACAGAAAACTGGAGGCACATTCAAAATTACCTTGACAGACTGGATGTTTGGAATGAAATCAGTGATGGAATTCAGACGACATAAAGTCCTGTATTTACTACAGGTGCTCAGAAGTGCAGATAGAGGAACAAAGGGAGCTGGCATAGCAGCAGTATATGTGAAATGGAAGCTGGGTCTGCATAGTTAATTCCTCGGATTATAACTTATTATGTCTTTTTATTTAAAAAAGTGTTTAACAGCAAATATACCTCTATATCTGAATTAAAACTGTTGGATGCTGGATGTCCCTGCGAAGACTACTGTAATGCACTCTACACAACCCCTAAACTCCAGGGCAAATGGCTCCCAGCTCGGGAGCTTAAAAATGTTTACCCACCAGCTCCGGAGTTAACAGGAAATTAAGTGCGACCCCACCCACTTTAGCGCGACCCAGCGCACTTTTCTTGTACCTTCTCTCTGGAGGTGAACATTCTTTGATGTGGTGTAAGGATAGTGAGTGCGGGGCTCTCCTTGCTTCTGTTTGTTGTTTTTTGGCTCCCACCCCTTTAAGAGCTACTTTTACAGAGACGAGAGGCAGAACGAGGTGAGCAGCATGCTTTTCTTTCTCTTTTTCTCCCTCTCCTCACGCAGCCAGCAGCCAGGAAGTGCGGAGGGGGTGGGGACACAGGAAGAGCGACGAACCCCTAAGATCTCTGGTCCAAATTTAAGTGGCCAGCGGATCTTAGGGGTCGTGTAAAAAGGCCAATGAAAAGTCTCAGGAAATTTCAACGGGTCCAAAATGCAGCAGTCAGATTGCTGACTGGGGCAGAGTACAGACTTCACATCACACCCCTACTAAAACAGCTCCACTGGCTGCCAATCAGCAATAATAATAATTGGGCACAATTTAAAGTGCTGACCTTAACCTACAAAGCACTGTACGACCTGGGCCCTAGCCACCTCAAAGATTGAATCTCACAGTATGAACTGGATCAGGTGTTAAGGTTATCAGGAGAGGTCTTTCTCTCCATCCCACCACCTTCACAAATACATCTCGTGGGAACACACGAAAGGGTCTTCTCGGCAACTGCACCCAGACTCTGGAGCTCCCTCTCCCACTTGAGGCCAGGACTGGCCCATCTCTGATGTCTTTCTGGAAACAGGCAAAGACCTTTCTCTTCAGGCAAGCTTTCCCTGAATGATGGGCTACCTGTGTCTTTTATATGAATCTATATGATCACATAGACTTTATGTTTATAACTACTTATAACCTTGTGTGATTGTATTGACACTATGTTTTCAATGTTAATTTCCATCACACATTACATGAAAAATTACTCTCTTTTTAATTCTGTGAAGATTCTCAGTCATCCAGGTGAGTTTGTCTTGAAGTTGAGTCATGACAACTGGTCTTGTTTTTCTTGAGAGATAGAAATGTTTTCCTGCTCATACAAACAGCTTCATCAGTCTCTTTTTTTAAACTGCTCATGTTCTGTTGTAGCTTTAATGTTGCCAGGACCCTGCCTGTCATAGAACCTGAATGTGAAGGGTTAAATGCTGAAGAACAGCAGGAGGAGCCTTGCAGTTCAACTCAGCAGGCAGCTGAGTCTGAGGACCCAGCTGAGGGCACATCTCCTCCTCCTATGAGGGCTAGGAACAGGATCCTGCAAAGAAGAACTAACAGGAGAGCCAGGGAAAGGATATTTAATGATAGGCGTAGAATTAGATCTGAAAGCCCTGAGTTCTAGCAGGAGCCTTGCCAGAGATATGGGTGTGTTCCCTGGTTTAGGATAAAGCTAGCAAGTTTACCCTGAAACCTCTGTGGGAGCAACGCGTCACTTACCTTGTCACCACGTTCCTGTGTGTATCCAGACTCTGTTTCCTGACCTTGGACCGGCTTTCTGATTACGGCATTCTCTGTTTCCTGACCTTGGACCGGCTTTCTGACTACGACGTTTCTCTGTACCCTTGAACTTGGCATTTGGCTCTGTAAGGTATTTTGGCTTTGATTTAGACTGTACTTTGTTCGTTATGTGGATTACAACTAAAGTTTCTGGCAAAGAACTGAACTTGGCTTGCTGTGTATTCTGTGTGCGGGGCTTGACAGTTTGCTCCCACCCACCAAACTTATTCAAGCAGAATGGAGAAGGAGGGGGCTGTTGGAATGACTCCACTGGAAGCTTTGCAAAACCAAGTACTGTTTTTGTCTCAAGCAATTGTTCGATTGCAGCAAGCTCCAGCATCATTACAGCCTCGTTGCCCTTTGCTGCCTCCTGACCGGTTTGAACGCAAGTTAGAGGAATTCCCTGCATTATTGGACCAATGCAAGCTGTTCATTGAGGTGCGGGCTCAAGAATTTCCTACTGAGAGGTCTAAGGTCTGTTTCATTATCAGTTTATTGAAAGGTCAGGCAGCTAAATGGGCAACTCCTTTACTCCTCAGTGCTTCACCTTTGTTGGATAATTACCAGGCTTTTCTGAACCATATTTCTTCAGCCTTTCAGAATCCCGTGCAGGCTGCTACCGCCAACAGGAGACTCAGAGCCTTGAAACAGGGCAAAGACTCAGTGTTTAATTACACTACTGCATTTCGTTTGATAGCTCAGGATTTGCAGTGGAATGAGCCGGCACTGATTTCTCAATATATGGAAGGTTTGGCAGATGAAGTGCTGGATGAACTCTGTAAGGTAGAACAACCAAACGCATTGCAGGAGCTCATTACTCTGTGTTTCAGAATTGATGGATGCCTGGAAAGCCATCGTCATTCCCGAGGCCAGAACTGCAACCAGCAACCTCTGCCAGCTGTGTCTCATCTGCAATCCCGGGAGGCTCGTGAAGTAGATCCAGAACCTATGCAACTGGGAGCTGCTCAACCACGCCTTACCCCGGAGGAAAAGGCAAGACGATGTGGGGGAGGAGGACATTTTGCTTCTAATTGCCCTTTGAAGCGTTCCTCAGTTAGAGCTGCTATCTCTCCAGCAGTAAAAGGGCAGCTCCATCCTTGAAGGAACCTCGAGGAATGGAGCATACTGAAAGGTTCCCAGGTAATACTATTACATCTCAAGGACCTTTTCTGCTACCTGTGACTTTAGGGCTCCTTGATGGTCGGGAGATTCCGGTGTATGCTATGGTAGATTCTGGGGCAGCTCATTGTTTTGTGGATGCTGGGTTTGTGCAGTACCATCGGATTCCAGTACAAAATAAGGACACCCCTTTGCAGGTGGAATCCATTGAGGGTCGGTTACTTCGTTCTGGGGCGGTAGCTCAGGAAGCCTGTCCCCTTACCCTTCAGGTAATGGATCATAATGAGCAGATTAGCTTTAATGTAACCCGTATGCCCCAGTTTCCTCTTGTTTTGGGACTTTCCTGGTTGCGAGCTCATAATCCACTGGTGGATTGGGTGCAAGGGGAATTATATTTCAAGGTCCCTTGTTCAAAGCAACATTCCTCCACTATCCTGGCATCTGCTCATGATACATCTGACCCTGTCTTGCCCCAGGCATATCAAGACTTTGCCGATGTATTTGAAGAAAAGGGGGCTGACAAGCTACCTCCACATCGACCCTATGACTGTGCCATTGATTTGATTCCTGGGGCACCTCTTCCTGTCGCACGAGTCTATCCCATGTCTGAACCTGAATTAGAAGCGTTAAGGGCTTTTCTAGATAAAAATCTTCGACGTGGATTCATACGCTCTTCCAAATCACCATTGTCGGCACCAGTGATATTTGTCAAGAAGGGAGGGGAGCTTCGTCCTTGTAATGATTATAGAGCACTCAACAAGATCACTATTAGGGACCGGTACCCTTTACCTTTAATCTCTGAACTTTTGGACCGGTTAAAAGGGGCTAAGTGTTATACTAAACTGGACCTTCAGGGGGCGTATAATTTGGTACGTATCCGCAAAGGAGATGAATGGAAAACTGCATTCCGGACCCGGTACGGCCAATATGAACATTTAGTAATGCCTTTTGGTCTGACCAATGCACCCAGTGTGTTTCAGCGGATGATGAATGACATTTTCCAGGATCTCCTAGATCGTTGTGTGGTTGTGTATTTAGATGACATTCTGATTTACTCCGCTGACCCAGTTCAGCATGTTAAAGATGTTCGTCAGGTATTGCAGCGTCTCCGGGAAAACGAACTCTATGCTAAACTGGAAAAATGTGAGTTCAACATTGAAGAGGGTGAATTCCTGGGGCATATCATTTCTCCCCAGGGAATCCGCATGGACCCCAAGAAAGTAGAGGCTGTGTTGTCATAGCAGCAACCACAAAATCGTAAGGACTTGCAGCGGTTCCTTGGCTTCGCTAACTACTATCATCAGTTCATTCCTGCTTACGCTGACATTGCTGCACCTTTAAACCGTCTCCTCCGTCCCAAAGAGCCTTTCCGGTGGACTCCGGAAGCAGAGAAGGCTTTCTCTACCTTGAAGACCCGCTTCACTTCGGAGCCTATACTTCGCTACCCTGATCCACAACTGCCGTTCATAGTGGAGGCTGACGCATCTAGTGTTGCCTTGGGAGCAGTATTATCTCAACAAGAGGATCCCTCCCAAATCCCGCGTCCCTGTGCCTTCTACTCTTGGCAATTAAAACCTGCAGAAAATAATTATACGATTTGGGAGCGTGAACTGTTGGCCATCAAAACACTTTTGATGTATGGAGGCATTACCTTGAGGGAGCTCGACACTCTGTGCAAGTGCTAACTGATCATAGAAACCTGGAACATTTACAAACAGCTCGGCGATTGTCGCAGCGACAAATCCGGTGGTCTTTATTCTTTTCCCAGTTTGATTTTCGTATCAAGTATATTCCTGAAGCTCAGAATAAGAAAGCTGACGCATTATCTAGAAAACCTGAATATGCGGCACCAGTGAAAGAGACCTTAGTGGCACCCATCTTGCCTCCCTCCGTGTTCGCAGCCACAGGTCCGTGTCCCAGCTTGGCAGAAGAAATCTGGAAGTCTCAAGCTCAAGATCCATGGACTCAGCAACGTCTTCAAGAACTTCAAAATGGGGAGCATGGAGAGTTTTCTGCACAACAAGGGTTACTACTACATCGAGGAAGGTTATATGTTCCTGCTGGTCCCCTTCGTAATCAGGTATTGCATCTTTCTCATGATTCTTTACCTGCTGGACACTTTGGACTTTATAAAACCCTGCATCTTCTCACAAGGGAGTTTATAAAACCCTGCATCTTCTCACAAGGGAGTCCCACAGGTCCAAGCTGATGTTACCAGATATGTGGGGTCCTGTGAAGTGTGTCGGCGAGCAAAGGATGTGGTGGCTAAACCTTCGGGTCTGTTGCATCCTTTGCCAACACCCTCTGGTCCTTGGAATGCTGTGTCACTGGATTTAATCACAGATCTTCCTTGCTCCAAAGGATTTACCTGCATCCTGGTCTTCGTAGATTTGTTCACCAAAATGGCCCACTTCGTTCCTTGTCCTAAACCTCCTACCGCAGCAGAAACAGCTCATCATTATTTACAACACCTCTTCAGGCTTCATGGTTTACCTGAACACCTTATTTCGGATCGTGGACCCCAATTCACCTCTCGTTTCTGGCAAGCTATGCACAAGGCACTAGGAACTCAAGTCCACCTGTCATCCGCTTATCACCCCTAGTCAGGTGGTCAGACCGAGCGCACACCAATGCCACCTTGGAACAATATCTACGCTGCTACACATGTTATCAACAGGACAATTGGGTGGATTTGTTGCCTTTAGCCGAATTTGCATACAATAATGTGGTACATTCATCCATTCATCAAACCCCATTTATGGCCAACTATGGATACCATCCTCAGTACTTTCCCACCACCCTTCCTTCCACCTCTGTAACAGCTACCGATGCTTACCTTCAAGAACTTCATAGCATTCAAAAACTATTAAAAGAACAACTTAATCATGCTAAGGAAGCATATAAGAAGGCAGCGGATTAAAAAAGGCAAGAAGGTCCACAGTTGAATCCGGGCATGAAGGTTTGGCTCTCTACCCAATATTTGAAACATCCTGGGCAATCCCGAAAACTAGATCCTCGATTCATCGGCCCTTACCCCATCCTAGAAAAAAATCAACCCAGTGGCGTTCCGTCTGCAATTACCTGCTTCTCTCCATATTCATCCTGTGTTCCATCGTTCTCTCTTGGTCCCAGCTAAAGACCCTGACCCCAACCGACCACCAAATCCTGAACCTCCTCCACCGATATTGGTAGAAGGAGAAGAGGAGTATGAGGTCCGCCAAATTTTGGATTCCCGGATACATCGGGGGGGGGGTTTACAATATTTAGTGGACTGGGAAGGGTATGGACCAGAAGATTGTTCTTGGGAACCAGTATCTAACTTGCATGCGCCGGAGTTGATTCAGCAATTTCATGATAATTATCCAGATAAACCTGGCTCATCGGAAGAGGGGGGCCATGGGGAGGGGGATAGTGACAGGACCCTGCCTGTCATAGAACCTGAATGTGAAGGGTTAAATGCTGAAGAACAGCAGGAGGAGCCTTGCAGTTCAACTCAGCAGGCAGCTGAGTCTGAGGACCCAGCTGAGGGCATATCTCCTCCTCCTATGAGGGCTAGGAACAGGATCCTGCAAAGAAGAACTAACAGGAGAGCCAGGGAAAGGATATTTAATGATAGGCATAGAATTAGATCTGAAAGCCCTGAGTTCTAGCAGGAGCCTTGCCAGAGATATGGGTGTGTTCCCTGGTTTAGGATAAAGCTAGCAAGTTTACCCTGAAACTTCTGTGGGAGCAATGCGTCACTTACCTTGTCACCACGTTCCTGTGTGTATCCAGACTCTGTTTCCTGACCTTGGACCGGCTTTCTGATTACGGCATTCTCTGTTTCCTGGCTTTCTGACTAACGTTTCTCTGTACCCTTGAACTTGGCATTTGGCTCTGTAAGGTATTTTGGCTTTGATTCGGACTGTACTTTGTTCGTTATGTGGATTACAACTAAAGTTCCTGGCAAAGAACTGAACTTGGCTTGCTGTGTATTCTGTGTGCGGGGCTTGACAAATGTAATGTTGTCTTTTAATACTGTAAGAGTCCATCAGTCCTGCATTACTGTAAGCCGCCTTGGGTCCTTTCCCAAGGAGAAAGGTAGGGTAAAAATACTCTAAAATAAATAAAATTAATTAATTAATTCTACTTCCTCCTGCTACAGTTCCCCAGAAGATGTTCAACATGATACCTGGGTTGTGGGGTGAGGAAGACTATATGAAGATGAGCTGGAGTGTAATTTCTCCTTGAATCTAACTGCTACATATACCAGACCTGCCCAACAGGTAGACCGCGGGCTACCGGTAGCCCGTGAAGGGTTCAAAAGTAGCCCACCGGCCATCAATAAAAAAAGTGAGGAGATAAGTTCTCCACCCCTCCCTCCCCCATCCCAAGGACCACCACTGCCCCAGCAAAGTTCTGGATCTGCCAGCCCACTGTCTCAGCTGAGCGGGGCAGTTCAAGGGCCATGGTGCATTGAAATCTGTTCCATCCATAACAGATTAATTGATTTTCAATACATTCCTATGAGAAACCGCTGCTCTATTTACAAAGGTTTTTACTTATGAGCATGTGCTCGGAACAAATAAAATTCGTAAGTAGAGGTTTTAGTGTAGTAGCCCTCAGGAAATTTGGGCCAGAAAAAGTAGACCTTGGCCTGTTCCAACTTGAACAGCCCTGGCATATACAAACTCTCAATTTACTAAACATAATCTTTGTTGGTGCCTATTGCCTGATAGGTAGCAGATAGACTGTGCCTGAGCCCCCCACCTCTGTTGAGAGAGGGATTTTCAATACTCACATGAATGGCTTCCCTTATCCCTCTCTCAAATCACTTATCTTCCTGTCTAATATATTATTTATTATATATAATATTATATTATACTACTCTGTAAAATACTCTAATTTTACATTCATGTGAGTATTGAAAATCTCTCTAAGGTGAGCGCTTAGGCACATTTTATCTGCTACTTATCAGGCAGTGATTTCAACAATCCCCAGACAAATAAAACTACTTCACACCTCCACCACCAAGACAATAGCTAAGAACCCATACTTAATGAGTGTTGGGAAGGTTAAAGGAGGGACTTTCAAACATCTTATGCCATTGTCCACCTAATTGGCCTATTGAGACCATTGTCCACCTAACAAGCCTATTCAGGCCATTGTCCATCTTATGAGCTTATTTCAGACCAGGGTGACATGAAGTCAAAGTGAACTATAAAATGGAGGACTAACAACTAGCTTTCCTCAGGCTGACGAAGCTGTTTGGATGAGCAGTGATACGTTTCAATCTCTCAATAAAAGAAGTCCAGTTGCCATGACTCAACTTCCAGATAAACTCACCTAGATGACTGAGAATCTTCACAGACATATTGGAGTCTACTACCAACTGCCTAATCAAGAAGAAGATGTAGATGAAACTTTTGAAAAACAAATTATAAGAATTTCCTAGAAATGTTATATAATAGTGATGGGAGATTTCTGATATCCTGATATCTGTTGGGAGACAAATTCTGCCAAATATGGATCTTCCACAAAAATTTTGGCTTGCATGACTGATAATTTTCTCCTCTCCTGTAGCTATTCTGTGGTTTAGAATAATCAATAGAGATGATTGGTTGGAAAATGTAGCAGCATGAGCAACTCTGGGGGAAGGTAACCATGTTCTACTTGAGTTCTGAATTTCAAAAGCAGCAAAAGCAGAGTATAGCTGCATACTGTACTGGATTCTAGGAAAATCAATTTTAATCAACTTATATTTCTTGACTTCAGCAAAGCCTTTGACAAAATGCCCCATGATCGAAAGCTAATTAGATGTGGGTTTGAGAGAAGAAGTGTCATGTGCATACACAATTGGTTACAGAATTACACTCATAGAGTGCTTATCAATGACTTCTCAGACATGGAGAATGTAACAAGGGGGTAACACAAAACTGAGCCTTGTGCTCGGTTCTCTTCCACATTGAATAAAATTCAAAAAGCTCTTGATAGGTTCAAGCACGGGGGTTCAAATAACAGGAAGAAATTTAAGAGGAATAAATGCAAAGTTCTACATTGAAGGGGGACAAACAAATGCACTGTTACATGATGGGAGTTATTTGGCTTAGTATTGCTACGAGTGAGATGGATATTGGAATTGTTGCGATTCATAAGTTGAATACAGAGAACAGTATAATTTGGCTACAAAATGCTATTTTAGGCTGCATTAGCAGAAATGGAGTCTTCAGATCCCATGAGATACTGGTCCTCCTTTTTTCAGTACTGGATGGGCATCGACTAGAATACTGTGTCTTCTTCCAGACACCACACTTGAAAAAGTGTGGAGCAAGCCAACAAGGTGGAGCAAATTCAGAGGAAAGCAACAAGGATGATCACGGGAACTAGAAACCAAACTATGAGGAAAGATAGAAAGAAATTGGCATTAGAAAAGAAGATGGATTGTAGATATGAAAGCACTTTTCAAATATTTGAAAGCTAGTCCTATAGAGGAGGAGCAGGAATCTGTGTGGCACAAGGAATTTTAGCGCAAATTCAAAACCTGGGAACAGAAAGAGTCTTTCCTCTAAAAATTGCCAAGACCTTCCAAATGTGAGAGCTGTTCAACAGTGGAAGAGACTGCCTCAGAAGATGATACAGCCTCCTTAACTGGAGCTTTGGTGATGGGAATTTCCTGCAGTGGCAGCACATTGATCTATCTTGGTCATGGAGTCCCTTCCAGCAACACTATTGCATGGTAGTAGAACTGGGCATTATTTGTGTATCAAATGAGCTAAAATATAATGTGGCAGTCTAGAAGGCAAGTTAAGAAGTACCCAGTTCAAATCTTAACTCAACTCATAGCAATTTGGGAAACCATTAAAATAGTAACCAATAATAGTACTGATCTATCCACCTGTGTGATTGTGATTATTGGCTAGGATGTTTTCTCACTGAAATAATGTTATGGGATATACCCTGAACATCCTAGAAGTCAAGATTGGTGGTTCATGCTGGTTTGTTTACAATCTGAGCAGGTATTTGATGCTTTCTAGCCTGACTTCCTCTGGTGAGCACCCATACAAAGACAGTGCTCTAGCTTCCCTGCCCCACCACCTCCAGGCTCTCCTTTGAGTGCATGCCCACTGAAGGAGGTTGTAGTGGAACCTGCGGAAGACATTTGTTATTGCGAGGAGTTAGGTGACCTATCTTTTTCCCTTTCCATCCTCTGACTTGAAACAGCAGATTCATGGTGCGTAAGGAGTCTCCCATCTCTTATCCTCACATGTGCTAACAATTGCTAACAAATGAGGATACCTAGCAATTCTAAAAGAGGTGCTGGAAAGTGCCCAAGGGAGAGAGGAATTGGCCAAGGAATGGGCTACCACCATGGCCATCTGCTTTGCTAAAATGAAACATCAGAAGCAGGTAAAAAGGAAGTGTTTCCCTAAGCCTCGGAAGGTTAGGACTCTTATTGCCTCCCAAGAATGGGATCCCGAGACATAGAGTGGGGGCGTTTGGGATTCCAGTGATGAGGGATTGGGAAAATATTAAGGCCTGCTGTGTCCCCTTTTAATTTGCCTGTGTGGTCAGTAAAGAAACCGGATGGAACATGGAGAATGACAGTGGATTACCGCCAGTTGAATAAACATGCTCCACCGCTGGCAGCTGTCATACCTGATATGGTGACCCTGTTAGAATATATCAAAAAGAATGCTGGAGTGTGGCACGCAGTCATTGACTTGGCAGATGCCTTCTCCATTCCAATCGATGCAGAGTCACAAGATCAGTTTGCTTTTATGTGGGAAGGAAGGCACTACACATTCCAAGTCTTGCCACAAGGGTACATCCATAGTCCCACACTATGCCATGGACTAGTGGCTAGGGATCTGCAACAGGTTTCCTTCAGCCTGGCCTTATTAATCGCCCAATACATTGATGACATTTTGATTTTGGGACCCACAGAGGAAGATGTGCAGCAAGGACTAACGGCAGTGATTGACGACATGCGGTCCCGAGGGTGGGAAGTGCACAGGGGAAGCAGGTCCCCCTAGGATTTTGGTCTCACAAATTGCCCACTGTCCAGTACACCCCTTTTGAGAAGCAGCTTTTGGCATGCTACTGGGCATTGGTTGAAACTGCCAGGCTAATGGGGTCAGACCCAGTAGTGTTGAGACCAGCCATACCAATCATGGCTTGGGTGAATGATGACTCTACTAGCCCTAGAGTGGGGAGAGCTCAGCAGTCTTCACTTATAAAGTGGAAGTGGTATATTGCAAAGAGAGCCAGACCTGGTCCTCATGGAGTGAGTGCATTTGCAAGAACAAGTGTTGGCTGTAACTCCCACTGGGGAAGAAATCCAAGAAAGTTCTGGCATAGAACTAAAGGATTCCCTGGCGTGGGAAGCTCCCCCATACGAACAAGTCTCTCATGATGAAGTCTGGTTTACTGATGGCTCTGCCCGTTATCAGGGAATTCAGCGAGTCTGGTCTGCTGCCGCCCTGAATCCTTGAAAGCAAATCACTCTGACCCAAGGAGGAAAGGGGAAATCCAGCCAGTATGCAGAACTAATGGCTGTACTGATGGTTGTAGAGCATGTAATAGAACAAAAGGTGGATACTGTGTACATCTATACCGGGGGTCGGCAACCCGTGGCTCCGGAGCCGCATGCGGCTCTTTGGAACCTTTGCCGCGGCTCCGGGAGGTGGCGGGCTGGCCGGCTGGCCGGCATGCAAATAGCGCCCCGGGGCAGCCAACGGGGAGGCGCGGGGCCTGGGAGCGGCGCGGCGATTGGCCGGTGAGGCGGGGAGCCGGCAAAGCGAGTGGGTTCGGGTGCCCCCTCGCGGCTGAGGCGTCGGCCTGAGAGAGCGGAGGCTGGCGGGCGGGCGGGATGTACCTCAGGAGCGGCGGCGGCAGCGGCGGTGGGGCAGAAGCGCGGCTGAACTGAGGCACCGGGAAGGAACCCCCGGCGCCCACCCCACCCCCACCCACCCGTGGGCCGTGGCCGGTGGAGCGGCCGCGATGGGCTCCACCGAGGAGCTGCTGCTGCCGCCTGCCGAGTGTGTCTGCCCACCGAGGGCGTGGGAGCGGGAGAAGCCAGCGCCATCGCCGTCCCTCTTGGAAGGGAGGACGGGAGTGTGGTAGCACCGGCGGCGGCAGCAGCGGCAGCAGCGGCAGCAGCAGCAGCCGCACACGGCACCCCCGGAGGTCCCGGGCGAGCAAGAAGAGCAGCCGCCGCACCAGCAGCAGCAAGAGGAGCGGCGGCGGCGGCAGCAGCGGGGCGGGTGGGGCGAGGTGAGGACTTCCGGGGCGGCGGCCAGGGTGAGTGGAACTCCCTGCCACAAGATGCGCCCTTGGCGGGGCCCTTCCTTTGGAGCGGGGGGTCAGCGGTGCCCACACCCCACCCCCATCCACCCACTCACAAAGAGGCCCCCATGCTCCACTCTCATGGTCCTGCTCGGGGGGGCTCCAGGGGCGGTGGGACTACAAAGCCCAGGAGCCTTCCACCCCACCCTCCTTGGCTGTGGCAGATGGAAGTGGTGGTGCTGCTACCCCAAGATCCAGAGGGCCCCCTCTGTGCCTCACGCTGAGTGCAAGGAAAGGGAGAAAGGAAGAGCGAGGGAATCTGGAGCCACTTGTTTCTGTAGATTGCAATGTTGGTGATTTACACACACACACACACACACACACACACACACACACACACACACATTTTGATTTAGTAGGGGTGCTCTGGTCTTCTCCCAACACGCCCCCCCTGCAGAAATACAGTGGTACCTCATATAAAGGAATTAATTCGCTCCAAATGAAATTATGTTCAGCAAATTTTCCTTTATACAAATTTCCCATAGGACTGCATTGAAAATAGAGTGATCCCATTTTTATGTTGTAGAGGTGATTATGTTAAGCAAATTTCCCCTATCTCCAGAATATTTTATGTTGTACAGATTTTATATTATACAAACTGTTTGTTATACAAGGGTCCACTGTATATAAATAAGCAGCCATGGCTCCACAGAGAAGACAGTAGGTTCAGAAGAGTGTTAGCATTAAGGTAAGAAACAATATATGCAGTGTTATATTTGTTTTAAATGTTGCAATGGTTTTGCGGCTCCCAGGTGTTTTTTTTCCGTCGGAAACGGGTCCAAGTGGCTCTTTATATATTAAAGGTTGCAGACCCCTGATCTATACTGATTCTTGGGCTGTGTATAAAGGGCTGACTGTATGGTTTCCCAAATGGAAACAGGATGGCTTTTGCATCCACAATCGGCCATTGTGGGGTCAAGAGCTTTGGATACAGTTAGACCAGATGCTCCCTAAAGTACTGGTATATATTGGACATGTAGCCAGACATACAACAGGGATGTCTGCCGCCTTGTACAATCAGGCTGCCGATCAGTTAGCAAAGGTACGGGTGGCCACTTCAGAGGAAGAGGAAGAGGAATTATTGGTATTAGCCTGCTGGGCACATGACAAAGAGTAGGCCATTAGGCGAGGCATTCCATATTCAGTGAGTGCAGCTGCCACAGTATTTGCTAACTGTCAGGTGTGTGCTCAAGTAAGACAGATGCCTCTATCTAAAATGCCTATGGGGAAGCTATACCATGGAAGTAGTCCTGGACAGATATGGCAGATTGATTATATAGGGCCCTTACCCAAATGTGGGCGTTGGCAGTATGTATTGACCATGGTAGACACCTACTAAGGGTACCTTCTGACTCATCAATGTGCACGAGCAACTCAACAAAGTACCATAAAGGGGTTAGAAATGCTAATACAAAGGTATGGGGCACCCCTCCAGGTGCAAAGTGATAATGGAAGCCATTTTGCAGGGGGAGCGGTAAGAGACTGGGCAAATGAGTGGAACAGCTAATGGATATAACACATTCCTCATCACCCGCAGGCCTCTGGGTTGATAGAACGACTAAATGGGCTATTAAAACAAAAACTTAAGCAACTAACTCCCACCCATACCCTAAAGGGTTGGGGTAAAGTTTTGGACCAAGCAGAATTTGAGCTGAATAGCCGTCCAATATGTGTTGGCCAAACATCATTGTAACAAATGGTAAGCCTGGAAGCCCCAGTGCCAGTAGAGCACTTGAAGGTCTGGAGAATCCAACCTCAAGGCCAACTATCCCTCCGAGCAATGCCTGACAGTGCTGGGGCAGACCTCATAACTCTTACGGATGTAGTGGTGTCGGCTGGAGGGCAGGTACCCATACCCTTGAGAATTGGGGTCATGGAACTTATTTTATTTATTTATTTATTTATTTTCAGATTTATATACCGCTCCTACTTCCTGAGCGAGAACTCAGGGCGGTTCACATAAAAAATTTAAAAACTAAAAGGCGGCTAAGGACAGGAACAATCACAATAGCCATCCAAGCACACATAAGTAGGCCGGGGCAGGAAAGAGGAGAAAGAAAGAAAGAAAGAAGAAAATTATAAATAAATAAATAAATAAGTAATCTTGGTGCTCAATATGTACCTCTATTAACAGGACAATAAATAGTGCAACTCATTTGTGAATGTATAAGAAACAACAGGCCCACCTCTGTCTACTATCAGAGGGGGTGGAGGGTTTGGATCTACAGATACCACTCTCACCTCTGGACAAAAGGTATGGGTCATATACCCCAATCAGCCAAATAAAATCGGAGAAATCATTAGTAGGGGACCTTTTCATGAATGCCACTTCACCTATTTGTCCAGATGCAGCTAAACTGAAGCAGTGAGAGTAATAACCCTTCTATTTCTTTGCAGATAGCATGAGTCAGTGGATAGACGATCCAGAGGGTGGGAATCCCACGTGGGCCCAATTTCTATGTCACAACTTTGGTGAACCTGCATGGCACATGCACACGTGGGAATAGATAGGATATGAGCATGGTGCCCCTCTCTGGGTCACTAGGTGGAAAAGTTGGTGGGGACAAGTAGCTGCAGCTCAGGGGCAATGCAGAGACTGGCCCATGCTAGTTTATTTGGAACTACGAGGCCAGCCTGAGTGGGCCAGAATATGGATGGCCCCGAATATAGAATATAGGAACAGTACCCAAGGCAGTATTATGCTATTTGTGGCACCAACTGGCCTACCAACACATCAGAGACATTATAGATGTTTTGCCCTTTATTTGTTGTTATGAGTGCAATGCACCATGGTAATATCATTTTTGTTATATGCTTTCAGGACACTGCTGGTGGTGGTGGGTGGTAGTTTGGCTTTCTACGCATTTCTATGGTGAACTGGGCCCTCCTGCATTAAATGTGACCACGCCACGCTATTGATATGTGAACAGCCGATCCTCTCCCAAAGGCGATGGCTCCCAGGCATCCAGGGCAAGTGCATGATGTATTCTTTTAATGATCATATTTATTTTGTTAATTCTTACTTGTATGCTGTGTATTAGAATTAAACAATTGTATGTAAAAGTACAGCTTATGTGGAACACAATCAGTCAGCTAACACCAAGGATGAAAGGGAAATAAGATATGTCAAGGGGTGGAGTGTAGTGGAACCTGTGGAAGACATTTGTTATTGCGAGGAGTTAGGTGACCTATCTTCTTCCCTTTCCATCCTCTGACTTGAAACAGCAGATTCATGGTGCGTAAGGAGTCTCCCATCTCTTATCCTCACATGTGCTAACAACTGCTAACAAATGAGGAAGATATCCAGCTGTAGCAAATTAAGCTAAACACTCTCAGCTACCCAGCATTCTTAATGAGTTACATCTGGTGGTCTGACCAGTCGCAAGTGTTGCTTGCTAGCCAGGTGCAGCCAGCTTCTTCACAGACCAGGTACTGTGAGACTGATGGCTTAGGGGTCTCTCTCGTTGCTCTTCTGGGGCTCCGTGTGGCCGAAGGGGAGAATTGTGTACCACTCCTGTCAGGTATGTTATATTATGCCTGTTGATATATGTGTTAATCTTAGTTAAATAAAGCATCACTTGATCTTCATCCACTGGTGTGCTTATTGACTCCAGATCCAAAAAGAACCCCTGCCCCAGTTGTGGCAGAACAGAGGTGGTGCAGCAATTACCAATCCAGCTGATAAATGAACAGGCACAAAGTGGTGAATGGATGGTTTGTCCCCATCTCTACTTACAAGTACAGTGATACCTCTGCTAACAAATTTAATTGGTTCCCAGAGGCAATTCGTTATCAGAAAAAAATCATTATCCGAAACACCGTTTCCCATTGAAATGAATGGGAAACCAATTAATCTGTTCCAGAGGTCCAAAAAAGGCAATAAAATCTGGGTTTTTTCAGATCTCTTTATAAAGTGCACTTTAAAGGCTTGCAGTGATGGATCACTCCTCCCCCCCCCCGCAAAAAAAATAAAAACACACACACCACAGTGCAACACAAACATGGACAAAAGAAGCCAGCAAGTCTACCGCAGCCTTTTCCCACCAAAAATGCAATGGAAAGCAGTTCGAAGATCAATAAAACCAAGCTCCAATAAAAACACCCAGTTGTTCTTGCCAATTACACAGGGAAAAAGCCAGCATTCTCATCTGCAAACCTCACCTCAGCTCAGCACTCAGCCTGGAAATTGCCATTCATTAGCTGAAAAATTTGTTATCAGGAGCATTCATTATCTGAGGTATTACTGTACTATGTAAATGTTAAATATAGGCACAGGCAGGAAGTGGAACAGCAGCCAGGCAGTGCCAGGCCCAGGGGAAGCTCCGAAGGCTGCAGCAGGCCAGCGCCATGTCTGGGGCACGCTGCAGAACCCACTGATGGGCAGTGTCATGCCCAGGGTGACATCTAGAGGCCACAGCCAGGCAGCACTAGGCCCGGGGCAAGCTCTGGAGCCTGCAGCATGTCAGCGTCAGGTCCAGGGCACGCTGCAGAAGCCCCTGATGGGCAGCACCAGGCCCAGCGCAAGCTCTGGACGCCACAGCAGGTCAGCACCATGCTACAGACGCCACTTCCAGACCACCTGACATCGCTTCTGGTTCACTGGAAGCCACTTCTGGTCCATGCAGAGGCCCGGGAAGCCTGCCAGAGGCCTGTTCTGGGCCACACCAAGCCTGGGCTGAGCTCCAGAGGTCCCACACAGGCCCACCATGCCGTCCCTTGTCCCTGCCCGATCCACAAACAAAAGCATTCACATATCATGGATTTTCCTTTACTGTGGGTGGTTAGAAAACCTAACCCCCATGATAAACGGGGGGTTAGGTCCTATTCTTTTAATTCTGTTTACTGCATTTCTGTATTCTATTTACATTTTAGCCTTTTTCTGCTTAAGGTTTAAATCCATCTGTCCTGTTAGTGAAGAATCTTGTCTGATGATCACAATTACATGTCCCCTCAGGAGATTCAAAACACCTTAAATGAAGAGTCTTTTTGTGTACAATGAGAAAAAAGCCAAAATCTCTCTCATACATTAATTTGTCTCCATTAACTCTGCCTCTGCTCTCTCTCAAGATAGAGAAAAATCTCAAAGGAAATGGGAAAACTTTCGTAATATAGACCCCACTTTTATTTTAGTTAATGGAGTTTTGGAAAAGTTTCATTTGGGCATGTCCATGTGGACCTTATTCTTTTCTCTTGCTTTTGTGGCATTCTAGGTTGCAATTCCCATATTACCTCATCTACTCTTTGTCCCAGTGGATCTCTTTCTTCCTTTTTGGAGAAAACTGAGGCAAAGAAGGTGTTGCCTTTTCCTTGTCTCCTGTTAGTAACTGGTTGTCATCGCCACACAGAGATCCTTATTTTTCCTTGTGCTGATTAAAGGACTTAAGGAACTCCTTGTTATTGTTGAGTCACAATTGGACATAATGAAATTTTCAGATGCTTTTGGGGTCCCCTGAGACCCCTCCCAAAACATTCCTTGTTGGGCCAGGATAAAATAATTCATTTCCAGGACATTTAAAAGAGCCAGACACACAACTCAGGCTAATTCCCTGGGTTGACAGTTCATATCCACTGTGGTCTCAGCCTCTTGAAGGAGATGTCACAGATGACCGTCTCCACACCCCAGAACACCCCTCACACCCCAAAAATGACTTGAACTCTCTTACCTGTCTGGGCATCCTAGGCCTTAGCTTCCTTCCTAGTTCCCCCTTTTCCTCCCCCACTCTCCTTCTTTCGTCTACCTGCATCCGGGGACTCTTTTTCTCTCCCTCTCCCTCCCTCTTCCTCCCAACCCACTCTCTCTGAATCCGCCTAAAGACACATTCCTACACTGCTTCCTGCCTCCCTCTTGGGCCACCATCTTGGGCACAGGATCATGGCATAAGGAGAAGGAGAACATGGCGACTCCTGAGGATGGTTGTGCCTTCCAGAAAGAACTCCAACCATCGATGGAATAAGGACATGCCCCCCCTGCACGTACACAGATTATCTCCAGCCAGAAGGCTTCCATTGTCTCGCCTCCACATTCACCAGGAAGTTCCATCTCACAGCTCAAGATTCCTTTGTTGACTCTCCAAGCCACCTATTGAGTTGATAATGGCATGGACTCTTGAACAATGCTTTCTCCCCTTCCCCTATTCTCACAGTTCGAATGGCCCATCAAAGAACAGAGAAGGCCTGGCCACACCTGGCAAACAGGTTAATCTGGAATCCTGTTTCAGGAGTTGGGAACACTTTGAGACCTCCCCCAGGAGACCCTCTGGACTGTCCCCATTGGATGTCCCCTGAGGACCACCTCTTGCCCGGCCCAGGGGTTGCATGCACCTCATGGGAGGGGGGTGGGAGGTATAAAACCTGGGTGCACTCTTTCTTCAGGGCTGACCATCCTGCCCTGCCTTGCTGTGGGTTAGTTGGCCTTGCTGTCCTTTATTAGGCCTAATAAACTGGTAATTTCTCTGGACCTCTCTGTGTTGGATTTTTTATTGGACCTTGGGGAATCCAGCAGCGTACAGTAGGGTTAGCCTACTGTGGACTCAACATTATTTCTTTGAGTGTTTTTAGCTATACGCTCCTCCAAGTCTTGCTTTCCTTTCCTGGTTGTTGTGTTGAATTTAAAATAAAGTTAAAATTATATTTCAGCCAGGCTAGTCCTGCTCAGTTCTGCTGGACCCCAGAAACCCAATGAAGAATCCAACGAGAGAGAAATCCTGAAGAGAATACTGTGTTTATTAGGCCTAATAAAGGACAGCAGGTTCCCCGCCATGTGCCCCCGTCCGGCCATAATTAATGAGACATTGATTGATGGCGGGGGCGCTGATTGGTTAAAACGCGCAGATGGGCTTATCTTCGCACCCCTGCTGTTTTATGGCATCTCCACGGAAATGAACTGCCACGGCAGACTAGATACAATGTAAAAGGACAAATTAGGTGTGAATTGAAGCTTTCCGCTTGCCGAGCCCCTGCTCGCAAGGCCTCTTAGGTGGCAAAAGCGGCGGTTTTGTATTTTTCCCGATATCTCGGGAACAGTTTGGAATTTTTGGACCGGGAAAAAAGTGTCGTGCTTGTGACGGTGTGGGGCATATTTGATTAGTCCCAATGGGTCTCGGAACCGCTCCAATTATTATTTATAAAATTTATTTCTCCATTATAACTCTTCATTTCCCTCCCCCTTATCAGATATGAAGGTGTCTGACAGGATCACCTTCCCGGCAAGCAGCCTCATCTTGCCTCTGTCATGCGGCAACCCGCCTTACCGGACCAGAGAGTACTTTTGAGTAACATAATGGATAGCGCACCAAATTAATGTACCCACTATCACAAGCACCAGAAGTAAGCCAATTAAGCCCACAAAGAGCTCTTTGATCCAATTCGAATTTGGCAGCCAGCTGGTGAGTCAGCTCCATAGAGAGGCATTGTTGTCCGAGTAGGTGGCTTGGATCGCAGAAGCTACGTGCCGAATTTTTGCAATATCAGTGGTGATCCGCCCCCCTTTGATCAATGAAATGGCAGCACCGAGTCTGATTCAACCATTGGCAAAATCCACCCGCCCTACTCAGGAGGAAGTCTAATGCTAACCTATATTGTACCAGGGTCTCTGCAATGGATGTGATTTCGGTTTGTAGGGCAGAGGCCACATCAGCTGTGTCATTGGCAAGGGCTTCTAATTGGTAGGATAGGCGATGAATTTGGCGGACATTAATGGCGCCCCCCCCAAGCGGGAAAGAGAATAGAAGCAAAGTGTTGGCCTTCAGTCAGGAAGGTGCAGTCTGGGTCATAACCCTTCTCCTCGCTGTAAACCCGTTTCTGCCTATAGAGATGATGGGGTGGCACCCATGCAGATGCGGGTTGATATTTTTGATAGAATTGGATACCTGCAGGCATTAGAGTACCTAAGGTACATGATCCATTCCAGGCAGCTGGGAGGACTCGCCCCGCCCAGGAGCCACAGACCCAAAATACCCCTTGTGGGAGGCCATGAATCACAACGTTTAGGATGGCTGAATAGGTGGACTGAATTTGATTGAGGGACATGTTGACCCGCTTATTTTCCTGAATATATTGCAGGAGATAGCTAGGGGTTGGATGGGGTTCCCCTGAAGGGTGGTCCCCCACATCCATGCTACAATTACAATAGGGATAATCCCCAAGTTGTTGGAAAGGAATTTGGGGTCCCTCATGTGCCAAGGCTCTATGTGTGGGCTGGTTATGCCATGTCACACAGATGGGAGCCAATGGCCAGTGCTGCTGGTAACTCAAGGTAAATTGGTCTGGGTCAGTCATTTGGGTGTCGGTTCCCTGGGGAACTGTGTATAAATGGGTTTTGTTCCAGTCCTGCGGCTCCAGGCACGCAGTTGGCATCATGGGCCAGCCGGCTTGAATGTGGTGTGGCCCAAAGGCACACACCCAGCAATCAGTGACGTTAAGCATTTCTGTCATGTTATTGAGACACAGCGAAAACACCCAGAGATACATGATTATGCGAGAAACTCGAGGGTGGACGCAGGAGAGGAAGAGAGAGAGAAAGGAAAAAGAAGGGCCCAATACTCACCACTGGGCTTAGGGGTTTAGGCAGGCGCTGCGAGCTGGCTCAGGAGTTCTGGATGATGTGAGGCAAGCAGGTAGACAGTCCAGGTGGGTAGGTCCAAATGGTTGGTGTTTGGACAGTGATCCAGTAGTCCAGATGAGGAGAAGGGTGATATCGGGTGGGGTGAGACCACATGAGTCCCAGTCCACTGAGGTGAGGTTGGTTTCGACTGTCCAGTATGAAGAGCGGCAATGAGTTCTTCATTCCTGAAGGGGTGCAGACAGGCATCTGGGTCGAGGCTGGTTGAGGGGGCCTCCCTCTCTCTCTCCGCCAGGTGACTGTAAGGTGGAGAGGCTCGGGCTGCTGACACGCTCACTTGGGGGTGAACATTTCACCTCCAGGCATCTGGGCTTTAACTTCATCATCACTGGACTGAGAGGTCTCTCGAGGAGGGATGGCTGCGGCGACCTGCTTAGAGAGGGAAGAGAAGGCCCCCCTCCAACTCCCTAAAATATGATGGTGGGGCTGGTTTCCTGGATTGGGCTTTGGGGCCAGGGCGACAAAGGGACGGCCATGCAGAGGTTATAGAGAGGGGGTTCTTCTTGCTCTGGGGACGTGGGAATCAGGGGGGTCCATCATTTGGAGAGGCTTGAGAGGGGGTGGGCTCCGCCAGACACATCTCCATTCCTCCCCCCTTATCAGATATGGCTGCGCGTTTAGCACAAGTGTCAGCCAGGCGGTTTCCTTGTATAATGAAGCCCTCATCCGTTTGATGTTCTGGGCAGTGGACCATGGTTACCTCCTTGGGGAGGAGGAGAGCCATCATGAGGCGGTCCAGCAGAGGTGCCATTTTAAGATGCTTTCCGTCTGCCCCCACGAACCCACGGGCTTTCCATAGGGCAGTGTGGTTGTGGGCTGTCAGGAAGCAATACTGGTTGTTGGTGAAAAGATTTGATTTGCTGCCCCGTGGCCAATTTGGCAGCGGCAAAGAGACAGGGCACACGTCTGAGGATGAAGTCACTTCCCCAACCCAGACGGTAGATGTGTGGAGGAATGTGACTCAAAGGAGTAGAAGGCCAAGGGATCGCTCAGAGAGTGTCATATTGCACAATCAATTTGAAGCTCTTTCCCTCATCACACCTCATGAGGCACACACCGAGGAACAACTAGTTCCACCTGAGGATCTCTCCCTCATCACAATTGATGAGATACAGGATCAGGTACATGTAGATGAACAGGCTGCAGGAGAGAAGCTCATTGTGCTAGGGGATTCTATAATTAGAAATACAGAGGGATGGATTTGTGATGAGCATGATAACCATATGGTCACTTGCCTGCCAGGTGCAAAGGTTGCAGACATCACGAGAAATCTAGGTAACTTCTTAGAGAGAACTGGGAAGGAGCCAGTGGTCATGGTACACGTTGGCACCAATGATGTTGGGAAGGCAAAGTGGTCAGTCTTGGAAGCCAAATTCAGGTTGTTAGGTAGAAGATTGAAGTCCCGGACTTCCAAGGTAGCATTTTCAGAAGTGCTACCTGTTCCTCGTGCAGGACCCGCCAGGCAGACAGAGCTCAGAAGCCTCAATGCGTGGATGAGGCGATGGTGTCGAGAGGAGGGCGTTAGATTTGTCAGGAACTGGAGAACATTTGGGGACAAGCCAAACCTGTTCAGGAGGGATGGGTTGCACTTGAATCATGATGGGACCAGATTGCTGGCACTCAACATCGAAAAGGCTGCAGAGCAGCTTTTAAACTGATAACTGGGGGAAAGCCGACAGCAGCTGAGTGGCATCCGGTTCGGAACACCTCATCCTTGGGGAATGAGTTTGGAGAGGGTAGAGAATCACATAGAGATGACATAGCAGGTATTAGTACTGGGAGAATAATGGAATGTGATAGTTTGTCTACTGAAAATAAAAGCTGTGGGGGGAAAAGAACAAGGCAGCAGCTGTTGTTGTGGGACCCACTGTACAGGTGCTTCTACGCCAATCTTCGAAGCCTCTGAGCAAAGATGGGAGAACTTGAACATTTGGCAGCTAGGGATAACATAGATATAATAGCCATAACAGAAACCTGGTGGAATGTGCAGAACCAATGGGATACAGCAATCCCAGGCTATAAACTCTATAGAAGGGATAGAGAGGGGCGGGTTGGAGGAGGAGTGGCCATCTATGTCAAAGAAGGGGTAAAATCCAGCAGAATGGAGATTGACAGAGGGTCTGACTCCACCATAGAATCACTGTGGGTTAAACTGTTGGGGTATTCTATCGCCCACCAGATCAAAAACTTGAGGGGGACCTTGAAATGAGGAGAGAAATCATGGAGGTGGCTAAGAGGGATAGGATAGTAATCATGGGGGACTTCAGTTATCCCCACATTGACTGGGCCAATGCGAGCTCTGGGCAAGAAAGAGAAACTGGGTTTCTCGACTTGCTGAATGATTGTGCCTTAGAGCAGTGTTTTTCAACCTTTTTTGGGCAAAGGCACACTTGTTTCATGAAATAATCACGAGGCACACCACCATTAGAAAATGTTAAAAAATTTAACTATGTGCCTATCAGACACACACAAACACACTGCTCACCCCCCAAAAAAACAACAACAAATACATCCTCCAGCCCAGGCCCTCCCAAGGCATCCCTATCAAAATGTCCGCCTGCCCTCACCTTCCCCCTCCCTCCTCCTTGCACTTTTTTTCAGAGGAACTTGCAAACCCAGGAAGGTGGGGCTGGGGGAGGCTCTTCATATACGACCCCCCAACCCCCATCTTTTACCCCTTCCAGTGTCAGCCTCCCTTCTCTCCCCCCCCGCCTCTTTCCAGCCAGGCAGCCACAGGGCCCAGAAGGGACCCCCCATCCCCGTCTCCTCCCTCTAGGTCCTAGGAATCCCCTCCTCAGCCTCCCACGTCCTCCCCTTTATTTACCCCCCCAAAAAATGACCATTGTCAACGGCCGGCCGCTCCCCACCCTTAAAAGAGGGGTGCGCACGCGTGCTCCTACCTGGCTCGGCAGGGGCGCGCGCCCACCCTCGGGAGGCAAACAGTGAGTGCGCGAGGCGGGGGAGGGAGGGAGGGGGGTTCGGTGAGCGAGGAGGGGGAACCAACCCCAAGAACCTTTAAGAGCGGCTTCTGGAGCGCCCTTCGCCGCAATGCACCTGTGCGGGTCTCCCGGCTCTCTCTCGCTCTCCAGTCTCCTCCTCCTCCTCCTCCTCCTCCCTTATTTCTTCTCCTTCCCCACCCACAGCCAGCCTTTCCTCGCCGGCACGCAAAGCACGCCGGGAAAGGTAGTCCGCTCTCCTCCCCAGGACCGCATCTCAGACCTGCGGGAGGAACTACATCTCCCACGGAAGCCTTGCGGCAGCCGGGTTCTTTCTGGACACCCTGCTTTCCTCCGGCTCGCCGGCGCCGCACCGCTGCCTTGGTCACGAGTGGGATGCAGGGGGGGGCATTGCTGGTGTAGGGAGAATTTTTCCCACGGCACACCAGGCAACATCTCGCGGCACACTACTGTGCCACGGAACAGTGGTTGAAAAACACTGCCTTAGAGCAACTTGTCATGGAGCCCACCCAAGAACAGGCAACTCTGGATCTAATACTGTGTGATACTCAGGACCTGGTCAGGGATGTGAATGTCACTGAGCCTCTGGGGAACAGTGACCATGCTGCAATTTCCTTTGCCATGCATGTTGGAGGAAGAGTGTCAACCAAATCAGACATAAAAACCCTTGATTTTCGAAGGGCAAAGTTCCCTCAGATGAGGAAACTAGTTAGAGAGAAATTGAAGGGGAAGGTTAGAAGAATCCAATCTCTTCAGAGTGCATGGAGCCTGTTTAAAACAATGGTAATAGAGGCCCAGCACAAGTGCATACCACAAAGAAAGAAGAGCTCATTTAAGTCCAAGAGGGCACCGGCATGGTTAACGAGTGGAGTTAGAGAGGCTCTAAAGTGCAAGGAGAGGTCTTTCTGTAAATGGAAATCCTCCCCAAATGAGGAAAATAAAAAAGAAGACAAACTCTGGCAAAAGAAATGTAAGAAGATGATAAAAAAGGCAAAGAAAGATTTTGAGGAACGCATGGCTAGCAATATAAAGGGTAATAAGAAAATCTTCTTTAAATCTGTTAGAAGTAGAAAACCTGCCAGAGAACCAGTTGGCTCTCTGGATGGTGAGGGAGGAAAAGGGGAGGTTAAGGAGGACTTGGACATTGCGAGAAATTAAATGAGTTCTTTGCATCTGTCTTCACGACAGAAGACCTCCAGCAGATTCCGCTGCCTGAACTGCCCCTCTTGACTAAACAATTAAATCAAATACAGGTTAAAAGAGAGGATGTTTTAGGACTACAGTGGAACCTTGACTTACATCCCGCTTGACTTGCGTCATATTTGACTTGCGTCCACTAGGGGTCTGTTTGACCTGCGTCGTGGGCTCCGACTTACGTTGCTGCAGCTGCTCTCTGGGTGAGAGAGAGGTGGGGGGGAGGGAGCGAGGGAAGGAGTGAGGTGGATGGGGTGGGGGGCAGAAAGAGCGCAAGGGGCATGCGCCTGCCTGCCTGGCAACGTGAGAGGAACATCTGTGTCTCCGCCATTGCCATAACGTCCTGATGTTTCGCAGGGCCCCACAGACAGGCAGGCTGGGCGGTGGGCCGGCCGGCCGGAAGGCAAGCCAATGGGTGGGCGTGGGCGTGCATGTGGGACATGAGGACGAGGAGAGGATGCATCCCCAGCGGAAGGGGGGGAATGCGGGGCTGTCTTACCTCAGCCGCTGCCGTCCGACGCCTGGGCACAGGTTCAGCGGAGCCGCTGCTGAGGGGAATCTATGGTTTGTATCTGTGTGGTGAGGTGGAGGTGGGGTGGGGGAATGCCTGCCTGGGCTGCCTCTGAGGAAAGCTCAGGCTTCAAAATGCACGCGCGGGGGGGGGGCACCTCAGAGGCTGTGGGCTTTTTCTTTCTTTCTGTGCAGACTCACCTCCACCCCACCGGGGCCAGTCAGGAGGTTTGGGATCAGCTCGGCAGGTCTTATTTGGTGGGGAGTTGGGAGCAAGGAAGGGGCTTGGCGCACTTATTTTATTTTAACCCCTCTGTATGGGGTGTGAGTGAGGGTTGATTCCCTCTTCCTTTTAAAGCGGACAAATCAGTCCCGCCAGTGGTTTCCCCCACTGTGGCTGCACAGACTTAGGCACTCAGGCTTTTGTCAGGAGCGTGGGGACGGCACGGGTGCCCTTGATGTCGGGAACACACGGGGGTAGGGGTGACCCCTCCCAGCAATCGTCGGGAGCACACCCGTGAAGTTTCTTTCTTTCTTTCTGGTCATGTTCCAAAGGGGGGGCAAAATGGAAAATTATTGTGTGAAGTTTATTTATTAATTGTGAACATTTTTACCCATCTTTTCTCCTTGGAAAAGGGTCCAAGGTGGCTTCTGCTCCTGACGCAATAAAGGTTCTTTTAATAAACATTTTAATAAATAACATAAGAACCTAAGAAGAGCCCTGCTGGATCAAGCCATCTAGTCCAGCTTCCTGTATCTCAAAGTGGCTCCCGACCCCACCACCCCCACCCCACCACCAACATCGCCCCCACCGTTCCTGCCACCACCCCCTGTAGGGTCAGAGTGTCTTTTTCATAGTCTGGAACGGATTAACCCACTTTCCCATTACTTTCTATGGGAAAAGTTTGTTTGACTTAAGTCATGTTTGACTTAGGTCTAGACCTCCGAAACGGATTAATGACGTAAGTAAAGGTATTACTGTAATTGATAAATTGAAGATTAACAAGTCACCGGGCCCAGATGGCATCCACCCAAGGGTTATTAGGGAACTGAGAAATGAAATTGCAGATCTCTTAATGGTAATATGCAACTTGTCTCTTCAGACGGCCACAGTGCCGGAGGACTGGAGGATAGCGGATGTCACACCAATTTTTAAAAAAGAAAGGAGGGGGGACCCGGGAAACTACAGTCCAGTTAGCTTTACATCTGTCCCAGGGAAGATGGTGGAAAGCCTCATGCAAGAGAACATCTTAAAACACAAAGAAGAACAAACCTTGTTGAGAGAAAATCTGTCCAATCCCCTTTTAAAGGCATCCAGGCCAGATGCCATCACCACATCCTGTGGCAGGGAGTTCCATAGACTAACAATGCACTGGGTGAAAACATATTTTCTTTTGTCTGTTCTTACTCTCCCTGCCCTCAATTTGAGTGTATGTCCCCTAGTTGTGGTATTTTGTGAGAGGGAGAAGAGCTTCCCTCTATCTACTTTACTCATGCCCTGCATTATTTTGTACGTCTCAGTCATATCCCCCCTCAGGCACCTTTTTCCAGACTAAAGAGCTCTAAACGTTTTAGCCTTTCCTCATAAGGGAGGTGACCCAGCCCAGTAATCATTTTAGTTGCTCTCTTCTGCACCTTTTCCAGTTCCACTATGTCTTTCTTGAGATGCGGTGACCAGAATTGTACACAATACTCCAGGTGCGGCCTTACTATTGTTTTGTATAATGGCATTAGAATGTTGGCTGTTTTATTTTCAATCCCCTTTTTGATAATCCCTAGCATGGAATTGGCCTTCTTCACCGCTGCCACACATTGGAGAGACACCTTCATGGAGCTGTCCACCAACACACCAAGATCTCGTTCCTGATCTGTCACGGATAACTCAGAGCCCATGAGTTGATAGATAAAGTTTTGATTTTTTGCCCCAATATGCATTACTTTACATTTGGCTACATTAAAACACATTTGCCATTTCGGAGCCCATTCCCCCAGTTTGGAGAGATCCTTCTGGAGCTGTTCACATTCTTCTCTGGTTTTTACCACACAGAAAAGTTTTGTGTCATCTGCAAACTTGGCCATCTCACTGCTTATCCCTGTTTCCAGGTCATTTATGAACAGATTGAAAAGCACCGGTCCCAGGACAGATCCCTGGGGCACACCGCTTTTCACCTCTCTCCATTGTGAAAATTTCCCATTGACACCTACTCTTTGTTTCCTGGATCTCAACCAGTTCTCAATCTATAATAGGACCTGCCCTCTTATCCCCTGACTGTGCAATTTTCTCAGCAGCCTTTGGTGAGGGACTGTGTCAAAATTTGAAAATCCAGATAGACTATATCCACCGGTTCACCCAAATCTACATGCCTGTTGACCTTTTCAAAAAATTCTAAAAGATTTCTCAGACAAGATTTACCCTTACAGAAGCCATGCTGATTTTCTCTCAGCAAGGTTTGTTCTTCTATGTGTTTTAAGATTTTCTCTTGGATGAGGCTTTCCGCCATCTTCCCTGGGACAGATGTAAGGCTAACAGGCCTGTAGTTTCCCAGGTCCCCCCTCCTTCCTTTTTTAAAAATTGGTGTGACATCTGCTATCCTCCAGTCCCCCGGCACTGTGGCCGTTTTAAGAGATAAGTTGCATATTACCGTTAAGAGATCTGCAATTTCATTTCTTAGTTCCCTTATAACTCGTGGGTGGATGCCATCTGGGCCCGGTGACTTGTTAATCTTCAATTTATCAATTAGTCCTAAAACATCCTCTCTTTTAACCTGTATTTGATTTAATTCTTTAGTCAAGAGGGGCCATTCAGGCAGCGGAATCTGCTGGAGGTCTTCTGTCATGAAGACAGATGCAAAGAACTCATTTAATTTCTCTGCAATTTCCAAGTCCTCCTTAACCTCTCCTTTTCCTCCCTCACCATCCAGAGGGCCAACTGGTTCTCTGGCAGGTTTTCTACTTCTAACATATTTAAAGAAGCTTTTATTATTACCCTTATATTGCTAACCATGCATTCCTCAAAATCTTTCTTTGCCTCTCTTATCATCTTCTTACATTTCTTTTGCCAGAGTTTGTCTTCCTTTTTATTTTCCTCATTTGGGGAGGATTTCCATTTACAGAAAGACCTCTCCTTGCGCTTTAGAGCCTCTCTAACTCCACTCGTTAACCATGCCGGTGCCCTCTTGGAGTTAAATGAGCTTTTATCTGCCAAGTCCATGGAATGTCATAGGCACATCTGTTTTACTTAATATGGGTGCCAACAGAAGGAAAATTTGGGACCTTTTCAGTAGCAGAGCAGCCATCGAGATTACTATCAAGACAATACAACCCATGATGAAAATGGATTTGACAAAGGAAAAACAATTTGTTAAGATAAGGGGCTTTGCAGGAAAGAGAAAATTGAAAAAATAATTTTGGGGTTAGTGAATTTATTACATAAAAATGTTTTCTGTATTCTGATTATCTAGGGCAGGCATGTCCAAAGTCCAGCCCAGGGGCCAAATGCGGTCCATTTTAAAATTTTGAGTGGCCCTCAGCCCCTTCTCCCTGCCGACTCAGCCTGTCACTCATCCCCACCAGCTGCTCTCTCCCTGTGCCACCTGGAAACGTCAGTTTGCAGTTTTATGGTTGCCTGCCCTCCCTGCCTCCCTCTGTCCCCCAGCCACCTGCCTTGCCTACATCCCCCCAGCTCCGTTGCTGCAGTGTCCTCGCCACCTCCTTCTGAGGGAGGGCAGCATATGTGAGCAGCGGTGGATCCTGGGTGTGTGCGAGCCAATTCCCAGGCCTTGCAACAGCCATTGGGCCCTTGGATGCCTTGAAACCGGAGTGTTTGCAGATGCTGCAGACATGCACAGGTCCATGCCCTTTCTCCCCCCTTCAGGCTGAGTGGTCGGCCCACACACATTTTCACCCCACCAAATCTGGCCCTCCTTGCAAAAAGAAACGGGAAATGAAAATGTGAAGACAAATTTGATATACAAATGTTCTGTTAGACTTTTTAAAACAGGGCTGTCCAACTTTGAACAGGCTGAGGTCTACTTTTTCCAAATGCAAGTGCCTGAGCGCTACTACACTAAACCCTCTACTTATGAATTTTATCTGTTCTGAGCATATGCTCATAAGTTTAAAAACATGTAAGTAGAGCAGTGGTTTCCCATAGCAATGCATTGAAAATCAATTAATCCTTTCTGGAGGGAACATATTTCAATGCATTCCTATGGTAAGGCTGACCATGCACACGCTTCCCTTACACCCGCTCGAGCCGGTGTGGATGGGTGCAAGGGAGGCGCATGCATGCTTGCGCAGATCACCCCTTCCCCTTGCCCAGGCTGCTGGAAGACTTTTTTAAAAAGGTGTACTTCCCCTCCCAACCCACCCGAAGCCTGACTTGACTCTACTTCTCCTCCTGTTTTCCCCCTTCTCCCTTCCAGCTCCCTTGCTGACACTGCTGCTGACACCCATAGCTCTCACTCACTTCTGCCATGTTCTCTGTGCAGCTGGGATGGGCCAAACCAGCAGTGGGGCAATCACATCACCACGGCGGCTCAAGGAGGAGGGAATGGCTCAGAAGGGGAGCAGGAGGAGCGGCAGGTCACAGTCTCTGTGAGGCAGTTGTGGGGGTGGGAGGAGGAGGTTGATGGGAGGAAGGTATTCTCCCAGGGGGAAGAAGAGGGGGATGTTACCACGCAAAGGAGGTGGGCATGCCCAAGACCCTGCCCCTCACTGTCCCCTCCACACCCCTTCCTCCGCTCTGCAGCAACAACTCAATTGGTCACAAGACAGTGGCATGCAGATCATCTGGCCGGTAGGGAGAGCAGGGGACTGCACAATGGCCCTTGAACTGCCTCGCTCATCTGAGACAGTGGGCTGGCAGACCCAGAGCTTTGCTGGGGCAGTGGTGGTCCTTGGGTTGGGGGAGGTAGAGGTGGATAACTTATCCCCTCACATTTTTATTGATGGCTGGCAGGCTACTTTTGAACCCTTCACGGGCTACTGGTAGCCCCCAGTCTACCTGTTGGGTGGGCCTGTTTTAAAAGAATAGAGAAAGTTAGGCATATACAAGAACTTCTATGCATAAATTAAAACATATAGACCAGGAGGTAGCTCTTTTATAATAGCCCATAAAATATTAACTTGAATTAGAGATGACTAGAGATGATTGCTGAAATTAGGCACTTGTTGGAAGAATAAGTAATTATTTATACTCTGGATGATATATATAAGATATATAGTTAACCAAATATATCCTAAATTGTTTAGTACTGTATTGTAGAGCTAAACAGTGAGACTGAATATTGTTGAAATCAGACAGGCTCTATTCTTTGTATTAAAAATAGATGTAAGTAAAGATAGATAGAATATGGATGAGACAGTAAGGAAACTATGAAAGTATGCTTATTCAAGCTGGGAAAGGAAAATATGAATTATATTGGGCTCAAATGTTGGGGAAAACTGTGATTGAATTGGTAACACGATAGGAGACAAGCAATACAGTAATACCTTACAAGACGAATGCCTCTTAAGCTGAAAAATTAATAGGACGAATGCAATTTCTGGGTATAGGAAAAACATGTAAGACGGGTTTTTCCTCCCAGTTTGCATTCGTCTTATGAGGTACCATTGATCCTTGCCAAGCCTAGGCTGTTTGCAAGGGGACAGCCAAGGCTGGGTAAGGATCACTGGGTCCTACTTTGCAGGGTCCTGGAGCTTGGGTGGGCAACACTGGGACTTGGGGGGGGCATCAACCTTACCTCGCAGGTGGCAGCTTGGTGTTGCAGCACCGCTCCTCCACTGAGGCCTGAGGCCCACTGAGCTGCTGTGAGGTTTGGGACATATTTTGGGGGGGACCATGGTGGAGGCATGCAGAACAGGGCACAGGACTCTAGGTGGGAGACTAGACCAAAGCAGAAAAGAAGCAGTCACCCACCCACCCCTCGCTCTGTTTCCATGAGTGGAGGGTGAAAGCTACACCCCGGGTTACCTTGCCGCTATTACGGGAGCCGAGAGATGAAAGAACACGCCAAGGTTCAAAAGGCACGGAGAAAAAGCTTTAATTCGCTGCAGCGAGGCGCCCAGCCGAATTCAGTCGGAAAACTGGGGCAATAAGCAAAAAAGCTCTATAGACTTTATAGGAAACATTCCCTCAGTACCCCTCCTTTATCAGAATAAACAAGGATGCATCTGGGCGTCGTAAATCGCCCGCGAAACAACAACGAAACTACAAAGGATACATGGTTATCACATAGTTACAAATCAATTGTCAAAGGAAACACACAGGGGATACTATTAATCTTGCACGTTGGCGCCACCTGTCTTGTAATTCTCGGAACTCTGGGCTTTCGCAGCCGGAGTGTTTGACAGCTCTGGCGATATATCAATGTTTCGACGGATGTCTGGCTTATCTCTTGTGCGGACCCCTTTACCAGTGGTCTTCCCACACAGATAAGTGTTTATCCAGCAACTTTTATGGCCTGGTATCTCATGACACAGGCTTGGGGAGGAATGTGGTGCTTTGAGTCACAGTTCAGTGAAGACAGTTCAGTGAAGGGAAAAGGGGTGAATTAAAGGACACAGGGCTGAATTAGTAATAGAACCAAAGTACTGCCATTTTATCTACAATGGCAATTTATAGGCTACAGACTGTATTAAAACATACACTGGAGCAGCCAAATACTGTTGAGTTTCTATTGGGACTAGAAAGAAGGATGGTTTTATGAATCCTAGCACACAAGAACCAGACCATGAATGAGGCAAATATTCATAAGCCATATTTCCACAGACCCAATACATGTTCATAGGGGCTTCCCATACCTTCGAAGTTGCTGAGTATATGTATGGCAATAAAGTGACATTAAACTTCTCTGGTTGTTATTCCCGGTATTTCTTAATTAAATCAGCCACACTTTGATGGTCCGCTTCGCCCCATTCAACATTCCCTTTTATTCTATGCCTGCTCCTCAATCCTCTTTTCTCAAGGAATTCCTCATGTCTCCTTGCTATGATCATGTGCCCTTAAGAGATCCAATAAGCGGAATTCCTCCTCGCTCTCCTCCTCCTCATCATCATCCTTTTCATCTCTTTCATTTATTTTAGGGACTCCTTTCCCTGCTTCAGGCTCATCTTTAGGAAACCTGCCAGAAGGTCCTGGCTGTGGAAGATCTTTAGATATGGGAAGATTACCATCTACATGGGGTGCCTTTGAAGGGGAAGCGGGCGCTGGACCTGGAAGAGGTGGTGCTGCGGGGGGAACCACCGGATTCCCTGGAGGGATGGCTATGGCGTAAGGAGGCGGTGGGGTAAAAACATCATAATCTTCAGGGTGACTTTCTAAAGTTGCCTCCTTTTTCTTTAAGGCTAACAACTTAGCCTGTGGTGGCAATTCTCTACAGAATTGGACCCATGAGGGATTTTTCTTCACATTTCCTTTCCAAACCTCAATGTAGGGAATGTGTTCAGGGCAGTTCTTAAGAATTTTTAACCACAGCTGCCTGATAATACTCTCATTAAAGGTCCCCTGAGCCGGCCAATCCATCTGCATCACTGGCCACTCTATTTGACATAGAGTCTCCATTCTTTCCTTCTTCATTTTGATGCCAAAATCATAATTCTTGGTGGCCGTGTGCCAATTCAAAAGGAAGCAGTCTAATGGAGTTGTGGGTTTGCTGGAGTTTTGCCCCATGGTTTTTTAATGATTTTATTTGAACTGTATTCCTATATTCTCCCACACAATGCCACTTGACCCGCTCCTATACTCTTTAGACAATTTTCATACACACAACACTTGATACTGACTGTGATCTGCTGGGTCGCCCACAGACAGAAACTGCACAATCCAGACGTCACTCGGCCAAGGAGATACTAAACTCCGACCTTCCACGCATTCACACATTCATTGGGTCAGTGGCCACACAAATTGCCCACATTTCAAACCGCCTCCCAACCTAGTCTGGATCCCTCTGCCTATTGAAAAACCTTTTTTCCACTAGTCTACTTTGACAGCTGAGAGCTCCTTCTCACTGTCCACACCAAATGGGTTCCCTTATTACACGCGGGATATCAGAGCACTGCTCCTCTCCTCCCCCCAAAAACCTCAGAACCGTCATTCTGTTACCCTTTTACACACCAGGGGCTCAAGCCCAAAATTAAGAAACTAGAGACAAATTCTCTTCCCACACTGGACCGGTCCCATATCTTACCAAATCTTTCAAGAGGTCCCCTCTCCGGCCGGCCAGCGTTTTCTCCCTGAGCGGTACTGTCTCCGCCACCACGTTGAACGAAAAATTCCCCTTTTCAAATGGAAAGGTGTGCACCGGAGCTCTTCGTCCACCGCTGGCTGTTCGGAACCGCTTGGCTTGGCCCCTCGCTCCAAAAAGGGAGGGCAATCCCGGATGAGCCCCCTGATGAAAGCTACACCCCGGGTTACCTTGCCGCTATTATGGGAGCCGAGAGATGAAAGAACACGCCAAGGTTCAAAAGGCACGGAGAAAAAGCTTTAATTCGCTGCAGCGAGGCGCCCAGCCGAATTCAGTCAGAAAACTGGGGCAATAAGCAAAGAAACTCTATAGACTTTATAGGAAACATTCCCTCAGTACCCCTCCTTTATCAGAATAAACAAGGATGCATCTGGGCGTCGTAAATCGCCTGTGAAACAACAAAGAAAATACAAAGGATACATGGTTATCACATAGTTACAAATCAATTGTCAAAGGAAACACACAGGGGATACTATTAATCTTGCACGTTGGCGCCACCTGTCTTGTAATTCTCGGAACTCTGGGCTTTCGCAGCCGGAGTGTTTGACAGCTCTCGCGATATATCGATGTTTTGACGGATGTCTGGCTTATCTCTTGTGCGGACCCCTTTACCAGTGGTCTTCCCACACAGATAAGTGTTTATCCAGCAACTTTTATGGCCTGGTATCTCATGACACAGGCTTGGGGAGGAATGTGGTGCTTTGAGTCACAGTTCAGTGAAGGGAAAAGGGGTGAATTAAAGGACACAGGGCTGAATTAGTAATAGAACCAAAGTACTGCCATTTTATCTACAATGGCAATTTATAGGCTACAGACTGTATTAAAAACCACTTCTATCAAGGGCACCTCATAGAACTGCTCTCATGGGAAGAAGGGGCCGTTTCGGGGCCCGCCCAGCCTGTGTTCAGTTGGGTGCCAAGGAGGGGCGTGCACCAATGTGGCAGACAGAGGGGCTCCCCCCAACTTTGGAGAGGCCTGCTGGGGCTTGCATGGCTAACTCCGTCGCCCTGTTGCTTCCCCCCCAAGGCTGTAGCAGCCCCTCTCGGCACGCCTCCTCGAACCTCTCAGCAGCCTGGCTGCTCCTCCGCTTTGTGCTCGCTGCAGGCCCTGCTGAGCCCGCAGGAAGTGAAGCATGCTGCGGCCGCCCACCGACCAGGCACGGAGGGTCCCCCGCTGTACAGTGTGGCAGCCTCCATGCTGGCATGCCTGAGCGCCACGAAGGTGCCCTGAAGACGCTTACGTATGGCAGCAGCTCTATGCACTGGTGGCAGAGACGCAGCTCTATGTATGCTCCCATGCTGGAGGCATTGCCGGAAGTATTTGGCTTGCTCCGTGCCAAGAAGCTGCCACCGCCACTGGCCCACATGCTCGTCTACAAGCTGCTCTTCGGGCAAGGGCTGCGCTGTGGCGGCACTGGGTACGGGAAGGCCCTGGTGAGCTGCAACAAAGACCTGCTGCCCCGCACTGCCTGCCGCCAGTGAAAGAGGAGGAGGAGAGGCTGTGCCACTGCCACGCTACATGCCCCCCGCCACCCACGCGACTGCTCGATGCTGTGGCTGCCCGCCAAGTCACGGAAACAGCCCTGGTGGCGGCACCCACTTCAGTCACCTGGCCCTGGGCTTGGGCAGCAGTGGGGTGGTGGGCCTCACACGGAGGCTTCAGACTGGGGTTGTGGAGGTGGATCGTGTGAGGCTGGTAAGTAGGTGAAGGTGGTGTGGGGGTGGCGCCCAGAGTCCCGCAGGCCAGACTGCTCTTGGGGAGTCAGGTGTTGGGGGCTGGCGAGCTATGGGTAGGGCGGCGCAACATCTATGTTTCCCCCCAAGTTCCAGTGTTACCCACCCCAGCCCCAGGACCAGGTCTGCAAGGCCACCTTTAGACAGCATTCCCATAGGAATGCATTGAAAAAACTATTAATCTGTTCCTCCTGGAGCTGATTAATTGGTTTTCAATGCATTCCTATGGGAGACCATGCCTCATAAGACTTTTTCTTCCTAGGAGGAATGGACCTTTGGAGCCAATTAAAAAAGTCTTACGAGGTATTACTGTATATTTGTTTTATGAAATTTAATGTAGAAAATAAAAATGGATCATAAAAAAGGAGTACACCTCCACTTGAAGGACAAAGGGCAGTCATCCAAAGATGAGGATGTACACATATTAGACAGAGAGGAGAGAGGGGTCATGTGAACACTGAAAACCCCTCTCTCAACAGAAGTGGGGGACTCAGGCACAGTCTATCTGCCACTCATCAGGCTGTGATTTCAACAATACCTAGACAAATCAAAAATACTTCATGCCTTTACCACCAAGGCCATAGCTAACTACCTATGTGTTTCAGCATTCACCTTAAGCCTATTGAGACTGTTGTCTGCCTAAGGGGCCTATTCAGGCCATTGTTCATTTTATGAGCCTATTTCAGACCAGGGTGACAAGAGGTCAAAGTGAACTGTAAAATGGAGGACTTGCAACTAGTTTTCTTCACACTGACAAGCTATTTGGATGAGCAGTAAAACGTTTCAGTCTCTCAAGAAAAAGAAGTCCAGTTGCCATGACTCAACTTCCAGATAGGGAATAGGATTAAAAAGCAGCGGAGGGCAGGAATTTCCACTAAGGCGAATTTGCTGCTCCTCTTTCTCTTGCACCTTCAAGTCTTACTGAGGCCACAGAGCCCCACTTGGGATTACTAATATGCTTGGCACTGCACTGCAGGATGAGAAACTGCCCGACATTTACTCGGAAGTAAATCTCATCGTGTCCAGTGACGCTTAGTTCTCAATCAACCGCGAGGAGACACTCCATTCGCCTTCAGCAGCAGGTTCCGTTTCGGGAACCAAGAGTTGGTTCCTGGTCTCGCCCGTGCCCGGTCTCGGGGACGCGAGAAGGGACCGCCGTCCTCCCCCCTGCTCTGGTGGCTGTTGGGGGGGGGGGGGGGGGGGCGCGAACCCGGCGGTGCCCACATGGCCGAGGCGCGACCGGCGGCGACTGCGCGCAACCCCAGGCGGCCGGAGGCGGGGAGGTGGGAGGGTCGGGAGGTCCTTAGAGAACGGGGGTGGGGGTGGGGGGAGGTGGAGCCTCCTAAGCGAGCGAGCGAGCGAGCGAGTCAGCTGAGGAACGAAGCCCGCTCCGGGGGCCGAAGGAGGCAGGCACGCAGGGTGGATTGAGAGCAGGAAGCCGGCCCGCAAAAGCGCCCAGACGCGCCACCGGTCAAGTCTTTCGAGGGGAGCTGGAGGCTTCTTTTGGCGGCGGCGGCGGCGGCGGCGGCGGGGGTGGGGCCGCGCCTGCTTTCTTCCTCCAGAAAGAGTTGTGGCGGCGGCGGCGGCGGCGGCGGCGGGGTCGGCGAGCCTCCTTCTTTGCCTTCCCCAGCTGGCTGGCTGGCTGGCTGGCTGGCTTATCCGCGCGGCCACCTCCGGTCTGAGCAGCGCGCACCAAGGGCAGCGTCGAGGGCAGGAGGAGGAGGAGGCGGCGGCGGCGGCGGAGGCGGCCAGGAGGAGCCGCGAGGCCACGAGGGCGACCCGCGCCCACCCGGTGCACAGGTAAGGGGCCCGGCGGCGAGATCCCGGGGGTGCTGCCGGGAAGGCGGCGGCGGCGGCGGCGGCGGCGGGGGCGCGCTGGCGCTGGGCGAGCGGGAGAGGCGGAGAACTTTTGCAGGACTTCTCTGTGCCCATAAGAGGAGCGGGGAGGCTGCCCGTCCTCCGCCTGCAACCCCCCCGCCGCCGCCGAGCTCTCGAGCCGGTTCCCGGGCGCGTCTACTCAGAGGTAAAGGCCCGGGGGTTCAGGGTGGTCTTGGGTCAACGTGCTCGTCGTGCAGGATTGACTAGACTTAGCCTTTAAGTCGTCGCGCAGCCTGGTCCCAAAGAGACTGCTGGATGGCTGGGTGGGGGAGGGGAGGGAAAGGGAGGGGATCCCGCGAACTCAGGCAGCCTCTTGGCAGGGGGGGGGCAGAGAAGCCCGGCACTCCCTCCTGGGGGAAGGCAACTAACTCTTCGGGGTATGCCTTCGGTCCCTCGCCGCATTCCCCCCCCCCACCCCCGCCCCGAAAATGAGTGCGAGAGGCGTATAAACTTCAGTGTCTCGGTGGGTGCCCTTTCCACATTGCATCATAAAATCAGGGTGGAGCCACTCTTTCTCCTCCTCTTTTCTCTTTCTCTCTCTCTCCCCCTCCCCGCCCGCACGACGTCCCCCCGACCTGAAGTCAGGGGGCTTGCCCGGCTCTGCCCATCCGTTGTGGTGGGGCGTGCGCTCCGCTCCCTCTTTCTTTTTCCTGCCCGTTTCCCCCTTGCGGGAATCACTCAGGCCAGAGATGGGGCGTTTGGGGCGGCGGGGAAAGGGCGAGGAGGAGGAGGAGGAGGAGGAGGATCCGTCTAAGGATGGAATGAGGCGGCACGGAGGCCGCCTGGGAAGAGAGAGCCGTCGCGGAGTGAGGACTGGTTCCCTGCAAAGGCGTTTTGAACGCGAAGGTGCCGTTGTGGGCCAGCGTTGTGTTGTTTGAGTTGCCCAAGGTTGCCCACGTGGTACTACTGGACACGCTGGGAAAGAGTTTCTGCAAAGCATTTTGCTTCCTCACCCCCTCGCTGTAGATGAAGCAGGGCTGAGGAAAGACTTCTTGCGCTGAGGCTGGATTGGGTGGCAATGGGAAAATCAATGGCTGAGGGCTACATGCCTCCTCCTCATTCTAAGAACTTCCTTTCTTGCGACAAAGGTAAAAAACAAAAGGCTTACAAAAGTGCTTGGCGGCCTTGCCCTGTCATATTATTGATGTCAGTTCTCTTCCAAATGTGCAGGATTCTACTGGAAACGGTGGCTGTCTGTTCTTGCAGTGTAGAAGGCACTCGGGATCTCCCAAACCACTCAGTGGTAAGGGTTCCTCATCCTTCCTTACTCCATCTCATGTGCTCCAGATGACTCCTGGAGTCTACTCAGCCTTTGAATATTTGAACTTGTGTGGAGGGGAAAAACTAACTTCCTCCCCATTTCAATTTAAACCCTGTGGTTCTCTCCCCCTCATTGTGTATGTTCCTTCCTGCATACTGGAAAGGAGTGAAATGGATGAGCAACCTCCTGTTGAGTAATTTGACTGAGATGTTACTGATCAAGCAGTAGAGCACAAGCTAACTAACCTTATAGAGTGATGATGTTAATATGGATTTAATCATGCCTTAATGATTTCCTTTTGGAGTGCACCTTTGGTGGGATAACTAAATGCATACTTAACTTTTCTCTTGCCTTCTAGTTACACATAAGGCTGGATTATGTCTGTGTCTCTTTTCCTAATGTCCATAATTGGGCCCATTCAGACCTTCATATACTGTATATTGACATGAAGTTTGGTGCTCTGTTTTCTGGACTGTTCCTTGATTGGGTAGACTGAGAAGTATAAAAACACGATTGTAAATTTTCTAGTTCCAGTCTTTGTTCATCAGCTTGCCTGCTGTGAAATCCATCCATATGCACTTCAGAAGTTTCTGAAAAGTGTTATTGGAGAGATACTTGTTAAACACAGGAATAATAGCTATAGGTGATCCATTTATAGGCCACTGACAAAAAAATCTAAAATCCCCCCTTTATTCCATTGTTAACTACAGAATGCTAGGCTTATATAAATGTAACCATTGTTGTGTGTAAAATGGGAACATAATTTGTACTTGCTTGGATGTGTGAATTAACTGGGATGATAGTAGTAAGCTGTGTTCCGGAAAAGCCAATTTGATTGTCTGTTTGAGGAACACCAGAGTTCTCAGGAACACAATTAAATTTTTTTAAAGCAGGTAATGATAAGCTTTGTGTGTGTGTGTGTGTGTGTGTGTGTGTGTGTGTGTGTGTGTGTGTGTGTGTGTGTGTGTGTGTGTGTGTGTGTGTGTGTAAAACATTACTGTATTTTTTGCTCCATAAGATGCATTGGACCATAAGACACACCTAGTTTTAGAGGTATGTATGTGTGAAAAAATTATTCATGCATACATACTGTGGTCCTGGTACATCTCTAGCCCCAGTTTACTCTCCAGCCATGCTGCTTTTGGGAGGGCCGGATTAGCATGGCTGGAGAGTAAAATGCGAAGACAAACACCCCCCCCCCGGGCAAGTCTCCATGCTGGGAAGCCTCCCGGCCCTTGCAGAGGCCCCCGGACCCGGTGCAGGTCCCAGCCCCAGCTGCAGCCCCAGCGGAGGGAGGCTTCCCGACAAGCGGGCTGAATGGGAGAGCTCCCTCCCTTGGATTCACATTCGGCCTGTCTTGAAGAGTGCCTCAATTGCCATCATCGTGGGTGGTTACTCTCTAGCCTGTTTCTCATCTCTATAATCTCTGGTAGGGCTGGTTACACTCTCTTCCTTCTATTCTATGGAAAAAAATCATGCAAGGTAATTTTTTTTAACAGCCGGGTCAGGAAGCCTCCGCTGTGGCTGCAGCTGGGGCTGGGACCTGCACTGGGTCTGAAGGTCTCCAGAGCAGCTGCTCTGGAGGCTCCCAGCACTGGGTGTATTTGCCCTATAAGACGCACGCACAGACATTTCTCCTTACTGTTGAGAGGAAAAAAAGTGCATCTTATAGTGAATAATAATAATAATAATAATAATAATAATAATAATAATAATAATAATAATAATAATAATAATAATAATAATAATAAAAGTCTTTTATCACCTCCTTCTTCTGGGGTTCCCCCAGGGCTTTGCAGCTTGCCCAAGGCCATATAGTTTGGTTCATCTTGCAGATTGGCATAATGGGGAATTGAAAGCTAGCACACACACACACACACAGTCTCTGGTTTAGACATTATTATTTATTATTTCAATTTTTATACTTGGGGTTCTACAGGTTGCCAGACTTCCCACCCCTTTGGATTCAAAACATGTTTTTCAATAAACCAACAGAAGTTTTATTGTCTTCTTCCATACTTTTGGAGAAACTTCTTTTAACACTAACTTCAACAGGTGCAATGTCTTTAACAAAGGAATTATTGTTAGACTCTTTAGAGGGATGAATTCAAACTCCTTCTGCTCCGGAGAGATGAGTGTTCCACCAGACCCCTTCTGAGGCTCCAAGTCCTGGGTCGGTGGCATAGCCTGTACCCCAACCTCTATGGATGGTTTGGGTCCATATCTCCCCTGGCAGCATCCCCAAACAGGAAAGTCCTCTCGGAGGGCCAAACCCCTCCCGCAGGAGTGTCTCCTGGTCCGCTGCTCCTCCGCCTTCAGCTTCTCCATCCATTTCTCATAAGCAATATCCTGTCGTATCTGTTTAAGCTTTCTGTTGTACTCCCTGGCTTCCTGCTCTCCCCAATAAGAGCAGCCCTGCTTGTGAGCCCGTTTTTGGTAGCTCTCAGCTTCAACATGCGGCATCATCATCATCATCATCTCCCATTTTCCCGTATTGGGGTCTTGCATCCAGACCCACTCCCATCCTGGGGGTTAGATGCTCAGCTTTCCCTTTTCCCCCTCTGCAAACCCCACCTCCACAGCCATGGGTTGGTCCATTTCCCCCCACCCTTTCTGCTTCCCCAATGCGCAGGAACTCCTCAAACCTCCTTCTCGTCTCTTCTCGATCTTTCTCTTCCCTTAGTCGGGCATTCCTGGCCTCCTCCCATCTCCTTTGCTTTTCCCGCCATTCCTCCCTCTCAACTTGTTCTGATGTAGGCGGCACTCTCCTCAGTTGAGTCCCTTCAGCCTTCCCTGCCCCACAATACTGCACCCATTAGTGCCAGGGCACTACTCAGGGCAGTTCACCTATAAACATAATCATAACAATATGTTAAAACCATCCAAACAAGGAAGCAATCAACTTAAAGTGAAACCAAAGACACCACAGCAAAAAATATATTAAATTAAATCATAAAATAAGGCTAACAATATATTCACAGGGATGTAAAATCAATCTTAGTTCAGCCAGGGTTCTCCCTGAACAGCCATGTCTTCTGTTGCCTAGGCTATAGAGTCCAGGGTTGGGTAGTTCGATTCTCCACTGGGCCTCCTGTGAGAAGAGCCAACGTGTGTGCCCTTGAGCAAACTGCACTGTCCCCCCCGTATGTAGTTTGGTAGAATTCCTTGTTGCAGGGATTCATTATTCTGGGCTCTTTTCTGCTCCCCATGTACGTGTATGTTCAGATGTTTGATAAAATAAGTTGAAAGTCATCTTAGATTCCTGTGCTTTAGCTAGCTGCATTTTTAGAGGGTTTGAAAAGGTAACAAGGGCAGCAAGGCTAATCCCAGGATTAGGAGGAATGAGTTGTGAGGACAAAGAAGAGAAAATGCAGAGATATTTTTGTAGATATAATGGTAGGAGAAAATGTGTTTGAAAAGTCAAACCTACCTGTATTTCCTTCTTGTAACTAAAAGTAAATAAATGTTCTTATGTTCTTAAAGGAAGTTTGCATTCATATGTTGCTGTTCTGTATAGAAGGCTTGATCAATGAAGTTTATGGGGGAAGTGGAAGAACTTCAATTTATTTTGCTTCATTTTATTTATTTATTTTATTATTTATTTATTTATATAGCTTGTATGCCGCCCACTACCCAAAGGTTTCTGGGGGCTCACAATCAAAATGGGCAATTAAAACATCAAAATACAATAAAATTAGAATTGTCTAATTGTTACATGGAGAACATATAGAAAAATCCTGTCTCCGAAATGATCCCCACTGGCTTTAGTTACTGACTTGGAAAGCTTTCCAGTCAACTTGAAGCATTATTTGGAGTTATTTAAAATTAAGAAAATAGCTAGACTAAAGGATTGGATGCTCAAGATTAAAACAATTCAGGATATAAAAAATATTTTGCAACCCAGTGATTTAACATGGTTAAATTATATTCAACTAGGAAAATGGATGAAGGACTGGGGAAAAAGAAATAATCAAATCAGAGAGTGCACAAAATTTGAACATTTCCTATTATCGCTTGAGTCTGAACAGGAAAATTCAGAGAAAGGAATAACACGTAAAATATATAAAATACTAGGGGAATTATTAAAAATGAAGGAGTTAAACACTTTGAGAGAAGTTTGGAACCAAGATCTTAATGTACAGATAGAGAAAGAAGACTGGAAGAAAATTTGGAATATGAGAATTTTGAGATCATTATCGGTCAGGATAAAAGAAAACTACTTTGAATTGGTTTCTAGATGGTATTTAACCCCAGTTAGACTAAATAGAATGAATCCTGCTTACTCTAAGATATGTTGGAAATGTGAAAAAGAGCTTGGTACTTACTTGCATCTTTGGTGGGAATGTGAAATAGTCCAAAGGTTCTGGAAAAAAAGTGTTTTTAGAGCTAAGTAATATGATTAAGATGGATATAGATTGTAATCCAGAGATAGCATTATTATCATTGTTAACAAGTAAAGATTATGATGTTACAACAAAGGAACTAATAGCAAATTTTATGACAGCTGCTAGATTAATTATAGCAAAAAATTGGAAGTCAAAACTACAATTCAAGATGGAAGACTGGTATAATGAACTTTGGGATATAGCTATAAACGATAAACTGTCCTGCAGTTTAAAGGTTAAACGAGGAGAAATGAAAAAAAGACATTTTCTACGATATCTGGGGTAAATTTTTAGATTATGTATTAGTCGAAGGAAAAGGGAAAGAGTCCACGAATATCTCACAACAGTTCTGGAGAAGAGAACTTTAAGAAGATTACTAGAAGAATAGAAGATGGAGCAACGAATAAGAATGCATGGATGGGCCCGTGGGATGGGGGTGCACTTATATTGTTTGTTGTAGTTTTTTTATTCTCATTTTCTTATGTTGTTTGAATGTAGTTTAAAATTTAATAAAAAATATTTAAAAAAAGAATAATAAAAACATGTAAATGCAATAAATACGATACATTAAAAACACCACTAAAATTGCCATCAGGACCCACAGTCATTAGTTAAAAAACTTTTGGAACAGGAAGGTTTTTACCTGGCGCCGAAATGTTAGCAACGTTGGCGCCAGGCGAGTCTCATTTGGGAGGGCATTCCATAGTCTGGGGGCAGTTGTTGAAGAGGCCCTTTTCCTGCAAGCCATCCCTTTCACCTCCTTAAGGGATGGCTCTTTCAGGAGGGCTCCCTGACTAGATCTTAATTGCCAGGTAGGTTCATATGGAAGGAGACAGTCCTTCAGGTATCTAGGTCCTAAGCCGTTTAGGGCTTTATATGTGAATTGGGCTCGGGCAGCAACTGGTAACCAGTGAAGGTTATACAGAATCGGCGTGATGTGTTCCTTGGTGGCCCTACCACTCATTATGTCTTCTAATGGAATACATCTAACCTGTATTGAAAACTCTCTTCAAATCATTTTGCAAATCAAAGAGAAGTATTAGTTTAAACGTTTAGTAATCCTATGAAATCAAAACCGCATCAACCACTTTCAAGTAGAATTGAGCATAGATGGAACAGCAGCTTGATATTTAGTGGGGTGGAGATAAAGGAAGACATCTGATGTTGCATTAACATTTGCTGAAGTTTTTCCATGTGGTCATAGCAACTTATTGCAGATAACTGCTGGTGGAAGAATCCTAAGAGTCTCTCAGTGTGGATAGTGTCACTACCTAGTTTAGTCACTAGGTGGTACTGAAATAACTGGAGTCTGGTATTTCCTGTTATAGAGAAATAATAAAGTTCTTGCACAACTTCTTGATTGACATGTCCTCAGAGTCATCTTTGACATGGGCCATTTTTATACATAATGGCAACTTCCAATTTGTTTTAACCATAGTTTTTTAATGAGCAAATATAGATCCTTCAAATAAGTGAAAAAATGTGTGGTTTGTCATCCTAATTCCTAGTTGATTTCTCTTGTACTTCTGCTGCCAGCTTGAATCTCAGTGCGTTGATAGAGGCCAAGGATCGGCATAACCTTGTTGAGCCACCTGATAGGTTGACTAACAGGGCAGGAAAATATCAGAGATTTTGGCCAGCAATAACCAAGTAAGCATTCTGCCCTCCCCCCTTCCATATACATATTTGGTAGAGACATATGGCCATTGCACTAAGAGTCAATTTGTATTTTTATTCTGAATAAATTTTAACGTAAAAAGATATCCTCCAAATTTCTGTTTTGTTTTTGTTTTTAAAAAGCAGAAACGATGGTAGGCTGGCTTGGAAGCAAGAGCAAATTTTGCAGAAAGGTCTAGCAGTTGTTCAGCCTCTGGAGCAGTTCTGTATGTTACATTATTTTTCTGTATATAAGGCTATACGTTTCTCTAAAATTGTTCCGCCAAAAAATTTAGGGTCATCTTATTCAGAAGTAACCCGAGGAGAGAACCATGTGGTTGTGAAACTGTAATTTTGGTTGGAAATACTAGGGGCAGAGTTTATTTGCCTCATGTTTTAGCTTGAGGAGCAGATACAGTGGGCAGCAAAAAACAAAACATCGGCCAGCATTTTGGATCCAGTGTAATAAGGACAAATCATGGCTAAAGCTGCAGTTAAAAGCCAGCAATAAGTGTATGTTCTAATTGGCTGGTGTTGCTAGCCTTAGTTTGTTGCCTGGAACTGGTTGAAGTCATACAAATAAACCACACTTAGGCTCAATCAATCCTGGATAATTATGAAATCCAAATATGACCATGGTATCAGAAGTAGCTTTTAAGCTCACATATTAGCAAAGCAAGGGAGAAGTCAGTTTCCTGCACCCAAAGCTTTCTATTTTAGCTATGTCATGGAATGCATAGAAAGAAAAATAATTATAGTAATGCTTCAACTTTCCTAGGTAAAGAACTTCCCAAAGAGTGAAAAGAATAGTGTGATTAAGTTTACTGCTTTATAAATGATAGTGAAAGTGAATGGTGTTTATAAATCCTGTAGCTTGGTTGAAAAGAACAATTAGCACATTATGCAGTTTTTTCTAACCAAGTTTGATACCTGTTTTATTCACAAGAAGAATGTGGTTTATGAAAGGGCCCACTTCTATTAAAGAGCACAGAGGCCTGGAGAAATATTCATTCGTTTAGGACTTATAGGCACAGGCTTGCAAACTGTAAGCTTACAGCTGAAAAGGAGGAGTACTTTTAGTGCTTTGACTTGTAGACAAAGGCCTTCCTGAAAGGGTACAGCTAGTAGATGGCTTAACCCTTTGGTGTCATAGAATGCAAAGAAAGCAACCAGAACTGATCAAAAACCTGATCAGAGAGCAAAAGCAAATGGAGATTAATGTGGAGAAGTTAGTTTGTGTTCTACAAAATGTAAAATCACCCATTTTGAGAAGTTTGGATTCACTCCTCTTTTTTATACAAAAGCAGTGTAGAAAAAGCCCAGAAACTATCTAGCTGTTTTGAAAGCACTTTGAAGGAAAAAGCCTACCTTCTTACTTTGTGCATATAAGATATGGAACATTATCCAATATTAGAAGGGGCTTGCCCAAGGTGAGAGGCACAGTACAAAAAGAATTCAAAAATACATCATTTTGATGCCATGTGTCTGACTGGTAAAGATACCACATAAGTTGTTTACAATCATTTTGTCACCTTTGTACTGTATTTTGTGATGGCCTAGCCCTGCGCTAGAGAATGCATAATGGTTTATTATTCCAAAATAGTCTCTGGAGCTGATGGCACAGTAATTTCAGAAGAGATCACCACATAACCCCACAAATCTCCATAAGGTAGAGTTGGAGGGTGGTAGTTTCCTACATGGTGTTGGGTGCTTTAGCACACACATTTTTTGGCCAGGTACATTGAATGCTAGGATCAGTAGGAGCCAAGGTTTTTTTTCTGAATTCAGTGTCTTAAGCAGTTGCAAGAAAATGCCTCTAGGAAACTGGGGTGCTAAATTGACTATATACATTAATGGTACTTAGAGATACAGTGGACCCTTGTATAAAAAACAGCTTGTATAACATAAAATTTGTACAACATAAAAAATTCCTGAGTTAGGGGAAATTTGCTTAACATAATTTCCTTTGGAATGAATTAATTCCTTTATACAAGGTACCACTGTAGTTTTTAAAGCAAAGTGTTCTGCTTATATACTGCTCCATAGCACTTCAAGCATTCTCTGGGCGGTTTACAATTTAATTATGCAGGCTACACGTCCCCCCCCCCCCCGCAAACTGGGTACTCAATTTACCAACTTCGGAAGGATGGAAGGCTGAGTCAACCATGAGATGGCTACCTGGGGTTGAACCTCAGGTCATGAGCACAGTTTTAGCTGCAGTACATACAGGCATTTAACTACTGTGCCACAAGGTTCCAGTTTTCAGTACTGGAAGCCAAGCTGTGAAGTAAAAACATAGATTTGAGGCAAGTGTGGGGAAGTGAATTGAGCCACCCTGGAATTCAGAAGAGGGCTAAGGATATTTATTGGCTGGATAGAAGATAAATGAACCATGGTTGAAGGTTAATGATTGCGATGAGTTGAGTTACAATTTCTCCCTTACTTCTGAAGCAACTTCTACTCCAGCCTTTTATGGCATCCCATTTCTTTCATCCCATTGCTATCAGGCATTCCTTTGAGTGCTGTTTTCCCCCTGCCATTCAGTTTCTTTAAGGCACCAGCTCACCTCATGTTGCCATGTAGAACTGCCTTTGGAGATGGATTGAGAACCTCACATGTCAGATTAGGTTCATGGGTTGGAGATGTTCCTTGGTTTACATTACTTATAAACATAAGGAGTAAGATGATTTGAATGGGGCTACTCATGAACAAATAACTTATACGTTATTTGGGAGCTTTGTTGTTCTCTTCAACAGGAAGTACAGTTTTTTTTGGCGGGGGGGGGGGATCTCTGAGTCAGTTGCTTTGGGAAAGGAGTAATTGTTAGATTAACCGATGCAAGGCATATGCTTCTTTCTTAGCAGTGAAGTGTAGGAAGATGTTACAAGGAAGTGCCCTAGTTAGCTGCTGCTGCTGCTGCTGCTGCTGCTGCTGCTGCTGCTGCTGCTGCTGCTGCTGCTGCTACTACTACTACTACTACTACTACTACTACTTTCATTTGAACATTAGGAAGAACTTCATGACAGTTAGCACTGTTTGGCAGTGGACTATGCTCCCACAAAGGCTGGTGGAGTCTCCTTCTTTGGAGGTTTTTAAGCAGAGGATGGATGGCCATCTGTCGGAAATATTGTGATGGAGTTCCTGCATGGCAGGGGGTTGGACTAGATGGCCCCTGAGGTCTCTCCCAACTCTATGATTCTATGATTCTATGATTGTATGACGACGACGGCGGCGGCGGCGGCGGCGGCGGCGGCGGCGGCGGCTACTACTACTACTACTACTACTACTACTACTACTACTACTACTACTACTACTAGTAGTAGTAGTAGTAGTAAGTAGAGAAAGCAAGGAAATGCCCTGGTTTTCTGTGGGTAGAATTCTGTGGTGAAGTGGCAAATTTGCAAGCTATCTAAAGAAGCTAGTTTAGATGAATTTTTTTAAAAAAATGTTTCTAAGCCTATATCTCGGCCCTGTATTTATGCAAGTGTGTTGTCCACATTGTTACTGTCATGTATATGAGGCCACTTGGTATAATGGTATAGCTGTTTGAAGTGATGCTTTGGCAGCCTGCTAAGCCACATGTTTTCCTCATCTTTTATCCTGATTTGGTCTTCTGATATCTAGCTTATATTAAATTGAAAGAAAGCAGGTAAATGGAAGCAGGATCTAATGAAAATGAGACTTGATGTGGAAGACGTGAAGTCTGGTGCAACCTTGCACTTAAATAGTATATGAAGAAGAATTGTATGGAGATGAATGAGTAAGTTGGCAGAAAGCAGAGCCACAACAACTGCAAGCACAACAACCACAATCACAACCACAGCAATCACCACCACTACCACCAGAGAATCATTTCATAGTGGGGTGCAGAAGGCTAATAATTTATTTTGGTGGTCAGCCTTGTTTGTATGCTTGATTCCAAGATTGGCTTATATAGACAGCTCATGTTGATGTTGCTCCTTCAGCAATTAGTGGTCTGATCTAATGCTGATAGATGAAAAAAGTGGCCTATGTTTACAGCCAATATTTTCTTTCCTTTCTAAGCAAAGCAGACCTGGAAACCTTGAAGCATAACCAAAGTAGAACCTTTGGCGTTGGAGAATCAAGAATATCTAGCCAGTTTCATACTATGATTTAAGATTCTTGCTTGTTTCAAAGTAGTAATAATTGTTTTCTGGCTTGTATGAGATTGTTTACTGTAGTTCATTAAACAAATTTGTGGTTTCTACATATTTGGAAGGTCTTTTTTCTCAGTCAGCTTGAAATTGCAAAGGATTTTCCATACATGGACAGTATATTGCATAGGTTAGAGACACACCTGTTTGGGGGTTATTGTTCATCCTTTTAGATATTTAGAAACTTCTAAAATAGTTTCTCAGAAAATGCTATGGCAGCTTCCTTAAAAACAAAAACACAAATCACAACAGGATGGCATTATTCTTACCCCATCATCTACAACATTGTCCTGTCTTTCAGGTCTGTTGTATAAACGTGATAAAAATGTGTGTGAAATAATTTTAAAATTAAGTTCTCAATATAAAATTGAAGTGAGTTTTCTTGTATTCTTCCAGGCCCGTTAGCTCTTTCAATTTTAGTTTTTGTTTATAGCTTGTTTGCTATAGCACATTCATTTAAATCTGCTTTATTGTTTCTATTTGTTTTATTTATTTGATTTGTACACTGCCCCATTAATGCATAGGCTACTTTGGGAAGTTTACAAATTAATACTTAAAAATCTCAAACATCTCACATAAGAGTATATACAACTGTTTTCTTGGTGATAAAAAAACCCTTACAAAACAAAAGATTTTTTTTTACCACATCTGTGAGACTTAGTTGTTCAAGGCCGCATTGAATAGTTCTGTTTTCAACAATTTCCTGAACATAAAGAGGGAGGGAACTAGTCGTAAATCTGTTGGTAACCTATTCCAGAGACTGGGTCCAGCACTGAGAAACCTTCATTCATTGTATTCACCTTTCTGTTCTCCCTCAGGGTGACCACTTGTAGGAACATGGATTGATAGGCATGGAAGATATTCTGACAAATGCCAAGACCCTAAATCATTAAGTATTTTAAAAGTCATATCTAGGACCTTGAACTAAGCACAAAAACTGTCAGAGAGTGAATATAAGCCACACAATGTGGTGATGGCATCTGACCTGGATGCCTTCAAAAGGGGATTGGACAGATTCCTGGAGGAAAAGTCCATCACAGGTTACAAACCATGATGGAGATGTGTAACCTCCAGGGTTTAAACCAGGGTACTTCAAGGGCCAGATGCAGGAGAGTGGTATCAGGAGACAGATATCTAGTCTCATGCTCTCCCAAACACATCTGGTGGGGCCGCTGTGAGATACAGGAAGCTGGACTAGATGGGCCTTTGGCCTGATCTAGCATGGCTCTTCTTATGTTCTTATGTTCTTAGGCGTACCAAGGCTGAGGATATATGATTAAAATCCTAATCCCAGAAATCACCCTGGGTGTCGTATTTAAAACCTGCTGATTTTTTCTGCACTGTTTTCAAGGACAGCTCTATATAGTGTGTATTATAGTAGTCTGTTTTTGAGATTACCAGTGTTTGGCTCACTGTTGCTAGAAATTTCTTATCCAAGTGAGGGCAAACTGGGCAATCACTGGAGTTGATAAAAGGCACTTAATGGCCTTTTATCATGATATTTGAGCCCCCAAGCTGCAGTCCTGATCCTTGGCATGGTGGTTTGTGTGTGTGTTGTGTCGTTACAGTCATGACCGACTCTTCGTGACCCCATGACCATGGTGTTTTCTTGGCAGGAATACTGGAGTTGTTTGCCAGTTCCTACTCCAGGCGCCTACAGCACCTGGTATTCCCTGGTGGTCTCCCATCCAAGTACTAACCAGGGCCGACCCTGCTTAGCTTCTGAAATCAGGCGAGATCGGATGTGCTTAGGGCATCTAGGCAGCCTGGCATGATGGTGGACCCCATCAAGTTGAGGTAAGCTTCCATTGAGTCCCACAGTTCTTCTAACAGTAGCACCTCTAGCTTTTCTGAATTCAGTTTCATTTTCTTGGTCCCCTTGTCCATTTATTATTGACACTAGACAGCACTCGGAATAACCTGATAGATTGTAAATAGTGTGACAACAACATATAGGTATTAGCAAGCTTTGGGGAGATGGCCAGCCTCTGTGGGACTCAATAGCGGAGGTTCCAAATTTTACCTAGAGTGGTAAATAAAATTGAGAAGTAGAATAATGAATAATGAAATAAGAAATAATAGTACAAAATAACACAGTAGTCAAGTAAAACAATGTGAATACAATGAAAGATTTTTTGTTATTTTATTGGAAGGTAATGCCTATAGCCTCGTCTTACAATAAAAGAGTAAAGCTAGATTTTAAAAACTTTATAGAATAGGAGAGTCTTCATTGGATGATGAAAAGAGTACAATGTGCATAGCTGGTTCGTGTTTTTGGAGGAGGGAACAGTTTTTGATAGATGCATCACCACCATGAAATACAGTGGATATAAAAAGTTTACACACCTCTGTTAAAATGTCAAGTGTCTGCGATGTAAATAAATGAAACAAAGATAAATCATTTCAGAACGTTTCCCACCTTTAATGAGACCTATGAAATATACAATCCCACTGTAACCCTTTCTTTCTTGTGGTCACCCATCTTGGATCAACTAATGAAGGCTGATGAAGAAAGGCCTTAGATAATTACTACTGCTAGTTAGATATGTGGAGCTTCTTGGAGAACAACAAGTATTTTTAGTCTTACTGGCTAGTCTCAGATGTAACACCAACCATGGTTTTTAGAGTAGGGAGATGGCCTTTATTTTACATGACTGCCCTCTGCTTAAGCTTACATTTGGAAAACCTCCATGACAACCATGGCTCTATCTCAAATGGTGTCTGCCCCTACTCATTCTCTGCAGGCTACACCTTACATAAGAACAGCCTTGCTGGAACAGGCTGGACTACTGTAATGCACTCTATGTAGGGCTACCAATGGAAAGGTTCAGGGAATTTCAGTGGGTCCAAAACGCAGGGGGCCAGATTGCTGACTGGGGTGGTTTTACAGAGATCACATTACACCCCTACTACTAAAGCAGCTTCACTGGCTGCCAATCAGCTATCGGGCACAATTCAAGGTAGTGACCTTAATCTACAAAGCAAAAAATGTCCTGGGTCCAAGTTACCTCAAAGATTGAATCTCACATTATGAAACAGCTTGGGTGCTAAGGTCATCAGGAGAGGTCTTTCTCTCCATCCCGCCACCTTCATCGGTGTGTCTCATAAGAACACATGGAAGGGCACTGTCTGTTGCTGCTCCCAGACTTTGGAACTCCCTCCCACTGGAGGCCAGGACTGGCCCATCTCTGCAGTCTTTCTGGAAACAGGCAAAGACCTTCCTGTTCAGGCAAGCTTTCCCTGAAAGAGGGACTGCCTGGAACTTTGACCTCATGTTATCTATCTTCAAGATAGGTGGTTTGAGAGAGGTGTCAGGGAAGCCATTCATGTGAGTATTGAAAACACCTCTCTCAACAGAGGTGGGGGGCTCAGGCACAGTCTATCTGCCACCTATCAGGCAGTGATTTCAACAATACCCAGATAAATAAAAAGTACTTCACGCCTCCACCACCAAGGTTATAGCTAACAATCCATACTTCATGGGTTTCAGCACCTTAGGCCATTGTTCATCTAAAGGCCTATTGAGACTATTGTCTGCTTAACGAGCTTATTCAGGCCATTGTTCATCTTCTCAGACTATTTTAGACCCAGGTGACATGAGATCAAAGTGAACTATAAAATGGAGGACTCACTTTCCTCAGACTGACGCTGTTTGGATGAGCAGCGAAACATTTTAGCCTCTCAAGAAAAGAAGCCCAGTTGCCATGACTCAACTTCCAGATAAACTCACCTGGGTGCCTGAGAAACTTCACAGACAGACTACCTGTTATGTGACTTTTTTAGATGGATCATCATACATGATTGCATTGACAGATTTCATAAGAACACCAGTGTTTTTCAAGTTACTTTCCACCCCTCATAATGGATTTTTTCTTTTTGCGTGCTCTTTGTAGCTTTAATGCTACCTTTTAATGTTGTAAAGTGCCTCTTCAAATTCCCTGTTCTTAACTTGAATATTTCTTAAATGGTCTGGGCTATATATTGTCCCTCATTATTGTAAGCCACCTTGGGTCCTTTTTCAAGGAGAAAGGTGGGGTAAGAATATTCTAAACAAACAAACATTTGGCATCATTCTTGTCTAGTAAAATTAGGATTGTGGATTGTGTTCAGCATACCAGAATTGTAGAGTAGTGAAGGTTCACTGGAAACTTTTCTCTGGGCATATTCTTTATTTATTCATTTAAAATATTTTGGCCCACCTTTCTTCTTAAAATAATGGCTTACATATTTAAAATATAATATTTAAACTGAAGACACATACTAAAAATGATGAAACATATACAACACTGATTATCTGGCAGAGCGTTATCTCCCCACGATTAGAGCTGGCCCGACCCACCCGCTCCTCAATGGCTCTCTCTCCGGGTAGCCACCCCCAGGGAGGCCTGCAGAGTAGTAACTCGGAAACGGGCCTTCTCAGTGGCCGGTCCATCGCTTTGGAACAAAGCTACACAGTGAGATACGCCAGGCTCCCTCATTGGCATCCTTCAGGAAAGCCCTTAAAACCTGGCTGTTCAGGGATGCCTTTGGCGACTGCTAATGTGGTACCAGGTTTTTTTCTTTTTCTTTTTCTTTCTCTCTCCTTTTTACGGTTGTCTAGTTTTTGCCTCTTGCCCAGTACCATTTTATATTGTCTTATTGATGTTTGTTTTTAAGCTTTTTGTGTGAACTGCCCAGAGTTCCTTTGGGAAATGGGAGCGGTATATAAATGCAAAAATAAATAAATAAAATAAATAAATAACACCAAAAGATAGTAGACAAAAGCAACACCAAAAGCACATCCAAACCAATAAGCACAACAAATTTTTTGAAAATTAACCATTCACTAAGGGAAAGCTTGGCTCAAGAGAAATATCTTTGTCTCCTTGCAGAAAAAAAGCAGAGATAGGGCGAGCCTGTCTCCTGTGGGAGAGAGTTCCAGAGTCTGGGAGCAGCTGCAGAGAAGGCCCTCTCATGCTTCCACCAAACGTGTCTGTGAAGGTGGCAGGAATATGACAAAGGCCTTTCCTGACAATCTTAACTACAGGCATTCCTCAATTAATGATCGAGGACTAAGTCATTAAGTGATTTGGTCATTAATTGAGGACCTTAAACGTGGATGTCTCATAGTAGGTTGAGGTAGGCCTCTGTAGGAGGAGGAAGAGGCGGAGGAGGAATAGAGGGGGCAGACGCTCCGCCCTGCTCAGGTCATAAGGCTCCAAGCCACACCTGTCCCTTGGATGGGATGGGATGCTGCAGCCCTGCGTCTTCCCCTCCAAACTGCTGACATGCAGACAAGTGCATGTCATGCACTCTTGGAATTTGTTACACAGTTGTGACATGCCCCCTTGAAATTTGTTATACAGTTGGAAGGAGAAGCTAAGCATAGTCAGACAAGAATCCTGGACTGTAAGAAAGCCAGTTTTTGTAAACTAAGGGAATTATTGGTGAAATACTGAAATAGAAGGGAGTCCAAGATGGAAGGGAGTTCCTTTAAAGCGAGATATGAAAGGCACAATCTAAAACTGTTCCAACAAGAAGAAACAAAGGGAGAGGTCTAAAGAAAACGCAATGGTTTACTAAAGAACTTTCTACTCAGCTAACCATAAAAAAGTACAAGAAATGGAAAAATGGGGACTGCACCAAAGAGGAATATAAACAAACAGCTAATATATGCAGAAGGATGGTAAAAAACTAAAGCGCAAAACAAACTTAGACTTGCCAGAGAAATTAAAGATAGTAAAAAGGGTTTCTTTAGTTATGTCCACAGCAAAAGGAAAAATAAGGAAATGACAGGCTCTCTGCGTGGCAATGATAAACAGTTACTAACAGGAGACAAGGAAAAGGCAGAACTACTCAACACCTTCTTTGCCTCCGTTTTCTCCAAAAGGGAAGAAAGAGATCTGCTGGGACAAAGAGTCGATGAGGTACGATGGGAATTGCAACATAGAATAGGTAGAGAGCTAGTACAGGAACACCTGGAAACATTAAATGAATTTAAGTCTCCGGGGCCAGATGAATTACACCCAAGGATATTAAAAGAACTGGCAGAAGTAATTTCAGAACCATTAGCAATAATCTTTGAGAACTCTTGGAGAACAGAAGTCCCCAATGATTGGAGGAGGGAGAATGTTGTCCCCATCTTCAAAAAGGGGAAAAAAGGAGGAACCAAATAATTACTGCCCAGTCAGCTTGACTTCAATTCCTGGCAAGATCCTAGAGCAGATTATTAAACAGGCAGTCTGTAATTATTTAACACACAATGCTGTCATTACAAGAAGTTAACAAGGATTTTGGGTTTCTTAAAAACAAGTCATGCCAGACTAATTGGATCTCTTTCTTTGATAGAATTACAGGCCTGGTGGATGAGGGGAATGCTGTGGATATTGCTTATCTGGACTTTAGTAAGGCCTTTGATAAGGTTCCCCATGGTATTCTTGCTAAGAAGTTAGTAGAAAGTGGGATAGATAGTGCAACTGTTAGGTGGATTTGTAATTGGTTGACTGATCGCACCCAAAGGGTGATCATAAATGGCCTCTCTTCAGCTTGGAGAGACGTGATCAGTGGGGTGCCCTAGGGTTCTGTTCTGGGTCCAGTGTTGTTCAATATCTTTATTAATGACTTGGAGGAAGTAATAGAGAGTATGCTAATTAAATTTGCAGATGATACCAAATTGGGAGGGGTTGCTAATTCCCTAGAGGATAGAATGAAAATCCAAAAGGACCTTGGCAGATTAGAGTGCTGGCCAAAGGTAACGGAACAGAGTTCAACAGAGGGAAATGTAGGGTGCTACATCTAGGTAAAAAGAATGAATTGCACAGATATAGGATGGGGGATACTTTGCTGGAAAATAGTACGTGTGAAAGGGATCTGGGAGTCTTGGTGGACCACAAATTGAACATGAGTCAGCACTTTGATGTGGCAGCCAGGAAAGCCAATGCAATTCTTGGTTGCATCAACAGAACCATAGTGTCTAGATCAGGGGTCCTCAACCTAAGGCCCTGGGGCCGGATGCGGCCCCCCAAGGTCCTGAATCCGGCCCCCGGGAACAATTGCAAACCCCCCCACACACCTACCCCCTGCTTTGCAAGCAAGCCAGCCTCTGCAGCTGCTTCTATTGCTGAGGCAGTTCAAAGCAGTGGGCTATGTCACTTCTCCCACTTCCCCCCAACTACCACCCAGATGATCATCATGCTGGCTAGTGGGGCATTCAAAGTGGGAGGGCTACGGCAAGGTCCCCCACTCCCCCACCCACTGTGGTCCGGCCCACTGTGGTCCAGCCCACTGTTTGAAAAGTTTGAGGACCCCTGGTCTAGATCCACTCTATTCTGCTCTGGTCAGACCCCACCTGGAGTACTGTGTCCAGTTCTGTGCACCTCAGTTTAAAAAAGATGCTGAAAACCTCGAGCGGGTGCAGAGGAGGGCGACCAGGATGGTTGAAGGTCTGGTGGAAATGTCTTATGAGGAACGGCTTAGGGAACTGGGAATGTTTAGCCTCTCTAAAAGAAGGCTGAGAGGTGATATGATAGCTATGTTTAAATATTTGAAAGGATGCCATATTGAAGAGGGAACAGGTTTGTTTTCCATGGACTCAGAGACTAGGGCTCGGGACAGTGGTTTCAAACTACAGGAAAAGAGATTCCATTTGAATATTAGGAAGAACTTCATGACAGAGCTGTTCGGCAGTGGAATATGATGCCACTGAAGGTGGTGGAGTCTCCTTCTTTGTAGGTTTTTAAGCAGAGGCTGGATGGCCATCTGTCAGAAATACTGTGATGGGGTTCTTGCATGGCAGGGGGTTGGACTGGTTGGCCCTTGAGGTCTCTTCCAACTCTCTATGATTCCAAGATTCTATGATTCTAATTTGAAGCAGGTTGGATGCTTTTGGACCAGGCACTGTGAGCTGGAGAAACAGTTTTTTCCTGAGGCAGCTGTTAGGTGGCAGTTGTGGGTTTGGCTTCTGGTGGTGCTTCTTGCAATTCTGATCAGTCTTTAAGCAGGTAGGTCTTTACGTGAGGAGTGGTTGTATAGATAGGCATTTAATACTGTTTCCTTAGGGAAACAAATATGAACCATGGCTCCATAGTTGACTTGAACCCATCTCTCAGAACTGGCTGGGCCACTTACTTGACTCTGTGTGGCATGAGGCTGTAACATCATTGTTGTCTAACCAATTCTGGAAGGCACCTAACTGGCTTTTCCGTACCTCCCTGTGCAGATCGGGAGTCCCCCCCACTCAGCTCAGTTCATATTTATTTTCCCTGAGAGGAAGATCTCATAAAGGGAGGCACAGTCCTTGAGATGGCTAGCTTAAAAATCACACTTTGTCTTTTTGTGTAGCCTCTATGGCAGGCCCTAGTTCAATTATGGAGCATGTGCTTTGTATTAGAGGTTTATTCTTGCAGTCCCTGATGTCTCCAGCTGATGGAGCATTGGGGAAAGTGTTGGGAAAGCCCTGGAGTCTTGAAGAGCTACTGCTGCTTAAGGTAGCACCTTGTGGGGCACTGTTAGACCAGTCTGTCCATCCAGTCATTGCATGGCAGCTTCATATGGTTTGGGCTGATTGCTGATTCCTGTTAGGGCTACAGCGGGGTTCAGGATTAAAAATAGTTGATGATCTGTGGGAATTAGTTATCTAGTCTTCCACAATTTAGAGCAGGCATGCCCAAACTTTGGCCCTGCAGATGTTTTGGACCACAACTCCCACAGTCCTTTGCCATTGGAAATAAAGGCTTGGAATTCTGGGAGTTGTGGTCCAAAACATCTGCAGGGCTGAAGTTTGGGTATGCCTTATTTAGAGGCTCACCACAACTTCCAAGATTGCTTGCTTAAAACTGGTCAAGATTGCTTTCTTAAGTGTGGCATTTCTGCAAACAATGGACTGACACTGCCTACCTTTTTAGAGGGAGTGAGGAGCTCTGTAATCCTTGTGGTTCATGTCTCTTATGTGTACAAATCAATAATGTATCTCAGGGTCCATGTGGAAATGTAAAATTTCATCTTATTTCTCTTAGAAGACTTGTGTGGTCAACAGGAAGGCTGCATGTTCATTTGTGAGCCCCTGAACCAGTGTTGGCGAACCATAGGTGGCACGCGGAGCCCTTTCTGTGGGCACGCAACATCATGCCCTCACAGCCTCAGCATTTCCCCCTCTGCTCGGAGCATGCCACTGTGCTCTGTGAAGAGAGCTGGGCGAAGGGGAGGCAGTGGTTTGTGGGCTCGTTCCTAACTCCAGTTTACTCTCCAGCCACGGCACTCTGGGTATCTCAAAAGCAGCATGGCTAGAGAGTAAACTAGGGCTATGAAGGACCCCACAATCCACTGCCTCCTTCACCCAGCTCTCTTCACAGAGCCATTTCAGTCATCTCAAAATAGCTCTGTTTAGGTTAAATTGCCACATTGGCACTTTGCAAAAAATAAGTGGCAGATTGGCCACTCAGTCTCTAAAAGGCTCATCATCACTGCTCTAAACAGTTCCTTGCTGATACTGTTGACTTGAGTGTTAATTTGGAGCAAGTGAAGTGTAAAACATGCTCTTTTCTACTTTAAGAGCACTAATTTTTCCTTTAATCAAGGTGTAAACTCATACACCTTATTTGCAAGCTATTCACACTCTGGAAGCATGAGTCTGTTTTTAAAAAAAGTATATAGTGAATATGCACCTTTAAAGGAAAAACATGCTTTTCAAATGCTTTGTACCATTGCTCTTAAACTTCATCAACAAGATGAACAACAGTGGATGATGTAGCACCCGGAACCACACAAGTTGTCTACCTTGATCAATTTACTTATTTATGATTGGTCATAAAGCAATGTTGAGCCACAAAAGAATGAAACTTTATATGCACTCCCATATGCTCTTTGGTGGTATAAATCACAGTGGCAGATTGCCGCATGTTAATGAATCATGGCTTGCACTGTCATCACACACCAGTTGCATGATGTGATGCATGATTAGAGATGTAAGATTGCGGAAATTTTGAAGCTCAGACACCCCCCACCAGTTTTTTTCTAATTTTTAAAGGGAAAAAATGGAAATTTTTGGAAAAATTGAAAAAACTCCCCCCTTTTACAGCATGAAAGTCATTCTGTTACTGTAGGAACATAAAATATGACTATGGACATTTTGACTTGGCATAAAATTACCACAACTAATATATTAAAATACTAAATCCACTAAAGTCAACATAACCTATGGACTATGGATTGTGCAATACTCTCTCCAAGAAGCTACTTTCATAATATGAGGTTTATATAAACTTTTAAAATAATCAAATTTACTTATTCCAAACCCATGTTGTAACTAAGACAATACTACATATTTTCATCTCATTCCCTTATGGTAATTTGTGCTGTTAATATAAGTTTTCCATAACTCACTTGTGATGTTTCCTGTTGGAAAGCCACTTTTGTATTAGAGGAAGACGCGTGTATTAAAATTTGAAACTTAATAGTGAAACAATTACAAAAATAATAATAATCAGAACTTAAGAGAGTCCATTGCTGTAACTAAAATATGTACAGTCTGCTATCAACAGAATGAGAATGGCCTGCCAAAAACCTCTGCCCTTTGAAACTAATGGAACTTCTCAGAAAGCTATGCTTCTCAGAGGTTTGTATTCTTTTTTTTATTTTTTTATTTATTTATAAAAGAGAGGTTTGTATTCTTGAGAGCAAGGAGAATGCTTGCTGTGGCTTTGTGGTTCACATTTTGTGGGGTAAAGCAGGTTATTTCTTTCCTAAACGTCAGTTTTTCAACGTGTGGGTATTCTCCCTTTCTCACTCAACTCCTGTTTCAGTTTTTGGGCAGAACTAAAACATTATTGAAAATGTTGAGACATTTTAGATATCTGCTTAACACATCTGCTTCTATTCCATATTGGATGATTGCCCCTGGAATGGGAGTCTGACATATGCCAGTTTTTGGCTCTAGGGGCAGATGCTTAAGCACCCTGCTAAAAATAACACATCTATTTTAGACAAGATAATAAGTTGTGGCTGTCCAGCCTGTAATCTGAAGGCACAGGCTGGTGTTAAACTTGACACAAACTAGCATATTTTCTTTAGTGATGTGTTTGTTTGTTTAGGTATAGGTTTGTTCACCTCTCTTAGAAGTCAGCTTGGGTAGCCATTGCTTGTCTCTGTGCCTCCACTATTTAGAAAGAGGTTTTTGCACAATTACTTCATTACATACTTTGTCAAGTTTTTTTAAAAAGCACTGTTCAGTTTGGGAAAATGCAAAATGGGTGGAATGGTTGTCAAGGTCAAAGTCTTTTGGAATATGTTTTTAATATTGTTTTATTGTGTTTTATATTGTAAATTGCCCAGAGTCTCCTCTGGGGAGATGGGCTGTGACAAATCTAAACAAACAAACAAACAAACAAACAAACAAACAAACAAACAAATAAATAAATAAATAAATAAATAAATAAATAAATAAAGTATGTAAAATATAATTGTTGTTGCAATTTTGCCAGAGCCAGTAATGCAGATCATAGAACAGTGTAAAGAAATTAGGATTTGGTACAGATGTAGGGGAAGTGGTTTAAAGTGTATGATTTTGATTTTGAAATCATCCCTTTATCCACACATTTAATGTTTTAAAAACTTAAGTTTTCAGTTTGCACTTTTGGAAATCACAGTTTCAAGATAATACATGCAGAGCTTTCTCTGGCAAGATTTGTCTCAAGCTTGGCTTAACAAATAATACTCCTTACCATTTTTGAGTATACAGTAATCTTCATTTATATATATTTGTGGTACACAAGCATTAGTAGAAGTAGATCAATATTAATGTTTATGTATGGGAGGAAATTAGAGGTACATGGGATATGTAGTACTCGTAGTCAAAGAGCAGAGACTTGTTTTTCAGGAATCTTCCAGCTGCTCTTCGCTTATTGCTTATCAGAGGAGCTGGCAGAGAGAATTTGAGAAGACACAAGTTGGAAGCCAGGAGAGTTCAGTGAGAAAGGAAGATGTATCAAGAAATACAGAGATGTTAGAATATGCAGATTAATAGACATTCATTGGGTGATATTTACAAAAGGATCGAGAATGTAGGGGGAGGCTAGAGAGAGTGAAGAAGAATGCTCTTTGAGATAGAAGGAGAGAAGCCATATTTATTTATTTATTTATTTATTTATTTATTTATTTATTTATTTATTGCTTGCATTTATTGACCACCCGTCTTACCTAAAAGGCAACTCTGGGCAGTTCACAACTGAACAAGAGATAAATAAGAGTGGTAAGACTTCAAAACTTCAGATACTTGCCAGCAAGAGAGCAGCAAAATAAACAGAATCTCAGGACAACAATCAACAACCAACAGAATGAACAACCGTACACATTAACGGTCACCAAAGGCCTCTTTAAAGAGCTAGGTTTTAAGGGCTCGTCTAAAGGCTGGCAGGGGCTGTGCTAGGTGGTTCCATAAGGCTGAGGCAGCCACAGAGAAGGCCCAATTGTGAGTAATCGCTTTGTGAGCCTCCTTAACAGTAGCTGCCCGAAGCAAGAACACCTGCAAAGCTCTGGTGAGCCGGGCCATAGCTGACTTTAGAGAGATTTGCTCCGTCAGGTGCTCAAGTCCCAAGCTGTGGAGGGTTTTGTAAGTCAAAATCAATAACTTGAACCTTATTTGGGAGGCAACGGGTAGCCAATGCAGGCGGGCCAAAATCAGGGTGATGCGGTCAAATCTGCCTGCACCAATGACCAATCTGGCTGTCACATTTTGCACCTACTACAGTCTCTGAACAAGGGTCAAGGGAAGCTCCACGTAAAGAGCATTGCAATAATTTATCCTCAAGATCACCAGTAATTGCACAACTGTCCTCAAGGAGTCCTCGTCAAGGTACGGGTGAATATGGGTGATGATTCATAGACTCATAGAACTATAGAGTTGGACGAGACCTCAGCGGCCATCCAGTCCAACCCCCTGCCATGCAGGAACCCCCATCACAGTATTTCCAACAGATATTATAGACCCTTCATAGAAGAAAGATTTGAATTTTAGATTTTCTTTTCTTGTTCAGGATTTAACTATAGCTCATTAAATGTAGGAAACCATAGTGCTGAAAAGCCTTATTTTTTCAAGCTGGGAGTTTGTAATTCTCTTAACACACGCACCATGGTCTCTCTACAGTTTATTTTAAGTTTGCGGTTGCTATTACTTCTATGTTTGCTTCAAGAACAATTGAAGAGTATGTTGCCAGTATGCTAAATAAATTTGCAGTCTGTCCTAAAAACATGGCCAGATATATAGAATACAGGTCAACAATGTGAACTAAGATGGCGGTATAACCTGTGCCTCTGCTTGATTACTACCCAAGTGATTACAGAAAAACAGTGTTGAAGGACAGCAATAATCAGAACCTTATATGGTATTTGGTTGCATTCTAAATCTCCAGATTTGCTGCAGGGATTATCATTTTTGGGTTGCTATGTTATTTGGTGCTTCCAGCTACTCTAGGCCAGCACAGGTGCTGTTAACGTAACAACAGTATACTGGTTTCCTGTATGCCCTTACTTCCTCTGAGGTAACCTGGTAATATCACATATTAAGTTGACAGCATAAGCCTGCCGTTTATATTTTGGGTTTAAATAATTCTAGATCCTGCGGCTGAGCTGCCTAGATGCCCTAAGCACATCTGATCTCACCTGATTTCGGAAGCTAAGCAGGGTCGGGCCTGGTTAGTACTTGGATGGGAGACCACCAGGGAATACCAGGTGCTGTAGGCGCCTGGAGTTGGAACTGCCAAACCACTCCAGTATTCCTGCCAAGAAAACTCCATGGACATGGGGTCACAAAGAGTCGGTCACGACTGTAATGACACAACACACACACACACACACACACACAGATCCTGCGGCTATAATGTATGGGGCATGAAGGTTTTTAATGCTTCCACTTTTCTCACAAATCCCCATTTTTAAATTATCTCTGAAGTGTTCTGAAAGACTGTCAGTAAGATTCTGTAAGGCAATACCCACTCATAAATCCTTTAGCTAAGTTTCCCCTTTCTTTATCTTAATATTTTGGTAAGTGATCATTTAAGTTCTGAAATATGGCTTGTGTGAATTCATCTGAGTGGGTGATTTTAGTCTCAGGCTTCATCATGTAGTTGGAAAATGTGATCCTGGGAGATAGATGACATCAGTTTGGCAGAAGTGCATAGAAAATAGATTTCTAGAAAAGAGAGGAAAAAAGAGAGAGGGAAAGGTACCTTCCAGGTTTCTTATCTGTTTAAAAGACGGTGAACTTGTTCTTAGCAGAAAAGAGGAAGTCATTTCTGATCAATTGTCTATGGTTGTCTGCTGGAATTGTCTGTGATGGGACAAAGCTGTATAGTGATATGGCATTTAAGGTGGACACACAGTAGGAGAAAATGTTCAGAATGTTGGTATTTTGGTATATGGTAGAACACAGGAGACTTCCTGAACTGAAAGTTTATGTTGGGAAAAATACAAGCGGAGTGAGGGGGAATGCAGATGAACAGTCCCATCTGCAATTAAATTACTGGTTATTGGTTCAGTTCAATGGATCCCAGTTTGATAAGAAGAACATTTCATATGTATTTAATGGACCTCAGGTGGAGCAAACAGTTCCCCCCCCCTCTCTTTAAGGAATCAAAGAGTGGAGCTCACCTGTTGTGTTTACTTGCGGTAGAAGTGAAGGTGCAAAAAGGATGTATTAGTTAATGACATGTGTTGATCATCAGTATACCTATGTTCTGAGTAAGAGGGGGTGGTCTATGGCTAGAACGTCTTTATTTTGGGGATATACTGTAGTTTCAACCATACCTTTTTTGCTTTAAACCCAAAGGTTTTTGCATTCAGTACAAATTTCCTTCCTTTTTACAATATAGAGGCAGAGATAGTGGTGGTGGTAAAAGATTCGCGTTTACTGAAAAGTTTAAGTTAAGGTAACAGTACTCTTATCTTATTTTAAGACAAGTAGTAGTACTTTAATGTAGCTTTGACCACTTTGATAATTCAACTTCCACCAAATTAAAGCTTAGGTACTCGAGATGGGCACGAACCAGAAAACCCATGGTTCGGGTTCATCTGGTTTGGACCCACGCTCGGTTCGGTTTGGGTTCAGGTTCGTAGGAATTTTAAAAAAAATCATACGAACCCGAACTGCTTCGGGTTCTTACCGGCGCCGGCGGCTCTGCTCCGGCCGCGCCTTCCGGGTTCCTGGCCTACAGCTGTAGCGTGGTTCCTGGCCTACAGCTGTAGTGTGAGCCGGGTTTTCCCCCTTCCCTCCCTCCCTCCCTGGCTTGCCCTCCTTTGCCTTCCTCCTCCTCCTTCCAGCGGTGCCTTCTGGGTACCTGGCCCGCCAGGGTTTTTTCTCCCTTTCCTCCCTCCATCCCTGGCTCACCCTCCTTTGCCTTCCTCGTTCCAGTGGTGCCTTCCGGGTTCCTGGCCCGCCAGGGTTTTTTTTCCTTCCCTCCCTCCCTGGCTCACCCTCCTTTGCCTTCCTCCTTCTCCTTCCGCCACTGCCTTCTGGGTTCCTGGCCCGCCGGGTTTTTTTTCCCTTTCCTCCCTCCCTCCCTGGCTCACCCTCCTTTGCCTTCCTCCTTCTCCTTTCGCCACCGCCTTCCGGGTTCCTGGCTCGCCGGTTTCCCCCCCTTTCCTCCCTCCCTCCCTGGCTCACCCTCCTTTGCCTTCCTCCTTCTCCTTCTGGCTCCTGGCCCGCGCTACAGCTGTAGTGCGGGCTGGTTTCCCGCCCTTTCCTCCCTCCCTTCCTCGCTCACCCTCCTTTGCCTTCCTTCTTCTCCTTTCGACGGCGCCTTCCGGGTTCCTGGCCCGCCGGGTTTTTTCCTCTTTCCTCCCTCCCTCCCTGGCTCACCCTCCTTTGCCTTCCTCCTTCTCCTTCCGGCTCCTGGCCCGCACCACAGCTGTAGTGCGGGCCGGTTTCCCCCCCTTTCCTCCCTCCCTCCCTCGCTCACCCTCCTTTGCCTTCCTTCTTCTCCTTCCGACGGCGCCTTCCGGGTTCCTGGCCCGCCGGGTTTTTTCCTCTTTCCTCCCTCCCTCCCTGGCTCACTCTCCTTTGCCTTCCTCCTTCTCCTTCCGGCTCCTGGCCCACGCTACAGCTTTGGTGCGGGCCGGGTTCCCCCCCCTTTCCTCCCTCCCTCCCTCGCTCGCCCTCCTTTGCCTTCCTCCTTCTCCTTCCAGCGGCGCCTTCCGGGTTCCTGGCCCGTCAGGTTTTTTCCCCCTTTCCTTCCTCCCTCCCTGGCTCACCCTCCTTTGCCTTCCTCCTTCTCCTTCTGGCACACCTTCCGGGTTCTGGCCCACCCATTCCCCCCTTCCCCCCTCCCTCCCTGGCTCGCCGTCCTTTGCCTTCCTCCTCCTCCTTCCGGCTCCTGGCCCTCGCTACAGCTGTAGTGTGGGCCGGGTTTCTCCCCCTTCCCTCACTCCCTCTCTCCCTCATCCTCCTTTCCCTTCCTCCTTCTCCTTCCGGCGGCGTCTTCCGCGTTCCTGGCGGAAGACCAAGACTCCAGCAGCACCAGATAGGAGACCGCCACCATTAACGAAACAAATGGAACCGAACCAATTTTAACAAACCGAATAACGAATAACAGAACGAACTAAAAGCTTGTTTCATGCCCATCTCTATTAGGTACAGATGCATAAGCAGGGTGCCAATTTAGCAAACACAGTGCTAACAGATTAAAAAGTACAAATACAAATATGCACATTCACCAGAATGCTGGGTAGAAACAATATAGAGTGTAGAAATAAAGGAAAAAGTTTTCTGAAAGTGAGAGTGCTGTTGCCTTTCTAGCTGAAGATTAATGGATTTAACTTATATGAGTGTCTCTTCCCCTCATTGTGGAAGATGACAATAGAGTGAGTTCTCCAGAGACTGGCTTGGTGGGGATGGCATGGGTATCCTCAGAGAAGTCTAGTGGTAGCAGAGTATACTTTACAGGCTTCAGAGCTTCTGCTTTGACCACAAACCTTTTGAAGGAAATTCAAATTTAACTTTTGTTTAGTTTCACCTCTTCTGGTGGTTATTGTGAAATGCACCCTTAGCTTTCTTGGTAGTCCATGATACTTAAATATGGAATGTTAAATCCATTCCTTTTTGTATGCAGTAGAAGCTGTGCTTGAACAGAATGGGCAAGCCTGTATAGTTCTGGTCTGTGCTATGAATGTGACGTTGCATATTTCTCTGTCTGGCAATCTTTATGATGCTGCTTAAGTCCTAGAGAGTGTTAATATGTCACCTCCACTATCTAGAGTTTATTGGACGTGATTGTTTACATATGTTGTTACTTAGTGCTTTACTTCAGTAACCAGAAGGGTTTGAATGGTCTTTTAGGAGTTTTTGTTTGAAGTATCAGAATTCTGCTTAATATTACTTTCTGATCTCTTCTTTTTAGTGATAGATGGATCTGTCTGTTTTGTTTTCTCTAAAATCTGAAGGTTATTTTTGAAATAAAAATGTATAAACTAAGGACAATGATAAGACAGTTCCTATAGCAGGAAATCCTAACGTGAAAAGGAGTCCAACACTAAAAGCAATAAAAACATCTTCAGGTACGTGTATAGCAAAAGACAGAGAAAAGAAATACAGCAGGACCACCGTATCCAAGGGGGATTGGTTTCGGGATCCCCTGTGGATAGTGAAATCTGCAGATAAGAACAAAACTCTTACCAGGTTGATGGTGGTGATTGGGGTGGTGGAATGCTAGGGCAAAAGCTTTCATCCCCTATACCCCTCAAACGGCAAGGAGGGAAGAAAGCTTTCCTTCCCCTTTCTTGCTGCTGGGCTTGGCAGTGGCAAGGAGAAAAAAATAAATAAAATAAATAAAAATAAATTTATTCCCTCCTTGCCGTTGCTGGTCAGCCAGGCACCCTCCAGAGGAGTGGCAGGTCTTCCACCCCTTTGGAGGTTGCTTGGTGGGAGGTGGCAGTGGTGAGGAGGAGAACAAAGGAAGTTCAAAGGCTGGTTGGCCATGTAGGTCCTATCCCTCCGGAGGGTGTCTGGCCAGCCTGCGGCTACAGGTAGGAAAAAAAAAACAACCTTACTGCCACAGCCAATGGCCAGGCATCCTTCGGAGGGGTAGGGTGGTTACTTTAAGGACACACATGGCCAACCAGCCTTTGAACTTCCTGCTTGGGTCTCATGCGGTGTACTGGAAGTTTGAGTGGGAAGTTCAAAACTTCTGATCTGCTGCCTGGGACCTGAGTGGGAAGTTCAAAGGCTGGCTGGCCAGGTGGGTCCTCCACCCCTCTGGAGGGTTCCTTGCTGGTCCACGGTGGTGGTGGCAGCGAGGAGGAGGAGGGCAGATGGCATCGGCAACAGTTAGTTTTATTTTTATATTTTCTCCCTCCTTGCTGCCCACGGATAAGGGGGTCATGCTGTAGTGCCTCAGTTTTTCAGTGGGGATGGGAAAATGATAACAGAAAATACAGAAAAGGCAGAAGTGCTCAGTTCCTACTTTTGCTTGTTTTTTTCCTTCCAGTCAAATGCGAAGTACAGATAAACAGGGCAAAATGGCAGTTTGAGATTGATAAACAAATAATCAGTGAATACCTTATTACTTTGAACAAGTTCAGATTTTCAGAGCTCGATTAATTGCATCCCAAGAGTATTGAAGGAACTGGCAGAATTACCCTCAGAATCACATTTGGTTGCTTTCTTGAAATAATGGAGGACAGTGAAGTACTGGATGATTGGAAGAGAGCTAACATCTGTGTCTTCAAAAAGGAGGAGCATGAGAACTACAGACCAATCAGCCTGACATCAGTCTGCAGGAAAATTCTGGAGTGGATTAGAAAGAAGTCACTCTGCAAGCACCTTGAAAACAATGCAGTAATAGCTAGGAAACCAACATAAATTTGCCAAGAACAAATCCTGCCAGACTAATCTTATCTCGTTTTTTGATCAGGTAAGCCTCCCTAAAGGGAATGCTATTGACCTAATTTATGTTAATTTCAGCAAAGCATTTTGCAAAGTGGCCCATGATATTCTGATTAGCAAACTAAGTAGGTTTGGACTGGATAGAAAAAGTGTCAGGTGGATACGCAGTTAGTTACAGAGTTGTACGCAGAGAGTGCTTATCAGTGGCTCCTTCTCAAACATATAGGAGGTAACAAGTAAGATACCACAAAGCTCAGTCCCGGTGGTCTTCAACTTGTGGATGAGTCATAAACTTGTTTAATGACTTGGATGAGGGAATGCTTAACTGATTTCAGAATGACACAATATTGGGTGGAATAGCTAATATTCAGAAGACAGGAACAAAATTCAAAAAGATCTTGATAGGCTTGAGCACTGAGCTGAACACAACAGAATGAAATTTAAGAGGAACAAGAGCAAAGTTCTACACCTAGTTATGAGCCAGTAGTGTGATGCGGCTGTAAAAAAAGGCAATGGCTATTTTAGACTGCATTAACAGAAGCATAGTCTAAACCCCCATGAAGCACCAGTTGCCCTCTATACGGCATTGGTCCAGAGTACTCCTGAATATTTTGTCTAGTTCTGTCTACCACACCTGAAGAAGGATGCTGATAAAGTGGAATAAGTTCAGAGGGGAGGGGGCAACAAGGATGATTAGCGGCCTGGAAACCAAGTTCTGTGACAAAAGACTGAAGGATCTGGGCATGTTTAGCCTGAGAAAAAAAGACTGAGGGAGATATATGGTAGCATTTTTCAAATATTTGAAAAGCTGTCATAAAAATGAAGAATATGTTCTTGATTAACCCAGAGGGCAGGACATACAAGAGTGGAGTATGCTGCTAATTCACGGTCCTTTGTGCATACCCATAGAATCATGAAGTTGAAAGTTAAACAAAAACTAGTGTATCTGGGTATTAGAGCCGTACAGCAGTGGAATCAATTACATTGAGAGGTGGTGAATGCTCCATTGCTGGAGGCATTCAAGAGAAAATTAGACAACCGTCTGTCAGATCTGCTTCGCTTTGAATTCTTTCCTTGAGCAATGTGGGTTGTACTTGATGGCCCTACTGGCCCCTTCAAACTCCATTATCCTGTGATTCTGTGAGTTTGTTCCCTTCTGATTCTCTGTGCAAATTTGTTTACATTTTTTACTTTATTTTCTACACTGAACCAAATAAAACAAATATGTTGCCTGTCTCCTGTCGTGTTACCAATTCAATCACAATATTCCCCAACATTTTGACCCAGTATAATTCATATCTTCTTTCCCAGCTTAAAAGAACATAGTTTCATACTTGGTTTCCTTGCTGTCTCATCCATATTCTATTTTTACGTACATCTATTTTATAATACAAGTGATATTGCCTGCCTAATCTCAACTGTATATTCCATCTCACTGTTTAATTTTTCAATTAGTTGAACAATTTAGGATACATTTTAGCTAATATCTTAAATGTCATCTATGATATATTTACCTATTCTAAAGAATACCTAATTTCAAAAGCCATTACTAAACTCAAGTTAGCACTTTATGGGTTATTATAAAAGAGCTACCTCTTGGTCTACAGATTGCACTTTATGCTTAAAAGTTCTTATCTGTACCTAACTACCACAATTATTTTAAGGATCTAACAAATTAACATTTATTTATATTTCAGGTTTATCTTCACGTTTCCATTTTCCAGTTTCTATATCATGCCAATCGATTAGTTGCTTTGGACAATCAAAATACAGAAAACAAACTTTTTAAATGTAATTGATTCACTAAGCCAGTGGTTCTCAAACTTGTTTTGCTGCGGCACCCTTCTCGGGCTAAAAAAAATATTGTGGCACAGCTACCCTTAAAGCAGTTTGAATACTTAGGAAAAGAAGAAAAAACAGTGCAAATTTAATGCTCATTTCTCTATAATGTGATGAATGAAACTGTTTGGATAAATTTTTCATTATTTCCTTTATGTTTATGGGAAGGTTAGTTAATTTTACCCTCAAATCTCTTGACCCAGAAAGTTTGCTCCTCTATCTGTTTTTTATGTAAGCGTGAGAATGTAGACTCACAGAGATGAGTTAAAGTAAAACACACAAGTCTTTTCACCACAGCCTTGCCAACAGCCTTGTTTTCTGAATACACCTGCATCCAGAACTCTTCTTGGCTTCCTTCACGGTATTTCTGTTTTAAACTGCTGTCGTAGCTGACCTCAAGTATATTTTGAAAAATTTCATTCATCATTCCAGTAGGTTTAATTTTCAGGCTGCAGGAAAATGGGTTCATCATCCAGCTGTAGATATAATCAGAGTCAATGTCGGGAAAATGATCAACTATGCTTCTTTCCAAACCTTGCAAGTGGGCAATAACAATTTTGAGGAAGTTGGTTTGAAGGTTGATCTCAATTGTTTTGACAAATTCTTGCAATCCAGGAAAGTTGGGGATGTCTCTGCCCTCAACACACCCTTTAAAATGTAATTATTTTCCGCAATGCTTTTATTTTCTCTACTTGTGCTCCTCCTCTCCTTTGAAGAGAAGTGGTGGTTTCATTTAGTTTTTCAAATATGTTGGAAAAGTATCCTAATTTAAGCAGCCAATCGACATCAGTTAATTGTTGGATAAAAGACTCCTCTGTAAATGTGACTACCAGTACATCTTTTAGTTCAAACAGTCCGGCTAAATTTCCCCCCCTTGATAGCCTCCGCACTTCTGTGTGCAACAAGAGGTGGAAGTGATCCATACCCAGATCTTCAGCAGTAAGTTTTAAAAGCTGTGCTTGAAGTGGGTGGCTTTTATCAATATGACTTCTAAATCTTGCAACATAGTTGCCAAAGAATGCAGATGGATGACAGTGGCTGCTGGCGGCATTTCCTTCCACTTGCTTCATCCTAGACCAGGCATGTCCAAACTTTGGTCCTCCAGATCGGGGTCCCCAACCCCCGGTCCGCGGACCGGTCGGCACCGGGCCGCCTGGGGAGGCCAGGGAGGCTCCTCCCCTTTTCCTCCGCCGCCCTCCTCCTCCTCCTCTTCTCTCCCGCGGGCGGCCGGTGGAGGAGGAAGGCTGGAGGAGCGCAGGAGGAGCCGCCGCCACCGCCTTTGCCTTTGCCTCCCTCCTCCCCTCCCCTCCCCTCCTCCCGGGCTGGCCAGCCGGCGACTCCGCCCCAAAATGCTGGCGCCCCGGAGGTGTTGGCGGCGGCCGCTTGGGCTCCGCCAGGAGGGACGCGGCGGTGTTGGCGGCGGCCCAGAAGACCGGGCTCTCCTCGGTCCGTTGCTCTCCTCTGGGGAAGAGGAGGCGGAGGCGCCCATCCTCCTCCTCCTCCCCCCGGGATCCCGCTGCTGGCGCCCCGCTCGCTTTCCCCGGCGGAGGAGGAGGCCCACGGCGGTGGTGGCAGCAGGAGCAGGAGCAAGCGTGGCGCCAGCAGCGAGACCCACGCGCGGCACCCGCCCGGCCACGCCAGGAAGCGCCCTCACGGCACCAACGAGCCGCCGCCTCCTCCTCCTGCTCCTGCTCCGGTTCCTCCTCCTCCTCCTCCTCCTCCTCCTCCTCCTCCTCCTCCTGCTGCCGCTGAAGGAGCAGCAGCGAGGGCAATTGCGGAGGGGTGGCGGCGGCGGCGGGACGGGGGCGATTGCGGCGGGGGGTTGCGGGGGGGTGGCTGCTGCTGCTCCTCCAGCGGCGGCGGCGGGAGGAGGAGGAGGAGGAGGAGGAACAGGAGCAGGAGGAGGTGGCGGCGGCTCGTCGGTGCCGCGAGGGCGCTTCCTGGCGCAGCCGGGCGGGTGCCGCGCGTGGGGCGCCGGGGCCAGGAGCCGCGCGCGGGTCTCGCTGCTGGCGCCCCGCTCGCTTTCCCCAGCGGAGGAGGAGGCCTACGGCAGCGGCGGCAGCAGGAGCAAGCGGGGCGCCAGCAGCGAGACCCGCGCGCCTCCCGGCCCCGGCGTTGGAGGAGGAGGCGGGGGGCCGCCTGCCCAGGAGCCCGGGTTCCCCCCACCCCGCCCGTGTGTGGGGAGGGGAGTGGCACGCCCGACGCCCCAAGCCGGTGAGTGCCGCCGCCGCCGCTCTCGTGCCTCCCCCTCCTCCTTCCCTCCCATCCTTTGCTTTCACCCCCCCCTTTTGCCTCCCTGCCGGACCCCCCTTTCGCATTCTCCCCCCCTCCCCACCCCCACCCCTAGCTTCGGGCCACAGAAAAATTTTCAAAAATTTCCCGGTCCGCGGGGACAAAAAGGTTGGGGAGCACTGCTCCAGATGTTTTGGACAGCAACTTCCACAGTCCTTTGCCAAAACATCAGGAGGGCCGAAGTTTGGACACACCTGTCCTAGACACAGCTCCCTTTACTTTTCCAACCATTGCAAGCCACTCCATTGTTGCAAATATCCACACACTTGCTCCATTCCAAATCATTTTTCTTTACACATTTTTCGATAGCTTTGAAAATGTCTTCGCCAGTGGTGTAAGTTTCAAGCACTTCACTCATCAAAAGTTCTTCTTCTTTTTGCATTTAGAATGGATACTTCATAAACAAAAGAAGAGCAAGTCCCGCAATGTTGTTGCTTTTCTCAAGCTGTAAACTAAAAAATTCACACGTTTTCAATCTTCTTATGAGCTCGTTCTCAACAGACTCTGAAATTGTATAAATTTGCTTGCTTATAGTGCTATTTGACAGCTGCACAGTATCAATCTCCTTGGCCATGTCTGGCCTTAAAATGCAACTTACAACATCCTTCATGCAAGGTTTAATCAGTGTCTCATCAATATGAAGCTTTCCAGCTTTTGCGATGTGAAAAATGACAATAAATGAAGCTTCACTTGTGTTTTCATTTTTAGAAATACTGTCCATCATGGATGACCCTGTCTGAAGAGATAAAGTGTGACGTTTGAAAATTTCTTTATCTTTATCTACTAAATCAGAATTATTCTATTCCAGATGTCTTTTTAATCTGGATGGAACCAAGCAGCCTCTAGCAACAATTTTATGACAGTTAACACATTGCCCTTCTGGTGCCTGTTCGTTCCTAACAAAGCCAAAAACTGTGCGATATCTAGGATCATATTTTATTTTTCTCGGATTTCCTTTGTTGCCTTTCCACAAACTGAGGCAGACTTGGATGGCTTAGGGTTGCAGGTGTCTGCTGGGATATTTTGTCTCCTCTGATGATGCTAGTTGTCATTGAATCAGTCACTTCAGAAGGTTCAGTGTACCACCTTTCTGTTTTAAAGACCCAGTTTTTAGCCAATTGTCCATAATTCTGCAATAAAAGTAGGGAGTCAAATAAATAAAAAATTACATTCCATTGCAGGCCCCTCCCAAAACAGTATCATGGTTGTGTGGCTGATTTTGATTACATTTGCTGAGTTAGTACATGTGATGCATTGGAAATTTGTCTGCCTCGTAACTTAAAAACGAACCTCTTGTCAAAACATTTTTAATTTTATGGAACTATGATGAAAATATAAGCATGTATGCAGTTTCTAGCCATGCAGTTAACATTATATTCACTAAATAATCAGTTTCTTAAAAGAAAAGAATACAAATTTACTGTCAAATCCACTGGAATCTTTTTTTTTTGGTGTGCGATGACAACAACCTGGTTCCACTGGAAAGAAATGACGAGTGGCAGACGTAGCCACTTCTGGTTCCACAGAAATGGCTGACGAGTGGCAGACGTAGCATAGACAAGGAGATATTGGTGTTGCCATGTTATAAAATGAATTTTACTACTAAATTGCTATATCTTAGTGAAAATTAAATATTATTGCTGTGGCACCACTGGCATATGCTTGCGGCACCTTAGGGTGCCATGGCACCCAGTTTGAGAACTGCAGTAAACCAGAAACTCACTTTCTGAATTTTCTCTTTCCCTGCCAAATCCGTTATCTTCATAAATTGTTCTTTTATCTTGATAGCAATCTTAATAGTTGTTCTGCTGCTGCTGAAATGATCCCTAGCTCTTCTCTCTTCTGTATGCATATTGAGTAAAGCAAATTGTTTGTCTTGCTTTGTGAATTTGGCCTACCCAAAGATTTATCTTGCACTGATCTTGTACAGCTCTCTGTTCTGGCTCTATCTCCTGATAAAGACTAATTTCAGATTTTTTCTGTTCCTCCTGCACAATTATTGCTGTTGTTATTTGTAGACTAGGATCAGCTCTCTGCTCTGCCTCTGTGCCCTGATCATGGCTCCCTCTAGCGACGTCGGCTTGTGCCTCGCAACCCAGCTCTTTGGTCCGCTGGGGAGGGTGGCGATGAACTGTTCCACCACTATCACCTCCAGGATCTGTTCCACTATTTTCCCCATCGGCTTTATCCACCGGTTCGCGTAGATCTTCAGCCTTTGTGCCAGGGTTCTCAGATGGACCCCCGGTTTCCACTTGGTGTCTCGAAACATCTTCCTATATGCTTTCTCATTCAAGTTCATGGTATTTAGAATAGCTTCTTTAGTTTTGTCATAGTCCCCTGCCTCCTCTGGGTCCATGGCATCCACTATCTCCAGCGGTAGTCCCATTAGGCATGGGGTCAGTATCAATGTCCATTGCTCCCTGGGCCATTTTGATGTCCTGGCGATCCTCTCGAATGTGTTCAGGAAGGTGACCGGGTTGTCTCCCTGACCCATCTTCTATAGCTTAATGTGGCTCGGGTTCGCCGGTGTCTGGGGTGTCTCCGCCATCTTATTGGTTAACAACCTCTGTTGTTCCGCCATTCGTTTGAGCACCGACTCCTGTCCCTCTAGGATTCACCTCAGCCACTGGTCTGCCGTGTCCTGGCAGTCGCCTGGCCCCTTAAGTTGGGTGCCAATATGTGAGGGTTCTCCTTTTTCCCAGGCACCCCACCCTTCAGGTTGCAGTAAGGACACATTCTTAAAAGAATAAACAGGGCTTTTATTTTGTTCTTCCATTATTAAGGAGGCTTTCTTCTTAATCACAGTTCCAACATCTTTAACTTCAGTAACAAACGGGTTATTCTTGGATTCATACAATGGAGTAAATACAAAAAAATCTAACCCTCCCCCTATTCTTGGGGAGATTTGGTTCCACCATTTTTCTTCTCCTCCCTCTCGAAGAGGCTCGGTTCTCCCACTTGCACCCCAATCTCCAAAGTGAGTTTGGGCCCAGGACGTCTCTGGCGGTAGGACTTGAAGGGATAGTCTTCTCTCAGGGTTAGTCCCCTCCTGGTACGTGGCTTCCCGGTTCTTTCCTCCTCCTCCTTCAGCTTGGCTAGCCATTGTTCCCAAGCCAACTCCTTCTGAATCTTCTTTCTCTTGCGGTTGTATTCATGGGCTTCCCGCTCACCCCAGTACGAACTGGTGGGCTCGTCTCCTGTAACTTTCAGCCTCTGGCTTAGGCATCATCATTTGCTTCCAGTCTGCAGTCCATGGGTTCTTCATCCAAACCCATTCCCAGTCTGGGGGGCAAAACATTGACCAAACCCCAGCTCCACCACAGTTGATTGGCTGGGCTTTCCTGCTGTTTCTGTCTCCTCCTCCTTCCTCAGGGTCTCAGTTTTTCTCTCCTTCTCCCTTTCCAGAATCTTCAATGAGTCTTTGAACTGCTTTCAGAGCATTTCCCTTTCATGGGCTTCCTTGTCTTGAGCAGCTCTACGTTCCTCCCTCGCCTTTTGTTTCTCCAGCCACTCATCCCTGTCACAGTCTGGTTGTGCAGGTGTCACTCTCCCACCTTCGGCCCCTCCAGGATAGCTTCCCTTACAAAATGTATATTATCCAGATAGGATTATATTGGCAACTCTTAATCTGATAAGCTTTCCCAGCTCATTGTGTTCTTATATCTCACAACAAAGAGTTAATATTGCTTATAATTGTAGTTTCTGCCAGTCAGTTTCCAAAATGGAGGGGCATAAAGGGAAGCGACTGGATTGAAGAAAGGAAGAACAAAAGAGGAGGGGAATAGAGATTCTCCAACAATTATTTACAAAACATGGAGTCCCTCCAGGATCAAATAAACATTCCTTTGAAAAACAGCTTTTCCAGCATTGCCCTTAAACTGTGTCTTTAAATCCACCACATATAGAAAGCACCAAACAAAAAGGAGTTTCCTCAAGAGTTATTTTCTCTTCCAGCCCAAATATAAGGAAGTTAATTTACAAAGTCAGATCAGTGGTCAGAAGGAGCCAAGTGTCGGCATTAGTGCCACTGGCCGCACCAGCACTCTCCAGTTGAGTACAATCTGTTCTCAGACTTGTAGTATGTGATTTTAAACAGGAAACAGTAGTGATTGGGCTTATCTTCTGTTGAAGCACATGCTTTAAGTTTGGTCATGATAGAGCTTTTAAAAAAAGAAAATTTAGAATGGCCCAGTAATGTGTAATTATAACATGTATGCAAAGCATGTGCCAGAACAATACACCTGCTCAGTTTCCTCGTATTGAATATAAATGCTTTCATGCTTCAAGTTGCATTCCATGACATTTAGATCCCTGTATAGCAAATTCTTGAACTGAGAATTTGATATCACTTGTAATGCAGAGGAGTTAAGTATTACACAAGAAGAAGGATAAACTCCAGAAAAGTTTTATTTGCTGTGTATGCTTTTAGAGCATTGAAAGCAAGCCAAAAGAAAGAAGGAAAAGGAAAGAAAGATTGAATGTAATTTTGTAAAGTAGTGTAAGGGAACTGAGACTTGTTTTTTGTGAGTTGTTTGAATTTGTGACTCGGTGCATTTAACTCAACAATATTCTTCATTGCTTGTTTCAAATACAATTTTTGAATTTGGAAAATCAGTCCATCGTTTGAGGAATCCAGAAACAGAGTTTAAATTTAATTGGAATTTATTTATTATTAATAGGTGCAACAAATATAAGCAAAGCAAAGCAAAGCAAAGCAAAGTGTTCTGTTTATAAACCGCCCCATAGCATTTCAAGCACTCGCCGGTGGTTTATAATTTAATTATGCAGGCTCCACATTGCCCCCCCCAGCAAGCTGGGTACTCATTTTACCAACCTTGGAAGGATAGAAGGCTGTCAACCATGATCCTGCCACCTGGGATTGAACCCCAAGTTGTGACCACAGTTTTAGCTGCAGTACCTGCATTTAACAACTGCATCATAAGGCAGGAAAATTGAAATTCAGCATTCATGTTATTAATGGACTTTTTTACAGGTTACATGTTAATGTGTAATGTGCAAGTGTCAATGTGGTATGGTATCAAGTAGTATCTTTGTCAACTATCTGCACAGCAAATCAAAACCTTTCTATATTTATCAGGATTCAAAGAATTTAATCTCATTGAGGTCAAAATTGTCAGTTGTACTTAAATGGTCCGGATGATGTTGGATTGCAGCTCCTGTCATCTCTCACCATTGACGCTGCTCTTCTAGCTGATGAGACCTGAAGCCCAACAACAATTGCAGGGCTAGAAGTTCATCTGTCGTTGAAAGGGGGGGGCACTGAGGAGGAGATTTTAAAATTCTTGAAGAGTAATGTATATTGCGTAATTCCCAAGGAAACCTGCCTGAAAATTATGGCAACTTAAATTTTATATTTGATGAGGATTAATATCATTTCTCTAGATGTTTAAGGTATTCTTTATATTTGTAAGTTTATGGCACGTTTATTTTCAAAATGGAAAACCCCCACAGAAATCCAGTCGTGGTGGCAAATCCCCCACCCTCTGCTTCCTGTGTTGTGGACATGGGTTGGAATACTGTAGACTGAGGACAGGGAAGCTGAGCACTGTAATGCTACCAGACAGTTGCCCTCACTTTTGTTTTGGCTTTGAGATGAGGAGTGATAGCACTATGATGTTGATGTCCTGCTGCCTGGGTCTGAGCAGCAGTAATCCTAATACTTCTTTTTATACAGTGACTTAATGAGAATGGAAGCTGGCATGTTGAAACTTGCCAAGTCTAAACAGTTTCAAGAATCTCCAGTTACAAGGCTTGCTAAATAGAAAAGACATTTCAACACTGCTAGGCAGGAAATTTCACTTTAGCTTGTCTGGAACCTTGAATAGTTTTGCATGGGGAAGAATTTACTGGGGGTATTTCAGTTGAAAGAATATTGACTTTTAATCCTATGAATACATGTCTGTTGACTTTGCCTTCTCTTCTTTATATAATATATTTTATTTGTTTCCTATAAAAAGTATATGTGATTAAATGGGTTTCAGTCATTATTATGTTCATCGTGTTAAATGGGTTTCAGTCATTATTATGTTACAGCTAACTTACTCTTATTCTTTGTTTCTTTTTTCTAGCCATTGATAAAACAGATTTCTATACTTGGTAATATTGTAAGTCCTCTTTCCCCCTAATTCTCATTGTCAGTCTGTCCATCTCTGCACATTCCAAAATTTTTGTTACAGTTATTTTATCTGTTGCGATTTCTTCGTTTTTCCAATGTTGTGCTCAAACTATCCTCACCATTGTCAGAATGTGCAGTACTACATAAGTATTTTGTTTGTCTGAATTTTCTGGTAATAGGTCTAGTAAAAACAGTTTTGGCCTAAAGTCTACATGTATTTGTATCATTCTAATAAGCCAAGTATGCATTTTAATTCAATACTTTTTTGCTTTATCACAGATCCACCATGCATAATAGTAAGTCCCTGTTTCTTGCGCACATTTCCAGCATTTGCTAGACATGTTTGGGTACATTTTAACTAACTTAGTGCCAGGACCCTGCCTGTCACAGAACCTGATTCTGAGGGGTTCAATGATGAAGAGCTGCTGGAGGAGCCTTGCTGCTCAAGTCAGCAGGCAGCTGGGTCTGATGACTCAGCTGAAAACATATCTTCTCCCCCTAGAAGGGCTATGAGCAGGATTCTGCAAAGACGTGCTACCAGAAGAGCTAGGGAAAGGGTCTTTGATGCTAGACGGGGAATCGGGTCGGGAAGCCCTGAGTACTAGCAGAAGCCTTTCCAGAAGTAAGGGTGTGTTCCCTGTTTTGGGATAAAGCTGGCAAGTTCACCTTGAGCTCTCTGTGGGAGCAACACGTCATTTGAACTTACAACCATGTTCCTGTCTGTGACCTTGGCTCTGTTACCTGATTTTGGACTGGCTTACTGGACCACGGCTTGATCTGTTCCCTTGGGTTTGGCATCTGGTTTCCATGAGATATTCTGGTTTTGACTTGGACTGTTAATTGCTGGGAGTTGGATTCTGTTATTTATCTGGCACTTAATTGTTAGCAATGGACTTGAACTTGCCTGGCTTCCCACTAAAGATCTTGGCAAAGAACTGAATCTTGTTTGTGTGTGTGCTCTGTTTGCGGGGCTTGACGCTTAGCAGGTGGAAAATGCCATCCATAAAACATTTTATACAGATTTTCTTTATATGATGTAGCCATTGTTATTTTAGAATTTTTATTCCATAGTTTTGGCCATTTTCCAACTCCACATTGTAACAAAAATGTTGTCCATTGTACGTATCATTATTTGTTTCACATGCTCATCTTCCATTTTCCATTCTAACAAAAATTTATATATTTTTCTTAATTATCATCTGAGGACAACAATATTTTATCAAGTGTTATCTGTTTCATATAATAGAAAAGTGTGACAACCCAGTTGTAAGTCATGTCCCTTTAAATATAAAAATCTTTTGTTTCTTAAAAGTATCCAGTCTTTCAGCCAGACTAGTGAACAGGATTGGTAGTATAGAGTGCAATCGGTAGCCCAAATCCTCTTCTTCAGATTCTTGCAGCAGTTTCAGTTTAATTTGTGCTTTCTTTTTCTGCTAGATGAATTTCGATAACTTTCTAGTTCTTCAAAGTATTTCACCTCTGTTTTCACCCACGCTATTTGGAACAGGAACAGCAGTTTTGGTAGCACATTCAGTTGCAGTTCTCCCTAATATTGACAGTTGTAGATGTTCCCATTTCTCCAGGTCCATTTTAACTGGATTGAATGTTTTGACATGCAGCAATACCTTGGATAAAGAATGTCTCGGATAACAATTTTTTTGGATAACAAATGGAAATTTCCAGGTATAAGGCTGCCTCAGATAGCGAATGTTCCCTATCGCCTGCCTCAGATAACAAATGTTTCATAATGCCTTGCAAAAAATGTGTACCCTGCATGCATTGCAGGATGCATAGTTTATGAAGGGTAGGGAGGAGTTAGAGTGTTTTTTTCTATGGTGTTTTGGAGCCATTCTGGATATGTTTTGCTGAGGGATTTGGACCTTTTGAACTTGTAAGATAGGGAGCTAGCTTTTATTAATCTTTGCGCTACTTATCTTTGCATTTTTGGCTGGAAGAGGCTGGGTAGTCTTGCTGGTTTCATTTCTCTGTGTTTGCAGTCTTTTTTCATTGCTCTGCAGACAAAATGGGCTGGAATTTTTCTTCCTGCTTATGTTTGTTTGTTTGCATTTTTCCTCATTTCACTTTGGGTGGGAACAAACTGGGGTAGTCTTGCTGGTTTCTCTTGTCCATGTTTTGCATTGCACTGCAGGGGGATGTTCTGGAGGGTGTTCCAGCACTGCAAGCCTTTAAAGTGCATTTTATAAAGAGGTCTGGACCCCCCCCCAGGTTTTTTGCCTTTTTTCGGACCTCCAGAACGGATTAATCAATTTCCCATTCATTTCAATGGGAAACCACGTTTTGGATAACAAATTTTTCGGATAACAAATTGCCTCAGAGAATTAATTAAATTCGTTATCAGAGGTACCACTGTAATTATCTTCTTTTACAGTTGTACATGTTGCAGATAAGACTATTCCCAGATATTTCACTTTTGTAGCTATTTATATATTGACCTAACATACGCTGGATTATGGAGAAAGCCAGAGAGTTCCAGAAAAACATCTACTTCTGTTTTATCGGCTATGCCAAAGCCTTTGACTGTATGGACCACAACAAACTATGGCAAGTCCTTAAAGGAATGGGAGTGCCTGGACACCTTATCTGTCTCCTAAGAAATCTATATGTGGGACAAGCAGCAACCGTCAGAACTGGATATGGAACAACTGACTGGTTTAAAATTGGGAAAGGAGTACGACAAGGCTGTGTACTGTCACCTTGCCTATTTAACTTACATGCAGAGTACATCATGCGAAAGGCAGGTCTGGACAAATCACAAACCGGAATTAAGATTGCCGGAAGAAATATCAACAACCTCAGATACGCAGATGATACTACTCTGATAGCTGAAAGTGAGGAGGAATTAAAGAACCTCTTAATGAGGGTGAAAGAGGAAAGTGAAAAAAATGGGCTGAAGCTAAACATCAAAAAAACTAGGATCATGGCCACCGGTCCCATCACCTCCTGGCAGATAGAAGGGGAAGAAATGGAGGCAATGACAGAGTTTATTTTCTTGGGCTCCTTGATCACTGCAGATGGCGACTGCAGCAACAAAATAAAAAGACACCTGCTTCTTGGGAGGAAAGCAATGGCAAACCTAGATAGCATCCTAAAGAGCAGAGACATCACTTTGCCAACTAAGGTCAGGATAGTCAAAGCTATGGTTTTTCCAGTAGTGATGTATGGAAGTGAAAGCTGGACTATAAAGAAGGCTGATCGCTGCAGAATTGATGCTTTTGAGCTGTGGTGCTGGAGGAGAGTCTTGAGAGTCCCCTGGACTACAAGGAGATCAAACCTATCCATCCTGAAAGAAATCAACCCCGAATGTTCATTGGAAGGACAGATTTTGAAGCTGAGGCTCCAGTACTTTGGCCACCTCATGAGAAGAGAGGACTCATTGGAAAAGTCCCTGATGTTGGGAAAGATTGAAGGCAAAAGGAAAAGAGGACGGCAGAGAATGAGAAGGTTGGATGGTGTCATCGATGCAACCAATATGGATTTGACAAAACTCCGGGAGGAGTGGAAGATAGGAAGGCCTGGCGAGCTCTGGTCCATGGGGTCACGAAGAGGCGGACACGACTGAACGACTGAACACACACACATATACTGACCTTTCCCGTTAGTTGATTTTTTTTGTTAGCTGTTAAATTTTGAGTAGTATTTTTGTTTTTTTCTTTATTTTGTCTTAGTCCTGCCACTTCTCCAAATTCTTCAATCTTCTCCAATAATTTTGGTATTGTTTCCCATGTGTCTTCTAGGATGAAAACCAGATCATCTGCAAAGGCTTGTATTTTATAGTCTTCATTTTTTATTCTAGTTCCTTTAATTCACTTCTCTATTCAACAGTTCCAATGTCAATATAAATAGTAGCGGTGAAAGCAGACATCGTTGCTGGCTCCTTTCCTAATATTGACATTTTCTGTTAGGTCCCCATTTACTATTATCTTTGCTGTTTGCTCCTTGTAGATTGTCTCAATTACCTTAATCAAGTTTGTGCCAAAGTCCATTATTTTCAGTTGCTGTATCATGAATTTCCAGTTCACATTATCAAATGCTTTCTGTGCTTCTAGGAATATTAAAGTCATTTGTTATTCTGAGTGTGCCTCATGATATTGTAGAACAGTGATGGCGAACCTTTTATAGACTGAGTGCCCAAAATGCAATTCAGAAGCAACTAATTTTTCACAAAGTGCCAATACAGCAGTTTAACCTGAATACAGGTGGCTGTGGAGGGGCGATGTCGGATACCCACAGAAAGGGCTCTGAGTGCCACCTTTGGACCGGTGCCATAGGTTCACCAACACTGTTCTAGAACAACCATTATTATTCTCAGATTATATCTCAGCTGCCTTCTTAGTACGAATCGATTTTGATCTGGGTAAATAAATTCCAATGATATTTTTTCAGCCTTTCTGCCATAATTATTGCAAGGATCTTATAGTCTCACATTTAATACGGATATTGGCCTATTTTTTTATTTGTGTGAAGTCAGTATCTTCTTTTGCAATTAGTGTATTTGCTTTTAACCAGGTCCTAGGTATTTTAGCTTCAATCAATACTTCATTGCAGACTTCCTTTATCGGTGCACTTATTATGTCTAGAACAACCTTGTAAAATTCTGCAGGCAATCCATCCAGTCCTGGTGTTTTATCATTTTTTTTTTGTTTTAAAATTGCTCCTGTTATTTCCCTCATTGTAATTTTCTCATTTAGCATAACTTTAAACTTCTCTGGAACCTTGGGCAGCTTTGCTTTTCCATATATTCTGTTATTTTTCCTAGGGTAATTTCTTGTGTGTCGTGCAGGTTTTTATAATATTCTGTAATGATTTTTTGAATTTTCTCACTTTGGTATTGTACAGTATATCTCCTTTCTCATCTTTCAGTTTGTTGGTCTGTCTCTTTTCTTTCTCTTTTTTCACTTTATATGGCAACTATCTTCCCAGCTTATAGGCATTTTCAGAAAAGTTTTCTTTTACTCTTTTAATATTTTGAGCTATTGCTTCTGATTCCATTAGGTTTAGCTTATGTTTAATACTCCATTTCATTTTTTAATATTTTTATTTGTGGGGATTTTGCAGTTCTAATTCTAGTTTCTTAAATTCTTCTTTCATTTTGGTTTCTTCGTATCTTTTCTCTCCTTTTTGTGCTGTATGTTATGGCCAATCCCCTAAAAAAAGCTTTAGCTGCATCCCAGATAATTTGCCAAGAGGTTCCTCCTTTTGTGCTTTCTTTAAATTAAAATTGCATTTTTCTAGTTTTCTTCAAAAATTCTTTATCATTCAGTAGAGCTGAGTTCAAAGTCCATCTTTGTTTTTTCCTTACTCCTTTCCACCTCATAGTTGTCGGTTTATGACCTGTTCAAATATTTGCTACTTTCTCTACTTCTTATATTCCTATCCTTAATTTTGTAGATATCCATATCATATCAATTTTTGACTAGGATTTGTGTCTATTTGAATAGAAGGCAAATTGGGAATTTTTGGTGTTAACTTCTCATCATATATCATGTCGTCCCAGTTCTTCTACCATCTGGAAGAATATTCTTGGAAGTTTCATCCTTTTCCTTTTCCTTTTCTTTCCATTTCCCTAATCCATTTTTCATCCAGCAAGAAGATGAGAGAAGAGGGAGAAGCCATGATTATGCTTAGAATCTCTTTAAGCAATGGAGCTTACCTCAGTTAGGTAGAGTAGTGTAATTTAGTTTTATCTATCTATCTATCTATCTATCTATCTATCTATCTATCTATCTATCTATCTATCTATCTATCTATCTATCTATCTATCTATCTATCTATCTATCTATCTATCTGTTTTGTTTGTTTGTTTTATTTCTATACCACCCATCTTCCAGCAGGAACTCTGGGCGGTTTGCAGCAAAGTTAAAAACAGCGGTACAAAACAGGAAAAGAGGGAAAAACCCTCAGCAAGAGGCATCACAGGGGTGGGAGAGGAGAGGAAAAAAATTAAATTAAAGGTTGCCAAATGCCTCCGTAAAAAGCATAGATTTCAAAGCTTTTTTGAAGATGGGCAGGGACTGCCAGGTGCAACTCACTCGGAAGATGGTTCCACAACAAGGGGCCCACCACAGAGAAGGCGCGGTCCCGCAACAACCGACTTCCGCGCCTCCCTGGGTGTGGCCACCCTGAGTGTGTGTGCCTGCGACATTCTAGTGGGCCTAGCCTCAGTTGACCTCTGGGAGATACGCTCTGACAGGTATTCAGGACCCAGGCCATGGAGGGTTTTGTAAACCAAAACCAGGACCTTGAACTTTATCCGGAGAAGCACGGGCAGCCAATGCAGGCGTGCCAGGACTGGGGTGATGTGATCGTATCTACGAGCACCCACCACCAGTCTGGCCGCTGCATTCTGCACCTGTTGGAGTCTCCGGACAAGGAACAAGGGCAACCCCACGTAAAATGTGTTGCAGTAATCGATCCTCAAGATCACGAGGGCCTGCACAACTGTCCTCAGGGAGGATTCATCGAGGTACGGACGGATCTGGGCGATCCTGCGGAGGTGGAAGAAAGCGGCCCTGGAGACGGCCATCACCTGGGCTTCCAGGGAGAGGGCAGAGTCCAGGACCACACCCAGATTCCTGGCCTGTCCATAGGATGGAGGGAAACTCCCCCCAGACTAGGGAGGGGGCCATTGTACCTAGAGGAGGGCGCCCCAAAGAACAGAACCTCAGTCTTCTCCAGGTTCATTTTGAGCCTGTTGGTCCTGGTCCATTCCCAAGACCGCCTCCAGGCACACATAAAGGGAGCATACTGCCTCCACTGCAGAGGTAGAAAAGGAGAGATAGAGCTGTGTATCATCAGCATATTGGTGGCAGCGAACAGGTCTGCACACTACACACTGTCGGACCACATATACTATATTGCTCCTTGTGTGTCAGGTCTGATGATGGACTGCACAACCCAGGAAATAAACAGAGATGTGGTGTCTTCCCTAGTGAACCTAATATTAGGTTCACTAGGGAAGACACCAAAGACAACAGGCTGGCTTTCCTGGATTGTGTAGTCATCATCAGACCTCACGTGGCCTGGGAGTAGAAGTTTACAGGAAACCCACCCACACAGATTAGTACTTACTGTTTGACTCCCACCATCCATTACACCACAAACTAGGAGTCATCAGGACCCTAAGCCAAAGAGCAGAGAGCATCCCCACCTCCACAGAAGCCAAGAAGAAGGAAGACAGGCACCTGAAGACAGCATTTAAGGCCTGTGGATATCCAAAGTGGGCCTTCAACAAAGCAGTGGGCCATCCCAGAAGAATAAGGGATCAGTCTGAGACCCAGCCCCGATGGAAGAACCTGGTCATTCCTTACATGGCTGGAGTGTCGGAGAAGCTTAAAAGGAATTTGGCAAACACCACATCCCTGTTTATTTCAAACCCAGAAACACACTAAGGCAGAGACTCGTCCACCCAAAGAATCTGATAGCAAACCATAAAAGGAGCAATATAGTATATGCGGTCAAATGCAGTGAGGAGTGTTCAGACCTCTACATTGGAGAAACTAAACAGCCATTAAACAGAAGGATGGCCCAACATAGGAGGGGTAACAGCTCAGGACCAGAATCAGCAGTACACCTCCATTTGAAGGACAAAGGGCACTCGTTCAAAGATGAGGATGTACACATATTAGACAAAGAAGAGAGGTGGTTTGAAAGAGGAGTAAGGCATTCATGTGAGCATTGAAAACCCCTCCCTCAACAGAGGTGGTGGGCTCCGGCATAGTCTATCTGCTACTTATCAGGCTGTGCTTTCCAAAGTACCCAGACAAATCAAAAAGCCTTCACCACCAAGGCCATAGCTAAGGACCCATTCTTGATAGGTTTCAGCACCTTAGGCCATTGTTCAGCTTAAGGCTATGGATACTAGTGTCTTCTTAACGAGCCTATTCAGGCCATTGTTCATCTTATGAGCCTAATTCAGACCACGGTGACAAGAGGTCAAAGCTGACTATAAGATGGAGCACTTGCACTAGCTGTATTCAGACCGATGAAGCTGTTTGGATGAACAGCGAAACGTTTCCATCTCTCAAAAAGAAGTCCAGTAGCCATGACTCAACTTCCAGGAAAACCTCAGATATTAACTGCTATATTTTAATATCAGTTCTTCTTCGTAGCCTCTGTGAATACCCACTACAGGGCTTTCCTCTGCGCGCCTGCGCAGCTGCCGGACCTTCTAGAGCTTTCGCTCAGCTCCTAGGGACCTCCTCCTTCTCCCTCTGCGCATGCTTAGGGACTCCTGCGCAGTCTCCTGCAGTTCCTTTTTTGCCGCCGCCAGCAACGGCCGCATTTTTCTCAGCTCCTAGGAAAGAGAGTTATAGACTATTTCGACCTCTTTGCTCTTCTTACTGAGTTAAGTACTTGTTTTCACTGACTTCCTTACGTCGCTTGACTAGTTTATTTTTAATTTTACTTTCATTTTGATTTCGACCTCCCCCCCCCGGCCTTTTATGGCCCCGGGAGCGTTGTTTAAACGCTGCTCCAAGTGCCCGAACAAAATCTCAGTTTCCGACGGACATAACACCTGCCTCTATTGCCTGAGGGAAGCCCACCAGCCGGATAGTTGTGTTGAGTGCCAAAGACTCTCCAAACCAGCATTCAAGCAGAGGCAGGGCCGTTTATGAGTATATCTCTGGGAGCAATCCCTTAAACCAATGGAGGTTCAACAACCCCGTACGGAATCTTCGCCCATCTCCATCGCCTCCAGATCCTCCCAGGCTTCCCGGGCTGCGACGGCCGATCCACCAAACAAAAAGAAAAAGAAGAAGGTGCCTGGCTCGGCACACTCCCAATCGGCATGCTCAGCCGCTCCTCTGGCACCCGTCCGTCAGTTGCCTCCAGGAACAGCTATGGGTATTCTCACCCACCCCGAAGCCGCACACAGTGATTGTGATGCAGACTCGGTAGCAGCGCAACATGCCCCCGCCTCTTCCGTATCCTCGCGATCAGAGAGCGGAGCGGCTATGTCCCCGTCCAGACAACCGATCACGGAGACACGACAGCACAGCCCGGGTGGTTCACAGGGCTTCAGAGGCTCCTATGATGGTGCCAGGGGACTCACCTCTCAGGCGGTTGCAGTCGATCGCACCGCCCGCCCACCACCGCTCAGAGTTGAAACGGTCTTCCACACACCATCAGTTGCAGAGCACCGGAAGCAGGCCTGCCTCCCGCGCCGTGACGAAGCGGACGATAGCGCCCCTCGCTCACCCACTAGACGACGCCACCATGCTCGCAAGCGAGCGTACTCTGATTCCGACTCGGGATCCACCTCCTCCACTACCGACACGGACTCCACTAGGGCTACCCGAAGGGGAAAGGAGCGTAGAAGACGCCGCTCCCCAGCGACAAAGAGACGAAAGCACAGACGACACCGGGCAACCTCCTCCTCCTCGTCTGATGAATCAAGGGACAGGCGCCACCGGAGGCGATACTCCTCCTCAACCACATGCTCTCCTACCCGCAAGCATCACCGCAGGAGCAAGCATAGCGACGACAGCCGCCATGATGCCCATCAGTCGACCTCACATGTGACCTGTTCTCGCACCTCCAGTGATGCATGACGCACCATTCACTCTTGTGCTCCGCGGTGATCTCCATCACGCCAGCACTCCTCCCTCTCAGCTGACCAGCCTGCTGAGGAGCGCCCACCACCCAGCCCTCCACAGCGACAACGATCACTGTCGCCAGCCTCCATGGACCTGTCACTACTCTCAGACTTTGATGACGAGGTACAGTCAGCTCTGTCCTCCCATACCACTCAAGAACAGCGCCAAACGCAAGACTCGGAGATGGGCGACACATTGGTAGCCTCTCCGGAAGAGGACTTTTCTACATACTCTACAATGATCAATAAGGTGGCACAAGTGATGGAACTACAAGTTGAGCTACCGGATGCCAAAGGCTCATGCAAACTCTTTGGCCACCTTCGCAAGCACAAGACACCACCTCTTCGGCTGGGGTTCATTCCATCCCTTCTACAATCAGCCAAAGCCTCTCTGACTAAGCCTGCCTCCATGCCTCTTATGCTTAGACGCACAGATAATTTGTACCGTATACACGGAGAGGAAGTAGAGTTCTTGGCTAGACACCCACTGCCTAACTCACTCATCGTTAACGCCACACAAAACAGGGCTAAGAACACCTCCGCCAACATACCGAGCAAGAAGGAGGGCAGGAAGTTGGACCTTATTGGGAAGAAACAATACTCCTTAGCATCCTTTCCCCTCAGAACTACAAACCTATGCGCCATGGAAGCCTACTCCAGACACATCCTGCTCGAGATGATGGCAGTCTTTGATCAACTCCCTGGCGACGCCAAGGCCAGGATGGTGGCGTATCATGGAGAACTCTTAACCCTCCTAGATTACCAAACTATCGCCTCTTGTCACATAGTGGAGGCCTCAGCAAAACAGCTAGCCAACGCTGTATTTCTGCGCCGCCACGCCTGGCTCCGCACCGTCACCATCACGGACGATGCGCGTAACAGAATCGAGGGTGCTCCATTTGATGGAGAGGGAATGTTCGCGGCGACTACAGATGAATCCTTAGACAACATTCTGAAAATGTGGAAGACAGCACGTTCCTACGCATACCAGGGCTCAGCGGGTCAAACCACACCACGCCCAGCCCCATACCAATGGCGTTGCCCCTACACCCCCTCTGGCTTACGTAATCAGCAAAGGGGTAAGCAGACCTACCACCCAACCCCATACTATCGCCAGCATCAACAGGGCAGATCAAGGCAACCACAGGCCACCCGCCGCTATGATAGGAAGCCGAAGCACAACTCCTGACCCTGCTTCTTGTGCTCTTCCACCTGCAGACATACGACTCAAACCCTTTCTCCCTCAATGGACGAACATAACATCCGACAGCTGGGTCCTCACCATCATTCGCGAGGGCTACACCATCGAATTCCACTGGCACCCACCGCTCGGGCGAGTGATAACCACGTGCCCCTCAGACATACTGCACCAAGAGGTACAGACTCTGCTCCGAAAAAATGCCATCGAGGTGGTGACACCAGACGATACATCAGGCTTCTACTCGCGATACTTTACCATCCCCAAAAAGGACGACAGCCTCCGTCCCATTTTGGACCTCAGAGCACTCAACCTGTTCATAAGACCAAGAAAGTTCAGGATGACTACACTGGAGTCCATCATCCCGCTTTTGAAAAAGGGAGATTGGTTCACAGTCCTAGATCTGCAGGACGCTTATTTCCACATTACTATTCAGCCCTCCCACAGAAAATACCTTCGGTTCAGAATCGGAACAGTAACTTACCAGTTCAAGGCGCTCCCCTTCGGACTCTCCACCGCTCCAAGGGTGTTTACCAAGTGCCTCGCCCCTGTGGCAGCTTCCCTTTGGCTGAGGGGAATCAATCTGTTCCCGTACCTCGATGATTGGCTAATCGTCTCACCTACAAGACACAAAGCAACAGAACATGTTCACTTCACGATCCAGTTCCTCACCTCACTGGGCCTCACAATCAACATCAGCAAGTCAGTCCTCCGCCCGACCCAGTCAGTTCTATTTATAGGAGCAGTACTAAACTCCAAACAGGGAAAGGCCTTCTTGCCACCCGACAGAAAGCACAAAATCCAGAGCCCTTCGCAAGTTCCAGCCACGTTGACACGTCTCTGCTCTCACGGCTCAGCAGCTGTCTTGCAATATGCACGACTAAAATTCAGGCCACTGCAAGCTTGGCTGCTGTCTCGTTTCCACCCTCTCAGACACAGCCCACACAAGACGCTTCGTGTCACGCAGACCCTATATCGCGCCCTGCAATGGTGGAAGGCCCCACGGAACCTCAATGTTGGCTGTCCGTTCCGGCAGCCATATCCGCGTCATCAAATCACCACGGATGCAAGCCCCACGGGATGGGGAGCACACTGCTGACACCTGCGTGCACATGGAACATAGCCTCCATCCATCAAGAACCGCCACATCAATTTTCTAGAGCTCATGGCAATCTTCAATGCTCTGAAGTCCTTTGCGCCACTGATCAAAGGCTGCCCAGTCCTTATTGTCACGGACAACACAACGGCTCTTCACTATATAAACAAACAAGGGGGCACTCGATCGCGGACTCTCCTGGCTGTCACCCTAGACATCTGGACATGGTGCTATCGGAGAAGCATCACTCTCAAGGCGGTTCATATTGCATCTCACGACAACGTCTTAGCAGACAATCTCAGCCGTCAGCTATCCAACGACCACGAATGGACACTGGCTCAACCGGTCTTCGACACACTCTGTCGCCGCTGGGGGACACCGAATATCGACCTCTTTGCATCTCACACCAACTCCAAATGCCCGTCTTACTGTTCCTGGGCTGGCCAAGGTCTCCACTCCATGGGAGATGCTCTATCCATGCCTTGGGAGGGACTGAAGGCTTATGCCTTCCCCCCTCTCCCCCTGATCCACAGAACTGTGATACGGCTCCGCCACGAACACACTCGAACAATTCTGATAGCCCCATGGTGTCCGCGCCAACCATGGTTCCTTACGCTCAAGGAGATGTCAACAGAATACATCCATCTCCCGCAGCGTCCCGATCTCCTCTCTCAGAACGACAGCAGACTGCTATACCCGAACCTGCAGTCCTTACACCTCACAGCCTGGCTCATCCATTGTCTATAGAGGATGTCCTCACGCATGCCAGAAAGCCCTCCACCATGGCACTCTACAGGGGCAAGTGGCTCTGTTTCCTCCGCTTCACGACTGAACGTCAACTGCAACCTTGCCCAACTATAGTAGACACCTTGTTGGAATTTCTCCTTCACCTCTTTAACACAGGCCTCTCCCACTCAACTCTAAAAGTATATCTCACTGCGGTGGTAGCACAGCAGCCGACGGACTCTATTCCTGGTACCTTTTTCAGACATCCGACGATCAAGAGGTTCCTCAAGGGGGCGGCAAATATCCGCCCATACCGGCCACCTATTCCACCACAATGGTCTCTCACACGGGTCCTCAAAGGGCTCACAAAACACCCATTCGAGCCCCTGGCTACAGTGCCTCTTCACCAGCTGTCCTTAAAAGTGGCCTTTCTCCTCGCCATCATCTCAGTGAGAAGATCATCTGAACTGGCAGCACTGAGGGTAGACCCGCCCTTTCTCCAATTCTTTCGGGACAAGGTCACTCTATATCCGGACGTGACATTTCTCCCCAAGGTCGTGTCGCATTTCCACCTCAGCCAACCACTGACCCTGCCCACGTTCTTCCCGTCTCCGCAGGACGACCTCCAACGAGCGCTGCACACCCTGGACGTACGAGGGCACTACTGTTCTACTCGGCCAGAACCAAGCCTATCCGTACCACACAGAGACTCTTTATCCACACGTCAGGACCTGCTGTAGGACTCCCGGTTACTTCTCAGTCATTGTCTAAATGGATCGTGGCCACGATTCGCTCTACTTATGAGCTCTCGGGTACTCCACTACCAGACACCCCGAGAGGTCATTCGACAAGGGCAGTGTCATCCTCCTCAGCATTCCTCAAGGGGGTTCCTCTGCAAGATGTCTGCAAGGCAGCCACTTTGTCTACCCCTTCCACCTTCGTCCGCCACTACAGATTGGATGTCCGGGCCAAGGCGGATTCGGCCTTTGGTAGAGCCGTCCTCTCATACTCTCTCCCGTGACGGCCCACCGCCAGTAAGTTATCTTGCTAATCTCCCTGTAGTGGGTATTCACAGAGTCTACGAAGAAGAAGAACAGGTTACTTACCTGTAAATGTAGTTCTTCGAGTAACACCTCTGTGAATTCCCACTCCCCACCCCTCCTCCCTTCGGTCCGTCACGTCTCTCTCTTTTCTCTTGTTGCAGCGGCGGACATGTGGGGAACTGAAGGAGACTGCGCGGGAGTCCCTAAGCATGCGCAGAGGGAGAAGGAGGAGGTCCCTAGGAGCTGAGCGAAAGCTCTAGAAGGTCCGGCAGCTGTGCAGGCGCGCAGAGGAAAACCCTGTAGTGGGAATTCACAGAGGCGTTACTCGAAGAACTACGTTTACAGGTAAGTAACCTGTTCTTTTTGTGGACACATCGTCCACTTGAGACTGAAGTGGATTTGTCCATGAACACTGGTATAGAACATAAGAACATAAGAACATAAGAAGAGCCATGCTGGATCAGGCCAAAGGCCCATCTAGTCCAGCTTCCTGGATCTCACAGTGGCCCCACCAGATGCGTTTGGGAGCGCACGAGACTAGATATCTATCTCCTGATACCACTCCCCTGCATCTGGCCCTTGAAGTACCCCGGTTTTAAACCTGGAGATTGCACATCTCTTATCATGGTTTGTAACCTGTGATGGACTTTTCCTCCAGGAATCTGTCCAATCCCCTTTTGAAGGCATCCAGGCCAGATGCCATCATCACATCCTGTGGCAGGGAGTTCCACAGACTAACAACACACTGGGTAAAGAAGTATTTTCTTTTGCCTGTTCTCACCCACAGTTTGAGTGGATGTCCCCTAGTTTTGGTATTTTGTGAGAGGGAGAAGAGTGTCCTCTATCCATTTGACTCATGTCCTGCATTATTTTGTACGTCTCAATCATATCCCCTCTCAGGTGCCTTTTTTCCAGACTAAAGAGCCCCAAATGTTTTAGCCTTTCCTCATAAGGGAGGTGTCCCAGCCCAGTAATCATTTTAGTCACTCTCTTCTGCACCTTTTCCAGTTCGACTATGTCTTTCTTGAGATGCGGTGACCAGAATTCTACACAATACTCCAGGTGCGGCCTTACTGTCGTTTTGTATAATAGCATTATAATGTTGGCTGTTTTATTTTCAATCCCCTTTTTGATAATCCCTAGCTTGGAATTGGCCTTCTTCACTGCTGTCATACATTGGGTAGACACCTTCACTGAGCTGTCCACCAACACACCAAGATCTCTTTCCTGATCCATCATGGATAACTCAGAGCCCATGAGTTGATAGATAAACTTTTGATTTTTTTGCCCCAATATGCATTACTTTACATTTGGCTACATTAAAACGCATTTGCCATTTGGCAGCCCATTCCCCCAGTTTGAAGAGATCCTTCTGGAGCTCTTCACAATCTTCTCTGGTTTTTACCACAATGAAAAGTTTTGTGTCATCTGCAAACTTGGCCACCTCACTGCTTATCCCTGTTTCCAGGTCATTTATTAACAGATTGAAAAGCACTGGTCCTGCATACTGTAATTAAATTGTAAATACCCCATAGACTATTTGAAGTGTTATGGGTTGGTATATAACGAGAAGACTTTGCTTTTGCTTTTTTCTTTAAAAATATTATTTCTATTTTGTATTTGCATTTAATTTGTGTATTGAGCACTGGGCTTCCCTTTCTATCCGCACTTGGTGGTGATGTCAGTAATGGGTAAATGAGAGCAAACTTATTGTCATCAAAAAGACATTTTAGGAAATGGGAATTCTCACCTGTAATACTTTCTCTGTCCCTTAAAAAGGGTCTGGGTAAAAGGTGGATCTTGGAAATGAAGAACAGATCTTCTTGATTTCATATGATTTTTCATGAGATCCTTCCCAAATCACCATAGGTTCCTACATCTCCAAACACTACACAATAATAAGCATGGGTCCTCTAGTGCATGTCTGTGCAGTGGTGTAAAAACATGGATTCATGGCATAGGTCCACTTGATTTCTACATAGGATCATACTAAAACCACTGTCCCATGATTGGACCCATCTCCTCCCACAGATTGCACACCAAAAATCATGGGTCCATCAGCACATGGCTTCACAGTGCCACAAAAACATGGATCCAAAGCACAGATCCTCATGGATCTACCTGATTTTTATGCAGAATGATCCCCCAGACACTCTCCCATCATAGACTCCATCTCTGACCACAGTTTCCACACCAAAATCATGAGTCCTCCATCCATGGCTCCAAAATGGCGCAAAAACATGAAACCACTCGGCTTTTAATATTGAAGGACAATATACAACTCAGAACATTTTGATATATTCAAGTGTAAGAACAGTGAATATGAAGACACATTAAAAGGCAGTATTAAAGCTAAAAACAGCACACAGACAAGGGGGAATTCTCTTATGAAAGATGGAAACTAACATGGAAAACACAGGTATTATGAATTCATTCTAAGCAATCATGCATGGTAATCCATCTAAAAGTCACATGATAGAAATTGCCTAAAGAGAAAATTCTTTGCCTACTTGTGGAAGAATAGCAGAGATATGGCAATCCTGGTCTCCAGTGAGAGTGAGTTCCAAAGTCTGGGAGCAGCAACAGAGAAGGCCCTTTCATGTGTTCTTATCAGACATACCTGTGGTGGGATAGAAAGAAAGGCTTCTCCTGTTTACCTTAGCACCCGGCCCAGCTCATACTGCGAGATTCAATCTTTGAGGTGCAGTAGTTTCGACCCAGGCCATTTAGTGCTTTGTATGCATGGTGGCTCAGCGGACTAAGGCTCCGAAAACAGTTGGCTCCAAAGTCGGCAGCTCAGCGGTTCGAATCCTGGGTGTCACGCAGCAGAGTGAGCCCCTGCTGATAACCCCACTCCTGCCAACCTAGCAGTTCGAAAGCATGTAAATGTAAGTAGGTAAATAGGCAGAGCCATAAAAAGCGGGAAGATAAAAACAGTGTTTCCTTGCAGCCATTCTGGCCACATCGCCATGGACTTGCACCACACTGGCTCTTCGGCTTGAATGCGGAGATGAGTACCGCCCCTAGAGTCAGACATGACTAGCATGCATGTGTTACCTATGTTAAAACCAACATTTTGAACTGTGTCTGAAAACTGATTGGCAGCCAGTGGAGCTGCTGCAATAGGGATGTAATGTGATCCTTTTGTACAGTCTGTGGTCAGAGATGGGGCCTACGATGGGAGAGTGGATTGGGGACAATCCTGGATAAAAATAAGGTAGAGCCGTGTGGTCCGTGCACTGGATCTATGTTTTTGTGCCAGTGTGGCACCATGTGCTGACAGACCCATGATTATTATTGTGAGGTATTTGGACATTAATGAGATGTAGAATTGGAAGAGACCTCAAGGGCCACCCAGTCCAACTCCTTGCTATGCAGGAAACCCCATCACAGTTTGGTGATTTGGGAAGGTTCCCATGCAAAAATCATATGAAATCAGAAGGATCCATTCTTGAATTCAAAGATCCACCCTTTACTTACTTCCCACTGCACACTCTTTTCCCTCCAAGTCAAGGGCTGTGCTTTAATATGTATATTATTTAAGATACATGACCTCTAGCTGGCTGAGAAGAAGGCAGGTGACGTGAGTTTGGCACCAGCTAAGCTCTGAGATGGGGGGTGGGGGCAGTACTGAGAAAGGAGGGGGACCCTGCCTGGATAAAGAAGAGCAATGCCCTCCAAGGACTGGTCCTAGGTGTGTGTGTGTGTCGGGGGGGGGGGAAGCATCCCACCAAATACTGATTTCACTCCTAAGCAGCAGCCACTCTGCTGTTGGGAGGCTTCTCAGTGGGGGGTTCCCTGACCCGAGGCCAGATTGAGCGGTCAGATTGTTAAGGCACTTAACAGGAGGGGGCACAAAAATTGACTTTGTCCCCGGGCGCTGAAAACCCTAGCTACACCTCTGGCTTGGTGTACTTGCAGTATTTGGCATAACATCATGTTCTGTCATATTGTACTCGTATATCTTTTGTGCATTTTTTTTTGTTATGCATTATATCTCTTCTTTCCACAAAGAGCACAGAACTGTGCAAATGATTACTTTTAAAAAAGGTTCCATGTGCATTCTGTGAGAAAGGGTAATCTGGCAGAATGATTACCCAAGGTCACTCTGAGAGTTTGATGGGGAAAAGTGGGGATTAGAGCCAATATCTTCCTGATCCAAGTCCACCACTGTCTTGGCAAGGTTTACTTGGCCTTTACCTGGGCTTTGTAATAAGTAATGAGCTGATTTCTGTAATTTCAATGTGTGTGTGTGTGTGTGTGTGTGTGTGTGTGTGTGTGTGTGTGTGTGTGTGTGTGTGTGTGTGTGTGTGTGTGTGTGTGTGTGTGTGTGTGTGTGTGTGTGTTTAGGGTTAGGGTTAGGGTTAGGGTTTGGCCCTGCTTACCAACAAATCACAAATCAGTTTTGTCAGTTCATCAGAGCTTTTTAAAATGACAGTCCATGGATGTCTTAATAAAAACCCATCACAAGCACATGCCCACTGCATGCCTACAATGACTGTAATAAAGACTTCTTGTTGTTGTTGGACTAGTGTTTATATTTTTGTGCCATATATTTCTTATGTCCAAAATGGTTTCAGTAACTGACCTGATTCTAATTTCATTAAAAAAAACTACATGCAGTTAAAATCAAGGATGAAGTGGGAAAAGTTTTCATTAAAAATAAGAAAAATCAAAAAACCAATCTCTCTGCTGGATACTTCAGTGGTGTAGATCCTTTGCTGCATAGCTAGAGGTTGGAAGTTTGATTCCCCACTGTTTCCCCTTCACATAGGCTGGACTTATTTATTTATTTTATTTATTTTGAATATTTTTATTCCACCCTTCTTGGAAAAGGACCCAATAATGAGGGACAATATATAACCCAGAACATTTGAGACATAATTTAAGTTACAAACATGGAATCGGAAGAGGCATTTTAGAACATTAAAAGGTGTAACATTAAAGCTACAAAGAACGTGCAAAAAGAAAAAAATCCATTATGAGGGGTGGAAAGTAACATGGAAAACACTGGTGTTCTTATGAAATCAGTCAATGTAATCATGCGTGGTAATCCATATAAAATTCCCTCATTCAGGGAAACCTTGTTTGAAGAGGAAGGTATTCCGGAAAGACAGCAGAGATGGGGCAGTCCTGGCCTCCACTGGGAGGGAGATCCAAACTCTGGGAGCAGCAACAGAGAAGGTCCTTTCATGTGTTTTTATGAGACGCACCTGTGAAGGTGGCGGGATAGAGAGAAATGGCTCTCCTGATTGGCACCCAAACCGGTTCATACTGTGAGATTTGATCTTTGAGGTAGCTTGGACCCAGGACATTTTGTGCTTTGCAGGTTAAGGTCAGTACTTTGAATTGTGCCTGATAGCTGATTGGCAGCCAGTGGAGCTGCTTTTCGTAGGGGTGTAATGTGATCTCTCAGTCAGCAATCTGGCTGCTGCATTTTGGACCAGTTGAAGTTTCCTGAGACTTTCCATTGGTAGGCCCACATAGAGCGCATTATAGTAGTCCATCTGGGATGTCACTAGGGCATGTGTCACAGTGGCCAGAGCAGGGTCCTCAAGAAAAGGGTGGAACTGGCATACTAATTTTAATTGTGCAAATGCACTCCTGGCCACATCTGTGACCTGGGCATCTAGGCTCAAGGATGAGTCCAGGATCACCCCCAAGCTACGTACTTCTTTTTTTTCAGTTGGAAGTTAATCCCATCCAGTACAGGTTGCATCCCTATCCCTTGATCTCCGTTTTGACTGACTAGAAGCAGTTCTGTCTTGTCTGGGTTTAGTTTCAGTTTGTTCTTCCTCATCTAGTTCATTACCAAAGCTAAGCACTGATCTAAAGTCGAAATAGTTCCCTTGGAATAAAGAGGTGATGAGAGGTAGAGTTGAGTGTCATCAGCATACTGGTAACACTTCACCCCAAAACTCTGGATAATTTCCCCTAGTGGGTTCATATAAATATTAAATAACATAGGAGACAGAACAGAACCCTGGGGTACTCAGCAGGTCAGTGGTTGTGGTGTTGACCATGCATCCCCAACACCATTTTCTGCATTCTCTCCTGCTGGAAGGATGAAGCCACTGTAAGACAGTGCCCCCCTGTCCCATGAAAGGTCCAGTAAAACCGAAATAGACACAGATCCCCTATCCATTTCCCCGCATAGGTCATCTACCAAGGCAACCAGTGCCATCTCAGTCCCATAACCAGGCTTGAAGCCAGAATGAGCTGGATCCAGGTAGTTTATCGCATCCAGAAACCTCTGGAGCTGCGAGGCCACAACCTGCTCTAGTACTTTACCCAAGAATGGGATGTTAGATACCGGTTGGTAATTGTTCAGTATTGATGGATCTACAAAGGGCTTTTTTAAACATTGGTTTTACTATTGCCTCCTTCAAGCGTGCTGGAAACCTGCCCTGTTGCAAGGAGGCATTCACTACTCTTCCCAACCAGTCTGCCAGACCATCTCTGGCAGCTTTTATGAGCCATGAAGGGCAAGGGTCCAACAGACATGTGGTGGATCTCATCTCAAGGGGCCTGACCACATCCTCAGGCTGTAGGAGCTGAAACTCATCTATTAGTACAGGGCAGGCAAGGGGGATAGTTTTATTTTCAGACTCTGGATCAATAGCAGCATCCAGGTCAGCCTGGATCTGTACAATTTTGGCTGTAAAGTGTTGTGAAAATTCTTTCCAGTGAGTTGCAGAGTGGTCTGTGTTATCTACCTGTGGGTCAGCATGTAGCAGACTCTTGACTATTCGGAAAAGCTCTGCTGGGCGATTCCATGCCGAAGCAATGGTGGTAGGAAAAAATATTTCTTTGCTTCTTTCATTTCCTTGTTTCTTTATCTGTTTCAGTCTGGGTTTTCCGCCAACACCTTTCACCTCTATGGGCCACCCTTTTCATATTTGCCAACTCACCAGTAAACCAAGCAGCCAATGTGGGTCTATTTTGAGGAAGGAGACGTTTAGGGGCAATTGGGTCAATGGCTTTGCTCATTTCCCCGTTCCAGAGATCAACCAAGGATTCAATGGAATCACCTGTCAAAGAGGTAGGAAATTTCTCTAGGGCAGCTACGAAGCCATCTGGATCCATCAACCTTCTTGGACATATTGCTTTTGTCTGGCTTCCATTCCTGCTCAGGCTCTGAGTTCCAGTCAGCCTAATGCACACCAGATAATGGTCTGTCCATGACAATGGGATTACAGAAAGTTCCTTTACCCCAATGTTCCCAATATCCATAACGGGGCAGAAGACCAGGTCTAAGGTATGGCCAGCAGAATGAGTCGGGGCAGACACCATTTGAGATCGATGCGTGGTTGTCATGGAGGTCATGAAGTCTTTGGAAACCCCTGATAGAGCTGCCTCAACATGGATGTTACAGTCCCCCAGCATGATGAGCTCAGGAGATTCCAATACTACCCCTGTTTTAAGTTCAGTTAGCTGAGGTAGAGAAGTTGTGCCTCGGGAAGGGTGGTATACCAAGAGAATTCCTATCTTGTGGCTCCTACTTTTAGGAACATACATTCAAATCCAGGGAACTCGGGAATGTGATAATTAGTAAGAGGAATGGAGTTGCAATAGAGTACAGTAGGAGCCCCGTATCCGTGGGGGATTGGTTCCTGGGCACTCCGTAGATAATGATATCCGCAGATAAGAGCGAATGCTCTTATCCAAGGGTGCCAGGGTGAAAATAGTGGGAGAGCCTGCCAACACCCCATCTCCACCACTGACCTTGCAGGTGGGCAGGCAGCCTCTCCCGGCGTCGTGGCCTCTTCTTCCTCCTCTTCCTCCTCAGCCCAGCTGGTGGGCGGACGGGCACGAATGGCGTGGCAGCGAGAGAAGGGCCGGCTCTCCCGGTGGCGCAACTGCTTCCTCCTCCTCCTCCTCAGCCTAGCTGTTGGGCAGGCAGGCAGGGTGGGCTCTCCCGGGCCACGTGGCCTCCTCCTCCGTAGCCCAGCTGGCTGGTGAGTGGGCGGGCAGGTGCTCCTGGGCAGCGCAGCCACTGTGGGCCATGCCACCCTACTTAATTAATTTTTATTTTCCCCCTCAATCTGCGGATAACTGAATCAGCAGATAATGAATCAGCGGATATGGGGGTCATACTGTATTGCCACTCCACCACCCTGACCCCCCCCCATATTGCCTGTTCTACAGAGAAACCTGGAGGCCAGAGCTGAGTGAGATTAACACCCCCAGCCTCACCCAGCCAAGTGTCTGTGACGCAAGTGAGATCAGCACGTTGTTGCAGGATCAGGACCAGAATGATTGTTGATTTCCCATTCACTGACCTAGTGTTCAACAGCAATATTTTTAGTCCAAGAACCTTGTCATTAAAGTTTTCAGAATATTCTAACTTTGTAGATATCTTGGGAGTTACCAAACGCTGTAGTCCTGCCTTCTTATATGGTGTTGATGAGCCTTATGATTGCCATGTTTTCCTCTACCAAGAATAGTAGTAATAGGTTTCCCCTCATTGCCTTGCAAAGTCTCTTTTCCATAAAATGATGTGTTCCCCTGTTCCCCAGGTATATCTGTGAAGATTCTCAGTCATCCAGGTGAGTTTATCTGGAAGTTGAGTCATGGCTACTGGACTTCTTTTTTTTGAGAGAGATAGAAAAACGTTTCTCTGCTCATCCAAACAGCTTCATCAGTCTGAATACAGCTAGTGCGAGTCCTCCATCTTATAGTCAGTCAGCTTTGACCTCTTGTCACTCTGGCCTGAATTATGCTCATAAGATAACAATGGCCTGAATAGGCTCGTTAGGGAGACAGTACTATCCATAGCCTTAAGGTGAATAATGGCCTAAGGTGCTGAAACCTATCAAGAATGGGTCGTTAGCTATGGCCTTGGTGGTGAAGGCTTTTTTGATTTGTCTGGGTACTTTGGAAAGCACAGCCTGATAAGTAGCAGACAGACTATGCCTGAGGCCCCCACCTCTGTTGAGGGAGGGGGTTTCGATGCTCACATGAATGGCTTCCCTTACTCCTCTCTCAAACCACCTATCTTTGTCTAATATGTGTAGATCCTCATATTTGAAAGAGTGCCCTTTGTTCTTCAAATGAAGGTGTACTGTTGATTCTGGTCCTGAGCTGTTACCCCTCCTATGTTGGACCATCCTTCTGTTTAATGGTTGTTTAGTTTCTCCAATGTAGAGGTCTGAACACTCCTCACTGCATTGGACCACATATACTATATTGCTCCTTTGGGTGGACAAATCTCTGCCTTAGTGTGTTTGGTGTTTGAAATAAACAGGGATGTGGTGTTTGCCAAAAATCCTTTTAAGCTTCTCCGACACTCCAGCCATGACCAGGTTCTTCTGTCGGGTCTGGGTCTCAGACTGATCCCTTGTTCTTCTGGGATGGCCCACTGCTTTGTTGAAGACCCACTTTGGATATCCACAGGCCTTAAGTTCTGTCTTCCTTCTTCTTGGCTTCTGTGGAGGTGGGGATGCTCTCTGCTCTGTGGCTTAGGGTCCTGATGACTCCTAGTTTGTGCTGTAATGGATGGTGGGAGTCAAACAGTAAGTACTGATCTGTGTGGGTGAGTTTCCTGTAAACTTCTATTCCCAGGCCACGGTCAAGTCTGATGATGACTGCACAGTCCAGGAAAGCCAGCCTGTTGTCTTGGGTGTCTTCCCTAGTGAACCTAATATTAGGGTCCACCGCATTGATGTGGTCTGTAAAAGTCTGTACTTTCTGAGTTTTGATTTTCCCCCAGGTATCATCTACATACCTGAACCAATGGGATGGTGTTGTCCCTGGGAAGGTGTTGAGTGTCTTCTTCTCCACTTCTTCCATGTATAGGTTTGCAACAATTGGTGACACTGGGGAACCCATGGCACAGCCATGCTTCTGTCTGTAGAAGTCCCCTCTGTACGTGAAATATGTGGTATTCAGACACAGGTCCAGGAGCAGGCCTATCTGGTCTGGGTTGAGGCGGCTTCTGGAGGTGAGGGTGCTGTCTTCTCTTAGTCTTCTCTTTACCGTTGCTAGGGCATCGGTGGTGGGGATGCTGGTAAAGAGAGATGTAACATCAAAGGATACCATGGTTTCATCTTTATCCCCAGGTAGTTGCACAACAATCTGTGGCTCTCCCTGTGGCACAAAGTGTGGTGCTAAGTGCACGCCGCACTTGATCCAGAGAATCCCTTGCAGCTCTGCAGTTCTAAGATTATCATTATTATTGGTAGATTTGTATATGTTTAGTGTGTTGCAGACACAGAGGTTAGATTTGTTACTTCCTTCATATAATATCTTATGTGTTCGTTAACCATGCAGGTAAAAAGTTAAAAACCTTGTCCTCAGGCTTCATTTTAAGCACAGTTGCAAAGACCAAGAGAGCATTAGCAGCAACCTTGGTTTATTTTGCTTCCGATATAAATGCATAGCATTGCTGTTTATCAATAACAAATTATTATTTCAGAGGCTGTATGTCTGATGCATTTTTAACCTTCTGTTTAGATACGTACAAATCCATGTTTAGTCATACAAAGACACTGAAAACAGTGTAGACGACTGCCAGGAATGAATCTTAATAACACTGAGTGGTGTCCTGCACAAGAAATAAAACATTTTCAGTTTTAACTCATTGCTGTCCTTCCTGATTCTGTTAAACTGATGGCATCCTTTTGATAATGTACAACCTACAACCTCCTGCAAATTTATTGCAACTAGAACTTTAACCCAAAGATACAGTGTTAAGAAGATTGTTGTGGTCTCTTTATATTAGCCCTTTCTGTTATGTTGACTGTTTCAATAGTAACAGGTGCCCTTATTCTGTTCAGAGTATGGAACAAGACTGGGTCCCTCAAGGTCAGTCACTCTAGAATATTAAGGTAACATTAACCCCTGCTGACAGGGCATATGCCGATTTAGTGGCTTATAAATATTCCAGCAAGCCATTATGTGATTTTCTAGTTTCCCAGGATTGGGACAGGATCAACTGTGTTGGCAAAGGTGGCTGAAGTGTTGCCATAGAACTGTCTTAAGGTATTGCTTTGTAACAAGAGCTATATTCCTGACTAGTGAAAGTTTAGCTGAGGTGAAGTAAGTTTAGTCTGTAAGCAAAAGGCAGCTGAGATGGCTAGCAAGATATCTAAGAGTTTTTCATGTTCATCCAGTAGCACTTACACCTGTAATCATGAAGTGCTTTGTGAAGTTGGTACGGAACTACTGTATGTTACTGCCTGTTTACCAGAGGGACTGGATACATTCCAATTAACCTATAAAAAGAAGAGATCAACAGAGGATGCAGTGGTGTGTGCTCTTCACGCTGTTCTTGAACATCTGGAGCGCGCGGGGGGGGCTATGCTAGATTGCTCTTCAGGGATTTTATCTTAGCTTTCAATACCATTTTACTATGACACTTGATTTCTAAACTGGGAGGTATAGGGCTTCCTCCTCACTTTGTGGATGGATTTTGGATTTTCTGTCAGATCGTTCTCAGTGGGTCCGGTTGGGCCCTTATACCTCTAATGTGCTTAGTACTAACATTGGAACACCACAGGGATGTGTGCTGAGCCTGCTCCTTTATATTCTTTACACATTTGATTGTGTCTGTGCCTATCCCAGCAATAGGATCGTTAAGTTTGCAGATGACACAACTGTGATTGGGCTGATCTCTGGCAAGTAGAGTGAGATAGCTTACAGAGATGAGGTAGAGAGGTTGACCAAGTGGGGTAGAATTAATAAGCATAAAGAAAACAAAGGAGTTTGTGGTGGATTTTAGGAGGCAGAAAACTGATGTTCAACCACTAGTGATTGATGGGACTGGTGTGGAGAGGGTTACAGGTTTTAGTTTTTGGGGCACATTTACAGGAAGATCTGTCCTGGAGTGTCAACACAAGAGGGCTTGTGAAGAAGGCTCAGCAGAGACTATTTTTCTTGAGAACTTTAAGTAAAAAACATCTTCGGCAAAAGCTACTGCTGGCCTTCTATGGTTGTGCTATCGAGAGTGTACTTACTTACGGGTTATGTGTATGGTATGGAAGTTGTACCCGTCGGGATAGGACAGTGTTGTACAGAATCATAAGAATTGCAGAGAGTATTGTGGGCTGTTCACTCCCCACCCTAGAACAAATGTATACTACCACGTGTGACTGTAAAGCAATAAGAACCAAGATGGCGGCGCGTTCACACGCTGCGGCTCTGAGCTCCCAAGATTGGTGTGTTTTCTTTGGAATAATGTGTGTGTGGCTGTGTGTGCACAATGTGGTGCAAGGAGCAGAATTCGCCTACTCACGCAGAGAGCTGTTAAACAAGAAAATTGGAAGTAACAACAGAGTTTCAGCAGGCTCATAGCATACCAAACTGCATAGCGAGGCTTCCAGGATCTCCATGGATTGTTGCTGGGAGGGGGAGTTGCCGGCAGAAGCGGAAGAGAAAGCAACGAAAACAAAAGCAGGGCTGTAGAGCTGGTCTGTTAACTCGTCTCCATAAGCAGCCTCATAGACCAGCACTGCCAAGTGTCTTCTTGAGCAATGCCAGATCCCTCGTCTATAAAATCGATGAATTGGAGTTGCAGATGACAGCAAGCAAGATCCTACGTGAGAGTTGTGTGATCGTTATCACGGAGAGTTGGCTAAATTCAGCTGTTTCTAATGAGGCCCTGCAGCTGGGGAACCGAGTTCTTTTTCGTTTAGACAGAAACAGCAACTCCAGTAAGAGCAAGGGAGGAGGACTCTGTATTTACATACTCAATGCCTGGTGTGTCAACAGCAGGGTAGCTTATACGTATTGTTCTCCAGATGTAGAATTGATGGCAGTCACATGTAGGCCATTCTACCTGCCTAGAGAAATCTCTGTGATAATCATAATAGCTGTATATGTTCCACCTGATGCCAATGTCAGTGAGGCACTCTCCAAGCTATATGCCATCATTTCTAAGCAGCAGCAAATCCATCCACAGGGTGCTTTTGTCGTAGCTGGGGACTTCAATCAAGCCTGTCTAAGAACTGTTTTCCCTAAGTTTGAACAGTACGTGAAATTCCCCACCAGAGGAAATAACATATTGGATCGCGTGTACTCCAATGTGAAACAGGCATACAGGGCAATTCCTCTTCCACATCTGGGCACATCTGATCATTCTTCACTTCTTCTATGCCCAAAGTACATCCCTCTCCGGAAAAGAACCCAGCAAATTATTAAAACGGTTAAAATATGGCCAGAGGGTGCTTTTAGTCAGCTCCAGGACTGTTTTGAAGCAACTGATTGGAGTGTATTTGAAGACCAAGACCTACATGGATATACTGATGCTGTACTTTCTTACATCAACGTGTGTACTGACAACGTAACAGCGGATAAACGCATCAGAGTCTATGGGAATAGTAAACCCTGGATGACTGCTGAGGTGAGGTCACTTCTGAGAGTCCGGAACTTTGCCTTTAAGGCAGGGGACATGGATACATATAGAGAGGCTAGGGCTAATCTTAGAAGAGGTATAAAGGCAGCAAAACAAAAATATAAACAAAAGGTGGAGAACTACTTAGCTGATAACAACACAAAGGGAGTATGGCAAGGACTGCAGCATTTAACTAACTTTAGGGGCAAGATGAGGAACATGGCTGAGGCTGATGCCTCACTGGCAGAGGAGCTGAATATTTTCTTTGCTCGCTATGAGGTTAAAAGACCAGGCCCCATAGTACCTGCTTGCCAGTCTTCAAATTGTCAGCCACTCATTTTATATGAACATCAAGTGAGAGCTGCATTGAGGGCTGTGAATCCCAGTAAAGCTGCAGGCCCAGACGGGGTCCTGGGGATAGTGGTAAAAATTGTGCTGATCAGTTAGCAGGGGTTCTGACAAGAATTTTTAACATATCCCTGCAAACGGCTTGCGTTCCATCATGTTTGAAAGCAGCTACCATTGTCCCAGTCCCAAAGAAAACAGCAGTTAATTGCCTAAATGACTACAGATCTGATGCATTAACGTCTGTAGTGATGAAATGCTTTGAAAGATTGGTTCTCCAATATCTTAAAACATGTTTTCCACCAGACTTTGATAAACATCAGTTTGCCTATAGGAGAAACAGATCAACAGATGATGCCATAGCTACTGCCTTACACCTTGCAGTGAGTCATCTGGAGAAACCTGGAAATTATGTTAGGATGCTTTTCATTGATTACAGTTCAGCTTTTAACACCATCCTACCAAGCATTCTTATTAAAAAGCTGGCTGATCTGGACCTTTCTTCTACCATCTGTGATTGGATCAAGGACTTTCTAAGGGACCGCTCACAAACAGTGAGGGTTGGGCCTTTCACATCTACTTCCCTGAAGCTTAGCACCGGCTCCCCACAGGGCTGTGTGCTTAGTCCCTTCCTGTATTCACTGTACACATATGATTGTGTATCATCTGATCCATCTACTGTGATTATTAAGTTCGCAGACGATACCACCATAATGGGTCTTATTATAGGGGGAGATGAATCACCGTACAGGAATGAGGTCCAAAAATTATCCACATGGTGCCTAGAAAACAACTTGCATCTAAATATTACCAAGACAAAGGAGATGGTGCTGGACTTCCGGAGGAAGAGAGAGGAACTAGCCCCATTGTACATCCAGGGGTTTGTGGAGAGAGTTTCTTCCTTTAAATTTCTGGGAGTTTACCTCAGTGAGGATCTATCCTGGGGAATTAATACAACCAAAGTAGTCAGGAAGGCCCAGCAGAGACTGCATTTCCTTAGGGTCTTGCGTAAGAACAAAGTGAAGCAACAACTGATTATCTCCTTCTACTGGTCCACAGTTGAAAGCATCCTCACATATTGCATTACCGTTTGGTATGCTGGATTGACAGCTGCTGACAGGAAGACACTACAGAGGGTGGTAAGCACAGCTCAGTATATCATGGGCTGTCCCCTGAGTGCACTGGACGACATCGCTAGGGATCGTTGCCTCAGGAGGGTTGGAAAAATTCTTAAGGATGACTCAAACCCCGGTCAGCACTTTTTTACCTTGTTACCATCAGGCAGAAGATATCGTAGTATAGCCTGCCGTACCAACAGACTGAAGAACAGTTTTTATTCATGGGCTGTCAGACTGCTGAATGGGAAATAATCCCAGGACAAGTATAGAAGAACTGACCTGTGGGCTGGCGCATTCTGTGTCAAGTACACAGGGTGCAATAAGACTGAGTGGTTGCCAGTGGGATGGGGGCGGGATGGTGGTGGGGGTGGGCATGGGAGACTCAGCTAATTTCATTGTGCACATGTTGTACATTGACAATAAAGGTATATTATTATTATTATTATTATTATTATTATTATTATTATTATTATTATTATTATTATTATTATTATTATTATTATTAGATCCATTGCATCCTGGTCATTGCCTCTTCGAGTTGCTGCCATCGGGATGGAGATATAGAGTACTGAGGGCGAGAACAAACCATCTCAAGAATAGCTTCTTTTTTAGAACAATATTGGCTTTAAATGGAACTTCTGGACTTTGAAGTCAGCTTATTTTATATGTCATAATGTATGTGTTGTAGCTGTTTTAAAATCTATGTGGAATTTTTTATATGAGTTGAATATAGCAACCATGAAATTTTGTTGTTCCTGCAAGGGGGCAATGACAATAAAGATTCCTATTCCTATGTATGGTTGATTTCCACTGAACAATTGTGATGAGGCATTATTAAAGATCCTTTGTTGTACTCTAGGAATGGTTGGTCAACTGGGAATTTGGAAGTGCACATCCTGTCAGCCTGCTTCTTTTCTCTCTTTTTGCAGGCATGTTTTTGCTGGTCTGCAGACAGCTGTTCACTGTCATATTTGTTCATTAGGTGATCATCTATACATTTATATTACCTGCTCTTCTTTCCCCTTCATTATCTTCTGGCCACTAAACTCTGTCTTTGTATTGTTCAGATTATTAACTGAGGAGCTGCACACATGTGCACAATAGGTGGGAGTCCTGATACTTAGGCCAAAACATACATTTGAAATGTTTCAGAAGGTGCAGCTAGTGACGTATTTTTAATGTGAATGTAGGTGACATTTTTATTTATAAAAATAAAGATTATTGATGAGTGAATTGTTTCATTAACTGCTGTAATCTTTGGATATTACAGTTCTCATTAAGGATCTTGATGTATCTGTGATGATGTAGCAGAAGTGCAGACATCCAGTGCTTCATTTCCTTCACATTCTGCCATTCTGAAATGGCATTGGGACTTAGTAAATGGCAGTAAGACCTAGTAAAAAGGCCATAACATTCTTTGCTTTTCTCTTTCATTTCTGCCTGACTACATATTATGTCTGTCTAATGCTGAAAATGGTGTAGTTGAATCCTTTCATGTAATGTTTAGGCACACTTACCATTTTATGTCAGCAGGATGTAAGAACATAAGTACCGGTACATAAGAACATAAGAAGAGCCATGCTGGATCAGGCCAAAGGCCCATCTAGTCCAGCTTCCGGTATCTCACAGTGGCCCCATCAAATGCCTCTGGGAGCGCATGAGACTAGATATCTGTCTCCTGGTACCACTCCCCTGCATCTGGCCCTTGAAGTACCCCGGTTTTAAGCCTGGAGATTACACATCTCCATAATTGTTTGTAACCTTTGATGGACTTCTCCAGGAATCTGCCCAATCCCCTTTTGAAGGCATCCAGGCTAGATGCCATCACCACATCTTGTGTCAGGGAGTTCCACAGACTAACAACACGCTGGATAAAGAAGTATTTTATTTTGTCTGTTCTCACTCTCCCAACCCACAGTTTGAGTGGATGTCCCCTAGTTTTGGCATTTTGTGAGAGGGAGAAGAGTGTCCCTCTATCCACTTTACTCATGCCCTGCATTATTTTGTACGTCTCAATCATATCCCCCCTCAGGCACCTTTTTTCCAGACTAAAGAGCCCCAAATGTTTTAGCCTTTCCTTATAAGGGAGGTGCCTCAGCCCAGTAATCATTTTAGTCACTCTCTTCTTCACCTTTTCCAGTTCCACTATGTCTTTTTTGAGATGCGGTGACCAGATTGTATGCAATACTCTAGATGTGGCCTTACTGTCGTTTTGTACAATGTCATTACAATGTTGGCTGTTTTATTTTCAATCCCCTTTTTGATAATGCCTAGCATGGAATTGGCCTTCTTCACCACTGCCATACATTGGGTAGACACCTTCATGGAGCTGTCCACCAACACACCAAGATCTCTTTCCTGATCCATCATGGATAACTCAGAGCCCATGAGTTGATAGATAAAGTTTTGAGTTTTTGCCCCAATATACATTACTTTACAATTTGGTACATTGAAATGCATTTGCGACTTCACAGCCCATTCCCCCAGTTTGGAGAGATCCTTTTGGAGCTCTTCACAATTTTCTCTGGTTTTTACCACATGGAAAAGTTTTGTGTCATCTGCAAACTTGGCCACCTCACTACTGCTTATCCCTGTCTCCAGGTCATTTATTAACAGATTGAAAAGCACCAATTGTGAACACTTGGGGTGGCAGTGCCATACTGCACGTAAAGATTCTGCCTTGAGTGTTTTAGGATCAGAGATAATCTGTTCAGTTGTTAATGAAGGAAATTTGGCTTTCCCCTCTCCTTATGGGCAGTCCTTATATGTTTACACAGAGATAAGTAGCATTGTATTTTATGGGGCTTATTTGTAGGTAAATATGTTTAGCATTTAGCTTCAATTTGGTAGTCTGACTCTTGAGTCATAATGCATACTATGTGTGTTACACAGAAAACTTTTTAATTTTTTGCTAATTATTGTGTTTGTGGGCTCAAAGATGTAAGTGATTGCATCATGGTAGTTGAAGAGGGATACTTCATGTGAGGGTTCCTCTGCATGTCAGACTCCCCACCTCTTTGGAGCCAATAAAGAAATGCTCTTTGTCAAAGAAAGATGTGTTTTATTAAGTTCTTCCCCTACCGAGGAGGCACCAACTTGAACTTTAGTTTCAACAGGCTCAACATTCGTAACAAAGGGGTTATTCCTTGAGTCTCTACGAGGGGTGAAAATGGATGAGTTCAATTCCCCTCCTGCTTCTGATAGGTGGGCTCCCCACGAGACCCCTTCTTCTGCTCTGTATTCTGAGCAGGGGTCATAGTTTGTACCCCATCTCCATTGAGTGTCTTTGTCCAGACCTCTCCCGCAAGCGTCGCCCCCGGCCTGGACAGGTTTCCCATAGCGCCTGCCCCCTTCCGCAGGAGTGTTTCCCAGTGTGGTGTTTGGTCTCGATCACCTCCTTCATCCATCTCTCAAATGCCAGCTCGTGTCTTATCATCTTCAGTTTCCGATTGTATTCCGGAGCTTCTCGCTCGCCCCAATATGAGCACCCTTGTCGATGCGCCCTCTGTCTATAAATACTCTCTGCCTCTTCCTGAGGCATCATCATCTTTTCCCATCGTTGCTTGTATGGATCCTCCATCCACACCCACTCCCATCCTGGGGGTAAGATGCGCGGCTTCCCCTTTTTTTACCTCCCCAAACCCCACCTCCACAACCATGGGTTGGTCAGCCTTTCCTGCCTTTTCATCTCCCTCTGTCCGAAGAGACTCCTCAAACTTCCTCCTCATCTCTTCCCGCTCTTTTTCTTCCCTTATCCTGGTGTTTCTGCTTCCTCCCACTTCTTTTGTTTCTCCCACCATTCTGCCCTCTCATCATATTCTCGTGAAGGCGGCACTCTCTCTGCCTGGGCCCCTTCAGCCTTCCCAGCGACACACTTCAGATTTCTCTGAAAAACAAATAGCATATTCCTCTGTCCTGTACCTCAGGTTTGGGGGAAAATACTTCTAAACTGGGAAGTGAAAGGCTGCTGCCAGGGCTAGCTTGTAAGAATGATTGTCATAATCAACTCTGTGCTTAGTTAATGACGGCAGATTGATAGAAAATACCATATGTTGTTTTATTGGCACCTGTATATTGTGCAAGAGCACTATACAGCATTTCGTAAGCCATTCAGAAAAATAGGAGTGTCATAAATATGAAACTGGACCTCCTCTCAGCAACAAATTTGGCACAGAGATAGCAATCAAAAAAGTCTGCCCTTCCTTTGTGCCAAATTTGGAAATGTTTGGGCAAAAGGCTTTCAAGTTGTGATCTTTTTAAAAACAACACTCTTTTACATCTTCCTGCCCCTCTTGCAGAACCAAACAGCCAAGCATGTCAGCCAGTGTAAATTGTATCAAATGCATTGATAAGAGAAAATTAGCATACTTGGAAAGAAACCTGTACTAGAAGTTTGCTTAAAATTTGTTTGACAAAAATTTACCGATTTTGGGGCTCTAATAGACCTTTGGGAGTTAAGTGGTTTTCAACCATAAAACCCCCGAGATTGCACTCTCCATTATAAATTGGAAACATTCCAAAGCAGTTTTTACCCTGCCAGGGCATTCCAAGACTCTGAAAGAAAGCAGTTAACTTCATCTTGGCCAAACATCATTAGCTGCTTCTGTGGAATTATTTTAAAAGATATTTTAAAAGAGAATAATATTCATCATACGCTGTGAAATGTAAGCTTCTTGTATACTCACAAGGGATGTACCCAATTTTTTTTGGGGGGGGGCAATGTGTAGTCTGCATAAATCATTTTAAACCATCCAGAGAGTGCTTTAAGTACTATGGGGCAGTATATGAGCAGCAACACTTTTGCTTTTGAGGGGTGAAAAATGGCTTTGTGAGGTTACTCATGAGAGGCCTTAAGTTTATTTCTGGTAGTTGAGTACTTTAAAAAGAAGTGGGTGGGTGGGTGGAGACAAAGCCTTCATTGCCTACCCTGCTGTTGCCATTGTTGACTCTTCCACACCTGCTGGCGGAGGGGAGGCTCAGTGTGCAAGAGGCAAGCCCACTCCTGCTGATGCCATCACTGCTGTCCCTTCCTGTCCCCGTCCACCCCCCCCCACAAGCCTCCCTCGCACTCCACCTGGAGCTGCTTTTCCCAGGAGGTGAATCATTTCAGGTAGAGTTCAGCAAGGCAACAGGAATCCTATCCTGGGGCAGTGGGTTGTGGTGTGTGTGTGTGTGTGTGTGTGTGTGTGTGTGTGTGTGTGTGTGTGTGTGTGTGTGAGAGAGAGAGAGAGAGAGAGAGAGAGAGAGAGAGAGAGAGAGAGAGAGAGAGAGAGAGCAGGCAGGCAGGCAGGCAGAGACAGAGACAGACAGAAGGGGAACAGAGTGATGTGTCTGTCCTTTGAGTTCCTGTGTTGGACAGCAAAGGGTTAAAGAAGCTTGACTGAGTGGTTTGTGTCTTTGTGTTTTTTATGAAAGAGACAGAGACACAGGTTGGAGGTCACTCATGTACTTGGGAGGAAGGGGTTAATACATACACAGAGAGAGGAACACAAACAGAAGCACAAACATACCCCAGCATATGCCAGTTTTCCCCTGCCTACAGTGGGTGTAAGAAAAAAAAGTATTTGGAAAAAAGCTGAGAAATGCAATAGTGCTATAGTGTTCATGCTGTGTGTAGAGGATATGTTTATTTCTGCCCAGACCAAGAGTGCCCCCAGAAGAAGGAAATGGGAAAGGACTTCTGAGTCCTGATTTATTTCCAGGTAGAGACTCGATGGCACATCGTTATGACTGATACACAGTGTAGTGTTGTGGAGAGAATGATGGTAGAATGATGGCTACCTTAATCAAGAAGCAACGGGTAGCCAGTGCAAGTGAGCCAGAATGGGGGTGATATGGTCATATCTTCCCACATCAACCACCAGTCTGACCGCCACATTCTGCATCCGCTGCAGTCTCCGAACAAGGGTTTATATCCTTGATATAAACAGGGCTTGCGCAAACATTCTTAGGAAGTCACCATCGAGATATGGGTGAATCTGGGTGAGGAGCCTAAGATAGTAAAAGGCTGCTCTGGAGACAGCTGCCACCTGGGCTTCCAGGGACAGAGCCAGATCCAGAATCACGCCCAGGCTCTTTACTCTGTCAGCCAGCTGGAGGGAGATCCCATCCAGACTGGGAAGTGGGCCACAATATCCGTTTGGTCTATTTCCCCCACCTGGAACAATTCCACCTGGCGGTTCAAAGCCCCACCAATACGTAGGGGTTCATAAGCTATTTTAGCATCCCTAATTGCTTGAACACAGTGTCTGGTCATCACACAAATTGTAGCCCGATTAAATGCCATCTGGTCTTTTCTCCATCTGTACCCCAGCCTCCCATTCCTACTTCATCGCCTACAATTCCACTGTAAATCACGGTGCGGGATGGGCTCTGCACCAGAAGAGGCGCTTGGGGGCGATCCGGTCAACAGCCCGGGTGGCCTTTCCATACCACCTTTCCACCAGGGCATCCCCCGGATCATCAACCAGGCCGTCCGGTGAATTCCCGAAGGTGTCTGAAAATGAGACTATATCCACAAGCCTCCAGGGATGGGCCCAAACAGAAGGGTCTGGCTCCCCATAGGGCGGGGTAGCGGTTGATAGGGAAAAGGCCAGCAAGTAATGATCCATCTGTGACATGGGCTGGAGGGATATTCTCCCAACCCCCAGATTGATACTAGGTTCATCTCCTGGAACCCTTTACCACTGAGCAATTCTATATGAGGGAAATTTGATTGAATTTGTGAGTAGCATAGGTATATTTGAATTCCTGTTTTAAAAAGCCAGTTCTTCCAAAAACCTCCAGTTTATGAATGTGATATTGTGCTTCTGCTTCAGTGATTCAGAAAGCCAGGAAATGACCCGATATTGCTGCAAAATATCATGCCCACATTGCCCGCAGGAAAAAGGATGCCAAGCTTTACATAGTAAAATGTAGCCTGAATGTTGATGATACCAGTGGTAGCAGTCAAGAGGGTCTACACAGGATACCTTCTTCTCAGTGCTATTCACACTTACTGAAAAACAGCCCTCACCATTGTTTTGTGTTTGGTGAGAAGTGGTGAACTGATGAAAAAAGGAGTCAGCTTGTGGGATTATTCTTTGTGTGGTATCATTTAGTGAATGGTAGTGGTATCCTGTTTCACATATACAGTAATACCTCGTAAGATGAATGTCCTTCAGACAAAAAACTCATAAGACGAATGCAATTTCTAGGGATAGGAAAAGCCTGTAAGATGATTTTTTTCTTCTGGTTTCCATTCGTCTTACGAAGTGCCATTGATCCTCGTCCAGCCTGGACTGTTTGCAAGGGAATAGCCCAGGTTGGGTAAGGATCACTAAGTCCCTGCTTTGCCCACCAAATTGTCTTCCATGCGGCATGGGCTGGGCAAAGATCCATTTTAAAATGTCCTGCCATGAGCACTCCAGCTGGGGCCAGAGCACTTGTGGCGGGACATTTTAAAATGGATCTTCTCTCAGCCCTCTGGAATGGATTAATTGGTTTTCAATGCATTCCCATGGGAAACGTGCCTCATAAGATAAGTTTTTCATAAGGCGAATTGACTCATAGAACGAATTAAATTTGTCTTACGAGGCACTACTCTACATGAAAAACCTGAAACAGGCTGGCCATAATTTTATCACCTGGTACCATCTGCGTGCTGATGATACCCACCTGCTTTTTGAGACCTTCCATTCCTAAAGATGAAAGGTTTTTAATTTAAGAATTCTCCCTGATGAACCTGCTTTTACCATACATGGTATGGCAAATGCAAAAGTTGCTTTTAAGAGGGTGTCAAAGTTTTTTTTCTTTCTCTCTCTCTCTCTCTCTCTCTCTCTCTCTCTCTCTCTCTCTCTCTCTCTCCCTCTCCCTCTCCCTTCCTCCTTCTCCCCCTTTCTTTCTTTCTCTCCTTCCTTCCTCATTTTCTTTCTTTCTTCCTCCCTTCCTCCTTCCCTTTTCTTTTTTCTTTCTTTCCCTCCCTCCCTCCTTTTCTTTTTCTCCCTCCCTTCCTTCCTCATTTTCTTTCTTCTTCCCTCCCTCCCCCTCTTTTCTTTCTTTCTTTCTCTCTCCCTCTCCCTCACTCCTCTCCCTCTTTCTTTTCTTTCTTTCCCTCCCTCCCTCCCACCTTTAATTACTTTGTTTCATTTTTTGTTCCTGCCTCCTCCTCTCCTTCCTTCCTTCCTTCCTTCCTTCCTTCCTTCCTTCCTTCCTTCCTTCCTTCCTTCCTTCTCTTCTCTTCTCTTCTCTTCTCCCTTCTTTCTTTTTCTTTCTTTCTCTCCCACCCTTCCTCCTTCTCCCCCTTTCTTTCTTTCTTTCTTTCTTTCTTTCTTTCTTTCTTTCTTTCTTTCTTTCTTTCTTTCTTTCTTTCTTTCTTTCTTTCTTTCTTTCTTCCCAATCCTTCCTGTCCACGGAGCGGCAGCATCCCATCCCACTGAAAGAACACTTGGGAACTTTGCTGCCTTCCAGAGAACTTCATCCAAGCCCAGGAGAAGGATCGGGTCCTGCTGCCTCCCTGCCCAAAGCGAGGGGGGGGAGGGAGGGAGGGGGCAAGACCACCACCACCACCCGGGAAAATGCAACTGTTTGCAAAGCTTTGGCAGAACAATAGACAAGGATATCGGAAGGGAGATAAAAGCAAGCAGGAAACACATTACAGTACAGATGGGAAAAGGGAAGAAATGGGGAACGGAGGTGGGAGGACCCAAATGCCGGCGGCGCACGGCAGCTGAGGAGGAGCGCCTGCTTGTCCCCCAAGCTCCGGCAGCGCGCCCGCTCGCCCCCACCCACCCACCCAGCTCCATGGCCCTGGCGGCGCCAGAAGAGGAGGAACACCCGCTCGCCCCCACCCCCCGCCCGCCAAGCTCTCTGGTGCTGGCAAAGGAGGAAGAGGAGCGCTCGCTTGCCCACAGCCCACCCACCCACCAAGCTCCGTGGCACTGGTGGTGGCAGCGGCGGCGACAGTGGCGGCAGGGGCGACAGTGGCGGTGCACCCCCAGGTCAGGAGGTGGGCTACTTCTTAGCACCCTGCGGGCTACCAGTCGCCCGCGGTCGACGCGTTGGACAGGCCTGATAAAGGGAAAGAGGGATCATGGCTGAATAGTGTAAAAACAAACGGAATGCATAGATATACTGTATTTGAGAAAAAAGTAGTGGTTACGTTGTCCTGTACAGTGGGAGTGAGGAACATGTGCCCCTTCAGTATATTTTATTTATTTTTATTTATTTATATAACTTATGTGCCGCACACTACCCAAAGGTCTCTGGGCAGCTTACAATTAAAATGAAGTTAAAACAGTTAAAACGCTAAAAAGGCAATGGATAATGAAAACAATAAAAACATTTAAACACAAAACACTAAAATTGCCACCAGGACCCACAATCTATGTTATGTCAATTTAAAAACTTGAGAAACTGGAAGGTTTTTACCTGGCGCTGAAATGTCATCAGTGTTGGCACCAGGCGGATGTCACTTGGGAGGGCATTCCATAACCTGCAGTCAGTTTCCGAGAAGGCCCTGTTCCTACAAGCCACCCCTTTCACCTCCTTGAGGGATGGCTCTTTCAGGAGGGCCCCCTGGCTAGATCTTAATTGCCGGGTAGGTTCATATGGAAGGAGGCGGTCCTTCAGGTATCTAGGTCCTAAGCCGTTCAGGGCTTTATTTGCCAAAACAAGCACTTTGAATTGGGCTCGGGCAACAACTGGTAACCAGGTTGCGTAGAATCGATGTGATATGATCCCTTGCAGCCCCACCACTCACCAGCTGGGCTGCACGATTCTGAGTCAGTTGTAATCTCTCAACCGTCTTCAAAGGCTGCCCCACGTAAAGGCTGAACTGCATCTTCCATGAGTCTTATTCACCATAGAAAGTTGTTTGTAGGATGCTGTAAGTTGTTTGTAGGATGCTGTAATCCAATCACATCTAGAAATTATCTATGGGCTAGTAACATTTGTGCACTATTGTAGCTTTTTTCTTCATACCATCTTTTCTGTTGCACAATAAAAAGGCATTTTAATAACCACATGACCCCCCCGCCACCCCATTTTTACAATTGGTAACAATTTGTTGAAATACTTCCAGAATGTGTTTTTTCCTTACAGTCTTGTTTTTATATTGCAGGTACTGTGAAGCAGTAGATGTAATCTTGAAGAGACCCTGAAGGCACAAATGGCTTTAGCTGGCTGCCCAGATTCTTTTTTCAACCATCCTTACCGGATAGTAAGTTATAAATCAGTTACACTTATGTAATATAATCACCTCACTAAGCTAAATATCTAGTTGCTTCTTAAGGAATATACTTTGTTTGGGAAGTGATTCATAGGAACACTCAAATGGCAGGCTGTATGCTTGTGTTTAACCCATCCCATCCCTCCCCCCCCCTTTTCTTTCTATCTACTTACTTATCTACTGCTCATCTGGATGAAAGGCCACTCTGAATGGCTATTGGAACCAAAGACACAAACAAATAATTCTAATAAAATAGAAATAAAAATCCAAATTACAGCCAACTAATCAAATGGAAAGTAATAGCAATCAAAATAAGAAACAACAGTAAAATATGAACAATAATATAAACACACCAATTTAGAAGGCAAAATGGTGAGATGAAATGAAACATTGAAATTACCACTGTGCTGCTGGTAATAAAAAGCCAAGTTTTTAATAATTGCTTGAAGATTCCCAGGGGCAAGGGTGGAAGGCCATCCGAAAGACGAGGGGCAACAACATAGAAGGTCTGGTTCCTAGTCTTCTCTTTCTGGGCCTCTCTCAGGGTCACTAGTCTCAACTGTGCTGCCTGTGAATAGGTTGAGCAGATGTCATTGGAAGGAGGTGTTATGTCAGGTAACAAGGTCCCAAACCTTTTAGGGCTTTGTATACTAAAGGTCATCACCTTGAGTCCAACGTAGAGATGAACAGGTAGCCAGTGTAGGGAAGATATGTCGGTATTTCTGCACTCAAGTACCTAGCTGCCATATTCTGGGTTTTTTGTGGTTTCTGTAACACCCTCATAGGCATCCCCACATACAAAGCAAAAAGCAAAGTGTTCTGCTTATATACCGCCCCATACCACTTCAAGTAGTCTCTGGGCGGTTTACAGTTTCATTACAGTATGCAGGCTACACATTCTCCCCCACCCCCAGCAAGCTGGGTACTCGTTTTACTGACCTTGGAAGGATGGAAGGCTGAGTGAACCTTGAGCCTGCTACCTGGGACTGAATCCCAGGTCGTGAGCACAGTTTTACCTGCAGTACAGCCATTTAACCACTGCGCCATGAGGCTCATTCAGAGCATTACAGTAATCTAATTTTGAAACTACCAGTGAATGGATCAGCATGGTGAGAGAGTTGCACTCTCTGGGGTTAGCATTGGAGCCAGGCCAACGATCCCCAACCCCAAGAGCACCCCCAGTAGGATACCATGGTTGAGTGCTTCAAAAGCCACTGGGAGATTGAGGAAGACCAGCTGGGCCATCTCCCCCAGTCAGCCTCCCTCAGGAGGTCATTATGCAGGGTGACCAATGCTGTCTCTGTGCTGTGACATAGCCTGAACTGCAGTTGGAACGGATCGGCATAGGTCTCTTCCGAGAGACCCTGTAACTGATCAACCACTGCCCTCTCCACTGGGTTAGAGGGTAGTGGTTGATGGAACACTGGTAATGGGTCTATAGTTGTTAATATCATCTGCTGCCATTGTTGTTTTTACAAATAGGCCTAATGAGTGTCTCCTTGAGGGCTCAGGGAAACCATCCGTCAAAGAAAGATGCATTTATGATGGAGGTGATTGTGGAGGTTAGCCTTTCGAGTGTGGCTGGGTTACCACACTCCCCTCTTCTCGGAGTAGTAAAAGGCACAACCTCACTCTAGCACAGGGCCACAGTCATCTCACAGACCATTGACCTGTACCAGTTTAGTCTTGGGTATTGCTGCCACCAGTCAGGGTACCCCAGTTCAGTCATTGAGTCCCAGACAAGATATATGGAAAAATAAAATGAAAGTTTATTGAATACAATAAGATGTTGAATACAGTTCACTTGTGTTCTGTTACTTAAATTTTCTCAAAGCAGTTCAGTCAAATACTGATCTAATTCCCTCACTCAAATTTCACAGTTCCCTAACTGCTCTGTCTCTTCTTCGGTGCCTGTCAGTTTCCCTATCTTAGCCCCATCTTTGCCCTGTCTGACTCTTAACTACCTCAGGTGGAGCTCTCTAAGCACGCCTCCACATTCCATATTTGGTCATGAACATTAACCCATTGTTCCCCCTCCTGTACAGTCACATACACAGTAAAAGGGTGAGCGCTACAGTGACCCATTGTGTTGGCCCCTGGGCCGGCCTTTGGACAAGTCTCTATAACATGCAAGGAGCCAGGGAGGATGCTGCAGCAACGGAGCTGGGGGCAGGTAGTCTAGGCAGGTGGCTGGGGGGATGGACAAAGTCAGGGAGGGCAGACAGACCGTAAAACTGCAAGCTGGTGTCTCCATCCAGTATGGGGAGGGGCCAGCTGGTGGGGATGAGTGACAAGCTGAGCCGGTGGGCAAAAGAGGCTGCAGGCCGCTCGAAATTTGAAATCAGGCTGCATATGGCCCCCCGGGCCTGACTTTGGACATGCCTGATCTAGGGACATAGTGGTGTCCCTGTTGTAGTCAAGCATCCTACCAACCTCAGCTGAAATCACTGGCTGAAATTGTGTTACAACTTCCAGACAAGGTGCTGCAGTGGACATCTTGGTTCAGTCTACTGGAAAAGTGTGTATGTTTTGAAAATGTCCCAAATTGTTCATAGGGTATACTACTGGGAGGCCTGCCACTGTAACCAATCTCAGATAAATTAGAATCATAGAATCATAGAATCATAGAGTTGGAAGAGACCTCAAGGGCCATCTGGTCCAACCCCCTGCCATGCAGAAACCCCATCACAATATAGTACACAAATTGTGTACTGTATGAAAAAGTTTGGCCTGATAGTTTTCATCTTCCCTTATCTGAGTAGCAAAGTGTGTTCTGCTTGGGCCCTCACATTTGCTAAATAGATATTTGAGGTTATTTTTGTGACTTTTAAATTAAGTTCCATTGTAGCCTGCCTCCTATTCTGCTTCATTGGCCAAAACTGTTGATTGTACCAAGGGGCTGAATGGGATTGGGATAGGAGGGGGCATTTTGGTGTGATTGTGTCAACAGCCCTGGTCACAGTAGCAGACCATTCTTCAAAGAGAGCTTCAACAGTAGTGCCAGCCAGATCAGCTGCCACCCCATGCATTGCATCCTGGAAGTTGATTGGTTCCAATAGCCTCTGGAGGCACACCCTATTCCCATGATAGAACCCAGCGATAGGCTGCATTTTATCAGGTAGTGATCCAACCATGACAAGGATCACTAGGTGACTGACACAACATCAGTTATCTTTGGCTCACCATCTCCCTCCCCTGTTGAAAACACCCAGTCCACCAATCTTCTGAGGTTGGTAAAATGAGTACCCAGCTTGCTGGACTGGGGTGGGGGGCAATGTGTAGCCTGCATAATTGATTTGTAAACTGCCCAGAGAGTGCTTGAAGCGTTATGGGGCGGTATATAAGCAGAACACTTTGCTTTTGCTTTGCTATGTGTGTTGGATGGTTGACATGTTGGGACTTGTCCAAGAAGGCCATGGTCCCCGGGAATTTAAATGCCTCGACCTCTGCTTAGATGTTGAAGTTCCCCAGTTTGAGCAGTTTGGGGGATCTCAACAGCACTGTGGAGATGAAGTCAGCCAGCTCTGAAAAGGAAAGTGCTGGGGTGCAGGGAGCATGGCAGAACAGCCCAATCCCAAATCCATCCTGGTCCCCCCCTGAGATGTGGTGGGCCTCTAGGACTGGGATTGTCAAGATAGAGAGCCTGACATTCTCTGAAGGTTTTTGTTTGTTTTAATAGAGAATGGCAATTGCCCCCACCCCCAAATCTCTCCAGTTAACTTGATGTTGGATGGAGTATCTGGGTTGGCAAATTAGAGAGAGGGCCATACCACCCTCTGCACCCACCCATGTCTCAGTGATACAAGCCAGATCTGCATCCTCATCCAAGATCTGGTCCTAGATGAGCTGAGCTTTATGTAAAGTATGGTAGCTCAACATTTAGCAACATTAAGGATAGAGTAGAAGGTTGACTGAGCAGGTTACCTCAAGGTTAACAGCTGGCAGCTGAGCTAGAACAGGGAGCAGTCTACAAACATCTCACCGCTGTTCTTCTGGGCTTGAAAGCTACAGTACCAATACCATACCTTCCCCTATTCTTGTCAATTTGAATGTTATGCATATCCTTTTTTTAGTAAAGTGTTGCTGGCTTAGGTCTCCTAGGTGAAAAGTGCAATAAATGTAATATTTATTGTGCTTTAATAAAATTATCATGTGAATCTGTTAGCTAAGACTGATCTGTAAAACAAAAGGCCCCAAATTCAGATCCTACCTCTGCTGTGGAAACCCCCCCCCACCAACGGATAACCCTTAACAAGTCAGTTCAAGCTTCTCTAAGCCTGAATTCCCCTCACTCTCCTTTTTGCAGCAGGAAAAGCATCAGAAGGGCTCATGTCTGGCTTTGAAACAGATCTCGCTTGTTGTGTTTTGCAAACTTGCAGAACTTATTTACTTTAAAACTCTACGTTGGTGCGAACAACTGAGAGGATGTGACAACCTGGGGTCTCTTGCTGATATAGTTGATTTGCAAGCCATAACTGCTAGCAGTAGAGGAACATAATATAAGCTAAAATGGTTTCTGTAAAATATATAAAGATTATAGAAGTAGAGAGTTGATTTAAATCTAGTTCTGTTATAAAAACAAACAGCTGTGAAAGTTCTAAACAAGTTCTAAATATTTTTAAGATATTGATAATTTTTAATACAATAGTCAGCTTCTGAAAACCAGTCCAGAAGAGGTTGCGTAAGAGGGTGTAACAGAATTTATCTAGCTCATACTAACAATGATATTTACAAAGATATATGAGACCTCATAACTAGGGCAGAGGCACTATCTGCCACTGGCTGTTATGCCAATGTTAAAATGTGCTGAGGAAAATTCTTTCCTATATTTTGGAAAGATAGCCAGCACTGATAAAGCATTCCTTTTCTGGAGTCTGAATATGGCAGACCCAGTGATTAGGGGAAGCAACTTTGTAAATCCATATCTAGTTGTCTTCTTATGGTGATGAATTTGACTGTAACCTTTTCAAAATGGAAATGAAGTGGTTTAATTTCTTCTATTGCACAGAAAAAAGCAGGACAGAAGGGTAAGAGCCAAAGGCTTGCTCTGGCTCCTGGAATTATGGTTTCCTTTTACACCACAGCCTGGCTTCTGCTTCCCATCCCCAGACATCCATGGGCAATGTCAAGCTAAAAAGCAATATTGTTTTATGGGCAGTATGTAATGATTTTATTAGATTGACTCTTCAGTGACTAGGTTTAAGAAGTGCGTCACACTGAAGGCCTTTATAAGCTGTGTCTTATGGTCCTGTAGATGCTTTAGTAAACCCCCCTCCTCTGGATCTGTAATCCTGAACAGGCAGCAAAGGAGCTGTGTGGCTGGTGTGCTATCTATGGCTCAAAGGTTGGAAATTTTACTTTTTTAAAAGAATATAGCTTCCAAATTCCAAACCAACAGGCCATGTTGGCAGAGGAATTCTGGTAGTCGTCTTCTGGTTTGGCACTTTGCAGTCAATAACTATTTGATTTCCTTTCCACAAGCTTGTATTGACAATAGGATTCTGGTTGTTATATCTTCAGAAGCATGAGTAGATATGAGTAGACATATTGGGCATTGCCCCTGGAGCATGGTAGGTGAAGGTTTGTCAGGGCATGCTTTCCTCAAGGTGTCTGGAACTTACAGCAGTAGAAGGCAGTGTGTATGTGATAATCATTCCCTACTGGGTCATGGAAATGACTACTGAAATATACTTTTGCTGTAACCCAGTGTCAAGTCTCTAGATATTCTTAGACTAAAACTCCCTGAAGCTTTCACCACTTGGAGTTGTAGTCCAAGAATATATGTGGATCCAACATTGGGAGCTACTACTATAACCTGGCAGTGCTAGTGCAGTGGCTGGGTTAAATCTGCCTCAGTTTATTGCAAGGAGAGAAAAGAGTGAGGAAAGCTAATAGTTTTCCCCTTTCTATTTCTTCATGGTCTCTTAGGTTTGGTGAAAGAAATAAATTATCTAATGGGTGAAAATTTCTTCAAAGCCACAGAGTTCAAGTGTGCACTCAAGCATGCTTGGAAAAACATTTTGTTTTCTGCATCCACTGCCAAAGGACTATTGGTGGTAAGGACAAGGCTGCTAACAATATTTCTTGTAAAGGCCCCTGAAGCCATTCATAAAGAAGATACTCTACTCTGTTGGTACAAACAGCGTTGGTATTAAGAGATTTTTATAAAATGGGTGGTTGTTGATATTGCCCTGTCTGAGGAAACATTACTTGTATGCTTCACTATTTTCTCTTGCCAGGAGCTATTGCCACATGGTGTTAAATATGACCAAGTAGAGAAGGATTCTCTGCATGCTTTGGTTCCTTTTAAAATTTTAATAATGTCTTCACATTAGTAGACACATAATGTCACATGTTCAAGACTCTGAGGTTCAGTCCATGGTGTTTATAGATAAGACGGGGGAAGATGCCTGTCTTAAAGCCTTGAGTGTTACTTCCTAACAGTGTGTAGACCAAAGTTCCCCCCTCCTCAAGTACTCCTGCAGCAACTGTTTTTGTTTTGGTTACAGTGCAATCTGTGTGGGAGGGACATTGGTGTCGCGGCCAAAGATGGGGACTTTTTGAACCTGGTTGCTGAATTCCAATTGGGACAGGTGGACTGTCTGGCTCAGGTTCTCTGTCCCTGATATCCCTGATGTAGTTAATACAATGATTGAGGGACAGGTGATCAGAATCACTAACAAGATGGAAATGAATATTAAACTGTAGTATATTAAAAACTGAAAACTGCTGGTCACAAAAATCTCAGAGGAGTTGCATAATCTCAGTCCTGCTATAATGGACATCCTGTTTGTAGGTGACTCATCTGGGTAAAGGAAACGGCGCTTAGTTTGTTGGATAGTACTCAAACATCTAGCTTCTTCCAGTTTCTTTTGGCATCACCAGCCGTAATAGTCATTTGAATTAGTTGTTTGCAATGAGGATCAGTGATGAGTTCTGAGGTGCCCATTTCAATATGGATCTTCAGTTCTGCTAAGTGCAGGAGGGGTTCTGCTCTAGCCTATAGCAAGTCCACTGTGACCTTGACCATACCCCAAGTTTATATCCTGTGCTGTTCAGCACGGCTGAGCATAGACATCACAATATTTAGGGTGCAGAGTTGAAGGTGTGCTGGTTGCATTCACCTTCTTTCCTTCAGACTTGGGTGCTGCTCAGTAAGTGATGAGCTGATGAATAGATGAAGTGGATTCTAAGGAAGTAGATTGCAGTCTACAAACACTTATATGTGAGTTTTAGTCCATGGAAATCAGGTTTTACAGGATCTTCATTTTCCCTGTGATTTATTTATTTATTTATTTATTTATTTATTTATTTATTTTGAATATTTTTACCCCACCTTTCTCTTTGGAAAAGGACCCAAGGTGGCTTACAATAATGAGGGACAATATACAGTTCAGGACATTTAAGACATATTCAAGTTAAGAACAGGGAATTTGAAGGAGGCATCTTAGAACATTAAAAAAGGTAAAATTAGAGCTACAAAGAGTACGCAAGAAGAAAAGAAAAATCCATTATGAGGCAAACCCAACATGGCAAACACTAGTGTTCTAACAAAATCAGTCAATGCAGTCATGTATGGTAATCCATATAAAGTCACATCGTAGGTTGTCCCTCATTCATGGAAAGCTTGCCTGAAGAGGAAGGTCTTTGCCTGCTTCCGGAAAGACGTCAGAGATGGGCCAGTCCTGGCCTCCAGTGGGAGGGAGTTCCAAAGTCTGGGAGCAGCAACAGAGAGTGCCCTTTCATGTGTCCTTCTGAGACACACCTGTGAAGGTGGCGGGATAGAGAGAAAGGCTGCTCCTGAATACCTTAGCACCTGAGGCAGTTCATATTGCGATATTCGATTTTTGAGATAGCTGGACCCAGGCTGTTTTGTGCTTCGTAGGTTAATGTCAGCATCTTGAATTGTGCCTGATAGCTGATTGGTAGCCAGTGGAGCTGCTTTAGTAGGGGTGTAATGTGATCTCTGTAACCCACCACAGTCAGCAATCTGGCCAATTCATTCAGGACCCATTGAAGTTTCCTGAGACTTTCCATTGGTTATATCTCCCCAAAGAATGGCCCAACCATCAAGTTTTAGAGAGATATTACTGTCACAGGGAAAAATGAACATCCTGTAAAAACTGATTTCCATGGACTAGTTTCTGGATCAATAAGCAAAGCTATTAAGAATAGTATATTAACAGCTGGCATATAGCATTGTTTGAGGATATTCACAAAACTACAATCGTTGTCCAATGCAGCTTTTAAAAAGCAAATTAATCTTTCTGCATCTCTCGATAGATAGATAGATAGATAGATAGATAGAGATAGAGAGAGAGAGAGAGAGAGAGAGAGAGAGAGAGAGAGAGGCTATTTTGGTAGGATTTCTGGACCTGGCATAGCCCTCAGGTACCTTATACATGACTGCTTAGAAGTGTGAATTGCTGTGTTCTGTTCTACCTGTATTATGTAGACATGATGTGAAGTCATCAAAGAAACCAACTGGAAGTGGTTGGAGGAGATAGCCACATGTATGTAAAAAGATTAATTTGCTTTTTAAAAGCTGCATTGGACAGCGATCGTAGTTTTGTGAATGTCTTCAAACAATGTTAAATGCCAGCTGTTAATATGATACTGTTCTTAATAGCATTGCTTATTGATCCAGAAACTTTTATTTAATTCATGTAGGATTCAGCTGCACTTTTTTGGAAATGATCTCTGATCTTGTACAGATTAAAAAAAAACTTTTCCAGTAGTGTTTTTATGAGACTTTTACAAAATTCTGACACTCTTCTGGATTCAGAAATAAAAATCCAGCAGTGAGAATTGGCAGTGCTTACTTTGTGTTCCTGGAAGTTCAGATTGGAGTTCCAGAATTTCTCAGAAAAAAGGGATGACTTACTGTGTGCACATTCCTATTCTTATGCAATCTGGCAATCTGGAGGCAGTAATCAACCACAGTCACTTGAACTCTTTATTCAGTTAAAGAGGAAATAAAGGCTTTATGTTCTGCTTCTGGTAGTATAATCTGTTATTCCTATTTTGGGATAAGGCTTTATCATGAGGTTTCTTAAAGAAGTCTGCCAAGAAAACTCCATGGACATGGGGTCACGAAGAGTTGTTCACAACTGTAACGACACAACACACATACTGCTGATCAAGGTATTATCAAGGTATTATCCAACTGTGTTTTTTATTCCCTGTTTTGATGGCTTATCTCTACTTATTGTGAGATGGAAGTTGTGTCCAGATGTGAATATTGTGTAATTAATTGCAAAGGGGAAACATGCTTAGTTGCAAAGTAAAGGAGTGAACCTCCAGGCTTTGTTTAATGCATGATCCATAACTTTGGACCCAGATATTAAGGTTGTAAAAAGTTTTGCTATCAAGAATGTAGCTTAGCGCTAACACTTCAGAAACTTTGTGCCCCAATTCTAAACTTTGTTTGCTGATGGTTTTCCGGGCTGTTTGCCCCTGTTCTGGAGTTTTTTTCTTCCTAACATTTCACCAGTCTTTGAAGATGCTGGCCACAGAGAGTGGCAAAATGTTAGGAAGACAAACCTCCAGAACATGGCCAAACAGCATGGAAAACCCACAACAACCATCGGATCCTGGCTGTAAAATCCTTTGCAGTGTGATGTGGCAGCCAAGAAATCCAACACAAATCTTGGTTGCATCAACAGAAACATAGTGTCTAGATCAAGGGAAGTGATAGTACCATTCTATTCTGCTCTGGTCAGACCCCACCTGGAGTACTGTGTCCAGTTCTGTGCACCTCAGTTTAAAAAGGATGTTGACAACCTCGAGCGGGTGCAGAGGAGGGCGACCAGGATGGTTGAGGGTCTGGAAGAAATGTCATATGAGGAACAGCTTAGGGAACTGGGAATGTTTAGCCTTCCAAAAAGAAGGCTGAGTGGGGGATATGATAGCTATGTTTAAATATTTGAAAGGATGTCATATTGAAGAGGGAACAGGTTTGTTTTCCATGGCTTCAGAGACTAGGACTCGGGGCAGTGGTTTCAAATTATAGGAAAAGAGATTCCATGTAAACATTAGGAAGAACTTCATGATGGTTAGAGCTGTTTGGCAGTGGAATATGCTGCCACAGAGGGTGGTGGAGTCTCCTTCTTTGGTGGATTTTAAGTAGAGGCTGGATGCCACCTTTTGGAAATACTGTGATGGGGGTTCTTGCATGGCTGGGGGTTGGACTGGATGGCCCTTGAGGTCTCTTCCAACTCTATGACTCTATGATTCTATGATTCTATGCAAACAAGGTGATTGGGACTGGGGAATCCAAGCTAGAAAAGGGGAAGGCAGAAGGTCAAGGAGAAGACCTCTTTGCAAACAAGGTGATTTTTGACTGGGGAATCTTGGCTGCAGAAGGGGAGGGGTTGGGAGAGGCTCCCTGGAGGAAGCCTTTTTGCATACGAGGTGACTGGAATTGTGGAAACCTGGCTGCAGCAAGGGATAGGAGAGGCTCCGTGCAGGTAACATCTCTCTAAATGAACATTTGTGATATATATGTATCGGGGACTACTGTACAGTTGTCCCCCGCCATTTCACGTTTCATATAATGTGATCCCAGTATATCACAGGACTGCACTTACCCCAGGCCTGACACTGCCCCAAATGGGCCTCCAATAGGCTTCCCAGGCCTGTCGGAGGCCCCAGAAGTGTTTTCCGGCAAACTGGAAGTGCCTTCTGGATCGCCCACATGCAATTCTGGGGCCTCCCAAGAGGCTTCCCAGGCCTGTTGGAGGCCCCAGAAGTGGTTTCCAGTGAATCAGAAGTCACTTCCAGATCACCGGAAAACACTTCTGGGGCCTTTGACAGACCTGGGAAGCCTATCGGAGGCCCTTTCAGGACAGCGCCAGGCCTCAGATAGACTCCCAAGTCCTGACCTGACCCAACATCCACATATCACAGATTTTCCATTACTGTATCCGCTCTATAAGATGCACAGACATTTCCCCTTACTTCTGGGGGGGTGCATCTTATAGAGCGAAAACTACGGTAATTTACTTTTTTGTACTATCTGTGACAATTTTGAAATCTAACATCAAAACTTGTGACTTCACATAATACTGTGTTAAGCAAAATGCTTTTTTCAGACCCCACATTATGTACTGATGACCAAAGAAAGTTATACAAGGAAGTTCTCCATCGTGTCCTCCGTGAATCCACACCATTGGGTTCTCGGGCGCGACGCACACGATGGCACCGAAAAGACTTCTAATCAAGGAAGCAGATCCGTTAGTCTCTGCCCCACTACCCATTCTCCCTTGCGTTCCCGCCTAAACGGCTCAGTTCCCTCTAACCGCCGCGTTAGATGGTTCTGGAAAACTTCGCTCCGTTAGTCTCAAGAGTCTTCTCGTCCTTTTTTCTCTTTTATGGCCCAACGGGCCCCCTTCAAGAACTGTGTTCGCTGCGGGGGAAGAATTCCCTTTTCGGGGAGGCACTCCCGCTGCTTGTATTGCCTGGGGGATATCCATTCCCCAGGCTCCTGCCCTCATTGCAAGAGTCTGAGTTCGCAGGCCCTTAAGAATAGGAGGCACAGACTCAACACCTACCTCCTTGAAAAGTCTCTCCAGCCGCAGATGGTGTCCGAATCCACCTCCCAGACGACGGTGGATCCCCCGGAGAAATCGGCGCAGAAAAAAGCTAAGTCCAAAAAAGCCGCTACCGAGGCCTCGGTACCTAAAAAATCACGCAGGGACAAGTCTCCCTCCCGCTAGACGTCCCCGCCTCTGTCTCTCGAACCATCGTAGTTCTTCGCAGGTATCGCTTTGTTTGTTGGATTCGGCATCCGTAGTGGAGTCCATCCCAGTGCGCCAGGACCATCGGCCGGAGCTCGCGACTTTATTCGTGAATGCTTCCCTTCCTCGTCCGACCCCAGTGACCCAAATTTCCATGGCCATTCCACCGCCGCCAACCGCCTTTCATGGCTATCCCGGACGGCTCTGGCAGGGCCCGGTACCGCCCTTGCCGTCAGTTCCGGAAGATAGTGCCTATCCGGAGCAACCCGCCCGGAAGCACTCCTCTAAGCGTACCGGAGAGGCCTCTTCTCCACCTCCAGTCGCAAAGAAGTCCCGCCGCGATACCAACTCAGCAGCACTTCCCAGGGACCTGTCCAGGTCACGATCTTCGGCTTCCATACCGTCTCCATCCAACCCTTGGGGATGGGCGCCGGGACCGTCCGCTTGGCCATCAGGACCATCAGGACCAACCTCTTGGCCATCGGGACCGTCTTCCATGATGTCCTACTCCCTTCCGGGCTATCCAATGATTCCGGGATTCCCGCCGGTACCGTACCCTGCTGGACCCTTTTGGCACCCTCCAGGCCCCTGGTACGATCGGGATGGACCTTCGGAACCGAGGTCTCCCAGCTCTATGGCGCTTGAACCGGTGAAACCTCGCCATCACAAGTGCTCCAAGGTGGTATTGGACCGGCACCAATCCGCTACCAACCCTCCGTCTCTGTCTGATTCAGACTCTTCCTCTACCAGTTCCTCTGATTCCGAGGATGGCAATGGTTCTAATCGTGATGGGGCTGCTATGCTGGATTCCAATGTCACCGGTGAGAGCCCTCTATCATCAGCTGATTCTATAGGCAATTACTTGGAGTTCATTTCCAAGATGGCCACAACCTTGAACATTCCCGTTCATCACCCCACCCCACCCCAATACTCTGACCACTTGTTTGACCAAATTTCATCAGAATCCACCTCTCCAATACACCCGGGGTCTTGCCTTCCATTCTTGATATGGCTAAGGACTCGTTTAAAAAGATCCCATCTTCTTCCAAGTCTAGGAAGTTAGAGGGATTTTACAGAGTATTTGATGAAGGGGCTCCCTTCCTGGCAAAACATCCGTCTTCGAACTCTGTGGTTGTCTCGGCATCTCAATTGCAGTCTAAATCCTCTCAGGTGCCCATCCCCCCCTCCAAAGAGGGTAGGAAGATAGACACTATGGCCAGGCAGCTTTATTCTACAGCTGCGCTCTCCTTCAAGATTGTGAACTACCAAGCCGCCATGGGGGCTTATCAACGGGCGCTTATCAATAGGATTAAGACTGCACTTGACACCGCAGGGGACACTTCTAAGACCACAGCTCTACCGGCCATTGAAGAAGCCCTCTCCATCGCTGCACAACAGATGAGGTCTGGTCACCATGCCTCCGATGCCGCTACTAAGGCCATGGGCTCTGCCATCGCTTTTCGCTGCCATGCCTGGCTAAGGTCCCCTGGACTGTCTGAAGAGTCCAAAAATAAAATTTGCAGTTTGCCTTTTGAAGGTGAGGGCCTATTTCATGATAAAACAGATGAAATCATGAACGAACACCAAAAGAGCCAGAATACTGCAAAGCGCCTGAATCTTGTCCCCCCAAAGCAGAATTGGCCTTTTCGCTCCTCCTGGAAGAGATCCTTCAACCAGCCCTACCCCAGACAGCAGCAGCGAGACCAGTCCTTCCCCTCCTCTTCTGCCACCACCTTCGCCGGGAAGGACAAGCAGCACAAGGCCAAATTTCGCTCCTCCACTCGCCATCAGGACAGAAGGGGCCGGAAGGAGTTCTGACTCCACGAGATTGAGCCCTTTCCTCCCAGCGTGGTGTCGCATCACCACCGAGAGGTGGGTGATGTCCATCATTTCTCAAGGTTACCTGATAGAATTCTCTTCTCTTCCCCCTACTGGCCATATCGTTCCAACTTCTCCTTCCCCAGCGCTTTGGAACGAAGTCTCCAATCTACTCCAAAAGGATGCCATTCGACCTGTTCCTCCAGAAGACTTGCACCACGGTCACTACTCACCTTATTTCACAGTCCCAAAGAAAGATGGAGGTCTCCGACCTATCTTAGATCTCAGGTCGGTCAACTGGTTTATTCCTCCCAAAAAATTCAAAGTGGTTACCCTAGAGACCATCCTCCCACTACTTCAACAAGGGAACTGGTTCACGGTTATCGACCTCCGAGATGCCTATTTCCATATCTCCATTCATCCTCTTCATCACAGATTTCTCCGCTTCATCATCTCTGGTCAGGCCTACGAGTTCCTGTCATTGCCCTTTGACCTTGCTATGGCCCCTCGGGTATTTACCAAATGTATGGCCCTGGTGGCTGCATTTCTTCGCACGCAAGGGATAGTGGTTTTCCCTTATATAGGCAATGGGCTTCTGGTGTCTACTTTCCATGACCAAGCCCTCGACCATCTTCAATTCACCCTTCAACTTCTACAGGATCTGGGTCTCGAAATCAACTTCAACAAGTCCAAACTCATTCCAACTCAACGAGTGGAGTATATTGGAGCCATTCTGGATTCCCAGCGCCAGAAGGCCTTTCCGCCGCCCTCCAGACTTACAGACATCACCTCCACCGTGAGCCTTTTGCGGCCAAACTCCTTTATACCCGCCCAGTTGGCCCAACGTATCCTGGGGCTGATGTCCTCCACCACCTCGGTGGTACCCTATGCACGTTTGTGCATGAGACATCTTCAACTTTGCCTCCTCACCCAATTCGACCCAGAACGGGACTCCCAATTCAAACGAATTCTCATCTCCCCTCAGGTTTGGTCGCGTCCTCGGTGGTGGCTGAAAGACACCAATCTCCTAGTCGGTCGCCGTTTCTGGCCTCCCTCCCCGACTGTCCAAATTACATTGGATGCCAGTCTGTCAGGGTGGGGAGCGTTCTGTGGCAGTCATCGAATCCACGGCCTCTGGCCCCTTCGGAGTCCACTCGACATATCAACAAGCTAGAGTTCCTAGCTATTTTCAGGGCCCTGAAGGCCTTCCTTCCTCTGGTTCAGGGACAGGTGGTACTGGTCGCCACAGACAATACCATGGCCATGTACTACCTAAACAAACAAGGTGGCACCCACTCTCCTTCGCTCCTTCAACTTACCATCGAACTATGGGATTGGTGCATCCTCCACCAGATCTTCCCAATGGCGATCCATCTTTCTGGGGAGGACAACGACCTAGCGGACCACCTCAGCCGGAAGACCTCTGTGTCCCATGAATGGGAGCTCCATCAATCTGTCTTCCGTCTCCTGGTACAGAGATGGGGTCTACCGACCATCGATCTTTTCGCCACAGAGGCAAACATCAAGTGCCGCTGCTTCTGCTCCAGAGCGGGAGCGGGCAGCCAGTCCTTGGGAGATGCTTTCATGTTCAGGTGGTCCCGCCATCTGCTGTACGCTCCCCCCCATTCCCCTCCTCCACAGAGTACTGGTCAAGCTACGCCACAACAAGGCCAACGCCATTCTGGTCACTCCCTGGTGGCCTCGGCAACCTTGGTTTGCCACTCTGCTCCAGATGGCGCAGGATCATATCTCACTACCCCTATTCGCCACTCTCCTATCCCGGGACAGGGGATGGGTACTCCATCCGGATCTCTCCCACCTGAATCTCACAGCCTAGAGCGGGGGTCTGCAACCCGCGGCTCCGGAGCCGCATGCAGCTCTTTGGAACATTTGCTGCGGCTCCGGGAGGGTTCAGAAATTTCAATACAAAGGCACCAAATCTCGTGAGGACAGCCCGTCCCACAAGGTGGCGCGAAGCCAAGTGCGGCCACACTCTCAGCACGCTCCCTCTTCTTCAGAGCAAGAGAGAGAGAGAGGGAGGCGTGGTGGAAAGTGCCTGCCGAACAGCAGCCTTTTTTTCTTTTTTTTAAACTTAACTTCAAGAAAACCTCCCAGATCTGGATTGTTGCCTCCCTCCCCCAGAAAAAAAGGAGAAAACCCTCCTTCCTTCCTTCCCCCCTTCCCCTTCCTTTCTTGCTTGGGTGTTTGGTGGGAGGGGGAAGAAGCGACGTGTGTGTGTTGTGTGTGTGTGCAATGTGGAGGAAGAGAAACCCTCCTTCCTTCCCCCCTTCCCCTTTCTTTCTTGCTTGGGTGTTTGGTGGGAGGGGGAAGAAGCGATGTGTGTGTGTGTGTGTGTGTGTGTGTGTGTGTGTGTGTGTGTGTGTGTGTGTGTGTGTGTGTGTGTGTGTGTGTGTGTGTGTGTGTGGTGGGGGGCAGCGTTTAGACGGGACGGTTCAACGTGGAGGAAGATAAAACCCTCCTTCCTTCCCCCCTTCCCCTTCCAAGCATTGCACATGTGCAGTTGGCATCTCTCTCTCTCTCTCTCCTTTTGCTTCACTACAGCCCCCCCCCAAAAAAACCTACGGCTTTGCACTAACTTGCCGGGATGAAGCTCCAAAAACACGGGGGAGCGGGCGCGCGCGCGGGGCATGTCTCCGCAAAATAGAGAGAGAGAGAGATTAGAAATTCCCCTCCTCTCCCTCCTGTACTATTTTTTGGAAGATTTTTAAAAACTGCCCCCCCAAAAAAGTGGAACCGGTGTGGGCACGACACACTCGGGCTGCGCTTCCCTCCTCCATGGAGGGTGGGGGCGAGAGGAGGAGGAGGAGGAGGGAGAGATGGAGTGTGTGTGTGGGGAGAGTCAGACCATGGCTGCAGGATCCGGGCAGAAGGCAGCGAGGGCGGAATGGGAACCTCATGAAAGGCGGCGTGGGGAGGGGGCCAGGGCTAGTCTTCTCTCTCCCCACCCCCCCCGCCGCCACCGCCCTGCTTCCTTTCCGGGTGCTGTCAGTTCTGGCCCAACAAGCAAGGGGTTGGTGGCGGCAGGAGTGGGGAGGGGGGAGCGGCGGCAGCGGCGGAGAGGCGAGAAGCAACGGAGGAAGTCGGCTTTTCTTTTTCCTGCGCGAGATCAACTTGGCAGTCGAGGGACGCGGTGTGACAGCTAGTTCGAGCCCGCCCCCCCCGCCCGAGGAGGGGTCTCTCTTATTAGACTTCCAGCGGCTCCCTCCTGGAGTCAGCCGGTTTCGGCGGCGGGGTGGGGGGCGCCGGGCTCACGTTGTTCAGGGGCCCCTGGCCGCCCGGGGAGGCCAACGGTGTGCCACCTGGCTCGAGAAGCTGAGCCGAGCCGAGCGGAGCGCCTGTGCGCCTGCCTGCTTGTCTCGCTCGCTCTCGCTCTCGCTGTCTCCGAAAGCCCGCCAGCAGCTGCCTTCCGCTCCATTCCAACACACAGAATGTGCCTCCTGCGCACCCACCCACCCCCCAGCCCGGCCCTCCCCGAGGCTGGTGGACACGTAGCCGCCCCAGTTGCGCGTGCGGGAGAACTTGAGGCAGGTGCGCGCCTCGATGGAAACCCTCGGGATAGGGTGGCGGGGTGGGGGGGAGGCGGCGGCGGCTCGGGCTCGCCCGCTTGCTCGCTCTCCCGGCGCCCAAAGTGCCGAAGAAGCAACTTTCATTGGCTTCCTTCTCAGAAGCCCTTCGGGGGTGCCCGGAGGAGCTGCAGCCGCCAGCGCTCCTTCCCACCCCACCTGAGCCCGGCACCCGGGCGCAGCATGTCCGAGGAGCGTGCGAGGGAGTGTGTTACTTGCGAGCACCCAAAAACCAGGAGCGAGGGGAGGGGAAAATATATTTGCAGTGTTATATTTGTTTTAAATGTCGCAATAGTTTTGCGGCTCCCAGTTTTTTTTTCCGTCGGAAACGGGTCCAAGTGGCTCTTTATGTCTTAAAGGTTGCAGACCCCTGAGCATACGGACTTAATCTCTCGCATCTGTCAAGCAGCACGAAAGCCTTCCACCCGCAGAAACTACTCCTTCAAGTGGAAACGCTTTTGTTCATTCACTGCGGCTCATTCTTTCCCTCATGTGAACCCTCCTTTACTGGTCGTCCTCCGTTTCCTTCTTCACTTAAAACAATCAGGCCTTTCCATGGCTTCACTCCGGGTGTATCTCTCCGCTATTGTGGCCCATCAGCTTTTGAACTCACCAGCTTCGTCGTTTTTTAGACACCCCCGCTTGAAGCTGTTTCTGAGAGGTCTCAAAAACACCTACCCCGGACAGACGCCCACTGCCCCCACAGTGGTCTCTCTGTGTGGTTCTGCAGGCCTTGTCCCGACCGCCCTTTGAACCCATGGCTACGGCATCCTTGCGACTTCTGACACTGAAAGTTGCCTTTCTGGTGGCCGTTACGTCAGCCAGGAGGGCGAGTGAACTTTCCTTCAGTTTTTCCTGGATAAGGTAGTTGTGTACCTGGACATTTCCTTCCTCCCCAAGGTTGTGTCCTCATTTCACCTCTCCCAGCCCATAGTCCCACCTGTTTTCTTCCCTTCCCCTTCCTCCTCCTTAGAGCGAGAGCTCCACTCTCTGGACGTTCGTAGAGGACTGGCATTTTATGTATCCAGAACTGCTGCACTGAGGAATACTCCTCGTTTGTTTGTTTCCTATGACCCAAGGTTCCAGGGGTCACCTGTTTCTCCACAACGTTTCTCCAAGTGGATTGTTGATACCATCAAACTTTGTTACCAGTTAACCAATCATCCTCTTCCAGTTGGGATTAGAGCTCACTCTACTAGAGCCATGGCTTCATCAGCAGCCTTCCTTCGTGGTATACCTATGGAGGACATCTGCAGAGCAGCTACGTGGTCTCAGCCATCCACATTTATTCGCCATTATCGCCTGGATACCAGGGCTAGGTCTGCTGCATCCTTTGGGAGAGTGGTTCTTTCCAGTGTTTTGCCGTGACTCCCCTAAGGTAGCTTGGTACTCACCCTATGGTGTGGATTCACAGAGGACACGATGGAGAAGAACCGGTTGCTTACCTGTAATGGTGGTTCTTTGAGTGTCCTCTGCGAATCTACACCAACCCGCCCGCCTCCCCTCTCGTCACGTCTGTCCGCTGGTTTTTCCTTCAGTGCGGCGTGTAGAGGGAACTGAGGCATTTAGGCGGGAACGCAAGGGAGTATGGGTAGTGGGGCGGAGACTAACGGATCTGCTTCCTTGCGACCCACTGTACAGGTGCTTCTATACAAATGCTCGTAGCCTCTGAGCAAAGATGGGAGAACTTGGAACTCGGAGTCTGTGAAGTCTGCCTGAGACTAAAAAGACTAGCTCTTCTTCCAGAGACACGATGGCAATCAAACTCCCAGCCTCCAGCTCTGTAGCCAAACACCTGATTTGCAGAGCTAAAAAGTTGGGTGGCTAATTCCCTAGAGGATAGGATGACAATCCAAAGCAGTCTTGACAGATTATAGTGCTGGACCAAAGCAAATGGAATGAGTTTCAACAGAGAAATAAAGGGTCTAGGATCTCCTGCATCTAGACAGAAAAAATGAATTTCATAGATACAGGATAGAATCATAGAATCACAGAGTTGGAAGAGACCTCAAGGTCCATCCAGTCCAACCCCTTGCCATGCAGGAATTCCCATCACAGTGCTCCCGACAAATGGCCATCCAGCCTCTGCTTAAAAACCTCCGAAGAAGGAGACTCCACCAGCCTCCGTGGCAGCATATTCCACTGCCAAACAGCTCCAACCGTCATGAAGTTCCTCCTAATGTTTAAATTGAATCTCTTTTCCTGTAGTTTGAGACCATTGCCCCACATCCTAGTCTCTGAAGCCATGGAAAACAAACCAGTCCCTTCTTCAACGTGGCATCCTTTCGAATATTTAAACATAGCTATCATATCCCCTCTCAGTCTTCTTTTTGAAAGGCTAAACATTCCCAGTTCCCTAAGCTGCTCCTCGTAAGACATTTCTTCCAGACCATCAATCATCTTGGTCGTCCTCCTCTGCGACCCACTCAAGATGATCGACACCCTTTTTAAATTGAGGCGCACAGAACTGGACACAGTACTCCAGGTGGGGTCTGACCAGAGCAGAATAGAGTGGTACTATCACTTCCCTTGATCTAGACACTATGTTTCTATTGATGCAACCAAGAATTGTGTTGGATTTCTTGGCTGCCACATCACACTGCAAAGGATTTTACAGCCAGGATCTGATAGTTGTTGTGGGTTTTCCATGCTGTTTGGCCATGTTCTGGAGGTTTGTCTTCCTAACGTTTTGCCACTCTCTGTGGCCAGCATCTTCAAAGGGCAAGAGCACAGGGAGCTAGAACTGTAAAGATGCCAGCCACAAAGACTGGTGAAATGTTAGGAAGAAAAAAACTCCAGAACTCGACCAAACTTCGTTTTTAAATTGAGGTGCACAGAACTGGACACAGTACTCCAGGTGGGGTCTGACCAGAGCAGAATAGAGTGGTACTATCATTTCCCTTGATCTAGACACTATGGTTCTGTTGATGCAACCAAGAATCGCATTGGCTTTCTTGGCTGCTGCATCACACTGCTGACTCGTGTTCAAGTTGTGGTCCACTAAGACTCCCAAATCCCTTTCACAGGTACTATTCTCCAGCCAAGTATCCCCCATCCTATATTTGTGCAATTCATTCTTTTTACCTAGATGTAGCACCCTACATTTCCCTCTGTTGAAATCCATTCCATTAGCTTTGGCCCAGCACTTTAATCTCTCAAGGTATTTTTGGATTTTCATCCTATCCTCTAGGAATTAGCAACCCCTCACAATTTGGTATCATCTGCAGATTTAATTAGCATACTCTATTCATTCCTCAAAGTCATTAATAAAGACATTGAACAGCACCAGACCCAGAACATGACCCTGGGGTACCCCACTGGTCACATCTGCCTGTTTAATAATCCGCTCTAAGGTCTTTCCAGGAATTGAAGTCAAGCTTACTGGGTGGTAATTATTTGGGCCCTCTTTTTTCCCCTTTTTGAAGATGGGGACAACATTAGCCCTCCTCCAATCGATGGGGACTTCCCCTGTTCTCCAGGACTTCTCAAAGATTATTGCCAATGGTTCTGAAATTCCTTCTGCCAGTTCTTTTAGTATCCTTGGGTGTAATTCATCTGGCCCAGGAGACTTAAATTCATTTAATGTTTCCAGGTGTTTCTGTACTACTTCTCTACCTATTCTATGTTGCAATTCCTATCCTAGCTCATCTATTCTTTGTCCCGGCAGATGTCTTTCTTCCTTTTTGAAAGAAACCTGCCCCTTTTACAGCCTGGATTCCACAGTTACAATCACCTCGTTTGCAAGCCTCCTCTTTTGTAGTCTGGATTTGCCAGTTCCAATCACCTCATTTGCAAGTCTCCCCCTTTGAAACTTGGATCCACAGTTCTAATCACCTTGTTTGCAAGCCTCCTCTTTTGCAGCCTGGCTTTCCCAGTCCCAGTCATCTTGTCTGCAACCCTCCCCTTTTGCAGCTTGGATTCCAAGTCAAAAATCACCTCATTTGCAAGGAGTTCGCCTCCATGGAGCCTCTGCCTTCCCCTTATGTAGTCATGATTCCCCCACCATGAAACCTTAGGCTAGACATTTTTCCTTGTTTTCCTTCTCTAAAAACTAGGTGTGTCTTATGGTCATGTGTGTCTTATAGAACAAAACAATATGGTAATGTATTAAGTCTAAAATACTGAGCTGCATTCCTGGTTTATAAAATACTGAGCTGCATTCTGTGTGTATTTGTTCCCTCTATGGGAACAGGTGTCACACAGAACAGTTAACCAATATTCTGACCTTGTTCCAGTTTCCACCTAGATGGCTGTTACAGTTGGCAACTTGCTGTTATTTGTCTTGAAATAACTTGTATAAATACAGTAGATAGTGGTATGCATTGTACTTTGCCAGTGTTTTGTGAGCATATACAGTAGCCTTTACATATCTGTGTTTATATCCACTGTTTTAAATTATGGCTAAAACTGGTGCAGTCAAAGCTATTTTGGCCACCTTGTGTAAGTGAGCATAGCACAAACTTTCTTAAAGGTGGGGCAGGTGGAGGGATGAGCCAACCTTTTATTTTCAGAGAAGCAAAGATTAAATATTTCAGGTTATACCCGTGTTTCCCCGAAAATAAGACCTACCTCAAAAATAAGCCCTAGCAGGATTGTAATGCATTTGTTAAATATAAACCCTACCCCGATAAATAAGACCAAATGATGGGCATAGCGAACTTGCCTGTCGCTTGCATTTAAGGTATAGCAGCAAAGCTTCTAAGAATTTTGGCCCATGCTGGGGTACAAGAGAGAGATTTTTGTGAAACAATTAAAATGTCTCTGACAGTAAGAATTGTTTGATAGTGAAGAAGCCTGCTTCACAAGTGAACTCTCCTTCATTACTTTTGATTACACTGAGGTTGGATAGTTGTTTGTTAGGTATACTTTACCTGTAGATTTCCCATGTTGGTCCTCTCCAACTCCATATTTTGTGGTTCTAGGCTCAGCACATTTTTTTACACACATACCCTGTTAGTGGTTATCATGTGGACTTAGATATGCCTGAAAGTTAAAAGGTTTTGTCTACATTAGTTCAGCAAAACTACATGCCTGGGAATTAACTGGGTGCAGTTTGCACTCAAATGGGGGTGAAGTCTCTTAAGTGTGTTTTCCAGAAGGGAAACTGAGGCTATTGCTTCCCTGGACTTAGCCATAAAAGCTGTCAAACCAGCTCTGCTGTGTTGGAATGAAGAGAGAAAATTGTCTTACTTGCAGATATTGTTTGATTAGCCAAACTCGAGATGCTTCTTGTTTCATGAGAATATATTTTTTCTTTTAAAACTGGTGCTGCTTGCTTCTATAGCAGTCTGAAAGGCTGCTATAGAAGCTCACGTTATAACTTGCTTTGCTATCTTTATAACTTGTTCATTTTGTGGTGGTTTTTGTCAAGCAATGCCAATAAGTTTGAGTCTCAGTTATGCTGTTCTACTTTTTTCCAGAGGTTTTACCTAACCAGCCCACCATTAGGACTTGATTCATTGGTGGTAGAGAGAAAACCTCCTAGTATAGTAATGCCTTGGTTTCAGAGAGGGTGGCCGTGTTAGTCTTTTCAGGTATTTCAGGCAAAAAACAATGAAAAAACAAAATAAAACAAAAGACATAGAACATGGCACCTTAAAGACTAACTTTCATATTTTAATGTAACGTTTCGTGGATACGTCTACTTCTTCAGACATATAACAGCAGAATGAGGTGTGCAATATAATATGTGATGGGATTTACATTTCCTACCATATATTCATTGGCTGTAGTATATAGAGTTGGGGGGTGAATAGGGGAGTGGGAAGAAGAGGAGGAAGAGTTGATTAGTAGAGATGGTGGGAAGGAGGAATTGGCCAGGGCCTGTAGATATGTTAAGTATAGTTTTATGACTCTGAGGCCAGGATATGTTGATATGTTAAGTGTGGTATTATGGCTCCTTGGTAAATTCCTCAAGAGACAGAAACTGGATCAGAGAGGGTGAGGGTTGGTGGTGTAGGAGCCCGGGGAGAGAATGGGAGTTTTAACCTTAGAGTCCATGAAAAAAGTGGCAATATAGAGTTTTCACATTAGAGTCCATGAAAAAAGTGGCAATATGGTAATATTACAATTGATAATGACTCAAGAAACCCTGACTTATGTTTAATCAATTCTTGTGTGTGTCCATCATGGATATGAATCTTATTTCAGCTGTTTCCCTTTGTATTCTTGATCTGTAATGATTGTGTTCCAAAATGGTAACCTTCAAGTCCTTCAAGGAGTGTCCAAGTAAATTGAAAAGGTTTGAGACAGGTTTCTGCGTATCGTGGTTTCCTCTGTCAAACATGTGTTCATTGATGTGTTTTCTTAGAGATTGTCCTGTTTATCCAATGTAGAGTGCAGATCGGCATTGTTGGCAAAAGGTAGCATAGATCACATTAGTTCAGGAGTAGGTGAAGTTGCTCATGATACTGTATTTGCCATTGTTGGGTCCTGTGATTGTGTTGCCAGAGTAGATGTGTGGGCAGAGTTGGCATTGGGGTTTGTGGCAAGGTTTAGTTCTTCGAGACATCTGTGAATTTACACACTGGGTCTTGTGCACCTGCGCAGAAGTCAGCGGCATGTTCCAAGCCTCTGTAGTACAGTACCTCCCCCTCCTCACTGTGCATGCTTCTCCTTTCCTGGCTGGAATCGTCAGTTCCTTTCTGCCTCTGTGTTCGGTCAACCGTTACTGAGCTCCTGTGGATCGAAAAGAAACTTATTATTGTTACAAAATATTTTTGTCTTCCTATAATTTAAAGGTCTTTATTTTTATATTGTGACCTCCTCCCCCTCCCCATTTTCTTCATTCTCACATCTCCTTCATTCCTTCTAGTTCCTTGGTATCCCCCCCCCGCACCATTTTATGGTCTCCACGGGCTTCTTTAAGAGGTGCATGGCCTGCCTGAACAAAATCCCACACATTGATGTCTACAAAGAGTGTTTGTTCTGCTTGGGCGAAGCCCACCAGCCCTCTCAGCGCTTGCACTATAAAAAACTCACCAAACTGGCACTGAAGCAGCGCCTTGGGTGGCTCAAAGCCCACCTTTGGGAGAAGTCCCTTTCTCCAATGGAACACCAAGAGCCCTTGGACCACTCGTCTCCAATACCTTCTCCCCTCCCAAGCAGAAAACTGGGCAAGGGGCTAAGTCTAAACCATCTTCTTTGACTTCAGCCCAAGATAAGGAAAGGAGAAAGAAAAAGCAAACCTCCTCAACCCTGAAGCCCGACTCCAGGCAACTGAACGCCTCCTCGAGCCCATTTCGCTCGACATCGAGAGACACGATGCCAGGCACTCTGGGCTTAACCAGAATGGAGGAAGATGTCGTTCCCTCCAAATAGACACAGGTGCTGTCTCCATGGTCCAGCCATTTCTACAGCTGGGGAGAGAATTCTGCTGAGCACACTACTATGGTTGAGGTGACTGTTAGAAGCCCTGTTGTATCTCATGGCTCACTGTCTGAGACGGCTCCCAGGCCCATATCCGACCATGCCACCCCGCCCCCCCAACTTCAGTCTGGCATCTGTCAGATACTGACACCGCTCTTGACATCGGAGAGGCTGAGGAGACCTCTCTCTCCCAACAACATTCAGGACATGGGGAAAGGGTTCGACTCCAGCCCGAGTTTGTGGATCAGTCCCTGACCTGACTGCCTCACCATCGGTATCAGGAGATTAGGCACTGCTCCTATTATGTGTGCTACTCTTCGTTGTCTCCATCTTCTCCCCCTCGAGACCAATAGCACCTTGATGTCTAACCCTCCTATGAGGCTGACACATCACCTCCTTGGCACTGACACTACAGGGAGAGTGCACAGACACCCCCTTGACATCTGTGTGATTCTGATGCTGATGTATCTTACCGGAGATACTATGAAGACGATTATTCACCTCCAAGGCACTGCTGTGATTATGACGCTGATCGTCCCACTCAACATCGACTATCCTACTATACAGACCATGAGGAACCCGTACATCCACATAAATGTTACAAATACGTGTGGGTCCTGTCAGAATCCTCCAACGAGGACCCTGATATCAACTGGGCTGCCCAAGCTCCTGCCCAAAGATTACCTACTTTGCTGGCAGCCTTGTCTAAATGACCTCGGCAGCAACCTGTATCTGAGCCCTTATATCAGGGCCCCTCAACATCAAGACAACCAATCCCTCAAGCTGAAACTCAATCCTGTCCAGAGACCTCACACCAACCTGTTCAGTGGAGATTGGATTCACCAACCTCTATGGATGAGCTTACTCTCTAGGCATCTGACATCGACGATGAATCCCAATGTATGATCACCTCATCTCCAGTCAACTTACCTATGCCTGACTCCAATGTGACAGATAACCAACCACTCTCCTCCTCGGAAGACTGCAAGCTTTACTCCCAAACCATAAAGTTACAAAAGTTATGGAACTTCAGGTACAACAAGATGAGGCAGAGAACTGATGTAAGTTCTTTGGCCACCTTAATAAGAGTCAGGCTCCTCCACTACACATGGCCTTCATCCCTTCTCTCCTAAAATGAATCAAAGATGCTTGGGACAAGCCTTCCTCAGCCCTGCTGACGTCCAGAAGTGTTGACAATTTTTACAGAACACACAGTGAAGGCACTTCCTTTCTTGACAAACGCCCACTGCCTAACTTGCTGATAGTTGGTGTTACACAGAATCAAGCAAAGGGTTGTTCACCAACTACACCCAGTAATAATGGAAGGCATCATTATTCCTTGGCTTCTTTCTCCCTCCACACCTCCAATTACCTCTGTGTCATGGAAGCTTATACTCTGCCTGTTATTAATACCCTTCCTGGTGACCAGAGAGCTAAGCTCTTACCCTATCATAATGAGGTGATCTCCCTTGTAGATTTCAAGACCATAGCAGCCAGACATCTGGCAGATGCTGGTTCCAAACAGCTCGCTACTGCTGTATATCTTAGGAGACACGCCTGGCTCTGTACAGCCACTCTACCAGATGATGACAGAAATAGATAGAGGATTCCCCATTTGATGGAGAGGGCCTCTTCGCTTCAACCACAAAGAAGGCCCTTTGGAAAAGCTGATCACAATGCTAAATATGGCCAGATCTTTCACTTACCAGCCCAGTTCCACTCAGTCCTCTTTCCGACGTCCCCATCAGCAGTGGCACTGTCCATCGCAGTCTAACCAGACAAGACAGGCTAACTGCTACCATTCTAATTACATCACAACAGCCTATTGCCAGCCTAACTACAAGAACCGACCAACACAGCCAACTAGGCATTTTGACCACAAACAAAAACAGAATCTTTGACAACGGCCTGCCAAGATGCATTCACAACTCTGACATTTGTCTACAACCCTTCCTTTTCCCCTGGTCCCAAATAACATCGGGCTCATGGGTACTATCCATCATTCAATTCAGCTATGCCCTGGAATTTTAAATCCTCTTTTGGGACAGGTGGTTGTAACACCACCTTCTCCAGATGTTCAAGAAGAGGTAAATCCTTCATGCAAAAAAATGCTGTCAAAACTGTTCCACCAGAAGATGCCTACGGGTTCTTTTCAAGATACTTCACTGTCCCAAAAAAGGATGGAGGGTTTTGTCCCATCCTTCATCTCTGAGATCTAAATTCCTTCATTCTATCTACTTGTTTCAGAATGATAACTCTAGAGAACATACTTCCTCTGCTTCGTCAGGTGGAATGGTTTGGGGTTGTAGACCTCCAAGACACATATTTTCTTATTTTAATCAGGAGCGACCATCACAAATACCTACGCTTTCATATAGCCAATTAAGCAACCAATTCAGAGCCCTCCCATTCGGTCTTTCCACGGCACCTCATGTTTTGACAAAATGTCTAGCTTCAGTCGCTGCCATCCTTTGACTCCAAGGCATCAGCGTGTTTCCGTACCTCAATGACTGGCTCCTAGTGTCATCTACGTGAGAGAAGGCCATAAAGGACATTACTTACACTGTACAAACACTTAGCTTACTGAGACTGAGAGTCAACAAGTACAAGTCCACGCTCATTCCCCTCCAAGTCGTAAATTACATAGGAGTCACTCTGGACTCCATTCAGGGAAAAGCTTTCCTGTCCACAGAACAGAAACTCAAGTTTGCCAGGGTGTTAGAGCTATTCAAACTGAACCTCCAAGTCACAGCCAGGAGGATTCAACATCTAGGCCTCATGGCATCCACAACTTCATTTGTGGCTCATGCCAGATTGAGACTTCGACCTCTTCAGTCTTGCCTCTTAGCCCACTTTTGACCTCTTGTCGACAGCCCAGTGAAACATATTCTAATCCCTCCCCATGTGTACCCTAGTCTACTATGGTGGGCATCTGCAATTTACCTTGTTCAAGGTCGCCCTTTTTGCCCTCGCAATGTATCCACTGCAATCATCACCGACACCAGCACCACCAGTTGGGGTGCCCATTGTCAGCATCTGCACATACATGGCACCTGGAACACATGGGAAAAGCAGTATCACATCAATCTTCTTGAATTACTAGCAATCTTCAAGGCACTGAAAGCATCTGAACTCCTCATACTCAAACACACTATCCAGATAATAACCAACAACACCACGGCTATGTCCTATCTCAACAAGCAAGGCGGCACTCGATCTCAACGGCATCTCTGCCTCACCCTTCAAATTTGGGATTGGTGCTGCCAGAGGGACATCTTTCCGCCCTCCATATTGCAACAAAAGAATATTATGGTAGATCATCTCAGCTGCTTAAACTACAACACCCACAAGTGGACCCTCCTAGACTCCTTCTTTCAAGACCTTTGTCACTGCTGGGGCAGCCCACATGTAGATCTGTTTGCGACACCTTACAATGTGAAATGCCCCTTATACTGCTTCAGGGCTGGATGAGGGAATATCTCCCTAGGAGAAACTGTTCCATCAAATGGTCTTCTGGCCTCCTCTATGCATTTCCACCAATCCCACTAATCCAGAAGTCCATTGTGAAACTGCCAGGACTCTGCCACAATGATTGTAATAGCACCATGGTGGCCACACCAACTGTGGTTTGCCACCCTCAAGTCCATGACTCTTCACTTCCTCCATCTTCCCAAACTACCCAACATCCTATACTCCATTCAGATCTACACTCTCTCCACCTAACAGTGTTTGATCAGATCACCGTAGATCAGGCATGTCAAAACTTCGGCCCTTCTGATGTTTTGGACCACAACTCCCAGAATTCTAAGCTTAGATTGTCAGTGACAAAGGACTGTGGGAGTTGTGGTCCAAAACATCTGAAGGGCCAAAGATTGGACATGCCTGATATAAGTGGAACAACTTCCAAAGCTTCACCTCTCATAACAACTTACCTGTCACCTCCACCACTTTTGACTCCGTCCTTCAATTTCTGCTCCTCCTCTCCAACTGTGGCCTTTCCATTTCTACACTCTGAGTATATGTTGCAATCATTGTAGCTCATCAACCACCTTGGTCCGAAGCTGCTCAATTTTTTTCAACACTTTCGTCTCAAATAATTCTTCAAGGGTTTAAAGACCACCCACCCACATTCCGGACCTCCTATTCCTCAGTGGTTGCTTTAGCAGGTTCTTAACAGACTTACGAAGCCACCCTTCAAACCTTTGGCTTCCATTTTCTTGCGAGTGTTGTCTCTCAAAACAGTCTTTTTGGTGGCTGTCACATGAGCGGGAAGAGCATCCAAGCTGTCTGTCCTTCATATTGACCCTCCCTTTCTCCAGTTTCACTCCCTTAGGTAACACTGTACCCAGATATATCATTCATCCCAAAGGTCGTGTCACCTTGTGTTACCTATCTTTTTTCCACACCCAACTGCTGACATAGAGAGGTCCCTCCATACACTGGACATAAGAAGAGTCCTGCTGTTCTACCTATCCCATACACTGGATATTAGGAAGACCAAGTGTCTCTTTGTCCGCCTATCTAATCCATCCATAAGTACCCCAGTGTTTTCCCAGACTATTTCTAAGTGGATCTGTCAAACCATTAAAACAGCATATGAATCTGCAGCAGTCCCTCTTCTGGAAACACCACAAGGACACTCAATTAGGGCTATGGTTTCCTCGACAGCATTCCTTTGAGGAGTACCCCTAGATGACATCTATAAAGTCGCTACCTGTTCCATCCCATCCATGTTTGTCAACCACTATAAATTGGACATTCGGGCTACAGCCGATGCTGCCTTTGAATGGGCTGTCCTCTCCTCATCCTTACAGTGACGACCCTCCTCCGGTAAGTCAGCTTGCTACTCACCCAGCGTTTGAATTCACAGATGTCTTGAAGAAGAATAAGAAGTTACTTATCTGTAACTGTAGTTCTTCGAGATAATATCTGTGAATCCACACTTCCCGCCATATCTCCCCTCTATCCATCACTTTTTTATTTTTTCACCTCAGTAGCCGATAGTTGGGGAACTGACAATTCCACTGTGGGAAACGAGGAACATGTGCAGTGCGGAGCAGGAGGTCCTATACTACAGAGGCTTGAAACATGCCTGTGACTTCTGCTCAGGAGCACAAGACCCAGTGTGTGAATTCACAGATGTTATCTCAAAGAACCACAGTTACAGGTAGGTAACTTCCATTTCCATTGTCCATGTTGCTGTTTTGTAATCTTGTGTGCATTAGTATTTGTTTGATTTAAGAGTGCTTTGCAAGACAAGCAAACGTTTCTTCTAAATTTTGCCTTGATCAACAAGCAATGTTTTTATATACAAGCACTGGAGAAGGTTACATGATCACAAGTTAGCCAATGGTGGCTCTCCCTCCCTCCCTCCCCCTGCTGGATTGTGTGTAATTGTCTGGAACGTTCCATCTCAGGCAGCCTCCAAAGCAAAGGGAAAAGAGAGGAATAGAGGTCTTCCTTGTACCAATCAGTGCAGGTTAGGGTTATATTTATATTTAATTTGATTTCAACATTCTTTTTTATTATTTCAAACCATTTCCAGTCATGGGGCAGCTAGTTAAGTGTGTATAGGGCTGCAAATTGCACTTTATTATTATCACATTAAAAATACAAAGTAAAATCCAGTTGTTAGTCCCAAGCAGAGCAGATTCTGCAGCCAGGTACCTAAACCATGGTGTGGTCATGGACATCTAGCCAACTTCTTTTGTGAGTTTTGGCATTGTTTGTGTTCAGTATGTGGTCATCTATGTTTCCCCTATTTCTTATGGGGAAATTTGCTTTGATATACAAGCATGTTTCTGGAATGTTTGCTTTGATATACAAGCATGCTTCTGGAATGAATTATGCTTGTAAACCAAGGTATTATTGTATTTTGTCCAGTTCTTCCCAGGAGACAAACAACTGGCTCCTTTTGCAGTTTCCATTAAAAGAGTTCTTAAATTTCAGCCTATGGATTGAAAATGTTTTCTGGTACTTGCTGCTATTGTTGTTGTTCAGTCGTTCAGTCGTGTCCGACTCTTCGTGACCTCATGGACCAGAGCTCGCCAGGCCTTCCTATCCTCCACTGCCTCCCGGAGTTTTGTCAAATTCATTTTGGTTGCATCGATGACACTGTCCAACCATCTCATTCTCTGTCGTCCTCTTTTCCTTTTGCCTTCGATTTTTCCCAGCATCAGGGACTTTTCCAGGGAGTCCTCTCTTCTCATGAGGTGGCCAAAGTACTGGAGCCTCAGCTTCAAAATCTGTCCTTCCAGTGAACATTCGGGGTTGATTTCTTTCAGAATGGATAGGTTTGATCTCTTTGCAGTCCAGGGGACTCTCAAGACTCTCCTCCAGCACCACAGCTCAAAAGCATCAATTCTGCGGCGATCAGCCTTCTTTATAGTCCAGCTCTCACTTCCATACATCACTACTGGAAAAACCATAGCTTTAACCATCCTGACCTTAGTTGGCAAACTGATGTCTCTGCTCTTTAGTATGCTATCTAGGTTTGCCATTGCTTTCCTCCCAAGAAGCAGGCGTCTTTTTATTTCATTGCTGCAGTCGCCATCTGAAGTGATCAAGGAGCCCAAGAAAATAAACTCTGTCATTGCCTCCATTTCTTCCCCTTCTATTTGCCAGGAGGTGATGGGACCAGTGGCCATGATCTTAGTTTTTTTGATGTTGAGCTTCAGCCCATTTTTTCCACTCTCCTCTTTCACCCTCATTAAGAGGTTCTTTAATTCTTCCTCACTCTCTGCTATTAGAGTAGTATCATCTGCGTATCTGAGGTTGTTGATATTTCGTCCGGCAATCTTAATTCCGGCTTGTGATTCATCCAGACCGGCCTTTCTCATGATGTACTCGGCATATAAGTTAAATAGGCAAGGTGACAGTATACAGCCTTGTCGTACTCCTTTCCCGATTCTAAACCAGTCAGTTGTTCCATATCCAGTTCTGACGGTTGCTGCTTGTCCCACATATAGATTTCTTAGGAGACAGATAAGGTGGTCAGGCACTCCCATTCCTTTAAGGACCTGCCATAGTTTGTTGTGGTCTACACAGTCAAAGGCTTTGGCATAGTCAATGAAGCAGAAGTAGATGTTTTTCTGGAACTCTCTGGCTTTCTCCATAATCCAGCGCATGTTGGCGATTTGATCTCTAGTTCCTCTGCCCCTTCGAAATCCAGCTTGTACTTCTGGAAGTTCTCTTTCCACATACTGCTGAAGCCTGCCTTGTAGAATTTTGAGCATAACCTTGCTAGCATGTGAAATGAGTGCAATTGTGCGATAGTTGGAGCATTCTTTGGCATTTCCTTTCTTTGGGATTGGGATGTAGACCGATCTTTTCCAGTCCTCTGGCCACTGCTGGGTTTTCCAAATTTGCTGGCATATCTTATGCAGCACCTTTACAGCATCCTCTTTTAAGATTTTAAAGAGTTCAATTGGAATGCCGTCACCTCCACTGGCCTTGTTGTTTGCAATGCTTTCTAAGGCCCACTTGACTTCACTTTCCAGGATGTCTGGCTCCAAGTCAGCAATTACGCTATCTTGGTTATCAGGGACATCCAGATCTTTCCGATATAATTCTTCTGTATATTCTTGCCATCTCTTCTTGATCTCTTCTGCTTCAGTTAGGTCCCTACCATTTTTGTCCTTTATCATATCCATCTTTGCACGAAATACCCCTTTAATATCTCCAATTTTCTTGAACAGATCTCTGGTTTTCCTTTTCTGTTGTTTTCCTCTATTTCTTTGCACTGTTCATTCAAGAAGGCCGCCCTGTCTCTCCTTGCTATTCTTTGGAAGTCTGCATTCAATTTTCTGTATCTTTCCCTTTCTCCCTTGCATTTTGCATCCCTTCTCTCCTCCGCTATTTGTAGGGCCTCGTTGGACAACCACTTTGCTTTCTTGCATTTTCTTTTCTTTGGAATATTTTTCATTGCAGCCTCCTGTACAATGTTACAACCCTCCATCCATAATTCTTCAGGTGTTCTGTCCACCAAATCTAGTTCCTTGAATCTATTCTTCACTTCCACTGTGTATTCATATGGGATTTGACTTAGGTTATACCTAACTGGCCCAGTGATCTTCCCTACTTTCTTCAGTTTAAGTTTGAATTTTGAAATAAGAAGCTGATGATCTGAGCCACAGTCAGCACCAGGTCTTGTTTTTGCTGACTGTATAGAGCTCCTCCATCTTTGGCTGCAGAGAACATAGTCAATCTGATTCGGTATTGTCCATCTGGTGATGTCCATGTGTAGAGTCGCCTTTTGTGTTGTTGGAAAAGAGTGTTTGCAATGACCAGCTTGTTCTCTTGACAAAACTCAATTAGCCTTTGCCCTGCTTCATTTGGAACTCCAAGGCCAAACTTGCCAGTTATTCCTTTTATCACTTGACTCCCTACTTTAGCATTCCAATCCCCTATGATGAGAAGAACATCTTTCTTTGGTGTCAGTTCTAGAAGTTCTTGTAAGTCTTCGTAAAATTGGTCAGTCTCAGACTCTTCAGCACCGGTAGTTGGTGCATAAACTTGGATTACTGTGATGTTCAAAGGGCTGCCTTGGAATCGCACCGAGATCATTCTATCATTTTTTAGGTTGTATCCCAGCACTGCTTTTCTCACTCTATTGTTGACTATGAAGGCTACTCCATTTCTTCTTTGGGATTCTTGCCCACAGTAGTAGATGTGATAGTCATCTGAACTGAATTCACCCATTCCTGTCCATTTAAGTTCACTGATACCCAGGATGTCAATGTTTATTCTTTCCATCTCACGTTTGACCACATCCAGCTTACCCTGGTTCATAGATCTCACATTCCAGGTTCCTATGCAGTATATTTCTTTGCAGCATTGGACTTTCCTTTCTCTTCCAGGCACGTCTGCAGCTGAGCGTCCTTTCGGCTTTGGCCCAGCCACTTCATTAGCTCTGGAGCTACTTGTACTTGTCCTCCGCTCTTCCTCAGTAGCATGTTGGACACCTTCCGACCTGAGGGGCTCATCTTCCAGCGTCATATCTTTTAGCCTTTTGTTTCTGACCATGGGATGTTCTTGGCAGGGATACCGGGGTGGCTTGCCAGTTCCTACCCCAGGAAGTCTTATTACAGGCCTCATTGTCAGCAGTGTAATTAGCCTTACAATGATGAAAGCACAGTTCAGCCTGTTTTATTTTGTAGCCTCACTGATCAACTGGGACACAAATGTAGAAATGTGCCCCATTTATAAGATATTCCAGACTGAGGCAGCACTTGCTGCTATTACATATCTAAAATTGCACTTTAATTTTTCTGGCTTATTGAAATTTAAATGTAAGATGCTTTTATACTATGGTACTTAGTTTATTGCTTTATATTGGAGCTACTCTTCAAATGTGAGTAAGAAATATTTTAAATAAGTACAATTGAACAGTTGGTACTGAAAATTATTTCTCAAATGCAGTTAGCAATGCTTTCTCGTATGTTCCCAAGGTTGTAGTTTCCCTGTTCTATATGGTAGATTTGTGTTTTGACCTCACCTGTGAAGAACATGACTAAAACTGTTGCTTTAGTAGTTGACTTTGATAGTTAATAAGGTGGCAGCACAATTTTATGCATCCACTGTAGTAAATACTCAGTTGGCATTTTAGCTTCTTTAGACTGAAATAAAAATTGTAATGTTTCAAATACGGACTGGTACAAAAAAAATCTTACTTCATGTCCATCGCGCAATAGCTGAAATTTGTCTCGACCACACCCCTAGAGCAGGATCAGAGCATGACAATACTGTACCTGGCACTGGGTTGGGGTATTCTCTTGTCACGGTCTATTCCCGGTTCCTGTTCCAAGACAAGGGACTATGTGGTAACAACGGTCAGGCAACAACCAATGTCCACCTTGTGGTCAGCGGCTGAAGTGGCATTCAACATTAGTTTCCCTATGGGAAACACCATGCAGCACAAATGTTTATTAAAGAAAGTACTGAAAATTCTGTAGCAGTGACGTGTAAATCCCGGAAGACCAGTAAATCGAAATATTGACAAACTTTTATTTAGGATATTTTAAAAAGGGTTACGAAAGCAAGACAAATTCAGAATTTGTCATGGAACAAGACCGTGAAGTAACAGTTGTCATGAGACAAGTTATCATGACTGTGAGAAAACAGAAACAGGGACAAAGCCACGTGATCACGGCCAACACTGTCACGGTACAAAACTAGTGACGGAACAAGGAAGGTCATGAAGTAACCGTCAATGTCAGTTCTCATCAAGTATTTTATTCTTTTTCTCTGCTCTTTCTAGGACAGTGTAGAGCAGGCATCAGTGCATACTCGACGAGATCTTGTGGAGCCAGGATTCCAAGAAACTTCAAGTCAAGTCTCATTAATTCACCAAGGAGGTAAGGAAATGTGCAATTTAGGTAGATGGGCTGTCCTGTAAGAAGTCTAGATTCATTTCAGTTGCAATGTGTTAAACTAATGGAGTGGACATGATTTTCCATACTTCTGAACTTCTAATGTTCACTATTAAAAGGGAAAGTGATGAAGGGGGAGAAGTATTTTAGAAGGAAGATTACTATTCAGAATGCAGCAAACAGAATAAAACAGAAATGGAGGAATTATCACCCAGAACTAATTTGAACTATGCCTGAAGCAAAAATAACTAGAATAAGTATTCTTGGCCCAGTATTTAGAATAAGTATTTTCTTGGCCTAACAGTATTTAAACATAATATATATATATATATATATATATATATATATATATATATATATATATATATATATATATATATATATATATATATATAGATTTTACGGGTATAGGTATGCATGTTAGGTATTCGGGTTTCTTATGTAGAAATAAGGTTGTTTTACGTCTGTCCAACCACAAAGTCTGTCCAACCACATACATCGGACAGACAAACAGGAGAATCGCAGAACACAAGAACGCAGTCAAAAAGAAGAAAAATCTTCCTCTCTCTTCCAGCACATAAAAACAACAGGTCTGAAATTGACTTTGAAAGAACCAAACTCATCTCCAAAACTGAACACTTCAACAGTCGAATAATCATGGAAGCCATTGAAATAGAGAAACACCCAAACAACATGAATAAATGATGACACCTCCCGCTTGCCTGACATCTGAAACTAGCCCTGGTCAACAGACGAGCCTCTGTCACAAAGACTGACACCAGGTCCAAAAGGACACAAGATGCCACCACCTTCCATCCACACCAAACACAAACCCAGACCCTTCCCACAGATGAAACGAAACCACCATCCAATAACAAAACCACGACTGCACCATCTACTGCGACACCCCACTCCAGTCACCACATGGAGCACACTACACACCCCAAAAAAACATTGGGAGACCACAGACACGTAGCCAGACCAAAATGAATTCACAAGACACAGGACCCCACTCCACCAAAGCCCAGGATACTGCCAGAACCTACCAGCCATCTAACCCACCAGCATGTAAACAGCCATCTAAACAGCCATCAGCAGTTAATCCCTTAACGATCGCCTCAGCCACACAGCAGATCACAAAAGAACAAAGGAACAAAGCAACCTGCAATCAGCAACAGAGCAAGCAAACCACACCCCCCCAGCAGTATTTATAGAAGGACTTCAACTGAGACCACACTTTGCTTCAAGAAGAAAGAAGCCAGAACACCAGCCTGAAGATGACGAGTGAGACCTCGTCGAAACGTCGCCAAAACAACCTTATTTCTACACGGGAAGAAACCCGAATCCACCCTAACATGCATATATATATATATATATATATATATATATATATATATATTCATTCTAGTAGTCATCCAGTTTCCAGTAAAATTGGATGGATATATGAGATATCCAGAAATCTCACAAATTACAAGGCCTATTTTTGTTGTTAAACCCATTGTTCAGGCAATAACGATACCACTGTCTCAGTTAACCATATTCCTCTGCATCTGTGTATATGCTCTCTTTTGTTTTTGGCAGAAAATAAGTTTATTGCTTCAATTTGTGTTCACAATTTCTTCTTCAGTGTGTGATTATCACTCAAGAGACGTAACCTGAAATGTCTGACATAGGTTCCAGTTATAAAAATTGCTGTATTAGCTGTAGTGGGGGACTGACACACAAACCCTCCTAAGCAAACCCTCCTAAGCACATGAATCAAAAAAGTACATAAATGATCCATCTTCTTGGCCTTTTAACTGATGCATGTAGAACCTGATGAATTAGGCTGTGGCTGAGTGTAGCTTATACACCCTTGGAGGGGCTGGACATGGCTCTTCAGGAGTTGGTAGGATTGAGGCTAAATAAACCTAGGGTCTTAGAGGAGGCAGTCTCCTGCTGACATACAGTCTCCATCGTGTTGGCCCAGATCCTATTAGCTTAGGCCAGGCATGCCCAAACTTTGGCCCTCCTGATGTTTTGGACCACAACTCCCAGAATTCTAAGCTTAAATTGCCAGTGACAAAGGACTATGGGAGTTGTGGTCTAAAACATCTGGAGGGCCGAAGTTTGGGCATGCCTGGCTTAGGCATACATACTCTTCCACATTTTGTCAAAGCTTCATTGCAGTGCCGGGGTGGTGGTGGTGGTGGTGGTGGTGGTGGTGACAGTTTTTCCAAAGGAGGATATTGGGGAGATCTTTTCCTCCTCAACAAGAGCACTCCTGTCCCTATATCCTGCAATTATGGTTTTAAGATTTCCTTGTGGGATGAGAGGCAGAAGTAGATCACTTATCTTCTGTCAGTCTTCTTCATAGCCTCTGTGACCCAGATGCATGGGTTATACTTGGCCTAGGAAGACTATTTCAGAATGATACAGAGCTGAATGTTTTTGGCAGGAATCTAGTCCTTTCTCTAGAATGGTATCTGTTTTCTCTTTCATTGTTTCATTCTGCTCTTTGGAGTTTTTTATTTATCTCAAAGTTAAGACAGCTTCTTGCTTCTTTTTACTCACATTTACTGAGATAAATCACAGATAGAACTATCCTACCGACCTGTTCATAGACTGGAAACAATCAATTCTGACAAGAAAGACACTTAAGATTATATTGAAAATATTTGCTGGCAACTGGAGTAAGCCACAGATTTTATGAAGAGCAGGTCTGTGCCTTATAGATTAAGCAAACCCTTTGACTCTGTAGATCATGTGCAACTATGGGTTATTTTGAAAGAAATGGACATGCCTGTAGCACTTAATTGTCCTGATGTGTAACGTGTACAGTATTGTGAACAACGAGCTACCTTTAGGACAGAATATGGAGAAAGATTAGTTTCCCAGAGGCAAAAGTGTCCTCTGAAGGTGCATTTTATCCCCTTATCTCTTCAATTTTTATCCGGAACATATCATACAGAGAGTTGGACTAGATTCAGATGAAGGAGTAGTGAAAGGTGGTGGAAGAAGCATTGGTAGGCAAGCTGTAGTTTTCAGACCCCCTGTTTTAAACAGCCCCATGTACAGCATGTTGCAATGACCCAAATTGGACTTAACTAGGGCATGCATCAGTGCGGCCAGAACATGAGGCAGTTGATGCAGTTTTAATTGTGCAGAAACACTAATTTTTATTTCTTTCTATTAGAGGGTGGCTGGTTATCATCCAATATTATATATTTATTTTATTTTACAGAAATGTTTAGCTGTCTCAGTACCAAATGGTCTCTGAATATGGGGACATTCATTTGGACATTTTCAGCAGAAGTGTTACTACTACTATTTTCATGCATGTTGAACTTCTGCCTTTGCTGAAGAAGGGTGTTTGCTCTACCCTTGCTCCGTTTGAATGGGTGTGGCACATCTTTCACTTTTTTGTTGTTATGCTTGTGGTTGTGGTTCATATTAGAGTTGCAGTCAATCCAGACACTCAGATTTTAGCCCAAAATTCATTTTGCATTTCCTTAATTAATGTTGGACACCTGAACCTGGGCTAATTGTAAAACCAAAACCAACATTACTATTAGTTTTTAAATTAGCCTCTGAATACCGGGCAAACAGATTATTAGATGTACAGTGGTACCTCAAGATATGAAATTAATCCATTCTATGAGAATTTTTGTATCTTCAAATGTATTTTCCCATAGGAATGCATTAAAGACAAATTAATCTGTTCCAGAGATCAGAAATGTACACACACACACACACACACACACACACACACACACACACACACACACAGAGAGAGAGAGAGAGAGAGAGAGAGAGAGAGAGAGAGAGAGAGAGAGAATAGATTGAGAACATATTACATTGGTTTTAAATGCATTCCTATGGGAAGGCTGGCCCGATGCCAGGAAAAATGAGAATAGCCTTTTCCTGTCTTTGGTGGCTTTGGATTTTTGACACCCCCTGATCATAAGGAGTGATGGAAGAGTGTCAAAAGCCCTCCACCTCCAAAGATGGGGAAAAGGGCTCTTGCTGCCTATGGGGGAGGTGGGTTTTAAAGCCTGCCCCAACTTAGTAAAGCAGGGGAAAAGCTTCCCCCTTTGCTGGGTGGGTGGGGACTCCTCAATCAAGGCAGTGGAAGGCTAATCCTCCCAGGCAGACACCCAGCTGATTTTGGCAGCTCAGAAAATCACCTGGATGTTGAGGAGCAGCCTTCAGCTGCCAGTTGATTGAAGGGTTTTCCTGCCAACCCAGCCAAGGGGGAAAGCGTCTCCCCTGCTTTGCTGCGTTAGGGCAGGTGCCCTGCTCAGCTTTTTGCCCTTTCTCCTTCTTCCCTACTTTTTCTCTTTTCCTCTTTTTGTCTGCCTTGTACTTTTCTCTCTCTCATACAAACACAACAGAGTCAGGAGGAGGAGGAGGAGGAGGAGGAGGAGGAGGAGGAGGAGGAGGAGGAGGAGGAGGAGGAGAGTACAGAGGTGTGGGGGCGTGCGTGCTGTGGCTCAGGACTGAAGCAATTCCTCCCCCGTCTGTCCCATCCCTCCAGAGCGAGGCTTTTTGCTTGTTTTAACTCTTTCAGAGGGAGGAAGAGTTAAAACAAGCAAGAAGCCTCACTCAAGAGGGATGGGAGGGATGGGGGGGAGGAATTTCTTCAGTCCCGAGTGAGGATTTTTGCTTGTTTTAACTCTTGCTGGTGGAGGAAGAATTACACAAGGGAGAAGCCTCACTCAGGAGGGATTGGACGGAAGGGAGAGGAATTGCTTCAGTCCTGAGCTGCAGCGGACCGCGCGCGCGCACACACACACACAGTATAATGCCATTATACAAAACAATAGTAAGGCCACACCTGGAGTGTTGTGTACAATTCTGGTCACCGCATCTGAAGAAAGACATAGTGGAACTGGAAAAGGTGCAGAAGAGAGCGACTAAAATGATTACTGGGCTGGGGCACCTCCCTTATGAGGAAAGGCTAACACATTTGGGCCTCTTTAGTCTGGCAAAAAGGTGCTTGAGGGGGGATATGACTGAGACGTACAAAACAATGCAGGGCATGAGTAAAGTGGATAGAGGGACATTCTTCTCCCTCTCACAAAATACCAGAACTAGGGGACACACAGTCAAACTGAGGGCTGGGAGAGTGAGAACAGACAAAAGAAAATATTTGTTCACCCAGTGCATTGTTAGTCTGTGGAACTCCCTGCCACAGGATGTGGTGATGGCATCTGGCCTGGATGCCTTCAAAAGGGGATTGGACAGATTCCTGGAGGAAACGTCCATCACAGGTTACAAACCATGATGAGGGATCATAGAATCATAGACTCATAGAGTTGGAAGAGACCTCAAGGGCCACCTTGTCCAACCCCCCGCCATGCAGGAACCCCATCACAATATATCTGACAGATGACCATCCAGCCTCTGCTTAAAAACCTACAAAGAAGGAGACTCCACCACCCTTTGTGGCAGCATATTCCACTGCCGAACAGCTCTAACTGTCATGAAGTTCTTCCTAATGTTCAAATGGAATCTCTTTTCCTGTAGTTTGAAACCATTGCCGCAAGTCCTAGTCTCTGAAGCCATGGAAAACAAACCTGTTCCCTCTTCAATATGGCGTCCTTTCAAATATTTAAACATAGCTATCATATCCCCCCTCAGCCTTCTTTTTGAAAGGCTAAACATTCCCAGTTCCCTAAGCCGTTCCTCATAAGACATTTCCTCCAGACACTCAACCATCCTGGTCGCCCTCCTCTGCACCCACTTGAGGTTGTCAACATCCTTTTTAAATTGAGGTGCACAGAACTGGACACAGTACTCCAGGTGGGGTCTGACCAGAGCAGAATAGAGTGGTACTATCACTTCCCTTGATCTAGACACGATGGTTCTGTTGATGCAACCAAGAATCGCATTGGCTTTCCTGGCCGCCACATCACACTGCTGACTCATGTTCAAGTTGTGGTCCACCAAGACTCCCAAATCCCTTTCACAGGTACTAAGCTTGGAAGAGAAAGACAGTGAGGACAAAAAGCGGAAGAGAGAAAAGGAGGGAAGAAGAAGGGGTTAAAACCTGAGTAAGGTGCCTGCCCCAACCCAGAAAAGCAGGGGAGAAGTTCCCCCCCTTTGCTGGGTTGGCGGGAAAACCCCTCAATCAACTGGCAGCTGAAGACTGCTCCTCAACAGCTGTGAAAACCGGTCTTGGGTTGCTGGTTGATTGAAGAGTTTCCCCCGGACCCAGCAATATGGGGAAGCTTTTCTACTGCTTTGCTGGCTTTGGTTTTTTGACGGCTACGTTGGGGAGGCCTTTCAATGCTGTGCGTAGCATTTCCGGAACCTTTGCATCAGTTTCCAGTTCAAAAGGAAATCTTTGGAAACTGATGCCCTGCTTCCGGAAATGCTATGCACAGCATGCGCAGGTGGTGCTTCGTACTGAAAGATAATCATTGGAAATGGATGCCCCTGTGGCACTTACTATTGTGGGGGGAAAATCCTAGCGGGGCATCCCCATTTCCAATTATTTCCTTTCCTAATTTGAGTTTTTCATAACTCGAGTTGTTCGGAACTTGACATACCACTGTATCATGTTCAAAACATATTTAAATTGTAATTTGCACTGGACTACTTACAAGCTAGAGGCCCACACTTTAGTTGCCTTGGGAAATGCTGAATGGAAAGTGTTTAAGTCTATGTGAATTCAAAAGGAAAGTCATGTCTCAAGTGAGGCAGTGCCATCTGCTGGTTTTAAGTTACCACAGCATGTATCAAATTCAGTCACATTTTTGTCATTACAGCTCATGTATTTAAAAGTGGGGATTTTGTTGTCACCCTTGCCCTGAAAGCTTAAAATGTCCCACTGCTGGCTTCTGAACATTGCAGCTTTAATACCAGAATGGCTTTAAACTCCTCTGCCACCCTGTTCCTTCTAGCTCCTTCCTTATCAGGGTAAGAGCCAATGAGTAGGCAGAGATGAGATCTCACATACCACAGGGTTCCTATATTAGCACTTGAATCATTATCTTCCTCTTTATAGCTTGTTTTTTGACTCCGACCCTCAACACACGAGACACCTCAACTGAGCTTTCACTTTGAGTGAAAGCAAAGGGCAGGTACTAGAAGCAGAGGATGGATATGGCTGCATGGCGTTCTCTGATGTATGCTATCCACAATCAGTGCTGCTGCTTTATTTAAATGATTCCATAGTTCATCAGCTAGCTTAAATATAACATATTGTAAGTGCTGTGATATATATATAAAACACAAGTAAGAATATGTGCCCATTACAAAGTTTTGAAAGACACACACTCTCAACTACCTTTTTTAAAAAATGGCATTATTTCTAGCATTAAGTTGTTGTGTAGAGGCTTCCTAGATCTCACAAAACATTGGTTTCATTTTAAAATATAGTTTAAAATACAGTTGCAAGAAAAAGTACGTGAACTTTTTTGGAGTTTCATGGTGGTCTGCATTAACGTGTCATACAAAGTGATCTGATGTTCTTCTAAGTCAAGTATATTGACAATTATGTGCCTAAAAATACACACAAATCCTGATTGTTTATGTCTTTATTGAACACACTAATTCAATATTCAAAGTGCTAGTGGGAAAAATAATTGAACCCGTGAGTTGAGCTCAAAAAAACCAATTAGAATCAGGTGTTAGTATACCTGGAGTCTTGTTAAGAAAATGCGTTTGGAGGTGTAGTCTAGAGCTACTGTATGTTGACTGATAAAAGCCACTCAAACCTTTGGAGTTTGCTCCACACAAGAAGAACACATTTATGTGACCTAGGCCTCACCAAAAAGAGCTTGATTTTACAATCAAGAATTGTAGATTTTCATAAAGCTGGAAAGGGTTACAAAGTGATTTCAAATACTTCAGAAATTAACCAGTCTAGTTTCTTTTTTATTCCATCGATATTCTATCTATATTTACTCCTATCTATTTTCATCTAATACAAAAGATAGAAATAACCAAATAGTGTACAATATTGAAATAATCTATTTGATCTGAGCACATTGACACTCCATGATGGTATTGGCAAAATGTTTTGTGGACCAATGAAAGAAAAACTGAACTCTTTGGAAAGTACACACAGCACTACATGGTGGAGGAAGCATCATAATTTGGGCCTCCTTTGCTGCATCAGGTCCTTGAGTGGAAGATGGATTCCCACGTGTATCAAAAACCTCTTCAGAATAATGTGAGAAGATCTCTTTGAGTTGGGTGGTGCAACAGGACAATGACCCAAAACACCAGAGCACGTCCACCACAGAATGGCTTCAGACAAGCAAAATTCACCTTTTGGAGTGGTGCCTAGTCAGAGCTCAGCACTCAACCCAACAGAGATGCTGTGGAATGATGTGAATGTATGCAACATCCAAAGAATGTAACAGAGCTGAAGGCGTCTTGCCAGGATGAATGGGCTAAAATTCCAAGTCAAAGATGTGCAGCTACAGGAAGTGCCTGGTTGATGTTATTGCTGCTCTCTCTCTCTCTCTCTCTCTCTCTCTCTCTCTCTCTCTCTCTCTCTCTCTCTCTCTCTCTCTCTCTCTCTGTGTGTGTGTGTGTGTGTGTGTGTGTGTGTGTGTGTGTGTGTGTGTGTGTGTGTGTGTGTGTGTGTGTGTGTGTGTGTGTGTGTGATTCTTTTAGGCACATTATATTTGTCAATACACTTGACTTAGAGGAGGAACAGATCACATTATTTATTTATTATTTTATTTTCAGTATTTTTACCCCACCTTTCTCCTTGGAAAAGGACCCAAGGTGGCTTACAAAAATGAGGGACAATATACAGTCCAGAACAATTAAGACATATTCAAGTTATGAACAGCGAATTGAAGAGACATCTTAGAACATTAAAAGGTAACATTACAGCTACAAAGAGCATGCAAGAGGAAAAGAAAAATTCATTATGAAAGGTGAAAAGCAACATGGAGAGCACTAGTGTTCGTATGAAATCAGTCAATGCCGTCATGTATGGCAATCCATCTAAAAGGCACGTCGTAGGTAGTCCCTCATTCAAGGAAAGCTTGCCTGAAGAGGAAGGTCTTTGCTGGCTTCCAGAAAGACATCAGAGATGGGCCAGTCCTGGCCTCCAGTGGGAGGGAGTTCCAAAGTCTGGGAGCAGCAGTCAGAAAGACCCTTTCATGTGTTCTTATGAGATACGCCTGTGAAGGTGGCGGGATGGAGAGAAAGGCCTCTCCTGATGACCTTAGCACTCAAGCTGGTTCATACTGTGATATTCGATCTTTGAGGTAGCTTGGACCCAGGCAACTTTGTGCTTTGTAGGTTAAGGTCAGCACCTTGAATTGTGCCCGATAGCCGATTGGTAGCCAGTGGAGCTGCTTTAGTAGGGGTGTAATATGCAGAACACATGATATCCAATACATGTCCACTCTCCACATGCTCATACAACGCCTGGTGACCAGCTGCACCTGGGATGGGCCTCCGTGGCACTTGTGCAAACATACTTTGTATCAATGTGTTCAAAGCACAAAGTGCCCAATATTAGTTGCTACAGGTTAACATTCCTTTGAGCTTTCTTAATCTGGTGCATTTCAGATCTACGGGACTACAATTGCCTGCCCTGTATGTATTTTCAGCCGCCTTTGCATTCTTAAACTCACCTCCTTATATCTCCATTGCATACAAATAATGTCACTTTCCACATGTTCTGTTTCTTCTGACTTTCAGTTTGTCTGCCACTTTATTTCCTTTCAGATGATGATGTGGATTTGGAAGCTTTAGTTAACGACATGAACTCCTCATTTGAAAGTCTATACTCTACCTACGATATGCATTCAGAAAGCATACCACTCCTTCAGAATGGCCAGCTGAACCGCAGCCAGCTGCCAGCCTCAGGAGGAAACTCACTGCATCCTGTGTCTCCAAAACAGAAAGTACAGAGGTCTCAGCCTGTACGCATCATGGCAGTCAGGTACAGACACAGCAATGGCCCTCCTCCTCCTCCCTGGCAACATCCCATTTTATAACCCAGATTTACACAACAGAATAATGTTGAGTCTGAGATTTTGATTAGAGCCATCGACTCAGTGGGTTGTATTGCGCCTTTTCTCTCAGATGCATGTCCTAATTTGGATTAGTGCAAAGCTCCATCTTGTCTGCGCTCAGTGACCAGCCAGATAGATGCTGGTCACTGGTCTAGGGATGAAGGAGAGTTGAAAAGAGGAGTGACTCATGCAGACAATAACCATTAGTAGTTCTGTTATGATGGTATCTCTTTGTGTGATCTAACATTCCAATCAGAGACTAAATAGATTTACCTTTCTAAGGTGGAAGCATTGTAGAAGTCACTCTAGAGCAAGGGTAAGCGTCCTTTGTGGGTTAGTGTTTCATACTTTTCTCTGTTTCTTATGGCATGCTATTGTACCCAGGGACTCAGTTCAGAAATTATTATAATTAGAAGCTTAAATGCACAGCTAGGAAGTTAAACTCCCACTGAACACAGTGAAGCTTGCTTCTGAATAATTATGTATGGTATTATAGTGTAAATACTAATTTTACCCCATTACTTAACTTCGGACTTATGACAACCATTTCCAAGATTTTTTAGCTATAGAATACTCAGAAGTGATTTACCATTCCTTCTTTCTGGGTGCATTCTGGAACTCTGTAGCTCTTCCAAGGCCAGGGAGGCTTGTTCTTCTACAAAGCAAAGTAGGAACTGAACTGTAACCCCTCGTACCACAGCAAAATTCTCTATTACACTATTCAGGCAATCCAGGTACACGGTTACCAAAATAGGGACTTCTGCATGCATTTTCTTCCCTAGAAGTATAAGCTAAAACTAAAAAAAAGAAATGGGGATAAAAGTATGAGGAGAGATGTGTCTTGCATGGAGTATCTCATAAAGGACAGGCTATCCTGTGTCCTTCAGATATTTTAGACTGTAACTCATAATCCTTGAATGCTGGCTTGGGTTCAGGTTTTAGAAAGTTGTCATTCCAGACATCTGGACACATGGGGTTGCCCAGTCCCGTGTTACAAGGAGTGATATACTAGCTCTGAATACCTTGATGAAAAGTGCCTGACACAATTGCAAATATTTAGTAGTCTATGGAAATGCCTTTATTAGATAAAATTTAAATAGTCTGTGTTTTGTTTCGATCAAGGAATCAATCCAGATTTCTAAACTAAAATTTATCACAGAGAGAACTAAGGTTGGGTGATAGATATCAGAATATTGGTGTTTCTTCTGCTGCATTTCCATGCTAATTTAATGGCCTTGAATATGGCAGTAGTCGTGGATATGGCCTATTTGTTAAAGAAGACAGCAGATCCCCAAATATGCTTCAGATTCTGTCTGTTACACTCCTGGTATATCAGTGGTTTAGTTACACATTTGTTCATACAGTGGACCCTTGTATAACAAAAAGCTTGTATAACATAAAATTTGTACAACGTAATCTGGAGATAGGGGAAATTTGCTTAACATAATTGCGTATGGGGAGAATCCATACAACATACAAAGTTGGCAGCTCAGCGGTTCGAATCCTGGGTGCCATGCAGCGGAGTGAGCTCCCACTGTTAACCCCAGTTCCTGCCAACCTAGTAGATCGAAAGCATGTAAATTCAAGTAGATAAATAGGTACTGCTGTAAAAAACAGGAAGGTAAAACAGTGTTTCCTTGCAGCCATGCTGGCCACATGGCCACAGACTTGCACAACACTTGTTCATCGGCTTGAATACGGAGATGAGCACCGCCCCTAGAGTCGGACATGACTAGCACGCATGTCCGGGGGGGGGGGAACCTTTATGGTAACCTGATTTGCATTTCAACATCTGTTTTACAGACGCCTACAAGAGGAAGAGCAACAGTTCAGAACATCATCTTTGCCTGCCATACCAAATCCCTTCCCTGAGCTTTGCAGCCCTGCAAGCTCACCTGTGTTAGCACCTGGATCTCTACCTCAGAGTCAACCTGCTAATAAACAAGTGAGTTCTATGTTTTATGTTGCATTTTCTTAACATGATTGGCTGGTTTTCAGAGGTCCTCCCTCCCTTTTTACTCACTTGATATCTCGGTCAAAAGGATGCAGGAACAAGAGGAGTAAAATGTATACTTTGATTAAAATAATGCCTCTTTCCCTTGAGCAATGTAAAGACTTGTAAGCAATACAGTCTTCAAACAGACTTCAAAGCATTTGAAAAAGTCTAACAAGTACAGAGCACATCAAAATCCTTCTATCTAATGAGAATTATTTCATAGTGAATAGACTTATAAAGTTTGGTATCCTCTTTGAATGTTATTACTGGAAGCAATGAGTCATTTAATTAGGAGGAGTGGAATGTGACTTGGAGTTGGCCATAACTGAATTCCTACTGTACAGAATTCTTACATGTTGTTTAGTGCTTTACTGTTAAGTTTTCAGGATTGTCCACACTAATAAAAAGTCTTTAATATATGAACATGATTTAATTTTAAGCAGTATTTCAGTGTCTCACACTTGGTTGTTCTCAAACTTGAAAAGAAGAAGACAGGAATAAAATAATTCTTAGACATTCTAGGCAATCAGAAGTTATCCTGGATACCAGCTCTTGATAAAAGCATGTTTACAGTCAAATAAGGTGTTTGATAAAGGGAGTGTTGTGTTGTCTTCTATTCTTTCTTTCTCCTCTTATGAACAAAACCAACCAGACCACTAGTTATCACACTCTATATTGTCTTCTGTGCTGGGTAATGTCTCCTTAGAGTCCAAGGCAGAGAGAAACAGATTTTATTGCTTATTGTTATCTGCTTTTCTTTTGCTGAAAGTTTCAGGGGCCAAATACAGATCCATTTACATGCAAAGCAGGTACTTTGTCCACTGAGCTATGGCTCATCCTCCCCTTTATTTTCCATACTAAATGCAACTCAACAACTCAAATTAGCTTACCTTTTATTTGTTAAAAAGATTTAGAAATAGGAGCATAAGGTTTTTATACAGTGGAATAGTTGACATACCTTAATGCAGCACAACCAGTATAGATTGGGGTAGACCAGAATTTTTGATTTAAAAGGAAACCAAAGTAGAGTGTAGCCACATATATATGCAGATTTTTAAAAAGCCAGTTTTAATAATTGCAGAACAAATATGCGTAAGGTCCCATGGCAGGAGATCCTAACAAGAAAGGGAGTCATAGAATCATAGAATCATAGAGTTGGAAGAGACCTCAAGGGCCCATCACAGTACTCCTGATATTTAGCCATCCAGCTTCTGCTTAAAAACCTCCAAAGAACAAGAATCCACCACCCTCCATGGTAGCATATTCCACCGCTGAACAGCGCTGTCATGAAGTTTCTCCTAATGTTTAAATTGAATCTCTTTTCCTGTAGTTTGAGACTGTTGCCCTGTGTCATAGTCTCTGAAGCCATGGGAAACAAACCAGTCCCTTCTTTAACGTAACATCCTTTCAAATATTTAAGAATAGCTATCATATCCCCTCTCAGCCTTCTTTTTGTAAGGCACTTTCCCAGCTAACTTAGCCACTCCTAAGACAGTTCTTCCAGACCCTCATTCATCTTGGTCGCCCTCCTCTGGACCCGTTCAAGATTGTCAACATCTTTTTTAAACTGACGTGAACAGAACTGGACACAGTACTCCAGATGGGGTCTGAACAGAACGGAATAGAGTGATACTATCACTTCCCTTGATCTAGACACTATGGTTCTGTTGATGCAACCAAGAATCGTGTTGGCTTTCTTGGCTGCCGCATCACACTGCTGACTCATGTTCAATTTGAGGTCCACCAAGACTCCCAGATCCCTTTTCCGGCCAGGTATCTCCCATCCTATATCTGTGTAATTCATTCTCTTTACCTAGATGTAGCACCCTATATTTTTCTCTTTTGAACCCCATTCTGTTAGCTTTGGCCCAGCACTCCAATCTCTCAAGGTCCTTTTGGATTTTCATCCTATCCTCTAGGGAATTGGTAACCAAACCAAATTTGTTATTATCTGCAAATTTGATCAGCCTACTCTCTATTTCTTCTTCCAAGTCATTAATAAAGATATTGCATAGCACCGGACCCAGAACAGAACCCTGGGGCACTCCACTGGTCATGTCTCTCCAAACTGAAGAGAAGCCATTAATGATCACCCTTTAGGTGCTATCAGTCAACCAATTACAAATCCACCTGACAGCGGCACTATCTATCCCACATTCTACTAACTACTTTACAAGTATACCATGGGAAACCTTATCGAAGGCCTTACTGGAATCTAGATAAGCAATATCCACAGTGTTACCCTCATCCACTAGGCCTGTAATTATATCAATGAAAGATCAAATTGGTCTGACATGACTTGTTTTTTAAAAATCCGTATTGACTTCTTGTGCTTTTTAAAATCTTTTTATTTTTGACATTTTGAAAATTTAACATAATACTATAACATAAACTACATTAAAGAAAAACATTTAAAGACACAAAAACAAGCAGACAAAAAGCAAAGGTCAATACATCATAAGATCATATAATACATCCATTATAAATTGCGATCCATTATAAATCAGCGATCAACCTTGGCCCGTCCCATTCGGCAGGTGCGAGCGCACTTGCTTCGGGTCGCCACTCCTCGTGAAGCCCGGAGGACGAGTACTCGGACCCGGGCGTTCTCAGTGGCGGCCCCCAGCCTCTGGAATTCCATCCCCAGTGAAGTGCGCTCTGCAGAGTCCCTGCTGGCCTTCCGGAAGGCTTTAAAAACCTACCTTTTCCGGGAGGCCTTCGGCGATTCCTAGGCTTTTTTTTTTTAACTCACCCCGCCATTGCCATGTTTTGAATGATAATTTTATCGGATAGCTTCAGGAACGCTATCAGGTTTTAATTGTATTAGTTGGTGTGTGTATTGTGTGTCTTCTAACTGTGTTTATGTGTGCCGATTGTGGCTCTGTAAGCCGCTTAGAGATCTTGACGATAATAAGTGGGGTATAAATATAATAAATAAATAAATAAATAAATAAATAAATAAATATTTACAATGAGTCAATAAAGGGCTTCCATATATCTATATAGATATCCTCTCATAGTTGCTTTCTATATGATATTCGTTCAAATGAGGCTAGTTGTCGCAGATCTTCTGACCATTGTATGAAGGGTGGAGGATGGTTATCCTTCCAGGCCTTTAATATAAGTCTTCTTGCCACCATGAGAGCTCTCAAAATCCAGTTTCGTTGACCTTTAGTTAGACCCCATACAGTGGGGATATAATTTAAGATAACATGAATATCCTCAAATAACAGATATTTCCCCAAAACTTTATTAATATAGGCAAGAACTTCCATCCACAATAAGTATAATACTGGACATTTCCAAAGCATATGTATTAAGGAAGCATTTATACTATTGCATCTCCAGCATCTGTCTGAATTTATCAATTTCTTTCTAAACAGTCGTTGTGGGGTCCAATATATTCTGAATATTATTTTTGTTGGATTAGTCTCAATTTCAAATCCAAGGAAACATCTTTTATAGATTCCAATACAACTTTCCATTGTTTAATTTGTATCTCATTTTCCAATTCCCTATTCCAAACATCTTTAAGTTGTTGAATATCTATTTTATAAAAATCTATTAAGTATTTACAGATTATAGTTATTGGTTTAGGTTTCTCATTTGATCCAATAATTACCTCTAAAAGTCCTGAAGCACTCATTGCAGATGGGCCAAAAACAGACACCAAAAGGTGTTGAAGCTGAAGATATTGCCATTTTGTTTTTGCAGGTAGGTTATATTTAGAATGTAAAATGGCAAAAGGTAGAAAATAATCATCTATGCCTATTAATTGATCTAAGGTAAATATACCACATTCTGCCCACTTTTTCCACATAAAGGGCTTTTTCTCAATTCTTAATATTGGGTTTCCCCATATAGTTGTTTTTGCATGGGCATATGGATCAAATTGTAATTGGCGAGCTAATATTTTCCATGTTTCCCTAGTAGCTAAAATTGAAGGGGGTATAATTCCTTTGCTCAAAGTGTATTGAGAATCTAAAGCAAACCATCCATACAGGGGTTTTAAATAAGCCATTTCAAGAGTAAACCGAGTTGGAGTATTTGGTGTGATGAGAATTTGTTAAGGTTTATACAGAATGGATTTAGAATTGTCATATTGCAAGGGATGATGCAATTGGGGATGATGCAATTCTGGATGATGCAAGACAGAGAAGTTTGGACATGCTCAGTTATCAAATTGCTGAGCAAAGGTTGCATCAGCCACATGTATAAAAGTCAGAGAGTTAGTCCTGTATTGTGTGGGATGAAGTTGGAGGAGCAGCACGTTACTTTGTCCGTTCGGATCCTGAGAGATTGGACTACAGGACTGTCTATGAGGTATATGCCTGCCAATTTTGTTTTGTGCTGGACTTGTACATATTTTGTAAATACAGTTTATTTGTTGACGGGAATCACCAGCTGTGTTTGCATATTTATTTTTTGCACTGCTAATCAGGCTGTTTAAAGCCCACACATTATACACAGCTCTCACAGTCTTCCGCTAAAACAACCACTCTGCGACAGAATTTGCCAACAATGTACCTGAGCTAAAAGATATGCTTTATGATAGGCACTAATTTCTGGAAGAATAAAACCACCCTCTGATATTGACAATTGCATTTTTAATTGAGATACGAGGTGGAGAATTGACCCAAATAAACTTTTGAAATAATCTATTAATTTTTTTAAAATAAATTTGAGGAATATACAATGGAATAGCACGTATTACGTATATAATACATAGCAATATATTCATCTTTAGTATGTTAACTTTACCACAAACACTAAATTTAAGTAATGCCAATCTTTCTAAGTCATTAGAGATATTGGTAATCAACTTATTTAAGTTCAATTTAATCATCTGAGAAATATCCCTTGGGATTAGAATACCTAAATAAGTTAATACCTCTGGACACTGACTGAACTGCCATTTATTATACAATGTCAATTCTTTATAATCACCTACTGGCATTCGTTCAGATTTTGACCAATTAATCGTATATCCTGAAATTGTTCCAAAAAGCTTAATTAGTCTCATTAATTCTGGTATAGATGTTTCTGGTTTACTAATACATAATAATAAATCATCTGCATATAAAGCTAATTTAAATTCTACTTATTTATGAACAAAACCATGTATCATTCTATTTTGTCTAATAGCGCATGCCAATAGTTCCAAACATAGATCAAATAGCATTGGGGACAGAGGACAGCCTGGTCTTGTACCCCTCTGCAAATTAAAGGAGTCAGAAAGAAGTCCATTTACTCTAACTTGTGATTTAGGACAAAGATATAGAATTTTAACTCATTTTATGAATTCTTGTGGGAATCTGAACTTTTCTAAAATTACTAATATAAATTGTCTAGTTATTTTATCAAATGCTTTTTCTGCATCCAGTGAAAGCAATGCAGCTGGATCTGATCTTTTCCTATTAAGAGCTACCAAATTTGTTACTAATCGCAAATGATTTGCTCCTTGTCTATGCTTAATGAATCCCACTTGATCTGTATGTATTATAGTTGAAATTACAGCCTGAATCCTATTAGCCAAAATTGCAGATAGTATTTTAACATCTGTGTTCGTTAAAGAGATTGGTCTATAGCTTCGACAATTTGTATGATCTTTGCCAGGTTTAGGTATAACTGATATATATGCATCATACATAGACCATGGTAATTTGTCTAATTCAAAGCCTTTTTGATATACCAAGAGGAGTCTAGGAGCTAAAATATCTAAATATGTTTTGTACCATTCAATAGGAAAACCATCAGGCCCCGGCGTTTTCCCATCTTTCATTTCCAAGATAACATTTTAATCTCTTCTATTTCTGATGGCCTTGAAAGCACTGCTCTCCCTTCTGAATTTCACTTTGGAAGGACCACATGTGGAAAAAAAATTCTATTTCATCACCACTAGGATCTTTATCTTTTGTATATAATTTGCTGTAGTATTTTTGAAATTCTAAGTTTATTTCTTTAGGTATGTATTATATATTTTGATCTCCTTTTATTGTGGGAATGTAATTTCGATTTTTTTGTGGCTTTAAGCGAGATGCCAAAAGTTTACCTGCTTTCTCCCCACTTTCCCAGTATCTCTGACGCCTCCATCTTAGTGCAAATTCAACTTTAGCAAGATGTAAATTGTTCAATTCATATTTAGCTCGTTGTAGCCTTTGATAAGTATCTGGAGAATGGGATATAGCAAATTGGCTTAGAAGAGATTTTACTGTTTTTTCCAGATCTTCCTGTTTGATTCTATTTCGCTGCTTATATGAAGCATATGCTATAATTTAACCTCACATATATGCTTTACATGCATCCCATTCAATAACACATGATGAAGCTGTTCCCTCATTTTGAGCAAAATATTCTTGAAGTTCATTTTGCATTTGCTTCTTAAAATCCTCATCGTTCAGCAGCCCAACATTTAAACGCCAAGTGCCAGGGGTCCCTTCCATATTAATTAACTGAATATTGAGAGTCACTGGAGCATGGTCAGAAATTTCTATTATTTTGACTTGACATGTTACCACATTTTGCAACAGAGAAGATGACATTAAAAAATAATCTAACCGAAAACAATTCTTATGAACTGACGAAACAAAAGTATAATCTCGTTCTGTTGGGTGTAATACACGCCAAAGATCAATCAACCCAAAGTCTATCATATATCCCTTTAATGTTGACCTGACTAATGTTTGAGTTTTCCGGGGTGGTGTACTTCTATCTGTGATTGGATCCTGAATTTCATTAAAATCACCTCCAATAATCAAGTTATCATGTCATGTTCATCAAGTGACCCATACACTCATGAAACATTACTGGAGAGTCCATATTTGGTCCATATACATTCACAATTGCTATTACCATATTTGAAATTTTCACCTGTAAACAAATGAATCGGCCCTTTGGATCAACCACACTACCTGTAAAACTAGCAAAGGAGCATTTTTATGTATCAGTATAGCTACACCTTTGGAGTTCTTAGAAGATCCACTAATGTATACATCTCCTACCCACTCTTTAAGCAAACTATCTTTATCTTCTTCTAAAAGATGTGTCTCTTGCAATAGTGCCACACTTACTTTAAGTTTTTTAAGTTTAGAAAGTACTTGTTGTTTCTTGCCTTTGTCACGTAATCCTTTAACATTCCATGTGGTAATATTTAACACCATAACAATTTTAGTAATATCTTCATCATGATCCTATTCCTATGAAAGCAGCAGCAGCAGCAGCAGCAGCAATAACAGTAAGGAACATTAAAGCAAAAATATTTTCCATATGAGAGATCCTGATTGCAATGTGGATATCTGTAACCTATAACAAATTATATCAACCCACCCCATTATTAATTTTGTAGTACTGAATTCAGATATAATGTAGAGACCATAAAAAGGCAAAAAATGAATACAAAAATAAGATATACTAACCAAAACAGAAACAGGTAAACTTAAAAATAAAAGGAAACATAAAACTAAAAAAAAGAAAAACACAAAAAAGAAAACAAAGCATAAAACAAAAAAGAAAAACAGAATAAACAGAAAGAAAAGAAAAGCATAAAACAAAAACAGCAAACTAACACTGTGATCTTCCAGTTTAAATTAGCAGTGCATTCTGTGCACTCCCCAACCTCCCCCATTATTGGCTTCTTAATCCATTATAGAATCATAGAATCATAGAGTTGGAAGAGACCTCAAGGGCCATCTAGTCCAACCCCCTGCCATGCAGGAACCCCCATCACAATATTTCCGACAGATGGCCATCCAGCCTCTGCTTAAAAACCTCCAAAGGAGACTCAACCACCCTCCACGGCAGCATATTCCACTGCCGAACAGCTCTAACTGTCATGAAGTTCTTCCTAATGTTCAAATGGAATCTTCCTAATGTTCAAATGTACACTATATATATCATGTGTGAGTACTTTAACCATACTCATGGACTAAATAAATCTATACAATATACAAAAAAACCCCTCACGTTAATAAATCCAAAAAATTGCTGTACTTAACATGTGAGAACTATTAAGTAAATAATAAAAGTAATATTAGCAGACTCAATATTAGAATTCAATGTGATTTCTTAAGTAGCTTGGATCCAGCTATTAAGGGGTGAAAAGAGAAATGTTTCTGCAACTTCTTATCATTGTTATAAGTTGTCTCCCAATAGTAATTACATCTTGGCAGAATGCCCAAGGCTAACCACTTAGAAACACATACTTCTAGGCTTCTTCAGGGCTGTGAAATTGCAGCAGTTTGGGACCAGATCTAATACAGAAATTAGCTGGAAACTTCACTAAGTATTCAATGTTTTTCTCTCGTGCCAGTTTACGTGCTGTTGCAAATGCCTTTCTTTGCTGGACCACGCTTTTAGTATAGTCTGGGAATATCAAAATTCGGTGCTGTCCTTGGCCCCCGTACAAATCTTTCTTCTCCCTCGCATGTCATAGCAGGAATTCTTTAACTGAAAAGCTCAAGAACTTTACAAGAAATGGAGGAGGTCTCTGAGATCCCTGCAAACGGGTTACACGGTGAGCTCTCTCTATCTGTAGCTGGTAGTCCTCTGGCAATTCTAAAACAGTTCGTAAAAAGCCTTCAATAAATTTAACTGGTTGGTCTTGCTCACTGTTAACCGGACTACCAAGAATTCTTAGATTTGATCTTCGGCTGTTGCCTTCCAGTTGGTCTATTTTAAGGGTCAGTTCAGAATTTGACTTTTGTAATTCTGAAATTGCTGTATTCTGGGCGGCAGTAGTATCCTCCAGTTCAGAAATTCTAGCTTCTGCCTCTCCAACCCGAACAGCAATCTTTTCAATAGCCTCCCGAAGACAATCAACAGAGTCTTTAATAGGTTGCAGTAATTTTAGTTCCCCAGCCATCTCTCTAAGAGTTTCCAAAATATTTATGTCCATGCCGTTCTCGGATGAAAGCATCCTTTCGATGACATATTCACAACAAAATGTCTTTCTTTTGTGATATGAGAATAGAAGCAAAGATAGTCACATGTTTACATTCTGTAGTAGAAGTTTACAAGTTCTCAGGATATTAGAATGCCAAATGGTCGTAGGAGAGGTTGAGATTGCCTCCGACTATGCCGCCATTGCACCGGAAGTCGACTTCTTGTAATGACAGTACTGCTAGTTAAATAATTACAGACTGTCTGCTTAATAATTTGTTCTAGGATCTGTATTCGGTTTATTTACCTAGAATGCTAAATTGTTTACTGCCAGAGTGGCTGAAATATGAACTACCTGAGCTTCCCTGCCCTGTCACTAAGCTTTGACAGTCTGGTAAACTTAGTGTCTTGACACATTGGTACTGGAGATAAATTGCTTCTTGGGAAATTTTGACCAGGATTATGTGTTTTGCCTCTTGAAAAACTGGAATCAGAAAGCCAGAGATGGAAATTGCCTTACAGTTCCTAGCATGCTTTGATGTGAAAGCCAGGAGCCTGATTCAGATGTAGCCCAAAGCTTTTCTCTCTGGTTGAGTTCCTAGTTAGTGAAGCAGCTCCGTGGTGGTGGTGGGAGGTCAGGATGCATTAGCATGCTTGCCCATTGAGCTCTCTGATCATTTTGTGTGAATATCTACTTTTTGTGTTCTGTCAAATTGGAAGCAACTTATAACAACTCTTTCAAGGTGAGAAATTTAAGAGGGGTTTTACCATTTCCACACAATATAGTCACTATATTTAATGTATTCGCTCTGCATGTTGGCTAAAATAAATTAGTGCTGTTAAAGCATTATGGGTATATGAAAGACTTATTGATGCATATGTGAAATATGAAATAAAGTGACTTTAAATCATTAGCTGCCTGTGTACCATATCATTTATGCATGTTTCTTAAAGTATGAGTTTAAGACTTGTTTTTTCTTTTGGTCTGCAAAGTAATATTTAAGGAACAATTAGAAGCTAAAACTGACTAAAGAAATAAGGCATCACCATAAATGAGTCCTGATATATTGCACTGGCACAAGGCAAATTATTTGTGATTATTCATGTAAAAAGTCATTTGACTGCTCAATAAATCTAGATCTTAAAGAATGTGTGTGCTGCTGAAAAGCTTGATCAAAAACTTGAGAGATCCTTTTGTAACAACAAACAAAGCAGTAAGTGCAGACCTCTTATAACAAAGCTGTTCTCTGTTCTAGACCTTGCACGGTTGGAATTGAAGCCTGCTGAGGGCAGCCTGAAAAGCTTGTGTGTGTGTGTGTGTGTGTGTGTGTGTGTGTGTGTGTGTGTGTGTGTGTGTGTGTGTGTGTGTGTGTGTGTGTGTGTGTGTGTGTGTGTTGCATTGTTACAGTTGTGACCGACTCTTAGTGACCCCATGTCCATGGAGTGGCAAATCACTCCAGTATTCCTGCCAAGAAAACTCCATGGAAAAACTAATAGAGAGTGTAAATGGAGATTACACTAAGGTCAGGCAGGACGGCAACTCGGGTGGTCAAATATTTGATGTGTCAGGGAACAGCGAAATTGACTGGTAATTGTACAGACAAGGTTCCCTGGGGAGTCTTTAGTAATGATGTAATGTTGGCACTCGGTGGGAGAGAGCAGCCAGCTTATTTTGAGAAGAGTGTAATGGTGTGAGGTCCCTGGTGTAATGGAAGTTTTTATAGCAGTTTGGTACCTCATAGTCTTCTTTTGCCAGGATTTGTTGGCCTGCAAATGAAAAGCAAACAGAGCCCTGGCAAATACAGGTTGAAGTAAGTCAGGTCAAGTTAGCTTGATAACAAAACAAATTAGTAAAGTTATAGTAAGACCTGTGTATTCTAGTTCCTCAGTCAGCTGGAATAAGACACATGACAAGTAAGGTAAATGTAGGCCAGTTAACACTTCTGTAGCCATTGCAGATTCCAAAGAGCAAGAATCAGAACCCTGGATAGCTC